>OX451411.1:6567572-7828200 GCA_949629135.1 Eremobia ochroleuca | reverse complement strand
CATCCAAATTGGATCAGAAGTTTTTAGAAAAACGCAGACATACAAGATACATACTGATTGAATATAGAACCGCATTTATTAAAAATATGCTTAAAAAATGAATAAAATCTACCCATGTAATTAAGATTACTGACTATTGTAATCAAAACTAATGATTACAAATGTAGTCATGATTGAAAGTAATCAAGATTAAAAGTAATCATGATTGATGTATTCATGATTACTTTCAATCAGATTATTAATCCGATTACAAAAGTAGTTGATTACGCCCAACTCTGCTTGGAAGACAGATAGGGGGCTGTTCATGTATTACGTAAGACGATTTGAGGGGGGAGGGGGTCCAAACAAGTCTTATTTTTTCTTACGTGGGTGGGGGGGGGGGTCTTGGCTGATCTTACGTAAGATCACCAAAGTAAGCAAAAATTGTAAGTTTTAATTGTTTTGCAACTTTTTGCAATTTTGGTAGATACCTACTGATCTTACGTAAGATTAAAAAGGGGGGAGGGGGTTCATCCAAGTCTTCTCTTTTCTTACGTAGGGGGAGAGGTCAGAAAGTGGTCATAATTGTCTTACGTAATAAATGAACGGCCCCTAGGTGATTGCAGTCTCTTATTTATAAGACTTATTATAGTCGATTATAGGACTACTACGTCCTACCTCTGGATAGGCAGCCAGCAAAAGCGACTGAGATACCTTTAAGAGGATCGTCCTATTGACCTATTTGCGACACTTGGATGGAGACTCTCCATCCAAGTGTCGCAAATAGGTCAATATGTTGTGGAAGACAATCTTTTGTGGAAGCCCGTCTTTTAACCTTTTGACCGCCACGGACGGCTATAGCCGACAAACGAAAACGTGCCAAAGACGCCACCGACGTCTACGGCCGTCAAGAAAACGACATTATTTAAGTACAAAATAATTCTTTTAGTATATTTATTTTGTACTTAAAAAAGACGCCACCAACGTCTACAGCCGTCAAGAAAACGACGTTTTTTTGACGGCTGTAGACGTCGGTGGCGTCTGTGGCACGTTTTCGTTTGTCGGCTATAGCCGTCCGTGGCGGTCAAAAGGTTAACACGTTGACGGGCGGTACCGCCTATGGGCGTTAATGTCTCAAAAATGATACGACAGTACGTCGCGCGACATCTAAGTTTTTACTTAAATAAAATCAGTACGTTCGACGACGATCGATTTTGCATACTTTCATAAGGCGCAGCAATTCGTACTGTCACCACAGGTATAATTATGACTTCCGTACTGGCACAATACTATGATTAAAAATTCGTTATACATATATGTTTTCTGATGATGTGTACTGACGCTACGCCCATAGGCAATGTATTACTGTCTCAGTAGATGGAATTAGTATATTAGTACCGCCCGTCAAAGTGTTAACACATTGAACGCCATGGTGGTCACCGGTGAGCGACAGCAATTATTTTAGTTAATTCTTTGAATAGTAATAAGAAATAATTATTTAGAGTGGGGTTTTTGACTATTTTGAACCGTATGAGCCATTAAAATATAACTTGTAAAATTTGCCATCAATTTGAATCAGCGTCAGCCCATATGGAAAGTTCAGTGGTGATCAGTGGTGGTCACCGGTGACCACCACGGCGTTCAATGTGTTAAGGACAAACAAGTGACAAGCGTTGGTATTTTCGTAGCTGCAAAACACGCAGAATACAATGATACTGCTAAAGGAGCTTCCTCGCTGGTAGCTTTCTCATGTAATGTAACCTTTATCCGCGACCAAGCCGTGTTACTTCTACATATTTAATTGTATGTAAGTATTAACGCTAGAACGACGAGAGCAGTCATTTGACAGGACTAAACTAATATTTATAAATTCTGTCCTTTTCTTAATGAAACAGAAAGAAAAAGATGCACTGAACTTAAATTTAGTTTCGTTTGTGGACAAGGGAATCTGCACCATTATCTAATATTCTAAACTTAATACTATAAAGAGATTGATATTTCTGGAAATAGTCATCACATTTTTTTTTTTTTTTGCTTTTGACATTAAGAGATTTGATTATTTGTATGTTTTACACGCTAAAACAACTGAACGGATTTGGATAAAATTTGGGACATGGGTAAACGACTTTGATAGGGTCGAAGATGAAACCGTGGGGTGCCGCTATTTATTTATATTTCTCTGATTAGTCGATTTATTGTCACTGACATTTTATTGACGGTTATCCATTAATTTCCCTTATTAAAATTATCGCGTTCGATACTCGTTTCACGTCGGCTCTCGCGGTTCGTGGAATCCCTCGACTTGACAGAACCATTTAACTGTCCATAATAGATCTAGCTTACTGAGAACTCTGCTTTAATTTCAAACGAAAGAATTTGTTATGTAACCTTAAACGAACTGCCGGTCGATTCTGGAAAAATCTCACCGTGATAACTGAGGTGAAGTGAGCTTAGAGTGAGCTGTGAGTCATGCTGATGCTAGGGATTGTCACTATTGACGACTCACTCCACGCTCACTTCACCCAAGTTTTCACGGTGTGATGGTTACAGAATCGCACGGCTGTTCTGAAGTTTTAATGCAGTGTAGATTTTCTTTAGCACTACATATTTTAATTAAGGCGCCTCACCGGAAGCATTCGCCTGTAAGGTCACAATTCAAGATTCCACTGTAACAACTAGTGCTTTGCAAGTAGACTGCGTAGGCCGTCAACTGCTAGATAGTGTGAAGCTAATTCAAACCAGCAGGATAGGTTAAAACTAGAAAGACGGGGAAAATATACCTACCTACACGGAGAGAAAAATCTTAGGCAAATTACTGTGCTGTTTCATAATCTGAGTGCATTTGAGTAATAATGGAAAAATTACCACGCTAACAAGGTAAAAATTCCTTTACTGCATAATAAACTTTATTGGACTAATAGTGAATTTTTCCCTGTCTCAATCAGAACATTTTCTATAGATGTCACTTGCACTCACTTTATAGTGATAAGCACAGTATTTTTTCTAAGAATTTTCTCTTTGTGTACAATGACAGCTGGCAGTCAAATAACTACTTAGGTAGTAAATCACTTTTCACAAGTTTTATACTGCATGGTTTTTTTTACTGGCTCCAAATATTTACAGGGTGGTAGGTAGAACATACCCATGAATATGAACAACTTTCACTGTGGGACCAACTCTGAGATCAGGAAAAAAAAATCTGCTATTTCATACACTTTGGTCAAGTAGGTATTAAAGTTTTGTATTAAAGAGCAGATTTTTTTTTTCGTGATTTCAGAGTTGGTCCCACAGTGAAAGTTGTTCATGGGTATGTTCTACCACCCTGTAAATATTTGGAGACTGTAAAAAAAATCATCCAGTATAGTTCCTAATAATAATAAAAGTCACAAAGTATCAATGAGCTGCATCCGGTTAGACTGGAAGCAGACCCCAACATAGTTGGGAAAAGGTTAGGCAGATGCCAGCAGGGATTTTTTCTGAAAATTCGAGTACAAAACCTTTGCTACAGTTCGTTGAATGTCAGTATTTTTAGGGCTCCGTACCCAAAGGGTAAAACGGGACCCTGTTACTAAGACTAATAATCTAACTACTAAGCTGTCCGTCCATCTGTCACCAGGCTTTATCTCATGAACCGTGATAGTTGGACAGTTGTATTTATATTGCCACTATAACAACAAATACTAAAAAACAGAATAAAATAAATATTTAAGGGGGCTCCCATACAACAAACGTGATTTTTAAAATGCTTCTATTAGCTTCACTTGTATGTAATGGAATCTTGGAAATTAGATAAATATGACCATGGTACGAAATGGTACGGAACCCTTCATGCGTGAATCCGACTCGCACTTACCCAGTTTTTTTTTCGTAGCATAACATCTGTCCTATATTATTTTCATTTGTGTCAAAATGACAGAAATGCAAAAGCTCCTTTCTCATCACCGGTAAGAACAGCTACTATTGATTTTGTTTTCAGACAATAACATCCTATAAATGATGCCTACATTCGCATTTCCTGAAACTTATTATTAATAGACCAAAATACAGTTCGGGAGCAAACATTGTGTGACCCACGAGAGGAAAAGACATACGGTAACTTCCGTGTCTGCCTGTTAAAACTCGCCATGTTGGATGTTGCATGACAGAGTTATTTTTATTTTAACCAGCACAACTATTTGCATGACAAACAACACCTTTTTCGCCTATAGCAAAATTTTCGAAAAAATGATGTAACATTGAAATTATGACATTTATACATTTGCTTCCTTCCCAGTAGCACAGGATTCAGGAATTACATACAATACGAATTTTTTCAATAGCTCTGCAGCAACACCAAACAAACTGACTTTAAATCGTGATCCCGATCCTGATTCTGTCTTTAAATGTATCTGTTGGGCAAAATCGACAGAATAATGCATTTAGGTAAGATAATACAACGTGTAACGTTAAATGCGCAAAACCTCAGACACCCCAACTGATTTTTAAATCAAATGACCTATTTCACAGAGAAAACAAGTCATTAAAAAAATGTAAAGGTTTTATGTGCAGTTTTAGTTTTACTGGACATTCTGATCGTTTCTTGCGTCTGCGACGATGCTTTATCGAGGGAGGAGTCGTCACCGGGCCGCTGCGCCGCACCGACATTGGGTTGCTTGACCTATTAATAACTAGACACAGCAACATTTTTAATGAAGATTTTTTGAAAAATGTGACCTATAAAAGTGGTTCAATTAATTCTGCTCATTATTCTGATCAAACTATTTTCAGGTTTTGCGCATTTAACATTACACGTTGCATAGTTTATAAGATAATATGCCTAAGCCTAAATAGAACTAGACAAATTATTTGATATGTTTAACAGTTGAGATTTTAAAAATGATGCTAGTACTATGAACCTAGCACAGAGTTGTGTTTGTTTCGGTCTTTATTCTTTTCATAATAGTCAGTGGGGAACCACTGAACTAATCCAGTTTTAAAACAAGTTATTCTTGCCATATAAGCATTCTCTTTTGAATTAAACAGTTTACAGAAATAAATACACAATTAAAGTACCAAACTACCAGTTGACTCAAAAAATCTAACTCCATAGTGACAGACATCCATTTCAGCATGTGTGTTATAAAATAAATACAAGTTAAATACTTAAAGAAAATTCCAAGTTCAATATTGTTACAAGTAACATGTTATTATCAGACATTATAGTTTTCCTTAAACGCTACATAAATACGACTATCAGAAATGTTACAATTGTCAATATACATTATAAATTATAATTGTTTTAATTGTTTACATTTACTTGTTTATTATTGTACCAAAGATTATGAGATTTTATGAAAACAAAGTATGAAGGTTCAAAA
Source organism: Eremobia ochroleuca (assembly GCA_949629135.1). Classification (NCBI taxonomy): domain Eukaryota; kingdom Metazoa; phylum Arthropoda; class Insecta; order Lepidoptera; family Noctuidae; genus Eremobia; species Eremobia ochroleuca. The sequence goes on along the minus strand of OX451411.1, from coordinate 7,822,864 downwards.
CATATTTGGCTGTACATATTCAGTTTACCTAGACATTAACAGAAATTAGTGTTTTAAAAAAATATGTTTTGTGTCTATGGACTACCCATGAATAATTTCAAGTGAATTATTCTTTATTTTCTTAGATATTTTATTTAAAGAATGATGACTAAGTGTGAGTACAATAATCATTGCAAGTATAAGCTATTTTGTTTTGGAATATCAATAATTTTGCACAAATCTTCAGTCCAACAAAACTTTCTTTTAAGAAATGTTAAACATAACCTATTACGTTTCTTAGCGTGAATGACATTGCAATACAAGTATCATCTGTGGAGACACGTCTGCCGCTAGAGATACATATTACATGGAAAGTACCCTTGACAATCATGTTGATTGCTAAAAATTAGGCTAAAAGATTGACGACCTACTAAAAAAAATGGTTCGATTTTCATACGAAACCAGGTCAAACGCTATACAGTCGCGAGAAGTGATGATTAGTCACTGTGAAATAAAACAGGGCTCCACCAATCGCCAAGAGTGACCACGAATCTCCCCGACACAATGATTGTCATGATATTGTGTCAAAATTTTAATGTTTAATATCAGAACTCACCCCTGCTCGACCTCCTTCCTCTCCTTCCTGAACCGGCCGCTCCTTCTTCGGCCTTACATCTGATTTCTGTTTTGGGTCGTCCAATTTTTTGGTCAACTCATCGGCTGTAGCGAACTTTTTCACTGCCTTCGACTTTTTGCGATCTTTTTTCGCGAAGAAATCGTCTAAGTCGGCCATTTCTAATTTTTACTTACGATTTAAAGTTTTGCTCTGGTAATTAAGTAATTACAGCAATATTGGAACTAAACGTAAAGGGGGAAAATAGGCCCCCAAAAAGTGAAATGATTTCTGTAGCAAGCGTGGCCGACTGTTTCTTTTTTTTAAAATGGCAGATCCTATGTTGCCATTTTTGGACGCAAAAACGTCATTCGAAAATTGCCATTGCAATAAATAAAAAAGCTACTATTTTCTCCACTTGTGTTCGCGGTGGATGTGGAAAACCCGAGATAATTCATTTAAACCATGAGATTCATAATAATTGTCAATATATTGATGATTGACCTTATTAATTTGATATATAGCAAAATCTATAAATAAAAATAAGTTCATATTTTTAGGTTTACATCACAAGGAAAAAAACGGAATCCTTATTGTATCACTTTGTTGTCCATCTGTCTGTCTGTCTGTCAGTCTGTCAAGAGCCTTTTTCTCTGGAACGCGTGGAGGTATCAAGTTGAAATTAATATCAAATGCGTAGGTCTACGGTCTCTTAGACTTCTAAAGAAAAAATCAAACGTCTAAGTCAACGCAATAAAAAATACGTTAATTTATGGGGTATACAACGTGTAACGTTAGATGCGCAAAACCTGAAAGTGGTTTGATCAGAATAACGAGCAGAATTAATTGAACCACTTTTTAATATAGGTCACATTTTAAAAAAATTCTTCATTAAAAACATTGCCGTGTCTATTTATTAATAGGTCAAGCAAGTCAATGTCACCGCGGCGCAGCGGCCCGGTGACGACTCCTCCCTCGGTAAAGCGTCGTCGCAGACGCAAGAAACGATCAGAATGGCCAGTAAAACTAAAACAGCACATAAAACCTTTACAATTTTTTTAATGACTTAATTTTCTCTGTGAAATAGGTCAATTGAATTAAAAATCAGTTGGGGTGTCTGAGGTTTTGTGCATTTAACGTTAAACGTTGTACAGACGCCAGCACATCAAGCTACCCGAAACTGTCAGATTTTCCCAATCAACTTTGAACCTTATAGTTTAGCGATAAAGTTGAAAATCTATTAAAGAAATCTGACAGATTGTAGTAGCTTGATGTGCTGGCGTCTGTACATATACTTGCAAATAAATTAAAACCTATAGGGACCTCCGTTGAATCCTCTCCGCTGACCTCCTAGAATCGTGAATCGTATAGGTAAGAAAAGAAGTAAGGTCTCACAGCACAAGCGCATTTGGCAGGCTTTTTGATTCATATGTGTTTTTGAAAAAGATCACTGCATAATATTGTCATAATAACCTTACAATAAACAAATTTATAAAGCTAAAACGATAACAAAATTCAGGGAAAAGTTTCCAAAAAATAAGTCACAGCTAATTGTAACAACTATACGCATATTTCATTCTGTTTATCCTTCCTTAAATGAGCAACAGGGGTATGTTGCAGGACATTCTTTATTTTAGAGCTTTTGATAAAAAACTTTGGTCGTCGACAAAAAAATCTTGGCAAAACAACCGTCATCGCCATCGCGGGTTTCTACCCACAATGGCGATGTTGCACGAATGATCCACGCTCCTGTAACAGCCTCACAGGAGAACCTGGATGAGGGTGTCATAGGAACGTGGAGATTCGCCAAAGAAAAAAGAGGCCTATGCTCAGCGTTGGGTTGTGGATGATGATGATAAAAACACCCACTTTGAATTTTGAGGAGATAGGCTTCATTTTCTCGATCACTTTGAGATAAAAGAAAGAAAAACTGTCTTATTATCACAGAAACATGAGTAGAAAAACACACGAATGGGATTATGACTATTGAACCCACCATCCCCCAAACTCTACTAAATTCAACTAAAAAGCCTACAGCCGGTCGATTCTGGAAAAATCTCACCGTGATAACTAAGGTGAAGTGAGCTTAGAGTGAGCTGTGAGTCATGCTGATGGTAGGGATTGACACTATTGACGATTCATTCCACGCTCACTTCACCCAAGCTTTCACGGTGAGATGGTTACAGAATCGCACGGAGCTGTCATTCGCAAGGGATTAACACTATTAAGTGCTCACTTCACTTATGATTTCACGGTGAGATTTTTACAGAATCGGCCGGCTGTTCTCAATATTTTGAGTACCTAGCTGCAATATTCCTATCCTAAAATATAGAAAGGAGGACTTAAATGTTCTACGCATGCGGAATCCAAAACCAGAATGATCGCAACACATACTGACACCGGGGCCTCTTAGCTAGAGTTTTTGTTGGTATACTGGCGTGTGCTAGCTGGCATACGGCAAATAATTGAATATTTTGTGTTTCGTAATATTAATTACTTACTATTGCGTACATAGAATCAAGTTCTTCTAACGGAGCAGACAGCTGTGCTTCTTCCCAGCGAAAGCACTAGGAAGTGGTGTAAGGCGGGCGTTTTGGGGGACAGTCTTATGTAATTTTGACGTTCAAAAAATGTTAATTCTCAGCCTAGTTTGAATAAAATAACTTTTGATTTTTGAGTTTTGCTATCTTTGGAAGTAAATAGTAGGCATGCTACTACTTTCAATTTCCGATGCCTCGAATTTTAAATCATCTCTTAAATAAGTCAGCAAAACAGTAATTTCATTATCTACGCATTTTCCTCAACACCGACAACATTACAACCCAATCACTATTAAAAGGTTCTCATTCACACTCGAACACTATACACACACTGCCAGTACAATATCGACGGGTTATACCAACGTATTCGTTTGCTTAAAACATTTTAGTCCAAGCTTATCAGCCCATCGCCCGGTCAGTATCCACCGATAACCAATAAGACTATCTTATCTACGTTTATATCTGGCCATTTTGTTGAGTTTTGTCAGTAAAGAAAAATCAAAATCAAAATGTTGGGTCCGCTAGCCAGGATTTCAAACCAGTCTGGAAGAAATGTAATGAGAAGTTTCATTAGGAATGGATCAAATGGAGGTGTCCCTGGAGAGGTAAGTCTGGACTTTTTATTGAATTTGTTATTACGTAATTAGGTAGGTTTTTTCGAATGAAGCACGTTTTTGGCCCTTTTAAAGGCACGCCTAGTTCTTATTAAGTATAGGTAGTGTTAATGCGTGATTATGATTACTCAGTTAGCCTAAAATGTGGGTCCTTGTTTGCGAATATAAGTACTTAAGTAGTATTTGATTAGATCAAAGTCATTGTATGGGTATGTCTTTACATATAGGTACTGATTCATAAGCTCAGTTGGAGGAAAATCATTTCCCGTCCGTTCCGTTACGAATCCCCAGAAGGTACCCAAGAAGAATCCCTAGTTTAAATTTTGCTTTTGGTCATGCAGTAGCTTGGCAGTTTTTAATAAGGCTTTATGTGAAAACTTGACAGGGAACTACATTCTAATGAAGTGCTAGACTTCTTGTCAAAGTCCAGACCATGAAGACTATAGAAAAGGAGTCCAATCTCTAAGGGGAATTTGTCCGCAAAAATTTTTAGAGCAATAGTTCTAAAAACAGCCACTAGCCGCGCTGAATTACGTAGTGTACCAAGTGAATTTAGTGGCATGTAAGACGCGGGAAGTTAGTTCCAAGCCGTCATTCTATAATGGTTATCCAAGCTAAGCTTGGTAACTTAGCAGCGGCAGCGCGTCCTGCGCGCCAACCTTATTTTTTCAAAATTCCGTTACAACTTTTATATACAGAGATTAGACTCCTTATCTATCATAGAGAATATAACCACTAGAGAGCGTATGGGCCGATTTCTTCGAAGCACACGACTCACTACTGCGGGCCGGGGGATGAGGAAGAACGCGCGGCTGCAATTGGTCAGTTCAAGGTCAAGTTGCATCGTTAGGGCTGCTTTACTTCATTAAGAGAAAATAGTCGATATCGATAAAATGGATTTTTACATTATAATAAATACTAAATCAAAATCATAGAAATAATATTTAATCAAAATCAATCAATTACAAAAAAAAATCCCGGAAATGGACTGATCGGCCCCGATCGGGGACAGAAAGAACTAAAAAATCCCGGAAAATACAAAAAAAAAAAAAAAAAGCGACGAACTGAAAACCGAGGAGGTTCTCAGTTCATCGGTATTTCTTTTTTGAAGTCGGTTAATAGTAGATAGTTATTTTATTAAAGTATGTGAATTGAATAAAAAATGTATTCATTTTATTTTTCTCGATATCAACTTTCAGCTATTAAAGATAACAGCACTATTTTTTACGATAAACATACAAAAGGAAAGAAAGGGATAGAAGCATTAGAATTGTCTAATACAAGAACGAGACTTTTCCAAAAGACATCAACGCGCGACTCAAAAAGTGTGCTCGTTTACCCAGCCACCATTTTAAATAGACCCCTGCAGTGGCTTATAATCTGATTAAATCAATGTAATGTTTATGTACCGATGAAAAGTTATGTCATCCTTTTTGTAACTAGATGTCTAAGAATGTTTCCCACACCACTTCACCGCGCATGAAGGCATTTTGATGCGTTATAATCGCATAAACGTTATAAAAAAACTATATTAATTTAGCGTGCACGCAGGTCTAACACTTGGACACAACTAAAATTGCTACTAGTACCGTAGCCTATACATAGGCGACAAAATACTAATAGTTTTCGTGCGTCGGGGCACTGTATACGCAGTCAAGTGGTTATAATAGTCTTTGTTATCTATAGTCTTCATGGTCCAGACGACCCCACTTGTAGAAATGGGGTTGGGCAGAAGTTGAAAAAGCACCGACCATTAAGTATTTATATTGGGTAATTGATTATGTAAACTATGCTACTGTCCTTTTTTTGCCTTGTTTAAAGTTCTTCTAATTGAACAGACAGCTGAGTTGCGCCACTTCTTCCCAGCTAAGTAGTAGGAAGTGGTGAAGGGCGAGCGTTTTGGGGGACTGTCTCATGTACAGACGCCAGCACATCAAGCTACTACAATCCGTCAAATTTATTTAAGTAATAGATTTTAAACTTTATTACTAAAGCTTAAGGTTCAATGTTGATTGGGAAAATTTGACAGTTTTGGGAAGCTTGATGTGCTAGCGTCTGTACATACTTTCCACGTTAAAAAAGTACTGATTCTCGGCCTAGTTTTAATAAATGTCTTTTGATTTGATTTGTTAGATATCCTTCACGATGTCATTTTATTTTTAAGGTTTCGTAACCAAATGGTAAAAACAGAACCCTTACGCTTACCTATCCGTTTGACAGTCCGTCTATTTTACTGCTCATCACAAATAAACGAGCCAGAAAAGATCCGTTATCCACTATATGTAATTTGCTGCCATTTGCAGTGTGCAATATGAGTACATACGTATTTATTTTATTTCATCCCAATCACTCTCATAAACGCCACACGAGAAGCTGCAACACACAATGCTCCAAGTGTCAGAAGTAAGAAGACATATAATACCTACCTACTATTGCATTTTATGTGATGAGCACAACATGTCTTTATGTCCACATAAGTCATCATAACATCGACACCGGCTGAATGCATGTTTACAAAAGACATGACTGTTTGTAAAACTACACATACTCGCGAAATGTATAGTTAGATACTACTAGTGACCCGCCCCTGCTTCACACGGTCTGTAGGTATTGTCAAAATATCAAGATTTCTTTATTATAGTTAAGTTTAATCAATAGCAATGGGTTTCAAGAGTAAAATTGAGACTTCGCTCGGATGACGTAAGCGCGCGGTAGTGAGGCGTCAATGGCGAGAGCAGCAGGGTAGTTACGAACACATCATCAGTAGCAATGGGATACATTTTGACAGTACAACAACATTCATTGCGTTACTTACGTTGTTGAGCAGACACATTTTTCGAACATATGGAGCAATGGATTAGCAATATGCTTCAAAATGATTCAAATTGAGAATCTCATGCCATGGTGGAATTATTACCTCGTTCGTTTAGATGCTATCACCCTGGCAGGGCTGACTGCCGAGTATCCGCACAATTAAGTATCACCAATCAAAGGAATCTCGCTGGATGCAAGAAGTACGGGGCCGGTTGATGTGGCGAACTGGCGACGCTTGGGCTTACATGTCCAGCAGTGGACGTCTTTTGGCTGATATGATGATGATTCATGCATTTTTAATGCACCCCGAGTCTACTGACTATCCAAGAGATTAAAACAAACTGTCTTCTAATTCCAGAACCTTCCATTTGACATCCGCAATCGCACGCGTCTGACCCTCAATTTCTTCTGGTTCGTCGGCACCGGCATTGCTGCGCCCTTCGTCGTGCTGTGGTACCAGATGAACAAGAACTAAACTTGGTAAGTTTTGTGAGCTCCTATTCTCGACATTTATGAGGACTGCAATACAGTAGTTCCCATTTCGCCCCCATATATCTAGGGTTGCAAAGCTGTAATTGGTTTGCCTGTGGTAGTATCTACAGTCTCCCCTAAGGAGCTTGAGCGTCCAAGAGCAGGATGGATTTACATATTTGGATAAGTGAGACAGGGCTACTTGGTAGAACGGTCATGGGCTTCATTTTTAAGGTCAGAAGCATCCCTATATGCGTATAAGTTTGGTCATAATAATACCACCGGGGACACGGGTATCACTGGTGTACTTTCACCTTTCTTTTAGGTTGGTATAGATGCATTGAGTAGAAATTGGCATACATTTAAGTTTACAGTAAAATTAGCAACAATACGAACAGTACCAATTAACAGTAGGTAAGTATTGTTTTCCAAAACACCCGCACCATCCACTCTACGTGGGAGCTTTCTCCTGTTTCTATTACCTGGTTATGTTATTGAGATTTCTATCGAACAAATTACACGACAACCCACTTTAATTAATTAGCACTAAGCCTAATGAAAATGTCATTCCGTCGTTCTATTGTCAGCACCCTAATTGCGTAAATCACTATTACTCTCAATTTCAATCATTTTGAAGTATATTGCTAATCCATTGCTCCATATGTTCCAAAAATGTCAAAATTAAACCCATTGCTACTTATAGTGTGTTACGCAGCAGAAGTACAATGTTATTTAAGGACTGTTATATTTAATTAGTGCTAATTGATAGGTACTGAGGTGTCGTGCAATTCAGATTAAAACAATGAGTTAGGGAGTAGTTCTCAGCAACCAGCTGCAAATCTGTCCGCGTCTGTCCACAAAGGACATAAAAACCTATCGAATTTATTTTTCTTCAGCCTAATGAAACAAGGCTATGAGCGAAATTAGTAGGTTTGCCCCTTTGCCCCGTACACGCTTTTTTACAATGAAACTAATTTTCTTTTCATAACTTTATTTTTATTTTAGAATTTTTGAAAATTATTGAAACATGTTGAGTTAGTACACTTTTTATAACAGTTGAATAAAATATAAATTAAAAGTTATTTTCTGATTTTTAGTTCGATTTAAAGCGTGTTTTTTTAGTTTTTTTAAACTATATTTTTTATCTTGTTTGCGCATCTATTCACTATTGTAAATACGTCCTCGAGTTTTAAAGACATCATAACAAGTTCAATCAATATCTGATACGTCACGTCATATTCTTGTGACAGACCTGCATTTAAACTTTATTCCATATTGTCCATAAATTCTGACTCGACCACAAACACGATTATATTCTGTGTAGGTCTTCTATATATCTATGTGTGATCTATGTATGTAAATCATTGAGATGGGATATAACAGGAGATGCCCTGTTATTCTATACACGGTTGTAGGTAGGTGCCAGAGCAGCCATCTTTGTCGCCAAGTTTCGTGGTAGTTCAGCTGTCAAATGGTTGTTTATTTTTTGTATTATTGAGGTTTGCGAGAAAATTACGAGGACTTTACCTTTAAAACTGCATGTAAATGTTGAAAAACAGCAATTCAACATGCCTGTGTGTTGTATTGTGAAGTGTGGTGCAAGGAAGAATGAAAATCAACCTCAACTTTCTTTGCACAGGTTAGTAGCCGGTTTTCATGCAATAACACATACAATAATAGACATTCGATGATATAATTGTAACGCGATCATGAATTTATGGCTAAAGCATTGATATTTGGGTGAATTTCCGTATAACAGACCTTTTTATTATTTTGTTAATTCATTCGTTTGTTTACAATAATATGTCATAAGAGAATAGTGTTGTACCGTTGCCTAATAGTTTCGGGAACTAGTTCCTCCGCTGGAACGATATCGGTATATTCTGCTATGTTAACATAAATAGTCCTGCGTCTTATTAGCTCCGATTGACCTTGCTAGGTCCGGCCCGTGGTTCACAGCATCAAAATCAAAATATTTTCTTTCACATAAACCTACATGGGCACTTATGAAACGTCAGCCTTGTTGTAGGAACAACAAATTTGTGTTTGTTCCTAGTATTTATATTATATATATCACTGTATTTTTAAACAGATTATATTTTTATGTGCATACAAAAGATTATCATAAATGTACTGAGAAGGCACAGTCATTATATTAATCTCTTTAAAGTCTCTGAGGGAGTGTCTGGGACTTAATTTATAAATGGAACGAATTGCCCTTTTTTGTAAAATTAAAATTGTCTGAATATCGGTGGCATTTCCCCACAACAAAATACCGTATGACAGCACACTATGAAAATAACTAAAGTAAACTAAACGGGCTGTCTCTAAATCAATTAAGTCACGAATTTTCCTAACGGCGTATGCTGCAGAGCTAAGCTTTTTTGACAATTTATCTATATGGGGGCCCCATTGAAGCTTGGCATCCAAAGTTATGCCTAAGAATACTGTGGTATTTTCGGGTTTTAACTCTTCACCCTTTATGAGAACACTAGTTTCTACTTGTCTAACATTTGGTATCGTAAATTTAATACATTTCGTTTTTTTTTTCGTTAAGAAGTAGATTATTAACATTAAATCAGTTTACTACTTTTGCGAGGGCACTATTTATACTGTCAGTAACCAGCTGTTGACGTTTGAGTTTAAATAAAAGTGAAGTGTCATCTGCAAACAACACTATATCATGTTCATCCTTTATGAGGTAATGCAAGTCATTGATATAAATAATAAATGAAAATGGTCCAAGTATTGAGCCCTGGGGGACCCCCATTCTTACTACAGATCCGGGTGACCTTTTCCCGTTAACATCAACTCTCTGAATCCTATCACTGAAGTAAGAAGTGAGAAGATCCAGAGAGGGTTCCGGATTCCGTAGTGGCGAAGTTTCCTGATTAAGGTTTCATGAAGAATACAATTGAATGCCTCGGACCAATCACAAAAGATGCCCAAAGCATCGCATTCGCAAAGTATTACTTTTGTAAGCCTATTTTACTAATCAAACGTTATATTTGAACGATAATTGAACGTTATATTTGTTAATCATTATCATACCAATAAACAAAGGCAAAAAAGAATACTTTTATTTTATTTTTACTCCACCACTCATTAACACAATAATATAAGCATCCCATCCCATTCACGGAGAATGTGATGGGAAGTTTATATTATTCATTCACCCTAGTGATTATCTGGTTTTTCACTAGGGTCCGCATACCTAACAGAAACTACTGCTCTCTGGCCTTCCAACCCAAAGGTATAATATGCGAAAGCACCTGTTTTTGGGCATATGGATACATATCTCTTCACGCTGTTTTCCTTCACTTTAATACGTAAACGTGATGCAATTAAAAAGTGTTTTTTAATTCTGTGCCGAAAAAACACTTGGCATTAATTTTATTTTCAGGGAAGAAAGTTGATTGCGATAATTTGACAGTTTCGGGTAGCTTGATGTGCTGGCGTCTGTACCTATCGATAAATAGTTCATATGAGTCTTTTACGCATAACAAAAGGTTAGAAATAAAGTATTTTCGCATACTGTATTTTTATGCAAAATTATAAAGTATATTTATCGAAAATAAACTAGGATACGTTACTATAAAGTAGGCAACCTTAGTTAGAACGGACTATAAGTTAGACTATATTATGATCCAAACGTGATAACTAGTACGACTCGTATTTAGTATCGATACTCGTTATAGTAACACCAATGTTCCTTGATTGATACAACCCTAGCAATGGCAGCCATTTTTTGAGACAATATGAGTTGTAGGTAGGCACCCTTTTTTCGTAGGTATTTCCAGTCCATATATATATGTCTATGATGTAAATACTTATATCTTATTGCTCATTGTCTTATAAACGACAGTATTATATCTTTGCTAAGCCTTCGTCGTGTCCTCGTGTCGTGTGTTTAATAGGGAAGATGCAGATATACTATTTATCAATATTTTGTGACTAAAATGTTAAAAAAAACATAAAAGAAGGACCACTGCAACGTTTTTATTTTAGTTTATATTGATTTTTAACAATAATTACGAATTAAAATAACGTGAAACTCAACGTCACTCATGTTATGAGGACTTATTTAAGGTTATAGTTGTGAACGTAAACAACTTTTATTGCGGAAAGTAATCGCATTTTTTTAATAAAAATGGGTTGGGTTCATAAAAGCAGATGCCAGGAATCTGCCGAAAGTTAATGTTGGTGATCTTCACAGCATCGAATGACAGTCTAAACAATAAATTGTCATCCCTCTTCGCAGCTTGGAACCACTTTTTTCTCAACTTCGGGTCAGAAGGTCCAGTTAAAAATATTTTATTTGGAAACTTAGTTGAAGTCGATGGACAGATTTTCACAAAACACGAATCAACGGCTTATTCTCGGGATATTTGTGGCATTGTTATGATAGCCTGTACACAATATTAATCTCAGTTTGAATCATTTTGAACACATTTTTCGAACATATGAAGCAATAGATTAGGAATATGCTTATATTGCTAATCTATTGCTTCAAATGTTCGAAAAATGTGTTTGGTCAACAAGGTACAAAACGCAAAATGTTCTTCAACTGTCAAAATGAAACTCATTGCTACTGATAGTGTGTTACGCAATTACCTTGCTGAGGTTGATGGATACTTAGTCCATTTTTTTTTTATAATTTACAGTATCTTACATGTATTTATTCAAAAAATATCTCGAAAGTTGAAAATTACGCAACTATGAAAGCCAGCGACGAAAATTTAAACTGTCAGTTTGAAACCGCGATTTTTTTCAGTAAATTATAGTATTTAAATGTTTTATTATACTCTTGGTATATTCTACATGAAATTCATTCAAATGAAGGCAAAAATAAAAATATTGCATGTTCTCTATTTAAGTATATTCCCTTCCACGGTAGTCACGGTACCCAACAAATAATTTAGGCACCCTCCGAAGGGGTAGACAGATTTGAAAATCCATTCATAGCAGTCCCATACTATAACCGGTAATCCAGTATGTATAGTCATACCGGAAGCCTACATACCTAAAGGGCTAGGAGGGAATGGTTTTTCTATTTCAATAAATAACCCGTAAAGCAGTGCATACTTTGGCTAACGAGTATGAAGAAGAGAAGTAAAAAGTGTGTCCTGCCGTGCGATTCTGTAACCATCTCACCGTGAAAGCTTGAGTGAAGTGAGCGTGGAGTGAGCTGTCATTCGCTAGGGATTAACACTATTAAGTGCTCACTTCACTTATGATTTCACGGTGAGATTTTTACAGAATCGGCCGGCTGTAGCGCGATTCTGTAACCATCTCACCGTGAAAACTTGGGTGAAGTGAGCGTGGAGTGAGTCGTCAATAGTGTCAATCCCTACCATCCGCATAACTCACAGCTCGCTCTAAGCTCACTTCACCTTAGTTATCACCGTGAGATTTTTCCAAAATCGACCGGCTGCTGTACTGCTGCCTGTCATGCATGGGTCATTAAATAATATTTGTATATAATTTTGTTGCAGGTACTTTCAGCGAATGAAAGCCAAACTTAATTATCTATGAAATAATTTTGTCACTAACTATGTAGATAAATCTCAAATATAACTCATGGAAAATACAAGATGCAGTTTCATTTATATTTAATCCAAATTTACAGATGCGTTCATCAAAAACTACCACGAATTAAAAACAATGGGAACGCAGTGGTAGTTTTCGCAAAAACTTCATTCCTTTTCGTGAAGGAAATCGAATTTTCTGTTTTCGCGAGATTTGCTGAGGAAAACTTGAAATAACAAAATGTTTGCTCCTTTAGCTCGTGTTTCTAACAAACTGGGCAGGAATGTGATGACCACCATGGTGAGGAACCACTCACATGGAGGTGTCCCTGGCGAGGTGAGTTCTAAATTCAAAATTTTACGTCATTACATAATCTAATGCGTCAGTCACTTGTTTTTTATTACAGAAATATTAACTTTTCATTAACCTTGCTCCAGTTTTTCCATTTCTAATAACTGTTGAGAATCCTGGTAAAGTTTTACCAAACATAAAATCTTACCATCAAAACGTCATAGGTTATGTACTTAGTATTCGAGTCAAAAACTTTATTTGCATTTTTTTCGAAATACGTGGAGCACTAAAGACACTAAACATGTTTCTGTGTAAATTATATATAAATGACTTCTCATAATTCTCATTTTATTCAAAGTAAACAAAAACAGACATTCAATCGATATAATAATGTCAGATTTTATGTTGTCTCAATAATACTACAGTATTCTAATCAAACTGTTTCAGAACCTGCCCTTCGACATCCACAACCGCTACAAGCTCACAGTCTACTTCATTGCATTCTTTGGCTCCGGTTTGGCTGCCCCCTACCTGATCTGCCGTCATCAACTCCTCAAGAAGTAAATATTTTCTTTTAATATTACTCTGTGTTTTCTCTAAGGAGGTTATGCAGATATTCACCTTCTTTGAGAAGTCTTGTCTTTATGACTCGTATCTGCTGAATGAATACTCTAGTTCAGTCCCTAAACTTGTACCTTACCTGTTATGCAAGTGAAAATTAGCCATTAAGATATTTTCTGTGATAATCCATTAACTAGCAAAGAATATCACACAGTAGTAATTTTACCTCTATTTTGCATCACTGTCCAATCCAATGACAGTCTTTATTCTCGTATAGTTGCTGCCACTGACAATTCTGTCAAAATCATTGTGATCTTTATTCTTGTTACAATAAGGTTTGCTGTCAGAGGCAAAATAACTCTGAATGAACTGCTGGTCGATTCTGTAAAAATCTCACTGTGAAATCATAAGTGAAGTGAGATCGAAGTGAGCAGTGTCAATAGTAATAGGTAATAGGTAACACGGGCTGGTGTCTGCAACTCCACGTCAATGCGCGTATTTTGCGTACGGGTGGGAAAATCGATCATTCGATCCACCCCAGCTCCTCAAGGAAGGCCAGCAACGCCTTGATGTTACTGACCGTCTCACGTAGGGTACCTGGGTTACCGAAGTATTTTGCCCTGTAAGTGGCGACCACCGGGCAGCTTAGAAGCACATGTGCCGCTGTCTCGTCATCCTCCATGCAGGCCCTGCACAGCGGACTGTCTGTTACTCCTATGACAAAGAGGTGTTTATTAAATGACCCGTGGCCAGTTAAAGCTGCAGTCACCGTACGCAGCTTTTGTCTAGTTAGACGGAGAACCTGTTTCGTGAGGCGGCCATCCATTGCGGGAAGTGCTTCCTTAGCCTGCCTGCACTCGCCCTGTTCCGTCCAAAGTTTGTCATGTTGATCTCTGGTGCGTTTCCTTACCAGAGTGCGTAGATACCTGAAGGGGAGTGGCACGATGGGCTCAGGTCCCACTGGTGCCATGCTCGACCCCCTTCTGGCAAGCTCGTCGGCTGCATCGTTGCCTAGCGAACCGCTGTGTCCTTTTATCCATTGAATGGTTATTTTATTGAAGTTACCCACCTGGTTGAGGCGCTGGTGGCACTCGTATATTAGCCCAGTGTCAATAGTATTAATCCCTAATGACAGCTCACTTCCTGCTCACTTCACCTAAGTTCTCACGGTGAGATTTTTACAGAATAGCACTGCTGTACTTTACTTAGCACAATCACCAACCAAAAGCAGGTTGCACGGAGCCATATTGACAACCTATCAATGTGGTTTGAGTGCTTTTGTTTGTGTATAAAAATCACTAACTCCAAACTCAAAGTATTTATTTCAATTATACCAATTCAATTAAACTTCGACAAATCAAAAGTACCTGTAACTTTTGATTTGTCATGGGGTCGAACAGTCAGAATGATGAAGCTAGTTGCCCAATCCAAAGGATAGGGGAAAGAACGGGCAAGAAACACTCCCCAAACCTTTACCCAGCCCTTGAAAGAAAAAGAATTCAATCAAATTTTCTTAGTGGAACCCTAATTATTAACTTTGTTTTTAAATCATGTTTTAATTTTTTTCTTTTTTTTTTTTTTTACAGGTAAGCTTCTAGCATCTGTGTTACTGCATCAAAATGTTTTAGGTTTAAGCTAGCAAACTGTATATGTTATGATTTAATAAATTCCGATTTAGTTACCTGTTAGTTTCTTTTGTTCAGTAGCCCCTTTTTTTGTGGTGTATCCTGCAAATGATATGTAACATGAATCAAGCCAGCTTCGCGACCGGGACCAAAGCACAAACTTTGGTTTTTTTTTTTGCATAATAAAATAGGTCTTCTCTATCTCTACGAGTATATCAGATTGACTGCTAGAGCCATTTTATAGACATTTTTGTTTGGAAGTATTGTCAACACGATCAATCACATACAAGGTAGAGACGCCAATACAACAATAAATGAAAACACTATAAATACTAATGCAAAGGAGTATTTAGGAACTATCAAATAAATTAAATAGCATAAAAGTGTAAACAAAAACGAACACCATTTAAATATTGGTTCACTATCCATGAGAAGAGCGGCAACATCGCGGTGTCATTGATGCAACAATCATATGGCCGAAACCTGCAAAAAATAGTGTATTGCGTGCATTATTTTAATTATTTTTTTCTACCTCTCAAAATACAGGTGCAACCTAGCTTTAAGGTGGATCCACACATTGCGAGCATGCGCTCCGCACGGCGCACAACGCATGCCTCGGCTTGAGGCGTGCTTGTTGACAAATTATACCAACATATGCTCGGGTCGAGCCATCGCGTGCGAAGCAAATGCTCGAGGCAAATAGGCGCGCAGACTTGGCAAGGCATGCGCTCCGCACGGCGCACAACGCACAGCGCGTGTGCGCCGCACACGCGCTATTCGCTGTGCGCCGTGTGGCGGCTGGCTCATTGCGAGCAGTGCGTTGCGTTTGGATGGTTGTGTCCGCCTCGCTGCGGATGTACGCGCGCATTATGAACGACAAAGAAATGTTAAGAAAAGCAGTTTTATTATACGAAAGTAATAGATTATTATGGGATCCTAAACATAATCATTATTTTAATAAAAATAAAAGAGAAGACGTATGGCGTATAATCCGGAACAAGTATTGCAAACTCACGAAAGAATCACCAGTAGCCAAATACCTTAAGGTAACCAACAATCGCTCCTTGACAGTAATGGCATCTCTCATATACGTATCCTTTTTTATCAGTATAGGCTCCACAGCATTCAAGAGGAAATTAAAATCTTCTTCAGCTATGTGTATAAAATTGGAGTTATTTTCTTCAAATGAGAGCTCATCGAAAAGCTTATTTCCGTGTTCATAACGCAGGCGGAAGAACTTTTTAACCCACTAACGACGACGACTTTTTTCTTTCCTTTTCTTTTCAATAATTGAATTAATAATTATAAAAGCAGCAGCGGATACGCGCACGCGATGCAAAGGCGCCATCTTGACTGCTGCTGTGTGGGTTGGATCGGCCCGAGCATGCGCTGCGCGCTGTTTGGCCCGAGCAAACGCAGTTTCATTTTCGCAGTCGAGGCGTGCGTTGATATTGTACGCGGCGCACGCCTCGAACGTGCATGCGCGGCTACGTCCACACCTAACATAATGCTCGCACTGAGGCACTTTGATCTTGAAGCATTTGCCGACATACGTTGGCTCGCCCTCGCGCGTGCGGAGCGCATGCCTCGCCACGAATATACAGGTCCACACTTGGCGAGGCATGCGTTGTGCGCCGTGCGGAGCGCATGCCTCGCAATGTGTGGATCCACCTTAAGAGGTAAAGTATTATTATTGTACAGAACTTACAACTTAAACTATAAATATAATTTTAAACCATTTATCAAAACATGTATTCAAATTCTGTATGTTATGGATAAATAAAGATTATTATTATTATTTTCTTGTCTAATTCTGATGACAAGCTTTATGTCTCAAAAATAAGGTATAATATGCCTTTGCATCGGGAAATAAAAATTATGAACAAAGGCGAAGATTACATATTAAAGTAGCGAGCTGGCAACATGTTGTGTTTATACCATATCTCAATGGTTTATACAGATGTATCAGCCCTTATTGATAGTATTGCTAGATACACACGCAGTGACTTTATTCGCTGGCAATGTCAAAATCTCACGTCCATGGCAGATTTGCTGCTAGCGATTTGAAAGTTTTTATTTGTGAACTTAAGGTTTTGCAATTGTCAGCGAGTTACTTACGACTGAAGTTTCTGCGTGTTACGTCACTGTGGTTATTCACAAACTCATTCGCGAAAGAGAATGTATTTCTTTGATGCAGTATTTATAGCATGAATACTTATGAACGAAAACTTTGGCTCTTCTTTTGCATAGGAATTAACTAAGACCATTCTTAGCTTCCTCTTCATATAATATTTATTGCCAGGGTAAAATTCACGCTAACTTAAAGGTTGAGTATTCAAGCTTAGGTTCAGATTCATTTTTTTTTTTTTTTTATATTAGTTCCTGACGGAACAGGCTAAGGTCTGAGACCATCGGAAAATGGCCATTCGTATCGCACGAGGATACCGAACGATATCCTTTGAGGCGGCAACTCTCCTGGCACGCTTTCCGCCGCTGGACATCCTGGCGGATATGGATGCGAAGGTCTACGACCAGATTCAGGATATCCGCCAAAACGGGAATAGTGTGCCAGGAAGCGCATTCGTAAGGCTGAGGCGGCAGGAACGGCGACACGCACTCGAGCGGTGGCGCGAGCGGCTACAGCAGCCGCAATATTCGTGTAAGCGCGTTGTCGAAGCCGTTTTGCCGCACTTCGAAGCCTGGCTGAAAAGAGGGGAGCGCATCTCCTTCAGGCTCACCCAGGTGCTCACTGGACATGGTTGCTTCGGTGAGTACCTGAACAGGATTGGGCGAGAGGCCACGGCAAATTGCCACCACTGCGATAGCAGCCTGGATTCCGCGCAACACACGCTCGAGGAGTGCCCTGCGTGGGCCTCCGAGCGGCGGGTCCTGGTTGCCAGGATCGGGCGAGACCTGTCTCTGCCAGCAGTAGTGAGGGCTATGCTGGCAGAGACAGAGAATTGGATGGAAGTAGCCTCCTTCTGTGAGACCGTGATGGTCAAGAAGGAGGCCGCTGAGCGGGATCGGGAGAGGGCTGATCCTGCTCGGAGAAGGAGGCGTCGGGGAGGCAACCGCCTTGGCGCCTAATACGCCGAAACCCGCTTACCAGCCAAGGTAGGTGGACCTCTGGGGTCGCGGGCGCACAGAGTGGGGACTCTGTCCGCCCACCAAGTGACCCCAGGGAAGACGGTAGCACAGTGGTCACGTGCTGCCGTGCATAGCGAGGCTCAGGGGAGGCCCTTTTACAGTCTCCCCGGGGATGTGCCTTACAGGCGTTGCACGGGGGGGTTCCGGAATTGGTCTTTTAAGAGGAACCGGGACTACCCCTAAGTGCTGATGGTGATCACCGGGGTGGTTTTAGTGAGGTAAAAATCCCACACTCCCCGACCTCCCTCCCCAGAGGTCGGGTGCCTTTTGAAGGTTTCCCCCCGAAAACAAAAAAAAAAAAAAAAAGGTCTGAGACCATGCTGCCTAGTCTTCAGAAAGGTTCAGATTCATATTAAAAAAAAAAGTAAACGTCAAATTGACATTTGTTTTGTTTTGAAGCGTACCCAGGTTCTGATGTCGATTTTTTTTCATTGAAAACATAATTTTGAAGAGTTATACGTATAAATTGAATTTGGTCAGCAAAAATGAGTGCCAAAAAGTATTTCTCAACGTAACAGCACTTGTTCTTCAGGTACTTTACACCGGTAACCTTAAACTGAACAACAGAAATGAGCGAAAGTTCATGTTATATCCTGGACAATGGGGGCTACTTTGCCAAAGTGGGGTTCTCCAACAAGGAGCCGAAAGTGGTCCCTAACTGCATCATGAAAGCGAAGTCAGAAAGACGACGTGCATTCATCGGGTCGCAGATCGATGATTGCCGAGATGCATCAGGACTTTTCTACATCCTACCTTTCCAAAAAGGTTTTCTTATAAACTGGGATACTCAAAAAACTGTTTGGGACTACATGTTCAGTAAAGAATGCTGCCCTGTCAACTTTAGCGACACACCTTTAATCATAACTGAACCATTATTTAATTTTGCATCCATCCAGGAAGCGATGACAGAGATATTCTTTGAAGAATACGAATGTACTTCCTTACTACGTATAAACGCTACAGATTTGGCTGATTATAAGTACCGTAAAGACCACAAGAATAAATGCACGCTTGTAGTAGACACTGGTTACAGTTTTACTAACATAGTTCCCTATATTAATGGTAAGAAGTACCGGGATGCCATAAGAAGGATAGATGTGGGTGGTAAAGTATTGACTAATCACTTGAAGGAGGTCACATCGTACAGGCAACTGAATGTTATGGATGAGACATATGTTATCAATCAGGCAAAGGAGGATTCATGTTTTGTGTCGCAAAACTTTTGGGAGGATATGGAGATTGCTAGGAAGAAAGGTGAGATTTTATATTTTTAATTAGGATGTTTGATTTCTAATTTTAGTTAAAGAGGGACTTGTGGCTAAGTAATAACAGCCACACGGGTCGATCGATCAGGTTAAGCTACGCTTGCCGCGGTTGGTCTGTGGATGGGTGACCATCTCTACATACCAAGACCCCTCCGTGCCTCAGAAAGCATGTTAAGCTGTTGGTCCTGGCTATCATTCTTAGATCTTTGATAGTTGTTACGGGACAATGAGTCTTGCCAAAGGGTATTGTATTACCCAGTAACTGGGTTGTGGAAGTCAGATAGCCCGTCGCTCCATATAAAATACTGGTATTCAGCTACATCCGGTTACACTGGAAGCTGACCCCAACGTAGTTGGGAAAAGGCTAGGCAGATGATGATGATTTCTAATTTTAGTACAAAATAAATTAAATTATTAAGTACTAGCTGCACCCTGCTGTTTCACCCACATAAGCCTCAATCCTGTGGAAATATCGGGATAAAAAGTATCATATGTCCTAATCCAGGTCATGGTCTACACATGTGCTCGATTTCATCCAAATCCGTGTTGTGTTTTGGCATGAAAGCATAACAAACAAAGTTAAGATTTAAAAAAAAAAACCCTTTTATATTATTCTATATTATTCCTAGCTATACGCAGGCTATCTTTTCTACTTGAAAATAGCCCCTCAAAATTATAAAAGTGGTCATGCACTGGTGAACAGCTCACAGTAATCTACAATCCATCTCATCAATCTACTTGCCAGGTGATTATGAGAATACTGCCTCAGAGAGACCTAGTTCAGTTTTAACCCGGCGTCATTGTGGTAGGAAATAGTTACATGGACGTTGAGGTGGGTCAATATTACCCATATATTTAATACATGGTATTTCCATAACCTTTAAGTAAATTCGTGAATTGTGTCATTGTTTCAGTATAAAGGTATTCAGGTTTTGATAATAAAACAGAAAAATAATAATTCAGAAACGTTTAGTTGAGTTTAATCAACTTTTAAAATAACTCTCAAAAATTAAAAAAAGAAAAAAAAAATGTACAAATATTTGCTCCAGTTACTGCACAGAACAGCAATAACGTCGCGTACGTACTTTCAAAAATATTAGAAATTTTAAACCAGCCGGGTAATTTTGACCCAACCTCAATGACCCCGGGTTAAAAGCCGTAGTAAACAAAAATCAATCTGCCTAGCTTTTACCTTGATGACTTTGCCTTGATGTGCTGGTGTCCGTACATGCGAATAAGTATCTTGCTAACATACTGATCTCGAAAGCTACCAAAAACACCTAAACCTATCATTTTTTCGATGCTTTACCTATGTACTATGTGGCCCCATCCAACCCCCACTCTGTTCCAGCACCCTAATTACGTAGCATACTATTACTCTCAATAATTTGAATAATTTTGAAGCATATTGCTAATCCATTGCTCCATATGTTGAAAAAATTGTCTGCTTGACAACGTAAATAACGCAATGAATGTTGTTGAACTGTCAAAATGAAACCCATTGCTACTGATAGTGTGTTACGTAACTACCCTGCTGCTCTCCCCATCGACGCCTCGTCGTCATCCGAGCGAAGTCTCAAGTTTACTCTTGCGGATTCTATGTATCTTACGTTTTCCGAACCATGTGGAATAACTTCTCATGGTTATAAATGATAAATGATAAATGATAAATGATTTTATTTTCTGTAAGTAGGTTTGTACAAACACTTTTACATGTCAATTATATTTTTTAAACTAGATGAGGTCGGCGTTTCCTATCTGACTACTCTGAGAAGAAAGGCCGAAACAAACTCAGAGGTCACAGTCTCTTTTAAAGTCCAGACATAATCTTGGTCAGATCATGTGAAGACCATGCAGATTGGTGTCTGAAGTGGTCTTTTGAGTAAAGAACCACACAGATTGAGCGGACCTGTCCAGTCAGTGCACGCATTTGTCAAAAATTGTGTAGCTCAACTCAGAACTTGAGGAGCCTTACGATTCGACGAACAATACCAATGAAAGGACATTTGGGTAGGCCGCATAAATTACTCAAACTGCCAGACCATGATTAAAACTAACTAAGAAGGAAAAAAGAAAAAAGAAATGACCCACATAGTCTTCACACTCACAATAATAATAATAAAAAATAAGATACTATACAAAGTAAATATCCATGTCATTGTTTATATAAAATTCATCAATGTCAATGTGTATATAAAAATCCGGACATCATCTTTGATCTTTGAGGACCATGTAGATTGGTGTCTGAAGTGGTATTTTGAGGGAAGAACCACACAGATTGAGTGGACCTGTGCAGTCAGTGCACGCATTCGTCAGTAACCGTGCAGCTCAACTCAGAACTTAAGGAGCTCAACGATTCGACGAGCAATACCAAGGACAGAACATTTGTGTAGACCGCATAAACCACTCAAACTGCCAGACCATGATTAAAACGGAAACAATGACCCACATAGTCCTCACATTCACAATAATTAAAATAATATAAGACGTTAAACAGTAAATGTTCATGTCATGTCATAAATAGATATTTAGAAAAAAAAAATAACAAAAGTGTAAATCAGCAAAATAAAAAATAAACAACATTCACTGTCTAGACCTATTGGAGCAGCTCAATCCCAAGCGTTTTTGTCCTCAATATAGTCTTTTACAGTATAATAGGCTTTCTGGCATAGTTTTAGCTTTATAAAAGATTTGAATTTATTAATGCTTAGTTCTTGAATGTGGCTAGGAAGTTTATTATAAAAACGTATACATTGGCATCTAAACGAGCCACCTATTTTCTTGAGCCTTGTTGTAGGAACAACAAATTTATGTTTGTTCCTAGTATTTATATTATGGATATCACTGTATTTCTTAAACAGATTAATATTTTTATGTGCATACAAAAGATTATCATAAATGTACTGAGAAGGCACAGTCATTATATTAATCTCTTTAAATTTGTCTCTGAGGGAGTGTCTGGGACTTAATTTATAAATGGAACGAATTGCCCTTTTTTGTAAAATAAAAATTATCTGAATTTCGGCGGCATTTCCCCACAACAGAATACCGTATGACATCACACTATGAAAATAACTAAAGTAAACTAAACGGGCTGTCTCTAAATCAGTTAAGTCACGAATTTTCCTAACGGCGTATGCTGCAGAGCTAAGCTTTTTTGACAATTTATCTATATGGGGGCCCCATTGAAGCTTGGCATCCAAAGTTATGCCTAAGAATACTGTGGTATTTTCGGGTTTTAACTCTTCAGCCTTTATGAGAACACTAGTTTCTACTTGTCTAACATTTGGTATCGTAAACTTAATACATTTGGTTTTTTTTTCGTTAAGAAGTAAATTATTAACATTAAACCAGTTAACTACTTTTGCGAGGGCACTATTTATACTGTCAGTAACCAGCTGTTGACGTTTGAGTTTAAATAAAAGTGAAGTGTCATCTGCAAACAACACTATATCATGTTCATCCTTTATGAGGTAAGGCAAGTCATTGATATAAACAATAAATAAAAATGGTCCAAGTATTGAGCCCTGTGGGACCCCCATTCTTACTACAGATCCGGGTGACCTTTTCCCGTTAACATCAACTCTCTGAATCCTATCACTTAAGTAAGAAGTGAGAAGATCCAGAGAGGCGTTCCGGATTCCGTAGTGGTGTAGTTTCCTGATTAAGGTTTCATGAAGAACACAATCGAATGCCTTGGACAAATCACAAAAGATGCCCAAAGCATCGCATTTGTCCTCCCATGCATTATAAATATGTCCTAAAAGTTCAACTCCGGCATCGGTAGTTGAACGACCCCTTGTAAAACCGAACTGTTTATTATTCAGTAATTTATTGTTATTGAAAAATCTTTGCAATTGATTTAAAATAAGTTTTTCATAAATTTTACTAAAGGTGGGTAGTACGGAAATAGGTCTATAATTAGTAGGGTCTGATGTACTACCTGATTTAAACAACGGTATTATTTTACTGTGTTTCATAAGATCAGGAAACTCACCACATTGAATACAATTATTAAATATAACAGCTAAAGTAGGTGCTACAATGTTTATAATTGTCTTAGCAACATCCACAGAATTACCCCATAGATCTGCAGTCTTTTTAACATTTAACATGTGAAAAGTTTTAATTATATCTGTACAAGTGACAAATTCGAAGTGAAATTCCGAATCACAAACTGGAACGTTTTCCTTAAGTAAAGACTCTGCAGCAGTGGGTGATGAGCTTAGAGATTTAGTGGTTGACACAGGAATCTCTGCAAAGAAATTTTCAAAGGCCGCGGCAACCTGGGAATCTGATCTAATTACATTGTCATCAATAGCAAGGCTGTAGTCACTACTTCGGTTGCATGACCTTCCTGTTTCGCTATTAATGACATTCCAAGTCATTTTAATAATGTTATTACTATTTTTAATTTTTGAACTCAAATAACGTGACTTGGCCATACTACAGACTGTTTTAAATATTTTAGAATAATTTTTAACATATAAATTAAATTCAGCAGTGTTTATACAAATTCGTTCATCATATAATTCATAAAGTCTTTTTCTACTTTTATGTATACCAATGGTGGCCCATTCACTGAAGGAAGCGTTACTATTGACTGATAATGTCTTTGGAATGAATGTTTTATCAAATTGTCTGCAATACATATTAAAAAAATCATTATATTGTTTGTTAGGGTCATCATTAGTCAACAGAAGTGGTAATTTACTTAAGAGTTTAGTTTTAAATGTTTCTAAGCGTTTAGTTGTTTTTGGGTTAACAGTGATATCTTTTTTAATAACTTTTTTGTTTTGATTTGTAATAGTGATCAGCTGTCCGCAATGATCTGAGTCTATTAAATTAATCATTTCTTTGTGGTTTGGTATAATATCTGTATAAATGTTATCTAGGCATGTGGCACTAGTAGGAGTTATTCTAGAGGGCTCCAAAAATAGGTTAACAAGATTGTATGACTGAAACAAACTTATGATTTTAGTACTTAACCCAGAATTTTCTAACAAATTAACATTGAAATCACCGCAAGTGATGATGGACTTGTTTGTATTACAGATTTTGTGCAACACTTCATCCATAACCTTTTCAAAACAATCATACAATCCTGAAGGAGGTCTGTATACACTTAATATAATGAACTGCTCCAATTCTATACAGGCTATTTCAATTGTCCGCTCAACAGAGAGGCTCACAATGTCCTTTCGGTCCTTAAATTTTAGCTGGTTATGTACTAAAATTAATGAGCCACCATGTATAGCATTTACTCTGCTGAATGAACTACCAACCTGGTGATTACTAAAATTGAACATGAACTGGTGGCTTTTAAGCCAATGTTCTGTCATACAAAGAATATCTACATTATAACAATTCAGGAATAATTCTACTTCTAAGTCTTTGTTTAAAAAACCTTGAATGTTCTGATGCACCAGATTGATACTGTTTAATTTTTTTACACTTTCATTTGAGTTATTAATTGCCTTAGTTCCATTTTTGCTAGAGGTTGCCTCTATTGTCCTAATTTCTAATTTAAATGATGATTAATGTCATTAATTTTGAGCAAATTATTGACAGAACAGTTTAAAATGTCTTTGCATTGCTCAAAAGGAGCAATTTGATTAGCCAAATTTTTGGCTGAAATAGAACAAAAATATGATAGCGACATAGCTATCTGTCTTTTGAGATAGGTAGAAAGATAGTACATAACACGATTGTATCTATCTTTTGTCAAATATAAATTACTATTAATATAATAGTTCGTGTCAATTAAATGGATTAGCTTATCATTGTAAGTTAAATTATGCAATGTCATGTTTATATCATATCTTAACCTATTTTCTTCCTGTGGCAAACTGTTACTATAAGGGAATGTAAATAACACAATTTTTCTTAAACTAAGGTTGCACAATGTTCTATGATATTGGAGCAATTCTCCTTTATTTAAATTTCCCCTATTTCCCATAAAAATTAATAAAGTTGTTTCCGGCTTAAAGTTACATTTAATAATTTCTTTCATAATATCAAATAAAGAACAACCAGGCATACAGTAATTTATTACAGAGTGTCCTGGATATTCATCTGTCAACAAGTGACCTAAGTCCTTTCCAATCTCATCACAAAATATTACAATATCATTGTTTACAATTTGTTTACACGGTATGAAGGAGCTATTAACAGAAGGAATTGAAGGAATCGGCAAATCAACACAGGGATCCGGTAATGTGGTATTGCATGTAGACAATGAATGCTCCGGTGTAGGCCCATGGGATGGTATTTGACAGCGATCACAGCTGTTAGTTTGTGAGTTCACCAGCTCATTCATTGCCAACACATATTCCCTCATCAGATCTTCAGAGGTATTATATTTGTTAGTCATTGATCTTAGTTTCTCCTGTAGATGGTCCAGTTGAGATTGCAAGTCCTGTGTGTCAATGTCGTATTTCCTAGTACTTTGCTCCAAATTAAAGGAATACATATCTAACTGTTTAAGTAAATTTAACCTTTCCCTGTTAAGTTTAACATTTTTGATAAAGAACTTTTGTCTTTTTACCATTTTTTGCGTTTTAACAATGTATTTATTAATTTTTATGTAAAATTTTTATGTGTTAAATACTTTCAACTTGTTACAGGTTCAGAAAACACGATAGTTAAAGACTACGTTCTGCCAGACTACACGTCAATCCGTCGCGGTTACCTTCGGGACATCGTAAAACCCGACGAAGACTTGGAACAGCAAACTCTCCGACTAAGCAACGAAAGATTCGCCATTCCAGAGCTGCTTTTCCATCCATCAGACGTGGGAATCCCACAGATGGGGATACCAGAAGCCATAATGCATTCAATTAGCTGCTGTCCTGAAGAAAATACGGAAAGTTTGTTAGAAAATATCGTTTTGTACGGCGGAAATGCCATGTTCCCTGGTTTTCGGGACAGAGTGTACAGCGAAGTTCGTTCTCTGGCTTTAGATCATTTCGATGTCAACGTAACCAAACCAGACAATCCTTTAACATACGCTTGGGAAGGCGGGAAGCAAATATTCCGGGATCCGGATTTCTATTCATTCTGTGTCACGAAAGAAGAATATGAAGAAGAAGGAAAGTCTTTAGCGTTCGAAAGATTCGATATTTAACGGCGAAAACGAGCGCGGAAGTCTTCAGAATAAGATTCTTCGCTCGGTAAAAGTTAGGCATTGATCGGACAGTGTGGACATTAAGAACAGTGAAATTGTGAAGGATAATAGCACGTTTAAGTTCCATGTTTTATGAATAATGATGCGTTCATTCCCATTAGTTCGATTCATTAGTTCGATCGTCGAACTAGTGAGAATTTTTTTTCTCATCTGTTCGACCGTCGAACTAGTGAGAACTTTTTTCTCATTTGTTCGACCGTCGAATTAATTAGATTTAAAAATAGTTCTACTACATTTAAATGTTTTACTAATTTCGTAATAAAATAAAAAACGCTTGGTTCGTTAAAAAATATATATTCGTGTACTTATATTTGTACATCTATAGCATATCTTTGATCAAATAAACAGTTGAAAAACTTATAAATTATAAGCTGGCTTCCTCACCTATCAAAAAATAATGTAATAATGAAATATTAAACGTAATCTAATATTTTTCTGTCTTGCTTATCCCAACAAGCTTAACCAGAAAGAACAAAAATTAGTTTATATGTATAATAAATAATCAAAAATCAAATTAATTAAGTAATTAGAGCTCTGTTATGGATTCTTGGAGCTGGTTCTCTTCCCAATGCTGCTTCATTGCAAGCATTATTTAAAATCAAATTAACTGAATTTCGTGTTTCATCTGGATTACATTGGCCGCAGTGAGGTTTTATTTGTAAAGTTTCAGTGAGGTCCTTAAACAAAATAATTGTATTAGTTTAATAGTTTATGTCTACACGTTATAATTTATATTATACGTATAAAACACTCAAGACTTACCATATTCAATGTTACGGATCCAGTACATTTTAAACTTTTATAATTTATACACCGCCATATGCTTTGACCATTTTTATATTTACGCATTGAGTAATATTGATGTCCTTCAAATTGCAGAATTCTTCCTCGACCTCTTTTAATAATTATTAATTCTTTAGACGTCATTGCAAAAAAATAAACAGTAAACTAAACAGGCACCACCAAATAAAACGTTGCAACTGCAGCGCATAACCAGTATAACACATCCGTCATTTTGCATAGTTAAACAGGCTCAAACAGCATCTACCCTCAAAAGGAAAATAATAACTATAACCATACTCCTTCTGACGGGGTGTTTAGCTAAATGTTTATAATGCACATACCTACCTAGGTGCTGTAGGTATAGATGCATTTAAGGAAATGTACAGTGGACGACTTCCGGGTGATATGACGATGATTTGTGTAATCTGTATGTATTGTTTATTTACTATTACTATTATTTACTTTGTTAGGAAGCCAGTTTATAATTTATAAGTTTTTCAACTGTTTATTTGATCAAAGATATGCTATAGATGTACAAATATAAGTACACGAATATATATTTTTTAACGAACCAAGCGTTTTTTATTTTATTACGAAATTAGTAAAACATTTAAATGTAGTAGAACTATTTTTAAATCTAATTAATTCGACGGTCGAACAAATGAGAAAAAAGTTCTCACTAGTTCGACGATCGAACTAATGAATCGAACTAATGGGAATGAACGTAATGATGTATCAATTAAAATGACAGCAATATAATCATACATTTGTCTATTTCGCAGTTCTTATTTACGATTTTTAGGGTAAATTGGCTTAGCAAACTGGATACCGCCTACGAACACTAACTTTCCCTGAGAGATCTTACCAAGTGAGCAATAGACAAAGCTCCACCCTAATTGCGTAAGACACTATCAATACAAATCATTTTGAAGTATATTGCTAATCCATTGCTTTATATTTTCGAAAAAATTCGTCTGCTCAACGACGTTAATAACGCAATGAATGTTGTTGAACTGTCAAAATGAAAGCCATTGCTACTGATGTGTGTTATGTGTTACCAACACTCGACACACTTTACGCGCTGCTCTTGCATTACAAAAAGTCGAAATAAAACCAGCAGCCTTAGAACTCGCAACCTCACACACTGAGTTTCGCACTGTAGGTTGCATAGCTTGACTTTTACCAATAAGGTGCTAACACAAGTCACAACATAATGTGACCAGTACCAATAAAATAAAAACAACAGGCCACTAGGAAATAAAGGGTTCGAAAAAACCGACCGTCAAAATCTCAAATATCTATCAAAGTCATACGATTCAACAAACTGATTCCGAGCGGATCAAATTATTATTATGTTACTCAGAACTATTGCAAAATATCTACGGCGGGGCCGAGCCATTTCTACATCGACGGCTTTGTTTCAACAGAGGAGCTTAATCAAATTGAAGAAATTACAGCAAGATTTTCAATGCGAAGATGGGCGCCCCGTTTTTTTGAAAGGAGGCTTTTGTGATAGACTTTTGTATGTTATTACTCTTGTAATGTGCGTGGGTGGATTATTATTAGTTTTTGCTACTATCTATGAAAATGCTAAACCACCTTCATGGAGAACCGTATGTCACTAAATATTAAACACTGAAAATTATGCTGTTATTTAAAAATAAATGATATTAAATTAATATTTTGTTTCTATTATTGACACAAGGGAGGCATACTTACGGTTATAAATCATTGCTTACAGCCAGATTCAAACTTATGGCGGCTGTCAAGTTAAGCGCGCTACTCGCTGTGCTCACAGGTGAATCGGTTACTACGCAATGACTCCCCTCATGCTTCGAGCCGCCATAAAGTTAGAATCGGGCCGTACCTAGCTTTACGCTGAACTATGTACTAGTCTACCTGTCAGTCTCATAGGATAGTCCATATACTAGGTATAGTAATCTTTGGGACGGTCTAAGGTCTGAAATGGTCAGTATACGATCTTTGTCGGGCGGCTACAGTAGTGTGAACCGATCGTCGGGGGCCATGGAATGAAAAGTGATGACCTCTGACTTGAGGGCAAGGAACTTAAACTTACGTGTTTGGCGCCACTACCAGTCTCAGGTGCCACAGTTATTATACTCTTTGTCGGGTGCCCACGCCACATGTCACCTGTGAGATCGCAGCTAGGGCTTGAGACTAGTCGAAACCATAGGGGCATAGGTTTTCTTCGGACCAAGTTCTGAATAAGAGAAGATTCTATCCTAACCCCATTACTAATAAACGTTGTATAGCGTATTTAAAGTTACACAACGCTTTGTCTTCTTTTTTCCAAAGTCAAATTACTGACGACTGAAAGAGAGAAATCGGTGTGTAACGTTTATCTGATATAATACGTTTATCATTAAGGGGGTAAGTGTTTTGAGATAGATATTAACAAGGTTGTGTCATGTTGTAAGGATGTCGTAGATCCACGGAATAGAAACGTAGATCAAAGATCTTGTTTTTAAACGCGTGCGGTCGGCGGACCTCCGCCAGGAACGATTTTCCCGCGACGCGATACTTACCTACTCGCACGCACACACGCACTCGTATAGAATGGAAATAGAGAGAGAGGAAGTCGCATGGGGCATAACTTCTCGCTTTTCAGCGTGACTATTTATTTCCTACCAGTATAGCTATTCACAACCATCCAACAGGCTATCGTATCGAAAATGACACATTTCGAAAGCCTGATTTGCCTTGCCCCCGACAGTAAACAGCTGTCTCTGATTTAAACTGTCATTGTTGTCGAGTTTTGGACTAGTGAACATTTGAACAGTATTTAGAGGACTCCTACAATAACATTGATTGATTTTCAATATGGTACGAAAGCGTATCGAGTGGTTGTGAATAGCTAGCTATGCCGTAGAGTTGTGAACGTAAACAACTTTTATTGCGGAAATTAATCGCATTTTTTTTTTTAATAAAAATGGGTTGGGTTCATAAAAGCAGATCCCAGGAATCTGCCGAAAGTTAATGTTGGTGATCTTCACAGCATCGAATGACAGTCTAAAGAATAAATTGTCATCCCTCTTCGCAGCTTGGAACCACTTTTTTCTCAACTTCGGGTCAGAAGGTCCAGTTAAAAATATTTTATTTGGAAACTTAGTTGAAGTCGATGGACACATTTTCACAAAACACGAATCAACTCGGCTTATTCTCGGGATATTTGTGGCATTGTTATGACAGCCTGTACACAATATTAATCTCAGTTTGAATCGTGTGCGTTCGCGCAGCGGAATGTTATCGAATTTAAAGATTTTAATTATGCAGATATTTAGTGTATGACGTCGTATAATTGTGTATGGTAAAAAAAAATTTGTGCACGCAGCCATTGTGGAGAAATTCACCAAAAACTGATTCCGCTGGGCGAACGTTGTCCTGGCGGAACTTTTTTTAATCCATAGACTTTAGAAGAAAAGAGATGTGTCCAAAAATTAGTGTGTATTTGTGTGTAATTGTGTATGTATGAATAAAATTAGTGCATGCATAAACTTCGGAGAAATTCAAGTTTCCGCTGCGCGAACGCACACGTTTGAATCATTTTTCGAACATATGAAGCAATAGATTAGGAATATGCTTATATTGCTAATCTATTGCTTCAAATGTTCGAAAAATGTGTTTGGTCAACAAGGTAAAAAACGCAAAATGTTCTTCAACTGTCAAAATGAAACTCATTGCTACTCATAGTGTGTTACGCAATTACCTTGCTGAGGTTGATGGATACTTAGTCCATTTTTTTTATAATTTACAGTATCTTACATTCAAAAAATATCTCGAAAGTTGAAAATTACGCAACTATGAAAGCCAGCGACGAACAAAATAATATGGCCAGTGACAGACCGGAGTGACGTCATCGTAACTGTAGATCGTTTTCGCGCGAAAATTTAAACTGTCAGTTTGAAACCGCAATTTTTTTCAGTAAATTATAGTAATTAAATGTTTTATTATACTCTTGGTATATTCTACATGAAATTCATTCAAATGAAGGCAAAAATAAAAATATTGCATGTTCTCTTTTGCCTACTTACTTTGAAATATGCAAACTAACAAAACACACATGCACCGAAGTTTTAACACAAGCGTAAGTAGGTAGGTACCTACCGTATCATGATTCATTCAGAACCGCATATAACTACCTATTTCACTCGTCTCAATAACTTTCCGTTACTCTATTCGCTTTATTTATTAATCCAAACACCTTTTTTTCGTGAGATAAAAGGAAATACTTATCCATTAAAAAGACACACATTATGTACAGACGCCAGCACATCAAGCTACCCGAAACCGTCTAATTTTCCCAATCAACTTTGAACCTTATACGTTAGTGATAAAGTTGAAAATCTATTAAAGAAATTTAACAGATTGTAGTAGCTTGATGTGCTGGCGTCTGTACCTACCTACTAGTAAGTAAAATAATTTTATGGTCTTACCTTTCAGAGTTTCCAGGTAATTAAAAAAAACTTATGTCTGGGTGCGTTATTGACGAATTCATACAACCAAAAACAGCACAATATTTCCTACTCGTCATATTAACTGATTTTTAGAGAAAAAATCGTGCGGTTATTGTCAAAAAAACAACACAGCGTCCGTTCGACCCTGCGGTACAGCCGTGACTGTTTGCGCCACGAGCGCACCCCGAGATCGAGACGCGTAGGTATAGCTCGCGTTTCGACCGTTTGTATGAAGTTGGAGTACTGTATTATAATATTACCGTGGTATTGTCGAGTAGAAGTACTATAACCTTAAATAAGTCATCATAACAGGAGTGACGTCACTAGACGCTGATTGGCGGATTAAAATACGTTCCGTTTCACGTTATTTTAATTCGTAATTATTGTTAAAAATCAATATAAACTAAAATAAAAACGTTGCAGTGGTCCTTCTTTTATGTTTTTTTAACATTTTAGTCACAAAATATTGATAAATAGTATATCTGCATCTTCCCTAATGTAATTAAAATTCTGGAGACGGGTAGCCCTAACGCATGTTTACGTACCACGCGGCTGTAGGCATTTATTTCTAACATGCGGCCGAGTTACAATACTGTATTATAATATTACCGTGACAATACACTTCATAAGTTATCAAAAGTTTTTTTGATCAGATTTCTGCGTGTAACAGAATATTCCGCAATAGTCTGTCTGTGGTCACGGGGTAAATTGTCAAATTCAATTTATAGAACTGTCATTTGGTTTTTGTTTCGATTTTGGTGGAATCTATGAAACTAAATCTGCTTTCATCTTGAGTTTGTGAAGTGATAATATAATAAAAAATGGCTCTGTTCCCCGGAGCGGTAGCCTTCGACGAGTATGGTCGTCCATTTATCATTTTAAGGGACCAAGATAGCCAGAAACGGCTTACCGGTATCGATGCCTTGAAGGTAATTTATTTAGTTTTTTTTTCTACTTTTCCTGATACAATAACAACTAACAAAGTCTAGTTTAGGGCCTCGCTGACTTCCTCGAGCAGTCTCATAACAACAGCTATCTAACACTCCAATCACTCCAGAAATAATGACTAATAAATGCATAACCTAAACATGTCAATAAAATTTCGAATAATCGAGAATGATTGAATAAAAACGCGATTTTATAAATAAAACTTGCATTAAAATTGCAATTTATCCTTGTCTAAAGCAGATTACACTCACAAGTTTAAGATTTAATGCAATTTTATAAAGTTACACGCATTCTTAGAATCAGGTGTTGTGAATCACATGATTCGAAATTGGGCAACCTGTATGATTTTTATCAAGATTTCATCTCCCTATCATCTTCAAATACCTCTAAGTCCCATTATAACCCACTATTAGAGTGTAAAATACAAGTTTTAAGATAAATTCTTTTCAAATAATAACAAATTTAGATTTCTCCATTGTTATATTAAGTTAACCTATCATCTCTTTGTTTGAAGACATTTCATCGCCCTCTAAACTAAGTTAATTGCATTGTATAGAACTCTAAACCACATCTTTTTGATGTATTATCAAAACATGCCTTTGAAGTAATATAAAAGTGACAATTTATACAAATCATCCCTGGATGGTTATAATCTTTCAATTATTTGAATAGCAATTTGTTTATTTATATTCTCTTTTGATCATGACCAACCTTATATCCAAATTATCTTCAGAAGTTGTATAGTGAAAAACAAAGCTTTATTTAAACTTAGTTTCGGTTTGCTTAGCATAATACTCTCAGAGCTGGGACACAGAACTCCTTCCTGTAAAATAAATTGAATTGTGTTGGGCTTGTAATTATCACTTGCAACCACAAAAAGAACATCTTTGAATTCATCAAGCTAAAATAATAATTGTAATAATTTATTTCAGACTAGGTTGTCCATAGAGTGTTAGTTATACACAGGGACCTGAGAACTATGTTAGTAATACAAATAATACAAAAACAAACTATAGTAATTATCCTATATGTAGGCGAATCCAATGCCTCCATACAGGACTCTCCATATGATCCGCAACCATCCTCAGGTAGCCATTGGGACTGTCTCTTACTCTGCGCATCAGCGACACTGCTCTTTTTCTAATTATGGCATAATAGCCATCCAATTGTGCATCTGCAAACATCGCTGATGCACTGCAATAGGAAGGCAGTCTCATCAACATCCTGAAGGCATTGTTACATTGAGCTCTCAGAGCACTAACAAATAATGAATGGACTAAGTAAACATTGTCACTATCTGAAAAGAGTAGTGTAAGAGCATCTTTTGCATGGCTCCGACCGTTTTTAATAAATTGCCCAAATCATGGAAAACATTAAATATATCGGCTCTTAAAAGTAAATTGAAGAGTTTACTAACTGAAAGAGCATATTACAGTATAGCAAAGTTTATGAAAGAGGACAATTTTCTTCATTTTTGAGATGACAATGTTGTATTTTTGACATGTTATTGTAATGTACAGACGCCAGCTCATCAAGCTACCCGAAACTGTCAGATTTTCACAATCAACTTTGAACCTTATGCTTTAGCGATAAAGTTGAAAATCTATTAAAGAAATCTGACAGATTGTAGTAGCTTGATGTGCTGGTTGGTGTCTGACTAAGTTTTTTTTTTTTTGTTTTGTTTTTTTTTTTGTTATTTTTTTTTTTTTGTTTTTGGAATAATTGTAATTTTAATTGAAATTTTCAATGACAGTAAGTAATTCATATTATTATTGACCATTTTATTTAATGACTACTTTGCGTTGGATTGCATAAAAATATGCTTATTGAATTGTAATTATAACTAATATTTAATGAATAATGATGAAATGTAATTTTGATGAATATTTTCACGGTTTATGCACCATCTCTCCCTTCCAATTTGTACGCCACGATATGCGGCTGAACATGTTAGAACTTTTCTGTATACCACTATTATCCTGCATGCAATGTGTGTACACCATGTTTAAACAAATAAAACTTACTTACTTACTGAAATTAATCATATCCATTACACACAATTTTGTAATACAAAGTCTGAACTGTAATTAAAGAGACTGCTGATTTTATGTCAACATATTATTATAATATCACTAGCTGCTGCCCCTTCCTGTGACATTAATAGTTTTTGATTTCCTTTCTTTTTCTAAAATAAAAGTAACCTAGGTTAGGTCCTTATAACATCAGCTATTTGCCTGTGAAAATCGGTCCAGCTGTTTTTGAGATTAGCTGGAACAAACAGACAGACAATTTTTTTTTTTTTTTTTGTTACAGGTACTGTATATACTTTCATAAGCATTTAATAAAAAGCTGTTATTTTGACATTACAAATAGACACTTCAATTTTATTTATTTTTATAGATAAGCATAATAATTTTACATGACCATCACAAACATTTATCTCATCCACAGTCACACATCTCAGCCGCCCGCCAAATCGCAGGGATACTCCGCACTTCCCTCGGTCCTCGTGGCCTTGACAAGCTTATGGTCTCCCCTGATGGAGATGTGACCGTCACCAACGATGGAGCCACCATCCTGAAGTTGATGGATGTGGAACACCAGATCGGCAAGCTCTTGGTACAGTTGGCACAGAGTCAAGATGATGAGATTGGTGATGGAACTACTGGAGTTGTGGTGTTGGCTGGTAAGTTGAGACACTGATATTGATTTATTATTAAGTAGTTAGAAAGAGGGAGGGGCCCGTGGCTAAATAATAACAGCCGCACAGGTCGATCGACCAGGTTAAGCTACGCTTGCCGCGGTTGGTCTGTGGATGGGTGACCATCTTTACATAACGAGACCCCTCTGTGCCTCGGAAAGCACGTTAAGCTGTTGGTCCCGGCTGTCATTCGTAGATCTTTGACAGTCGTTACGGGTAGAGTCAGAAGCCCGAAAGTCTGACAACCAGTCTTACCAAGGGGTATCGTTACCCAGTAACTGGGTTGTGGAGGTCAGATAGGCAGTCGCTCCATGTAAAATACTGGTATTATATTATAGTTGGGAAAAAGCTAGACAGATGATGAGTTAGAAAGAGAGAGACCAGAGATTAGTGCATTCAAACAAACAGATTTATTATTACTATACATTATTATTACTACGTGAGACGGTCAGTAACATCAAGGCGTTGCTGGCCTTCCTTGAGGAGCTGGGGTGGATCGAATGATCGATTTTCCCACCCGTACGCAAAATACGCGCATTGACGTGGAGTTGCGGACACCAGCTTGTATTACCTATTACCTACTATAGATTGCAAACACATTCGGCAGTAGATGTACACAAAATAAAATAATCTCCAAGTATCTAATCACTATTTCATGTCCTCCACAGGTGCCCTTTTGGAACAGGCCTCCATCCTCCTTGACAAGGGTATCCACCCCATCCGTGTGGCTGACGGCTTCGAGTTGGCTTCTGCCACTGCACTCGCTCACTTGGACAGCATCAGTGAGGCATTCCCTGTGAACAGAGATACTAGGGAGCACCTGATCAAGGTTGCCATGACAACGCTGGGCAGCAAGGTGGTTGTGAAGTGCCATCGGTTGATGGCTGAGATCGCTGTTGATGTAAGTTTTAATTTGGTCTTTTTAACCTGTTCTTTTGGGTTAAACCAGATTCTTGTAAACATGGATCAAATATTGATGAGCTCTCACAAAAAACCAGCAGGTTGACTCTATAAAAATCTCACTGTGAAATCATAAGAGAAGTGAGCACTTATTAGTGTTAATCCCTAGCGAATGACAGCTCACTCCACGCCCACTTCACCCAAGCTTTCACTGTGAGTTGGTTACAGAATCGCACGGCTGGAATTAACACATAGGGTACTTTTTAATATGTTTCCTTTACATTCCCCAGGCCGTCCTCTCAGTAGCAGACCTAGAGAAACGCGATGTCAACTTCGAGCTGATCAAAGTAGAAGGCAAGGTCGGGGGCCGCATGGAAGACTCCATGCTCGTGAAGGGAGTGGTCATCGACAAGACCATGAGCCATCCGCAGATGCCCAAGATGCTGAAGGTGAGTTTATTGGACAAATGTAAACAAACACTAAAACATCTCTTGGAAGTTTTTAGTAAAATGATTTATTGCATAACTGGGTACACTTGTTCTTATTTTAAACATTAACAATTTTAGGCTCAACAGTCTGCCCATGTCGGACATGCAATAGACTTAATGGAATTATCCCCCCCCCCCCCCCAAACCCCCCCATTTATTACAAGGCACTTAAACATAAATTGCAGCTTATATTTCAGTCACACCTGTCATGTTAAAAAGGTACACTTCTGCCCAACCCTTTGGGCGTTGTGTTGTGATGTTAGTTCAAGGAAAGTGTCAAATGTAGCAATTATTTCACAAGAAAATCGTCTTAGTGTGACGGTACAAAATACTAATCTCGCTATTTTATCTTTTACAAAGAACGTGAAACTCGCCATCCTCACCTGTCCGTTCGAGCCGCCCAAGCCCAAGACCAAGCACAAGCTGCACGTTGGCTCCGCCGACGAGTACCGCGAGCTTCGCGCGTACGAACACGACAAGTTCTTGGAGATGGTCAAGAGAGTTAAGGTGAGAAATAAAAAAATAATTTTATGATAAAAGCAAAGGAGAAAACGTTTATAGGTTACAGTCATCAGCGAAAGAGAAAGAAAAAAAGAGATAGAAAAAAAAATAAGGAGAAAAAATGAAAGAAAGAAGAAAAAACATGTGTGCTACCGAGCGATTCTGTAACCATCTCACCGTGAAAGCTTGGGTGACGTGAGCGTTGAGTGAGCTGTCATTCGCTAGGGATTAACACTATTAAGTGCTCACTTCACTATGATTTCACAGTGAGATTTTTACAAAATCGACCGGCAGTCCACACGCGATAGAAGTCAAACCTTCAAAGATATTATTACGTTTTTGCTTGAAGGCGCCCAGAGCAATACCGACAATCTACGAAGACTTACGAATATTCCCGAACGTATGAAGATGGGAGAGGGTACGGACAGCGCACAAAGAGGAGATCAAAATATAAGAAACACTGTATCACGCCTTCTATCTCTTTCTCTCGCATGTTAAATCCTATAGATGTATGTGTTTATCTCTTTTTACTGTCGCTTTTTCGTTTCATTGAGCTTCAAATCACAACGATGCTAAAGAAGTTTTCACTTCAATAAAGAGCAAGAGAAAAGGGAGGGAAAGAGTATTTTATTTTATTCTATTCAGTTTATATCAGTCCAGTGCTAGACTTAGAATTACTGTCCACGG
This sequence comes from Eremobia ochroleuca, assembly GCA_949629135.1. Classification (NCBI taxonomy): domain Eukaryota; kingdom Metazoa; phylum Arthropoda; class Insecta; order Lepidoptera; family Noctuidae; genus Eremobia; species Eremobia ochroleuca. The sequence goes on along the minus strand of OX451411.1, from coordinate 7,784,746 downwards.
TCACGTCGTTTGACGAATGCACGGAACCAAGCTACAGATGACGATAGGCGTAATGTGTATATTTTTTATGTCCACGCTATCTTCATGCAATCGTCAATCACGCTACAAAACTTCTCAGTTTTCTTTTAAGTAGCATTGCAAAAGCACGTCCTTTTCTTTAGGAAAATGTCAAGTGATGATGATGATTTGATTATAGCATACAACTTTATTAGAAGACGACGAAACACGCGAAGAATGTACTGGATTCGTCCATACATCGAAAGAAATGGACGGAGGGTCTTGTTATGGTAGCTTAACCTGATTCATCGACCCGTGCGGCTGTTATTACTTAGCCACGAGCCCTTCTGTAATAATAATACGCTAATATCTGTAACTGCCAGTCGTAAAAGAAAAAATATTTTTGCATTTGACAGCTCAACTCTTGAGGAAGGTTATTGGCTACATAGCGTCACGCTAGTCTTTTTTCTCGACTCCTATGGGAGGAGTCGAGAAAAAAGAGAAAATATGTAATTACTAGTATCCGCCCGCAACTGCGTTTGCGTAGAATTCGGAATTCCCGCCGTTGAAATCCTATACCCGTTTTCCCGTAGGATTGAAGTGTTTTCCCGCAGTAAAAAGTAGTCTATGTTCATCAGGGATAATGTCGGCTTGTAATGGTAAAACAATTTTTCAAATCGGTCCAGTAGTTTCGGAGCCTATTCAATACAAACAAACAATCAAATAATCAAATCTTTCCTCTTTATAATACTAGTGTAGATGATCATAAAAATTTCATTTTATTCGAGTAGGAGTATTGGAATTTGTAGGAGAAAATACGAAATTCACGGCACCGAAGTCGCGAGGAAGTGCTAGTTTATTCATTAAACAATTAAAATTATGTTTGAAGGTTACATAATATGTATTATTATTATTGGCAACACTTTTTTTTTTAATATATCTAATTTAACTTTTTAAATTAGATATATTAAAAAAAAAAGTTTTAATATTGTTTTTAATTGTCCAATTCTTTTTCCTAGGACGCTGGCGCGACTCTAGCCATCTGCCAATGGGGCTTCGACGACGAGGCGAACCACCTTCTCCTCTCCCAGGGTCTGCCAGCCGTCCGGTGGGTGGGAGGTCCTGAGATGGAGCTGATTGCCATCGCTACTGGTGGTCGCATCGTGCCACGGTTTGAGGAGCTCACCCCGGACAAGTTGGGGTCTTGTGGACTTGTTAGGGAGCTTAGTAAGTTGATTTTTAACATGATTTTGTGTATCCCATTTTGTTGGATAGGTCATTGAAAATGATATGAAAATTTCTAAGTGAATATTTGGTAAAATATATTGTATGAGCTCCGAAAGAGGTTTAATGATACTTCCAACTTTTTCTCTACTCTTTCTGTCCAAAATTGTTATAACAATCAAGATTGTAGCAACTTATAGACCACTTTCAACTTAAATAGTTACTTTATTTGTATATCCGCGATTCTCAGCTAACCCTAAGTACAGACGCCAGCACATCAAGCTACCCGAAACTGTCAGATTGTACCAATCAACTTTGAACCTTATGCTTTAGCGATAAAGTTGAAAATCTATTAAAGAAATCTTACAGATTGTAGTAGCTTGATGTGCTGGCGTCTGTACATTATAGAATTAAAAAAAAAAAATGGTTAAGTGCGAGTCGGACTGGCGCAGCAAGGGTTCCGTACAAATTTGTAGGTATGTAAATAGCTTATCACGGCAATCATGTCTCGAATAATTTGCCCGCTTATAAAATTAGTCAGCGCCTGACGTAAATTGACGTATTTTTAGTAGCCAATTTTTTTATCACGTCTAAACTTGTCTACGGAGTATCTTAATTTGACAGGACTTAACTAATATTTATCTTCTGTCCTTTTAGTAATGAAATAGAAAGAAAAAGATGCACTGAATGTTTAGTGCTAAACATAGGTATTTCGAAACTTTCTGTCCCTATTTTCTTCAAGCAATTGACAGCAATAGAAGCATGTTCTTTAATGCTGAACGAATTTAGTGGTTTGCGTGGCAAGCGGGCCTTTGTTCTTCCTACGAAACAAGCGCGTAGTCCGACAGGCACTTGTCCAGTGTTTAAACATCACTATTCAGATAGACTAAAACTAACATTTGTGTTCTACCTCCCTTACAGCGTTCGGCACATCGAAAGAAGAGATGCTGGTGATCGAGGAGTGCTCCAACAGCCGCGCGGTCACCGTGCTCATGCGCGGCGGGAACCGCATGATCGTGGACGAGGCCAAGCGTTCCATGCACGACGCGCTGTGCATCGTGCGCAGTCTCGTGCAGGTGAGGATGTCGAACAGCTTCATACTTTCATCTCTACAGCTTTTGGCACATCTCTGGCGACAACTATGACATGATCTGACCAAGATTATGTCTGGACTTTAAAAGAGACTGTGACCTCTGAGTTTGTTTCGACCTTTCTTCTCAGAGTAGTCAGATAAGAAACGCCGACCTCATCTAGTTTAAAAAAAATATGATTTACATGTAAAAGTGTTTGTACAAACCTACTTACAGAAAATAAATCATTAATCATTACCTGCGCATCATACAAATCATTATTTGCCTACCGGAAATTTAAAATATCTAGAATAGAATACTCTTTATTATGTACACCATATAAATAACAGACATAAATATAGAAATTTTACAAAGGATGACACAATCGGCGGTCTTATTGCTACGAGCGATCTTTTAAAGACAACCTTTGGATCTGGAAAAGGGAAGGAGAGACAAATAATTTGAATACCTATGTAAGGGGTCGGCTTCCAGGTCTAACCGGATGCAGCTGAATACCAGTATTTTAACCCATTCCCTGTCCCATGAATCACATATGATTCATGTTCATTGTTTAACTATTGTGTCTACTTTGTGGACAGGGAACCTGTTAACATGGAGCGACTGCCTATCTGACCTCCACAACTCAGTTACCGGGTAATAAGATACTAAGAAGTTGAAAGGACAACATTAAAAATATCCTTTTCCTTCCACAGGACTCCCGCGTAGTGTACGGTGGCGGTGCGGCCGAGATCTCGTGCTCTGTGGCCGTCGCTCGCGCGGCCGACAAGCTGTCGTCGCTGGACCAGTACGCGTACCGCGCCTTCGCCGACGCGCTCGAGGCGATCCCCCTGGCGCTGTCTGAGAACAGGTAACGTCACATCACGCTATTATTGTCTGCATTACTCACCTGTATTTGACATTATTTATACTGGCTGGTTTTTTTTACAGGCTCCAAGTTTTTTCAGGGTGTTCTACTCATGACTAAACAGCTTTCACTATGGAACTAACTCTGAAATCACGAAATCAAAATCAGCTGTTTAATACAAAAGTTCAATACCCACTTGACCAAAATGTATGAAGTAGCTGATTTTTTTTTTTTTCACTTTTGTCATTTGGTTATGTAGTAGTAATAGGTAATTATTTTGCGAGCGTTGTATGAAGTGTCCTATTAGGACAGTTTCTTACTGTATTAGATTAACAACCCCGACCGTGGAGCCGATCCCAGGCCCGCACGCTCAACCGTCGCGCTTGCGACCACTAAGCTAACGAGGCAGTCTCGTTTAATGTTAACTGTTGAGTTAAATAAGCTTTAAAAAGTTTAACTAGGTGACAGCATTGTCTATGACACTCTATGTCTTATGGTACATCGTGTTCTTGCTGTGCAGTTGAAGAATAAAATTTTTCATATTTAATTAATTAACATCTTTTAATTGATAAAACACCCATAACCCTATATTAACACTTGGCATGCGGGCATACTTCGCCGCCGAATTACGCGTGCAGCGGGCCACAAATCTACTAAATACGTATTTTCACGTGACCCGCGCTCTAGTGACAGACTGCAAAAAACGTAAAAATGCGTTGCCCGCATGCCAAGTGTTAAAAGGAATATGAGGTTCACTTTCTGTGCCAATAAAAAAAAAAAAAAAAAAAACTATTTGCCAAATCAAAATAATAACCTTGCACAGTTCATTAAGTTACAAATAATGTACAGACATACACTTTTTCAATGCATTCTGTCTTTCGACAGCAAAAAAAGGAGAGTTTTGAAGGCACTTTGTTGACGTTCAAAAGGCCTTAACCAAATGCTACGACATTGTCTTAACCTCCTGAGTGCGCCATATTTATACGTCAAGATGTCGGAAAGACCGGTTGTCCTTAACCTTTTGACCGCCACGGACGGCTATAGCCGACAAACGAAAACGTGCCAAACACGCCACCGACGTCTACAGCCGTCAAGAAAACGACATTTTTTAAGTACAAAATAAATCTTTTCTAATTTAGTATATTTATTTTGTACTTAAAAAATGTCGTTTTCTTGACGGCTGTAGACGTCGTAGTACCTCCGGTTATTACAAATGTATGTCATGACTTTATGACATACGATAATATTTGTCTGTTATAATGACCTCAGGGATGAGGGGCCCGTGGCTAAATAATAACAGCCGCACAGGTCGATCGATCAGGTTAAGCTACGCTTGCCGCGGTTGGTCTGTGGATGGGTGACCATCTTTACATACCGAGACCCCTCCGTGCCTCGGAAAGAACGTTAAGCCGTTGGTCCCGGCAGTCATTCGTAGATCTTTGACAGTTGTTACGGGTAGTCAGAAGCCCGAAAATCTGACAACCAGTCTTACCTAGAGGTATCGTATTACCCAGCACCTGGGTTGTGGAGGTCAGATAGGCAGTCGCTCCTTGTAAAATACTGGTATTCAGCTACATCCGGTTAGACTGGAAGCCGACCCCAACATAGTTGGGAAAAGGCTAGGCAGATGATGAATGACCTCAGGGACTCTGTAGGTTATGAAACACTTTCTACAGAATAATTTTTGTTATTAATTTATGTCACATAAATTAATAATTTTATTTTAATTTCCACAGCGGTCTGTCCCCCATCGACACCCTGTCCGAGGTGAAGGCGCGGCAGGTAGCCGAGAACAACTACAACCTGGGCATCGACTGCATGGGCAATGGTAATTATATTTGTTTCATACTAAGGGCAGCTTGATTGGCACAAGAAAAAAAAACACCGCCCAAGCGCGAGTCGGATTCACGCACGAAGGGTTCCGTACCATTATCTATAAAAATGGCGTTTTTTTTTGTACGGGAGCCGCCCTTAAATATTTATTTTATTTTAATTTTATTATTTTTTTATTCTAATTTTATTATTTATTATTAAAGTAAAAATACCACTAAGTATTTTGTGAATATTTCAAGTGCCTACCTGTTGCCATTATTGATATCGAGCCGAAAAGGCCAAAAAAATCGCGTTTTTTGTATGGGAGCCCGCTTGAATTTTTATTTTGTTTTTAGTATTTTTTGTTATAGCGGCAACAGAAATACATAATTTGTGAAAATTTCAACTGTCTAGCTATCGCGGTTCTTGAGATACAGCCTGGTGACAGACAGCGACGGGAAACATTTGTGAACGTAACACAACATTTGCATGCTATGATAATAAGCAAAACATGTATGACCTATAATGACCTTAAGATCTTTATACACCATGTTTTACGCAAATAAATATTATTTCTATTTCTATAGCGAAGTCTTAGTAATAGGGTCCCGTTTTTAACCTTTGGGTACGGAACCCTAAAAAGGCCTATGCTAAGCGGTGGGTGAAGTCGGGCTTTGAATGATGATGATGATGAAGGGCAGCTTGGGTTTGTGGCTAAGTAGTAACAGCCGCATGGCTCGATCGATCAGGTTAAGCTACGCTTGATGCAGTTCGGCAGTGGATGGGTGACCATTTTTAATTACCAAGATTCCTCTGTGCATCGGAAAGCACGTTAATCCTTTCGGATGTCATTTGTAGATGTCTGACCGTCGTTGCGGGTCGTCAGAAGCCCGAAAATCTGACAACCATGGTGAAAGATGAAAGTCTTACCAAGGGGTATCGTATTACCCAGTAACTGGGTTTTGGAAGTCAGATGGCGGTCTCTCCATGTAAAATACTGCGGTGCGATTCTGTAACCATCTCACCGTGAAAGCTTGGGTGCAGTGAGCGTGGAGTGAGCTGTCATTCGCTAGGGTTTAACACTATTAAGTGCTCACTTCACTTATTATACAACGTGTAACGTTCAATGCGCAAACCTGAAAATAGTTTGATCAGAATAACGAGCAGAATTAATTGAACCACTTTTTAGTATAGGTCACATTTTTCAAAAAATCGTTATTAATAACGTTGCCGTGTCTATTTATTAATAGGTCAAGCAAGCCAATGTCAGCGCGGCGCAGCGGCCCGGTGACGACTCCTCCCTCGGTAAAGCGTCGTCGCAGACGAAAGAAACGATCAGAATGGCCAGTAAAACTAAAACAGCACATAAAACCTTTACAATTGTTTTAATGACTCATTTTCTCTCTGAAATAGGTCAATTGAATTAAAAATCAGTTGGGGTGTCTGAGGTTTTGCGCATTTAACGTTACACGTTGTATACTTCACGGTGAGATTTTTACAGAATCGACCGGCTGGTATTCAGCTGCATCCGGTGAATGAAATAGCCAATGTGCCATTTGAAGTGTATTTACATCAGAACTTTTTAATGCTTACAATATAGACTTTTATTCAATGTCAGAAGAAGACAGGTACCTAAACCACCTTTCACTGAAGGAAGGCCGAATCTCTATAATGTTTAATGTGTCCATTGTCTCCATTCTCAGGTTCCAATGACATGAAGACATTGAACGTCATCGAATCCCTTCACTCCAAGAAGCAGCAGATATCGCTGGCCACACAGCTCGTGAAGATGATACTCAAGATTGATGACGTCCGCTCCCCAGCCGACTCTATTGAGTAGAAGTATTAATTGTAACTCTTATGTATTGTTATATCTATGATCTTTTATAATTAAACACGCCTAACTTACGTCCTTTGCGTATGCACAACGAAAAACTACTGGAGTTTATGCCAATGTTTGTGTCAGACGCGGTGATGAAACGCGGGAGCGAGATGACACGAGACTGTCCTACTCGCACTGTGTATGACCGCGATTGTCATGAGTCTTGGCTTTTGGCATAGTTGAGGAATAGAATTGCAAGTAAAAGTGCATATTTCTGCAATGGGTTGTGCATACGTGAGAGACTAGTAAAATAGATATTATTTAAATGTGGAGTTTAAAACTGTTGCTGGGTTTTGCTTGTTAAAACAGAATAATCCAGGACACTAGCAGATACAAACTTATCGAATTAAAATCACAATGTACATATTTTATAATATGTAGCACAGAACCGTATGATTAGAATTTACCTGTTTTATTATTTTAACCTTTCAACGCTAGACGGAGTCGCTAGATAACCTGAGAAGAGCTTACTTTAAAATCTGTCTCAAAAATCAACCCGTTTTATTTAAATGGCGTGAATATGTGTTTTGACGTATATTACGTATGTGGTACGTATAAGATTGTTAGAACTTTGAATGCTAATAACGGTATTTTTTCATGACTATTATTTACAAAACGAAGCAGGCCCCCCGGAAGACTTTTAACAATAGATCCACAATAACGGTCGTCATGGATATTCAGACAACCAGTTTTACCAGGGGTATCATGTTACCCAGTTACTGAGTTGTGGAGGTCAGATAGGCAGTCGCTCCATGTAAAATACTGATATTCAGCTGTATTCAATTAGACTAGAAGCCGACCCCAACATAGTTGGGAAAAGTCTAGGCAGATGATCTATCTTATACAAAAATATCGTCATTATTAGCATTAAAAGTGAAATTTATCTATTTTGTCACACGCTTAGCTGCGCTAAGCCTCTCGGACTTGGCAGTAATAATATTTTTATTATTTTAATTACCTATTAAGTCGATGCATTTCACTGTATGCGAGCGGTTATACCAAACGTAATGGATGCCTTATTGCACTAATAAAATAATAAGCTAATTTACTTGTTGGAGTTTTATTTATTCTTGCTTCAATTCAAATCGCCCTTTCTGGATCAGCTCTTAAGACTACGGCGGGCATGTTGGTCGTCCGACGTGAAGTCACCGCACACTGTCGGTAGCGTCTGACGTTTTAAAGTGACCGTAGTTTAAGGGCCGGTTGGTTAACGTAACAAACATACGTACGTCAAATAAATTACGTAATCGTTAAACATTACCAAAATTGGATCTCTTGTAAACTATATAATTATTATGCCAGTTTCTTCAATTAGGTTGACATACTGTTAAACCATCCTCAAGGAAATAACCAACGGGGACTTTCACACGAACATCAGCTAGTAACTTACATCTATCGTCTTTAAAGCTACACCACTGTCCTTAACCTTTTGAACGCCAATCACTTGTATACAAGTACGAGATTTTCGTGCCCTCAGCACCACTACTTGGTGTCACTGACTCTGGCAGGGCCCCCATCAGGGATTTTAATTTTGAAAACGCAAAAAATTTGTCGCTAATTAGTCGCCAAATATCAGAATTAGTCGGTCACTGGTTCAAAAGATATAAGGGTTTATAGGTGGCCCTGCTGGAGAGACTGTCCCCAGCAGGGCCAAATTTATATCTCAAAAAGTAGGACACCTAGCGAAGATCTGTTTTCTCCCATATTTAGTCGGAATCGCACAGTCATTATGACCTTGAAACCCGTCCGCTTATGACGTCACAGATTTACTTCTATACAAGTTCGTGGCGTTGTGCGCACTGACAACTAGCCGCTTTGTAGGTATGGGTTTTTCAAATGGTGTTTCACTATCGACAATGATTAGAAAACCTATTTATTCTTGATTAAGGTGAATAAAACGTAGTTTATAATATTTATAAAATATTATTTATTCGTCATTTTCTTGCAATAATAGTACTTATGATCGTTTCGACGAGATGAAATATAGCGAGGTCTTCATCGTGTCCCATCACTGACTTACTTTATATCAAGTATTTGGCGTTGGGGGCACGAAAATATTTTCTGGCGTTTTTGTTTCTATTTAATATAAAACAATAAAGAACTTATTATGTGTGAAAAAGTTAAAAATATGGCTTATAACAGGGCAATTTTCCATAAAAACAAGATAAAAGGTCTTGTAAAAGTCGTAAATTTATTTTATACTTCTAATCAAGTAGTGGCGCTGAGGGCACGAAAATCTCGAACTTGTATACAAGTGATTGGCGTTCAAAAGGTTAAAACTCAAATAATAGGTACTTAAATTGCAAAATTGTGTTCGTGTCAGCAGTACGGTCCTTGCTAAAGAGTCGGCGACGAATACCTCGAACTGCCTCGAAGTGCGGGGTGAAGTGCGGTATCTGATATGAGCGCGGGGAAGGGATCGTCCCTTCTGTACGTAGTACTATTATGTATTCTATGCTTGAAGATCACAGAAAAATAAAAGACAAAAAATAGTATTACAATAACTTTATTGTATTGAAGAAAGCCTATATACATTCCCGTACCGTACAAAACAAATCTATCGTCGACCTCGACCTTTGGATTCTTCAATTTTTGAGTGTGCGAGCGAAAGGCGACTACATCTATCTCACTCCCGCTCGTGTAGGTTATCGGAGACTTAAAGCTAGGACGTTAACATAAATTGACTGCGCTCAGGAACTTCACATAGTCAGCTCCTGCAAAAGAGAGAAATAAGGAATTAGTATTACATAAAAACATTACTATCCTTTTAAGCTTCGCCGCAGTCGGGTAAAAATATAAAAAGGAGCGGTTTTCTCAGTGTTTAAAATGGTCAAGATTGGGGATGGTCATTCTCCCCATAAGATTCCTCAGAGCCTTGACAAGGCACGGTAAGCATTCATTGAACGTGTTTGTGACTGTTCAGGCTTCTGAATGTCGTTTAAAGGTCAAGTAGAACAATGGTAACCAGTGATGATATGCTTCTCGGCACCGAAAAGCTGGCAGTATTCATTAATTTTGCCAAATCAATGCGTGTTAGTACGCACAATGTCAATGTAGCGTGCTCATGTCATTGGTCACTTTCCATAATTGTGAAGCTACGTTTCGTAATTTGACCAATAAAAATGCGTGGGATCGCGGACTTATTAATAATAGTACCGGCCTAACAGTGTCCCACAAGCACCTCTTCTCATACAGAGAAGACATTGAGCATTGATCACCACGCACGCTTGCTCAAGACGGGTTGGCGATTTCAATCTTATACAACGTGTAACGTTAAATGCGCAAAACCTGAAAATAGTTTGTTTAGAACAACGAGCAGAATTAATTGAACCACTTTTTAAAATAGGTCACTATTTTCAAAAAATCTTCATTAAAAACGTTGCCGTGTCTATTTATTAATAGGTCAAGCAAGCCAAAGTCAGCGCGGCGCAGCGGCCCGGTGACGACTCCTCCCTCGGTAAAGCGTCGTCGCAGACGCAAGAAACGATCAGAATGGCCAGTAAAACTAAAATAGCACATAAAACCTTTACAATTTTTGTTAATGACTTATTTTTCTCTCTGAAATAGGGCAACTGAATTAAAAATCAGTTGGGGTGTCTGAGGTTTTGCGCATTTAACGTTACACGTTGTATAGTTATTGGTTGGCAAAAATAAATAAATGTCCAAGTTTCCCAGGACATAATTCCTTTCAATGTCAGTAACGTCAGAGATAAACTCGGACACTGCGCATGATCGCAGCATTTTAAAGACAGGTGAAGTGTGTACATACCATAATAGCATTGACGATATCCGATTGGTTGTTCCGGAGCGCGCGCACAGCCCGCGCTCGCGACACGTTGGCTTGGGACATGACTATCTCCACATCTTTCTCGTCCACTCCAGTCTCGTCGACGCCTTCCTCATCTTCTTCCTCGGCTATGGGTGCTACCGTCTGGGGATATGAAAAATGTAGGTTAATAATTTGGTTAATAATGTTTACGAATACTTTTCAAAGGCTGAAAGTCCTATTTTTATCATAAATATCAGCATATCGTCGACCGTAGGTTCAATTGATGTAAGGGACAAAATACCCAAAATGAGTTGAGTATACAGTTTTGTTCAGAATTTTTCGCTCTATCGAATGGTGAAAATAAAAAAAATCTAGCTTAAAAAAAATGTCCCTTACACTAATGATTTTTGGATCCAAATTTCGAATCAGCCCCACAATAACAATGTATCTGAAAAATTATGCAATATAGGAACTTGAAATGGTGTAATTATCGCCGCCAATCCACTTCAAATGAGGCAAGGGTCTTCCCAATCAACGAATTACCATTACATGGTTTATTTTTTAAGAAACAAGAATAAAACTGGCCTTACACTAATGTCTTTGTTGTCTCAAAAAACAAATATCATCCATACTTTAAACGGATTGCACGAGTTTTGACATAGTTGTCCCTTACCCCAATTTGCATTGTCATACTTTAAGCAGTGTCAACGTTACACCTATTTGAATCGAATTATTGCACTATTACCATCCCTTTCTATCTCACAACGTCTTTCTGTGTGCAAAAGAGAGGATAGTACCAATGCGAAAGCAGCGCGCGGGCATAAAAAAGTGGTATCAGTGCGAGTTCATCTGTCGTTAAAAACAACAAAAATAAGGGCTTTTTGGGAAAGTGCTCTGGCCCCTTGAAACTTTGTAGTAGGGTAGTAGGTTTCAAGGAGCCAGTGTACTTAATTTAGCTAAAAAACCATTATTTTTATAAATAAATGATAGAAGGGTTAATTTCCGGACGATAAATATTTTCGAAATTCATTCGGCACTTTTTAGTTGATTTATCAGAAATTTTTTACAAAGTTTCAAGGGGCCAGAGCACCAAAAAGCCATTACTTTTGTTATATTTTATAAATAAACAATAGAAGGGGTAGTTTCCGGATGATAAATGTTTTCGAAAATTATATGGCACTCTGTAGTTGATTTTCCAGAAAATTTTTACAAAGTTTCAAGGGGCCAGAGAACTTAATTTTGCCAAAAAGCCATTATTTTTGTTGTTTTTTTTATAAATAAGCAATAGAAGGGGTAGTTTCCGGATGATAAATGTTTTCGAAAATCATTCGACACTCTTTAGTTGATTTATCAGAATTTTTTTACAAAGTTTCAAGGGACCAGAGCACTTAGTTTTGCCAAAAAGCCGTTATTTTTTATAAATAAACAATAGAAGGGGTGGTTTCCGCATGAAACATTTTTTCGAAAATTGTTCGGCTCTATGTAGTTGATTTTCCAGAATGTTTTCACATGGTTTCAAGGGGCCAGAGCACTTAATTTAGCTAAAAACCATTATTTTTGTTGTTTTTTTTATAAAATAAGCAATAGAAGTGGTAGTTTCCGGATGATAAATGTTTTCGAAAATCATTCGGCACTCTTTAGTTGATTTATCAGAAATTTTTTACAAAGTTTCAAGGGGCCAGAGAACTTAATTTTGCTAAAAAAACCATTATTTTTGTTGTTTTTTATAAATAAACAATAGAAGGGGTAGTTGCCGGATGATAAACATTTTCGAAAATCATTCGGCACTCTTTAGTTGATTTTCCAGAAATTTTTCAAAAAGTTTCAAGGGGCCAGACAACTTAAATTTGCCAAAAAGCCATTATTTTTGTTGTTTTTTATTAATGTAATCTGATTAAATTGTTCCCTTTTTATTATTTAGATAATCACTCTATATTTTTTTTTCTAATGCATTAACAACAATATGTTACAATGATATGTCTTATTAATCGTAATTAAGGTTTATTATTCAATATATCTTTCATTATTTCGATTTTTTGCATATAAGAAAGTAGTAGAGCAGCCTTTTCTACTTTTGGAATTCAAACGTTTGGAACTTCAGCTACATGTTTGGTCGGGATTGTGCGCGGTTTTTGCAGCTACTCTTTTATTTGAATAAGAATTCAAAGTAAGTATAGGTAAAATTGTTACCATTTTTTTAATAATTTGATTTTAATAAGATGTTTATTAAAATCAAATTATTAAAAAAATGGTAACATAAATAAAACAATTATTAACAAAACAATTTTTATACAATAAAATAAAAATTGTTTTATTCAAACAAATACAAATTTGCTATTACAATGTACAAACATTGCATGTAAGCGACGTACAAAAAAGCACACACACGGTTCTAATACATTTTCATGTCTTTTAAATGATTTCTTATAACGATTTCCAAATTTAAGATATCCGTACGTCAAAAGTGTGTACTTCATTTTCTGTCAAAAATCTCTTTACATTGTATTTTTTTCATAAATTTGTTCAACATATCTTTTACGCTATTTTTTCATTAATAGATTGGATCCAACGTAGAGGTCAATTTGATGTAAGGGACGGGACTACAAGAAACTTGGTCAGTAAGCGTTGTTGTAAGGGACATCTATTTTCTTAAATAGCTAACTTATTTAAATAAATGTTACACATGTAGATAGAGCACTAAAATACAAGTTTATGTGTGAAATCAGACCCGAAAAAGGTTAATAACAAAAAAAGTTATGGGCGATTTAGTCCGAAAAAAAACTTTGTCGGCCTCTCCTGAAAAATCGTATTTTGTCCCTTACTGCAATTGAACCTACGGTCGACGATATGGGACACAGGCTTCGTCTTTCTGTGAGAACGAGTGGGCCAAAATCCACCACAGGCCCATAGGACGGCTTGGTGGATTTGGATTACCAAGTTTTATGGGGTTATTTTTTGTTTTTGTTTGTCTGCATGAGGACATACAGTAGAAACTCGATTGTCCGGCCCTCAGTTATACGGATTCGCGATTATCCGGACTATCAACCACGAACAATAAGTGCATACATCATATACATATGTTAAAAATGTATCTCTTAACATTCATTTTCGTTGATATACAAGGTGTAACGTTAAATGCGCAAAACCTCTTAAGGGGTCATTGTACTCATCATTATGAACAAATCAGCTGTTCCCTACATTTTGACGAGTTATGCGAACATAAATGTAGGGAACAGCTGATTTTTTTTTCGCGATTTCAGGTTTGGTCCCATAGTAAAAGTTGTTCATAATGATGAGTACAATGACCCCTTAAGAGATTTTGCGTATTTAACGTTACACGTTGTATATTAATTTGTTGTTTTTAATAAACACAAAACATTATGAATGTACCAAATATGCACAAAACCCGGTTTTCTTCATACATTCAATTATCCGGATTTTCGATCATCCGATTCCCTAACGACAACAATTAGTCCGGTTAATCGAGTTTCCACTATATCAATACTTCGCCGCCGAATTATGCGTGCAGCGGGGCCACAAATCTACTAAATACGTATTTTTACGTGACCCGCGCTCTAGTGACAGACTGCAAAAAACGTAAAAATACGTTGCCCACATGCCAAGTGTTAATTATACGCAAAGGTCAGCATGATGTGTTGTCGTGTCCATGTTAGTATTTTTGTTACGCACGACTGCGATACCGGGGAATCCACTAGGTATAGTTCGCGGCACTTTATGGCGGCTCTAAAAATCAAGATTACTAATATTTTGGACACTTCAGACACAGCCAAGGTAGATTTCATAATAAATCAAAGTATTGTTTTTGTATCATCATTAGTGTCCATCTGTGTCTTCTATGATGATGCCATGGGATAAGTAAGGGAGAATGACGAGTAGTGTCCAAGATTGGATTTAAATTGGAAACTAACTTGCTAAATATACATTTTGCATGTTTGCAAAGAGTACTTTCAATGGTGCCCATTAACGATCTACTTGAAATCAATTACACTGGTTGGCATCAAAATAAGAGCAAAACTATGTATATGTGGCCTTGATACATATCGACACGCTAAATGAAATTTGTAATCAGAATTTATCTAGCACGTTTACAAAAAAATTTTTTGGCTGTCAACTAAAGGAAAACAAAAATTGCTTATAGCATCAAAACTGGACGTGCTAGATAAATTCTGATTACATATTTGAATTTAGCGTGTCGATATGTATCAAGGCCACATATACATAGCTTTGCTCTTATTTTGCTGCCCACCAGTGTTATTTGAATTTGATTTTTTTAGACCTGCTAAGCAAAGGTCACTCATAAATTCTTCCAGCCATGCTTACTAGAGCCATATTTATCCAACCCTTTTGGTACATGCTTGGGTCTATTCGCTAACTATTCTTGGGCCGGCCTCGTATTGCTAAAATATCATCTCTGACATACCGTGCCCGCAGCAGCAGCATCGTTGCCGGCAGCAGCGCTCTCTGGAGCCTTGAACCTCTCAGCAGCAGCCATGGTAGCCTGTTGGGACAGGTCCTCGATCTTGGCTTCACCGAACACGATGTAGGTGTCTGAGTGAGGGTTTTTGTATACGTCTGGGGAGTTGATCACGAACAGGATGTTCTTGGATTTCCTGATTGTGACTCTGTTTACACCTTGGACCTGAAAGAGTGATTGAGAAATGTAAACAACACTGTTTTTGAGGATCAATCGAATCTCTGTCTTTTTATAGTGTAGTCTGAATCAAGGTTTTGACCCCCCCCCCCCCCCCCGTGAGATGTCGTGAAATTTGGTTCAATCCCCTCCTCCATCCCCCAATCTCACATGAGATTTTTCAAAATGCCTGTTTATAGTGTAAATATGATGGGGGATTTGCCGAGACGCCCACCTCCCCCCCTTGAACGTCTCACGTAATTAATGGACGCCTCCTTACGCAATTAGGGTGTAGGTACATTTTTGTCAGCTGTACTATAGTTGAATGTTTGTAGCTGTGGTCACAATGTCATATGATAATGTGAAATTAATGCTGATAGGAAACCACAAAATGATGGGAGACCACTAACAAAAACTTATTAGCATAATTTTGATTGCGCTTTAGTTCCTATTGAAGACCAATAAAATGTCTGTACATAAGCCAATGCATACTATACAGGGTTATTTTTCAAAGACCAGCCAAATCTAATGATGTGGTATGGATCATCAAACCAAACAACTTTGTCCATGGGACCAACATCGTATTCGCGAATAAAAATTCAGCCGTCCCATATGTTTAAGTCGAGTAGGTATTGAAGTTTTCTAAGGGACAGTTGATAAATTTTTCGCGAATACGATATTAGTCCCATGGAGAAAGTTGTTCAGTTTGATGGTCTGTACCACATTCTTAGATTTGGCTGGTCTTTGAAAAATAACCCTGTATAATGCTGAAATTTATAGAAAATTGCATGAAATTTGGAAAATTTTAGCATATATTTTTTTGTCCTCTCTCCTACTCTGGCAACTATAAAACAGCATTTAAAGTTATTTTTATCAACTAAGTTACAGCCCGATTCAAACTTTATGACAGCTCGGAACACGAGGTGAGTCGCTGCGTAGTAACAAATTCAAATCAGCGGGGGGACGGGTGAGGTACTGCGCCGCGAGTAACACACTTCAGAGCCGCCATACTGTAACAATACTTACAGGCTTAAGTCCAAGTTTGCTCATGATCTTGCGCGCCTTCTTCTCACCGCGAGACTGTTTCGCCTTTGACACGATGTCGATACCAGCGATAGGGTTTGCGATACCTCCAGTGCCTGGTGCACCTGTCAAAAGTTAAGGACCATTACAAAAAATTACCGACGAGAAATTTCCAAACAGGGGGTTTCCGAATCATGTACTGAATCCCTGCTATCAGGGTGCGCGTCGATGTCGATGCCTTGCTGTATAGAGTTCAGGTTAATATGAAGTAGACTATGGTTCAATTAAAATAGTGTAATTTTTCACCCACAAGCCTTCGATTTTGGTATTAATAAACTTAAAATGGCTGACATGGAATTCTTGAAATAAACTTGGGTCCTCTAAACTTACTTTTTGAATTCTAGGTACAGGAACTGATGTTTTGGACAATTCAGACACAGCCAAGGTAGATTTCATAATAAATCAAAAGTATCATTAATTTATCATCATTAGTGTCCAAGATTGCATTCTAAGTGGAAATGCATTTAGTTCATTTTTCATTCAAATCTTTTCTTTGTGTTAACAATCTTTTCTTTGCGTGGGACTTCAATAATTGTGTTTATCGTGTTAAGAATGAAATTAAACCAAATAAGCCGTTTTTTCTTATGCTTTTTTTTTACTAGCCATTAACCCCTTACTCCGAAAACCCAGTTCTGTCAATGGTGTCACCTTTTTTTCTGCTAACCACACAAAAAACACCTAAAGACGGTGTTTTTATGTGGTTACATACATGTCCCATATGACGTGTATGTAATGTATCCATTTGGTCTTTGAAAGGTGGTAATATTTAGGGGGCTATTTCAACCCCCCAAAAAGGCGGGTTGGCAAAAAAAAAAAAAATACGTGTCTCTTAAAATTTGATGGAAAATAACATATATCAGCCACAAAAAAATCGGAGGTGACACGTCGGGATACCTTCCTTGTCAGTCAGAATTTACGATGAAGAATAATAATCAGAATTTTAAGATGGATTATATCCAATTAGGGCCAGCGCAGCCAGCGCTGGCTCTTATTCTTCATCGTAAGTTCTGACTGAACAATAAAAGCTGCTAACAAGAAAGAAATCAAAGTGGTCCTATATAAAAAAAAAAGCTGGGGACCACTGAGGTAGAAGGATATCTTACCAGCATCTTCCAATTCTGGGATAGTGTCATCGGAGTCACTGTCCGAGGAGGCGGTCTCCTCCTTGCGCTTCTCAGTCATGGAGGCGGTGGCCTTATCCAGCTCGGTCAGTTCTGGCATCTTGATATCTGTGCTAGATGTTATATTGCGTTACAGAAGAATTCCTGTTGAGGAAGATAAAAAACATGCTTTAGATAAATTATCAATATTATTCTTTTGATATAACTTGGGTCAGATTAGCAGTTGCTCCATGTTAAATACTGGTATTCAGCTGCATTAGGTTACACTGGAAGCCGACTCCAACATAGTTGGTAAAAGACTAGGCGGATGCATGATTCTCAGAAATCAATTCAGCCTTATATTTTGAAAATATTTATCAAATTACTTCCTTTTCTCTTCAGATAACCATGTACACACAGGCCACCTATGAACATTTACAGGTACAAATACTGTATTCTACTAATTTCACATAATCTGGAAACACAGTAGAGTATCAGATTACTCAAATACTCATTGATATACTACACACAAAAGATTATCTTGAAGCAGTAAAATTTGTCACTTCTTATACTAAATGGCAAAGTTGAAATCAATGAGACTAGTTTCAAGATACACATTCCAGAATAATTGTCTATGCACTAAAAAATCAATAAATCCATGGAGCATTGCAAATTAACAATACGATTGTGAGATCTCACAATGTACTATATCCTAATCATACTATTACATATCTATATGTAATAGTATGATTAGGATATAGTACATTCTATTTTAGCATTAAAATGAAACCTAAATTCGAAAAAATGTCATACAGGCCACAAAAATAGTTTTTTAGATCATAAAATGTCGTAGTTATGTCTCCAGTACGCAAATGCATACGTACAACCTAACTATACGTAGGTACTCTCTGTGGAATATTGCACTTCCATTCATCAATATTGATGGTAAATCGAGCTTAATAGAGCACAGCAGCGTAAGAACTACTCAAAAAGTTATAATCGCGGAGTTTCAGACAATCGCCGGAAAAATAACCAAGCAAATGAACTAAAATGGCATGAATACATGACCGTGAGCTGCATTAGTAAAATTACTTAGCAATGAGCTCCGATTAACAGCTTTCACACTTTCATTGTATTGTATAGTGAAATACAAGTCATTTAAACACATAATATCACTAGAAACGATGCATATTTGAACACTTGTGCGAAAATAATATGAGCGCGGGTTTCGCTAATACACCGAAAAAAATATTGAAATAACAACGCAAATTTGTCGCGATTACACCTCAGCACACTATAACATTTTAATGTTACATTAAAACACTAAGATTTCTTTAAAAACAATGGATTAATTACCTTTATTTAGGAATAATCGGTACGGAGGAATCAACGGAGATTCGCTTCAATTTGACAAGAGCGGAACGGAAAGGCAATTTCGTCAACAGATACAATATAGTAAAAATATTATTGATATTCCCGTCAATTTCTGTGTGTATCCGATCAGAATGTTGGGCCACGAAAGGGATGAATGCAGCTAAGACAGAGGATTGTGTGGTGTTACGCGAATGGATAGAATAAGAAATGGGTATATACTAAGCACATTTTTAAAGTCTTGTTTAGGATTTGATCAGGGGAACGCGGAGGCATTTGGGAGCCCCCCAAGACCGGAGGCTCGGGGCGGGCCGCCCCTTCCGCCCCCCGGTTAACTTCCGCCACTAGACAACAGTCAGGGCAGGAGAATGATTTTGATTCTGTGTATATCCGAACGTTTTCATCATTTATTTTTTATTTTAATAGTTTTTTACTATTGGCAACATGACATGTCAACCATCAGTAGTGATGCCACAATCAAATTGAATCAATATCGATGAATTACTATCACACTATCCAACAGAGCAAAGATAAAGATTTTTATTTTTATACTTTGCAAGGAATGGCTCGTTTGACAACTTTTAGATTGCATCTAGCTGCAAAATCCGTGTTCACCACAATAATGTATTTAACGCAATGGGTGTTGTTGAACTGCGTCTGCCAAAATGAAAAGATTGCCAATTAATAATGTGTTATACTGCTAATCAGCAGAAGTTGTTTGTAACTGAATAAGTTTTCTTGACATTGAGCTTATCAATTTTCCACAAAATTTATCGATATCGATGGTTGTTCCAGTAGTATTAAAACACCCCTTGTCTTTTTAAAATGTCAATATTGTCAAATCACTCGCGTTCATTTCATTCCGCACGAAGGCGGTGCTATTCGTTCTGCGCAGATTTTGTTCGTTTCCATCACTTTTTATCAAAAATACTGTTGCTGTAAATACGTCACGAAGTGTTGATTACAAATAAATATTCATTGATAGTGATTGTGTCGAAAATATGTCGTTAATCGTGCAGTGATTCGGTGTTTTTATTAACTCACCAATTATCAAGTCCAAAGTGCGTGTTGTTTTTAAATTAATATTTTGTGTTTGTGATCATAATAATAGATACGTGCCAAAGCCCAAAAATGTCTTTGGAAGAGAAATTCAACGCTGCGGTAAATGTGATCCGGAGTTTGCCGAAGAGCGGTGAGCTATTTTTTTTTTTTTATTTTTTTTTTTTCAAGCCATTGTTATTTTATCGATTGCTCCGTTACGTCTGCTGTAAGATATTACATAAAAGCGCGGTTAATCTCTTTCTAATGATACCAGAAACGAGATGTGCTGCAATCGGCTATTAAGATGCGTGTCGTACATTGTATGGTAAACATGGTAGGCAAGTTGCTAGTTGCTATGGACATCGTTAATACTTAATTGGTCTTTTTTAATCATTTTATTATGGATTTGATAGCTCCCTGGGCGCATTCTGGTATCTACCAGAATTGCTGACTGTGTTTCATTCTTTGCATTTCAGTGCTTCAGTGGAGTGTAGCATATTGGTAAAATGATTATTCAGGGGTTCAAGGAATGAACTAAGGATGAAAACAGTTTTCAGGAGGAATTTAAATCTAAATCCCTGAAAAAAGTGATGGTAGTCACAATGAGCAATTGAAATCATAGTTAGTAGAACCAATGTCTTTTTCCATTTATTATTCTAACAGCTGTTGGATTTCTCGTTTGTTTTCTTCAATATCCTTATTCAAGGTTGTCCCATTCCTTTAAGCTTACCTCATATCAACAAAACAAATTCTTATCAATCTCCAGATGAAATTCCAATCTACCTGTTAAATTAATAAAATTGAAGTGTCTTATTGTAATGTCAAAATAACAGCTTTTTACTAAATGCATCATAATCTGCCTGTTATGTCCCCACTGCTGGGACACAGGCCTCCTCTCTGTGAGAGGGAGTGGGCCATAATCCACCACACAGGCCCAGTGCGGGTTGGTGGATAACCCAAACAACGCATTTAGTAAGTGTGTTGACACTTAAATATGCATTCAGGAAAAAAAATATTTTTAAAATTTTTGTCTGTTTCTTTGTTGTCTGATCTCCGAAACGACTGGACCAATTGTAACGGGACTTTCACTGGCAGATAGCTGGTGTAACTTAGGCTTCTTTTATTTTAGAAATATAAAGAAATCAATAGGTAATAATGTCACAGGAACTAATTCACAGGCAGCAGCTAGTTGTTACTAAAATGTCTTTGTTTAAATTGATGTTTAATTGATTCAAAGTCATGGACAAATTATTTATTTCAAATAGGCACTGAGAAGGCACTTTTGAATGTGTTGACATTCAAAAGTGCCTTCTCAGTGCCTACAGCCAGTTTACAAAAAAATGGAATTGAGTCTAGTTCCAAAAGGTAGTTTCGTATGGAGGAGAATGGAGAAGTAAACATTGTACATTTTTAAAAGAGTAATGAAGGAGTCTTTAATGTTTTTAAAAATGTTTTAAAATATTTTGTATACATTCATTTATATGCGGCGACAATGCACAAACTTACTTTTATTATCTTGTAGCTACTGTTTGTTTGATAAAGCACATTTTGAAGGTGGCACAATAAATCCTAGACGTACTTGTATCATTATTAGTTTTATATTCAACTAGCTGCGCAATGCAGTTTCACCTGCATAAGTGTCAGTCCCGCAGGAATAACGGGATAAAAAATGTCCTAAACCAGATCTTGGCGTACCCATGTGTCAAACTTCTTCCAAATCCGTTCAGCTATTTTAGTGTGATGGAGTAATAAACACACATAAAAAAAAATCAAATCTATTCTCGTAAGGTAAATAAAACAAACAAATTAATGTAAACATGTAGGCGCTTTTTCGAAAAAAGTAATAAAAACGCGGCGGCATACGAAAGGTTAATTTAGTGCCATACCTAAACATCTGTTTATTGCTGCAATATATCAGCAGAGTGGAACACAGTATGATTTCGTAACATTTAAAATAAACAAACGCATTGAAGTAACCTCTTGAAAGTAAAACCTATTCAAATGCAACCTCTGCAAATACATTAACTTTATTTTCATAGTCTATAGTTCTTTGTTTATGCTCACATTATGAAACCAAAAAGTTCTGACCAGTTACTAGTCTTAAATACAATGTGTAATGTTAAATGCGCAAAACCTGAAAATAGTTTGATCAGAATAACGAGCAGAATTAATTGAACCACTTTTTAATATAGGTCACATTTCTCAAAAAATCTTCATTAAAAACGTTGCCGTGTCTATTTATTAATAGGTCAAGCAAGCCAATGTCAGCGCGGCGCAGCGGCCCGGTGACGACTCCTCCCTCGATAAAGCGTCGTCGCAGACGCAAGAAACGATCAGAATGGCCAGTAAAACTAAAACAGCACATAAAACCTTTCCAATTTTTTTAATGACTTATTTTCTCTCTGAAATAGGTCAATTGAATTAAAAATCAGTTGGGGTGTGTGAGGTTTTACGCATTTTACGTTACACGTTGTATAGTATAGTACAAACATACAGAAACTCACGTCTTCTTCCCATGGGCGTAGGCAGAAACTATAGAACTCCACCTGCTACTACTCTTACGTATACACCTTTAGCTTCGTTTACGTTCATACATCTGGTCATACACGCATACAGGTTGCGAGTAATACGCATCTGACCTTTCTGAAGAATATCACCAATAAGGTCACTATAGGGTGACTGGTAATTAGTGACCGATACTTAAACACATGATTGTACTCATCATTACAAACAACTTTTACTATCGGACCAAATCCGAAATCGCGAAAAAAAAATCAGCTGTTCCCTACATTTATGTTCGTACGAGTCGTCAAAATGTAGGGAACAGCTGATTTTTTTTTCGCGATTTCGGATTTGGACCGATAGTAAAAGTTGTTTGTAATGATGAGTAAAATCATGTGTTTAAGTATCGGTCACTAATTACCAGTCACCCTATGCTCTTTAACCCTTTACCGCATAGGAAACCATATATGGTTTGACATGTTTACAGTTTATTTTACTCTAAAAAAATAAAAAAAACTAGCATATAAATCCTAATGGGGTTTGTTTTTCATATCATTAGCAATAATAAAACACAACTATTTTGTCTATCATCACATACCAATTGGAAATAAAAAAAAAAAAAAAAAAAACACTATAATTAATTCTGAAGCTTTAATAAAGACATTAACATAGAAAAAAAAAATTTTTGTCACTTATTTAATATATCATGCGGTAAAGGGTTAAGAGGGTCCCCTCCCGGCGTTTCCACTCACATTTGGAGGTCTACTCAGTAGTTCCGAAGTTCTCCAGCCGAATTAACAGGCATTTCTTCCTCCGTATCACCTACGGACATAAGATTGGTTTGGTGCAGGAACTAAGAATGAATGACAACACTATTTGACAGTTGTGTGTACTTACTCCCGATTTTTTACCCGTTCGTAAAGGGGATTAATCGGGATTAGAGTTCACTCTACTTTCGTACGGGCCAATATCTTTGTTAACGGACGTAGAGAGTAGATGCTTTGCGATTACACCGAAACTTACTTGAAAATCACGTCAACACTGGCTGTCGATGTCGCTAAAAACCAGCCCTGGGGCTGTTTCGTCTGAAGTTTTGTTTTGTCCACCGAACTGTTTTCTTTCGTTTCTTTTACAACATTTTAGAGCGCTTAGGAAATACCCCTCTAATCTACAGTGGTGACCAAACAAAAAAAAAAAAAAGTACACTTAGGAAAGTCGTTAAAAACACAAAGACCGTTACCGATTCTACATAGCCATCACTTACCTAAACACCATAGTATTTCTCCATCAAACAACGCATCGAAAACAATTAATTTTAATTATCCAGCAGTACTGTTTAAGCAAGTCGATAATTACCTCTACCGCGTCCATTATACAAGAAAGGAAAGTGTTCACGTAATAACTTTTCCCTATATTCATGACCATACAAAATGTATGGGTTTAACGAGTATGGAAAACGTTAGAGCGTTTTTGTTTAGTCGAAAGAAACGGCAGTGTTTTTCGCGTAGAAAGAAAGTACCCTGACGAAGAATAGGCTATTTCTGAAGCTTTGGGTGTCGTAAAAGGAAATTATGGAGATGGTGTCAAGGGTATGGGAATACCCGTCAAGCAATGCCAAGCTACTGCAATTCTTACAAGCTAGAATTTGGCACCTGATCAGAAAAGGCGTCGAGACAACAAAGCACAAGTGAGGAGACACAGGTCTCGTATAAAAAAAATGGTGGAGCAGGGAAGGGTAAAATGGATAACAGTGTCATCTCGCATATTAGCCTATAATACACATGGATCTACAACGTGTAACGTTAAATGCGCAAAACCTGAAAATAGTTTGATCAGAATAACGAGCAGAATTAATTGAACCACTTTTTAATATAGGTCACATTTTTCAAAAAATCATCATTAAAACGTTGCCGTGTCTATTTATTAATAGGTCAAGCAAGCCAATGTCAGCGCGGCGCAGCAGCCCGGTGATGACTCCTCACTCGGTAAAGCGTCGTCGCAGACGCAAGAAACGATCAGAATGGCCAGTAAAACTAAAACAGCACATAAAACCTTTACAATTTTTTTAATGACTTATTTTCTGAAACAGGTCAATTAAATTAAAAATCAGTTGGGGTGTCTGAGGTTTTGCGCATTTAACGTTACACGTTGTATATAATTCGCTTATTCAGATAACAGAGATCCATTGGGTTAGTAACAATAGTCTTAACCTATGTTAGTTAGTACTTCACTAATAACACTGACAATGTACAGGTGACAAGTGACCTCACCAACAGGCTGTCATGTCTCCCTGCTATGACGCGTAGACTGCTTCTGGGGCTGCCACGGAGTCTGTTTAACAGCGAGGCCGCTTTCTTACGCCGTACAACATTGAAGCAGTCGGTACGCGCCTCAGCGAACATAGATGACGCGCTACAGAACCGTGGCAGACGCAGCAGCACTCTAAATGCGTTGTTATATTGGATCCGCAGAGCATTGTAGGCCTTTTGGGTGTAGCTAGGATCAATCAGATGAACAGAACGTGCCACATGCTAGATTACGCATCCAAGTATGAAAAATCACAATAACACTTGGGTTAATAAAGACTGTAATTGTGCTACCATGATAAAAGATTACACTAAGCGGCTAACGATGGAGATAGTGACTTATATCAGACAGATAGCTACTTGATATCTAATAATGCTGATTTATTGTTAAGTGGATCGTGTGCGTGTGCGTGCTACTTATTGTGGTTTGAAGGTTGTCTTATTAGGTCATAATTATACAACATTAGTTTTAGTAATGCGAAACCCGAAACACGTATTTTTATGTAAAGAACCTACGTACAAAATTTCAAAACTGTTTCATGAAAAATCACAAAGTTATAAGCTTGTTATGTTACCTGCTTTTTCGTACAAAAAGATGGTTACCACTTACCACGCGCCGCCGGCCGACCGGCGTGGGGTTTTAAAATAAAATAGCAAAACAGAAACTTAGTCAAAATATTTTTTTTTTTTCCCGAGTTAAAACCCCACAAAATAGTAATGTTTTGACAATTTTTTAATTGTCAAAACATTACTATTTTGTGGGGTTTTAACTCGGGAAAAAAAAATTGATATTTTCAAACAATATCAATATTTTTTTTTAATTTCAAAGCTAGTATTTTTACTAGCTTTGAAATTATCTAAAATTATCAATAGAATTAGCATAAAAAATATTATTAAAATCTCGATTATGATTGTTAACGTTTGCTTAGTCAATCCCTAGTATCAGGTGGGATGACACTGACAGCTAACTCAACGCTCACTTCACCTAAGTTTTCACGGTGAGATGGTTACAGAATTGCACTGCTGGTCATACACGCACGCTGGTTGTGAGTACTACGCACCTGACCTTTCTGAAAAACAACACCAATAATGACCTTATTGGTGTTGACCTATAGATGTCCTCTTAGGACGTCCTCTCCCGGCGTTTCCACTCACATCTGCCTTGTAAATACCTTTCGAAAGTGGCCTTTCATTCATCCTCTCAACATGACCAAACCATGTACCCAAGCATACTTTTTCAATTCTTTCAAATTCTAGATACCTAGTAGGATCATTTTCTCTGACATCCGTCGCAGTGAGAACTGCCGTGCGATTCTGTAACCATCTCACCGCGTAGTGTCAATCCCTGGTATCAGCATGACTCTCAGCTCACTCTAAGCTCACTTCACTTTAGTTATCACGGTGAGATTTCTCCAGAATCGACCGGCTGGAGCCAGAGCTTGAACACTACGGAACAGCTCATCCGCGTTTGCACATCATTCCCATTATTAGGGGCGTGGGATAATACCACAAAGGAGTTATGCAAAGCATTGTCGAGGGAGTATAGTGAAAGAATAAACTTGCTGGTATGAAATGCTATGATTTTGACATTGAGTGGATTATGTTGTGTACTAACTTTGCCTGTGGAATCCCCTGTATTCTGACTTGTACATTTCAATCAAGTATTTTGTGCGTTATCTCATAAATAAAAAGATCAAGCAATTTAGAATGATGTAATTTATTGCAACGGATCTTCGATATTTGTCCGGTGTACAATGTTGCGTGTTTGCATAATAATATACGGCTACATAATTTGTTTTGACGTAGAACGAGCTACGGTTTCTGTTTCACACCACTCTGTTGGGCCATTAATGTGGTCATCATCAGCCTAGCCTTTTCCCAGCTATGTTGGGGTCGGCTTCCAGTCTAACCGGATGCAGCTGAATACGAGTATTTCACATGGAGCGACTGCCTATCTGACCTCCACAACCCAGTTACTGGGTAATACGATACCCCTTGGTAAGACTGGTTTTCAGACTTTCTGGCTTCTGACTACACGTAACGACTG
Organism: Eremobia ochroleuca; assembly: GCA_949629135.1. Lineage (NCBI taxonomy): Eukaryota > Metazoa > Arthropoda > Insecta > Lepidoptera > Noctuidae > Eremobia > Eremobia ochroleuca. Next base: position 7,758,026 of record OX451411.1, on the reverse strand, counting down.
TCAAAGATCCACAAATGACAGCCGGGACCAACGGCTTAACGTGCTTTCCGAGGCACCGGGGGTCTTGGTATGTGAAGATGGTCACCCATCCACGGACCAACCGCGGCAAGCGTAGCTTAACCGGATCGATCGACCCGTGCGGCTGTTATTATTTAGCCACAGGCCCCTCTCTCAATGGGCCACTAATGTAGTATTACACTTTTAAATTACATATTATGAACGTAGGTCGTAGTTTTTTTGGTTTGTACGTTTTGTGTTACGAAAATAGAATTTTAGATTGTAAAATTGTACATGTATGCAACAAAGTGTGCAACGGTAAATCTGTAATTTATGAATAAAAGGGAACCCTTTTATTCATAAATTACAGATTTACCGTAACTTAATAGTTCTGTTAAGTACTTGTCCACGATTATAACTTGACATTCGAGATTGACTTCGGAGACTTGACTTCGGAGAGTGTGCGCAGGAGCTCCAAGACCTGCCGGTCGATTCTGTATAAATCTTACCGTTAAATCATAAGTGAAGTGAGCTTGAAGTGAGCAGTGTTAATAATGTTAATCCCTAATGACAGCTCACTTCCCGCTCACTTCACCTAAGTTCTCACGGTGAGATTTTTACAGAATAGCACTGCAGGTCCCAGTTTCTCCTCTTCACTACCGAACTACCAGACCTACTGCGGAATTACGCACTTGGTCGATATACCGAGTATTCGTACTCAGCGCTTCTCTTCCTCATTTATTATGCGCACCGCCAAAGTATGAACCTTCTGCAGGCGCCTGCAGTGCAGTAAAACATCTACTGTGCAAGCGTCTGTACTCGTATTCCATGCCACACACAGCGTGGACAGGATATCGCGCTACCTGGTAGCGCTATCTGGTAGTGGATTCAGTAATGATTCTGAACGTCGAAATGTTCAATAAATCAGTCTTGCCGTGGGCGATGTGCCGTACGGTCACTGTCGTTACACACATTTACTGCGTTGACTGTAATTCCAGTGTTTCTCAAACACTTTAGTGAACCCAGAATCTTTATCGAGACCGGATTAGTCATGAATACGTGCAATTGTGGCGCCTGTAATGAACCAATATCCGATGGAGCTCTGCACAGTGTGTAAACAGGAACGACACTTACACTGTGCAGGAATAACGGAAACCGGATACCGGAAGTTGGGTGGCAGAAAGCTAACGTGGCGTTGCAGCAAATGTAAAATAAGTGCCGCTAATCAAAATTCAAAACCCAGTGTCGCCAAGGCCAGAATCGGAGTCGGTTATCCTCGTGGAAATAATGGCGCTCGCTGAGAAACTAGCTCCTCTACACTGAAAGAAAATTCTTAGAAAAATTACTGTGCTCGGCACTGTAAAGTGAGCAAGTGACATCCACGGAAAATTTTCTGAGTGAGATTGGGAAAAATTTACTATTTGTCCAATAAATTTTACTGTACAGCATAAGAATTTTTACTGTGCTAGAATGGTAATTTTTCCATTACCACTCAAATGCACTCATAATTATGAAACAGCACAGTAATTTTTCTAAGATTTTTCTCTCCGTGTAGAGTTTTTAAAGGACGAGATAACTGTGCTACGAATAGAGTTTGCTGATCAAAAGTTATCACTTAGTGAAACAAATAAGGAGTTTAACGGGAAGATCAAAGACATGGAAACGCGCCTTAAGCACGTCGAAAAATTTCAGGAGCAGGTGGTATCCTTCATACCCGCTTAGACAAACTTGAGGGAGAAAACAACTCCAAAGAGCAGTGGACTCGATGAACAACATCAAGATAAAAGGACTACCACAGAATAATAATAATAATATTCCAAAAATTTCACACAACGCCATCTAGTCCCAAACTAAGCAGAGCTTGTGCTATGAGTACTAGACAACTGATAAACGTACATATATATTTTTAAATACATACATATTATAGATAAATTACACCCAGACAAAGAACAAATGATCGTGCTCATCACACAAACATTTGTCCTAGGTGGGAATCGAACTAGAATAATAGAGAGAACCTTTTTTGTTGTGTTCGGTATTTCCAGGACAAGGTTTGTATGAAAGAAAATTTCGGAAATTCTAAAGAAACATTGAACCCGTGTGAAGCTGGCGCGGGCCGCTAGTAGAAAGATAAAATCCTGAGCTACCGCGTATAGGTACGGTATACGCTGTACCTCTGGTGACATTGTCACTCAACCAAATTCAGCCAAAGGTCCAAACAATGGAAATTATACATCTAGAAGACGAAATAAGTTATGTTCATATTTGGCAAGAAATACAAAAAAAGTAATGAGTCAAGTTTCCATTGAGGTCAAGGCAAGCATGCAGCTAATTTATAATGACTGAATCCGAGGTAAACTTAGCATATCGTTAAAGAACTGCGAAATGTTTTTGGGGATCATTATTAAGTATTACTAACTTGAAATTTTTATTACTAGCGTGAAATTCATCGCCTGGCCGTGCTATTATTTTGTTTTCGCTTTCGTTCTGATTTTTTTCTTTTTAGCTCGGTTCCTAAGGATGCTACCGTGTTTTTAAATAACCTATAGCCTTCCTCAAGAATTGGGGTATCAAAAGCAAAAATAATTTTTCAAATCCGACCGGTAGTTCCGTCGATTAGCGCGTTCAAATAAAGTAACTCTTCAGTTTTATTATTAGTATAGAAGATATATAGATTAGTTTATGATCATTATTTTGATATTTTTACATATCTCGGGACCATGAGGTCCCAGTCCTTTGGAAGGCGTACGAGAGGCCGAAGCCAACTCGCAGAGGCCCCTTAGGAAATTTGATTTTTGGAATAAAATGCGGCACCAACTGACGATTATCCCTGTATGCACTATGCAAGTGCACCCAAGGACAACCTCCGGTTGGTGGAGGACTATTGCAGGATATGGAAGAATAAAAAGTTGGACTATGGGTGTGGGTGGCTGTCAGAGTCATCAGGGGGTATCGCACGATCTCCTACGAGGCGGCTTGTGCACTGGCCGGATCCCCGCCCTGGGACCTCGAGGCGAAAGTACTCGCGTCACTGTATCGGTGGCGCGAGGAAATGAGGGCGCGGGGCGAGCGACCGATGCAGCGACACTGGGAGCTGCGTCGGTCTCAGCTCCGCGAGGTCCTGGTGGCGGAATGGCGGGACAGGCTTTTGCGCCCTACCGCCGGCCTCGTCACCATCGAGGCGGTCCGGCCGGTGCTCGAGCGCTGGCTCGGGAGGAGGCACGGCTCCCTGTCGTTTCGGGCGACGCAGGTGCTCTCGGGGCATGGTTGCTTCGGGAAGTACCTGTGTCGCATAAACAGGGAGCCGGACGCTCGGTGTCACCACTGCGTCGACTGTCGGGAGGACACGGCGTGGCATACGCTGGCAGAGTGTGCCGCTTGGGAGGAGCCGCGCCGTGCCCTCATCTCAGGAGTAGGCAGTGACCTATCGCTGCCGGCCGTGGTCGAGTCTATGGTCGGCAGCAAGGAGTCCTGGGACGCGGTGGTTTCCTTCTGCGAAACAGTCGTCTCGCAGAAGGAGGCTGCGGAAAGGGAGAGGGAGATCTCGTCCCCTCACCCCGCCCGCAGCAGGCGCACCGGGCGTCGGCGGAGGGCGGACAACGCCCTCTTCCAGCCCCCATAAATGGGTCCAGGGGCGACGGACTTGGGGACGTCCGTCGCCCCCCACACATCTGGACCCGAGGCGGCGGCGCGTAGTGTTCCACGCGCGCCCCTCTTAGACGTCGCGGGGGGAGTTTAACACCTCACTCCCCCCCTGACACGAGGAGAGGCCCGCTGGAGCGGGCCAGCACCAGCCGGGGGTTGCGGAAGTATCGTTCGTTCCCGCGACCCCCGGCGTAGGTGTGAGAGGGAACACCGGGGTGGTTTCTAGTCAGTAAGAGTCTGACAGAGCCCGCCGCCCGCCCCAGGGCGGCGGACATCCATGAGGATTTTCCACCCCGAAACAAAAAAAAAAAAAAAAATGGGTGTGGGTGGCTAAAGTGGGTTGGTTACCAAGACACCAAGACATCTGCTTGATCAATGTTTTATTATACACGGATAAAATGGCAAGGGGTGACTTGCACACTCAATAATGGGCCCCGGAAACGGTCACTAGCACATAGTGACGTAGTGACAAGGGGAGCAACATGTCCTGAGGAGCTTGAGGACTGGAGAGGTATTCCACGGCTTTCAGAACAATCCCAGAGCCCGGAAGATGGTCAAGATCCCTACGAGCACTTACTGGAATACTTCCTTCCCCCGAACCCTTTTGCTCTTGCGAATCTCCACTCAAGCCAGCCAGTAAAGGCAAGAATGAGGTGGAAGCTCTGTTCCTCGTCAATGTTCACTCTAGCCGGCCAATAAAGGCAAGCCAGAAGTGAGGAACAAGATAACTCCAGGGAGATATGGTTCCTGAGGTCGCTACTGCCCAACAGCTCGCCACATGCTGCTCTGCGGGTTTCTATATCTCTCTTGGTCTGACTGCTCAATTTAGATCTGTTCCGGTAAGGTCAACTTTACCGGCACATGCCCAGAGATCGGAGCGCGCAAGCGCCACCACGACGTCAACGTAGAGATACGGCGGTGGGGAATCATTATTATTATTAATTTATGATCATCATAGCATTCGTACGTCTTGATAGGTTAATTAGAAAACTTAAAAAAAACGATTACTTATTTTTCATATTTTTAACCGACTTCAAAAAGGTTATCAATTCGGATGTTTCTATTTTTTTTATACAACGTGTAACGTTAAATGCGCAAAACCTCAGACACCCGAACTGATTTTTAATTCAATTGACCTATTTCAGAGAGAAAATAAGTCATTAAAAAATTGTAAAGGTTTTATGTGCTGTTTTAGTTTTACTGGCCATTCTGATCGTTTCTTGCGTCTGCGACGACGCTTTACCGAGGGAGGAGTCGTCACCGGGCCGCGCGCTGCGCCGCGCTGACATTGGCTTGCTTGATCTATTAATAAATAGACACGGCAACGTTTTTAATGAAGATTTTTTGAAAAATGTGACCTATATTAAAAAGTGGTTCAATTAATTGTGCTCGTTATTCTGATCAAACTATTTTCAGGTTTTGCGCATTTAACGTTACACGTTGTATATGTTCGGGCATAACTCCGTCATATATGGACGGATTTGCAAAAATCTTTTTTTTGTTAGATAGAGGTTTATACCGAAATAGTCCCATTTAAATTTCGCAAAGATCTGGTGATTAGTTTCGGAGACAGACAACGGAACTCTTCGATAAATACCAGTAAAACAACCGCGATTGCTGCTATCGCATATGTATCCATTGTTTACGCAATCGCACAACATAACACCACGTCTGTACTCTATAAACGCAGATGCAGTACGCAGGTGTGTTCAGTATACCACCGTACACCCTCATTTCTGTCAAAGTTGTTGATGGGGTACCTCCAATCTTGCAAGCAATTCTGGTATAACTTGGGTATAACTAAAAAGTGAAAAACAAAGACTTTTTTTAAAAAAACAACCGACTTCCAAAAAAACACTACAATGTCAAAAAACGAAAATTCGGAACCAACGACACCGACTTCCAAAATGAAAGTTATTTTTCACTTTGTAGTGTTCTTTTTGGAAGTCGGTTGTTTTTTTTTAAGTTTTTATATTTCATTATTGACCTCGATGGTCTTTTCAACACGGCATAAGAACTCTTGTATTCTTTCGCCGATATGAGAGAAGTTGAGACTATCGCATGAAATTGGAGATTAAACGAACTTACCTGAAGTGAAGTTCTATCCAAATTATACGAGTTGCTTCGTCCGAAGAGATTAAGATAACAATGTAGTAATACGTCTAGGGTATCGCCTTTCATCCACTAAGTTTGAATATTTTTTTTTTTTTTTTTTGTCGGTACTTTGTCTTCCTGATAGTTATGCCTGTACCGCCACTCATTTAGTTGAAAGCCTGGAACCTTTTTTAATATTTCACTTTAGGTATGGGGTTCATAGGGTTGGGAGGGAACTAATCTCTTCGGACGAAGCAACTCGTATAATTTGGATAGAACTTCACTTCAGGTAAGTTCGTTTAATCTCCAATTATACTTCGTTGCTTCGTCCTTCGAGATTAAGATAACAATGTAGATTTTGAAAGATGGTGAAATATTAAAAAACTGAATTTTTATACTTAGGTACATGTATATTAATCAAACCTTACAAGTAATAAAGTAATTAAATTGTAGTTTTTCTTTAATTAGGGGTAGATAAATTTAAGTTATTAATTTTAAGTAATTAAATCTAACATCGATCAGAGGTTAGGATTGATAAGGCAAATTGATCAGTTTGTTCACATTGAATGTCTCTATGATAATATCTAGCGAAAACATTGGAGCTACCACTCCACCCAGCTGCTTTTCGTATCGTGTCAATATTGACACCAGCTCTATGAGCAGCTGAGGTGGCTGCGTGTCTGGTGGAGTGGGCAGAAAATACTGAAGTGTCAATTCCGCTAATTGATAATATATCTTTTATCCACCGACTGATGGTATTTGTGGTTACTGATTTATGTGGTTTTTTAATACTTATAAAAAGGCTATTGGCATTGTTTCTCAAATGTTTTGTCCTATCAATATATTCTATAAGAGCCTCAGCGGGACATATTTCCGGTCGATCTTTGTAAAATGGAATATTTAAACAAGGTTGAGATAAACCAGGTCGAGATGTTTTTAACAAATCGTTTATCTTGATCAATATAAGATTATCAGTGACGTTCATATTTTCTAATTTGATTTTGCTAATGGTTTGCACCCTGTGTGCAGTTACAAGTATGAGCAAAGTTACGGCCTTTTTGGTTAAATGTTCGAAACTTAAATTATTATTTGGGTACCATTTTGATAAGAATTCTAAAACTATTGACGGGTCCCAAGTGATATTATATTTTGGGGCTGGAGGACGAAGTCTGTAAAAACCTTTGAATAGCCTAGCAACGCGATCATCAGACCCTACTCTCGATCCTAAGATCAAAGACAGAGCGGAGCGATGACTGTTTAAAGATCCGTATTGTAAGCCGGAATGAAATAACTCAGTGAGAAAATACATAATCATCGGAATTGACGCCTCATGTATTTTGATATTGTGAGTCTTACAAAAGTTTACCCAACGTCGAATGGCAACGTCATATTGTTTTATTGACCTTTCAGATAAAGAAGCTATCATAATATCTAAAGATGATGGTGGTACTCCTCTGTTTCGTAACGCCGTCCTGATAACTTCCCTGCAATCAACGTGAGCTTGGGGACACTGTTGGAAATAGACAATAACACTTTATCAGAGGGTCTAAACTGAACTAATTCTGAACAGAGAAGTTTTTGATAAAGTGGAAACCAGGGTTGCGTGGGCCAAAATGGAACCACAACAATACCCTCCGCCTGGTCGTATATAAGTTTTCTTAATACTTTTAATATAACCGCAAAAGGAGGAAATGCGTAGAAACAAAGATTTGACCAATTTAAAGTAAAAGCATTCACAGCGCATGCTCCTGGGTCTCTATTCCATGAGACGTACTTAACACATTTGTTATTCAACCTTGATGCGAAAAGATCAATTTTTGGTTGCCCAAAGGCTCTCACAATCTTTTCAAAAGCATGATCTTTAATCTCCCATTCGGTATCGGGGTGAGATTTTCTAGACTCAGCATCTGCTATTTCGTTATCTTCCGAGCTTATGTATGAAGCGAATACAAATATACCACGAGCTTCACACCACTGCCACAAAGATTTTGTGATTTCAGTTAAATGTGGAAATCTTACTCCACCCATACGGTTGATATACGAAATAGCAGTTGTGTTGTCAACGCGTAGTAACACCTGACAATTTTTTAATCCTTTTGCGAATGTTTGTAAGCCCAAGAAAGCAGCCAGGAGTTCTAGACAGTTAATATGTTTGTTAGACTCTGTGTTACTCCACTGGCCACTGGCGGTCTCCGCACCGCATGCTGCCCCCCACCCTTTTTTGCTAGCGTCTGAAAATATTTCTAGACAGTAGCTGTCCCGTCTAATAGGATTCACTGCGGTATCAATAGATTTTAACCACCAGGAAAAATCGTCCTGCAAATACTGTGGTAAAGACATGTGGCTATCATAATTACTCGTTTTACACAATGCAAGGTATTTGCATCTTTCCATCTGCTTGGTGTAAAGCCAACCGTACTGAATCGCGGGGCAGGACGAAGTGAGGAGGCCTACCAAGCGAGCAAACTGTCTTATTTTACAACGAGATTTCAATTGAAACGATTGTAACTCTTGTTTAATTAGATTTCGTTTTTCCTTAGGAAGGCTAACATGAAATTCTTTTGTATCTATCACAAAACCAAGGTATTTGCAAATATTACTCGGAATCATACAACTTTTTTTAATGTTAATTATGAATCCTAAGGACTCTAAAATATGTTTTGTCTGTAAAATATTATCTAAGCAATCTTGATAATTATTAGAAATGATACAAATGTCATCTAAGTAGATAGATGACAGATAACCTAATGATCTCAGTAAACAAATTACCGGTTTTAATAGCTTTGTGAACACAAATGGAGCTGTGTTTAAACCAAACGGCAAAACATTGAATTGGTAAATTTGACCCTCGTACCTAAATCGTAGGTACTTTCTATACGTCGGGTGTATAGGTACTAGAAAATACGCATCCTTTAAATCAAAGGTGGCCATGAAACTGTTTCTTGATACTAATTTTAATGTTGTTCTTAGATCTTCAATTTTGAAATGTTCTGTTACGATGTACTTGTTTAGAGACTTTAAGTTTAAAATAAATCTGTTTTTGCCATTGGGTTTTTTAATCAGGAAATAACTAGAAAGAAACTGTCCTTCACATGGTTCACAATGTGAAATAGCACCACTGTTTAGAAGGTCAGTGATGGCCACCTTGTATTTAAAGGACTCACATGAAGTTAATGCAGGTAAACTTGGTTCGTGTAACTGATAGACAGGTTTAGTAAACGGTATCTTGTAACCTCTTATCCACGATAATACAACGAGGTCATTAGTTATCAATTGCCATTGATCATAAAAGTAGGATAACCGACCTGCAAAACGTACCAGGTCTAGCGCCGCGGGGCTTGGCGCTGCTGCAAGCGCGGCTGCTGTCGCGGCTGCTGCTGCACCGGTCGCGGGCGCGGCGCCGGCGCTGTTCTCCTCGCTGTTCCCGCTTGCCGCGCTGTCGGGAACGGAGGCGTCTGGTTTAAAGTCTGGACAGGGGCCTGTCTCGGTCTCTGCGCTGGTGCAGGTCTTCGAACCTGTGTGTTTATTTTAATCTCAGCGCCTGATTTTGATATAGCTTTTGCAGCTTTTAGAGTATCGGTCAGATGTTCGCCAAATAGAAACTTATCGATTTCTGTATTGAACAGTTGATCTTTTATATCTTTCTTGATTGTAGAACATATAAAACTGCGCCGTGTCATGGACTCGCTGTGTTGTGAGTCACACATCAGTCGACCGGCTTCGATCAGTAATTTTATTACCGACTGATCTTTATAACCTGCAGAAAAGAGTATGCTTAGGGCTTCACTTATACAAGATATACTTGCTGCGACCTGCACCTGCTTATTCTCTAAAGCTTTGTCTTTTTTTATTAGCATCTCCGATAAGGCGGCCTTTATCTCTGGATTTAACTTGGGTGCATCAATCTTTGTGCAGTTTTTTGGAACCAGATGCTTATCAAGCAGCTCCTTTCTGGCATCCTTGGTCAAGCCTGTTGTTGCGATGTGTTCCCAGCGAGCAGATAACTCGCATCTAATGTCTGGTCCATATTTTTTATCCTTTGATGGAGTTTCGCCCAAGAGATTCAGAATCTCTTCGTCCAGCTCAGGAAGCGTTACTTCAACAGGTAGTTCCGATTCCCCTGCCTGTACTGCTTCTGTAGCAGGAACATCATGTATCGTCGAGGTGGACGTACCCGGTTGTGGCTCATCTGAGTCAATAATCGGAGATGACGCGACATCACCTTGAACTTCCATTTCAGTTGGAATAGAAAATGTACCAAATGTAGGTATCGGATAGAAAATAGCGCGGTGATAGTCCTCAAAACTATCCACAACACCAAGTTTATAATCCATACCGATATTCAGAATTACGAAATCGAGTGATAACATTTTGTTATGTAGGTACGTGGATATGATCACAACTACCAATGTTCCTAGTATACAACTAGTGGTTTTAGAGCGGCGATAGTCCTTAAAACTACCCACAACACTATGTTTTAGTCCGTACGGATATAAAATGCAATTATTATTAAGTAGGTCATTAACTAAAGTGAAGGGAACATTCCTTTCAAATGTACACAATCACTAGTAGTATATACCCAATGAATTGGGAATCCAAAATTATGTGAAGGTAACATCCCCATAAGATGTACACAACACTATTTAAGATAATATGACATCATGTCAGATTATGATACGGATATAGTCCGAAAAACTATTCACAATATCTTCCGTTTGTAAAAATAACACTTCAGCTTACCTTCATGGTCCGATAGTACCGGCGACATAATAATATTCGTCGACGAGCTACTACTCTCGGAACAACTTCGAACACGCGACCTTCTGTCGCGTTTATTAAGTTTCCTTTCGAGTTTTCGAATCTTCTTTCTTAAATAATCACTGTCGTCGTTTTTGTGACTACGTTTTGGCATCTTTTTGCACAATTCAAATGAAACGAAGAAAATAACGTGGTGATCGGCGACGCACTAAAACGCGAATGAGTGGCGGTACAGGCATAACTATCAGGAAGACAAAGTACCGACAAAAAAAAAAAAAAAAAAAAAAATATTCAAACTTAGTGGATGAAAGGCGATACCCTAGACGTATTACTACATTGTTATCTTAATCTCGAAGGACGAAGCAACGAAGTATAATTGTATCAGCCGTCAAACGTCTGTTGCTCGACATAGGCCTCCCCCACAATGATTGTTACAACTGTCAAAGCAGAATTGGGGTAAAGAAAGAAATATAACGCGTTTTGGCTTATGATCTTAATTTACCAAAACAAAAAACACGTTAAAGCTATTAAAAACGTCTATTGCTGTACATAAGCCACATTCATCACCACAACAATTCTCAAATCCAGGATATATTTATCTATTTATGCACAGACTGTTGACATTGCAACTTACCATATACATATACAAAGGCCGCCGACAAAGGCGGACGAACATTTCAACAATGAGCTACATTTTTTTCACAAACATTAGCTTACTGTTAGAAAAGCGGAATAAAAAAAGTTATCTGGTTCGAGAAGTGCTGATTCCCAGCCTAGTTTGACTTTTGATTTGATTTGAGGCGTAATTCTTACTGTTTTGGAAATCTCATTTTATCGGAATCTGAATCAGAATGAATATGATTTTTTTTTATGAAAAGTTAACCTTTAAACTGTGCTCCTGTAAAGTTACCCCATATGTCGCTTAGTCAGTTTTGCCTTTCAAGCGTCGATAATTATGTATAAGTATCCTTATTATTATTATTATTATTATTATAGCCTCTTTATTTCCATAATGAATGACTTAAAAAAAACAAATATATCATAAGATTACTATTACATAAATGTGCATGCATAAAATAACAAAATTAATACAATTCATAACATGATTATAAAGTTACAATCACATAACAAATAGTTTCTAAATTAATAAAATCATTATTTTTCTTTTTATATAGATTTCTAAAATAGTAAACAAATTTAATTTTTTTTTTAAATAATTTACAATTTCATTTACATGTTACATAATTCACTATGGACCCCTCAACGGGTGGAGGCCTCCCCCATTTTGCTCCACGTTTGCCTGTCCTTTGCCTTTGTGATCCAATTTTCACCGGCTTTTCTTATTATTTCATCAACCCATTTTTCTTTCGGTCTACCTCTTTTCCTTTTGTTTGTTGGTCCTTGCCAGATAGTTACTCTCTGTGTCCATTTTTCCTTGTCCATACGTGCAATGTGACCCGCCCATTTCCATTTTTGTTTTTGAGAATGTTCCAAAGCATCTATTATTCTTGTTGTTTTTCTTATTTCTGTGTTTCTTTTTCTTTGTTTTCTTTGTATGTTTAGTATGCTCCTTTCCATCGCTCTCTGGCATACTTGTATTCTGTTTTTCCAAATAATCATTTTTTTTTAAATATAAGTATCCTTATATTTATGTAAATAAATATTTATTGCACCTACCACTGTTTGTCTCTGCATCACCCAAAGGTTGACTGATAGAAAATGCCTATGCTATTAAATCCGCCTTTGTACAGACACCAGCACACACAACCAGCACATCAAGCTACTAAAATCTGTTAAATTTCTTTATTTATTTATCTTCTTCAACAAATTAACATTTGTGTCGAACAGTGGTTATAACAATAAATGTAACACAAAAATTAAATAGTCATCATTAAGCCAAGAAAAAAAAAACCACTACATTCCACATTGGTCCCAACAGTATCAGTCTTAATATTAATTATAATAATATCAATATAAATTCAATTCAAAGAAATGTATGTCAATAAAATTCGTTCAAATTTAATGTCATGATAGAATGTTGGTTATATTACTTAAAGTCATTAAATTAAAATATAATCACATATTCGTTTGAACTACTATTATCATTGAGAAACTCTTCTGTGCTGTAATAACATTTCTTCAATAATAATGACTTTAATTTCCTCTTGAATTCATTTGGATTCATAGAGTTTTTAACTGTACAGGCAATTTACTGTTCATATTTACTGATTGCACTCTTAAGGCTGTATGAAATTAGGTAGATCCTTTCTTCGCGTGTTTATTCTGATATGTCTCTGTTCTTCTGTCTCAAACTTATGGATATTTTTAATAAAATGTCTAAGCAGGACGACATTTTAATAAAATGTCTAACAGGAAGGAACCTTTAATAGACAGCATCTCATCATCAATCTAAAGCATTAGGTTCAAAGTTGATTGGGAAAATTTGACAGTTTCGACACAAAATACAGAGAGTACTCTCTGTATTTTTTTTGTACTCTGTATTTTGTGGTTTCGGGTAGCTTGATGTGCTGGCGTCTGTACATTGCTGTGCTTAAAGTACAAAATAAATAAATAAAGACGCTAAACCTACTCGAATAAAGGGCTTTTAAAACAACACAATTAATTAATGAAGTCAGAGCAAAGCAGTTCGATGCTAAGAGCGGAATTTTACTCGTTTATGTCGGTAACCTCTAAAACAAGTTCGTGTATCTAGGTGAATGTTTGCGTCTTCATTTTATATCATTTAATGTTGATGCACCTGCTTCTTTTTGGGCACCATGGTAGCGCAACCATGGTCGCACTGCCAGAAAAAATATACTGTACAGCTTTATGGTGGATAGGTATCTGACCAGCAGGCTAATTGCGTAACACACTATCAGTAGCAATGGCTTTCATTTTGACAGTTCAACAACATTCATTGCGTTATTTACGTTGTTGAGCAGACACATTTTTCGAACATATGGAGCAATGGATCAGCAACATGCTGCAAAATGATTCAAATTGAGAGGAATAGTGTGTTACACAATTAGGGTGCTGACGTCCGATCGGTTGCGCAACCAACCATACATTTTATGGTAGTGCAATCTTGGTTGTCCCGGCACTAGGCAAAGGCACTTTTGCACCAAAAGGTATGGACAAGCATGGACAAGAAACTATAGTTATAAGAACCTTGAACCCAGTGGCGGATTAACACATTTGCCGCCAGTAGGCTATTCAAATTTTGCCGCCCCTTCTGACCTCTGCATTTCGATACCCTATACGAACAAAAGAAGGCGGAAGAAAGTATTAGCAGATTGACAAACGTCAAATTCCCCACTTTGACAGGTTAAGTAGTGAAAATTAATAACATTTAGGTATTTATTTATTTTTTATTTCTCTAAGACAACAAAAAAATTGGGGCAAATTTGCCGCCCCCTAAAATCCGCCGCCCTAGGCTCAAGCCTACTCAGCCTGCTGGTAAATCCACCACTGCTTGAACCTTTTAAAAACCAAGGAAACAGTGGATGAAATCAAAATCAAAATCAAAATCAAAATCAAAAGTCATTTATTCAAACTAGGCTGAGAATCAGCACTTTTCGAACGTCAAAATTACAAAAGACAGTCCCCCAAAACGCCCGCCCTTCACCACTTCCTAGTGCTTTCGCTGGGAAGAAGAAGTGGCGCAACAAACTCCCCAGCAGCACAGCTGTCTGTTCAGTTAGAAAATATACTTGACTGAATACAATACAAGGTATGCAAAGCAATTAACATTACAAGACACAGAACGCTAAATTAAATTATTTGCCATATGTCAGCTGGCAACGCCAATATACCAAGAAATACAATAAAAAACTATACATACTCAAGCAAAAATTAATAAATGGAAATTAAATAAAAGCCTCCAGGTATAAAGGGCGTGACCGCTAACATATTTATGCAATGCTGGGTTCAGTTTACATAGCTGTCGCTTGAAGTCACAAATGATAAACTAGGACCATAAGGAAACTAAATAAACAAGTTATTAATAATGATAACAATGATAAAACCATGGTCAGCAAGACGACCAGTCACCACAAGCAGCACCCGTTCACGAGCATAACGCAAAGGTCAGCCATTACCCCCCTCGCCATATTAGAGGGAAGGAGACAACCCGACCCCCGACGCTACCGCAAGCAGTGACATCTAAGGGAGCATGACGAACTTGCTGCCGGTTGCTCAGGTAAGAATTATATGATCAATTGTCGAGGTCACTAGCTAACCACATATTGCAATCAACTCATTAGAAAACATTCCAATGGGTTGATTATGTCAATAATAAAATTAAAATTAAATTAAACTGATTTGACTTATACAGCCCAATAAAAAAACAATTGTATAATGAGCTCATATAACCTATCAGTAATTCTTTGTAAATTAATTCTGGAGAAAGAACACAAACATTGTCTTGAGTTAATCAGGGCGACCAACTATTCTTATCGCTTAAGTAGTCGTTGATAGAATAGTATGCCTTTGAACAAAGGTTAGATTTTACTTGAGCTTTAAATGCATTAAAAGGCAAATCTAGCAAAGAAGAGGGTAGCTTGTTATAAAAGGCTATACCAAGACCAACAAATGAGTTATGAACCTTATGAAGCCGGTGAAAGGGAGCACGTAGTTTGTCCTTATTTCTGGTGTTAACATTGTGAATATCACTGTTTTTAGTATACAAGTGTATATTTTGCCTAATATATAAGATGTTGGCAAAGATGAATTGTGATGCAACCGTGAGAATACCAATATCTTTAAAAAAATCTCTTAGAGAAACTCTAGCACCTAGCTGGTAAATTGCTCGAACAGCTCGTTTTTGAAGGACAAATATATTTTGTATATCAGCTGCTTTGCCCCACAGCAGAATACCGTAGGACATAACGCTGTGGATTTTGTGAACGATGATAAAAACACCTGCCATCTAATCTCTTCGCCACCCTTAGTTGACTGGTAGAGAATGCCTAAGGCATTAAGTCCGCCTTTGTACCTTTTGTGCGAGAAGTTTAAATAAATAAATAAAAATGATATGCCTGCATAGGAGGTGAATACGGCGCCATCTGCAAATACAGGGTAAAATAAAATTAGCTAGCGAAACTGAAGACGTGGTGGGTATGAATATCTAAACACGATGAAGTAAAAATAAAAAAGATTTGATGTCTTTTTCTTAGGGGTCAACGACCGCTGGTAATGTTGTAACTTGAATTTCTAATCACTTCTTTTCTTGAACTGAAAACTTAAATTTTTAACCAGATAAAAATTAGTTTTTTTTTTTTTGTGTAAACTTCACAGACGTGATTCGTATCGATACCTAAAAACGATATAAGTAACACATTTTCCAACTCATTCGCTGTTAAAGAAATGGAAAAAAAAAATAAAAATAATCAATTATTTTTTTATTATTTTTTCCATTTAATTAATAGCGGTCGATTACTCCACAAAAAAATAACCAAATGAATTTCTTTTTTGTTTTATCATGTTTAGATATGGATACCCATCCCGTCTGCAGAGTTTCGCTAGGTAGTTTAATTTGACCCTGTATATTAGGACGAGAGCAGAAATATGATGACGTTTATTTTTTACATGTATTTATAGACATAGAAATTGCTGAAAACGCCTAGCGACCCCAGTCTGTCTGTGTTACATCCGAATTCCGGATGATACTTTATATGATCAATTTTGTCATCAATTAATGCGTCTGACGTAAATTCAAGTGACACCAGTCGTGCAAGCTATTTTCATGTAAATCATTGAAAAAATCTCATTACGAATTCGTGAGTGAAATACGAATAGTGAAGGCTTTATTAACCTCTGACCTCTGAACCTTCCGATAGAACATACGTAATTGATACATACAACTATGTATGTATTACGTTTATTTAACTACTAGCTGTGCCCGCGACTTCGTCCGCGTGGAATAGTGACTTCTCGGGCAGCATATTTTGAATGACATTACCGTCGTTTGGGTAGCTAAAAATTTACTTTACAGTAATGCTTCTCTGTATACGATATTTGACGTATGGCCATCGGGGATGAAAGCATACAGGCTCCTAGGATTGCTACCCCGTGACAGAGCCACTGAGCCACATACAACTGACCTTGCGAGAAACAGCTGATACTTAGATCTACACCCACAACTTTCAGCGTCTGACCTTGGGCTTTATTAATTGTCATCGCAAAACATAGGCTGTCTGGAAACTGGACTCGTTTAAAACTAAATGGAAAATTGTTTGGAATGAGAGGAATCCGAGGAATGAAAACACTTTCACCTTTTCCACACCATGTTAAAATCTCTGCTTCTATCAGATTTCGTTGTAAATTGGTCACTTTTAACCTGGTGACATTGCAAAGTTTTGGGGGGCTTAAATTTCTAAGAAGCATTATGGGTACGCCTACTTTTAACTTTATTTTATGTGCTGGTAGTCCAGGAGCTACGAATAACTGAATCCTTATGGCAGCGGCGCGTTTTTTTTTTTTTTTTGAATGGCATCTCGCAGTTCGACCTATGAGGTTGTCGACTGCTTAACCGGGCTTGATGGTAGCGGCGCGGCTCTCAGCGCGCTTTATACAAGGTGGAACTTAAATAACGCACAACCTCTTAAGGGGTCATTGTACTCATCATTATGAACAACTTTTACTATGGGACCAAACCGGAAATCGCGAAAAAAAAATCAGTTGTTCCCGACATTTTGACGAGTTATGCAAACATAAATTTAGGGAACAGCTGATTTTTTTTTCGCGATTTCAGGTTTGGTCCCATAGTAAAAGTTGTTCATAATGATGAGTACAATGACCCCTTAAGAGGTTGTGCGTT
Source organism: Eremobia ochroleuca (assembly GCA_949629135.1). NCBI lineage: Eukaryota > Metazoa > Arthropoda > Insecta > Lepidoptera > Noctuidae > Eremobia > Eremobia ochroleuca. Next base: position 7,740,715 of record OX451411.1, on the reverse strand, counting down.
ATTTAAGTTACACCTTGTATAGGACCATGATGAATCTGAGACTGCTAGACAAATGGAAAGCCACGAAAATTAGGAACATCACTAATGTGGCAGACAGCAGATGAGAGCTAAGACGGAAAAATGGACGAAAAACGTCACAGAATGATACCCAAGGAATGGAAAAGACGTAGATCAAACGGTGGGAGGTTGATCTGCCAAAAGTTTGGCGAAGAACAGCTCTGGACAATAAGAAGAGGAGGAAAATTGAAGGCTCGTACAGACAGGCGCGACGCGATTCTGCGATATATATCTGTAGAACAATTTCTATGGAAACGCGCGCGACAAATCACACAGGGGCAACCTGTCGCGCCGCAACATGGTTGCGCCGCGACTCCAATAGGAACATTTTGGTGACATGTATGGCTACGCGGCGATATTCGCCCAGCGGCCGCGACGCCATACAAACTGTTCCTTTTGTATGGCGGCGCGGCAATATCGCGGTAGCGGCCGCGATTCGCGCCACTCTAGTGTGAAAGGTGTTGCAGCGCGATAATATCGCAGAATCGCTCCGCGCCACATCGCGCGACAAGTCGCGCCAGTCTGCACGAGCCTTAAAGAGGCCTATGTCGCAGGACAGTCTGGCCTGTTAGCTGATAATAACTAATTTGCATTAATACGGGTCACGAGCAGAAGTTACAATATTATTAAATACTAGCTGCGCCTCGCGGTTTCACCCGCGTAAGTTTCGATTCCGTGGGAATATCTAAAAAAAAAAAAATGTCGCCTCTGTAAATTTATGTGCTTCAAGTATTAAATAAGTAATAAAAAAAAATGGATATTTTTTTTTATATTTATGGCCACATCTTTCTAATACATGTTGTATATAGTATATAAATTAATTCACACAAGTCATTGTACTGTATTGCATACAATACATTGGAACTAGGAATTAAATTACCTGGGTTTGTAACTTTGCTACTTTTTCATAGGGTTATAGTTTTATGGTAAAGACTGTGTATCCTGAGTTCAACGTCCTGCAGTAGTCTAGATGGGCCTTTCTCTACTAACTGGAAACTTGTCTATTGACAGTTGTCCCGACCCTATTTTTCTAGAAAATTAAAAGTTAATATGTTAAGTCGATAGATAGTTATAATATAAATACATATAAACAAGAAATCATTGTAATTTTCCCTTATTTTTCAAATTATAGGCAATTTTGTAAAAAAATACGACAGCGGACTGTTTTGCCACCCAGAGGACTGTTTTTTCCACCCAGAGAACAGTTTATGTCAATGTTCATATGAAGAAAAACACAATATTAATTATTAAACGTAATCAAATAAATTCTCTTCTTTATTGAATACTGTATCACATACAGAATTTAAATACTTATATTTATCAGGAACAAATTGCGAGTTTCTCACTAACAAGGAAACCTCGCGAAGTGTTCCTCACCGATTTAGTTGCGGCTTTAATATAATAATCTACATGAAAAATTATGAGACACGGATTTTTTCTTTTTTGCTAACAAACGTTTTAAAGGGGTGAAAATCACCCTCAAAGTTCGTACCCGCAAATGATGGTTTGCAGTTTTCACATATTTCTAATAATTTTTTTCCAAAATGACTTTAACCATTAAAAAGAGCATAAAAAATAATAAATAGTTTTTGAGTTATGAATTTTGTGTTATTTTTTATTAAAAAAAATGTATATCCACAATTCTTATAAATATGTGAATAAAGGTATTTTTCATAATTTTTTGTGCTCTTTTTAATGTTTTCTTTTCTTTCAAAGCTTTTTTTTGCGCGATAGGTAGCACAGTGCTTTCTCCATTCTCTAGTCACAGCTTTGTGTTCACGTCGACTCATATCTTTAACTGGCTTTCTTGTACCTTTTTCCTTCTTTCTTTGGTAGTTTCGTCGTTCTTTTTCCTTCAATTGCTCTCTTTTTACAGGGTCATTTTTAGCCGTTGATATATTAATCTTTCTGCAATTCGTTTCTGCTCTTTTATTTTAGGTCTCTTCTTTGGGTTTAGGTTTCTTCTTTGGTGGCATTGCGGCAATACTAAAACAATAAAACATACTTTCAATAATTTAAAAAAACCGTAAAGGTTTAAAAACAGGTAGTTACTAGATGCGTATTATTTTATATTCCAAAATCCATAATAATAGAAAACAAAAGACCTGAATCAGCGTGACAGGCCAATGTAAGAAAGAAAGAGGCTATCGACAAGCAGTAGGTTAGTGCAGACTATAAAGAATATTAATAAAATACACGGACGTCAAATAAAACAGTCCTCTGTCACATTGAACAGTCTTCTGTCTTATAAAGGGTTTAGCCGTCCTTCCATAAGCAAACTGCCCCCGATAGGAACCTATATCGTAACCTATGCTATATTGTAGAGGGTACTAATAGTAGTTCATCGAGTAGATATTAGCTCTATATCTTAGTTAATTGAGGAGCTATTTGAAAAAAAGTGTCCGGAGACGACTATTTTTCAAAGTGATATATCTCTGTTGATTTTAAAGCTAGAAAAATAAAACCAATTCCAGTGTTTATGGTATACTCTACAGTTTATTTTATATAAATTTCCATGAGCCAAGCCTAAATAAAAATATTTAAAAAATGCAAATAAATATTTTTTTTATTGATTTCTATCAGATCGGATTGAATTACCACTTTGAAAAAAATATATAATAATTGTCTATACCTTGCCTAACAGCAAGCCAAGTTTCATTAAAATCCATAAGGTGCAACATGTTGAAAAAAAATAATGAAAGTAAGTGGACCACCTTGTTAACACTGTAAATTCAAGTAATTCAAGTAAAAACGAAATGCTAAAAACGCTTAACCCTTAAATGCGCGATTTTTTTGTTTCTTTTGAAAAAAATATACGTATTAGTAAATAGGTTTCACTTTACAGGAAAAATTGTAAAAAAAAACTTTATTCGAATTCAATGTACTTTTAAAAAAAAAATGTTAATGTTGTTTTAAAACAACATTGCGCATTCATAGGAATTGTGCTAGTATGGAGCTGATGAAAACATAAACTGTTTTGAAAGTGCTTATTTATACGTCATTGTGGTATTTAAAAAAAACAATTTTTTTTTGGTGTCACACAAAGAGACTTGACATTTTTGGCACATTTTAAAAGTAAACCCTGAACATTTTTGGAACTTGTACCTTTGCTGCTTATCCATCCAAACTAGATAATGTTTTAGACAACAAAATATTACCGAACGTAAGGTCTTTTTGTCGCATTGCTGCGTTCTACAAAATAAATATGGTAAGAGACATATTTCTGACATAGATTTACATGTAAAATAATTAAAAATATGAAAGACAGACAAACTATGAAAAACACACTTGTCGACGAGGTACTGCTTCACAACTGGGATCGGCGAAAACAGCCCTTTCAACGACTTCTAGCTTCAGAAGTTCAGGATTTCCCTGAGCTTTCTGAAGAAGAGTTAAAAATACTTTTTACTGGCACCTACCAGCTTTGACAAGCCATTTCTTATTTGGCTGAACTCATGGGGAAAGACAATAATTTTCATGTACTGTACGTCAAAAATGAACCTAACATTTTAAAAGTGCAAGTACAATCGCGACACATTAATAGCAAAACCTACAGATGTTACATTGACTACAACCCCAATGGAAAAAGTCACGAAGATATTCAGCGTTATTGCTGTAACTGTGCAAATGGAAATCGAACAGAAAGAAAAGAAAGAAAGAAAGAAAGAAAAAACGTTTATTCTGCACAAACAAAACGCACGCTACAAATAAAAAACAAAATAATAATAAAAAATAAAAAAGACATAAAATATACAATGTAGCCAAAAGCCTCGTACTCAAGCGCTTGATGTCAGGTCCAGGGACCAAAGACAACACATACATTAATCATTAATCAACAGTTTGGTGTTGCTCCCACGTAGCGGCAATTATATATTATTTATCAAATGCAAGATATAAATCTCATATAGTTCGCCCAGCAGAAATATTATCCAGTGTTTTTTCTAGAAATAACGATCACGTTGTAATTAATGAAAATAGTGACGATGACTAATAAAAGCTAATGAGAAAAGATCATTCCATTTTCTTTTGAACCTTTCATGCCCAATATTGAAAAATCAAATATGTAATACAATTTAATTAAGTACTATATTATTGAAAAATTGAAAGTTAAAAGCGTCATCAAGGTGGTCCACTTACTTTCATTATTTTTTTCAACATGTTGCACCTTATGAATTTTAATGAAACTTGGCTTGCTGTTAGGCAAGGTATAGACAATTATTATATATTTTTCAAAGTGGTAATTCAATCCGATCTGATAGAAATCAATAAAAAAAATATTTATTTGCATTTTTTTAATATTTATATTTAGGCTTGGCTCATGGAAATTTATACAAAATAAACTGTAGAGTGTACCATAAACACTGGAATTGGTTTTATTTTTCTAGCTTTAAAATCAACAGAGATATATCACTTTGAAAAAAAGTCGTCTCTGGACACTTTTTTTCAAATAGCTCCTCAATTAACTAAGATATAGAGCTAATATCTACTCGATGAACTACTATTAGTACCCTCTACAATATAGCATAGGTTACGATATAGGTTCCTATCGGGGGCAGTTTGCCTATGGAAGGACGGCTAAACCCTTTCCAGAGGACTGTTATTTTTACGTAAAAAATGTCATACCACGTATCAGTTTAAATATTACTTCATAAAACAGAAACAGCTATAAATTATCACACTGAGCAATTTTTTTGGTAAATAAATATAATTATAACACATAAAACACCGTAAAAAAGACTTACCAGAGGAATGTTCACTCAACACTACAGAGACGTGGCTCCCACATAGACGCGGAGTTGTCACTGCCAGGGTCTGTCAACTTTGTTCTACGAACTGTATGTAGGTGGGCTTGAAAACAAGAAAAAGACAACGCCATCAGAGTAAAAGAGATGAATATATAATGTTGCCACTAAAAAAACAATTTTGTATTTTCCATAATAATGAGCTTATTATTTGATTTTTAAAATAAATTACCCTTGAAAAAACCTTTAGCCAATATTCTGGTATTACACAAATATATTTCATTGAGGAATACAACATATGTAATTGATTATTACATAATAAAAAAATGATATGGAGGATAATGTGTGGAAACACTAACGTCCGCACGTCATTATTGATTATGACATTGACCGTTGACGTCACAAGAAAAATGTCTGCCGCCGCTTGCGCACCATTTTATGTTGTACTTGTTTATTTGTAATAAATAAACTAGTTCCATTTAATTCTACAAACATTGATAGCGTTGAGTCGAGCTTGCTCCTGCGTTCCTGTGTTTTGGTGAAATTAAGTGTGTATTTGTGAGATATAGACTCGGTGTTGAGACAGTGACTCTTGTTTGATTTTGTGTTTAATTTCGCGATGAGTTCGCAGTCAGCAGCAAAATCAGTCATAATATAATAATTAATCTGTTATTTAAATTATAATTATTCACATGCTAAATAAAAAAGTCAAGTACTAATCTTTGTTTTACTAGACTGCTCTGTATAGATAAATTATAGCATTTTATGTACAAGTACAGTGTGTTTCTCGATAGTGAATTTTGATGTCAATTATTGCTGAGCAAAAATTGGCCATCTTGTAGGAAACTATCGAGAAACGCACTGTACTTGTGCATAAAATGCAATACAAAGTATCTATAAAATGCACCGTAGTTCAAAATTCGCGCCCTAGCTTCTACTCCTTAGTTTTCGTGGGCGGAATATAGATGGCGCCAGTCGGTAAGGAAAAATTTCCTCCTAAAATTTGTACGGAGCAGTTATTCTTCCCTCTGTAGGGTATATATGTTCTGTGGTCACTGCGCTAAATTGCAGCGACTCGTTTAGCATGGCGACCGAGCAAACTTCACACTGTTAACGTTCGGTTTCAAGGGAAATGTAACCACAATAGTGTTTAATATTTTTGTGGCGCGACATTCAAATTGTGACAGAGGACTGTTCAAAAATGTAATGGACAAAATTCGAACACTAGTTTTTAGTACTAAAAAAATCTCTAAAATTATAATTGTTTTTTGTTCAGATGCATTCAGTATTCTTTATGTTTATAGAGTTATAAGATTTTACATTTTTAAATACAACTAATAAAAACCGAACCGAATCATACTCGATCCGGAATTAGGACATAACAGAGGACTGTTTTTAGTGGCTTTTAGACCCAATTTATGAAATGATTATGATTCTAAATATTGATTAAGCTTGGCTCCATAAATAACAGGTTATATATTATGTGTTTTAATAAATAAAACTATGCATTAATATAGCCAAAGTAAAAAAAAATGCTTGGACCATGATTTTCCTGTTAGTAGAGAAAGGCCCAGATAGACTCAATCGATGGACTGATTTATATAGGAAGGGCCAAAGGATAACGAAATCATTTTTAATAGGAGCGAAAGAGCGAAAGTGTTCGATTTCAACTTTCCACGTTTTGAAAAAAAAAAAAAACCGGTCAAGCGCGAGTCGGATTCGCGCACGAAGGGTTCTGTACCCTTATCTATAAAAACGGCAAAAAAATCATGTCTGTTGTATGGGAACCACCTTAAATATTTATTTTATTCGGCTTTTTAGTATTTGTTGTTATAATGGCAACAGAAATACATCATCTGTGAAAATTTCAACTGTCTAACTATCACGGTTCATGAGATACAGCCTGGTGACAGACGGACGGACGGACAGCTTACAAGAACGTTCACAGTCTGATCTCAGTCTCAATCTGTCAAATATACCTCTAATTTCCCTACATTTTTGACGAGTTTTTGACATTAATTCTCGCTGAAATGAGATTGCGCCTAGATTTTGAACGTTTTTAGTTCAAAATCTAGGCGCAATCTCACTTCGCAATCTCTTTACGGGAATTGTCTTCAGATGTCATTTGACAGTTCCCATGCTTAAAAATCTTCAGAATCTAGTTTCGACTTTCTGATTAGATCTAATCTAGAATTGACCTCCCGTTACATAAACAATAAATCCAAAAGTGTACTCATAATTGTTTTTTTTTTAATTAATTATAATTAAACTTTTTGAATAAAACCCCTTGTCTACTCAGCAACGTAATTAACGCAATGAGTGTTGTTCTTGTTGAACTGTCACAATGAAAGCCATTGCTACTGATAGTGTATTACACAATTACCCCACAGATTGCTTTGCACTTTAGCACCAGTGTACGACTAAACGCCGACAGACACTACGCCGACAGACTGAACACCGACAAGACTTTACTTCGACGGGACTCTTCGCCGACAGAGCATAATATAATATACATACATAATCGTCAAAATCGAAACTGCTAGGTTACGTTAGAACTATGAGCATACAACGCTCGAAGGGGAGCGAGCAGAGCGAGCGTGCCGCTGCAGCGGCCGCCGAGCGCCAGATTTCCTAATTTTTATGCCCTGTCGGCGAAGAGTCCCGTCGAAGTAGTCTTGTCGGTGTTCAGTCTATCGACGTAGTGTCTGTCGGCGTTTAGTCTTACACTCCTTTAGCACAGGCCTCACTCACGATCGTGAGTTTTTCTCCTCCATGTCCTTCTCGCAGTAGTTTCAAGTCGTTTTCCTTCTCTGGGATACCATTCTGTTACCTCTCTGGGCCATCTTCCGTTTTTACCCCTGATGACATGACCTACCCACTCCCAATTTAGTTTTTTAATTGTGTAAGTCATGTCAGCTATGTTTGTTTTTCTTCTTATAAGATTAAACTTTTTTTCTTTCATAGAAAAGCATTATCGGCCTATAAGGCTGGTTTTATTGTCACGCGTTTCGGCAGCGCCGTTGGAGCGCGCGCGTTCGTAGATGTATGGGGGTAGTAGTTGCGTTTCAAAGTCACGCGCTTGAGCAGCGCCGTTCAATAAACGCGCGCTGTTCGCCGGCGCTGCCAAAGCGCGCGCCGCTCATTCGCTTCTACGGCCAGTATGCGTTTTAGTGTGACGCCGATGAGACGCGCTGCCGCCCGCCAAAAAGTAAATAGCCAGTATTCTAACCATATTAACCTTCATATTGTACACGACTGGCCCACAGCAGCGAAACGCGCGGTACTAATGAACTAATCTCGTTTTACGGTGCACCGCTGTTCAAGCGCGTGCTGTTAACAGCGCGCTGCTCAGCGGCGCGTCTAGCGGCGTGACTATAAAACCACCCTAAAGTTTTCACTGCGGGTAGTCTGGTATACAGGCCTCCTTTCTGTGAGACGGAGTGGGCCGTACTCAACCACGCGAACCCACTGAATGTCAAATGTCTTCGAATTTATAATTGGCCTCGAACAGCACATGCCGTGGCAAAAACATTAGCCAGTTAGATGGTATAGGACTCCATAAATGGTAATTGGCTCGCTCCGCGTATTTCTCTAACGATATATGCTTAATGAAATAATCATATCTCCCAATTACCTAGCCCTTCGTATATCTTCGGCTATCTTCGGGGGTCGTCGGCAATCGCATCTAAGGTGCTTATTTGATTAGAAGCTGTACGATCATCTGAATCAGATGATCTGGTTCAATTGAAAGATAATGTAAAATTGAAAGTGGAGGCAACCAGTTTGGGTAAATTCCTTTCAAGTCAGACTGGTTTGGTTTAATAACAAGATTTGTATTCAAATTTAATTTTTGGTTTTAATTTTTGTTTATATTTGTTGAACAAATCGGATTGCTCAGGATTCATTTAAAGATTGTCGTTAAATTAGTGAAGACTCCGTACTTTATAATTTACTAGCATCCGCCCGCAACTTCGTTTGCGTAGAATTCGGAATTCCCGCCGTTTAAAAATATGTTGCTTAAATAATGTGGTTAATGTAATTGGTTTATTTATACAACGTGTAACGTTAAATGCGCAAAACCTGAAAATAGTTTGATCAGAATAACGAGCAGAATTAATTGAACCACTTTTTAATATAGGTCACATTTTTTAAAAAATCTTCATTAAAAACGTTGCCGTGTCTATTTATTAATAGGTCACGCAAGCCAATGTCAGCGCGGTGCAGCGGCGCGGTGACGACTCCTCCCTCGGTAAAGCGTCGTCGCAGACGCAACAAACGATCAGACTGGCCAGTAAAACTAAAACAGCACATAAAACCTTTACAATTTTTTGAATGACTTATATTCTCTCTGAAATAGGTCAATTGAATTAAAAATCAGTTGGGGTGTTTGAGGTTTTGCGCATTTAACGTTACACATTGTATATGTATGGAAAATATTTATAGAAAGACAGATTAGGTAGGCTTAATACATTCGTGTCTGTGAAACCATGGAAATACACATACAACAACCCAATCGGTCAATCCGTTTAGTAGTTGACCGAAACCCCTTTATTGGTAAGTCTGGTTGTCAGACTTTCGGGCTTCTGACGACCCGTAACGACTGTCAAATATCCACGATGACAGCCGGGATGAGGCACGGAGCGCGGTCAAAATGTATGCAACATCCTTTTTATTTTTAACCGACGAAAGAAATGCCAGTGTTGAAATTATATAAAATGACCAATAGAATTAGCATAAAAATATCATTGAAATTTCGATTATGATTGTAAACGTATGCTTAGTCAATCGCTAGTATCACGTGGGGTTACACTGATAGCTCACTCCACGCTCACTTCACCTAAGTTTGATTCAGAATCGCACTGCTGGTTTTATTAGCGTTGATGTTTGTGAAGTGCCTATTAATGGAATACTTGTTTTTTTACTCGGTAGCTAATATTATATTAACAGCTAAGTGTGTAATGGAACAAATGAGCAATTGTTTTTTATGGCTTATATTAGCGGTTTTTTTATTTTCTTTAATTAACTTTCAAGTCATTGCCTGAGATTTGTAATTGAATTATCTTTTCAATCTTAACTGTGCCGTTCTTTATAGCTTGGCGGTATTTTAGGCAGTAGACTATTGAATTTTTATTGAACACAAGCAGTGGTGTCGGTTTTGTACCATCATTTTATGGTTATTTTTGCAAAATCAGTTGTTACGGGTAATCAGAAGCCCAAAAGTCTGACGACCAGTCTTACCAAAGACAGATAAGTAGTCGCTCCGTCTAAAATACTGGTATTCGACTGCATCCGGTTAGACTGGAAGCCGACCAACATAGTTGGGAAAAGGCTAGGCAGATTGCCTGACGTATTTCCAGTAGGAGACTAGAACACAACCAGTCGTGTCTATTCTGTGCCATCTTTTTAGGGTTCTTATACTCTTTCATTTTGGACGAAGAGCATTATCCCTGAGATTCCATACCGTTCCGTCTTATAAAGCTACAGTTATTTTTCTCTTCTATCGACACGACAATTAACAATGAAAATATTTCATGCCGTAATAAAATATTAGTTAGTCCACAAGATGGCTGTGTTTCGAAGTGCCCCTCGCGCTACAGTCGTACGTTTAACCTGCGCGACCAAAGCGACTGCGAAGCGGGAGCGTCAGTCGCGCGGCGGACGCTGCTCGTGTTTATCTATGGCGCTTTGCACACCTACACGACACGAACGACCGCTGTAGTCGCGCAGGTGTCACGTTTAGTTTCGCGTTGTTGACGCTCCCGCTTCGCGTACCGCATCCCGCGTACTTGACGCGCAGGTTTGGCCGAAGCTTTAAGTATCACCACTCTCGGAGGCTATTTTAATACACCTCAAAGCTCATCATCATCATCATTATTCTCTTGCCCTTATTCCAATTTATTTGCGGTCGGTGCAACATGTATTTTCAACGCACCCCAAAAGCTATGATGCCATAAAATTGAACCCAAGTCAGATCCCTACAGCTTAGAGCGGTTTCGCATTACGTCCGATCCGAATCCGATCAGATTCCGTGAAAATATGGTCCGGAGTAGTCGTAGAACTATTTGTATCGTAGTTTACGCACTAGATCCGGTTTCCGTCATCCGTGAATCTCCATTTCGGAGATTATTGACGGACCGAAGTAGCCATAGTATTACTTGTATGAACAGTCGCGCACTGCGTCCGAACAGAATCCGAGCTGCATTCTGCCGAATTGAAAGGACTCATGATCAACGACGTGAACGCTCTGCTGTGGTTTTGCGCAAAATGACGTCTGAATCACGGATTTGGATCGGAGTTAGTGCGAAAAGCAATATCCGAATTCGGTCTGAGCTTTCTAGATACGTGAAGATTCACGGATTCGGATCGGCTTCGGATCGGACGTAGAGCGAAAGCGCTCTTACACCCTACACTTCCCATAGACAGTCAGGCAACTAAAATAGATGTTCAACCAACATCAACAGAATAGAAAGGGCGTCCCATCCACTAAGATGTTTGTCCTTGGGAGTAAGGCTGAGGCTACATTAGACCGCGACGCGACCTGCGACGCATGAGCGATTAAAACAAATAAATGAATGCTCACGTACATATATGGCTACACCGTACGTCAAATATTACTAGCGATCTTTGATTTCTTTATGCGATAGGAACAACATTACTGTAATCACGGCATCGGCTACATCAACTTATCAGCGAAATTGAAGCGAATTTATTAGAAAATTTCTCACTTGCACGACTAGTTCAATAGCGCTACTAAATATGCGTGTGGCTACATTAAGCGTTTAGTAAACCGCGATGGATGATTTGATCGCATTCTAAGAAAACGACCGATTCAAATTGAGTCTTTTTTATGATAGCGGCTACATTAGACACGGGGTCGCCGCATGAATCCCTCTTGCTAACTCGTTGTGTAGCATATGTACTGTAGCCACGTCATCGCCGAATATACGGCAGATTTTCGCCTATAATGTAGCCATACCATGTTTATCTCGTTTTGCTCTTCCAATCGCATCGCAAATCGCTGCCTACTGTAGCCTCAGCCTTAACTGTAATCTACTGCGGTTTGTACAGCCGAGACGATTGTAATTTGTGGTTTTGAGAGCACTGCCCTGCAAACGATATAATTACAGTCATGCTTTGGACTTCACAACGTGTAATTTTTGTTAACCCGGCGTCATTGAGGTTGGGTCAAAGTGACCCGGATGGTTTAAATTTTCTACTTAATATTTTTTAAAGTACGGGCGCGACGTGCCGTTCTGTGCAGTAGCTGGACCCAATATTGTACTTTTTTTTATTATAATTTTTGAGAGTTATTTTAAAAGTGGATTAAACTCAAACGTTTCTGAATTATTATTTTTCTGTTTTATTATCAAAACTAGAATACCTTTAAACTGAAATAATGACACAGTTTACGAATTTACTTGAAAATTATGGAAATACCATGTATTAAATATATGGGTAATATTGACCCACCTCAACGTCCATGTAACTATTTCCTACCACAATGACGCCAGGTTAAAGAACTGATTTTCTTTCGAACTTAATTGCCTCGTTGGTCGCAAACACTACTGTTCAGTATGAAGTCCTGGATTGGATTGCCTGGTCGGGCAGTGTTATTGGGTTTTCCCATCTGGGATGTCTCAGTCGCTGCTCCGGGATTTGGATTTGTACCCGGCTAATGGCCACAGGCTCGCTCCGTATTACATGGGACTTACATTCACTGTCAAAATGTGGGTGTACTGTAGGATCAACTCTGCTCAACCCTTCGGAGGAATATGAGAGAGTTATGTAGGTAACTGCGTAGCCTCTGTTGGCGGGCCAATAAATCTTATATAATAAAACAAAGTCGGGTTATAGAGCGAGAGCCCGCTGCATAAAACCACTACGATCGCCCAACAGAATAAAATGTATTTCAAAAGTTAGTACTCACAGTCAGTATTCATAAAATCATTACGTGCCTAGGCAGCGTCTGAACCCAAAGTAACTACAACTACAAGTACAAACAGAACAGGCAAATACGTGGCACTTATTTATTTTCTAGTAGAGGAATGTTTAAACTTTATTTTAGCGTTGGTTTCAAGCTGTTGGTCGATAGGTATAGAAATGCTTCAAAAATAAAAATAAAAAAAGTTATGTGCCAAAGCATTAGAACAGGAATTAATAAGGCACTGATTGATATTCTTTTTTTACTCACTTCATAGTAAATTTTAAAACTAATTTTAAGCTGTTGATCGATAGGTATAGATATGGTTCAAAAAAATTGACCGTAGAAAAAATATATTTACTTTGGGTTCAGACTCTGCCTAGGCAGGTAATGATTTTATGAATAGTGACTGTGAGTACTAACTTTTGAAATACATTTTATTCTGTTGGGCGATCGTAGTGGTTTCATGCGGTGGGATCTTGGACTATTAGTTACATCATTTATAACTCAAGAACGGCTGAAGATTTTTATGGTCTTTGATTTGATCAATTTGTCTCCACCCCGAATAGCAGAATAACTATAAAGTCATGGAAAGAAATAATAATTAAGATAATTAATTTTCTCATATATTTTGTATGGAACGGTTTTTTTTTTAAATGATATTTTGAGAACGTTGATTCTGAGTACGAAGTTCGCTGAGTCAGCTAGTAAATAAATAAATAAACAAAAAAGGCGTGCATTTATGTCTTTCTTTCCAAAAGTGTTTGATTGGGGAACAAAATGTTAAACGTAGTCGATACAGCAACGCCCGACGTAACTTCATTATTTGTCTATGGCAGCATTACCTAGAAGCAATCTATTTCATGTCCGAAGATTCTCAGGTAATAGCTATCGGGAAACTTAGAATCAAGTTCACATACAGCCATACAGGTGTCAAAACCACCCTCGCCCGAGATTGTCAGTTCATTGAAGCGGATAGGACCGGACAAATGCAAACGTTATCTAACAGAATACTGTGGACTGCAGTATATTCCACGTTATGTGAATTTAGTTCTAACAATGTACAGGTTGGAATTTTCGAAGCGTACCTGGAGGGAAAGTACTCTGAATGCTGAAGACAGCAAATTTTACTCAATAGAAATTTTCCTTTATTGATTTTTGAAAATTCGCTTGCCGCACCCGGGAATCGAACTGACTGAAATCCGAAAAAATTGCATCTTGTACTTTTATGGCACCAATCGATAGGGTTAATCATGAGGATCAAATGTTCCTTCCTAGCAAAACCTAAACCTCGATTATGATTGTAAATGTATGCTTGGTCAATCCCCAGCATCAGTGGGATGACACTGATAGCTCACTCCACGCTTACTTCACCTAAGTATTCACGGTGAGATGGTTACAGAATCGCACTGCTGGAGATGACCTTCACACGCTTAAGAACTTTATTATTACATTTTATTAGTTATTCAAAATTTGTATTAACAGACACGTAAAGTAGGTACAGACGCCAGCACATCAAGCTACTACAATCTGTCAGATTTTTTAAATAGATTTTCAACTTTATCGCTAAAGCATAAGGTTCAATGTTGATTGGGAAAATCTGACAGTTTCGGGTAGCTTGATGTGCTGGCGTCTGTACATAAAGCCTTGCCAAATTGCATAACTAACACACGCGGCAGTTGTTCTCGTCTCACAATCAGCTTCCAGTCTAACCGGATGCAGCTGGATACCAGTATTTTACATGGAGCGACTGCCTATCTGACCTCCACAACCCAGTTACAGGGTAACACGATACCCCTAGGTAAGACTGGTTGTCAGACATTCGGGTTCTGACTACCCGTAACGACTATCAAAAATCTACAAATGACAACCGGGACCAACGGCACGGAGGGATCTCGATATGTAATGGATGGTCACCCATCCACGGAACAACCGCGGCAAGCGTAGCTTAACCTGATCGATCGACCCGTGCGACTGTTATTACCGCCACAAGCCCCTTGTTTGCACTAAACTATGACATAATATTAAATAATATAGGTATATGTTAGTTCATCGGTGTCATCATTTATGGAGGAAAATAATTCAAAAACTTGTGCTCTCGCGAATACTTCTACGTTTTTTTTTTTCTTTCTTATTAGCGTTTTGTGGTGCTAAGTGACGACTACGGTGTAGAATATTACCATTATTATGCCTTTTTTGTAATTTGCGTTTCATTGATGCAGAATCAATATTTTTTCTTTCTTATATCTTTGTCTATATCAAGGTTGCCAGAATCTGGTATTTTATTTATTTCTTTACACTGGGCCGCAAAGAAAGCGGTTCGGTTATTAAAAAAAAATGCGATAACTTTTAAAATAATTGAGCAATCCTTTTAAAATAATGGTGATTGTATTAAAAACCATGAATATAAATAAAAACGATTATTTTAAATTTGAATAACTTTGTTTTACTTTATTTGCTGTATTATATGGTATTTTTATAAAGCATTTTCATTATTATAAAGCATAAGGTTCAAGATTGATTGGGAAAATTTGTCAGTTTCGAGTAGCTTGATGTGCTGGCGTCTGTACTATGCAGGGCTCTGAACCGGTTTAAAAAGAGCGGTTAATTTCGATGAAATACCGGTAAATATATCGTTCCCTCATTAACCGGTTAAACAAGTGAACTGTTCATATGTAACCCAAATGACAAAGGTTACCGGTTACATAAGCACAAACGGTTTTGACACCCAAATTAACCGGTTAATTCCGTAAGTCGTAAATATTTTTCGTCTACTTTTTTAACACTTCCAACAAGTTATAGTGACATTAGTACATTTAGTACCCCAGAAAACATTAGGAAAAAAAATGTTTGATCTGAGGACGTCAAATACAACCGGAGAACTTAAATGGTGCGGGTAGATTCATGTTGCGACTTGCTTAGTTAGGGGGCGGGGGGTGTTTAACCGGTTAATTTTCACTTTCAAAACCAAAATTCATGAAAAACCGGTTTCCCGCAAAAACCGGTTAAAACCGGTAAAGTGCAAACCTTAACCTAAATCGATTTCGGTTTGGGGTAAATGACCGTAACCGGTTAAGAATTTCAACCGGTTTCCGAGCCCTGGTACTATGTATCTTGCATCTTTGCCTGATTCCTTCGCATACGTTACTAGGTCTACTGTAAAGTCGTGGACTTATAGTCTAACCCCCTTATTAATAAACGTATTAGATATGTCAGTATTACACACCGATTTCTCTCTTTCAATGCACGGAGAGAAAATTCTTAGAAAAATTACTGTGCTCGTCACTGTAAAGTGAGTGCAAGTTACATATATATACATAAAATTTCTGAGTGAGATTGGGAAAAATTCACTATTTGTTCAATAAATTTTACTGTACGGCATAAGAATTTTTACTATGCTAGCATGGTAATTTTTCCATTACCACTCAAATGCACTCAGATTATGAGACAGCACAGTAATTTTTCTAAGATTTTTCTCTCCGTGTGGCCAGTAATTTGACTTTCCAAAGAAGAAGACAAAGCGTTGTGTAACTATACAGGTGCTATACAACGTTTATTAGTAAGGGGGTTATTGTAAAGTGTTGTTTTGTACTGTTTTCTACCGTGATTGCGTAACACACTTTCAGTCATAATCTGAATAATTTTGAAGCATATTGCTAATCCACTGCTTCCCATGATCGAACAATGTATCTGCTCAACAACGTAAATAACGCAATGAATGTGGTTGAACTGTCAAAATGACAGCCGAATTGCTACTTTTACTGTGTTACGCAATTACCCAGCTGTTTTCAACATTGGTCCGTATTTTAGAAAGATGTCAGATTTTGTTTTGAATTAATATAAAATACATTAGAATGTCCATGTCAGCCTTCCGAATCCTGTCCTTTACACACTTTGTAGAGCAATCGTAAAACTTGATGCACTGAAATAATACATTCCAAGTAGACACTTAAAAAACTCGACTTAAACGTATCTATTCAGTCACTAAACTAAATCGCTCCTCCATTACTTCCGACAAACCGAGGGAACAGGTTACTGTAAACGTTCTCGTGAAAGTTACGTAAGAAAGCAATTACGTAATCGTTTCTCGGTCACGGGTGCAGTGAGTCGTTGCGAATGATTGTATCCATGCTTTGTTTTATTTTCTTTAGAAGAATTTTTGACCTACTTCAAAAAGGAGGAAGCTATCAATTCGGATGTTATATACAACGTGTAACGTTAATTTATGCACAAAACCTCAGACACCCCAACTGATTTTTAATTCAATTGACCTATTTCAGAGAGAAGAAACTCATTAAAAAAATTGTAAAGGTTTTATGTGCTGTTTTAGTTTTACTGGCCATTCTGATCGTTTCTTGCGTCTGCGACGACGCTTTATCGAGGGAGGAGTCGTCACCGGGCCGCTGCGCCGCGCTGACATTGTGTTGCTTAACGTATTAATAAACAGACACGGCAACGTTTTGAATGAAGATTTTTTGAAAAATGTGACCTATATTAAAAAGTGGTTCAATTAATTCTGCTCGTTATTCTGATCAAACTATTTTCAGGTTTTGCGCATTTAACGTTACACGTTGTATATACAACGTATAACGTTTTTATGTATGTTCGGGCATAACTCCGTTATCTATGGACGGATTTGCAAAATTCTTTTTTGTTCCATAGAGGTTCATTCCGAAATGGTCCCATTTAAATTCCGTAAAGATCTGGTAATGAGTTTCGGAGACAGACAACGAAACTCTTCAATAAATACCAGTAAAACAACCGCGATTGCTGCTATCGCATATACAGCGTGTAACGGAAGGGGGGTATCAACCCTGAAGGAGGTGAATGTGCTCATGAAACTCAACAACTTTCCCCAAAGAACATAGGACGAAATATGAAAAAAAAATTTGGCCCTCCCATAGTAAATCAATCAGCTGGTAGTCAGTTTTGTAAGGGAGGGCCAAATTTTTTTTTCATATTTCGACCTATGTTCTTTGGGGAAAGTTGTTGAGTTTCATGAGCACATTCACCTCCTTCAGGGTTGATACCCCCCTTCCGTTACACCCTGTATATGCATTGTTTGCGCAATCGCACAACATAACATCACGTCTGTACCCTATAAACGCAGATGCGGCTTCCTGTCACTGATATTTACATAGCAAATAGTTTTATATATGAATTTGTTTGGGGTAGGTGTAACTAAAAAGTGAAAAAAAAAACTTAAAAAAAAAACAACCGACATCCAAAAAACCACTACAAAGTCAAAAATAACTACAAAGTCAAAAAACGAAAATGCGGAACTAACGGCATCGACTTCCAAAATTAAAGTAATTTTTCACTTTATAGTGCTTTTGTGGAAGTCGGTTGTTTTTTTTTTTTAAGTTTTGTGGTTGGTTTAGTTGGAATAGATCTCAAATGTGATTCGCAATGTTCATTATTAATCATTTGGTTTTTATCATCGTCATCCACAGCCCGACTTCACCCACTGCTAAGGATAGGACTCTCTTTTTTTGTTCCAATCTCCACGCTCCTGGGCTAGCCTCTTCTAGGTCCTACCCGCGATGGCAACAATATCGTCTGCTCATTCGTTTTAAGGTTATACAGTCAAACCTGGATAAGGGAGAGCTCAAGAGACCGCGATCGCTTTTTCCCTTATAGAGGTTTCTCACTAACCCGAGTTTCTACCTTACAGAGTTACAGAAGGGGCCTGTCTCACTTATAGAGGTCTATAAAAATACGGCAAATATGACGTAATTAGAATCAAAATACGTGTATGGGGTATTACATATTTATTGAAATGAAAAATCAGCTGTTCCCTACATTTTGACGAGTTATGCGAACGTAAATGTAGGGAACAGCTGATTTTTTTTTCGCGATTTCAGGTTTGGTCCTATAGTAAAAGTTGTTCATAATGATGAGTACAATGACCCCTTAAGAGGTTGTGCGTTATTTAAGTTACACCTTGTAGAGGTTCACGCGTGACAAATGACTGTCACTTATACAGGTTTTATATTTCTCACTCATAGAGGTTTTAGGAGGGCAAAATGATGGGACCTCGTAAATACTCTCATTAATAGAGTTTTCTCGCTTACCCAGTTCTCACTTACTCAGGTTTGACTGTATTTAAAAGCTATGTGACCAGCCGGTCGATTCTGCAAAAATCTCACCGTGATAACTAAGGTGAAGTGAGCTTAGAGTCAGCTGTGAGTCATGCTGATGCTAGGGATTGACACTATTGACGACTCACTCCACGCTCACTTCACCCAAGTTTTCACGGTGAGATGGTTACAGAATCGCACGGCAGTTTTTTTTTCTTTTTTTCTTTTTGTGGTACGACCCTCTCACGATTATTCACGATATTGGGATCATCTATCATCATTATATTAACCTGAGCGAGGTCTACACAATCTACGTTATAAAATCTAACTTACTTGGGCTCGATATCTTATACTAATACTTTCTTTGAATGTTTCTCATTCAATTTAACTTCCTTGTCAGGTCTAACATGATTCTAATGAAATATTTAACCTTCAAGCAGTCGCGCGGCGTCGAATCGACCGCGATACGATCGATTCTCCATACATTTATGATGCCAAATTGCTTACAAATCCAAAGAAAATTAGAATATTATTTTGATTTTATAATTTTGTTTATGTCCTAACATAATGATAATGTGATAAATACAAAAAATATTAAATTATTCGTGTTTTAAATCCCTGAAATATCCTATAGGTCTTTTAGGTTACGCGCGACCGCTGGCGTTACAAATGACCGCGCGCCCGCTTGAAGGTTAAGTAAACTAACAAAAAAATGTCTTGTCCAAACCATGCCAAACTCACTTCTATACCCAGGTACGTCCTGGCACATCATATCGTCCAAATATATTCATTACCCATCCAATTTAATTTTACGATCATTTTAATAACAATTAAATAGCATGATGGCATGAACTTCGTCTTACTAATCGATCCGTGTCCTATTTGTGATAGTGGGTCGCCGACGGAATGAAATGCTATCAACAATTGTACTTTCGTATGTCCTCTACGCAATTTGGACTGCTATGATAGTAAATTCATTACCTTTGTGATTACTTTTTGGGCCAAATACGGTTCTAATTACCGCTTAGTGGTTGGAAGCACGTTTCTGTATGGTGTGCAAGTTATTTAGTAAAGTCGTGTTGATTATGACATCTTGGATCTTGCCTAATCCTTTGTCTAGTACTTTCGGACTTTTATAACATTCTACGTGAAATGATTCCGCTATCCTTGTGAACAGGGGCGTTCCTTTCATTAAAGCCGAAAAGCCCGGCTTTCAGTCAAACGTGAGCCTAACAATAAAAAAATTAAAAACAATAAAACTACACAAGTAAACTTGTAAATTAACCAACTCAATCATGTCGCAAGAATTGATAAGAATAATAAAAACCGCGCGCCCCGGCCGGCGGCCGCCTGCTATACGTTCGATGCAAGGTTGCCAGGTTTACATACTCGAAGAATAATATTTAAATTCCGCACAGTTTTCATCACGCGCACTGTTGCCAAACCTCTCCAATGCCGCTATTGCGAGGACGCAACAATAAACATCGTCCCGTCTCGCTCGCACCAGCTGGCTTCTTATGAGGCTTCTGGACCTCTGACTATTTGTATACAAATTGTTCACGTTGTTGATAACATTAGTATGTACTTATTTTCCAAATTGTACTGATTTTTAAGCCTGGCTTTTGATTTTTTATGAATGGAACATACAGCGAAGCGTGAGTGTGTAAATAGTATGAATGAGCGCGTCGCTGTGCAAAACTCGATCTATGGAATGGAATGATACAATTTCAAATTAGTTCAAGTTCGTTTCGAGCGGTTATTGGTGCATTTTTTGCTTTGACATTTTCTGTGAATTTATGTGTTGTGATTAGTTTTGCGGTGATTATCTTTGTTTTGAAGTGGTTAAAAAGTTTTTTGACATTAAAATGAATTCGGAAACGCTTGCAAATGTGCCTTGTGATGGATTAAAGTATGTGCAATCTTTACTCGGAAAAGTAAATACTTTCAAGTTTTACAGACGAATATAATCTCATTACTTCACCTAAACCTAATTTTTGAGTATTTCTCAGAAATCTAAATTACGTAATAGGCATTTTAGTCGAAAATTGCCTTCAGGGTGCCTTTCCGGAACTTTTAAAGATAGCTCATTTAATTGTGACCATTCCTGCGACAAGTTGTCTCGCGGAACGTGCTTTTGCATGTTTAATAAGTATTCACACATATTTAATTAAGAAATAAGTACCCAAGAACAAGAACGGCTTTCCGAATTATCGAAAATTGCAATAGAAAAGCAGCTGTTGGTAGAAATTAAAACGTTCACCAACTTTTTACGCCGATTGATTACGCCGTTTTGAGTTAGAATATAATATAATTTTTATATTTTGTAAAGTCCGCTTGTAAAAATTGTAAAAATTAAAGCAGCTGAAGGTAAAGTAAATCTGTCTAGTAATTTTTACCATGCCTTCCGTGTGCGTGTGTGTGCTGTTTGTCATCGGTCTGTGGTAAAGAAACGAAGATTGAAGAGTTATGGCTGTTCACATTGTGAGTAATTATAATTATAAATATTATCAACATCGTAAACAATGTGTAGTTAGAAATCAATCAATAACTTGTACGCCATCTAGTGGCCAGATTGTAATATTTTTCGAGGAGCTCTGTTGTGCCAATAATGTTAATAGATGGCTCTTATACGTCTTATCATATTTTACAGGAAACTGATAACTTGAAAATGAAAAGGAACGCGATTTTGTAAAGGATTACCAATACTTTGAGTATTTAATTTATATAAGAAAAAAATGGTGCTATTAAAAAACATTTCATTTTAATTGCTAATAGCAAAAACTTACAATTATGAAATTAGAATATTAGTAAGAACTAAAACGAATCAGTCGGTAGGCACAACTTTGACAGGCGATACGGTAGGTAGGTACTTACTTAGTTTTTTTTTTTTTTTGTAAGTATGTTGGCTTGCCCTAAGTTTAACCCCTAGGCACGCCACTGCTTGTGAAAGGCAAGTATTGTAGAAGCCTTGCACGTAAAGAAAAATGGGGTTAATCATGTTACCAGCAAGTAAGTATTCACCCGAGACAGAGGTTCCCAAACTTTTTTTTCTCATAGACCACTTTAAAAAATGTTGCTGGTTCCGGACTTCCGGTAGACCCCCTGCAGCTACGTTTCTACCATATTCTCAAAACTCGTAAAGAGTTTCTAATATTTTTTCTTTCTTTTTCCGTTGTTGTTTCCATAATGGATGTGCAAATCCATTCCCCATTACTCAAGACCTATTTAAAATTCACTACGTATTCTTTGATCACTTATTAACCACTCGTGGCAAGAATGACAATGGGAAATACAAGGTCTTCATCGATCCATTGATAAGTAATTCTGGTACTTCATATTGATCAGCTTTTAAGTTGGAAGTTTTATTGTGTTACGATTAAAACTTGAGGCTTTTGCGTCACCAGTTTGTTTTGGTCTGTCTCCTTTGTATGATCTACTAGCTGATGCCCGCGACTTCGTGTACGATCCAGGATAAAAAGTAGCCTATGTCCTTACCCAGGTCACGGGCTATCTGTATGCCACGTTTCATCCAAATTCGTTCAGCCTTTTTAGCGTGAAAGCGTAACGAACCAACTTACCTTCGCATTTATAATATTAAGTTAGGATTAGGATTTGGGGCATCTTAATCTCTTTATTTATTTTATTATTTATGTACACACAGTAAAAAATATAACACACATACAACGTGTAACGTTAAATGCGCAAAACCTGAAAATAGTTTGATCAGAATAACGAGCAGAATTAATTGAACCACTTTTTAATATAGGTCACATTTTTCAAAAAATCTTCATTAAAAACGTTGCCGTGTCTATTTATTAATAGGTCAAGCAAGCCAAGGTCATCGTGGCGCAGCGGCCCGGTGACGACTCCTCCCTCGATAAAGCGTCGTCGCAGACGCAAGAAACGATCAGAATGGCCAGTAAAACTAAAACAGCACATAAAACCTTTAAAATTTTTTTCATGACTTATTTTCTCTCTGAAATAGGTTGATTGAATTAAAAATCAGTTGGGGTGTCTGAGGTTTTGCGCATTTAACGTTACACGTTGCATATCTTTATTACGGACATAGGAAGCTTCTGGCCAGCTGTAGAAGGTCTAACTACGTCAAACTTTGCTTGTCTAACTAGTGGGGTGCCAAATGACGAAATAGGTGAATTGACTTCTGTATTTCTGTAAAATATGATTTCGTAGAAGCTATGCATATTTCTCAAAGAGTTATTTTGACGAATTTTTAAATCAGGCAATTAATTATGTCTTGGCATGGCCGATTGCTGAAAGAGTGTGATAGGTAATTATACAAGCGATATATTCGTGGAAGCACACATTAACGAAAACTCTCCAGCAATTGACTATTTCGCAATAGTGATGATCTATTGGGAGGGTGTATTTTATGGTGTTTAATTACATTTTTGCAAGCAATCCTAAATGCGTAGCACACTATTACTCTAAATTTGAATCATTTCGAAGTATATTGCTAATCTATTGCTCCATATGTTCGAAAAATGTGTCTGCTCAACAACGAAAATAACGCAATGAATGTTGTTGAACTGTCAAAATGAAACGCATTGCTACTGATAGTGTGTTACGCAATTGCTCTGCTGTAAATTTCAATATTAACTAACGTATTATTTTCGTTACTGTTAACTCCAACCGCACTCTTGCCAATCAATAATGAACGGATAGTTCAAGGTCCATTACACATAAGTGCAAGACCGGTGTGGCTGCAGAACTAGTTTCTGCCCGTTTACTAAATTAATGGTTCTAGTGTCTATGTTATTTACTGGTGATTTACAATTATTTTACAAGTAGTCAAGTCTTAATTATAAAATTATAGCAGTAAATGAAGGGACAGACTCTTTGTTAAGGGATTTGTAAGTCGAAAATACTGTTGTAATTCGAAAATTTCCTGGTAAGAAAACAATATGGTTGCATTCCTTCCTAATACTATAAATGCAAGTGTCTTTCTCTTTGGTATGTTTTCAAGGCCCAGCTTTAAAAGCAATTTTGAGATATAACAGCAGTATAGTAGATATAACTGAGTGGTAAATATTTTAGATAGATATCACACTAATAGTGTAAAGGCGAAAGTGTGTGTGCGTGTGCGCGTGCGAGTGCGTGTGAGAGTGTGTGTGTGTGTGTGTGTGTGTGTGTGAGACAATGACCCCTTATGAGATTGTGCGTTATTTAAGTTACACCTTGTATACATATACTCGCATAATAGTATTTGTTCCGTAGTTAGGTGAGGTGATACCGTCAATCAAAACACAATTGAATTTCTCTGTAATAATAGATAAAATATGTTTGTTATTTATTTATTTAATACTTCAAGCACATAAATGTACAGAGGCGGACTTAATGCCATGAGCATTTTCTACCAGTCAACCTTTAGGTGATGCAGAGACAAACAGTAGTAGGTGCAATCATGAAAATTGATGGCTAAATATTTTGAATATAAAGATACGCATAATCCTATTAAAACTATAAATATAATGTATACCTATGTACTATCTATACATATAAATACAGGTTGAAATTGAAAACATGAGACAAATCGAAATGAGAGATTTTACTCATCATTGTGAACAACTTTTACTATGATATAAAACCTGAAATCGCGAAAAAAAATCAGCTGTTCCCTACATTTATGTTCGCATAACTCGTCAAAACTCAAAATGTAGGGAACAGCTGATTTTTTTTCGCGATTTCAGGTTTTATATCATAGTAAAAGTTGTTCACAATGATGAGTAAAATCTCTCATTTCGATTTGTCTCATGTTTTCAATTTCACCCTGTATAAGTAAAAATAAATATAAATAAATACATGAATATAGTAAAAAGAAACAACACAAATATTGAGAAATTATTAGCGTTGTGATGATACTGCTAGCTTCTTGCGAATGTGCTCGCGAACCTTCACTTACCTACATGCTTGTTTAGCACAAAAAAATACCAAGTATAACATCCTATTAACTATAAAAACCTAACCTGTAATAAAAGAAACGACATTTACAATATCAATTCCTAACAAACAAATAAAAAACTTTAATAGTTTTCACGATGGATCTAACTCGATCACAAAGAAACTAAAGGCGGACGACATTGCTATCTGCCACCGTAATGGCGCTAGTAGCGCAGCCTTTATTGAAACTAAAGAAAATATAGGGTGACTGGTAATTAGTGATCGATACTTAAACACATGATTCTACTCATCATTACAAACAACTTTTACTATCGGACCAAATCCGAAAACGCAAAAAAAAAAAAATCTGCTGTTCCTACATTTTGACGACTCGTACGAACATAAATGTAGGGAACAGCTGATTTTTTTATCACTAATTACCAGTCACCCTATACAACGTGTAACGTTAAATGAACAAAACCTCAGACACCCCAAATGATTTTTAATTCAATTGACCTATTTCAGAGTGAAAATAAGTCATTAAAAAAATTGTTAAGGTTTTATGTGCTGTTTTAGTTTTACTGGCCATTCTGATCGTTTCTTGCGTCTGTGACGACGCTTTATCGAGGGAGGAGTTGTCACCGGGCCGCTGCGCCGCGCTGACATTGGCTTGCTTAACCTATTAATAAATAGACACGGCAACGTTTTGAATGAAGATTTTTTGAAAAATGTGACCTATATTAAAAAGTGGTTCAATTAATTCTGCTCGTTATTCTGATCAATCTATTTTCAGGTTTTGCGCATTTAACGTTACACGTTGTATATTTTATAAGGAATAAATATGAAACAAGAGCAAGGAGAGTTGTGTGCTGTTTGAGGTGTTTAGCCAGTCTACAAAGAGTTAGCGGGGCTGAATGGTCTTGCGTTCATCATGTATCGCCAGTCGCCACGCGTGATGTCTATTTTGAATGTAGGGTAGTGGCAAATTTAAAGAACATTCTACGGCCGTTCGATTCTGCAAAAATCTCACGGTGAAATCAAAAGTGAAGTGAGTTTGAAGTGAGCACTCAATAGTGTTAATCCCTAATAACAGCCGGTCGATTCTGTTAGAATCTCACCGTGAGAATTTAAGTGAAGTGAGTTGTCATTCCATCCAATGGTTATTATTAGCACTAATGATTGCTCACTTTAAGCTTACTTCACCCAAGTTATCACGGTAAGATTTTTACAGAATAGCACTACAGCTCACTTCCCGCTCACTTCACCTAAGTTCTCACGGTGAGATTTTTACAGAATAGCACTACAGCTCACTTCCCGCTCACTTCACCTAAGTTATCACGGTAAGATTTTTACAGAATAGCACTATAGCTCACTTCCCGCTCACTTCACCTAAGTTCTCACGGTGAGATTTTTACAGAATAGCACTGCAGACGGTAAAAAAGTTTGTTTACCGACTATTATGAAAGTAAGTTCACGTCTATCAAAGCTTCTACGATGTATCGCGAACTTTCTCTTTAGTGCAGACACTGTCCAAATTATAGAACGCAATTGTTGTTATTATTATTTGTATGTTCATGTGGTAACCACACACAACTATGGGTCCACCTTTCATAAAATACAAATAAAACCCTTTTTTATTTTGGATCCGGGTCCTCCATATTTTTTGATCTCGATGCCCTTCTTTTACAATATAGAATATAATAATAATTTCATTTATTTCAGGTCTGTGACCCATATAAAACAAAAATACATAAAAATAATAAATTATTGCTCGGCTAGCCAAATCCAAATGGTCAGAATTACATCACAAACATTAGGTATTTAATTAAATTAAGTAGTCAAAAATCAAATACACAATCGATGAGGAATA
This sequence comes from Eremobia ochroleuca, assembly GCA_949629135.1. Lineage (NCBI taxonomy): Eukaryota > Metazoa > Arthropoda > Insecta > Lepidoptera > Noctuidae > Eremobia > Eremobia ochroleuca. Next base: position 7,714,147 of record OX451411.1, on the reverse strand, counting down.
AATTAATAGATATCAAATTAAAATGATCAAATTATTAAAAAAAAATCCAATTACAAAATGAGCAATTACAAAATGATTAAATGTCAAATTAGGATAAATGTCAAAATAGGATAATAGCTATTAGACCTTAGCAACATGCCGATTACAACAGTGCCTCATATAGGGACAATCAAGTCTTCCTGCAATCATTGCCAGGACAGCGTTGGAGCTGGGCCGCACCCTGCGCACCAAGGAGACAATATTGTTAGCACTGCCCGTATTTACCGATGCATTATAATGCTTGCCATCAACTGACCTCTCATCTGATCTGCCCGTGGTTGCAGTTGCATCGTGTGCCCTTCAGATCAGCACCATAATTTGCGTTGCCATTATCAATCAGAATCTGCATCTGCCGTGCGATTCTGTAACCATCTCACCGTGAAAGCTTGGGTGAAGTGAGCATGGAGTGAGCTGTCATTCGCTAGGGATTAACACTATTAAGTGCTCACTTCACTTATGATTTCACGGTGAGATTTTTACAGAATCGACCGGCAGTTCAGTGTTTTTTAACTAAATGTCACAGGTTCTTTTATAAATTGTTTTTGTTTGACTAAGCTACCGGAAGTACCGGTCTCGTGTCATTGTATATGAACTTAACATTCATAGCTAAATTGACAGGTAGCTTCTATAAAATTCCAACTCTCCAAATTTTTTTTTTCCACTTTGCAATTATGATTAACTGAAAACACACGGCTGTTCATTTATTACGTAAGACAATTTCAAATAATTTCTGACCCCGCTCCCCCGTAAGAAAAAATAAGACTTGAATGAACCCCCCCCATTAGTATCTAGAATAATCTTTACCCCTCCCACCCCCATGTAAGAAGAAATAAGACTTGTTTGGACTCCCTCTCCCCAAATCGTCTTACGTAATACATTAACAGCCCCTAAGTTCGTTGTGTTCCAATCTATCCTTTTCATCAGATTTGAAAACCTCTTTTGGTAGATCTAAATCCAATGATCTATTCCATTTTTTTGTCTGTTATCATAGCATAATGAGTGGCCCATTACTGGAAACCATTACACTTTTTTCTTCCAAAACTCGGTATGTTTTTTTTTGCGATTATGCAATACAAAACTGTCTATTTTGTTACTTTTCCACACAATAACCATGGTTGAAGCTGGTATCTTACAAAAACACTACGACACGACAACAATCATACTTTCTCTTCTCTATGGTCGTTGCCTAAAACGGAACGTTATTATATTAAAGAAGCGTTAGTTTTGGCGTTCCGTAGATTTAATTGAAGACCGGAAGCCCCTGAGATATTAATTTGATTCGTAATGCCAGCACTCATAACGTATTTTTCTTACTTGTTTGTTAATTATTTCTCGAGCTGTTTCTTACGCAAGATTTCATTCACCGTCCGAATCAGATGACCTAAATTACGATTGCTGAACGATTGTAGAAAGATATTATAACCACATGCATATCGATCGATAGGTTTTTATATTTTATCTTTCCTTTTGATAGATTCTTTCATATTTTGTAAATGTGAGGACTTTATAGGCCTTGTAGACTTTAGACCATTATTTGACGTGATAACGTCTTATAAATCGATGAATGCCGGCTGCATGCACGAAATTGTCACGTTCCGCCTGAGCCGAGCGTGCAAACGAGAGCGCGGAACAAGCGATAGAGAGGCACGATCGGCTTAAGCGTTCGGCTTGTGACGCATCTATCCCTCTTCCACTATGACGTTATCACGTAAGATTATCGTCCGTAAACCGACTTTACAGACAACCATTTTTTTTTATTTATTAAAAACCTGGTATTTGTTGGCAGGCCTACGCTGTCCTCCCATATCTTTTAATACTGTAATTTGAAAACATTGTAAATGCCAATTATTTTTAAATGAGTAACCGTGGAGTTTCTTGCCGGTTCTTCTCCATAGGAAACGACTAATTGGAACCGTATGTGCACGGTTCCAATTGCTTTGGCTTCTGACGTTTCATAAGTGCCCATTGTAGGTTTAGGTGAAATAACAATATTTTGATTTTGATCCCCTAAACTCCACTTTTTTCTAATGAATTAACGGTAATTACCAATCGATAGAAAGTTAACCTGCGCTTGCCGCGGTCGGTTTGTGGATGGGTGACCATCCATAACACATCCGAACCCCTCCGTGTCTCAGAAAGCACGTTGAGCCGTTGGTCCCGGCTTTCATTCGTAGATCTTTGACAGTCGTTACAGCTAGTTAGAAGCCCAAAAGTCTGACAATCCATCTCACCCGCTTTACCAAGAGGTATCGTGTTACCCAGTAACTGGGTTGTGGAGGTCAGACAGGCAGTTGCTCCATATAAAATACTGGCGACCAAGATGCATCCTGTTAGGCTGGAAGCCGACCCCAACATATTTGGGAAAAGGCTAGGCAGATTTGTGTGTGAGACTGGTATACTTTAGTGTGATCCTACACAAGCAAAGTTCTCATTCATTGCAAGCACAGTTTCTTAGAAAACAGCAAATCATAAACATTTGACTCGGTCTTGACGATATTTAGCTAAATCACGACTTGGAGAGCCGCGGGCGCTTATAGTTATCATCTACACTGGCAGAGCCAGGCAGGTCTATGTATTTATATTTTATGTAATACTAGCGACCCGCCCCGGCTTCGCACGGGTGCAATTGAGAAACACTGATAATTTTAGAGCTATTGTTTCTCGTAAAAAGTATAGGATAAAAATGGTTATTGTGGGTTATCCCTAAGAAATAGACATATACCATCGCAGACTTTTTTGTAGACCTTTTTAAGGTGTACAATACTGTGGTACATTATTTTGATCTATCTCGACGGGTTCAGCCAGCGTTTACTATGTAAGCGCAAAAAAATGTGTTTATTTACGACATTACATTAGAAACCTCTAAAATTATCAGTGTTTCTCCACTATAGTATGCATGTATTATACATATAAACCTTTCTCTTGAATCATTCTATCTATTAAAAAAAACCACATCAAAATCCGTTGCGTAGTTTTAAAGATCTAAGCATATATGTATAGGGACAGACAGACAGGGAAGCGACTTTGTTTTATACTATGTAGTGATTATTATGGCAATTACAATCTAAAATGTATTATTTCCGCTAGAAATACGTTTAATAGAGTAGTAGATATAAGTCGGGTAGGAAACACCGAACTCATCTAGTTTTCGAACGTAATTTATTTTTGGCGAGTAAGTAAAACTTTTTGTACAAACCTACTTCCTACTAATATTATAAACGCGAAAGTTTGTGAGGATGGATGGATGGATGTTTGTTGCTCTTTCACGCAAAAACTACTGAACGGATTTTGATGAAATTTTACGCGAAAGTTTGTGAGGATGGATGGATGAATGGATTGCTGTTTTTTACTCTTTTACACAAAAACTACTGAACGGATCTGGATGAAATTTGGCACACCGATCGCTTATAGCCAGGATTAACACATATGATAGTTTTTACCCAGATATTCTCACAGAATCGAGACTTATGCGGGTGAAACCGCGAGGCGCTGCTAGTTGACTCACGAGTGGCTGCTTCCTTAAATTTTTCTAAGATGTTACGTTTTGATAGGTCCTCATGGTTGGTTGTATGGTCCAGCGTAAGGTTGGGTATAATACACCCAGACCTTAATAAATCGCTCGATATTTTGTGATATATACTTACATTTTTTTTTTAGTATATATACAACGTGTAACGTTAAATGCGCAAAACCTCAGACATCCCAACTGATTTTTAATTCAATTGACCTATTTCAGAGAGAAAAAAGTCATTAAAAAAATTGTAAAGTTTTTATGTGTTGTTTTAGTTTTACTGGCCATTCTGATCGTTTCTTGCGTCTGCGACGACGCTTTATCGAGGGAGGTGTCGTCACCGGGCCGCTGCGCCGCGCTGACATTGGGTTGCTTGACCTATTATAAATAGACACGGCAACGTATTTAATGAAGATTTTTTGAAAAAATTGACCTATTTTAAAAAGTGGTTCAATTAATTCTGCTCGTTATTCTGATCAAACTATTTTCAGGTTTTGCGCATTTAACGTTACACGTTGTATATATTTTAAATTGTATCCTCTGTTTCAGTTTCCTATCCATTAATTTAAGAAACGTATTTAAAATCAATAATAAACCGTAAAAATGTCTAATTTATCATATGGGTTTGTGACACCCACCTTATGCTCTGTGTTACAAACCGGCATAAAACACTGTTTATAGTATTGTTAGCTGTTTACTTATAAAGAATTCCCTGACTGGTTTGTGAAGGTCAGATCATCAGATGACAGTTGTTCCCATTTAAAATCATGTTCAATAACCCCAACCATACGTAATTTATGTACCTTGTATGTATATTAAATCAAATTGTATACATAAACAGACTGGTAGGGTCTAGAGTTCAACTTTGTTGTAACAAAGAATAGTTACTGCAACGTTAAATATACTTTATCACTATAAACATAAGGTGGATTTTATAACTGTTGGTTTTATCTATGTGTGGACAGTATGACGATTTGCGTCAAGTATGTACCTCGTTTATCATATTTGCATATCCGTCGAATTATCATAATTTTCCTACCCATCTACCAATTTATTTCGTGGTCGCAACATATCGTCTTCTTCCACACTTCTCTATTAGTCGTCGTCTCAGTAGTCAAACCCATATCATTTTTTCAGACAGTCCGTCCATCGTTTCTTTGGTCTTATAATATCTCCCGCGCCGATGATGTACTTCAAGTTTCGAACGTTCAATGAACGAAATGTAGAAGTGGAAACAGAAAAAACACACAAAAACAGACAAAAATCCTGAATGTCAAATGAAGAAATAGATAAATTAATGGAGCATTTTTGTTTCAGAAAAAAAAAAAATGTGTTAGACACTTATTTCAATTTGTGTCTGTTTCCACTTCGACATTTCGTTCATTGAACGTTCGAAACTTGAGTTACAGACGCCAGCACATCAAGCTACTACAATCTGTCAAAAATCTTTAATAGATTTTCAACTTTGTCACTAAAGCATAAGGTTCAAAGTTGATTGGGAAAATGTGACAGTTTCGGGTAGCTTGATGTGCTGGCGTCTGTACATCGCCGATGGCTAGTCTCCATTTTTATGATCGGATCCAGCCTGTCCCTTGCTGTCCCCCCGCATACGACGCCCTAAGCCGCGGTCCGTACCCTACAGCTAAGGGCACCCCCTTATAGTGTAGTGGCTTAGTTTATGTTTTTTGCCGTGGCGGGGGCCTTAATTTACTAAGGTATCCACAGGATAAGGGCTGTTCATTTATTACGTTAGACAATTTCAACCAATTTATGACCCCCCCCCCCCCCCTACGTAAGAAAATATAAGACTTATATGACCCCCCCCTTGAATCTTACAAAAGATCAGTCTCCACCAAAATTGCAAAGGAAAAGTAGTAAAAATTTATAAAACATAATTTTTGCTTACTTTTGTGATCTTACGTCACCTCCCCCCCCATCCCCATGTAAGAAAAATAAGACTCGTTCGGACCCCCTCTCCCCTCAAATCGTCTTACCTAATAAATGAACAGCCCCTAATGGTGGGTCCACACGATACACAGACTTCATACAGACTTCAATAGAATTTTGTCTGTGCAACAAAGCAGTACAGACAAATGTTTTTTTACTCGGACTTCATAGTCTGTATACAACGTGTAACGTAAAATGCGCAAAACCTCAGACACCCCAACTGACTTTTAATTCAATTGACCTATTTCAGAGAAAAAATATGTCATTGAAAAAATTGTAAAGTGTTTTATCTGCTGTTTTAGTTTTACTGGCCATTCTGATCGTTTCTTGCGTCTGCGACGACGCTTTACCGAGGGAGGAGTCGTCACCGGGCCGCTGCGCCGCGCTGACATTGGCTTGCTTGACCTATTAATAAATAGACACGGCAACGTTTTTAATGAAAATTTTTTGAAAAATGTGACCTATATTAAAAAGTGGTTCAATTAATTCTGCTCGTTATTCTGATCAAACTACAATTTTCAGGTTTTGCGCATTTAACGTTACACGTTGTAGATATCAGTATGAACAAAAGTCTGTGTCGTGTGGACCCACCATAACCGGTTAAGCAGCCGACAACCACCTAGATTGATTCACATACACTCCCATTCATAGAAAAAGGGTAGTCTACGCTGAGATCAACCGCTATGGCCGAAATTCGGTTTGGACTGTGGTGTGATACTGTGTTGGTAACAGTCCTCCAGAGAGGACTATTTTTAACACAGTACCAGTAACATTAACTGGCAAAACTTCATACACTTGACTGGTACTTATCACAAAAACAAAACACTAAGATTTTTTTAATAATGTAGTTTTTTATAAAATAAAAAAAAAAGATCTACATTATTCTAGAAAAATCTGTAAAAAATTGCAATGCAAAGAGATCTGTTTAAATAAAGCCTTGACACACGAATATAATTTTAATGAACCGGATAACTAGTTATGTATTTTGTAATTAGCTCTATGTATGTATACTGTTATGTACCTAACCTTGTTCATATTCGTGCCAGTCATGCGTAAATAATTGCTAAAACTCGGTTAAAATGTGCATTGATTAGCTGATTTGGCGATTAAAGTCGAAACAGCGTTGATCAGCTCTTTGAAGTACGGACGCCAGCACATCAAGCTACTACAATCTGTCAAATTTCTTTAATAGATATTCAACATTATCGCTAAGAGCGGTTTCGTACTACGTGAAGATACTGATCTAGAAAACTCGGACCGAATTCGGATATTGCTTTTCGCACTACCTCCGATCCAAATCCGTGATTCAGACGTCATTTTACGCAAAACCACAGCAGAGCGTTCACGTCTCATCGATCATGAGTCCTTTCAATTCGGCGGAATGCAACTCGGATTCGGTTCGAACGCAGTGCGCGACTGTTCATACAAATAATACTATGGCTGCTTCGGTCCGTCAATAATCTCCGAAATGGAGATTCACGGATGACGGAAACCGGATCTAGTGCGTAAACTACGATACAAATAGTTCTACGACTACTCCGGACCATATTTTCACGGATTCGGATCGGACGTACTGCGAAACCGCTCTAAAGCCGGGTCCAGACGAATGTAACGTGTAATGTAATGTATCGTGAAATGTAAAGCGAATTCTGCGTGTGGACGGGACTACGAGCATTACATGTATCGCTCGTAGTCCCGTCCACACGCAAAATTCGCTTTACATTACACGATAAATTACATTACACATTACACGCGTCTGTACACGCCTTAAGGCTACGGACACGAACTCAGTGTACTCGGGGCGGCAGCGGCGGCGGCGCGAGGAGCAGCGCGCCAACGCAGACCCGGTCTCGAAACCAGCGGGCAGATCGCGCGGCATAGTGTTGTGTTATGAGAAATTAGTGTCTTTGTTCGCGAACGAAATGTCTAAATAGCGACGACATCTTTTTGATACAAATTTCTTCGTAACATGACATTTAAAGCAAAAAATAAAATGCACAACACTACGTCAAAGCAGACGCGTGGGCACCGCTAGACTGGTGCGCATCGCTCATACGCCGCTCCCCGCGCCGTTGCCTTCGTGTCCGTAGTCTGATTGGTATTAGGGTGCGTTTCCACAGAAGCGGAGCTGCGCGGAGCTGCGCGGAGCGGAGCGGAGACGTGTAGGAATCCTCCAATCACAGACGAGACGAGTGACGCGATGAGGATTTCAACCATTGTGATTAGTCGATTCCTGCACGTCTCTGCTCCGCTTCGCCCAGCTCCGCTTCTGTGGAAACGCACCCTTAGTCCGTTATCACTCAGAATCAGCGTCATCAGCCTACATCAGTCCACTGCTGGACATAGGCATCGCTCGTCCCACTGGATGAGAGTTGCCGAAAATAAAGTTGAATGGACTTTATTTTCGGCAACTCTCATCCAGCTGCTACCAGCCATCCTGCAAAGATCGTCTCTCCACCTAGCCTGAGGGCGTCCTACCTTACGTTTGCCGATTCGCCTTCATTTGTCCTTGACTTACAAACGTATGACGTGTAAACGTGTTCTTGATTCGTCTCAGCTGTTGAAGTACGTGATTTTGAATACAGGAGCGACACGCGGCAGCGGCAGAGATAACTGCAACCGTCGACAACGTGCCGCTCGTGTGTTTGAGATCGGAATCCATCATTCTCTGGCTCTTATCCCGATGTATTTGGGGTCGGCGCAACATGTCTTCCTCCTTAATACTTTCTCTATCAGTCGTCATCTCGGTAGTCACCCCCCATTCTGGCCATATAATCTTTCATATAGTCCATACATTAACCCTTTACCGCATGATATATTAAATAAGTAACAAATTTTTTATTTTTTATTTTAATGTCTTTATTAAAGCTTCAGAATTAATTATAGTTTTTTTTTTATTTTTTTTTTATTTATTTATATTTTTTTATTTTTATTTCCAAGTGGTATGTGATGATAGACAAAATAGTTGTGTTTTATTATTGCTAATGAAATGAAAAACAAACTCCATTAGGATTTATACGCTAGTTTTTTATTTTTTTAGAGTAAAATAAACTGTAAACATGTCAAACCATACCTATATGGTTTCCTATGCGGTAAAGGGTTAAAAAAATTAATAATAGGTAATAGAGGCACTTTTTCAAGACCCAGGACGCCGGCGACGACGACAACTCTTTTTTGGGTGCTCGTGCATGCTCCAATGGCGAGAGTTGCGATCAGGGACACACATGGCTAATTTGTAAGGGATCAAGAAGCGCCAAGCGGATTGTAGAGATTGCCAAAGGTGCTATGTCCATAGCCGCCCCACGTTTCGGCCCGTATAACGAACGTTGGAAGGACCATGGGAAGGGACTTCATCCATCGTTTGTAACGATCACTGTATGAAGCAAAAAATATAGGCTGACATTTTGTCTATATTGTCTAGAAAGAGAAAACATTCTATGCAGCTGGGGCAAGAGAATGCTAGTGATAATATTTAAATGTTAATGTTTAACTAACGAGGGGCTTGTGGCTAAGTAATAACAGCCGCACGGGTCGATCGATCAGGTTAAGCTACGCTTGCCGCGGTTGGTCCGTGGATGGGTGACCATCTTCACGTACCAAGACACCTCCGTGCCTCGGAAAGCACGTTAATCCGTTGGTCCCGGATGTCATTCGTGGATCTTTGACAGTCGTTACGGGTCGTCGGTAGCCCGAAAGTCTGACAACCGGTCTTACCAAGGGGTATCGTATTACCCAATAACTGGGTTGTGGAGGTCAGATAGGCAGCCGCTCCATGTAAAATACTGGTATTCAGCTGCATCCGGTTAGACTGGAAGCCGACACCAACGTAGTTGAGAAGTGGCTAGGCAGATGATGATGAGTCGTGAGATCAGACTGTGAACGTTCTTAAAATTATGAGAATTGCCCCTCTGGTCATACACGGACACCGGTTGCGAGTAGTATGGGTCAAATAAAAAGAAAGACCATGCACGTCCTACTAATACTAAAAACAAAACGACGCCAAGATACTTTATTTATTTATTTATTTTACACATTATATAAACAGACAAGAAAAAACAGAACAGAAAAATAGGTACAAAGGTGATGCTTATTTCTTAAGAAATCTCTTCCAGCTAGGGAATGCAATCTCGTCTCGCCGAGATCCCGATCTCGCGAGATCCCGGCCATATTTTACGAGATTGTATCTCGTCAAATTTCGTACGAGATCTCGCGAGATAACGAGATATCACACTTCATGAAAAGCTGCAAAAATCGCTGAAAGCACTGAAACAGCCCACTGCTCGCTCAACAAATTCTACAACAAATACTTTAGAAATTTTAATAAAAAAAGAAATGAATTTGTACGAAGCTGGTGGAGTAAGAGGGGAACTTTTAAACTTCGTACATAACTGCCTCTCAACTGTGGTTCCCACAAGTGTTGAGGCAGAACGAGCTTTTTCAGCAGCAGGGTATTTGGCATGCAAAATAAGAAGTCGTCTGTCAGATGATACTCTCGACATGATGTGTTTTTTTGAGAAGCCATTTTCAGACAAACTAACTTGCCTTTCCGTACCTTGATAACTTCATCTGACTTCTACTTTAAACTTTTTTTATTTGATTAATACGATCTCACAACATTTATTTAACAACTTGTGAAGTTAAGTTTTTGTTTTGTTGTATTTATTTACCATAAGTAATGTTCCTATTACTCTTAATTATTGAAACTAAAGTAATAATTTACAAAGGACTAAATATAGATATTTATTGTTTTGTTACCAACATTGTAAGAATTTGAACTGATTAGCTACAGTAGGTATAACAATTATAGACATAAACAAATGTTATTAGAGTTAGAGACAAAATAATAAGTACTCTGTTGATTTTTAAAATAAAACTTACATTATTTTTATAACTAAGCAACGCAGTTTCTATTTAATTACATATCATGTCAATTACTAGTTCTTAAAACAAGCATTTGCATATGTTTTAATTGCGATTCTCTCAATCTCGCGAGATCCCGTAATTTGCGAGATCTCGCGAGACTGGGTTTTGAGTCTCGCGAGATCTCGCTAGGCGGAAATCTCGTACGAGATTGCATTCCCTACTTCCAGCATACCTGCGATAGGACATTAGATAGAGAGATGTAGACAGCGTGTGAAAGAGTAAAGGAGACAAAAAAAATACATAAAATCGTAATCAATTATTCACTTAAAAAACTAAACAAAAATAATAATAAACTATTTTCCTTCTTTCTCAGGATCATACCAGCCGAGCAATGAGTTGATGCTACGTTTCTACAGCTACTTCAAGCAAGCGTCGGAGGGCCCCTGCGACAAACCAAAGCCTGGATTCTGGGATGTAGTCAACAGGTGAGATATTTTGAATAAGTTATTAACCCTTCGTATGACCGGAACGTGGATCCACGCGAGATACAATGGCTTTTTAGTAAAATTGTTTCTGTAGTTACGGCATTCAACCAGTTAATATAAATAGCCGGGCGATTCTGTAACCATCTCACCGTGAAAGCTAGGGTGAAGTGAGCGTAGAGTGAGCTGTCGTTCGCTAAGCATTAACACTTAAGTGCTCACTTCACTTATGATTTCACGGTGACATTTTTACAGAATCGACCGGCAGCACTGCTATTTTGTAAAAATCTCACCGTGACAACTTAGGTGAAGTGAGCGGGAAGTTAGCTCTGTCATTCCCTAATGGTAGGGATTGATACTATTAAGTGCTCACTTCACTTATGATTTCACGGTGAGATTTTTACAGAATCGACCGGCAGAACCCTAATTCTGTAACACACTTTTTATCAGAATCTGAATAATTTTGAAGGATATTGCTAATCCGTTGCTTCATATGTTCGACTTTATCTACTCAACAACGCAAATAACGCAATGAATGTTGTGGAACTGTCAAAATGAAAGCCATTCCCACTGTTGGTGTGTTAAACAATTTCCGCGCAGGTCTAAGACAAGAAACCGGCTTAGGATAGGTGGAGCCACGTTCTTCGTGGGGTGACTGGTAGCAGCGGGATGAGAGTTGCCGATAATCGGGCTGAATGACGTGCAATTGCAGATACCTATGTCCAGTAGTGGACTGCTGCGGGCTGATGACGAAGACAAGAACCTAGTGGACCAGACACAATAGTATTAAACAATAGTCGGAACACATTTTTTAAACTGTCCGCGAAACTCACAATCACTCGTCATCTGCCTAGCCTTTTCCCAACTATGTTGGGGTCGGCTTCCAGTCTAACCAGATGCAGCTGAATACCAGTATTTTACATGGAGCGACTGCCTATCTGAAAACTAGTGCTGAGGCTCTGTCTCGTATAGCACTATGCTAGGCTATGGCCGTTTTGTAATGTGACGCATATTTTCCTACAACTTGTTCTTTTTTTTTCGACATGAACATTATGCTCATGTCGTGGATTTTTTTTTTGTAAGGAAAGTAAAATAACTTTTAATTTAAAATTCTAAAATAAAAATAAAGTTATGAAAAGAAAATTAATTTCATCGTAAGAAAGCGCGGGGTGCTTTTTATCATATTTCTGTACTAACTCTACGTTTACAAATAACTACTAATTACATTTTTACAATAAATCAATATCGAGCACCCCACACTTTTTTACAACGAAATTTATTTTCTTTTCGTAACTTAATTTTTATTTTAGAATTTTAAATTAAAAGTTATTTTCTGATTTTTAGTTCGATTTGCTATTAAAGCGTGTTTTTTTTTAGTTTTTTTAAAACTAGATGTTATTTTTTTTTGTTATTTTTAAACTATGTTTTTTTTTCAACTTTAAAAAAAATCTAAATATTGTATTGTCGTCGGTCGTTGATAAGTCGAAAATGTTTAAAGGAAATCTGATCACTTAAAGTGGGGCAACATCGAGCCCAAACGAGTCATTTACATACAAACAAACAAACATATAAACAAACAAACATACAGGTGAAACTAATAAAAGCGTGTTAAAAAGGTACTGTCGGCGCCAAACAATAAAATATGATTACTTGCTAAGATCTCAAATTTTAATACCACACTTATCTAATTTCAGAGCAAAATGGGAATCCTGGAACAAATTGGGCAACATGACGAAGGAAGAAGCAATGCAGGCATACGTCGCAGAGTTACACAAGGTAAACTAAACAGTGGCGTTTCAAAGAATTGGCAAGAACGAAGAGCCAGCGCCCACGGGCGGCACGGCACGGCAAAAGAACTGAAATTTCAATGATTATCATCGTAGATACTAAAACAAAGCTGCGGTAGGCTTAGGTATGCCGTGTCGGTAGCGTTCGGAACGCCTCGGCATCCCTCCGGGGATGCTGCGGCAGTTTTCGAGATGCCAAGGCAAGGTGGGGCGCAAGGCAGCTCCGCGCCCCGCGTCGTCATTAGGTTAGCTTCGGCGTGCCTAAGGACGTCGCGGTATGCCTAAGGACGTCGCGGCATGCCTAAAGAAACCGCGGCATCGTAGTCGTCAGTATGTGCTTGCATGTGTGTGCTTGCTTGTTTGCTTGTGAGTATGCCCAAGGATATGCCGTGCCATGCAGCTTCAGCCAGTGGCGCAGGCCGTTAGATGAGTTTCTCTAGAATTGGCGAGAAAAACAACATCGAGAGAAAGGAATGAACGGAATGAAGAAAGAATTTTGAGAGTCCTTTGTCTAGGAGTAGAACTGTAAAGGTTATTTAATAAATAAAAACCCCATACAGACTAAAGACTGCCATAGAAAAAAAAAGGAGAAAGGAAGTCTGTGACAGAGGATGAAAGTTTTGACAGAGATAATCCAGAAAGTTTATGCATGCAACAAATTCATTTGCATGTACGACCATTATTTATATCGTTATTTTTTTATTGCTTTTAAGTAAGCCTGTAGTTATTATATTAGTTACCTAGTTAATTTACGTGTTGGTTTTTTTTTTTTTTTGTTATCTCTTGCTGTGGCTCCGTGCTGGGCAAAGGCTTCGCCTTTTTCCTTCCAAACCTCCCTGTCTTGTGTGATCTCTGACCATGTTGGCCCTGCAAACCTCACCAGATCGTCGCACTACTTTTGCCGTGGTCTATCTCGACGACGATGTCCTCTCTCAGGCGTCCAGTGAGTCACAGAGGATCTTTGCTTATCTCGCCGGGTGCATTCGTGTAACATGTCCGGCGCTTTTATCTACAACGTGTAACGTTAAATGCGCAAAACCTCAGACACCCCAACTGATTTTTAATTCAATTGATCTATTTCAGAGTGAAAATAAGTCATTAAAAAAATTGTAAAGGTTTTATAAATATGCTGTTTTAGTTTTACTGGCCATTCTGATTGTTTCTTGCGTCTGCGACGACGCTTCACCGAGGGAGCAGTCGTCACCGGGCCGCTGCGCCGCGCTGACATTGGCTTGCTTGACCTATTAATAAGTAGACACTGCAACGTTTTTAATGAATATTTTTTGAAAAATGTGACCTATATTAAAAAGTGGTTCAATTAATTCTGCTCGTTATTCTGATCAAACTATTTTCAGGTTTTGCGCATTTAACGTTACACGTTGTATATGAGTACTAAAATGATGACTATAATTCCACATGTGTGTCATAATAACAACTATCGCACAGGGTCATACAACTTCTATTAGAGTTATTAGCACTTTTGAACGAAGTAGGTAAGTCGTCCTAGGTTGTGGAGGTGCTAACTTGACAAGTGTTGTGGTAAATACCATGGTGTCATGTTTTATAATACCTATGACCTTTTGACATTCTGAGACCAACAACAATGTCCAAGGGCCAGACACTTCAACCAAATATAAATCATCATCATTGTTTTGCCCTTCAGAACCAATAATCTTTTTTCCTCCATGTGTTAACAAACATATTTCAATTTTGAGAAGAAAGAAACACAAGAAACGGAAGGGTTCGTAACATTTAGTCACGAACCCTTCTAAGAAAAAATATGATCAGTAAACGAGACACGCCCAGAAATGTTCTTAATCGATTGACCATAATATTTGACTGGGTAATACGATACCCCTTGGTAAGACTAGCTGCCAGACTTTCGGGCTACTGACTACCCGTAACGGCTGTCAAAGATCTACGAATGACAGCCGGGACCAACGGCTTGACGTGCTTTCCGAGGCACGTAGGGGTCTCGCTATGTAAAGATGGTCACCCATCCACAGACCAACCGCGGCAAGCGTAGCTTAACCTGATCGATCGAACTGTGCGGCTGTTATTATTTGCCACGGGCCCCTCAATGAGAGAGCAATGATGATGAATTAAATTCCACAAAGTGAAACACCTGCAGGCTAATTGCGTAACACACTATCAGTAGCAATGGGTTTAATTTTGACAGTTCAACAACATTCATTGCGTTATTTATGTTGTTGAGCAGACACATTTTTCGAACATATGGAGCAATGGATTAGCAATATGCTTCAAAATTATTCAAATTGAGAGTAATAGTGTGTTACGCAATTAGGGTGCTGTTTGGTGTCGAAACCATGACCTACAAGTTGTAAGTCGGGGCAGTTACTTTGGGCCAAGACTGCTCTCAGCATAGGCAACTACATGTGCACATCTTTCCAACATACGCATTTTTTTTTTAATTGGCTGTACATTTATTACGTAAGACGAATTGAGGGGGAGGGAGTCCGAACAAGTCTTACTTTTTCTTACATGGGGATGGGAGGGATCTAGATTATTCTTACGTAGAATACAATAGAATGCTCTTTATTATGTACATCATATAAATTACAGACATAAAAATAGAAATTTTACAAAGGGTGACACAATAGGCGGTCTTATCGCTAAGAGCGATCTTTTAAAGACAACCTTTGGATGGATTGAAAAAGGAAGGAGAGACAAATACTGTAGGTAGTCCGTGGTGTAGCATTTACACGATACAATGAATACATATTAGGTCATCCCACTTCCAGTGTCATATTTTTTTATTATTATTATTTTACAAAAACTGACTACTATACTATATAACCTTGTGACACTAATCAATAATCTCCACCACTATTAATCACTCGCTCCCAGACTGCTGGCAAATCTTGAACACCATTTAAAGTACCACTTTCATTTAATTCATCAATAATGCTCTTTAGTTTAATATCTAACTCCTTTTTGCTATTGTATCGAGTACCCGACAATTTCCTCTTCACATGGCCAAAACAATTGAAATCACAAGGATTCAAATCCGGGGAATATGGCGGCTGAATAATTTCAATCCATCCTTTATCTTCAATTAAATTCTGAACTATTTTTGATTTGTGCGGTCTGGCGTTATCATGTAAAATTATAGGACTCGTTATATGATGTTCGTCTGCCCAAATAGGAATATTTTCTTCTAAAAATGACTTATATCGCTCTCCAGTCATAGTTATATTTTCATCATAAGTTCTCCAAAAAGCAATGCCTCTGACATCCATAGCTACTATTAGTAGTATTTTTCGTTCATGTAGCCCTGCACTTGGTAAATGTTCAGCTGAAGTGCCCGGTTCCACCCAACATCGTGACGGATGTCTTTGACGAGGAGTATAAAATTCGACCCAAGTTTCATCAAGGCATATGAATCTATTAAGTATATTTTTCTTACGGCGATACCACGATAAATGGCTACGCGCAGTTTCATAACGAATCTCGTTCTGATCCGTGTTCAGAGTGTGGGGCACCCACACTGCACTTTTATTGACCAGACATAAATCCTCCGTGAGTACACTATGTATAGTGGAATGAGGAATGTTAAGTTGAGTGGAGAGATCACTGACACTGACCCTACGTGACTGACGAAGTGCTTCCTTGATTTTGTCCCTTGCTTCTAATCTAGTCGATGATAATGATCGAGGTGCTCGCGGCTCATCTTCAGCTGTGGTTCTTCCTTGTTTGTACATTTCAAGCCATCGCTGTACGGTTCTTTTATTTAAGGCGTTACGACCAACACACTTTACCAGTAAGTCGTGCGCAACTCCTCCAGAGTAGTTGAGTAAAGCACAAAACTTTAGAAATATACGTTGCTCCACTACATTAATAGATTTTTTTAAATCTTCCATTTTAAATCAATGCACGTCTTGACAATACAACACACCAAATTAAACTAACATGATTGTACAAGACAACACATGTATTAACTATTGCATACCATTGCGCAATACATAAATATTGGAAATAAAAAATATGACACTGGAAGTGGGATGACCTAATACATAAAGTATATTATACTAATCTAAATAAATATATACATATAACAATAGACATGAAACAGGAGTAAAGAAAATATAATGGTGCTGTTTAAGGAGAGAGGAAGTGCTTTTTTATCATAATGTTAAATGTGGACAAAGATTGAGCACGCCTACGTAAAATCACAGAAGAAAGCAAAAATTATGTTTTATAAATTTTTGCTATTTTTTGTTTGCGATTTTGGTAGATACTGATCTTATTTAAGATTCAATGGGTGGGAGGGGGTTCATACAAGTCTTATTTTTTCTTACGTAGGTGAGAAGGGTGCTCAGAAATCGTATGAAGTTGTCTTAAGTAATAAATGAACAACCTCTAATGTCTTGATCCGTCCTTTCTGGGTAGGGTTATGATATACATTAATGAGGGCTCCTGCGATTCTAAAGTTACTCATTGCATTTGTCGCTGTAGTGTTGAAATATGTGTTTTCAGCTCTCAGTGCTTAACTGACTTTCGATACATTTTTGGATGGTGGATTATGTGCAACATAACTTACTGGTACAACAACCTGTCTCTTCCTATCAGCTTGTAATGTTGCAGTTTATGTACGCTCTGGTGCTTTTTGTGAGAAACTAATTTCACATTTGATATCTACCATGTCGTGTGTACTATCGTACATATAAGTTTTTTTAATTGATGCTAAGTTTATTTGGGCAACTTTTTTTTTTAAATTATTTTTTCCAGTATTTTAGAAATGGATGCCAAAACAGATATAGGCTTGTAGTTGTTGACATTATAATCTATCCCTCCCCCCTTATAAACGGCAGTAATAATTCAATGTTTCAATAGGTCAGGGAAGATGCCGCTTTGGAAGCAGAGGTTTGCAAGGTGAGTTTTTACTGGAACGACTTCCTTTCGTATGTGATTTAGGATTTTTTTTCGAGACAACCGGGGGCACTCAGACCTAAGATTCGATCAATTTAACGATTCGATTTTCCAACGTAAAAAATAGTACGATTTGCTTTATTTCTGAACGTATGCGTCTGTGTAGCTTCAAGTGACTCTTGAAAGCGGAATTCTGGTACCAGTATCATACCAAGGCCAACGGTACCGTTTCCTAAAACTACCGGTATTTCATACTCCGCTTCCATTTTTCTATAAATCAGGGATTGAAAACCGGTACGATTTTGGGTTCCGGTTCTTCACTTCGGTTCTTCTTTTCGGTACGGTTCTGGTTCTGGTTCCAAAGTACCGGTTCCAAATAAAGGTTCCATTATACCGGTTCCGTATCATCCGATCTGATGGTTCTCTAAGAGAGAAGGAATACGTTTGACGCGTGTGTGGCGTATCTTTTCTATCAGTTCGCCTTTGAAATATTGGCGAGTGGATGTCTTTACTGTACAGTGTCAGAAAATATTGTCAGTACGTAATTAATTAAATTTAATATGAAATGGACAAATGCAAGTTTAATCGTATTGTATTCGTACTTCCACGTCTTCACTCGCCGGTGGCCGCCTATACCTCGCCGCTATCGTACAAACCTTCGTCCTGCATCGTGTTAACTCCTTCGGACTCGCTCTGAAGGATAACCGCTAAAATAAAGGTTCCAATTTAGGTTCCTGTTCATGTTCGGATTCTACACGGAGAGAAAATTCTTAGAAAAATGACTGTGCTCGTCATTGTAAAATGAGTGCAAGTCACATCTACAGAAAATTTTCTGAGTGAGATTGGGAAAAATTCACTATTTGTCCAATAAATTTTACTGTACAGCATAAGAATTTTTACTGTGCTAGCATGGTAATTTTTCCATTACCACTCAAATGCACTGAGATTATGAGACAGCACAGTATTTTTTCTAAGATTTTTCTCTCCGTGTAGTAACGGAAATTTTTCAATCCCTGTCCAATAAATAATAACAGCCTACTATTGTCCCACTGCAGGGAAAGGAGTTCTTCTCATACAGTAGGCGATTTGAGACTTATTTCAATTATAACTCCAGTAGAAAACACACCTTCTATTATAGAAATAAAAGGACAATAAACGTATTATTGAAATCCTTAGAGCGGTCTTTCCTTTGGTGTCCCCTTTACCCCTAAAAGAGTTTTCTCGCAATGTTTTCCTTCACCGATGTATGTAGGTGCTATTTCAATTAACTGAGCATACGTATAGAATCTGGGCTGCTGTCTAACATTTACTAACGAATAAACCGAATAACACTATTCGACCCTGGAGGTTTACTACCGAAGCACGGAGTCCGTAGTTTGGGCCTAACTTACGGGGGCTTCCTAACCCGTATCACCTACGGATATAAGATTAGTTCGGAACCCGAACTACCTAACGCCCTTTCACAGTTATTTTACCTGTGATTTTGCATCACTCATCAATCATTGTGATACTTATTCTCGTTACAATAAAGTTGCTGCTGTCAGAGGTAAAATGCCAACATGACTTGACAGTTGTCCCTACTCATTATGCGTTTTTGCCCGTTCAAAAAATTTAATTCGTCAATTGTTTTGACGACTCATCTACGTCGGCCGGGCCCGTAACTTCTGCGATGTTTTTTTTTTTTTTTATATAAAATAAAACACTACAATTCTATTTGTCAACAGATAGTAGAAACTATGTCATACAACCAAGACGTAGCGTCCTTCCTTTCAATGGACGAGGACGATCAAGGTTTCCCGAACAACGACCTGGAGCTTGTCGCCGGTGACGTGCTGCGGAGGGTCAGGTCTGGACAGAACAGTCCTGTGTGTGAGTACGACGGTATAAATAGTTGATACGATTCCTTGGACTTATTTAGGGAGGGCGCCCACGAGCAACTTAGTTGCCCAGCAACATTTTTGTCTTTTTGTCTCTGTCACTGTCTCCTCGCCGAGATTTGGACGATGCACACACGGGAGCGGCAGCAAAGCTACTTTTTCGTAAAATTTTGCCGCATTCGTTAACATACTTTGTCGCCGTGCGCGCACTTGCATTGCAATAGACGGGCGACAGTTGCGTCGCCGGCCTGTCTCCAAACCCACGGACTGACATGTCTCCCAGCTGTCGCGTCATTCAAACCCATAGACTTGATGTGAGAGACAAAATAGTTGCGCAGACAAAAGTTGCTCGTTATTCCTTACAGCAGCGCAAATCTGGGATCTTTACACACAGTGTGTTTCGCGAATGTCACACTCGTTTGAATAATATCGTCAACTTGGAGTCCGATGGAGCTATGCCACAATTTTTGCGAAATGGATTTAAGTGCATTAACGTACTCACAAAGAGCCATACTTTATAATATAAAGTCTCGTCACTCTTATTAAAACTACACTTACATTTATTGGCAAATTTAAAAATAACCTGCTTACAGTTATGATATCTATTAGATGTATTGACTAATATAAAGTATGGCTCTTTGTGAGTACGTTAATGCACTTAACTCCATTTCGCAAAAATTTTGGCTTAGTTGGCCTCCAAGGCGACGATATGTGATGTCATCTGAGACTCCAAGCGAAAGAACAAACCCTGATTTAAAAACTAAAGCTGCGATTTTTAATTTATTTACAGGGAAATTATCAATTTTAAACCTGAAGTGATACTATTCTTTCAAAAATCGCCTATTTGAGGCAAAAAAGCTCCTCGTGTAACTAACCCACCATAATGATCTTCTGGCCCCCATCTTATTTCGTCTTTAAGGTCGGTTTATCCAACAAAGCGGGGAGAAGACGATATGTCTTGAACAGCTACTAGGTTTTATTTTCACATCATCTAGCTTCAATGTATTACAATAATCTATTTCGCGTTTTATCACCATCAGGGAAGTGATAAGCTAAAGTTTCGTAGCTTCGCCTTATCTCTACACGGAGAGAAAAATCTTAGAAAAATTACTATGCCAAATAAAATTTATTGGCCAAATAGTGAATTTTTCCCAATCTCACTCACAAAATTTTCTGTAGATGTCACTTGCACTCACTTTACAGTGACGAGCACAGTAATTTTTCTAAGAATTTTCTCTCCGTGTACTAGTTTCGGCAAACAACCAATCTAGAAGTGTTTACGATTATTGGAATGTAAATGTGATGCTGTTCCGCAAACGATGGAATACTGTCCTGTATGTCCTGTCAGCTGCACGTTGCAGGAACTGATGGACGCTACTGATGGCGCCAAACAAGTAGCAGAATTTTGGGCCGAGTTCATTTAGATTGCCATCGACACGCTATGAAGAAGAAGTGTTTACGAGACATCTGGCAGACCTGTTGGTGTAGTGCTCAGTGGCCCGGACTACTATACGCAAGGTCGTGGGTTCGATTTTCGATTCCTACCCAGGACAAATGTTTGTGTGATGAGCACGATCATTTTTTCTTTGTCTGGGTGTATATGTATGTATTTAGAAATATATATGTAAGTTTATCAGTTGTCTAGTACTCATAGCACAAGCTCTGCCTAGTTTGGGACTAGATGGCGTTGTGTGAAAGTTGTGGAATATTATTATTTTTCTCTCCGCTTTGATGGATATCTAAGACTACCTTGTCCCCCAAAAGCCGTAACTCTACGTTCACCCTAGATTTGCACTCAGTGTCCGGCGCCTCGTCACCGGTACGAGGCCAGTCCCCACCGCCGCCGCGCCAGCGACACGACTCCGAGGACGAGTACATAGACACTGTCGATGTTAGTGTAGTACGTATGTCTTGACTAATACCTTGGTTTTGGGTACTAACCTGTTTTTGTGTGTGTGTGTAAAGACATGTTTGACTAGGAGACAAATATCTGGTGACATCATAAACGATGGTCGTGAGACGAGATACGATGTCTCAAGAGGCACTTTTAACAAGATATTTGTCTCCTCGTGAATACATGGCTTTATAGTTTTTGTAAAGATTTTTTTTTTTTAATTAGATTTAAGTATGCAGTCAAATGTTGGATTACTTATCCCCCAATTTAAATTAAAGACTGAGGTCGAATAGGGAAGTGTTAAAACAATTATTCCCTGGTAAAAAATACGGGCCGAAAATACGCCGAAAACAGGCCGAGGTAGTGAACAAAACACCGAAAACACGCCGACACGCCGAAAACACGCCGACACACACGCTGAAATAGGCCGAAAATACGCCGCCACACACGCCGAAATGAGGCCAAAATCACACCGAAAATCATTTTTACCCGGGTTGTTTCGCGAAAAAGGGATAACGCTATTCATCCTGTATAGCTTCATCTCATTCACGCACTGTAATTGCTGTGCTAAATTTGCCTGTGTCTTCCCTACATTAGCATCTAAATACTTACAGAGTGAGCCAGAGGTACCTCCACAGCGCAGGGACTCAGCGCAACAGAGGCAGACCGCACAGAGGCTTAGCAATGGACACGCGCATCAAATAACCTCACAGCTCACACGTAAGTCAAAAACATCAGCTTGTATTCTTCAATGGAGTAGGTAGGCGTACCTTTAATAATAAACCCATTTATTTTGAGGTAACAAAGACCGATAGACAAATAACTTAAGTATACACGTAACAATATAACAATTGTGTTAGTAAATAAAACTTAAAAACTATGTTAGTATCACTTGGTTGCACTGTCTTTGTGCGCTCCGGTGGCGCTTGTCCGCGAAAGCGGCGGAATACCACATCCTGTGGGACCTCCATCAGGTGATGGACGAGAGCTTTTGCTCTCGTCCATCACCTGATGGAGGTAGCAAGTTGGTATGCGCAACACAAATGCCATAAAATTTACGTTGCGATGCGACTCCAGCAGCTGCACTCTCGGCGCGTACTTCAGCCTTTGGTGTACGTACTTCACGATGTCTTACGCGACGGTGGTGTAGTGGAGACGGGAAATATACACCGAGGTATTCGGATTCGCAGCACGCAGTTTTTCGTTGGGCTCCGTAGGAGCCTTGCCGCAGCGGTTCTTACAGCTACTCTGTCGGCGCTTCCTCCTTTACACCGTCACAAGGCCGTCATCATCAGCCCGGGTCGTCTCCTTCATGGTCACGGGCTTTGCAGGGGGAGCAGTGGGTGGTACTGGAAGTGGGACACCCATTTTTCATCATTTATGTAACAAGGCCGAGAGTGCACCCGTGTCTGCGCACACACTTGTGCACTATAACGTCTCCCGCCTAGATGGCTAGTCTCCGTTGAGATAGGCTATCATGGCCGAAATTCGGTCTGGGGGACTATTTTACAAGTCCCATGTAACAGTCGGTGAATTTTTTGCCTTCAACCGGGCAGAAATCCTGACCCCGGGCTAAGAAATTGCTGTTGGATAAACTCTATACACTTCCCGACCTGTGGATTAAACTCAGGAAATTCGTCTTTACGACTACCAATAAGGTAATCCACTCACCTTTATCACAATTTATTGAGGTTTGATAGCATAGGGTCTTCTTTCTAGACACGACATACGTAGTTTCTGCCGATGTTACGATGTTTTCCAGCTCTGTATCGCCTACGGACTTAAGATTACTTTGGGGCCCAAACTAAGAACGAATGACAATTCGATTTGACAGTCGTATTTATTCCTGATATGTATTTAACGGTCCGAAAAAGTTCATTAGTCGGGTGTAGGGTTCATTTCGAAGTATCGAATCGAAACCGTACTCGTATCTTCGTTGACGGACGCAGAGATTACGCCCCCAGGTCTTCGTCCATACATCCCTATCAGCCATCATCTTATTATTCATACCCTTTGTATTGTATCCATCATCTCCGTCTTGAAAAAAAAAAAAATGCATATCCTTTCCCAACAATGTTGGGGACGGCTTCCAGTCTGACCGGATGCCGCTGAATACTAGTATTTTACATGGAGCGACTGCCTATCTGACTCCACAGTCCGGTTACTGGGTAATACGATATCCCTTGGTAAGACTGGTTGTAAGACTTTAGGGTTTCTTTCGACCCGTAACGACTGTCAAAGATCCCACTTTCGGAGGCATGGAGGGTTCTTGCTATTCAAAGATGGTCACCCATCCACGGGCCAACCGCAGCAAGCGTAGCTTAACCTGATCGATCGACCCGTGCGGCTGTTTGACTTCGTTAATGGCATGATTTTCCAGACATTTCTCTTTGCAGGTCTTCTGGAAGTGCCAGATCGTCTTCCTAATACCTATGTGAACGTTCCAGATCTGAAGGTACTGGAGCAGTTGCCCGGTACTCTCGCGCGATTGGAGGCCGACGTCGCTGCTCTCAGGAAAGCTGTGGAGGGAGACCGCAGGATACTCGATGTGAGTACTTAGTGCTTCTACATACGGTAGAGGCAACTGAAGCCGTACCCTCGGCGCGTGCTTGCGGACGGCGAGCAACGGGCAGTTCGCCGTCCGGTAAGGACCAGGACTGGGACGACAGCCCGTTGTGTTCCACGCGCGCCTTAAAGAGATATTAGCACTAACCGACGGGACCGCTAACCCGATGCCTGCCAGGGTCGCGGGTTGTTCAAAAGAGTTACCGTGACCCTTGGCACAGGCAACTGAAGAAACACGGGTGGGTTTTAGTCAGTAAAAGTCTAACACGCCCTCCCGCTCCGCCCACAGCGGGAGAACGTGTTGAGTGCAGTTTAGTCCTGTCAAATTAAGATACTCCATAGACAAATTTAGACGTGATCAAAAAATTGGCTTCCAAAAATACGTCAATTTACGCCAGGCGCTGACTAATGTGACAGGACTAAACTAATATTTATCTTCTCTCCTTTTCTTAATGCAGTAGAAAGAAAAAGATGCACTGAACTTAAATTTAGTTTAGTTTGTAAACAAAAGAATCGGCGCCATTGTCTGTGGGGAGGTGTTACATACGCACTGTTAAAACTGATATACATCCGATACCTCACACATCTGGTCCAGTTGAAAACCAGCGTCAGGCACCAGTTGTCTGGCATTTTTGCTGAACTGGGCCTTTTTTGGCGCAGCCGTGAGGCACACTTTCCTGTTTAATTTCTTACATCGGACTATACACTTTGTTATTTGATTTTTATTTGTTTTTTATCTGATGTATGTCTCAGGTGTACTGTGTGTCTTACAGTCTGTGCTAAATAAATGTATTTTCTTTCTTTCTTTCTTTTCTTTCACTAGAGATCTGACCGTCCGTGAAAATCTGTGGAGATTGTCTTTGCTACGGCTGACTTGTGTTCGAACCAACTTCATATAAACGCATTAAGATGATCTCATTGTGGAGCTGGTTTCGTTAACCCGGCGTCATTGTGGTAGGAAATAGTTACATGGACGTTGAGGTGGGTCAATATTACCCATATATTTAATACATGGATTTCCATAATTTTTAAGTAAATTCGTAAACTGTATCATTATTTCAGTATAATGGTATTCTGTTTTTTACAATAAAACAGAAAAATAATAATTCAGAAACGCGTAATTGAGTTTAATCAACTTTCAAAATAACTCAAAAATTACAACAAAAAATAACATGTACAATATTGGCTCCAACTACTGCACAGAACGGCAACAACGTCGCGCGCGTACTTTGAAAAACATTAGAAATTTTAAACCAGCCGGGTAATTTTGACCCAACCTCAATGACGCCGGGTTAAACTATGTTTATTAAACTCCTATTCCATTGCATTCCAGCAAGTGTCCCGCGGCTGGCGATGGCCGTGGCAGGAGCTGAGCGCGCCGACGCTGGCTCTGCTCATCATCTGGCCCTTCATCGCGTACAGGATCGCCGCGCGCTCGCAGCGCAGACATACGTAATGTGAGTATAGAAAACTGAACATAAGGGTGCGTTTCCACAGAAGCGGAGCTGGGCGAAGCGGAGAGACGTTCAGGAATCGACTAATCACAATGGTTGAAATCCTCATCGCGTCACTTGTCTCGTCTGTGATTGGACTATTCCTACACGTCTCCGCTCCGCTCCGCCCAGCTCCGCTTCTTTGGAAACGCACCCTAAGGCTCGTCGCTGCGCAGTAACAACTTCACGTGTCAGCGGGGATGAGGGGTGAGGGACTGCGCATCGAGAAGCGCACTTCAGAGCCGCCATTGGTGATGGTGGTGTGTGACTCTTCAAATAAAACTAAATGGACTGTATAGAATTCTGCTGTAATACTGCATTGGTTGGAAGCACAGACTAATAATAATAATGCCCGCTCGCTTTCGAGATCTGAGGGCCCTTTAACACGGCAAGATCCCGTTTTTTGCAGGTACGGTTTTTTGCAGGTTCCCAGTGGTGTACGTGTTTAAATATACATATTCACACAGGCATGTACCGTACCGTACCTGCAAAAAACGGGATCTTGCCGTGGGAAAGGGCCCTAACGGTCACTCCGAGGCGCGTGCCCGTCCCGCGCGCCTCACCCTCCCCGCTTTCGTCTGCCGTGGCACCTTGCGTTCGCGCGTGAACAGACATAAAGTTTGAATCGAGCTGTATAACATGTATAATTTTTGCATTTTAGCCAGTGCAATTTAAACCTTATGCCAATGAAATAATAGTTAAATAGCGCAGTCATTCATAGCGTGTTTGTACACTTGGTTGCCACATGCAAATCGCGCGTCGCTTCGGGAGATAAAAATTCTTTAAGGCTGAAGCCTTTCAGGACATAATAACGTGATATTATAAATGTATACAAGGTGTAACATAATAAACGCAAGTCCTGAAATTAGTTTGTTCATAATTGACTACTGAATCGCGTTCAGTAACTTTTAATATAGGTATATACTGTATGCTTTTTTTACAGGCTTAAATTTTTTACAGGGTGTTCTACTCATGAATATGAACAACTTTCAGTATGGGACGAACTCTGAAATTGCGAAACCAAAATCAGATTCAAATCATATCCGAAACCGAATCCGAATCGATCAAATTCTTTTGGCTTCGCACCGTTTGTGCATTCAGCCAATTTCACGTTTTCTTGTTTTTTAACTTTATTTAAGTAAAACTCCAAGGAATAATTTTAAATTATTGACAGTGTACAATACAAAAAAAAAAACAATTTTTTATTTTGTGTTACAGATAGCAAAGCTGTAAACCTAGCTGATAAGGGATCACTCGATGTCAGCACGAGCGCTCACGACCCAGTCATTGTCAACAATAACCGCGCTCGTGGCTAAACTAGATATTTTGGTGTATTTTATTATAACTTTACTTGTATCATTGTGTATTTTATTGTGAATATTATTCTTGATACTTTGAACAGTCGACCTGTTGTTTCTGCCTAACCCCATGGGAAAAAGGCGTGAGTTTATATATGTAAAGCGTATTCTATCTAGAGTCCGTTTTTAGTTATTTTACCTCGGACAACAGCAACCCAATAGCAACCGTATTGTAAAGACTATAGAGATCACAATTATTTTGACATACTTGCCAGTGGTAGCAACCCAAAAGCAACCTTATTAGAGTGAGAATAAGGATCACTATGATTTGGCCAGTGATGCAAAGAGAGTTGTAAAATAACTGAGAAGGGACTTTTTCTCTTTCATTTCTGTAAAGATTTTTCTATTATTTTTTTCTCAGTCAGAAACTTGCTTGTTTTTTCTATAACATCATACTAAAATACACTGTGGTATTTATTGTCTATGTACAGACGCCAGTACATCAAGCTACCCGAAACTGTCAAATTTTCCCAGTCAACGTTGAACCTAATGCTATAGCGATAAAGTTGAAAATCTATTAAAAAGTTATATGTTATAGCAGCTTTATATACTGGCGTCTGTACACGCATGGGTTGGTCCGTTTATATCAAAGTCTATGATTTATTTGTAATATTATCGTGCAATTAATGCTCACAAAGCGTCGTCTCGTTCGTAACGCAGTGTTGAGCTCAAAAACGGTCCGAAAGGAAACAAGAGTCGTTTTCGGACTTGAAACAGTTGATTTGTAAAACGAGAAGTAATTTTATTTACATCTTAGAATACAGTGGGGCAGGGACATCAACGCGCGAATTGTACTCCTACAACCCCTAGCTTAAGCATTTATCCACCGTGACAATGAAAAAAAAACAAAAAAAAAACAGCTGTTTTATAGTAAAGTACAATACCTGCGCGGCGAAATGTACGGAACAGCAATGTCTTTTTTTTTAATAACCGGCGAAAAATTTCAAGGTTCAGAATCATATACTGAATCCATGGAAAGAAGTTGCGCGTTGATGTGCATGTATACAGGGTGTCCCTGGAAGTGTGGATCAAATAAAATAGGGGGCAAGGTCATTTCCAAACGTTTTAACCCTGAGAAAGTCGGTGCCATTGAATACATTTTTTTCTCGAAAATTTAATAAAATTTTTGCCAGCACACGTTTTCTAGCTGCGTAGAAGTATTACCACAGGAAAGGACCACTCTTCTACAACGTCCTGAAAAAAAAAAATAATTGATAGCCCTGATAATTTTTGTAATGATTTTTTTTATTTAAGCACTATGCGAAGTGATTGAAAAAAACAAAAATTTATAATAATTTTTGAACTCTAAAAAAAATTCACCGACATTCTCAGGGTTAAAAAGTTTGGAAATGACCTTGCCCACGTCCCTATTCGATTTGATCCATACTTCCAGGGACACCCTGCACCCTAATTGCGTAACACATTATTCCTCTCAATTTGAATCATTTTGAAGCATATTGCTAATACATTGCTCCATATGTTCGAAAAATGTGTCTGCTCAACAACGTAAATAACGTAATGAATGATGTTAAACTGTCAAAATGAAACCCATTGCTACTGATAGTGTGTTACGCAATTACCTTGCTGTGTGTACTCTTAAAATGAGTTTAAAAAAAATCACAAATATTGCATTTTCAATATTTTAAGCGAGAGGCTGAGCGATTTTATGTTTGTATGGGATTATGGTCTAAGTATCTTATTATTAATATTTTTTTATTTTTTTTTCAAAAATTTTTAATAGGAGCAAAAATTTGTAAAACGTTATGCCTCGACCAAAGTTGAGACCTCGCATATCTTTGACAAACTTGTAAAAGACAAATAATTTTATTGATTGTTGTATATATTTTGAAGTCTTGAGCTGTTATGCCTTGATTACTCAAAACGAGGCATTCGGGAATGTGTCAAACGAATATTGTAGGTGTATAATATAATGTATAACTTTCAATATTCTTATCTAATTTCTTACGAATATGAATGAGACAAGCTTGAATAAATTTACGTCAATTTACGCCTTTCGTCAACGTATTACTAAAATCGAGGCATTAGATTGGTTTTATGCCTCGAAGTGACGATACTTAAATGTACGCTCAAAGTACAGTGTAGCGTCGATTATCCGAACGTCGTTCAATCGAACGACCGCTTATCCGAACTACTACGGCCGCCCGACTCACGCGTGCCTCTCTCCCGCCTCCCGCGCTACAGTGCTTGCGGCAGTCACTCGTCACGACTTGTCGATTTGTTATGTCAATGTAAATGTAACTATGGTTTTCATTAACCTGTACGTAAATATGTATGGCTGAATCAATATACATCTAGGTAGTTCGATTATCCGAAAATACAGATTTTCCGAACACCCAAGTCCCCAATTAGTTCGGATAATCGACGCTCTACTGTATCATGGGCTACGTACACCACCTTGCTAACTGGCTCAATATTTTCGCCACGACATGAGCTATTCCTAAACAGTTCTTGCCGATACAAGAGAAGAAAATGACAGTGAAAATGAGCCTTAATTTGTCACCACGTCTGCCTCCAAGCGCGTAAGAGTACAGCACGCAGTTGCTCTTAATCAATAATAATATTCCACAACTTTCACACAACGCCATCTAGTGCCAAACTAAGCAGAGCTTGTACTATGAGTACTAGACAACTGATAAACATACATATACAGGGTGGCTCATTCAGAGCGGTCAGTATGGGAAAGTCTGAAACTATAAGATATACGAAGATCTGTTCTTAGGAACCATGTCATCGATTTTAATAACAAGAAAGACTGCATTCATACATTTTAAAAAAAACCTGTACTCAGCTTGGGAATCGAACCGGGTCGTTTTGAAAAAAAAAAAAAACTAACACTATTTCTATTTAGATATCGATTGTGTAGGTTTTAAGCAGTAAATGTTTCTATGGAACATGATGTCTAAAATGAATAAAAGGCATTGTTTTCACATACTTTTATTTATTTTAGTAGATGTTCGAAGTGACCACCGTTTTTTTCAATACAATATTCAACACGTTTAGGTAACGATCTTACTATTGCATTTTGTATCTTCATGTGGTGAATTTGCGTTAAAATTGACTCTATGGCTGCTTTTAGGTCTTCAACGGTGTCATAGCTTGTTTTGTACACTTCATCCTTAACATAACCCCACAAGAAATAGTCTAGAGGCGTTAAATCGGGCGACCTCGCGGGCCATTTGATAGGGCCGTTCGTACCAATCCATTTCTGGGAAAAGTTCTCAGTTAAAAAGTCTCTAGCTATGCGACTATCGTGAGCCGGTGCTCCATCCTGTTGAAAATAAAGTTGTTCTCTTACTTCTGCTGACATTTCTCCTAGGGCCTCTAAAAGCAGCAAAGAGGTACCTACAAACAACCATAGAGACAAGTTTACATGCCTGAACTTGTTGAATATTGTAATGGTGGTCACTTCGATCACCTACTAAAATAAATAAAAGTATGTGAAAACAATGCCTTTTATTCATTTTAGACATCATGTTCCATAGAAACATTTACTGCTTAAGACCTACACAATCGATATCTAAATAGAAATAGTGTTAGTTTTTTTTTTCAAAACGACCGGGTTCGATTCCCGAGCTGAGTACATGTTTTTTTTTAAATGTATGAATGCAGTTTTTCTTGTTATTAAAATCGATGACATGATTCCTAAGAACAGATCTTCGTATATCTTATAGTTTCAGACTTTCCCATACTGACCGCTCTGAATGAGCCACCCTGTATATTTCTAAATACATACATATTATAGATAAATTACACCCAGACAAAGCACAAATGATCGTGCTCATCACACAAACATTTGTCCTGGGTGGGAATCGAACCCACGACCTTGCGCATAGCAGGCAGGGCCACAGACCACTAGAGCAACAGGCCTGTCAGTAGGTATTTCGAATATGTCTATGGACGAACACGAAGGTTCGTTTTGCGAACCATTTTTCGAGTTTCAACCTTATCACTACGAGATAAAGCTCATGTCTAGTGTCACGTCACTCTGCTGCTGATAAACTTTTTCCTTGCACCTGGAACGATAACTACAGTAGCATAATCTGCCTATCTGCATATGGTCAGTGGCCCTGACTACTATACGCAAGGTCGTGGGTTCGATTCCCACCCAGGACAAATGTTTGTGTGATGAGCACGATCATTTGTTCTTTGGCTGGGTGTAATTTATCTATAATATGTATGTATTTAGAAATATATATGTATGTTTATCAGTTGTCTAGTACTCATAGCACAAGCTCTGCTTAGTTTGGGACTAGATGGCGTTGTGTGAAAGTTGTGGAATATTATTATTGTTATTATTATAATGTCCCCACTGATGGGACACAGGCCTCCTCTCAGTGAGAGAGAGTTGGCCGAAATCCACTACGCGGGCCCAGTGCGGGTTGGAAGATGTCACATGTCTTCGAATTTTTGGTTCTGGGACATGACGGTTCCCTCACGATGTGTTCCTTTCTAGCTTGTCTCGTTTGTACTCTCAACCTTGTACCACATTAATATAAACGTGATATTTAACACAATGTTAGTCTGTCGGGTTTACCCCGAGTTATGTTAGTTTTTTTTTTACCACTTTTAACGTTTAGGGCAGGTTTAGATTTACTTAGAATTGAAGAAGGAAAAATGGGGTTGCCAGAGTAAAAATGCCTTTACATAATCAGCCTTAAATATTCCCACTACTGGGAATCGGGGCTCCTCTCTGTGAAAGCGGGCTGTAATTAACCACGCGGGTGCAGTGCGGGTTGGTAAAGTAAATTTTCATGAAAATGAAATAATTTAAAATGTCCTTGTAGTAATGATGGGTCCACACGATACAGACTTTCATACAGACTTCTATAGAATTTTGTCTGTTGTGTGTATGAAAGTCTGTATCGTGTGGACCCACCATAAGAGTAATTTTTACTCTGACAGTCTCAAAGGTGAAGAACTAAGCGAGTGTCTTTAATTTATAAAAAAATAAAATATTTACATTGGACTAGCCTCGATGAAATAATAAAATCAATGATTTACTTTTGAATTTTAAATAAATGCCTTGTCAAGAGATTTTTTTTTTATAAATTGCGTTTGACAATGCATTCATTTGATATTGTTTCCGAAAATGATTTTAATTTTGTTTATTTATTTTGCTCAAATCAAATTTTCGATAAAAATCATAAGCAGGGCTTTTAAATAACTCAATACTGCCTTCAAAGAGTCGTTCAAAAAACGAGAGTTGTTCTTATCGAGGCACACAAAATGGTGGCCAACTCGCTCTTGTTCAAAGAATTTAAACACATTGTTACCTATATTTTTAGTTTATTGAAATGAATGGTTTTTAATTTCATATTTTAATATAAAATTTTGTTTTAAGTTAAGTTTATTATTAAGTGGTAGTTTAGTTAACACTGTTGGTAATTTTTATGTGATATGTAATTTAGGGTAATATGCGCAGACAGCAATGTTAAATGTATCTGTAACTTATTTCTTTGCTCTCAATTATGATATTTTGTTCATATCATATTTTTTTTTTTTTTTATAATTGTCATAGTCAAAGACCCCAAAGAATGACAAAAAAAAAATATAGCGTTGAATTGAAAATTTACTTCTGCATAAGCTATTCACAACCATCCGACAGGCTATTATATCGAAAATGACACATTTCGATAATCTTGTTTGCCTTGTCGACAGCAAACAGCTGTCGGAAGAATAGCAGTGGTCTTTCTTATTTAGGGCTGACTTTTCAATCGACAAATCATTTTTATTCGTAGAACAAAACTGACGGATGTTGTGTGGAAGAACTGTCAAAAATTCAAAACAATTAATTTCTTCTGTCATCACATAATTTTTTCAAATGTATACTAGATGTATTTTACAGGTTCAAAAATTTTTCAGGCTGTTCTACTCGTGTCTATGAACAACTTTCACTATGGAACTAACTCTGAAATCACGAAATCAAAATCAGCTGTTTAATACAAAAGTTCAATACCTACTTGACCAAAATGTATGAAACAGCTGATTTTTTTTCGTGATCTCAGAATTGGTTCCATAGTGAACGTTGTTCATATTCATGTGTAGAACATCCTGTAAAAATTTGGAGACGGTAAAAAAAAAATCATGCTTCATAATTATTATTTACATTTGAAACACTGCTGACTGCGCATATATTATTAATAATTATTAATTTCTTACAGATATTCCACCTTACGGGCTAAGTCAGATTCATAATTACGGTTAGATTTAATAAATCGATGTTTTAAGCCCTCTTACAGAAATAATCTCAGTTTTTAAAAGCCAAATCAATTTTAGGCAATGTCAAATCTCAAGTAAATAAAAAAAAAAAAAAAAAAAAAAGTAAAGCTAACCGCACATGACAGCGGCGTCGGGCCCTAACGCATCGTATTTCTTACAAACAAACACATATTCAGATGAACTTGATATGAGCGTATTAAAAAGTGCGGTGCGTCCCACCTTTCGTGTGCGATAGTTCATACAAAATTTATGACGTAGGAGGATTTTTGAATTGCGACGCGGCCGTGCCAAGTCTGCGCCAGCCTTTATTTAATTGGTTCAACCAATCACAACAAAAGAAAGAAATAAAGAAAAAAAAACGTTTATTCTGCACAAACAAAACGCACGTTACAAATAAAAAATAAAATAATAATAATAAAAAAAGACAAAATATACAAAGTAGTCAAAAGCCTCGTACTCCAGCTATAAATTATTGACAATTACACCTCCACACACACACCTAACATGAGATTTGGCAGCATATTTACAGATCAGACTTTTAGAAACTGGGGCTCATTATCACACTGTAGGGATGATATCGCTCCGTCTTATCCGGCTGAATGCTGAAGGCAGCTAACTACCCTACAAAAAGTAATGCCTACTTCATAGATTTAAATCCCTAGATTTGCACCTAAAAAGTATCCATACTGAGAAGAGTGAGTTCACACGTGATTAAATAGCGTTTGCATCACAAGTCAAGTCACTGTGTCATTGTGTGTCGAAACAAAACAGAAATGCGAGTATCTTTTGTAGGGCGAATCTAACGATTTAAATTTTTGGCCTACTTATGTAGACTTATAAGGTATCCACGAGATAATATAAATTCAGGTTCGGAGTAAATACCGAAAAGTAAAAGTTTTAAATGAGAAATTATATAAAACGAAAAAATAAGGTTTTGTGGATTCTGACAGTACCCGGAGTGGTATCATTTCTATAGTATTTTAGCATAATATACTGGATGATAGTTTTCACCGTCTCGAAATTTTTACAGGGTGTTCTACCCATGAATATGAACAACTTTCACAACGGGACCAACTCTGAAATCATTAAAAAAAATCAACTGTTTAATACAATAGTTCAATACCTATTTGTACCAAAATGTATGAAACAGCTGTTTTTTTTTCGTGATCTCATAGTTGGTCCCATAGTGAAAGTTGTTCATATTCGTGGGTAGAACAACCTGAAAAATTTCGAGACGGTAAAAAAAATAACGCAGTATATAACCAATTCAAATAATAAATGTTGTAGAAAAATACTTAATCAATCAATGTATATCACTATAAAAACGTTTCGGAGCTACGGCGATATTCCCTTTATACAGATAAAGCTATCTGATGACAGGCCTGTTAGTCTAGTGGTCAGTGGCTTTGACTGCTATACGCAAGGTCGTGGGTTCGATTCCCACCCAGGACAAATGTTTGTGTGATGAGCACGATCATTTGTTCTGTGTCTGGGTGTAATTTATCTATAATATGTATGTATTTAGAAATATATATGTATGTTTATCAGTTGTCTAGTACCCATAGCACAAGCTCTGCTTAGTTTGGGACTAGATGGCGTTGTGTGAAAGTTGTGGAATATTATTATTATTATCCTCGAAGAGCGGTGGCCGCTACATAACGGCCGCAGCGACACGACGGTGATAAAATGATGGCAGCGGGGAGTTACGGCAATTGATATTACGGTGTCAAAAAACGCTATCTAAACTTACGACTTGACGTCATTCGCCGCTCTTCTAGGAAATCTTAGCTTCTTACTTATCATTTTCTATCGACCACTTTGAAGGAAACGCACACGTAGCCCGCAAAATTCAAGTTTTTTGCCATTTGCAGGACAGTATCAGGTTGTATGTTGATTGAAATATGATTGGAGACCGTAAAATGTTTGTATTTACAGAATTATAATCATTGAAATCATCAGTACAACCTTCTTAGTTCATATCGTCGCTTATCTTACTAACTGACGGAACTAACTTTGAGGTGACTCTTCAGGACAAGCTTTTTGCGGTTTCGCACTATATTTGTTGAATTGTAATTCTCATAATAAGCGACTGATCAAAACAAAATTGCATGAATTATATTATTATTTGGTTATTCTTCCTATATATATATATAAGATAAAAAAAATATAAACATTTAAATACAGATACGTCTGTTAGAAAGATAAGCGACGATATAACCCTATTGAATTACGAAAAAGTCATTCAATCTGGCTAGTTGGATACCCTTTCGCTTTACCACATTAACAGAAAAATTGTTTACTTTGAGAATGCAGTCCGTTGGTCTTTTATGCGGTATCTGCAAATGTACCATTTTGTATTTAGCTTTATACAACAATTCAAAATAATCTATAACAATAGTACTGTCAAATTATTGATTAATCAACGAATAAAGCAAGTTTATTTATCCATCGCGATTTATTGTAATTGACGTCTTCTCAGTTATTTGGCAGCATCCACATCAGTGTTGTCTAGGTAGGGCTGTTCCATCATCGCAGCCGAATAACTTTGCTATCGGTTTAAATTTATGCCTTGTGCCACGAATGTAAATGTAAGTAAATATAAATTCTCCTAAGCCCACGTTGGCACGGAGGTAAAAATATTGGATTTTGCGCGCACGTTGGATTTTCAACTCTCGGTGTGGAGCCGAGCATTCAGAATCCAACAGAGCGCATCCAACGCGTCAAAACAACTGTTGGATTTTCACATTTCAGCGCTAAGCCGTGTGATGAAACTCCAGTGCGCGAAAATGGGCTTATACATTTCTGTTTCTTTCGTCTTTTCAAGGACCGTCGTCGTTCCTCCGAAAACTTATGAAATTGTATTTGATGTCTAAAATATTGGAACTTTTGTCGGATACATGTCGATAATTGATTATGTGTGAACATTTATTTGTTATTGTAATTATGAAATAAAGGGGATTTTGTACTAATGGCCTGTATTTTATTTTTTGTTCCTGCTTTTATAGACCCTAGTTGAAGAATTCTATAAAGATAGCCAATAAAGTACCTGACGTAATTTCCCGCTGTGTAAAATAAGTGGCGTAATTTTCGTTTCAACAGAGTGAGTCGCG
Source organism: Eremobia ochroleuca (assembly GCA_949629135.1). Taxonomy (NCBI): domain Eukaryota; kingdom Metazoa; phylum Arthropoda; class Insecta; order Lepidoptera; family Noctuidae; genus Eremobia; species Eremobia ochroleuca. The sequence continues at coordinate 7,678,091 of OX451411.1, read as the reverse complement.
TAATTTACGTTGCGCAAAATGAGTTGCGTGACTTTCGTCTTGAGCATGGATCATAATTTAGAAGACTGATTCTCAGCCACTAAAATTATATTAACACTTGGCATGTTGGCATACTTCGCCGCCGAATTACGCGTGCAGCGGGCCACAAATCTACTAATTAATACGTATTTTTACGTGACCTAGTGACAGACTACAAAAAACGTAAAAATACGTTGCCCGCATGCCAACGGTTGCAAAGGTTTGTAAAGTTAGGCAATAAAATAAAACAGCACATTTATAAAAACATATTCGTTATATTCGGTGTCCGACGTGGTCAGTTACAATAATATCAACAAAGCTAAGTGAAAGCCGCGACATCTTTTTTGTACACTCACCTACGGCACGGTATGTGATGAAACAATGCATTGTTTTTCATCAAAGGTTTCCGTAAAGGAGGGGGTATCTTTATGACAGTCGTTACGGTTAGTCAGACCCCAAAGTCTTAAGCAGGCTTTCCAAGGGGTACCGTGTTACCCAGTAGATAACTGGGTTGTGGTCAGGTAGGTAGACGCTCCATGTAAAACACTGGAATTCAGCTGCTGATAGCTGGTATACATAGAGGACTTACAACACTGCTGGCGAAATGTGGATGTACAGACGCCAGCACATCAAGCTACTACAATCTGTCAAATTTCTTTAATAGATATTCAACTTTATCGCTAAAGCATAAGGTTCAAGGTCGATTGGGAAAATTTGACAGTTTCAGGTAGCTTGATGTGCTGGCGGCTGTACTATAGGTACAACAGCCTCGTCCTTCGGGGAAATGAAATTCAGCATATGATGCTAGAACCCCTAGCGAAGAAATATTACGTGAGTTATCAAAAAAAACTAGTTAAAAATCTGTTTCATATATGGACTGCAATACCTACGCGGTCAAAATGAATGGAACCGCTATTTTTCTTTTTAACCCTTTGCAATCGGGAGTAAAAATTTCGCACAGATCAGTAAAAACTTATTAATCCTTTGGAAAGTATTCAGAGGTCCAGAGGTCCTTGGAAAAAATCTCATGCAACCTGGTCTTCATCAGTCAGACCCTCACATACGTGAGGTTCAGGAATAATTTGATAGTCGCTCGATCGTGCTCAGAATTTTGTAAAGTCGAAACTCACGATCATTCATAAGCGATGAAAAAGTTTGGCATGGTAACAAGTTGCGCGTCCCTGACACCCTGTATACTTTCGTTCGCCTTTCTTTAAAATGCATTATTCCACCACGTTTCGGCCGCAAAACTCGCAACACTATAATATCGCTCTATCATCTATTGGTATACATTTACAACGTTATTGGTGCGGCCCGTACACGTATTGACACAAAAAGATGTAAACACAGATTACTCAGTGACCTACCTAGGAGAGCAACGATTCACCCAACAAATCGTTGTACAGACGCCAGCACATCAAGCTACCCGAAACTGTCAGATTTTCCCAATCAACTTTGAACCTTATACTTTAGCGATAAAGATGAAAATCAATTAAAGACATTTGACAGATTGTAGTAGCTTGATGTGCTGGCGTCTGTACCTACACCATGTAATTAATAATGCATACTTTGTAAGTCCCTCATGTATTACAAATAAATTATATTATATTAAATAATAATGAAAAAACTTGTAAAAAAAGATTTAAAACTACAAAGTTTTTAATTCAACTATGATGTATAGCTGTACAGGGATCTTTTGGCCTGTGGCTAAAGTCGGAACTAGCGACGTCATCATCTTTCATCCGAACATTTACGCCCTCGTACCCACCGGCGATTTTTATCGCGCACTGGTTTTTCAAGACTGCTTAGTGCTAATAGTTGAAAATAGCGTACAAGGGCTCATAAATAAATAATCAAGAAAATGCAGTTAATATTTTTTTGCGTCAATACGTATGCGGTATGTATAATTTAAAGATACATTTTATTTTAAATATATTTCTTATCAACATGTTTATAGTTTGTTTTTTATGAATTTTATATGAAGCCGTGATTTTAAAACCTCATTCCTAATTAAACTTTTTTCTACGACACCGAGAAACATTATTTTCATTTTTAACAATTACCTACCTTTTAAAATCACGACCTTTTTTAACGTGATTTGCTTACGAGAATGTATTTTTAAGATTCTGCATAGGTACTTTGTAATATCTTCTTTGCAATATAATGGAATGAATAAATATATTTAAGCCTTAACCGGTTAAAATCCGAAAAAGTATGTAATGTGCCAATGTTACTTTTTGTTTGTAGGATTATGTAACCAAAGTGTGCCAACGGGACCCTATTACTAAGGCTCCGTTGTCCGGCCGTCCGTTACAGGACTGTTTCATTTGAACCGTTATAGGTAGACACTTGAAATTTTCACAGTGTGTACTATGGCCGATATAACAACAAATGCAAAAAAAAAATCAAGGGTGGTCACCATATAAGAAACGGTTTTTTCGGCATTTTATTGCTCGATAGTGTCAAATATTATTCGGTGTTACGGAACCCTTAGTGTACGAGTCCGATTTGGCTGCTCTTTTAATGTTAACTTTATAATAATGACGGCCATTTCGCTCATTAACCGGTTAATACAAGATACAACTGCGCACATTAATCGTAATATCTTAATAAACACACCACAAATATAAAATGTTATAATAATAATATCGAATTCACGAAGAATACTGAATATTTACAAAAATATTAAAGCTAAATGGAGTAAGATATCTAGAAACTATGTGTTTTTTTTAATAATAATAATAAACGTTATTTAAAACAAAAACATAATGTCTGTCAATGTAGTGTGTCTTAAACTTAACAAGTAAAAAAATAAAACAAATAAAAAACATGGCTTCCGATTAATAATAGGAACATAAAACTATGTACAAATATATGTAAACAATAATAATTTACGCGATGTACAGACGCCAGCACATCAAGCTACTACAATCTGTCAAATTTCTTTAATAGGTTTTCAACTTTATCGCTAAATCATAAATAAGCTCCAAGGTTGATTGGGAAAATTTGATAGTTTCGGGTAGCTTGATGTGCTGGCGTCTGTACAAATACACAGTACTTGGGGCAAAAACTTGCTGTTTCCCTTAGAGTAGCGTTTTTATGACATAGACATACATAAACTCACGCCTTTTTCCTATAGGCAGAAAAGCCAGAAACTACAGAACACCACCTGCTACAATCCTTACATACACTTTCTGCTTTGTTTACGTTCATACACGCACGAACGTTGCGAGTTAGTACTCGCACCTGCAGTGCTATTCTGTAAAAATCTCACCGTGAGAACTTAGGTGAAGTGAGCTGTTATTAGGGATTAACACTATTGACTGCTCACTTCACTTATGATTTCACGGTGAGATTTTTACAGAATCGACCGGCTGTATTAAAAGTGACAGAAGTCAATTCAAGAAACAATTCTGAACAAACTACTTTCATGATGTGAATCAATTCAATTACACATTATACAAATTCATCGTATTGAGATATTTAATCAAATGGACGCACGAAATTTTTTATAGTCATCAGTTTCAATTTGATTTTATATCCACGTAAATTATTAGTATCAACATATAAAATAAATAAACTTAAAACAGAACTACTGCAATCATAACCTTACCCATAAGGGGGCTACGTTAAAATAACCCGCGGAATTCAAAGGGAATTGAAGATTTTTATATAGAGCCATCCCAACCTGTCCGCCATATTGTTTTTTTTTCAAAATGGCGGCTACCCTTGAAACTGAAACTGGTCGCAGCTTCCCTTGGTTCAATTTAACGGAACTGCTATTCCAGTCAGCGAAAAGGTTAAGAACCTTAGGGTTTGGATCGATAAACATTTTTTTTTTGTATCTGGTAAGTCACTGAGACGATTGCGGAACTTTCTTCCAACTGCTACTAAAACTGCGCTTGCACAATCCCTTTTACTTCCTATCCTTGACTACGCTGATGTCAGTTATCCAGATCATACTGGGGCACAACTAAATAAACTTGAGCGACTTCAAAACTTTTGCATAAAATTTATATTTTCCCAGCGCAAATATGATCACATATCTGAATTTAGTAGAAAGCTCAAGTGGCTTCCCATACGTCTTCCCCGGAATTCTCATATCTTGATTCAGTTCTACAGTATTTTGTTTAATCCTAAAACCCCCTCTCATCTTAAAGAACATTTCAAGTTCCTTCATGACACACATAATATTAGATATCTGAGGTCATCGGAAAACCTGGGACTAGAGATGTCGATACATTCCACTAGTTTCTATGAAAAATCTTTTACTGTTCAAGCAGTACGGTTATAAGGCGTGCTCAAATTTTGTCCATTTTTTTAAACTATGATAAAAAAAGCACTTCCTCTCCCCTTAAATAATACCTATCTTCATTGTATCGTGTAAATGGTACACCACAGACTACCTACAGTATTTGTCTCTCCTTCCCTTTTCAATCCATCCAAAGGTTATCTTTAAAAGATCGCTCTTAGCGATAAGACCGTAAAATTTCTAGATTTGTCTGTAATTTATATGGTGTACATAATAAAGAGTATTCTATTCTATCAATGCAAACAGAAAACATAATAAGACCAAAGTCATGTGATCAATTTTGAACGTTAATATCTCGGAAACGGGACGCTTTACGGGGTTATATTTTCTGTTTTGAAAAAAAAAAGTAATAATAATAAATAAATAGCGGACAGGCAGGTATGGCAGGCTTCATATGTCTTCAATCCCTGTCTTGAGTTTTATGCAAATGAAAGTTGTATGTTCATTGAAATATGATTCGCGACCATAACAAATATGGCTTTCCAGAATCATTTATTTATTTATTTACGGACCACAAACAGCAGTGTAATAATAAGTAAATAAAGGTCAGAACTTAATAATAGAGGTAACAAATACACTACTCACAATGTTATCCACATATTACTAAACAGATCTACTAGTTGTTAGAAAGAACGACATAAAAATAAACAGAATAAAAGTAAACATTACTCAATTATTAGGGTTCTGATCACTTAAAATTAGTAACAATTTCTTTATTGCTGAGAAACATAATATCAGTTGAGCCACACTGGACACTAGGGACACATACAATAGGCAGTTTGGCTCAACTGAAAATCAGGCCGCTGCATCGATTAGTTGACAAAGTAATCGATGCAGCGGTGAGCGTACGCCTCAGTTGGTTCTACAAAAAGTAGTTGCAAACAAGTGCCTCGATTATTATTATATTATAATCATTAGAATCAGCAATACAATTTCGTGAGTTAGAATTGACCTTACATTTTCATGAAATACTCATTCAATAGGGTAAAATGAACTTAGAGAGATGTATTGATGATTTTTATGATTATAATTCTATAAATGAATATTAGTTACAGCCGCGAGTCATATTTAAATCAACATACAACCTAATATTGACCAGGGGCCGTATTACGAAGTAATAATGCCATCGTGATTCCAGTGCGAAAACGAGATGGTGCTATCGGTTATGTATAGCTCCGTCTCTCTCTTACACTGGAAAGATGATGGCATTAAGCCGTCATAATACGGCACCAGAAAATTGCAAAAAAGTAAAGAAAAAAAAATGAATTTTGCGGGCTATGTTGACGCTTTCGGCATAATATTACCTTATTTAAAATGCGTTAAAAATATACAGATATTATAAGGAATAGCCGGGCAAACTGGAAAGTATGTTATAGGAATAATTAGCATGCAAACAGGAGCAAATTTTCAATTAAAAAACTCGTAGAAATTGTTAATTAAATGCGAACAATAATTATATTCAAAAAATTTATCGTTCGACGCAAAAATTTAAAAATTACTTTTTTTCTAATAAATATTTGATAAAAGCCACGAATGTTATACAATTAGATTAATTTTATACTTCTTAATTTCAACGTGAGGTCACGATTTCTATAAAAGCAACTTGCTTTATTTATAGTGAATGTTTCTGCTGACTATACTTATTTAAATGCATTAGGAAATGACACTCTTTTATAGTTAACGATCTAATGTAATATTTAGTTTTTCTTGTTGTCTATTCGACCTCGTAATTGTTTTACCACCCTAAGTTTAAATGTCATTTTTTTTAAATGTGTACAGCCCAATTCCATTTTAGCATGGCAGCTTTCCGAGTGACATTTGAATGAATGACACTTGCATGTCATAAAACGGCGTTATTTGTTTCTGTAACAGTTAGATAGACTCAACCTTAGTGTAAGCTAGTGATTTCATAGAAAAGCGGTGGCCGCTACATAGCGTCTGCAATTTACCGGCGAATTGATTAAAATAACAAAAAGGTCTGGAGTAATTAAGTTCAAGGGATTGGCTCTGAAATTAATTTGGGGTAGGTCTTGACAAAGACCGTTTCGTGCCACCGTGGTGAAGTTTGGGCCAAAAGATCGCGGCAAATAACGTCACTGAAACGTTATTTACGAAAGTAAGTGGGCGTATTTTTTGCCACCGTAATGTTAAACCCCGCTGCTATCATATTCATGACAGCTATTACTATGGCGCCCACCGCTCTTCTAGGTATCCGTAACTTTAGTGAAGTATCAAATATTATGGAAATTTTTGTCGAAAGTAGTAACGCATTTACGAGGTCCAATATACTTTAACCATAGTACAAAACATACGAATCTACGTTAACTTATCGACACGCATTTTTCGACAGCCCGTGTTCAAATAACTTGATACTTTATTGCCTGTACTCACATATTTTTCCACACGTAACATATTAATATAAAATAATATTAAAATAACTTATCGAATCCTTGTGACGATGTCACCTTATGAGTGTGTTTGGCTGTTATAATAATAATTACCTACAAACGGGGTGAATAGGGATGCAAGGGTGAATCGGGACGAAATTTTAAAGTGGATTTTAACGTTGAAATAATATAGTTTACTGCAAACAAGGGCGAAAATCGTTAATTATAATACAGTAAACACATAAAGAGTCCTTTTTGGCAGCGAACTATATTATTTCAATGTTAAAATCAATTTTAAAGTTTCATCCCAATTCACCCCTGCATCCTTATTCGCCCCTTTGGCGGTATAGCAGTTTCACCAAACGTCTATCAGTTTTTTAAATTGTCCAAGTAACATTATAAAGGAGGATTATTTCTAGCATATCTAATCAGGTATCTTAAATAACTCAAAGAATAATAATTATGCCCATTTGCACTCAAGTCTCACTGGGCAAGTTCTAATAGGTAAATAAGTCAACGCGCACTGGGCTCGCCTGGTGGATTACGGCCCACTCCTTCTCACAGAGAGGAGGCCTGTGTCCCAGCAGTGAGAACATTATATATTCTGATGATGTAAATTAAAGTAACACATATTACAGCATTTTTATATCACGAAGCGACGCGCGCTTTACTTGTGGTAACAAAGTGTACAGACACGCTGTAAATGTGTGCGTGAAGACGAGTAGCGTCAGCATAAAACCAAACACACTTCCGACTTCGCCATTGTCTCAGACGGTAACGAGAGCTCTTGCGCATACACGCAAATATTTACAGCGTGTTTGTACACTTGATAACCACAAGTAAAGCGTGTGTCATTTTGTGAGATAAATATAACCTTGGCTTGCACAGTAAGAGGCGATTCCTAAAGTTGCAATACTGGTATTGGGAAATGCCTAAAAACTTAGACGAAGCTTATTTTGAGTGCTAACGGACAGCATATAACAGTATGGAAATAAGTATCTGTAACTGGGCATTTTGCATAACAATATGTAGTAGCCCTTTGTAGTATTTATTTTGACTGTTACACTAACCCAAAGTATAATATAATCAATTCACAGTAATGTCAACACGACAATATAGGTCTTAATCCCTCGTAATAAGAGCCAAATTCTCAAACACAACTCAATTTTACATCGCGGTTGAGTTCATGCTATTTCTCGTCACTTTAAGGAGACAGAAGCCTTTAAAGAATGTCTTTAACCCCGATTTTTTTTGTATTGTTGAATGGGCCCGCTCTTGATTTCGATCACGCCTGATGGAAAGCGATGGATGAGGTCTATGATGGAACGAGCGTACCCAGAAGATGCCTAAGGTACTGGAACTCCCACGCATCGATGAAACATAGCAGGCTCAATTGTTTTAGCATTTTGTAAAGCAAAGCGCGGCAATACTTAGCTTAGCCCTGGCCCCGGGGGGAGGGGGGGGGGGGGGGAAGACACGCGGTACGGCGTGATAACCGCGCCGGAGAAAAAACGTGTCTGTCATCAAGCTTCCATAGTTATCCATATAACACTGACGACCGTGCCTACACACGGCGAAAAAACACGTCGTTTTTCACGGCAAGAAAAACGTGTGTAATACGGAAATTAGATAATTACCGAAGCGCAAATCTTTTCTGGTTTAGCTGTACCGTATTCATGATAAACAAAAGTTGCAAAACTGTTTCTCAACTTCGGTTCCAATGCATTCTCGGATTTGAAGTGTAGTATGAAAAATCGGTGGTATTTAAATACCATTTTAGGAAATCTACAAACTATTACCAAACATCATTCTATCATCGTATAGACTCAATCTGTTACTTTCACTCGCCCGTCCCTTCTGTAGCGCCCTATCTCTTCTTGCCCTTCTGACGGCTACAGGAAGATCTCCAGGCGTTTTAACCCTTCCTGCTGGGTTTAGAAGATTAATGTCACCAGCAGAAGAGAATATTTCAGACACTTGCTCCAGTGAATGCTGTCTTTTTATAGCTAGATTTTTTAAAGTCGGTTTTGGGGAGTGGTTTCCAGGGTACTTTAATTCTGTTGTATCGATTTCGCCGTTCAAAGCGGCTAGGTAAACAGGATTATCGCCGCTGTAACCGTTTACTACATTCTCCTTATCATTCGGATCGCTAAATTCGTTATCAAAATTAGTATATTTATTCTGGAATTTGTTGAACGTGAAATCGGTAACTTGGCTGGATTCTTTTAAGACTTCGTTTTGGTATATTTTTTTCTTTTCCGCGTCTGTTTTTGGTATGGCTTGCATGGTTATTTTTGAGCCGCCATTCTCGGATAAGAGCATCAAATGCTCATCTTCACTGCTCGAGCAGTCGGAGTTGATGTCAAAAGGACTTATGTTGCCGTTGTAATTGTCTTGTGTGTCTATGTACTGAAGTTCTAAGTTGATACTCGCTCTAGAAGAGCTGCCGCTGTTTATAATCCTGTTATCACAACTCAGTCGTTTTTTAACAGTCGAGTCTTCAGATTCAGAATTAGATTTTAAAATACTTTGAGATGAAAGCGATGTTTTTACAGATCTTTTATTTAAACTCTCCGAACTACCTTTTTTACTCTTCATTTCGATAAAATCTGGGGGTTTCGCTTTCGGGACTATAACTGCGAAGATTTGATTTGGCGTCCGTGCTTCATTCTCTCTGTTCGGCAACTCTTTGAACCCAAAGACTTTGTTATCAGATTCCAACATCATAGTCGGTGATAGGGTTCTGTTCGGTGGTGATAGAGTGCAGGGCCCTTCGAAGTTATAAGGGGATCTATCTTGGTTTATAGTGAGGTTCGAGGGTCGATCCCTATCAGTAATATTAGAAGGCTTATCAACTATTGATGTCATAGTTCGTTGAGAATTCTCAGCTAGTTTCACTTCAGTCTCTTTCCTGTTTAATTTTTCGAAGAATTTCTTAATGCCCCATTTAGGCTTTTCTACCTTAACATCTTGGAGTAAATTGGTTTGTTTCGGAGCCCTATCAACGTCATGGGCTGTCACATTATTCTGTACGTAATCTAACGGTCTTTGGTAAGACCTAATTTCGGTTTGGCCGGAGTTTTCAAGTAAAGGAATCCTTGTATGACTTGAAACGCGAGCTACAGACAAACAGTTTTCTTCTATATTCGGTACTCGAAGAGTTTCTATAGGAGCTGTTATGTCTTTAAGGGATTTGTGTATTAGTTCGACGGTGGCTTGTTGTGTATTTGTATGCGTGTTGCGTTCTATGCACGCGTTACGACCTATGTGCGGTTGGGGGTACAGCAGAGGTGTGTGAACGTCACAGTTTTGGGTTGTAGTGCAGTTTGAGTTTTTGTCGGATTCCGGTGGGGGGTGTACGTTGGAGTCTGCTGTGAAAGAAAGAAAAAATATGTTAATTATTTTGCCGATTTACCATCCGCAACCCAGTTACATACTTACATACGGTTGATACCCCCCTTCCGTTACACGCTGTATATTGCTTGGATTTAATTGATTATCACACCTCAACGTCCGTGTAACTATTTCCTACCACAATGACGCCGGGTTAAAAGTAGGTACTTTTTTATAAAAAAAAAAAAACATAGAATGTAAAGTTATGCCCATCAAACCTTACAACCTCGACTCATTATTTGGATTTTTTTTTTGTGGTTTTATGACTAAATCAGATATGGCTCGAATTTATATCAAACTGACTATAATCAACTGCAAAATTAAATAATGTTTTTTTTTTTTAATTATTTGTTAATGTTAATGGGGGCCTACTCTTGACCTCGATCTCGCCTGATGGAAAGCGATGGATGGGGTAGCAAGTCCGCTGTGGTTGATATATCTTTTGTACTTATCACCAGGTTGAGGGGCTTGTGGCTAAGTAATAACAGCCGCACTGGTCAATCGATCAGGTTAAGCTACGCTTGCCGCGGTTGGTCTTTGGATGGGTGACCATCTTTACATACCAAGACCCCTCCGTGCCTCGGAAAGCACGTTAAGCCGTTGGTCCCGGCTGTCATTCGTGGATCTTTGACAGTCGTTACGGGTCGTCAGAAGCCCGAAAGTGACAACCAGTCTTACCAAGTGGTTTCGTATTACCTAGTAACTGGGTTGTGGAGGTCAGATAGGCAGTCGATCCATGTAAAATATTGGTACTCAGCTGCATCCGGTTAGACTGGAAGCCGACCCCAACATAGTTGGGAAAAGGCTAGGCAGATGATGATGACTTACCACCAGGTTGGTGTGGATGTAGATTGTTGTCGTGTATGAGCGGCCCTTGAGCGTGTAACATCTGCTTCAGTTCAGCCATGCGCTCTTCTACACAAACTGCAGTTAATCTGGGGACAAGTTTTTTAGTCCGTGAGGGGCCATTCAAGTATTACGTAAGCACTATGGGGGGGCAGGGAGGAGGGTGGGGTCTTTGCTTTGCTTATATTTGATGACATGGGGGATGTGGGGTCCGGAAGGTGATTATTTCGGATACTTTTTCGGATTTTCAAAAAAATTTAGTCAATTTTGGTTTGAACACATATTATTACGGCAACCCTACTTGCCTATGCTTGAAAACGAAGCGCATTTTCAGGGATTCCCGGAATTAATTAAATAAATAGTTATAAATAAGAGCAGCAGGCTCATGAATCAATAAAGAAACCACAACACATTGTAAAATGCATGTACAGACGCCAGCACATCAAGCTACCCGGAACTGTCCGATTTTCCCAATCAACTTTGAACCTAATGTTTTAGCAATAAAGTTGAAAATCTATTAATTAAATTTGACAGATTTTAGTAGTTTGATATGCTGGCGTCTGTACCTACCAATGTTGACGTAAGGCTGGGGGGGGGGGGGGTGTTATAGACTTGCTTACTTTTGCTGTGGAAGGGGGGGGGGGGGGGTGATAATTGCAAAAAATCAGATTACGTAATACTTGAATGGCTCCTTAGCTGAGTTTGATGAATTAACCTTTAATTTTGATAAAAAAAGAATAATTAAGTACGAATGTGCTACACTACAATATCATCAAATCAAAATAAGGTGCAGTCTTCAATTGAAGAAGTATCATTCTGCATGTTTTTTTACTAACCGCGTGCAACGCGGTTTCACTCGCATTTTAGAGGTAACTATTATTATTATATTTTTACATATTTATTTATTTATTTATCCTCCTACTGGAACGCCATATAGCAATTACACCAACGGAGCAAAAAATTACTTAATGTGCTGCCTCCCATCCATCCTGTGCGTGGTGGACATCGAACGGGCGGAAATGGAACACGCACGCTCACACAGCGTTAGCTCAATAGTGCCATTACTCCATCCAAATCGCGCACATTCTTTGCGATTTTTTTTTTAGATACAATTAATTTTACATATCTCGGGATCATGAGGTCCCGGTCCTTTGGAAGGCGTACAAGGCGCCGAAGCCAACTCGCAGAGGCCCCTTAGGAGATTGTAATGAAATGCGGCACCATCCGACGATTATCCCTGTATGCACTATGCAAGTGTACCCAAGGACAACCCCCGGTTGGTGTAGAACTATTGCAAGATATGGAAAATTAAAAAGTTCGACTATGGGTTTGGGTGGCTAAAGTTATTTGGTTACCATGAACTATGGAAGAACTATAGCCCCTGCTTGATCAATGTTTTATATAAACACGGATAAAATGGCAGGGGATGACTTGCACACTCAATAATTATTATTATGTTAAGGCCACATGAAAATATAATGTGGTAATTTTAAACGCAGGGCAAAAAATGTATCTTGCGGAGGTGTATCGTATCACCGGTAATTATAAAACTATGATGTATTTCAATATAATTGTTCTTATTGACAAAACCATATTTATTACTTTGTTGCGAACTAAAAACTACCTTATGTCCATTAGTCAAAGTCTAAATCAACTTACTCGCTGTCTTGAATATCATCGTATACATTCTAGAAACGTCGACGCTACTCGATTAGGGATGGGACACATTCAAATAGCTCGGTATCGATAAAATAATAAAATGTGTTTTTAAACTAACTTTACTGTACTTAAATAAATAAAAGACTGTCACATATTTAAAAAAGACGTTCTCATGTCTAAAATAATGCGCCAATTTATTGGGACGACCATATTCCAAAAAATTATTTATCATCAGTTAGGAGAATTTCCTACATCCAATCACATTACAGATTTAATGAAAGCCATCGCGGAAAAATATGTCAATATACGCATGCATCACTTGTTAAAATTAAATATAAAACAGTCAAAACGACCAGTATTACACAAATATGTTTTATTTCAAGGACAATAAATATTTTTAATTTACTACTTATCGTTTCATTTAACCATTTTACCTTTTGTACTAATCGGACTTTGGTCCATTAAATAAATGTTTTTTTCAGTATTAAAATTGGTAAAATTGTTACATAAAGTCTTAGAAATTATTTATAAAGGTATAATAATGTCAGATGCCTGTACTAGCATAAACCTGTATTACATTACTGTTGCGGACGCCGAACTCCCCGTAGCAATAATGAACAAAGTAGGATTATGATACTAAAATGTTTGTGATTGGTCGCGGAGTCAGGCCTCCGACAGGTTTGGACAAGTCGAAACCTGTCGGAGAGCGGACACGGACTAAAGTGATCGGATTGGTGGGTGGCCAAGAATTTTAATAAAGTACACTAAGGGCCACCCACTACTTCCACCCATGAACCGGTGTATATTAGACGGACAGATTTAGATTAAGTTAAGTTCAATAAGTTCAATAAGTTCAATAAGTTCAATAAGTTCAATCAGATCATCGATAGCAGACAACAAGAATAAATCCAGAATAGAAACCAAGAGTTTTATTTGAAGATCCATACAGTCCACACCCTACAGTCTGGTCCTCCGAACTCGGATCAAGGAAAAAAGGAACCTTTCGTAAGTTGAACCGATAATAACTTACCTGTGTATCCTGCTGTGTATTCTGCTGTGTATTCTGCTGTGTATTCTACTGTGTACCGTCAACCGAGCGAGATGGTAGTCACCCGTAGCCAAGGGGACTTGGCAGAATTGGAAGAACAGCGTCGGGCCTTAGAACGAAGGGACGAAGAACTGCTAGTATCAGTACGTCGCCGGGAAGCGGAACGAATAGAACGAGAGCGACTAAGACGACTGTCTCTCGACCCGCCGGCGTCACCTCAAGTTGAAAGTATGACCGGACCTACTACCGCCGTGGACATCGCAACAGCGGGACCATCGTCTGAACAACGACGAATAAGATCACCGCCGCGCTCAGTGAGATCGAACACGAGTGCGACTACACGGTTACGATTGGTTGAACTTGAGGCGGCCGAGAAACTAGCAAGCATTCGACGAAAGGAGCTGGAAATCGAAGCAGATCTGGTGAAAAAGAGATTGGCTGCTGAGGTCTCTGTAATACAAGATGACCAGGAAAGCGTCCATGAAGATCTACTTCAGGAAGAACACCAGCACCGGAAGGTGGACCAATGGCTACGAACCCACCCCCTCAACACACGGGGGGAGGGGGGCACGAACACAGAAGCCAAAGAAGACCCAAAGCAGCAACGCTTTGAGGCACCAAGAGGAAGATCGCCAACGCCAACGAGAACCAGAAACAGCATTGACCAATTAGCTGCGACCCTGGAGAAGATGGCCAGGCCACGACTTCGACACACAGATCTACCAACTTTCTCTGGTGCGGCCAACGAGTGGTTGCCATTCAAGGCATCGTACTATGACACGACCAACATGTACAACGTGTCACCAGCAGAGAACCTTCAGAGACTTAGAAGTTGCCTCAAAGGCGAAGCACGAGACACAGTAGCGGCTCTTCTGCACGCGGCCACAGAACCGGACGCTGTCATGAAGACGTTGGAGCAGTGCTTTGGCCGACCAGAGGTGATCATAGACAAAGCTCTGGATGACCTGAAAAAGATGCCAAAACCTAGTGCTAGTGCCAGTGACCTAAATAGTTTCGCGATTAAAATCCAAAACACGATATGTGTGTTAAAGACAATCGATCGCAAGGGGTACCTCTATAATCCCTTGCTAACCCGGGAAGTGCTTGAAAAGTTAAGTCCACATCTCCGATCTCGATGGTGCGACTACGCCAGTGACAACGAAGGGTCAGCAGAGCCCGAAATAGTGACACTATCTCGTTTCTTAATGCGTGAGGCGGACAGGGCGTTACGCTATACATACGCCCCAACAACGAGTACCGCAACTCACAAAAACGAAACCAGGCCTGCCATAACCCTGAAGAAGAAGAAGCCTAACGCAGTGTACGTCACGGTTGAAGGAACCGAAGAAGATCAGTGCCCCAGTTGCAAACAGAATCACGTACTGACCCAGTGTCCGAAATATAAAGCACTGACCGTGGATCAACGCTGGGAACTAGTGAAGGACAATAAGGTATGTTTCAAGTGCGCCCAGAAGAAACACAGGCGTGCCATGTGTAAAGCGAAACCGTGCGGTGTGAACCAGTGCCGCCGACCTCACCATGCCACGCTACACCAAGAAAGGAGAGAGTCGCCCGAAATAAAGTCAGCGACTGAACATAAGTCTGAAGAACCCACTCAGGAGGAGGCAGTCATGTCGGTGGCTACCCTAACAGCCGCCGGCCCGAAGACTGTCCTCCTCAAAATGTGCCCCGTGATCATCACAGGTCCACGGGGGGAGGTGAAGACTCACGCACTCTTCGACGAAGGAGCCACCATCACTCTCATTGACGAAGACCTGGCTGCGAGTATCGGGGCAGAAGGAACGTCACAACCACTGCATATCCATGGAGCGAACATGTCCTCACAAGAACGAGACAGCAAGATCGTCATGGTGCAAGTGAGAGGGGTCAGCGAGATCAGCGCACCACATAAGCTTCAGGCCAGAACAATGAAAAACCTGAGGCTTCACCAGCAGTCGATCCCAGACACTCTGCTGGAATACGAACACCTACGTGACCTCCCAACAGACGAGGTGTGTTATGCGCCAACACGCCCCGGAATCCTAGTGGGGACAGACCACTGGGAGTGCATCGTGTCGAGAAAACTCCGAGTCGGCGGCCCCAACCAGCCAGCTGCATCCCTAACGCAGCTCGGCTGGGTAGTACATGGGACCGCACCACGAAGCATCTTCATGAACGAAGACAACGTGTTGCATCTCTATGAATACGAGAAGCAGCAGCAGCACGACCACCAGCGACTGCATGACCTAGTGGAAACTCACTTCAAAATAGAAGCACTAGGTATTGCAAGAGAACCACGCGTGAGTGACGCTAACCAACGAGCGATAGCAATCGTCGAAAGAACCACTAAGAAGATCGACGGTGGCTACGAAGTCGGATTGCCATGGCGGCACGATGACATCACCATGCCACCCAGCTACGGTGCAGCGCTCCGCCGATTGAAGAAAATCGAACAGAAGATGGATGCATCACCCGACTTCGCCGAACAATACAACGCTCAAATAAACAACCTGCTGGAAAAGGGGTACGCAGTGCCGTGCGACGGCACAGAACAGTCAAGTGCCGTCTGCTGGTACCTGCCTCACTTTGCCGTACAGAACCCAAACAAACCCGGCAAACAGAGGCTGGTGTTTGACGCAGCGGCGAGAAGCCACGGAGTGTGCCTGAACGATAAATTACTGGAAGGCCCGGACCTACTGCTATCGCTGCCGGGAATCATATTCCGTTTCCGAGAGAAAGCGATAGCAGTAACGGCAGACATCCAAGAAATGTTCCTACGCGTCAAAATAAGAACTGAAGATCAACCGGCCCAACAGTTCCTGTGGAGAGGCACCAACAGAACAGAGCCCCCGCGCCACTACAAAATGACGAGCATGATATTTGGCGCAGCAAGCTCTCCATACATGGCCCATTATGTCCGCAACCACAATGCAGACATACACGGAAATGAATACCCACACGCGTTAGAGGCTATTAAAAACAGCCACTATATGGATGACCTGGTGGCGAGCTATGATAACCAGGAAGAAGCCCTGAAGGCAATACAAGAAACAAGACAGGTGCATGCGGTCGCCGGGTTCACTCTGCGTGGATGGAGCACGAATCATGAGACAGTGCTACGCGACGTGCCCCGAGAGCTGCACGCTACCACTCCCACACAACTGGGAGGAGAGAAGCCCACGAATAAGATACTCGGGCTGTACTGGAACGCCGAACGGGACGAACTCGGGTTCAACACGTCAATGAACCGGGTCCCCGCTCCGGTACGAGAACGGAAGCGCCCACCGACCAAAAGAGAAGCACTCAGCGCAGTAATGTCCATCTACGACCCTCTAGGACTGCTGAGCCACTTCACGATAAGAGCAAAGATTATACTGCAAAGTCTGTGGCGCCTCAAAATAACGTGGGACGAGCCGATACCGGAAGAGGACAACGAACATTTCGCGACCTGGCTCGCTCAACTCACCGACGTCGCCCAGCTTCGACTGCCCAGAAGCTACACGTCAAAGAAGTACAAGGACATAGAACTACATGTCCTATGTGATGCGAGTGAACAAGCCTACGCAGCCGTGGCCTACTGGAGAATAGTGAACTGCGATGACACCGTAAGCATAGTGCTAGACGCCGCCAAAGCAAAGGTGGCGCCACGACAGACACAAACTATTCCTAGGCTGGAACTACAAGCGGCGGTCTTAGGGGCCAGACTCGCTGACACCATCCGCAAGGAACACCGCATCGAGGTCAGCAAAACTGTGTACTGGACAGACTCTTCCACCGTCGTGCACTGGATAAAACATGACATGCGACGATACACGCCGTTCGTCGCGCACCGACTGGGAGAAATCGCCGAGCTCACCTCAAAGGAAGAATGGCGTTGGCTACCAACCAATCACAACATAGCCGACGACGCCACCCGACTTACCAACGCGCCGATCCACATAACCGATCGGTGGTTCCAGGGGCCTAGCTTCTTATACTCACCCGAGGAGCAATGGCCCGGGAATATGCCACCCGATGAAGACGATGAACAAGGAGTCCTGCACATTACCGAGACTCCGCGAGACAGCTGGCTACCTGACCCTGCCCGCTTCTCCAAGTACGAGACGCTAGTAAGAGCAGTGGCAAGAGCCTTGGCGTTCATCGACATATGTCGACGCGCCGCTACAAGACTGGAACACAGACATATCCAGCGCGCTGAGAAAGAACTCCTGCAACGAACGCAACAGGAAAGTTTCGGCGAAGAAATGAGACGGATGCAGTCAGCCCGTCCTATCCCAAAGACGAGCAGACTGTACAAACTCGATCCAGTATTGGAAGACGGCCTCCTGCGGGTACGAGGCCGCATTGAAGCATCAGCGGCAACACAAGAAGCAAAACGGCCAATCATACTAGATGGCCGCCACCGAGTGACGAGGCTTCTGGTACAACGGGAACACTGCGCTGCGGGTCACGCCAACCGAGAGCGCGTGACTAACGACCTGCGGCAACGGTACTGGGTCATACATCTGCGACCCACCGTGCGCGCGATCGAGAGAAGCTGTGTCTTCTGCAAGAAGCAGAAGGGGACACCACAAACGCCGGCCATGGGAGACTTGCCACACGCCCGCCTAGACCCCTTCCACCGCCCGTTCACTAACTGCGGGGTGGACTACTTCGGGCCTATGACAGTCAAGGTGGGTCGTCGCCGTGAAAAAAGGTGGGGTGCATTATTCACCTGCCTCACCTCCCGGGCCGTGCACATAGAGCTCGTCACATCCCTTTCAACGAACTCTGCAATAATGGCGTTGAGAAGAATGGCTGCGCGCAGGGGTTGGCCGCGTATCATGTACTCCGACAACGCGACCAACTTCCGCGGGGCCGACCAAGAGCTCCGCAGTGCCTACGCCGAGTGGCTGCCCGACCTGAACAACGAGGGGCTGCGTCATCGAATGGAGTGGCGGTTTATACCTCCTGGCGCGCCCAACCACGGCGGCGCGTGGGAAAGAATGGTACGTTCCATCAAGGCGGCCCTCAAGGTCACCCTACGAGAGAAGGCACCGACTGAAGAGGTCCTCGGCACGCTACTCACTGAAGCAGAATTCTCAATAAACGCACGACCCCTAACCCATGTCAGTGTGGACCCGAACGATCCCGAGGCCCTGACTCCCAACCACTTCCTGTTGGGGTCATCAAACGGCCTGCCTACGACGGGGCCGTGCAAGGAAAACGACCGACGAACATGGCGAGCTAGCCAAGCGCTCGCCGACCACTTCTGGCGGCGCTGGCTGCGGGAATATCTGCCCACATTGATACCCCGCGGCGAGCCGAAGAACAACGCGAGGCCGCTACAAGTTGGCGACGTGGTCCTGGTGGTCGACAACACACTGCCCCGGAACACCTGGCCGATGGGGATTGTGGAGCACACGCACCCTGCAACTGACGGCAGCGTCCGGGTGGTCGAAGTACGGACCAGAACTGGAATCTTCCGACGCCCGGTGAGCAAACTCGTCGTCCTGGAGAAGAAAGAGGAGGCTTCGCGAGCTACGCCGGGAGGAGAAATGTTGCGGACGCCGAACTCCCCGTAGCAATAATGAACAAAGTAGGATTATGATACTAAAATGTTTGTGATTGGTCGCGGAGTCAGGCCTCCGACAGGTTTGGACAAGTCGAAACCTGTCGGAGAGCGGACACGGACTAAAGTGATCGGATTGGTGGGTGGCCAAGAATTTTAATAAAGTACACTAAGGGCCACCCACTACTTCCACCCATGAACCGGTGTATATTAGACGGACAGATTTAGATTAAGTTAAGTTCAATAAGTTCAATAAGTTCAATAAGTTCAATCAGATCATCGATAGCAGACAACAAGAATAAATCCAGAATAGAAACCAAGAGTTTTATTTGAAGATCCATACAGTCCACACCCTACAATTACATAAGATAAAATATTTTAATTATTAGATTGTACAAACATCGACAGTAAATTATCGATATCCTATCCCCATCCCTAGCTGAGTAGAAAAATAGATAACAGGTGCATACGAATATGACATCTATTTCAATGAAGTTAGCGTGCTAAATAGAGTAATTTGGTTACAGCACCATCTAGCGTTAAGTAGCTGAACTCATTGTTGATTGCTCGAATTTGATTGTTAGATGGAAAAATCGTCGTCATTGATTTTGACATGTAAAATAAAAACAACATTCAGAAGTTGTAATAAGACCTAATTTTGAACAACAATAAATAAACTTTTCGCCAAAGTTGCATTTATAATTTGTAGCCAATTATATCATCGTTTTCTATGTATTGCAATGTACATTTTAATTTGCAAATGTGTGAGTTTGGCGACACTGGTTCCCGTATTAAGGAAGTCTAAGGGCACTTCCACTGTTTTTTTCTATTCCGTGCACCGTATGCACAAACATTAGAACTATTATGTTCGGGAGCACACGCCGCCTACACTACACATCATCGAGTCTCGCAAAACGACCACTACAAGAACGCAGATAAATGTACGCGTCCTAATAAGTTTGTACGTGCAAGCCATTACAAAAATTTGATTCAAGAAGAGGAGTTCGCATTTCACATCCCCTTCAGGCAGTTTTATTAATTACCTGGCTTCAGCATCATGATCCCAGCATTCATCGCAAGTGTCGGCCGCTATCTTCAAAGCGCGCGACTGTTGCACCGGCCCCTTTGGTAGTGGCGGCCGTGCTTTGTTACGGGATACTAAGCTCTGTTAGAAGAAAAATAGAGGTTATAATGATGTACTGCAGTGTTATTCTGTAAAAATATCACCATGAGAACTTAGGTGAAGTGAGCGGGAAGTGAGCTGTTATTAGGAATTAACACTATTGAAACTGCTCACTTCACTTACACACCCATCATTCACAAAAAAGCGGGATTTTGGACACTTTCGGGGCGCATTTCTGTTTTTTTTTGGGGGGGGGGGGGGGGGGGGGATTTTGTTTTGCTCGTTTTCCTGTCAAAAAACACAGAATTGACTCGTTGCTATGCCAGTCACCTGCATCATAGCTAGAGTAGGGCGCGGCGGCAGGCTGTGGTGCTGGTAGGGCGGCGCGTAGGGCGGCGCGGGCCCGGCGTGCGCGCCGCGCGTGCGCCACAGCATCTCCCACAGCACCAGCCCCAGCGCGAACACGTCCACCGCGCACAGCGCCGCGCGCGCGCCGCTCAGGTCCAGCGCGCCCTCCAGCGCTTCCGGCGACAGGTAGCGCAGGGTGCCGGCCTGGAACAGAAATGGTGCACTTCTAGTATTGCGTATTAACTTCGTTATATACTGGATGATTTTTTTACAGGCTCCAAATTTTTACAGGGTGTTCCACTCATGAATATGAACAACTTTCACTATGGGACCAACTCTGAAATCACAAAAACAAAATCAGCTATTTAATACAAAAGCTCAATACCTACTTCACCAAAATGTATGAAACAGCTGATTTTTTTTTTCGTGATCTCTGAGTTGGTTCCATAGTGAAAGTTGTTCATATCCATGGCTAGTTCAGCATGTAAAAGTTTGGACACAGTTAAAAAAATCATGCTATGTACTGCCGTGAATTATTTCACATATCCAAAAACACACACACATTTGATTCTAACAAAAATTCGCACTTTAAAGCTTAATATTTCACAAACGGATCCATGAAACGAAAAATTGTTTACACAAACCCGGGCAAGACCTATCCGACGATTCCCCACACTATGGGGTAGACGAGAAAAAAAAACATCCCCACTTTTATTTACATGTACAATTTTTTTTCAAGATTTTATTTTACCTCTTTGTCGGCGTGATTTATATTATATCCATTAGATTAATTATAAAATATGTATATCCATGCCAATTTATAGCTTTCTAGTGCTAAGAGTCTCTGAGCTAAGCTACGGACGGACGGACGGACGGACATGGCGAAATTATAAGGGTTCCTTGTTTGACTACGGAACCCCAAAATGTACTATTTCACCCAAATGATAAACAATAATAAAACCATGGTCTTGCTGACCATGGTTTTATTATTGTTGTCATTAGTAAGAACTTGTTTATTTAGTTTCCTTCGATGGTCCTAGTTTATCATTTGTGAGTTCAAGTGACAGCTATGTAAACAGAACCCAGCATTGCATAAATATGCTAGCGGTGACTCCCTTTATCCCTGGAGGCTTTTATTTAATTTTGATTTATTAATTTTTGCTTGAGTATGTATAGTTTTTTTTATTGTATTTCTTGGTATATTGGCGTAGCTAGCTGACATATGGCAAATAATTTAATTTAGTGTTCTGTGTCTTGTAATGTTTTACTTTTCATACCTTGTATTGTATTCAGTCAAGTATTTTCTAACTGAACAGACAGCTGTGCTGCTGGGGAGTTTGTTGCGCCACTTCTTCTTCCCAGCGAAAGCACAAGTGGTGAAGGGCGAGCGTTTTGGGGGACTGTCTTTTGTAATTTTGACGTACGAAAAGTGCTGATTCTCAGCCTAGTTTGAATAAATGACTTTTGATTTTAAAATGTTATTTAACTCATCGAATGCCGTAATTAGAGACACAATAGAAAGACAATTGCTTATGTCGAACTGTGTAACTTAAGACATTCAAAAGGTTAAATTACACATGTATACCTCAGTGATCCTAGTAGGTGTGGATCGGTCCCTGGCCGCGTGCAACAACTGCGCCAGTCCCAAGTCAGCTAGGCGCGCCTCGCCGTTTGCTGTCACGAGTACGTTACTGCTGTTTACGTCACGATGTACCACGCATGGTTTACTGCCAGCTGCGGAGAAACATTTAAAATACATTTCTAGTTTCTATCCAAAAATACAATGTAATTCACGACATTTTTATCGTTACGAGCAACAGTATATCGCTTGGTATTTTATTATACAGGCAGCACCATTTTTTATAAATCAAATTTCCGTTTTCATTATAGATACTTGAAAACACCAACATAGTTCTTTCTTACACACTTTTATTAGCTTCACTTGTAAAACTATACAGCATGATTTTTTTTTAACCGTCTCCAAATTTTTACAGGGTGTTCTACCTAATAGTTTATTTTCTAGTGTCCAAATACCGCAAATATTTGGACAAATACGCCAAGTGTATGACTTACTGGGAGTATGTAGATGAGCGAGAGCGGAGGCGAGTCCGTGAGCGATGTGAGCGAACTCGAGCCACGCGAGGGGCGCGCTCTGCAGGCGCGCGCGGAGCGTGCTCGTGCATAGCTCTACTACAATGAGATGTTCGCGGCCGCCTTCGGTTAGGGTGGCTCGACTGTCGCTGCCTGAGAAAGAAAAAAGATAGTTTTAATAAAAGCTCCCTAATTTATTTGTTACATAGCCAAATCAAATAGACAGACTGCTAGCTGATAGCGTCAAAAAAATGTGACATAATTTCGAGTTGACATGAATATCAAAATATCAAAACAGCTGTTTTGCAGCGAGAATGTGAAAAGAGGGAAAATATAATTCTCGACAGAGGGGTTAAAAACTTCCTCTTCAACTTTAATTTACACCAAGAGGTGTAAATGAGCTCTAAAAGTATATTTCGTATTAATTTTAAATTGTTACACAGGGCAGATTAATACAGCACCCTAATTGCGTAGAAAGAAAAGAAGGAAAGAAAGAAAAATGCGTTTATTGGTATTACACACTCAGACGCACACGCGCACGCACACGCGCACGCGCACGCACACGCACACACACACACGCACACGCACACTATAAATCTCAATCTGAATTTTTTGAAGGATAATTGCTAATCCATTGCTTCATTAATGTTCGAAAAATGTCGGCTCAGTAACGTAAATAACGCAGTGAATGTTGTTGAACTGTCAAAATGAAAGCCATTGCTACTTATAGTGTTTTACGCAATAATTTGTGGTTTCATAGCTGATCATTTCAGAAAAAAAAAAGAAAATTGGTGACACTGGATACAATATAACTCACCATAATATCTCAGTATGTTGGGGTGTGCCAGATGCGGCAGAGCATACACACAGGCTTCTCTCTGCCACGTGCTGCAGTTGGAGTATAGTTTGACAGCTACGGGAGTGTTCCCTAAGCTTCCGCGCCATACTGAGCCGAATTTGCCTTGACCTGTTTGAGAAAGAAATATTTTATTTTATTAGTAAGAACGTTGCGACACAGAGGCATGATATGCAAAGGTGTCACGGGGGGCAAAGGTGGGCAATGCCTACCCTAGAAACTTCTTTGGCCACCCTAGAAAAATAGACAGTATTGAAGAATCCGCGAGTTGACTAATTTTTTTTTATTATTTAAATTGAAGCTTTTTTACCTCACTAATAGCTTGGTATACACAGTTTTTTAATATTTTTAAAAATTGAAAAGATATGAGCGTTCAAAACTCTCAATTAGACAGAGAGGGAAATACTGAATTGTGACGTCATAGTCGCCATATAACTTACATGCAAAACTTCGTTTTGCGAGAAAGAGATAGACAAAAAGTTTCTATAAGTTATAAGTTTTTTATTTTTCGACCGATTTCAAATTTGATTTCGAATTCTATTATTGTATTACATGTGTGGATATATTATCTACTAGAATATATAGTATTCAATATCATGCAACTACCCAATTACTTACAGTTTAATCGCTTTTTATGAGAGCCGTATATTTCGACCAAGATGTAAGGTTTGTAGAGTTAGGGGCTTGACTCTATCTACATTAGATCTGACAACTTTTTAACAGTGAAATAGTAATTTAACCCTCTATGCCTCATAAGCTGGGATTTATTTGATTTTTTGGATTAGAGATGATTACAAAAATAAAATACTTTTGTTTCTGGGTTTTCATTATTTTTAATTATTTGGTAAGAAAATTAAAAAAATTGCAAAAATCACTTTTACCAACAAAAACAAAATAAAATGTGAAAGTATTCAAAAATAACGTTACAAAATAAAGTTCAAACACTTACCTCTCCAATTTATCAATATAATACACAAGGCACGAGCAGAACAATTTTTTATATATTTTTTAAATCACAGTGAACCGCCACGTTTCGTGCCTAAGTACTGACTGTCGTAACACGTCTAGTCGTATTTTTTCGTACTAGTTCATTAGTTCGGAGTGTAG
Organism: Eremobia ochroleuca; assembly: GCA_949629135.1. Classification (NCBI taxonomy): domain Eukaryota; kingdom Metazoa; phylum Arthropoda; class Insecta; order Lepidoptera; family Noctuidae; genus Eremobia; species Eremobia ochroleuca. The sequence continues at coordinate 7,653,352 of OX451411.1, read as the reverse complement.
ACTACGAGTTACAGTGCGCGATTACGTTATGAAATCAATTATTTTAAATTTCGAGGCGTTTGTACGGTATGTTGCCTACAGTCTACACTGTGATATAGAGGGTTAAGTCTTGGCAACCTACTTTACATGAAATGTTTTTGGTCGGGTTTATTACGAGGCGTCATTTGTTATCACTCTTTAAATGACTGTGGTTAGTTCAGCTGGACGGCTACTGATAGTGTGTTACGCAATTAATAATAATAATAATATTCCACAACTTTCACACAACGCCATCTAGTCCCAAACTAAGCAGAGCTTGTGCTATGAGTACTAGACAACTGATAAACATACATATATATTTCTAAATACATACATATTATAGATAAATTACACCCAGACAAAGAACAAATGATCGTGCTCATCACACAAACATTTGTCCTAGGTGGGAATCGAACCCACGACCTTGGGCATAGCAGTCAGGGCCACTGACCACTAGAGCAACAGGCCTGTCGAAATTACCTTGCAGGTTGCCAAGGTTCTTTAGCAGATCTTTTCGATGTGCTATCAGTCCGATATAAATGATTGAAACTCACCTATGTGTTCAATAAGTGTCAGATTATCGACACAAGACAGTCCCGTCGCCAATGCGTCTGGACCGCCACCCATTACATCCCCTGCGAAACAAAAATACATTTAGTAGTATAACACTGTCCCGTACTCATAACACAGGATATACAACGTGTAACGTTAAATGCGCAAAACCAGAAAATAGTTTGATCAGAATAACGAGCAGAATTAATTGAACCACTTTTTAATATAGGTCACATTTTTCAAAAATTCTTCATTAAAAACTTTGCCGTGTCTATTTATTAATAGGTCAAGCAAGCCAATGTCAGCACGGCGCAGCGGCCCGGTGACGACTCCTCCCTCGGTAAGGCGTCGTCGCAGACGCAAGAAACGATCAGAATGGCCAGTAAAACTAAAACAGCACATAAAACCTTTAGAATTTTTTTAATGACTTATTTTCTCTCTGAAATAGGTCAATTGAATTAAAAATCAGTTGGGATGTGTGAGGTTTTTATGCATTTAACGTAACAGATTTTACGCATTTAACGTTACACGTTGTATAAGGTCCCATTAAAATAGATGGACAAACTTTTAAGAGCATCATCATAAAATAAGAAAATCATCTGTAGTTGGGAAAAGGCTAGTTTTCCCAACTATGTTGGGGTCGGCTTCCAGTCTAACCGGATGCAGCTGAAAACATTGCATTTTACATGGAGCGAATGCCTATCTGACCTCCACAACCCAGTCACTGGGTAATATGATACCCCTTGGTAAGACTGGTTATCAGACTTTCGGGCTCCTGATTAGGAGGGTGCACCAGTGTCTGCGCACGCACGTGTGCCCTATAAAATCTCCCGCGCCGAAGGCTAGTCTCCATTGGCCTGTAATAGTCAATTCAACCTGTCTATTCTTACCTTTCTCAATATGTAATGTATCAGTGTCACTATGCGGGTGTCTGTTGCTGCGACAGTAGAGCTTGGTGAGTAGCAACGCCATGACCAGTACAGCTACTAGCGCGAGTACGGATGAGGCGAGTATGTTTGACGCGGCCACCATGTTCTGGGCCCCACTGTCCATTGTGGATTCAGCTTTCATTGTTACCGTTTCTTCTTTGAGGGTTACTGGGGAGGGAAAATTGAAATTAGTATGATGGAACGAAGAAGGAATGTGACATACTGGGAGAAAACCGAAACGTGAGAAAGAGCAAAGTGGTCAAAGGAACCATGGTCACAATTTTGAAGAAAACGAAAATTGCAATTTTAGAGAAAAGGGAAAGCTAATTTAGCTCGGAATTGAAAAAAAAAAAAATGTTTGCAAAAAAGTAAAACCCTGTATACTTTTTCATCCAGTGTTGCCTTTCAAGGAATTATTCATGCATCTGGTATTCTAAGGGCTGACTTTTCAACAGTCAGTTAACTTTTATCTGAGAAATAAATATTGCAGTTTTTGTATAGAAAATATGTCAACCAATCATAATTATTCTTCAGATAAAAATTATCTAACTATTGAAAAATTAGCCCTAAATGCGAAAGCGTATTTGAATTATGTAATTATTTGCTAGTTTTTTTTTTTTTTTTTTTTTTCCAAAAGTTGTTTATGAGACAGAGAGTGACATATGCTATTTTTAATCTCGGAAAAATGTTCATGCCTTTATGGGATATACCACGGGAGCGAAAACGCGGGTAAAAGCTAGTCAACGAATAATACATAAATAAATAAACATTTATTTCAGAATCACTTCCATATTTGTTAGTAACAATGTAAACTTAAAAACTAGTGTTAGTAACATTTATTCTAAGCTGTATGAGACACGTCGATCCAGGGGAATGTCTACTTGACTGCGTGGAGTCGTATCCATCGCCCCAAGATCGGAGACTCCCACCTATCAGCCAACGTTCTAAGAATAGTGATATTATCATCATCTGCCCAGCCTTTTTCCAACTGTTGGGTTTGGCTTCCAGTCTAACCGGATGCAGATGAATACCAATATTTTACATGGAGCGACTGCCTATCTGACCTCCACAACCCAGTTACTGGGTAATACGATACCCCTTGGTAAGACTGGTTGTCAGACTTTCGGGCTACTGACGGCCCGTAACGACTGTCCACGAATGACAGCCGGGACCAACGGCTTAACGTGCTTTCCGAGGCACAGAGGGGTCTTGGTATGTGAAGATGGTCACCCAACCACAGACCAACCGCGGCAAGCGTAGCTTAACCTGATCGATCGACCGACCTGTGCGGCTGTTATTACTTAGCCACAAACCCCTCATTACCATTCTGTCTTTCCAAGAATGGTAATAGATAATGGATAATAACTTACAGAAATCAGCATTGCAGTATGTATTGGTGCAACAACAGAACTTGGTGCCAGGCAGTCTTGGAGCCGAGACTCGCGTGCACCTATCACAGGAGCTGCGGCCTTCTGTCTGAGATGAGCGCCAGCATCCTGGAAATATACTTTTTTTTTAGTTAAACAAAAATGCGTGGCGGTACGCCACTCTTACTGCGTCAATGTGACTTGGTTTTTAGAGCTATACAAATTAGAACTAAAAAAAAACTAACAGATGCAATAAAGAATGAAACCAGCGATACAACATTTATAAATTATAAGCTCAAGCAAATACATAGGCTAAAAATAAATGAATAAACAATTTTTTCATATTCATATAAAGTAATCCCCCCTATAACGCGGTAGATTGGTTCCGCGTTATAGGGGTATTCCCGTATAACGCGTTTTTACGACCTCGTATAACGCGTTACGTATAAATAATTCATCACATTTAACTTTTCTCGCTGCAGGGGAGCTTAAATCGAATATTTAAATTTCACAGTACAGAAATATGTATGTGGGAAATCCCCGCGTTATATGGGGGAAGTGCCCGTGTTATACAGGAGATTGAAATCGCGTAATATGAAAACGCGTTATAAGGGTACCGCGTTATAGGAGGGATTACTGTATTTATTTGATTTCCTTAATTTTCATTCCATAATGTTGTAGAAGTGTGACAATGGATTAAAGCTAAGATACAGACACCAGCACATCAAGCTACCCGAAACTGTCAAATTTTTCCCAATCAACTTTGAACCTCATACTATAGCAATAAAGTTGAAATTCTATTAAAGAAATTTAACAGATTGTAGTAGCTTGATGTGATGGCGTCTGTAATAGGGGACGAGCCTATGGCTGTCAACCGGGCAGACATTCAGATTCCGGGCTGCTACTAAGATACTCCTGATGGAAAACCCAATAACATTGGTAGCACTTGAGACCACTCAAGACAGTTATTTTCTAATCTTCATACAAAACTGTTCTAGCATTGGTGTATTTTACTTAGCTTCTCCAGCATAGCTTCTAGAGTTACTTTAATGATGCTGAAACTGGCAGACCCGTCCAGCAGACCGGCCTAGCAGAAAACAGCATACGAGTGAGAAAATTTTGAAGGGACTGTACTGCAGTCGACCTATCCCTTATATCTGAGACATCAATCATCAAAACCAGAGCGACGACCTTTTAAACAATTATTTCTCCCAGCATACACAGTGGTTAGTCAGTCTAACTTAAATTGTAAAATCAGTTTACAAACAAGTATTTTGCTCATCTTACCTTGTCCAAGTACAGTAATATTCGCATCCTTGTCTTGATGCCATAGAGTATAACACGAAGCCCTGGTGTCGGTGCACTGTTCCACCTGAGCCACCTCACCGTTGGGCAGCGTGGTCTCCGATATGGGGCCTGTTTCTGAAACAACAGCTGCGGTCAATAGGATTAGAAGGGAAACTAAATAGTTTGGATAATAATGCTGAATCTTAGTCTAATTTGAATATAAATGATTTTTGGATTTCATTTGACTTATTTAGCCAGCATTCAGACAGGATGTTTTTTAACATGTTGTTTTTAAGCGCGCACTCGATTTTCAACTCTCGGTGTTGAGCAGAGCATTGAGAATTCAACAGGGCGCCATTTTAACATGATGAATGCATTTTTAAAATGCAGACTCTTAGTGAAACAGTATTGCGTAACAGTATTGCGCAACATAATGCTTTGAATTCAAAGATGCACAAATAATGATTGGAAAATCTCTGTGAAATCAGGCAGTGCAGCATGTACCTATCACAAATTCTCAGCAGGGCTGTGTGAAGTTTGCTGTTCAAGCCAACATTCTTACGTGTATATATGATAAATTCAAGCACAGCAATTTATTGCATTTCTTTATTTTTAGAGGAAACCCTGGTCAGTTATTGAGGTCTAAACACTACAAAATCACCAAGATACGCCATGTATACAAACATAGTAGCAGGTCAATGAACTTTAAAGGAAACATTTCAATTTTAAATACTGTGCAGCAAACATTTCTGTGATAACAATAAGCATGTTATCTTTTACTACAAAAAAAAAAAAACTAAAAATAGAAAATACAAATAAAAAAAATACTACATATTTGTTTAAAATACTTCATTTTGGATTCACTAACAAGTTATACCTACCGAAACTATCATTTTCCACCATCAGCTGAGCGTTCCTCTCATCCGCATATGATGGAGTGACACTCATTGCCACACTGTCATGAATTTTATACAAACATGAGATTGTGGGTCCCATTGTTGTAGTCTTTTCGGTTGGCCTCATAGCAGCCTTCACTTTATATGTCTTTATATCATTGGACAAACCATTCTTTCCTTTATTCTCTTTACCAGAACTTATTGCCTTTTTCTCAAAAGAGCTAACGATGTTATCTTTTACTGTGTCAGAGGTGAACTGTCTTGGCATAGTCGGCATCTCGTGAGAGTTGCCAACAAACTCATTTGAATTTGGAATCTCAAGGCTTCTTTTTGAAATTTTTGTGTGCTGTACTGGCCAGTATTTATGCTTGAGAGTATCTTTAGCAACTCTTTTGAGAATATCATCAGGTATGCTTCGTTTTTTCAATAATTTTGCATGTTGATACACTTTAGAAACACCTCTGACTTCTACATAGTTTAAAACAGGATCAACATTTCTTTTTCCTATAACTCTCGGCTGGTCATTTATAATTGGCCATTCATTATTCAAATCTTGCTGATTATTCCATTGTATTGTCCTTCTATGGTGGTATTTAGTGAAAGTTCTTACATAGTGTGAAGGCTTTAGGTGTTGAATGCCATTCCTTAGGTCCTGAGATTCTTGGGGCCGAGAAGTGAGTACCTTGGCCGTAAAAATAAACAGGAACAACACTATGCATTTCAGTAGTGGTGTCACTCTGTTAGATATTATTCCTTCCATCATCTTTTTAATGGAATTTTGTAACAAAAACTTTGTTACTCACGTCATATTCAAGAGAATTTTATTCATATGCGTTTATGTAGCACTGCATACGGTAACTCACAGCCTAGCAACGGAGACACTGCAGAAATATCGATTTTTCTGCCTTCATTATCATGGCCCGATGCAGTAATTTAACATGAATTACACCAGTTTTTTTTATTATTTAACTGATTATATAATTTCACACAATGTTCCTTGTATTTAATATTAGAAATAGAACAAGAATTACAAAATAATGATTATTTTTATGTCGCAGTAAGCGAGCTTTTGTGAAAGTATCAATGTTTACGTGTTTTTACGTCTATTTGCACTTTGTTAGTAACACAGAAGAGGTTAATTAAATTAATAACGAATTACGATTGATTTTTATGTTGTGTTGATTACTTAACTTGATTTTTTTAATTTAAACAAGAAAAATCAATAGAATGTTGACAAACACATTTTGCCCGACATATTGCGAGACGTTTCGTTTCCTCGTTGTCTTGTCTCACATCGGAAACATGCTACGTTTTGTTTCGTCAGTGAAGCAAAAAAATAAACAAATACATGCAGTTCGTACGTTCATTAGAAATTCGATTAATTTTATTTTTTCTTATCTCTGTATGTTCAAATGTTAATAAGTTGCTATCTAGTAATTAGTTGCTTACATTTTGGGTTATAGCTACCACGCGTGGAATATCAACGCATCAACTTAAATTTTAACTATTCATGGATAGTTTCAGGTATTTGTAGACTGTAATATTTTTTTTCTTATACGATAATAATTCGAATCTGAATAATTTGTATGAATGATTCAACTTTTCATGCATGCAGTAAAAAAAAAGAGACTGCAAGTCGTACTACTTACTAGTCGTCTCGCAACCACAGAACATATATACCCTACAGAGGGAAGAATAACTGCTCCGTACAAATTTTAGGAGGAAATTTTTCCTTACCGACTAGCGCCATCTATATTCCGCCCACGAAAACTAAGGAGTAGAAGCTAGGGCGCGAATTTTGAACTACAGTGCATTTTATAGATACTTTGTATTGCATTTTATGCACAAGTACAGTGCGTTTCTCGATAGTTTCCTACAAGATGGCCAATTTTTGCTCAGCAATAATTGACATCAACAATCACTATCGAGAAACACACTGTACTTGTACATAAAATGCTAAAATTTATCTATACAGAGCAGTCTAGTAAAACAAAGATTAGTACTTGACTTTTTTATTTAGCATGTGAATAATTATAATTTAAATAACAGATTAATTATTATATTATGACTGATTTTGCTGCTGACTGCGAACTCATCGCGAAATTAAACACAAAATCAAACAAGAGTCACTGTCTCAACACCGAGTCTATATCTCACAAATACACACTTAATTTCACCAAAATACAGGAACGCAGGAGCAAGCTCGACTCAACGCTATCAATGTTTGTAGAATTAAATGGAACTAGTTTATTTATTACAAATAAATAAGTACAACATAAAATGGTGCGCAAGCGGCGGCAGACATTTTTCTTGTGACGTCAACGGTCAATGTCATAATCGATAATGACGTGCGGACCTTAGTGTTTCCACACATTATCCTCCATATCATTTTTTTATTATGTAATAATCAATTACATATGTTATATTCCTCAATGAAATATATTTGTGTAATATCAGAATATTGGCTAAAGGTTTTTTCAAGGGTAATTTATTTTAAAAATCAAATAATAAGCTCATTATTATGGAAAATACGAAATTGTTTTTTTAGTGGCAACATTATATATTCATCTCTTTTACTCTGATGGCGTTGTCTTTTTCTTGTTTTCAAGCCCACCTACATACAGTTCGTAGAACAAAGTTGACAGACCCTGCTCGCAACAGTCGCAACTGGAACGTCAGTAACGTCACTAACATCTGTCGATCTTCCGTCATTCAAAAGGCTTGGTCGCTCGCTAAATTTACAAAAATATTTACGAATTCTTCATAGTTCTAACGAATTTGTGCTTCCATTTTATACTACCCATTAATTTAAGACTTAGTGTGTGCAAAGTAAACTTCCAGAAATGTCTTCTACATCAGCAGCGGACGAAATCGATGAGGCAAAAGAGCGAGAGCACTTTCGCGCCGTTGTCACCGCTTTCAAATATTATAAGTAAGTAATTATTCAATTTATACGCGTTTAATACGCATTTTACACCCTTGGAAATCGTTTGTGGTGGATCTATAAATAGTTTGAGGCGAGAAACAAAGTTCAAATTCTGGGTAGCAACTAGTTCTTTGTTTGAGCAAATCGTACGATCTAATTAACCTATTTAGATAGAAACCAAAACTCCTTTGTTTATATCCTCTTTGCCGTAGTGTAGCCTCTATGGTGCTGGGCTATAAAGGCGCGATTGCACGGTATCACTTTTGGAAAATTTATTTAGTGTAAACTATTTTTGTGAAACAACTTGTTATTTTTTTCATTTGTCAGTTGGATAAATAAGAATAGGATTTGCCATATAAAACGTGTGGGAAAGAAGATCATTCTCGGTCTTCTAATTGCAAGTGTTTAAATCGAAAGAGAAGAATTCGAGAAACTAGACTGCAGAACGATTGTGAAGAATTCGAGAAACTGGTCTGCAGAACAATCAAGAAGTTTCTATGTATTGCGTTAAAAGAGGACTCAAGTCGTTCATTTGCCCACTGTCAGAAGCAAGACGACTCTTAAAACAATACGATCTGATGTAAAAGAACTGTCTCGATTAACCATTGAACTGTCCTACCTCGTCAGTTACTTCTTCACTCAGTACTGTAATCATGAAAAATTTCATCAATTATTTCCCAATTTTGATCCTCTTCAATACATAATATGTAAATTGAAGAGGATCAAAATTGGGAAATAATTGATGAAATTTTTAAAGATTACAGCACAAACCACAACGTTACTTGATTCACTAAACATTATTAAAAATAATAAACTTTTAAATAAAAATGTAAAAACGTAAAGGAACGTTGAAAAGTTTATACAAGACAAATTTAGAGACAAGCATAAATATTCACACCTTTAATTGTTTAAAAAAATACATGTGCTTCAAGTTTTCAGAAAAAACTATCAAAGGCTCAGATTCATGAATCTACTTTTATGGTGTTTTATAAAAATATGTAGTGACAACGAAATCAGCAATTGGTTTAAAATTAATAAAATTTCACAAGCAGAGGAAACAAAACTTTTGGAAGTATGTTCCTCTATTTATCAAGATTCAGCACAAGCTGTATAAAAATTATAGAAAATCTTTCAACATTCTCCCAGTATTATAATCTTGGTTTAAAGCACATCACCTATCTAGAGGTTTGCATGAACTTTTATGTAGGAGGGTATTTTTGGGATGTATAACTGCGAATGCAGAAAATGATCCAAGACAATAGTCACAACAAAGTAACGTTTAACTTCTGCCCCTCTCTTAATGAAATAGAAAGAAAAAGATGCACTGAACTTTTTAGTTTAGTTTGTGAACAAGAGAATCGACACCATTGCATGTTTCAAAATCTCCACACCATTACATATACTGTAGTGTATGTGGTAAAGATATCCATGGAGACAAGAATGGTGCAAAACGAAGACAGTCGTTCGGCTGCCGGTACTGATTATATGGACATTGTGGGTGGTGGAAGCACTTAAGGTTCATGATCATAGGCCTTCAAGTCTGATGTCAGGTTTTAACTGGAATTTTAGAGAAATTAAATAGAGTGAAATACTTGTACTGGTTTGCTTACACCTCGTCACATTAACATAGAAGTTTGTTGCTATAGGTTTTATTTTTTTCATAGTAAAAAGAGCTGTTTTTTTTTTAAAGTGATTGATTATGATGAAAATGTTTATGCCATTGCCGGTTCACTATCGAATGAAGATACTATTATGACTCTTTCCCATTTTGAGTGTTCATGGCAGGTTGACAGGCTCAGTCATTTATATGCCAATCCTACATTGTGAGCGTGTGGGATTATGGGGGCTAATTATATCACAATGATATTATAAAGGGTAACTTTTGCTAGGCTTTTTATAATCCAAACATAAACAGAAAAAAAAAAACAGAATAAAAGTAAACATTACTTAATTATTAGGGTTCTAATCACTTAAAATAGTAACAATTTCTTTTCTAAATATAGCCTTGCTGAGAAACATAATATCAGTTGAGCCAAACTGTCTATGGTAGGTGTCAACTAATCGATGCAGCGCTGAGCGTACGCCCGAGTTGGTTCTACAAAAAGTAGCTGCAAACAAGTGTCTCGAGCGACCTTTCTTCTTCCTTGATTGGGAAAATTTGACAGTTTCGGGTAGCTTGATGTGCTGGCGTCTGTACATACATACAATACAGGCTGGCAATGACATCGACTCGCAGCCTGTTATCATTAATTCATTCAGTACCATTGATTCGTTCGGTTCTGAACCTGCTTTGAAATTTTTCATTGTTTATCAAAAGATAAATCAGCTCTTTCATAGAAAAGTGCCAACCCGCACTGGACCCGCATGGTAGATTATGGTCCACTCCCTCTCACTGAGGAGGCCTGTGTGTCATCAGTGGAAATATTATAGGCTAATTATCTAACTATCGAAAAGTGCAATACCCACACGGGCAAAATGTATGGAATAGCATTTTTTTATTACAAAAAAATCATGAGTTCATGGTTGCAATTTGCGCATCGATACCACTGCTACCCCTGTATTTTAAACCTTCGGGGGAAAAATATGTGATTTTGTTTGCAAAAGATATTAGTCTAACAAATTCATGTTTTCAATTGATATTATTTCAAGCTACACAAATATCAACTTTATGTTTAAGTTGATTACAGAGTGACTATTGAGTTATAAAAATGTTTGAAGTTGTAGCGTAAACTGAATTTTATTGTGTAAAGTTAAAGTTATTTTTCCAATGATGCATATTTATTTAAATGTCTACTAACTCGCGAAAGCAGATTAGTTCCATTGTCGTACTACCATTATTTACCAATACATTATCTAAATTGAACAACTAATAAATATTTGTACTTGCAATAGAATATCAGATGATGCAACTTCTGACTACATTGTATTGGAGTAAAAGTTATATTTGTTGCATGCTTTTACCTTATGACGTGTATTGGCATGTGTCGAGGATTCGTCATCTCGGAATCTTTAGTGAACGATTATTGAGGAAATATTATACGGGTTTACTTTTCAAAGACCAGCCAAATTTAAGGGTGTGGTACAGACCATCAAACTGAACAATTTTGTCCATTAACCAACATCGTAATCGCGAATAAAAATTTAACCGTCCCACACGTTTAGGTCGAGTAGGTATTGAAGTTTTCTATGGGACAGTTGGTAAATTTTTCGCGGTTACGATATTGGTCCCATGGAGAAAGTTGTTCAATTTGATGGTCTGTACCACACTCTTCAATTTGGCTGGTCTTTGAAAAGTAATCCCGTAGATTGGTGTATTGATGAATCTGCACGCGACTTCCGTCTGCGTGGAAGTCAACTATGCCATGAAATATAGTGACGGGGACGCGCAAACTGTAATCATGAATTCAGCACATGATTGTAAACCCGCTAGCGTAGGAATTTTTCGTTGATTATAATCATCATCTGCCTAGCCTTTTCCCAACAACTAAGTTCGGGTCGGCTTCCCGTCTAACCGGATGCAGCGGAATACCAGTATTTTACATGGAGCGACTGCCTATCTGACCTCCACAACCCAGTTACTGGGTAATACGATGGCCCTTGGTAAGACTGGTTGGCAGACTTTCGGGCTTCTGACTACCCGTAACGACTGTCAAAGATCCACGAATGACAGCCGGTAGTGTACGTGTTTAAATGTACAGACGCCAGCACATCAAGCTACTACAATCTGTCAGATTTCTTTAATAGATTTTCAACTTTAGCACTAAAGCATAAGGTTCAAAGTTGATTGGGAAAATCTGACAGTTACGGGTAGCTTGATGTGCTGGCGTCTGTACATATTCACACAAGCACCCTGTTTGCAGTATCTGGAAAACAAGATGCTTGTGTTAATATGTATTTATATTTAAACACGTACACCACTAAACGGGATCCTGCAAAAAACGGGATCTTTCCGTGGGAAATGGCCCTAACAGATTGCGCGGCGTTATCCCTGCCACTCTATATACTACGACACTCGCCAATAATGTAGCTCTCTGTCAGTGGAAGAATTTTTGTAATCGGATCAGTACTTCCAAAGATTATTTCTTCCAGATTTTATATTCGAGAGAACCTACCCCATACCCTAACAGGAAGTTCCCTAGCCTTTTCTCATGCGGATGAGCCCTGTTTAAACCAAGCAACACAGTACAGTTTTTAATTCAGTAGCTCAAGACAGAACGGAATAAAAAGGAGAAAGGGAGGACTTTTCCCGTCATTGGGACAACATAGGCTAATAAATAAAATAATAAAAATATATAATAAATAATAAAATAATATACGGTATAATTCATTATTCAATGACTAACTAAGATTAGAGGGGCCCGTGGCTAAATAATAACAGCCGCACAGGTCGATCGATCAGGTTAAGCTACGCTTGCCGCGGTTGGTCTGTGGATGGGTGACCATCTTTACATACCGAGACCCCTCCGTGCCTCGGAAAGCACGTTAAGCCGTTGGTCCCGGCTGTCATTCATAGATCTTTGACAGTCGTTACGGGTAGTCAGAAGCCCGAAAATCTGACAACCAGTCTTACCTAGGGGTATCGTATTACCCAGTAACTGGGTTGTGGAGGTCAGATAGGCAGTCGCTCCATGTAAAATACTGGTATTCAGCTGCATCCAGTGAGACTGGAAGCCGACCCCAACATAGTTGGGAAAAGGCTAGGCAGATGATGAATGACTAACTAAGATTACTGAATCATATTTTTTCCTTGTACCTATTCGTTTACACGTGGCGGCGTTAAGCCGAGATTTAATTATGTATCGCACGTCATTGTTGCGTCGAACAATGATCTGGGTGGAGACACATTGTTGTAGTACCTACTTACTAATTACAGTGTCAAATTAAATTAGTTAGCAAAACTCCGCGGGCGTGATGGGTATAAACATGTCAACCCAAAAAAAAAAAAAATGACGTCATGATTTTTTTTTTGTGGTCAACGAACGTAGGAAGTGTAGTTAAGTACATGAAATATCAGTTTAAAAATCTGTTTTTTTATTCTCGTAATCTTCACAGACGTAATGTAAGATTGAAATCTAAACATGACAAAAAAACCTGATTTTTTTAACGCATACTTCAAATAACTACAACACCAGCGGCCGTTGACCCCAAAAAAAAAAAATATCACATTTTTTTTTTCTTTATTGTGTTTAGGTATTGGTACCCAGCACGTCTATGGAGTTTCGCTCACTAATTTAATTTGACTCTGGATATTATTCTATCTAAGTGATGACTGAAACGTGGTCTCACAATGGGCTTTATTAGAAGGCTAAAAGTCACCCAAAGGGCAATGGAGAAGGCTATGCTTGGTGTTTCCCTGCGCGATCGAATCAGAAATGAAGAGATCCACAGGAGAACCAAGGTAACCGACATAGCCCGAAGAATTGCCAAACTTAAGTGGCAGTGGGCAGGGCACATTGCTTGCAGAACAGATGGCCGATGGGGCCGAAAGGTTCTGGAGTGGCGACCGCGTACCAGAAGACGTAGCGTTGGAAGGCCTCCCAAAAGATGGATCGACGATCTTGTGAAGGTCTCAGGAACCCGTTGGATGCGAGAAGCACAAAACCGGCTGAAGTGGCGGTGCTTGGAGGAGGCCTATGTGGCCCAGCAGTGGACGTCTGTCGGCAGAAATGATGATTGGTCTATGATGTGAAGGGTGTATTTTATTATACAACGTGTAACGTTAAATGCGCAAAACCTGAAAATAGTTTGATCAGAATAACGAGCAGAATTAATTGAACCACTTTTTAATATAGATCACATTTTTCAAATAATCTTCATTAAAAACGTTCCCGTGTCTATTTATTAATAGGTCAAGCAACCCAATGTCAGCGCGGCGCGGCGGCCCGGTGACGACTCCTCCCTCGATAAAGCGTCGTCGCAGACGCAAGAAACGACCAGAATGGCCAGTAAAACAAAAACAGCACATAAAACCTTTACAATTTTTCTAATTACTTATTTTCTCTGTGAAATAGGTCAATTGAATTAAAAATCAGTTGGGCTGTCTGAGGTTTTGCGCATTTAACGTTACATGTTGTATAAAATGACATGGATATTTACTTTGTAAAGTATTTTATTTTTAATTATTAATATTGTGAATGTGAGGACTATGTGGGTCATTTTTTTTCTGTTTTCCTTCTTAGTTAGTTTTAATCATGATCTGGCAGTTTGAGTAACTTATGCGGCCTACCCAAATGTCCTTTCATTGGTATTGTTCGCCGAATCGTGAGGCTCCTGAAGCTCTGAGTTGAGCTGCATGATTTTCGACAAATGCGTGCACTGATTGGACAGGTCCGCTCAATCTGTGTGGTTCTTTACTCAAAAGACCATTTCGGACATCAATCTACATGGTTTTCACATGATCTGACCAAGATTATGTCTGGACTTTAAAAGAGACTGTGACCTCTGAGTTTGTTTCGGCCTTTCTTCTCAGAGTAGTCAGATAGGAAACGCCGACCTCATCTAGTTTAAAAAAATGTGATTGACATGTAAAAGTGTTTGTACAAACCTACTTACAGAAAATTAATCATTTATCATTACCGGGTCCAATTGTATTTTTAAAATAATCCAGGAAACCATAGAAATACCCATATAAAATTTCAACCCAATTGGTTCAGCCGCTTAGAACTTATGTGAAAAAGATAATTATGTACGGAAGGATAATTCATACTACCCGTTGTCATATTACCTGTTTTCCCGTTTTCGCATTTTCCCGCGGTAAATAGTAGCCTATGTTCATCAGGGATAGTGTCGGCTTCTAAAACAATTTTTCAAATCGGTCCAGTAGGTTTCGGAGCCTATTCAATACAAACAAACAATAAAATCTTTCCTCTTTATAATATTAGTGTAGATGTACGTCATTAACATAACTGTTCTCTTATATTTGTATTTCATATTTGTTCCAGGCTATGCAGTTTAGATAGAATCCACAAATCAGAGAAGATAATATCTATACTGCCTCAAAATCACCAACGTCGCCTAGACAAATACAAGACTTACCTCGCAAAATTCAAGAAATGTCTCGATGTAAACAATAGCGTAGTGCACTTAATTATAAAGGACGTTGATACTATGTTTGAAAACGTTGACCATACGGTCACGGACACTTCCGGGACAAATGGGACTGAAAGTTTTGGGTGTAATTATAATAATTGTGAAATTGCGTCGCAGAAGCAACATAAAATGCAGCATGATGTTGAAAAGGTATATTTTTTACTTTTTTATTTGAATGTTCTGAACTACGAAAACAGCCTTTATTGCTACGACATAAGGGCACTGTAAAATCCTTATCATGGACGTTCTTTGGCTGCAAAGAATGGCGTATGAGGTGGTTATCATGTGTCAGATTAGCTGTGATCACGTGAGACATATCATAATTCAAGAACTGTGAATGTTCTTAGTAACTTTGTTTTGATTGAAAGGAAGCTGCTAGGAAAACTAATTCTGTCCCGCACTCGTTATTAGATGGATGTGTGTTTTCAAGTAGACTAATCGTTGAGATGGTAAACGTCGCTTCCATAATGATTAACAACTGTGAATATCTGTAAAATGATTCAATTATATTTTTTTGGTTCAATGCGGAGCTCCATTAAGCTCTCATACGGCGCTGAAACGTGGACACTGACGGTCGGGCTGGTCTACAAATTCAAGGTTGCTCAGCGCGCTATGGAGCGAGCTATCCTCTGAGTCTCTTTGAAGGATAACATCAGGAATGAAATCATCCGGAAAAGAACCGGAGTTACCGACATAGCTTGCAGAGTAAGCAAACTGAAGTGGCAGCGGGCTGGTCATGTCTGTCGAAAGACCGATGGCCGGTGGAGCAGACGAGTCCTGGAGTGGAGACCGCGTATCGGCAAGCGTAGTGTGGGACGCCCCCCAGCTAGATGGACGGACGACCTAAAGAAGGTGGCTGGGGTAGACTGGATGCGGAAGGCGGAGGACAGGGTGTTGTGGCGCAGTCTGGGAGAGGCCTATGTCCAGCAGTGGACTGCGATAGGCTGAGTTGATAGGACTCCATTAAGACTGTTTTCTTCTCACACTTTATAAAAATCTGTTACAGGTACAATCAGTTTTAAAAAACATAGTTCGTGATTGGAGCGCCATGGGTACAGCGGAACGGGAACAGTGTTACAAGCCTATACTGGACGAGATGGAGGAACGGTTCTCATTGGATGATTACAGGTAGGACATGGCTAGACAAGATACACATTGACCGCCGTTTCATACAAAATTGAAAAGGACATTGTTTAGAATCGCCCTGCGCGACACAAGTATCGGACATACACGATAATTAATTGTGTAGTTTATTACTTGCAAATACTTTTGTAACACGGATTAGCTGCATGCCAAAATGAACATTATAAAGTATTTTAAACGACTAATGACATTAATCGCCGCCATCTTTGCCAAACGGCCATCTTTGGCAAAAGTTGCATGGGTATCTAATTATTTATTTATTTAAACTTTTCGCACAAAAGGTACAAAGGCGGACTTAATGCCTTAGGCATTCTCTACCAGTCAACCAAGGGCGGTGAAGAGATTAGATGGCAGGTGCTTCGGTTGACACGACGACGATAAAAATTAAAAAAAAATAAAACACTAGACAAATACATAAATAGGTTTTAAACACATACATACGATTACATACATACGAATTATCTAGGTAGGTACTAAAATAGCTAAATGTATTATGATATTGTTTTTCAGTTTCTTAAAAATCACTCAGAGCTATGAAAAACTATACCTTATGGTTCGATTATAACCTCAAAATCGAATACTTTTTTTAAAATATATCAATCGTATTTTCTAAGTGAACAGACAGCTGTGCTGCTGGGAGGTTTGTTGCGCCACTTCTCCCCATCAAAAGCACTAGGAAGTGGTGAAGGGGGCAATTTTGACGTTCGAAAAGTGCTGATTTTCAGCCTAGTTTGAATAAATTACTTTTGATTTTGATGTTTGAAAAAAGAAACGGTAATTTACTCATATTATCAGGACATTTCCAGAGAATATTATACCTAATCTAAATCTAAATTTCTATGTAAGTCAGCCAAAGGCTGAAAATTAACACTTTTCGAAAGCTAAAATATACAAAAGATAGCCTAAATTTCGCTCTCGTTTTTAGGGTTCCGTACCTAAAGGGTAAAACCGGAACCCTATTACTCCCGCTCCTCTGTCCGTCCGTCTGTCCGTCCGTCCGTCCGTCTGTCCGTCCGTCCGTCCGTCCGTCCGTCCGTCAGTCCGTCCGTCCGTCCGTCCGTCAGTCCGTCCGTCCGTCCGTCTGTCACCAGGCTGTATCTCATGAAGACAGTTGAAATTTTCACAGAAGATGTATTTCTGTTGCCGGAATCCGACTCGAGCTTGGCCGGTTTTAATCTTTCTGTCTCTCTTCCAGCGACCGCTCGCAAGTCCGCGTGCTAGTCCCGGGCGCGGGACTGGGCCGCCTCGCGTGGGAAGTGGCCGCGCGTGGCTACACGTGTCAAGGCAACGAGTTCTCACTGTTCATGCTGTTCGCGAGCAACTTCATACTCAACAGATGTACTGAGGTAGGTACTAGGCAGACTAGTTATTGTTCGGAAGGTGTAGACATTTGTTTTGTCAAGAGTGATTGAAAAAAAAACAAAAAAAAAGAAACATCTAAAGTTCATTAAAATCCATGTAACCGATTGACGTGATATCCACTTGAATAGATACTAACTTTACGGTAGTGTAAATTAGGTTGATTTCAGAATGACTATTGAAATTGTTGAATATTGAACACATACTGGGTGTCCGAAAAGTCATGGATTACCTTTTACCTGCTGATGGGCCACATTGGGATCTACCAATAAAAAAAAATGACAATAGTAAAAGTCTTATGGTTTCCGAGTTTTTTGATGTTTAATGAAATATTGGAAAATCTCTACCTTTGATCAGTTTTTTCCATGCCATTTCTATGAATGAAAACTTTTTCGAGTACAGGTTTTTTATTTTCATCTTGAATCATCCTACTATCGATTGAATACAAGAAAGTTACAGATATCATCTTTTAACACGTTCACGCCGGCGCGTACCACCGGTGGCCCGCACGCGTACCACCGGTGGCCCGCACGCGTACCACCGGTGGTACGCGCCGGCGTGAACGTGTTAAATACCTAAAATTTAGGTTCAAACTTAAAATTTTCACCAAAAAAAAATTACCTTATTTTTGATCGCCTCTGGTGAAAAAAATAAATAATTATTGGTAGAATTTTCCTGATATATATACAACGTGTAACGTTAAATGCGCAAAACCTCAGACACCCCAACTGATTTTTAATTCAATTGACCTATTTCAGAGAGAAAATAAATCATTACAAAAATTGCAAAGGTTTTATGTGCTGTTTCAGTTTTACTGGCCATTCTGATCGTTTCTTTAGTCTGCGACGATGCTTTATCGAGGGAGGATTCGTCACCGGGCCGCTGCGCCGCGCTGACATAGGCTTGCTGGACCTATTAATAAATAGACACGGCAACGTTTTTAATGAAGATTTTTTGAAAAACGTGGCCTACATTAAAAAGTGGTTCAATTAATTCTGCTCGTTATTCTGATCAAACGATTTTCAGGTTTTGCGCATTTAACGTTACACGTTGTATAATTTTTAATTTCCCAGATAAACAAATACACAGTCCATCCGTGGGTACATCAGTACGTGAACAATATAACCTGCGAACATCAGTTAATATCGGCCAAGTTCCCCGACGTGTGTCCGTCGGGCAACAGACCTAATCACAACTTCTCCATGACGGCCGGCGACTTTCTCAAAGTAAGTGCTTTGTTACTGTAAGAGCCCCCGCAAACTGCAGACTTTCTATCGGCCGATAGTTTGGTCGGGTTGGGCTGTTAATGCGCACACTTGGCCAACAAAACAGTTGGGTTGGACGTAAGTGCGCAGATTAGCCCAACAATCGGCCGACTATTCTCGAATGATTTTACTAGTTTGTAACTGACTGTTGAAGAGAACGGTTGCAAATATACGCACGACCGTCCGAAAGCTCGGAGCGAACTGAACTATCGGCCGAGTCCGCCGACTAAACAATCGGCATGTGTGCGGGCGGGGCTTGAGCGCCGTACTGATCAAGCGGTCGGCCGATAGTTGGCCGACAGTGTAGTTTGAAGGCAATCGGGAATCCGATCAAACTGATTCATCGGCCGATTACTAATCGTTACAATTTGCGCACTTGCATACATCTCCATATTGATTAAGACGCCGACCAAACTATCGGCCGATAGAAAGTCTGCAGTCTGCGGGGGCTCTAAAATGAACATTACTTGTGAACGTCAGTTAATGGCGCCGATTACCTTTGTTCACAAACTAAACTAAATTTAAGTTCAGTGCATCTTTTTCTTTCTATTTCATTAAGAAAAGGACAGAAGATTAATTAGAATTTAACTTTCCTCGATTGTAATTAATGTTAATCATAATTTTACTTTACTTTATACTTGAATATTTTTTTTATTTATTTATATTTAACTACTACTTGACAGGCCTGTTGGTCTAGTGGTCAGTGGCCCTGACTACTATACGCAAGGTCGTGGGTTCGATTCCCACCCAGGACAAATGTTTGTGTGATGAGCACGATCATTTGTTCTTTGTCTGGGTGTAATTTATCTATAATATTTATGTATCTAGTAAATATATAAATGTATGTTTATCAGTTGTCTAGTACTCATAGCAGAAGCTCTGCTTAGTTTGTGACTAGATCGCGCGGTATGTCACATGTCTTCGAATTTTTGGTTCTAGAACATGTCAGTTTCCTCACGATGTTTTCCTTCACCGTTTTGAGAGCAGTGGTGTTGAATTTTTGCAGTAAATAAATGTATTATTTAAAAAAAAAATGAAGTTATTTACAAAGAGTAAAGCCAGGCTTCGAACCCACGACCTACAACTCATAAGTCGAGGCCGTTAATACTGGGCCACCAGTCCTCTATATATTCATCGCAGTATGTTTGTATCTCTACATGTTTATAATGCTTCCCATTTGCGACACACAGAGAAAGAAAGGAACTGAATTTCCTTATTAAAACACCGATTTTTCTAATTTCAGGTTTACACAGAGGCAGACGAATGGTCTTGCGTAGCAACTTGCTTCTTCATCGACTGCGCACCCAACGTTATCGAATTCATAGAGAGAATATACATGATATTACAGCCCGGTGGCTACTGGATCAATCTGGGCCCTCTTCTGTACCATTATAGGTGAGAATTAAAAGGGAAACTATAAAAAAAGAAAATACGTTTATTTGCGCTAAACACTTTCTACACATTTTTTCCTTTACTTGTGCTACATGACATTGCTTCTTGCCAAATTTCATGATTCAAGGTCAACGGGAAGTACCCTATAAATTTTGATTCCCTTTTGGTTTTTTTGCGACATAAACGGCCGTATCTTTTTTTACGCTAACTTAGAGTTTTGATAATTTCACAGCTTCAAGGGACTGTAGAACTGAGTGTATGGTTTAAATTTCAACTCGATAATCTAAGAGTTACAGAAAGTTCGTTATTGTTGTCATGTTAAAAAAAAAATATATATATTAAAAAAATAAAACAAAAAAAAATAAAGTTTAAAAAAACTAAAAAAAACACGCTTTAATAGCAAATCGAACTAAAAATCAGAAAATAACTTTTAATTTAAAATTCTAAAATAAAGTGGTGAAAAGAAAATTAATTTTATTGTAAAAAAGCTCCCATTGAAATTTAATCAAAGTCAGTAGTTTGGTTTTAAACTGAAATTATTGTTTATGTTTATGAATTGGTTTAATTTATTTATTATTTTGTGTATGTATGTTATCTCCGGCAATTGTGGATCGATTTCAAAAATTCTTTTTGCTATAGATAAGGTATGGCCTCAGGGGTGGTATCATATAAATTTTATTAAATTTGCTTGGGGAGTTTTTGAGTTAGCTTCGATAATACAATTTTTTTCCACATAGTTTAAAATACTGATGGTGTTTTAATAACTTCCTGTTATTTATATTATTTACATAGAAAGTAAATAGTGTTATACGAATTTGTGTGGTGTAGGTACAACTAAAAAGTAAAAAAAAATTAAACTTAAAAAAAAAAACTGGCTTCCATAACAAAAACACTACAAAGTGAAAAATAACTTTAATTTCGGAAGTCGGTGGCAAGAAACGAAAATGCGGAACCTACGACACTTACGTCCAGCAGTGGACTGATCTATGATGATGACGAATTTACTTACAAAAATGTACTCATGCTTTAAACATTTATTTTTCCAGTGACATGCCAACGGAGAATAGTATCGAGCCGCCATACGACATACTACTGGAGATTATTAGAGATATAGGATTTGATATATTGGTGAGTTTATTCAATCATTTTGACTTGAACTTGAACTTTATGGTTTGCACATCACTAACGTTATACTATACTATGGAATGGACAACTAAGGGGACGTCCATTAATTACGTGAGGCGTTTTTAGTAATACCCCCCCAGGGTGAGATGTCGTGAGATTTGGCTCAATTCCCTCCCACATTCCCCAATCTCACGTGGGATTTTACAAAATGCCTGTTTATAGTGTTTATGTGTTTTATTTGGGGTCTGGGAAAATTAAGTTCAGTCAAATTTGTCAGGGCATGACATAAATTGAAGTAATTTTAGTAGTAAATTTTTTCAATCAAGTCTAAACTTGTCTATGGAGTATCTTAATTTGACAGGACTAAACTGATATTTATCTTCTGTCCTTTTCTTAATGAAATAGAAAGAAAAAGATGCACTGAACTTAAATTTAGTTTAGTTTGTGAACAGCAGATTCGGCACCATTACTGTGCTATATCTAAGCTAAATATGAATGCATTATAGGTTTGTGGAGGTCAGATAGGCAGTCGCTCCATGTAAAATACTGGTATTCAGCTGCATCCGGTTAGACTGGAAGCCAACCCCAACATAGGGACCTTTCCCACGGCAAAATCCCGTTTTTTGCAGGTACGGTTTTTTGCAGGATCCCGTTTAGAGGTGTACGTGTTTAAATATACATATTCACACAAGCTTCCTGTTTGCCGGATACTGAAAACGGGATGGTTGTTGAAACGGGTTTGCCGTGGGAAAGGGCCCATAGTTGAGAAAAGGCTAGGCAGATTTATTATAGGTGTACTGTGAGCGCTCAGAAGTCCTTAAGCACGCTACAAGCGTCTTTGTTTTATATTATGTATAGATTCACCGGCAGGGTAATTTCGTAAGACACTATCAGTAGCAATGGGTTTCATTTTGACAGTTCAACAACATTCATTGCGTTATTTACGTTGTTGAGCAGACAAATTTTTCGAACATATGGAGCAATGGATTAGCAATATGCTTCAAAATGATTCAAATTGAGAGTAATAGTGTGTTACGCAATTAGGGTGCTGAATGAGTAATATTCACCAGGTCGTACGAGGAGTAAAACACGGTAACTGTATAACAAAATTCTACAAAGACAACACAAACTAGACATGAAATGGCGAGAAATAAATATGCAATCTCTCAGTAGCGCAGACCAGGGCTCGGAAACCGGTTGAAATTCTTAACCGGTTACGGTCATTGACCCCAAACCGAAATCGATTTAGGTTAAGGTTTGCACTTTACCGGTTTTTACCGGTTTTTGCGGGAAACCGGTTTTTCATGAATTTTGGTTTTGAAAGTGAAAATTAACCGGTTAAACACCCCCCGCCCCCTAACTAAGCAAGTCGCAACATGAATCTACCCGCACCATTTAAGTTCTCCGGTTGTATTTGACGTCCTCAGATCAAACATTTTTTTTCCTAATGTTTTCTGGGGTACTAAATGTACTAATGTCACTATAACTTGTTGGAAGTGTTAAAAAAGTAGACGAAAAATATTTACGACTTACGGAATTAACCGGTTAATTTGGGTGTCAAAACCGTTTGTGCTTATGTAACCGGTAACCTTGGTCATTTGGGTTACATATGAACAGTTCACTTGTTTAACCGGTTAATGAGGGAACGATATATTTACCGGTATTTCATCGAAATTAACCGCTCTTTTTAAACCGGTTCAGAGCCCTGGCGCAGACATAGTGCGCGCCGCCCGGTGCGCGCGCGCTGCTCGAGCGCGTCCTGCGCGACCGCAGTGAGTTCCCCGCGGTCGCCCGCCGTGATATTCTCGACAATTACTTAACCATCAATTATTATTTTTGTCCACAGAAAGACCAAACGGGCGTGAAAACGAAATACGCCCAAAACCCGCACTCCATGATGCAGCATGAATATGACTCGGTGTTCTTCGTGTGTCGCAAACCATACTGTATGTAGCCACGTAGCAAGTTATAAGTTATTTATTACATAAACCGTTTTATATTTAGTTAATGTTAGAATCTACGAAATTTTTTGTCATTTTTTGGGCAACTGTTGGGCGGTTATTGGGACACTGTTGCGCTTCTGTTTCATTGTACTCAAAATTTGTGGAACATTGTTTTTGTGTTGCTAGAATCACGTAGCTAGTAATATTGCAATATGTGTATAACGATATGCTGACATTGGCCACTTAAATACAAAATTCTAGGCAATATTGGTGAAATATAGCTATTAGCAATTGCGGCTAAAATACCGCAACACCGAACAACAACCGATTGAGCGTTATGGAGCAATTTAATAAAGTAGTCCTCTGGAAATAATTGCTGGAAAGAAATCCCAAGAAATCATGTTTCTGCATCAATTTTGGGCAACTTTTGTGTACCATAATACGAGAATTTAAGCAACTGTTGCATAAAAGTCGCGCCACAGTTGTGCCACTATCGAAATAAGCACAAAACCTTTATGAAGTAACATGGATACTACTTGTTAGTTATGTGTAGCTATGTAATACATATTAATATGTTTTTTTTATTATTATAACACGTGGGAACGACAATACGACAATAAATGAAAAAAATGGCATAGTCGTTTGAAATCTTCAAAAACCTACCTCAATCGAAACATCGAAATTTACAAAAAAAAAAAAAAAAAATGTGATGTGCTTTATAAGGGTTTTACCAATCAGCCGCCTAGCTATAATGACTATAAAATATTATACAGGGTTATCTTAAATTGCTAGCTAAACCCCGCAGATGCGATGGGTATCGATATCTAAACACGGTAAAACAAAGAATAAATTTTGATGATTTTTTTGTGCCGCATAGTTTTCGACTTTTGATGAAAAATGTAAAAAAAAGTATTTCTTTTTACATTTTTCATCAAAAGTCGAAAACCGGTATCGGTTCCCATATATCTCCGAAGTTTGCATAAAGAAAAATCTGAAATTATTCTATGTGATAGAAGTTTATGTAAAGATTACAGGAAATATAAAACGATGTCTCTAAATAGCACACTTTTTCAGAAATCATCGGAAATCATGAACAAAAATTGCATTAGTTCCACTATCTGTCAAGAGATGGCGCTGACCCAAAACTACAATATTCTAAACCGCAGTGTTAAAATTCTCTGACGAATATTTAATATATGATGGTTACGGAACCCTTCGTGCGGGAGTCCGACTCGCTCTTGACCGATTTTTTTTTTAAATCCTGTTTAGATATCGCATACTCATCGCATCCGCGTAGTTTAGCTAGCCAATTTAAAATAACCCTGTTTACTTGATTGAATTTATGTTTGTAGACTAAGAATGTCAGTTAGATATACGGAGTTAATTTATTGCCGTATTGAAGTCTCCACCCTGTATTAAACATATGAAGAATGGAAGATTTTGAAGTAATGGTTTGGGGAAAAAACTCGTATTATTTTGATCATTATGTGGGCCTACACACTTTAGTTTTGTCATTACAAGCAAGACTGGTATTAAATATGGTAAGATAATAAGTAAAAAACCAATGGCTTCCGGTTTTGGAGACACTTCTCAAACCATTACTTCAGTGATGATTCGTTTAGAACAGCGATACTCAACCTTCTTAGGGCGGATTTACTAATTAAACTGAACGCGATCGGCACATCTAAACCGCGTTCAAGAGCTGTCAGTGTCAATATTTCATAACAGTGATGGCACTGACGGGCATGAAGACTAGAGAAAAGGAGTCCAAACTCTAGAGCATCGCATACGGAAAATTTGTCCCGAAAAATTCTTAGAGCAATAGTTCTAAAACCAGCCACCAGCCGTGCTGCATTACGTAGTGTACCGAGTGAATTCTCTACCTTGGTAACTTAGCGACCTCAGCGCACTCTGCCCGCCAACGTTAATTTTTCAAATTTCTGGCACAACTCTAATGTACAGAGTTTGGACTCCTTATCTATAGTCTTCATGCTGACGGGTTTAGATGAGCTGACCAGCCGTGCGATTCTGTAACCATCTCACCGTGAAAACTTGGGTGAAGTGAGCGTGGAGTGACTCGTCAATAGTGTCAATCCCTAGCATCAGCATGACTCACAGCTTTTCGGTTGAGCGACGTTCGGATAATCGACGCTCTACTGTAAATGACGCACTAAGTCGTCATAAGTGGTTAAAAGGTTATAAAAAAAAAACATCGAGCTGAAATATTAAGGGCGAGATTCAAAAGCCGCACTTCGATTATTTTTTTCTAAGAAAAGTAAGCGTTTTAAACAAATATGAACGTTAGTATCGCCGTTCTAAAACAATGGGGCAGCTGTAAGCCATGTTATAAACGAAAGATCTCTACGCCACAAGATAAAAGAAATAGGACAATATAGTAGTGATTTGAGGTCAGTAATGGAGACAGTAATATTAGAGTTTCAAGTAAATAGCTCTCATTATATAATATGTTTTGTAGCCAGTATGTTGGTGACGGACGGACAGATTTATCTGAATTGATTTTATCGAAAGTGTCTTTTAATTTTAAGTAAAACCCGTTCGCGCTCAGTTTACCGGTCCGTGGAATGCGCGTCCCCTCCCCCTAAACGCTTGCCCCACCACTGAGTCGCCCTCACTATGATGTGACGAGTTGGATTTTTTTTAGTAATAACTAGCTGGGGTACCCGGCTTCGCGCACGAACATTCCACGACATTCGGGAATGTTCTGGAATGCTCTCGAATGTTCTGGACTGTTCTAGAAATTTCTAGAGGGCGAAAATTCCAGCCCTTATATCTTCAAAAGCATGCCCTTCAGGTAAAAACGGGAACCTTCTTCGTGGACAGGAGATAGAGGGTTACCACACCATATAACTCCCTTGATCGTACCGGGACTCATTTCTGAGTTTTAGTGGCACGCACATTGTGCACTTTCTTTTATAATATATACAGCGTGTAACGGAAGGGGGGTATCAACCCTGAAGGAGGTGAATGTGCTCATGAAACTCAACAACTTTCCCCAAAGAACATAGGTCGAAATATGAAAAAAAAATTTGGCCCTCCCTTACAAAACTGACTACCAGCTGATTGATTTACTATGGGAGGGCCAATTTTTTTTTTAATTTTTCGACCTATGTTCTTTGGGGAAAGTTGTTGAGTTTCATGAGCACATTCACCTCCTTCAGGGTTGATACCCCCTTTCCGTTACACGCTGTATTGATTAAGACTAGCAATGTTTGTCGCCTCAGTAGCGTAAGCAACGCCATCGCAAACGCATGTAATTATTACTTATACGACACCTTAATATTCTTCAGTTTTCTCGATGTTTGTTCGTTTTGCAGACGGTCAGCGTCAAACTTAGCGTGGACGGGCTGTACGTTGCAAGAGTATTTTGGCGCTTGACTGAGGGCGCTGTTGGTAAACACAAGTCTAAATGTTTTTTTTTTTTGAAAATGTATCGAAAAAAAAAACAAGATGGCGGCGTTAGTTTCGATTTTGGCCACGCTCCACAAGATCTATGGTCAGCTATAGAGTTAACAGTTATTATTAGCAGTGGGGACAGGGCAGTATTATTTTACTGTTTTTAGACTGACTGAATCTAGATTTTGCTCACATCATTTCTGCACGCAAAATTTTCTAGAAATTAAAATAGTACGACTTACCACTTCGAGTCTCTTCATGAATGGTCAGGAGGTGGCATTTATGACGACGCATTCTTTCGCATGGAGCTCTAGTTAAAATTATCCAAAAACTCATATTCAAAAGATTTTTTACAATCACACAATTTATTTTGGTGGCCCAGTGGTAACAGCCGCGACTCACGAGTTGTAGGTCGTAGGTTCGAACCCAGACAGGCGCTTTACTTTGTGTAAATTATTTCATCGCCATTGCTCTCAAAATGGTGAAGGAAAACATGTTTAGGAAACCAACTGGTCCTAAAACTTCGAAGACGTGTGATATCCACCAACGCGCTCTGGGCCCGCGTGGTGGATTAAGGCCCACTCCCTCTCACCGAGGAGGCCTGTGTCCCAGCAGTGGGAACATTATAGGCAGAAAATAATAATAATAATAATAAAATAGTTTATTGTCACAAAGAAATATACATTAGTATAGAAAAGAGAAAAGCAATCTGCTAAAGATAAAAATTCATACACTCATGTTGCAGAACTCCAGAAATACTGACTTAATCGTCTTCCATTCATCCGCAAAATCTTCGCAATCTTTCAGTGTATCTGTCCCTCCGTCTCAACAAACAAAACAGGGTTATTTTTGTAAAACACCAACAACCTCTTAAGAGGTCATTGTACTCATTATTATGAACAGCTTTTACTATGGGACCAAACCTGAAATCGTGAAAAAAAAAAATCAGCTGTTCCCTACATTATGACGACTCGTCCGAACATAAATGTAGGGAACAGATGATTTTTTTTTCGCGATTTCAGGTTAGGTCCCATACTAAAACTTGTTCATAATAATGAGTACAATGACCTCTTAAGAGGTTGTTGGTGTTTTACAAATAACCCTGTATAACTTTATTATTTAAGTAACTTTTTGTTTACGAACGCTAGTATATAAGATGTTATCACAAAGTATTTTTTTTTTGTTTTGTTTTAATTCTTGTAAGTCACTAGAAAACGGGGAATTGTTTCATTTATAAACAAAACTACAGTATGGAGACCAAGGGGGTCTCCATACAAGAAACATTTTATCCGGAGACACCGTGTTTTATGTGCGTCTGACGTAGCCTAGGCAATTAGCCTAGGTACCAAATTGATTACTGGCAAAATTTTTGACCCGAATCATATCAGCACGAAATGAAATGAAATGAAATTGTTTATTCTAAACATCATTGTTTATATAAAAGTTTAACGGAAGAAAAAAAAAAACAATTAACAACGTCATTTATCATTTAACGAAAACTAAGAACAATTTTTTTTTTGTCATTTCCCAATTTGTATATTTTAGTGACTCGCAAGAATTATTCAATCATCGCCAACGCGATAGCGACTGAAACGTAATAGATTTTTTTTTTCTAAGAAATAAGGAGGTTTAGGGACTATAATTACGTACACATCAATACATATTACTTACTTTCGTTTTTTTCAAGTAAATTCTAGACTTTTTATAAAGACTAAACAATGATGTAGTAAGCAGAAGACCAATTACCGTAATTAACCCGGCGTCATTGTGGTAGGAAATAGTTACATGGACGTCGAGGTGGGTCAATATTACCCATATATTTAATACATGGTATTTCCATAATTTTTAAGTAAATTCATAAACTGAGTCATTATTTCAGTATAAAAGTATTCTGGTTTTGATAATTAAACAGAAAAATAATAATTCAGAAACGTTTAATTGAGTTTAATAATTTAAAAAAAAACTTTTAAAATAACTCTCAAAAATTACAATTAAAAAAAAAATTACAATATTGTCTCCAGCTACTGTACAGAACGGCAACATCGCGCGCGTAATTTCAATAATATTAGAAATTTTAAACCAGCCGGGTAATTTTGACCCAACCTCAATGACTGGGTTAAAAACGTTCTAAATCTAGTTGCAATCTCATCTCAACGACAATCAATGTCAAACTCTTGTCAAAAATGTAGGGAAAATTGAGGTATTTCTGACAGATTGAGACTGACATCAGACTGTTAACGTTCTTAAAATTACGAGAATATCCGCTCAGGTCTTTTCGATACGCCCCGCATTGAAGGAGGTTAGTTACGTTCTGGAGCCGTGGACACCGGTAGCTTGGACACTGGCAGTTGTTGAGCCATAAATGTAATTTAAAAAAACATGTTGTTGGAATTATAATATGTATTGATGTGAACATGAAAGCCAAAATAAGAGCCGAAGCTGATATCTTTGTAATGATACGATTGTGTCAAATTTTTCTTTATGCCTTAGATTCGTGGATCCATTCCATAGACACCCGAATTTGTCATAGGTGCGAATCTACATTTAGTATTGGGCAACTAGCTTCAAGTTTCTGACTAAAAAGTTTCTTTTTTGTGGCATACAATAAAATTGAAGCAACAAATAACAATTGTTGTTATTTGAACTTATTGCATTCAAATATGGAATTAAATTGCACCGTATGAATTAGTTTTTTTTTTTGCAATTTACAGGTCATTGGCAGTTTGTATGTTGATTAAAATATGATTTGCGACCGTAACAAATACGGCTTCACAGAATTCATTCTTCATTCGAATCAGCAATACAACTCCTTATGTGAGAACTGCCAGTCGATTCTGTAAAAATCTCACCGTGAAATCATAAGTGAAGTGAGCACTTAGTAGTGTTAATCCCTAGCATTAGGGAATGACAGAGCTCACTTTACGCTCACTTCACGTTCTCACGGTGAGATTTTTACAGAATAGCACTGCTGGCCTCAAATGTCATGATTTCATGAAATAAGGTATTAAGAACTTAGAGAGATGTATTGATGATTATGATTCTATAAATAAATATTTGTTGCGGCCGCGAATAATTATATTTAGATCGACAAACAACCTGACTGACCTGCAAATTGCTAAAAAAGGAAGAAAATTTGTTTTTCGCGGGATACCCTGTCGGTTTCGCCTTAAGCAATTTTTTTTTTACATTTCTATTAATACAAAGAAAAAGCAGCTCGGCTACGTACACACGTCCGCATATAAGTGATACATAGTCATAATTGTCTTTAATGAATAATAAACTGAACATAACGTACAGTCCATTCTCAGTTATTTTCCTCTGACAGCAGCAACCTAACAGCAACCTTATCGTTACGAGAATAAAGATCACTATGCTTTGGACAGTGTTGTAAAATCAGAGGTAAAATAATTGTGAACGGACTATAGTTTCTAACGTACAAGGGGAATCTAAAGTTGATATAAAATTTTAGTTTAAGGAAATTGTTTAATTGTATAATTATGTTTTTGGTGCGTTGGCTGGCTAGAAAAATTGAATGTTTGTGAAATAATAAGTTTGTTATTGAAAACTTTTGAAACGAAAAACATAACGCTTGTTCTCACGAAGGGTTAGACTGAGATATAGTATACTTATACCCACTCAATCGTAGTAGAAATTAATACAAAATGGTCACAAAAAATTAAAAAAAATATAAGTCTTTATTTTAAACAGTAGTTAAAATCGTTTTTAATTCCCTACCCACTGGAAAGTTTATTTACAGACATACATTTACAAACTCACGCCTCCTTTCCATGTGGGTAGGTAGAACGTAAATACACTTTTCAGCAGCTATTACGCAAGCGTATTTACAATATTTTATTTTTCTAGGCAGTCAGTCAAAGAAAAGAAATTATTAGTTAAAAATATGTATTAAAGTTTCTAATCGAGCTAATATATTTTATCTGTAAAGGCTCGAAACAATGCTTTATTATAGAATTAATGTATTTGACGTGTAGTGTAGGTACTACATTTTTGTAATAATAATTATGCTCTGTTACTTTTATGATGATTCGTTAGGCATAAGACGTCTACAGTCCGATTCAAACTTTATGGCGGCTCGGGACATGAGGCGAGTCGCTGCGCAGTAACAAAATCACACCCCTCTAACAGGTGATTTTGTTACTCACTCCCCCCCGGGGGGGATGAGGTACTGCGCAGTGAGTAGCGCACTTCAGAGCGGCCATTAAGTTTCAGTCGTGCTGTACCACGGGACATGAGTCTCCCCTTTGAATCGCCACAACGACCAGCCCCCGAATTGCGTAACACTTTCAATCACAATCTGAATGATTTTGAAGGATATTGCTAATCCATTGCTTCATATGTTCGAAAAAATTGTCAGCTCAACAACGTAAATGACGCAATGAATGTTGTTGAACTGTCAAAATGAAACCCGTTGCTACTGATAGTGTGTTACGCAATTACGCCGCAGTAGCAGAGGTGCGGTCTGTCATTAGTTTACGGTTGGGCGGCACTATCGCTGCGTTCACCTTCGGAATTATACCTTAAGTTTTAAGAACAGTTAATTTTACTTCTGATAGTAGCAACCTAACCGCAACCTTATTGTAACGAGAATAAAGATCACAATGATTTTGACACACTTGTCACTGGCAACAACCCAATAGCAACGTTTTCAGAATGTGAATAAATGTCACTGTGATTTGGGCAGTGACGCAAAGTCAGAGGTAAAAAAGTTTTTTTTTAACTGTCACACAAGTCATCGTAGAATGAACCGAGTATAAAATCCCTATGATCTTCATTTTGATCTATTTAACATATGTTATAAGTCAATATCCGAGATTTGTTAGTGGTCTGTTGAAAGTGGCGCGTATATGCGTCAAACATGAGTTCAGAGGAGATAAATGGAGTAAAAGATACAACTCACAATACATTGGAGTATTATATAGTTATTTTACTTCAATTCGTACTGTAGTGCCGATATCAATGTACTTTCATATTATTTTTGCACAGTCAAAGCTTTTTAAGACCCTGCAGTAAAACCGCTGCTCTTAAACAACCAGATTTTTCATTTCAAAAGTTAAATTTTAAAATTAAAAATTGTGGAAGTTTGAGTTTTGACTTTTTTTTTTCTATGGGCCTTAGTTGCCTGAAATAAATAAATATATATTAATATTGGTTGATTTAATTTGCTAAATCTAAACAAGCATACGTTTAGTTTCCTTTCTAAGGGCAAAATTCACAGATCGTACTTCGAATTTACGTTTTCAATTAGGGTTTCATACGAATAAGAACCTTATTTTTGTGAAAATATGTGAGTAAAATTTTCATATACTAATAAGAACCTTATTTTTATACTAATGCAGTTGATATTTGTATGAATCGTCTATTTAGCAAAACAAAATTAAAGTCCGGTCTTAGAATCTTGCCCTAAACGTGGGTGACTCGTTCTTTGCAAAAAATTCATTTAGTGATTAGTTGAGTGTTAGTTTACATTGTGAACTACTGATTTTTATATGTGGTGGCATCTACATCGCCACATGCAAACGACGCATCATATTGACGTCACGCAAAATGCTGCATCGCGCAAAAAGAGTTTACCGCGCAGCTACGACATCCATCGTCGTTCAGTGAGCACATAAAGACGGCTCGTTCGCGCGCCTCTTTCGCTCTCAGTAGGCTCCAATTCATATTGACCGCCCGCAGCAAATTATTGTCACTCAAGTGCAAATTGCGCCTCTACATCGCGGTCATCCGTCCCACCATGACCCGTGCTTGCGTCGTCTTCGCACACGCTAAGCCTCACTATCTGCATAGAATGCAGACCCTCCAGGACCGTTTCCTAAAAAAGATCAAGGGAGCCCCGTTCTATGTCCGCAATGAGACGCCCCATACCAGGTCCGTCCAGACCCTTGCTAGAGCCAGCCCGCGCCGCTGAGCCTGTAGATAATTTTCACGTGATAACGTCTTATAAATCGATGAACGCCGGCTGCATGCACGAAAAAGCATGACTCATTGTCACGTTCCGCCTGAGCCGAGTGTGCAAGCGAGAGCGCGGAACAAGCGATAGAGAGGCACGATCGGCCTAAGCGTTCGGGTTGTGACGCGTCTCTCTTCCACTATGACGTTATCACGCAAAATTATCGTCCGTAAACCGGCTTTACAGACAACCAATTTTTTTTATCCGAGGAATAATTTTGAATTTTTGACAGTTCTTCCATACTAAAACTCAGACGTCCATTTAATTCCACAGAATATTTCATTTTTATCGGCAATACAGCACGAATAGAGTAAAAATACAAACGAAAAGTGTATTAAACGTATTATATTAGTTTTTGCCCACAACTGGGACCCCAAGCAGCTGGGCTAAAGTATTACATAAGGTACTGATTAAAATTAAATTTTGTTACTGGTTGCATGTTGTAAACAGTTTTATTGTGAGACTTGTGTGATTTGTATTATAGAAATAGTAGGACAATTTGAAACAAATGTTTAATTTTTATTCATAGATATTTATCAAAGTGATGCTGTTGGAATGTAACTTTGATATGCACCCTAATTGCGTAACACACTACGTGTCTCAAGCAGAATACTTTTGAAGGATATTGCTGGTACATCACTTCACATGTTCGAAAAATTTGTCTGCTCAACAACGTGAATAATGCAATGAATGTTGTTGAACTGTCAAAATGGAAGCCGTTGCTACTGATAGTGTGTTACGCAATTACCCCGCTGTTAAAACTAGTGTCAACTTATATAAATCGTTGTTGTTGTATTTGTTAGTCAATAACACAGAACAAAACAATGCCCGTCAAAAATGAGATTTCACTGCAGTTTTACTGCTGATCCCGCCTTTACGACGGCTAAATAGTTTTTCAAATAATATAAAAGTGACAATAATATTTAAATGAGACAAAAACTGATATTTAAATAAGGTACAACATTATTTTAAGTTGTAAAAAATGTGTATAGATATTGTTCCAAGTTATCCTACTGTTTAAAACGCACTGTTGTTAATTTGTAAAGCAAAGAGATTAAAAAAATGATTTATTGGTTACTATTTTTCTTTTTATTTCGTATTCCTACCTGTTAAAATAAGTTTTGTGCACGACTCAAACAACAACAACAACTCAACCCTCAACCCAATCGACAAAAACACTCGACTCAATTTATGTATGACACAATGTTTAAGTTGATTTTTTTTTTGACTACACATCAATCTATTAACCAGTATAAACTCACTAACTATTAATTAGAAATCATTTACTTCCTTTTTGGCTTCGCCGCAGTCGAACAACAGCCCGATTCAAACTTTAGGCCTAGCACGCACGAGTTACTTTAGTGCGCTCATAGCGAAACCTAGCGGCGTGGTTACAGTTTTGTCACGGGTTTGTTCGCGGGTCGGCGGACAAAAATGTCACCCAATTGTCACGTCGTAACGCGCGCGCATTTCCATATGTATACATAGCCCAGCCGAGTGAAAAAAATAGTCACGGTGACTAAAGTCCGAAAAATGTGTGCTCAACAACGTAAATAACGCAATGAATGTTGTTGAACCGTCAAAATGAAACCCATTGCTACTGATAGTGTGTTACGCAATTACCCTGCAGAAATATGCTAGCGAGCGGTGAACGGTGTGCAACTGTGTAGTGCGAGGATGCGTTGCTAAGCTCGAAACAGTCTGCAAATGTGTGATGAGATAATGTGTAATGAATTCTGTATCTTCTGCCTCCATTTCTTCATCGCAAATTGATAAATATCAAAGTGTTTTTTTTGTCCACTGATCCATGTTTTCTGTACACTATACATCTACCTCTGACAAACATCGTCTAGTGACTGATATTTTGTCGCTCGCGTCCGTCCCTAGCGCACATCCCTCCGTTGTTTTGAACGTACAAAAACCTCGCTTCGCCGAGCCGTTTCCACTAGAACTGCGCCGAGCGAGGCTAGGTAATTGAAGTGATTCTATTGGTTCGTAACAGACATATCCCCATATCCCTCGCTACGCATCCTCGCACATCCCTGGTGGAAAGGCAGCCTTATTCCCCGCGAAATCTTACCACGTCATCGTGTCTTGGTAACGGCACAGTGACAAAGCTTCTTAAGTAATTCAGTGTGTCTCAGTCTTCCTATCTCGCTCGCTCACTGCTCAGAGCACAGAGCAAAGTAATGTTTCAGATCCAAATGATGCGTTTGAAACGTTTTTACTGAAGCAATCTTTTGAATCACTTCAATGATCGGGATCAGTAAGTCGGTTCGGTAAAGAGTTAAACGCGCCTAGTGTGGTTACTCATCCAAGGTATAGTAAGCGTCAAACTTTATGACGGCTCTGAAGTGCGCTACTCGCTGCTCAGTACCGCATCCCTCACTTCCGCTGACAGGTGAAGTTGTTACTAGAGTTGCCCAACTACCGATAGTTTCACTATCGATAGATGACCTCGGAAACTAGTAACAATATCGATAGTATCGATATCACAAATTAATTAATACTATTGATTGAAAACAATAGTATCAATACTATTACATCATAATACTACAATAGTATCGATTTTTTTAAAGTAATACTATCGATATTATCGATAGTATATAATACTATCGCCGTTTATAAAACTATCGATAGTGTGAGCTATCGATATTATTGCTCCTAAACATATGATGGTCTTCGATAGTATCGATACTATTTTTGTATATCAATACTATTGCCCTGTATCATACTATCGATAGTATCGGTAGACTATCGATACTATTGATATGACGTCAACTATCGATAGACTATCGATAGTTAAGCGATAGTCGACTATCGATAGCCAACACTAGTTGTTACTGTGCAGCGACTAGCCTCATGTTCCGAGCCGCCATAAAGTTTGCATCGCGCTGTAGATGAATCGAGCTTCCGATGCTGTATACTTTCATCAGAATTGGAAATGAAACAACTACGCAATCTGTTAACGTTTTATTCAAATACTGTATATAATATCTCCCAATTTTATTTATATCTTCGTTTGAATGATTCATCTTCGCATACGTAAGGAATTGCCGTCTTAACTTCAGTAGTTTTTGTGGGTTTACGAATTGCGTGTAGCCTGCTTCTAGGATACATCCGGGGTAGTCGGGGAATTTTATTTCGCCGTTCATGTTCAATTGTTTTGCCTCGAGAATCTGTTTTGATATTGACTGCGTCACTTTGTCTAGTTCGTAGAGGAAGTTTGTTGATGTTAGTGGTGTCTGAAAGATGGAAAAATGGCGGAGAGTTAATTAATGTCTGAATGTAGAGAGTAGCTTTTCATTGGTGATAGATTTTTACAGTGAAGGGCAGTGAAATGGGGTCTGTAATTGCTAGCAATGAAAGTCGGTTGGTGTGGTTTTTAAAATCAGCAACTTTTACATGAAGTTCTGAAAAGCAGTGTTGAAAAATGGCCGTACTAGGGCATGGTAATACAAAATATAAATATTGCTAGAAATAAAGTGAATTATGTATTTTTATTAACAAAATTACGCAAATACGCCAATCGAAGTGTCCACATTAACCTGTTAACCGCGGGCGGGACGTATAAATACGTCAAACTTAAATAGTAGCGTGTACGGAATTCCCCGGTTAACAGGTTAATAAATATAATATATTTGAAGTTTCGATTGTATTCTATATTTTAGAATGACTAATTCTAATCTAATTTAATAATTTAACCTGTTAACCGGGGAATTCCGTACACGCTACTGTTTAAGTTTGACGTATTTATACGTCCCGCCCGGTTTACAGGTTAATGTAACAGTAGCTAAATAAATTATTTTTTTTATTACGCTTGGTTGAGAAGTATCTAAACATGTACCGATACAAACAATACTATTTATAGGTAAAAAAAAAAAAAAAAAACGCTAGTCATCCAATAGTAAATAGTGTTACGATACTTACATTCTGTGTACTCATATTCGGGGGCGGAGGTTTCTTCTCAAACAGCACTTTGTACACATCTTCTAGGTGTAGCTCATCTGTTGGCTGCACTGTGAACAGTGGACTGTCCCATCTGTTGTTCGGGTTCGGCTCTTCGAACCTGGGATATTTGAAAAAGAATTTGAGTTGATAGGTTATATTGCAAGGGAGTGGCTTACAAGGAAACCTCGCGAAGTGTCCGTCACCGATTCAGTTGCGGCTTTACTATAATAATCTACATGAAAAATGATGAGGTAAGTACGCATTTTTTCTTTTTTGCTAACAAACGTTTTAAAGGGGTGAAAATCACCCTCAAAGTTCGTACCCCAAAATGATGGTTTGCAGTTTTCACATACAAATTTCTAATAAAAATTTTCCAAAATGACTTTAACCATTAAATAGAGCATAAAAAATTATGCAAAATACCTTTATTCACATATTTTATAAACATACTTTATTCACATATTAAAAATGGACTACTTAGGTCAGACAGCTGTGCTGCTCGGGATTTTGTTGCGCTACTTTTCCCCAGTGAAAACACTAGGAAGTTATGAAGGTTGGTCGTTTAGGGGGACTGTCTTATGTAATTTTGACATTCGAAAAGTGCTGATTCTCAGCCTAGTACGACTTTTGATTTTGATTCTCTAAAATTATGTAATAGGTATACCAGATGATTTTTTTTACCATCTCCAATTTTTTACAGGGTGTTCTACCTATGAACAATAACTATGAACAATATATGAACAACTTTTACTATGGGACCAACTCTGAGATCACAAAAAAAAATCAGCTGTTTCAGACATTTTAGTCAATTAGGTATTGAACTTTTGCATTACACAGATGATTTTTTTTCATGATATCTGAGTTGGTCCCATAGTAAAAGTTGTTCATATTCACGCGTAGAAAACCCTGTAAAAATTAGGAGACTGTAAAAAAAAACCATCCAGTATAGTTTTGGATCCCATACCTTAACCTAGTCAAAGCATTAAACACTTCTTCAGTATAAGGAACACAACCCCTCCGTGCTTCTGTGTTATTCCCATCTGCATCACTCTGCCTCTTCAGATTAGCTTCCCAAGCTTCATCATGATTTCTGATAGTGTACACTGTGCATTGTGTCGATTTTGATGCTTTTGAAGCACAGTATAGTTCGTAGCGGTAGCCTGAAAGAAAAATGTTAGCAACATTTTTATACTGTGCGACTAGCAAATTATTCCTGAGCCTCACATGTATGTGAGGGTCTGACTGCTGAAGACCAGCTTGCATGAGATTTTTTTCAGTAGTTTTTCCAGGACCTCTGAACACTTTCCAAGCGATTACTAAGTTTTTAATGATGTATGTGAGTTTTTGACTCCAGGTTGCAAAGGGTTATTATAATATGTATTAGTTTAGATAAAGCACAATACTTCTCTTTCTGTCTGTCTTATATGCTCTGGTTTCCTAAGAAAGTGGTGAATGGTCTCAAAATTTCATAATAGAATTTTGTGCAACGTTTTCTGGACTGTCCTTCACTATTTAGGGTACCACTTCAAGTTATTTATACAAGTATTTGCTTAAAAATACAGTACAACAGATTGACAACTTTAGTAGTCTTTTTTACCTTTAATATAGTTACTTCCATCCAATATAACGACATTGTCCTTTCCAATAAGCTTCAATACCTCTGATTTAAGGTATCCTCTCACCCTTTTCTCTTTCTGTGAGTCCAAATATGTTGAGTTCTTCTCATAACCTAACTTTACTATAGCTTCGTCTTCAGATACGATTTCCACCTTTTTTCCGTATTTATTTACAAAGAAATCTTTCAATTCTGTTGCTCTTGATGTTTTGCCACTCACTGGTGTCCCACAAATTAATATTAATGGCATTTTTAATGGGTTTAATGATTCAAAACTGTAATATGAAAACAATGCCGACTTGTCACTGTCAAAATCAATAAGTGTGTCAACAGCTGCTGTCACTCGCGTTTTGTTATGCGTAGTAGATTGTAGGGTTTTTGTTTTCTTGTTGAAACATTTTTATTTTGAGGGGTCCGTGGCTAAATAATAACAGCCGTACAGGTCGATAGATCAAGTTAAGCTAACCTTGCCGCGGTTGGTCGGTGGATGGGTGACCATCTTTACGTACCGAGACCCCTCCGTGCCCCGGAAAGTACGTTAAGTCGTTGGTCCCGGCTGTCATTCGTGGATCTGGCAGTCGTTACGGGTATTCAGAAGCCCGAAAGTGTGATAACCAGCCTTACCTAGGGGTATTGTATTACCCAGTAAGTGGGTTGTGGAGGTCAGATAGGCAGTTGCTCCATGTAAAATACTGGTATCTGGAAGCCGACCCCAACATAGTTGGGAAAAGGCTAGGCAGATGATTGAAACTTCGACCCAACTTAGTTGGGAAAAGGCTAGGCAGATGATTGAAACTTTTATTTTATTTTTTCGGAAGAATTTAACAATTACACCTTATACTGGGTGTCCGGAAAGTCATGGATTACCTTTTACCTGCTGATGGTGCACATTGGGATCTACCAATAAAAAAAAAATGACCATAGTAAAAGTCTTATGGTTTTCGAGTTTTTTGATGTTTAATGAAATTTTGGAAAATCTCTACCTTTGATCAGTTTTTTCCATGCCATTTCTACGAATGAAAACTTTTTCGAGTACAGGTTTTCTTATTTTCATCTTGAATCATCCTACTATCGATTGAATACAAGAAAGTTACAGATATCATCTTTTAAATACCTAAAATTTAGGTTCAAACTTAAAATTTTCACCAAAAAAAATTTTACCTTATTTTTGATCGGCCCTGTCGAAAAAAAAAAAAAAAATTGGTAGGTCATTTTTTTATTGGTAGATCTCAATGTGGCCCATCAGCAGGTAAAAGTTAGGTAATCCATGACTTCGGACACCCCGTATATTGCAAGTAAATAGACCATAGGAAGTTATGCAAATGTGCAACCAACAACGTTCTCCACAGATGCACAACAAGACAAAGACTAAGTTTTCTATCTTATTTTAGCCTATACAGCCTACAGCAAAATTGTATTCTCCAGTCTACATCACGGCTTTTAATTGTAAAAGCCGTAATGTAGACTGGAGAATACAATTTTGCTGTCATAATATCGTTTTATTGATCATCGTTCCAAATTGCTCATGAAATGAAGGATTCTCAGGATTGCGCACAATGTTTTTCTATTCATAAACGTTCACATAGCAAAATAAATCAATATGTGCAAATAACAGATCAAGTTTTAGGAAAGGGATTAATATAAGTAGCGAGGTCTAGAGCGGGCCCATTCAGTAAATAAAAAAAATTACAATACATTTTAAACAATTTATTTTTTAAACAATTGCACATTACTTAACTTTAGTAACAATAAATAAATTAATTAAAAGGGAGATCAAATCAAGAGATTATGAATTTTACATCAGAATGAAAATGGCAAGTCAGGTATATTCACAGCGCGATCAGGAGGCATTCATTATATGAACTCTATTTGTCAGGTAGTATGATCGTTACTTGTAATTTTATCATGAAACTTTTATTACCACCAGAAATCAACCAACCCACAATGAACCAACGTGGTGGACTACGGCCCATACCCTCACACAGACAGAAGGCTGGAGTCCCACCAGTAGAACTATTTTAGGCTGTTGATGAAACGGTTACTGTCTGGCAATTATAGTTCATAGTAAGCCCCCAGCGTCGATTTGATCAAGCCTGATCGCTACCTTAAGATATAACACATTCGTTTAAAATATACAGTCAAATAAATAACATTTACAGTTTACATTATAGTAATAATTTACAGAATTCAATTTTTTTTGACGTGATAACGTCTTATAAATCTATGAACGCCGGCTGCACGCACGAAAAAGCATGACTGATTGTCACGTTTCGTCTGACCTGAGCCGAGCGTGCACAAGCGATAGAGAGGCACTATCGGCCTAAGCGTTCGGCTTGTGACGCATCTATCTCTCTCGAAAAAATTGTAATTTTCACTTAACTCTTTCTTTGTATTATACAAAATTATGATAATTCAGTGATAATAATTCAATTCAATTCATAAAAGTATGCAATTTTTCATCAATGTTTTCTTATGACATTATCACGTAAAATTGTCGTCCGTAAACCGACTTTACAGACAACCAATTTTTTATCTTCCGTTATTAAGGAAATCAGCAGGGCTTAAAGAGTAAGAGCCTTTCAGCCTTTAACTATGTCCTTATTAATGGACTATTAATAATAATATTTTACAGCCCGAGCGGCCCAGTGTCTGGATGTGTGCCCGAATGATGGCAATAGGGGGTGACCCCTGTAACATGAAACATAACTGGCGAAATTTGGGTGGACTATAGGTACACCTTTGCCAGTCTATTCCGTGAAAATCTCAACGTGAAAACGTAGGTGAAATGAGATGTCATTCCACCTGATGCTAGGGAGTGACATTATATTGGCAGCTCACTTTATGCTCACTTCACCTAAGTTTTCACGGTGAGATATTTACAGAATAGCTGCTCTTACCCCTTTGGGGGTGGTGTGATGTCATATTAATATTTAATGGCCCGGTCTTCGTTAAGTGCTAAATAAAGTGTTACAAACGCAGGGAGCCTACCAGGAGAATACGCATCAGCGGAAGCAGTGACGTCACCGCCAATCTAATAATGTGTTTTTCTTGAATATTTAATTAAGTACATACTGTACAGACTTCGCATCCTCGGATTAATTTCTGGTTTGGTTATTTATGAATTAGTTATTGATTTTATTATTGCTGCTTATATTTATTTTATTTAATATTTAAATCATATCGATGTATCGAGTTGTATTTTTTTAAAGTTAGTAACATTGATTGTACGCGCTTATAAAATACGTTTTAACCGTCTTTTGCAAATCCAACAGCACGCTTTTATATAGGCATTCATTTAGTTGCCACCTAGTGTTAGTAAACACGGGCATTCATTCATCACTAGTTTCGGTTTTGTACAGTCAGTATTTCGCACAGAATTTGTACGAGGATTGCTTTTGCTTTTGTAGGTGATGCACCTAATAGGCGTTTCCCCACTGCAGGCATTATTTTACTGCAGTGCAAAACGCCCATGCTGGAGGAAGTCTACTCTGCTAAGTCCGTCGCCGAGGATACAGGGTCGTGAGAATGTATTTCGAAACTGCGGAGTGAACCCTACTCCCGCTTAATTAACTTTATGGACGAGTATGACAACTGTCATTTTGTGTTGTCATTCATTTTTAGTTTGGGCTCCGAAATAATCATTCTTCCGTAAGTGTTACGGTGTATGAATAACTCGTTTCTTCGGCCAAAACTGCGGATTACTTGCGTGGGGCGTTGACCCCCCGGCCTTGGCCCCTCCTAAAAGTCGATATAATTCATATGTTCCGACATGACTCCTCGTATCCAAGTGCTGGTGACCTTTACGTTGTGATAGATGCCAGGCTGGTGGTCTACTCCGCAGCCGAAGCCTGCAGACGTGATGCCGACCAGGTAGTAGCGGCCGTTGTCCGAGACTATTAGGGGACCGCCGGAGTCACCTGGAAAGCGAAGGAAACTATGAATAAGGCCGAACAGAGTTAAGTCCGGGACCGTAATTGCGTAAAACATTTTCAATCACAATCTGAATTATTTTAAGGGATATTGCTAATCCACTGCTTTATGGTCGAAAAAATTGTCTGTTCAACAACGTAAATAAAGCAACGAATGACAACTCATTTCGGTCTCCTTTTATAAATGCTGAGAACGGCTTCGTATAGCCTCTCACAGAAGCTGAATCCGTCAGGAACTACACAGCAAAAAAATATTTTTTCCCTTCCAACAGTGGTTTCCTAAAAAAAGAATGGAAAAATAGATGGATATATAGATACCTAAGCAGGCATCTTGGTGTCCATCCGAATGTCCAGCGCAGATCATCTCCGAGTGAATCTCCACTGAGATCTGTTTACTTCTGTGCCAGTTTATGCACTGCTCTTTACCTGAGGAGAAAACGTATTTTTAGCTTCTTTAGGGCACCACAAAAAGAATAAACGGTCCATCTCAATTATCAAGTTCTGTCATCAAGTTGTGTTCGCCAGTCCTCCTTCTTATAGGAAGCTAACTGAGGAACTAAGGGAAAGCACTCCGGAACACAGGGAGAGACCAAGGGGTCCTGTAAGCGGTAACTGGATTGAGTCTATGATGAGGTTGAGGCGACAATGGCACCGATTCCCTTGTCCACAAACTAAACTAAATTTAAGTTCAATGCATCTTTTTCTTTCTATTTCATTAAGAAAAGGACAGAAGATAAATATTAGTTTAGTCCTGTCAAATTAGTCAGCGCCTGACGTAAATTGACGTATTTTTAGTAGCCAATTTTTTAATCACGTCTAAACTTGTCTGTGGAGTATCATAATTTGAGAGGACTAAACTAAAATTTATCTTCTGTCCTTTTCTTAATGAAATAGAAAGAAAAAGATAACTGAACTTAAATTTAGTTTAGTTTGTGAACAAGGGAATTATCTGCCAATAATCGGTGCCAATCTAACGTCAAATAAAACTAAACAAGTAAAAAAAAAAATCGACCACAAAGCGGCACTGAGTGGTCTAGTTCGAGCCCAGAGCTGCAGTAAAAGTTATGTTTGGTGAAATAATCATTTGCCAGCATAAAATCCGATGAATAAAGAAAGCAGCCTTCTAGTAAGTGTTACTTACTTACTTCTTTACTTGTTGTTAATATAATTTAGCCAAGTTATAGTACAACTACAGAGTCTATCACTCGTCATC
Organism: Eremobia ochroleuca; assembly: GCA_949629135.1. NCBI lineage: Eukaryota > Metazoa > Arthropoda > Insecta > Lepidoptera > Noctuidae > Eremobia > Eremobia ochroleuca. Next base: position 7,609,968 of record OX451411.1, on the reverse strand, counting down.
TGCCTAGCCCTTTCCCAACTACGTTGGGGTCGGCTTCCAGTCTAACCGGATGCAGCTGAATACCAGTATTTTACATGGAGCGACTGCCTATCTGACCTCCACAACCCAGTTACTGGGTAGTGCGATACCCCTTGGTAAGACTGGTTGTCAGACTTTCGGGCTACTGACCACCCGTAACGACTGTCAAAGATGCACGAATGACAGCCGGGACCAACGGCTTAACGTGCTTTCCGAGGCACGGATCTATAGCTAGAACTAACTATATAGTCTATCACTGCTGTCTTTTAAAGTGCCCAAATAACGTTTACCGAAATAATACAGACGCCAGCACATAAAGCCACTAAAATCTGTCAAATTTCTTTTATTGATTCAACTTTATAGCTAAAGTATTAGGTTCAAAGTTGTTTGGGAATATTTGAGGAGCGTCGGAACGAAAACCGATATATCGAATTTACCATATTTTTCACAAACTAAAAATAAGCTTGTAAGTTTTTTAATGTTACAAAAGTGGAAAATTATAGCATGTCAATTTGCAGTTAAAGCGACATCGATTGATGTGTGAAACTTGACGGAGGGTAGATACTTAATTTAGGGAGATACTTGGCGGACAAGTATGGATATATCGGTTTTTGCCGCGATCATTTGGATATATCGGTTTTTGACGAAACCAAAATGGATATGTCGGTATTGAACTGAATTGAATTTGAACCGACCATTGTTGAATTGTGTAAAACTTAATAAGAATTATCGGTTATTAATCCAACAACAAGAACATGTTGAATTTAAAAATGCATTTGTCGGGTTTGATTTGACCACAGTATTTTGATATTTTTTTTAAGATGGATGTAACTGTTTTTTAATTGATTTCTTTCCTGAAGGGTGTATATTTAAACATTTTGTAACAGAAAAAATAAAATAAAAATAATGTCTTAATTAAGACATATCGGTTTTTGTTCCGACGCTCCTCATTTGACAGTTTCGGGTAGCTTGATGTGCTGGCGTCTGTACATAAACTCAGGAAATCGAGCAGTTTGGAAACTCGACACGAGAGGCATTCGCTCAGCAGTGGGGAGTTTGAAGCAATAGATTTGTCTAAAAACTTACTAAGTATAGGCACTGTTGCAGACCTCAGCATGTTAGTGCCAGTATGTCCCGTGCTGGCGTCCGTCTTGCCCCAGCCAGCGATCACACCGGCCCTGCCTCTTAGCTCCATGTCTCTCTCCGGCAGACATATCGGCAGGATGTGGGTAGTATAGGTGATAGGTCGTGACAGTTTGAGGAGCGCTATGTCGTAGCGGTCAGGTTGCGTCATACGGAATTGGAAGAGGGGGTGGAGAATTTTTTGGACGACCCTGCAAGGAGAGAAATGGTTTTAAGAATGCTAATATCGTATTAGAACTTCTAAATATTTCGGTTGGTATGTATGTTTTGTTTTGACTCTGGATTTCGGAGGCAGACATGTCCTAGAATAGAATGTCGTGACACTTGCATCAATACTGTGATATCAATTGATAGATTACTATTTAAGTCAGTAAGGCAATCGTTTTAGCCTTTGACGACTGCTGCAAGCAGAGTTCTACTACATCTTGAATCATTTTGAAGCATATTGCTAATCCATTGCTCCATGCGTTGAAAAAATGTATCTGTTCAACAACGTAAATAACGCGATGAATGTTGTTGAACTGTCAAAATGAAACCCATTGCTACTGATAGTGTGTTACGCAATTACACTGCTGTATCGGGATAGTTTTCCCTACATCAGCCTAAATCAATGAAGAATAAAAACGAAAGAAGATTAGATAGCTCACCCCAGTTTCCTAGCAGTATGGGCTCCAGCGCTGGTGTCTAACGCTCCCAGCCACACGGCGATGTCACGAGGACGCGCTCGAGACACACAGTGGGCTGCCGTAGCGACGTACCAACGAGACACTGAAATAATAAATGAAGAGTATAGCAACCCGAATACAATCTCGGCCAGTCAGAGCGTCCCGTGGTCGCAGGCCGTCAAGATTTATTGTATGAAACTACTCAATCTATCTTTCCCTCGCCACCGGGCCGCAGCGAGGAAGGCACTTGCTTGCGACGCACGCGCCACCGTCCCGCGTCGCCAGTCCGCTGCCCGTACGCTTCCTGCGTAGACGACGCGTGTTAAAGTACCGCGCTAGCCGCCACGTGCCTCCTCGTGCCGCCATTGTAACGCGAATTAGATTTTAGGGTTTCGTTCCTACTTTTGTTTACCTTCCAATATACTCTTTACTGAAAAGGTGGTTTTAATGAGACCACCCTCATCTCATAAGAGTTATTTTTATAGTCTTCATGATAAATGTACTTGAAGGTGGAACCAGCCATAGTTAAGCATTAGTATTTAATGATAATAGTACCTATGTTAACAACAAATAACTGCCGTGCGATTCTGTAACCATCTCACCGTGAAAGCTTGGGTGAAGTGAGCGTGGAGTGAGCTGTCATTCGCTAGGGATTAACACTATTAAGTGCTCACTTCACTTATGATTTCACGGTGAGACTTTTACAGAATCGACCGGCAGTACGCGTATATCACTAAATGTAACTTGTTTGTAGACGCCTTGGGTTGACCTGTTAAGTCTACAAAATCACATGACACTAATATTATAAAGGCGAAAGTTTATGTGTGTGTGTGTGTTTGTATGTTTGTTACTTCTTCACGCTCAAACGGCTGGACCAATTTTGATGAAATTTGGCACACAGATAGTTTATAACCAGGATTAAAACATATAATACTTTTCATCCCGATATTCTTACGGGATCGAGACTTATGCGGGTGAAACCATGAGGCGCTGCTAGTGTTTAATAAATAAATAAATAAATAGGTCCTGCTGCCAACCAACACCACTATTTTAAACACATAATAGAGCAGTTCATTCACTCAAGAGAAAAGACTTAACATCAAAGCTGACTTGGGCTTGGTTCTGGCAATTCTTGACCGAGTACAAAAATAATAATAAATAAAATATAGACATTCTTATGTAGTCGTCCTAATGTTAACGTTTTAATTTCCCATTAAATCATCATCATCTGTCTAGCTTTTTCCCAACTATGTTGAGGTCGCTTTCCAGTATAATCGGATGCAGCTGAATACAAGTATTTTACATGTAGCGACTGTCTATCTGACCTCCACAACGCAGTCACTGGGTAATAGGATACCCCTAGGTAAGACTGGTTGTCAGACTTTCGGGCTTCTGACTACCCGTAACGACTGTCAAAAATTCACGAATTACAGCCCGGACCAACGGCTTAACGTGCTTTCCGATGTACGGTGGGGGTCTCGGTTTGTAAAGATGGTCACCCATCCACAGGCCAACCGCGGCAAGCGTAGCTTAACCTGATCGATCAAACTGTGCGCCCCCCCCCCCCCCCTTAAATGCAAAATTAAAAAACGTGGCTCACAACCTGTTGATTGGATTACTAAAGAAAATTTCACTAAACTGTCCGAGCGTTTTGAGATTAAGATTTCTCATTTTTGATCTTGGAAGCTTTAATCCAAAGAAAGAATTAGTGTAGCGGGTTTCTTTGAAACTCTGTAAAAGTTTTATAGACCAAATATAAAAAAAAGAAACTGTAAGGAAAACTTAGCTGATGATCTGATGATTCTTATAAGTCTTCTAATATTTGTATTATTTACTAAAATAACATAGTTTCATACCCAGTACACCACCACACTGAAACTCTGAGATCCTGACGTGTGCCTGCCAGGGGAACTCCGCGAACCTCGCCTCTCTGCCGCCGATGATCCGCTTCTGTATCATCGTCGTGGAAGAGAGGCCGCAGTCAACCTGGAATTCGTTTGTATGATGATATAATAAAAGCCTTGTATGTCGAAGGCCAGCTTCGTTATACGGGAATACCCCTATAACGCGTTTTCCTATAACGCGGAACCATTCTACCGCGTTATGGGGGGGATTATTGTAATTAACACAATGTTCAATTCAATACCATTAACGCCCCTGAAATGATTATTTCACCGTAGAAATATCTGCATTCTACATTATTCCCGTCATCTAGCTTACCTGCGGCACATAATCATCAGCTCGTCTCCGAAACACGTTGGCCGGAACCACGCTGCGCTGCGGCACTTGTCGCAGCTGCGGAGGCACCACCTTGTACTTCCAGTCTGATGCTGGGATACTGGAAACATATAGAATTTAAGACACCACAACTTCTTTTTTGTGTTGTACCAACTAGCTCAAGAGAGGCTAAGTTATAACAGCCGCACGGATCGATTGATCAGGTAAAGCTACGCTTGCCGCGGTTGGTTCGCGGATGGGTGACCATCTTTACATTCCGTGACCCCTCCGTGCCTCGGATAGCACGTTAAGCCGTTGGTCCCGGCTGTCATTCGTGAATCTTTGGCAGTCGTTACGGGTCGTCAGAAGCCCGAAAATCTGACAACCAGTCTTACCAAGGGTGTCGTAGTACCCAGTGACTGGGTTGTGGAGGTCAGATAGGCAGTCGCTCCATGTAAAATACTGGTGTCACCCATTGTGTCACCCTTTGTAAAATTTCTATATTTATGTCTGTAATTTATATGGTGTATATAATAAAGAGTATTCTATTATATATATATATAAGATAATGACCAACTAGCTCAAGTCGAGATAAAAATGTTAGACAGTCGGCAAGATTACGAGCAATGCTGGTTGCACTAGTATCGTGATTCATGAAAGCTCGTATAATAAAAAAAAAGCTTTTAAAAAAATATGGTGAGGCTTACTTTACTACCCATATCAAACTCGACGGCACGGTTGGTTCAGTGGTTAAGCGATTGACTGCTGCGCTGCGTGTCGCGGGTTCGATTCCCGCACGGAACAAATATTTGTGTGACCTACAAGTAGTTGTTCCGGGTCTGGCTGTTTGTGTTTGTGAGTTTAAATGTTTGTAAACGCACCCACAATACAGGAGAAATTTCTAGTGTGGGGCAACGTTTTTTTAAAAAAATAAATCCAGAAGGTCAATTCCCGTAAATAAGAACTTTCAAAATCTAGATGCAATCTCTTCTCAGCGACGATCAATGTCAAAAATGTAGGGATTTTATAGGTATTTTCGACAGACTGATATCAGACTGTGAACGTTTTTAGAATTATGAGAATGCTTTTCTCCTTTCTCAACTCTACCAATACTCCTTCTTAACTCTTGTCCCACTTCCAATATCTATGTTCTTCTCATGCTAAGAATCTGCGTTCTTCTAACAACCTTCTCCTACTCTGTCCTTCTCATACTTCTGACTGTTCATTCATGCTTTCATATTCAGTGCATTCTTCTTTGGAATGCGCTTCCTCGTGATATCAGGACGGCCACTAGTCGCCTAGTCGGTATGCGTTTAAGCGGAAATTGCAGAGTTATTTTTAAAATAAATTGCGTAGAGTCATCTCAACACCACTCTTCTTTGAATTTGTATATATTTATATATAATGAAATATATACGTGTAACGTTAAATGCGCAAAACCTCAGACACCCCAACTGATTTTTAATTCGATTGACCTATTTCACAGAGAAAATAGGTCTTTAAATAAATTGTAAAGGTTTTATGTGCTGTTTTAGTTTTACTGGCCATTCTGATCGTTTCTTGCGTCTGCGATGACGCTTTATCGAGGGAGGAGTCGTCACGGGCCGCTGCGGCGCGCTGACATTGGCTTGCTTGACCTATTAATAAATAGACACGGCAACGTTTTTAATGATGCTTTTTTTGAAAAAAGTGACCTATATTAAAAAGTGGTTCAATTAATTCTGCTCGTTATTCTGATCAAACTATTTTCAGGTTTTGCGCATTTAACGTTACACGTTGTATATCATAATAATTCGTATGTATGTGTTTATAACCTATTTATGCATTTGTTTAGTTTATTTTTATTTTTATCACTGTCCTCTGAACCAAAGCACCTGCCATCTAATCTCTTCACCACCCTTGGTTGACTGGTAGAGAATGCCTAAGGCATTAAGTCCGCCTTTGTACCTTTTGTGCGAAAAGTTTAAATAAATAAACTAATTGTTTTTAATGGCACTTGACATTCAGCAAAGCTTAATCATTGCAGTGCTATTCTGTAAAAATCTCATCGTGAGAACATTGGTGAACTGAGCAGAAAGTGAGCTCTGTCATTCCCCTAATGGTAGGGATTGACACTATTAAGTGCTCACTTCACTTATGATTTCACGGTGATATTTTTACAGAATCGACCGGCTGGTGTAGATTGTTTGTACTTGTGTCGACAACAGCAGGGTAATTGCGTAACACACCATCAGTAGCAATGGGTTTCATTTTGACAGTTCAACAACATTCATTGCGTTATTTACGTTGTTGAGCAGACACATTTTTCGAACATATGGAGCAATGGATTAGCAATATGCTTCAAAATTATTCAAATTGAGAGTAATAGTGTATTTAAGCAATTAGGGTGCAGAAAGAGAATGACAAATGTATTTTTCAAGTGAATAAAAAACATATAATGTTTTGAATTGTAACCTCGATTTATTTTTGAAGTTAAAAAATTATGGTTGCTTTGTTATCCAGTAGTTACCTGTTATCCAGCACATCATTCCTAATCGGTTCATTGGACACGCAGCAAGAGAACAGCCAGCTCCCGCCACAGCCCCTGACCCTGGTGCCCCCTCGAAGCCAGCATGTCAGCGACAGGGTGCAGGGTCGCACTTCCGACCCTAAGTTACAGGTACTAGGATAGCCCAGGATAGAGGCTAACATACGACTTGTTAGAGCTGGAAAAAAAAAAAAAATATAGTTACGGTATCTTCATTTTTAGGGTTCCGTAGTCAACATAATCAGCCTATAATGTCCCCACTCTTGGGACACATGCCTCCTCTCTGTGAGAGGGAGTGGGCCGTAATCCAACACGCGGGCCCAGTGCGGGTTGGTAGATGTCACATGTCTTCGAATTTTTGGTTCTAGGACATGCCGGTTTCCTCACGATGTTTTCCTTCACCGTTTTGAGAGCTGTGGTGATGAAATAATTTACACAAAGTAAAGCGCCTGTCTGGGTTCGAACCTACGACCTACAACTCGTAAGTCGCGCCCGTGCCCACTGGGCCACCACTGCTCCGTAGTCAACAAGGAACCCTTATAGCTTCGCCACGTCCTTTTGCCCGTCCGTCCGCAGCTTAGCTCAGAGACTCTTAGTACTAGAAAGCTATAATTTGGCATGGATGTACAGACGCCAGCACATCAAGCTACCCGAAACTGTCAGATTTTCCCAATCAACTTTGAACCTTATGCTTTAGCGATAAAGTTAAAAATCTATTAAAGAAATCTGACAGATTGTATTAGCTTGATGTGCTGGCGTCTGTACATAAATATTAATGCCAACAAAGTGGTAAAATATATTCCAAAAAAAAAAAATGTGGTTAAAAAAACAACCCCACTTTACGTACACGTAAAGAGTTTTTTATCTATTTTTTTCTCTTTTCTCATGTGTGGGGGTATCGTTGGATAGATCTTTCAAAAATATTGCGGGTTTGTAAAAACATTTTTTCGATTCAGGGAACCGTTTGTGAAATATTCATCTTTAACCCTTAGCTGGTATCGCCTTTTTTGGCAACACTACCGGTATCGTGGGTCATATTTTACCCATACCAAAAAATCTGTTGTAGAACGTAGATTTTTTTTATTATTTGTATAAAATATGGTTAGTTATGAAATAAAAAAACATTTTTTTACCAAATTATCTTGATTTAATTTTAGAATATAAAAAAAATATCATGTTTTACACGCATTTGGCACTTTTTGGTTAGTGTGAACTTAAAACATAAAAAAAAAATATAAATGTAAGAAAAACGCTATGTTCGCTTCTGGGTCAAATTTGACCCACGATACCTACTACGGGTTAAAGTGCTAATTTTGTTAGAATCCAGTGAAAATGTGTAGGTAGTAATTGCTGCACATCGCCTTTTTGGGTAGGTAAAACATACTGCAGAATCGAATGTGCTAAGCCGAACATGTATTTAGCGCCCCTGACCTATTTCAGTATATCATTGTATGACATAAAACAAATTCTTCGACAACGACAGCGTCAGCATATGTTCAGAACCCACAATAATCACAAATTTTTCATTTGAACCTTCTCTTCTAACACTTTCTGAGCCTATTATTCCTCCTCTTTTCAACTTATTTGGGTAAAAAAAAAACAACCGACTTCCAAAAAAACACTACAAAGTGAAAAATAATTTTAATTTCGGAAGTCGGTGTCGTTGGTTCCGCATTTTCGTTTTTTGACACCGACTTCCGAAATTAAAATTATTTTTCACTTTGTAGTGTTTTTTTGGAAGTCGGTTGTTTTTTTTTATATAAAATTTTAAATTTTTCACTTTTTAGTTATATCTACCCCAAACATATAAACACTACTTGCTATGTAAATATCAGTGACAGGAAGCTGCATCTGCGTTTATAGGGTACAGACGTGATGTTATGTTGTGCGATTGCGTAAACAATGCATACATATGCGATAGCAGCAATCGCGGTTGTTTTACTGGTATTAATTATAATTATAATAAAAAAAAATTATAACCTTTGTAGTGAGTACAGGCGTGATATTATGTTGTGTGATGGTGTAAACAATGCTTAGATATGCTATAGCAACAATCGCGGTTAATCTGCTGTTATTTATTGAAGAGTTCCCCCGATTTCTACAAGATCCCATCATCAGATATTGAAATGGTGACAATAGGACCACACGGGAAGCACCAGCTTTCAAATAAAAAAAGAATCATGAAAATCGGTTCACCCAGTCGGTTATTATGAGGTAACAAACATAAAAAAAAAAAAAAAATACAGTCGAATTGATAACCTCCTCCTTTTTTTGAAGTCGGTTAAAAAAGGGTTTCATTTTCAAAAATATCGTAAATATAAATAATACCTACATTCACCAGCAACAGTCCCCGACACATTCAAAATAACGAGCGGAATCAACCATTTGCTGAGCCGCCATCTTGTTTCTGGCGCATTCTTCCTCCTTCGTGTGTCGTTGGGCTGTCCTCTATGTTTATGGTACGTTTGGTGCCATGGTACCTCATGTTTCACCGTTGACATGGCGCTATTGACTGGTAGTGGTAGGACATAGCGTGTTCTGTGGCTGCGCTTCGGTATAAGAGGTTAAATCTGGAACAATGGGATCTCGGTTAAATATTGCATAATCAACTCGTTTATTTTGCCACTGTTGGGATACAGACTATCGCTCTTGGGGAGGAAGTAGCCCGTAATCCACCACACGGGCCCAGAAGGGGTTGATGGATGTCACATGTCTTCCAATTTTTGTTTCTAGGCCATGCTGGTTTTCTCACGAGAGCCTTTGCCGTTTTGAGTAGCAGTGGTGATGAAATTAATTGGACAAGATAAAGAGAATGCCTGCGTGGGTTTGAACCAATGACCTAACTAAACCCATAAAATAACTCAACCCTACAGAGCATGATTTTTCATATCGGCTTAAAAAAATATTAGCCTGCAAATATGATGCCATTTCTCGAAAAAATATTTAGAAAAATCATAATTCATCAGAAACGTATGTTTTTGTGCATGGCACATCATGCATTATAATGTGAATCTGTGTTACGTAGTATAAATGAAATTACAAGATTACACATAACACCGAAAACCCCGTAACTTACCACCACTAATTATTTCGACACTGAAAAATTCAATTTTATCATTTTTTTTGCGATTATTATACGCCGCTCGTTAATCGTATTCAAAGTACCTACCGATTTGAAGAAAACATAGATCAGCTGGTCGATTCTGTAAAAATCTCACCGTGAAATCATAAGTGAAGTGAGCACTTAATAGTGTTAATCCCTAGTGAATGACAGCTCACTCCACGCTCACTTCACCCAAGCTTTCACGGTGAGATGGTTACAGAATCGCACGGCTGATCTATCCAAAATATATGGTACTAAATTCGAAACTCAAAAACATAATAGTTAATCTCGTCAACACTAGATCACGCTACTTGGATCCATTTTTAAAATATAACACGCTTTTCGGTATGTCCCATATGTGGGACACTATGCCCTGTAGGGTTAAGTCAGTGCTACAACCACTGGGACAGTGCTGCACCCTAATTGCGTAACACACTATTACTATCAATTTGAATCATTTTGAAGTATATTGCTAATCCATTGCTCCATGTGTTGGAAAAATGTGTCTGCTCAACAACGTAAATAACGCAATGAATGTTGTTGAACTGTCAAAATGAAACCCATTGCTACTGATAGTGTGTTACGCAATTACACTTCTGATCCTATTGATATAAAATAACAGACTTTATAAATATAGGGACATATTTTTGGGATCTAAAACTCAACACCTTCCCTTGTTTTCTGTCTATTATTCCGGTTTCTTAATTTATATCTTTTTCAACTGCATAGCGTAAACCGCTGGGTCTAGAAGCTTGAAATTGTGCACAAAAGTTCCTTTTATAACGAATGTGAGCAGTCTTCTGAATTCTTGAAAAACCATAGGAAGGATTTTTAAAAATTCATTCCGTGCAGGGGTTAAATTGGTGGATGAAAGTGTGTATGGAAGCTCGGCATTTTTATTGCCGATGGGAAATCCTATCGGGTGCACAGCTTCTAATATTAACAGAGCCGGCTTAAGCATATTGAGCGCCGGGGTGCGATAATCAGCCTGCGCCAACATTTTTTTTTTGTTTTAATGGCGTTTACAACAATAAAACGGTCCGGTGCCCTTAGTAATAAGGTTCTTGCACGTCGCAAGTCGCAAAGCGAATATGCCGAAAGCTGCATGAGGCATATATAAACAATATTGGTGCCTACATCTTTAAAGGTGTAATGAATATCTGTTCAGTAATTTTTAAAACGGATTATGATTACTCATGGTATAAGACGATTGGCTTGCGCCCCCTAAAACCCTGCGCCCGGGCGCCACGCACCCCTTGCACCCCCTGGTAAAGACGGCCCTGAATATTAATAACATAACCAAGTTGTTTATAATCAGTGTTCACTTTTAGGGTTTCGCAGTCAACAAGGGACCCTTATAGTTCCACCATGTCCATCTGCCCGTCCGTCCGTACTTCCGCAGCTTAGCTCTAGACAGTACTAGAAAGCTATAATTTGGCATGGATACACATATTCATCACGCCGACAAAGTGGTAAAATAAAATCATGAAAAAAAAATTATTTACTGTATCTCCTCTGCACTTAATGTGGGGATGTTTTTTTTCTCGTCTACCCCACATGGCGTAGGGTATCGTTAGATAGGACTTTCAAAAATATTGCGGGTTTGTCAGAACAATTTTTCGATTCAGGGATCCCTTCGTGAAATATTGAGTTTTAAAGTGCTAATTTTTGTTAGTGTCCCCCCCGTGCCAACTAAATGGTTGGTTTTAGGTATATGAAAAAATTCGCGTTAGTAGTATATATAACGAAGTTAAAGGAAAACTATCACAGCTAAGCAGGCTTTACAAGTTTAAGAGTAATAGTCGACCAACTTACATTTGCAGTTGCAATGTATGCGAGAACATGATTTTAAACTACAACGTTAAGTTTGTTCTTGGGATAAATTCATTCCAACTACAGAACCCTTCATTGTGCATGGTCCAACACGCACTTGGCCGGTTTTTTTATTACTTAGTACAATTAGAAATCAACTTTCATGTTCGCGTTGATAGAATAATGACAGCTGTAACAAATGCCTGCGTCAGTTCAGACGGGTCGAGTCCTACAAGACGAGCGATGCGTGCGACTTTCGCTTCTAATTAACGCAAGCGACGATTGTAGGCTTAACTTTTTAATTACACTTAAAATTAAGACGCTGGTGTGTGGTCTTGTCAACCAAAAGAAAGAAAGAAAAACATTTTAAGAAAAACACCAACTTATCTCGTCTGCTCAACGTCCGTGTGCAGGACGCAGGTGTTCATGCATTTGACAGTTTCGGGTAGGTTGATGTGCTGGCGTCTGCACGTATAGTGCATCTGCATTTCGCCAGTAATGTTTAAGTCCTATGTAATAGGGGGGGGGGGGGGGACACAAAATATTGCCATCAACCATGTCTGGTTTATTTATTTATTTATTTATTAAGGCACATCAAAAACACAAACACAAACATTTACAAATAAGAGAGAACAGAGACATGGACTAGTGTTTACGTCAATTAATATTGATGGCAGTATGTTGTCCCCCCCACCCCCTATTAAATCCAAGATCTGGGCTGCTACTGACAAATTCCTGATGGATTATTAATTTCATCAGGAATTTCTTTCATCATTTAAGAAAAAAAAAAAAAACTTTAACGGCCATTTTACCATTAATTACCTACGTAAACAAATTTCTCTCCTATTGAAAGCAACTATTCAACAACTTTTCAAAACAGACAGACATTCAAATCAACTCATTTGTAATGTTAATTAGTTTTCACAAATCATCTTAGAGAAAAAAATGAAGAATATATACATACACAAAAGACTTCGTCTTCTAACTTTGTAGTTAAACTTTCTAAATTAATAAAGTCCTCCAGACCGTATTTCGGCCGCGGCGGCCAACCTCAACGGAGACCAGCCTTCGGTGCGGGAGATATTATAGTGCACAAGTGTGCGCGCAGACACAGGTACACTCCCTTTTCCCTCACTCTCATAGTCCGATGGGACGGCAATCCGACACGACCGGAGAGAGATCAGGAGGAGGACCAACGGCTTACCGTGCTTTCCGAGGCACGGGGGTATCACACCGCCAAAACACAAAAAAAAACAAACAACAACCAAAGTAAACAAACAACCCGAAACCACACTCCAAACAAACAAAAACAAAACCAAACCAAACTCCAAACCAAACTTCAAACTTACACCAAACTTTCTACAGTGCATACAAAAGTGAATAATATTTTTATAATCATTAATAGTATTATTATTTACTAAGGCCCGCTTCCACCACAAAATGCATTTAACGCTAAACGTATATAAAATAATTATCAGTCTTTCTCTGGCATTTTCAAACAATTGTCAGAAATTGAACGATGTTTTGAATTCGTTTAGCGCTAAATGCATTAAGTGATTTGGGCTGCAAGTGGGCCTAAGTGCCAATTTCACCAATGAAAGTGAACGCGATTCTGTAAAAATCTCACCGTGAAATCATAAGTGAAGTGAGCACTTAATGATGTTAATCCCTAGCGAACGACAGCTCACTCCACGCTCACTTCACCCAAGCTTTCACGGTGAGATGGTTACAGAATAGCACAGCTGTACAGCCAAACTGCGTTCAAGGGCTGTCAGTGTTAATATTCCACAACAATGATGACACTGACAGCTGTTGAACGCGGTTTAGCTGTGCTGATGGCGTTCGGTTTTATTGGTGAAATCTGCCTGTAGTCTACTATTTTTTTATTTTATTTATTCCTTTATTTCAGGCAACTAGGGCCCATAGAAAATACAATACATATAAGAATATATAAGAATACTATATACAGGTTGAAATTGAAATGGGAGATTGTACTCATCATTATGAACAACTTTTACCATGGGACCAAACCAAATTGCGAAAAAAAAAAAAATCAGCTGTTCCCTACATTTTGACGAGTTATGCGAACATAAAAGTAGGGAACAGCTGATTTTTTTTTCGCGAGTTCAGGTTTTATCTCATAGTAAAAGTTGTTCACAATGATGAGTACAATCTCTCATTTCGATTTGTCGCATGTTTTCAATTTCAACCTGTATAGGTACTATATTATACTACAGCGTGCTTTTATTACCGGCTCCAAATTTTTACAAGGAGTTCCACCCTTGAATATGAATATATTTCACTATGGAACCAACTCTGAGAAAAAAATCAGCTGTTTCATACATTTTGGTCAAGTAGGTATTGAACTTTTGTATTAAACAGCTGATTTTGTTTCCGTGATTTCAGAGTTGGTCCCATAGTGAAAGTTGTTCATATTCACGAGTAGAACACCCTGTAAAAATTTGGAGCCTGAAAAAAAATCAGTATAATATTTCGCTTTCAGAAAAAAATCAATCCCCGTTCAACCAATTCAGGGCTATTGAGTTTTGAACAAGCTTTATTAGTACACCTCGTCCCTCTACCCTCTTCATTATACACGTTGAAATTGAAAACATGCGACAAATCAAAATGAGAGATTGTACTCATCATTCTGAACAACTTTTACTATGAGATAAAACCTGAAATCGCGAAAAAAAAAATCAGCTGTTCCCTACATTTATGTTCGCATAACTCGTCAAAATGTAGGGAACAGCTGATTTTTTTTTCGCAATTTCAGGTTTGGTCCCATGGTAAAAGTTGTTCATAATGATGAGTATAATCTCCCATTTCGATTTGTCGCATGTTTTCAATTTCACCCTGTATAGGGTTACTGGTAATTAGTGACCGATACTTAAACACATGATTCTACTCATGACAACAAACAAGTTTTATAATGGAACAAAAAGCGAAATGGCGAAAAAAAAATCAGCTGTTCCATACATTTTGACGACACGTACGAACACAAATGTAGGGAACAGCTGATTTTTTTTTCGCGATTTCGAATTTGGTCCGATAGTAAAAGTTGTTTGTTGTCATGAGTAGAATCATCTCACTAATTACCAGTCATCCTATACAACGTGTAACGTTAAATGCGCAAAACCTCAGACACCCCAACTGATTTTTAATTCAATTGACCTATTTCAGAGAGAAAATAAGTCATTAAAAAAATTGTAAAGGTTTTATGTGCTGTTTTATTTTTACTGGCCATTCTGATCGTTTCTTGCGTCTGCGACGACGCTTTGCCGAGGGAGGAGTCGTCACCGGGCCGCGCGCGGACATATTGGCTTGCTTGACCTATTAATAAATAGACACGGCAACGTTTATTATGAAGATGTTTTGAAAAATGTGACCTATATTAAAAAGTGGTCCAATTAATTCTGCTCGTTATTCTGATCAAACTACTTTCAGGTTTTGCGCATTTAACGTTACACGTTGTATATTCATGTAATTGGCTACAGACATTGCGTTTTATATCAACCAACAATCTAATATGTTTAATTTCTACTTTCTAACTTAATCTTCAAGGAAATCTGGATTAGAATACTTTAAAAGTGAACACGCACGAGGAAATGTTGTAATTAAGTGCATTCCTACTCATAAAATACTGATAAAACTGAAACTATTTATTGCCAACTTCCACCGTTTTATTGGTCCATTCTTACAAAATGTATTAATAAAAAAACCGGTCAAGAGCGAGTCGGACCCACGCACCGAGGGTTCCGTACCATTATACTGGATGTTTTTTTATTCAGGCTCCAAATTTTCACAGGATGTTCTACTCATGAATATGAACAACTTTCACTATGGGACCAACTCTGAAATCACGAAAACAAAATCAGCTGTTTAATACAAAAGTTCAATACCTACTTGACCAAAATGTATGAAACAGCTGATTTTTTTTTCGTGATCTCAGAGTTGGATCCATAGTGAAATTTATTCATATTCATGGGTGGAACACCCCGTAAAAATTTGGAGACAGTAAAAAAAGCATGCTGTATATACGCGTCGACTTGAGAACCTCCTCTGTGTTTTCGTCGGTTAAAAATGAACAAATATTCATAAAACATGGCATGGCTAGCTTCAAGTATTACTTAGTCAAAACTTTCTACACTAATCTTTTGTTATGTTAATTTCTGAAAAAGAAATTAGTTGCTGTCATCAGTCAGATTAATGAGTAACCATCCGTTAGCGGCAATAGCTCAACAGTTATGTTATGTTATGACGTCAGACTTAGCGAGTGAGAGGTCATGCATTCGAACCCTGCCCGTTTCATTTTTGACGTCAACGTCTTTACCCTACAGAGCATGATTTTTCTTATCGCCTTAAAAAAATACACTAGCCTGCAAATATGATGCCATTTCTCGAAAAAATATTTACAAAAATCTTAACTCAATAGAAACGTATGTTTTTGTGTATGACCCATATATGGCACATAACGCATTATGATGTGAATTTGTGTTACGTAGTATCAATGAAATTACAAGATTACACGTAAAATGACAAATATGAACATGAACTTACTTCTACTAATTATTTCCACACTGAAACGATTCAATTTTATCATTTTTTTTCGCTATTATTATACGCATTTTACGGGGGGCCCCTGGCTAAATAATAACAGCCGCACAGGTCGATCGATCAGGTTAAGCTACGCTTTCCGCGGTTGGTCTGTGGATGGGTGACCATCTTTACATACCGAGACCCCTCCGTGCCTCGGAAAGCACGTTAAGCCGTTGGTCCCGGCTGTCATTCGTAGATCTTTGACAGTCGTTACGGGTAGTCAGAAGCCCGAAACTCTGACAACCAGCCTTACCTAGGGGTATCGTATCACCCAGTAACTGGGTTGTGGAGGTCAGATAAGCAGTCGCTCCATGTAAAATACTGGTATTCAGCTGCATCCGGTTAGACTGGAAGCCGACCCCAACATAGTTGGGAAAAGGGGGGCAGATGAAGACATTTTACGGTATGTCCCATATATGGGACACTATGCTCTGTAGGATTAAGTCCGCCTTTGTACAGACGCCAGCACATCAAGCTACCCGAAACTGTCAGATTTACCCAATCAACTTTGAACCTTATGCTTTAGCGATAAAGTTGAAAATCTATTAAAGAAATCTGACAGATTGTAGTAGCTTGATGTGCTGGCGTCTGTACTATAATGTTCCCACTGCAGGAATACAGGCCTCCTCTCAGTGACATGTCACCTCGGTCACATGTCTTCGAATTTTTGGTTCCAGGACATGCCGGATTCCTCACGATGTTTTCCTTCACCGCTTTGATTTGAAATCATTAAATTAACTTTCTTATTATTGTTAATTATAATTTATTTTTTATATTTCACGCTATACAATTCGATTGATAGTTTATTCATATTGCTAACCAAAGTACAGCCGGTCGATTCTGTGAAAATCTCACCGTGAAATCATAAGTGAAGTGAGCACTTAATAGTGTTAATCCCTAGCGAATGACAGCTCACTCCACGCTCACTTCACCCAAGCTTTCACGGTGAGATGGTTACAGAATTGCACGGCAATTGGTGGTAAATCCAAAGCCTACCAAAATTTACGTTCTAAGGTCGATTTGAGTTAATTAAGTGAAATTTATTTCTTTGACGTAGTCTGTATACTTATAATCGTGTAAATTAATGCGCGTGAAGTGAATTCGGGCAATTAAAAGAAAAAAAACGATGGACTCTTTAAAACCGATGTACACGCCCAAACAATAAGAAGTGGTCGGCAATAAAGACAAGATTTTTTTTTTACTTTTTTTAATTAAATAAAGTTACAAATGTAAAAACCTAATAACGAGTGTGACCTCCTCTTGCCAAAATCACCGCTTGAATCCTTCTGGGCATGCTTTCCACGATGTTTTTAATAACGTTTTGAGGAATACGTTCCCACTCTTCTGAAATGACTCTTTTTAGCTCCCTGATGTCTTGTGGAGCAGGTTGCACTGATCTTACCCGTTTCTTTAGAACATCCCAGACATGCTCAATTGGATTGAGGTTAGGACTTCGAGCTGGCCAATCTAAACGACGGATCCCAACTTCTTGCATGTACGCTTCCACGTCGCCAGAACGGTGCGGGCGAGCATTGTCGTCCATAAAAATGGAATCTTCCCCAAGTGCAGTCAATGTGGGTTGTGCATATGGAATTAGGACTTCCATTATGTACCGGTGTGCATTTAATGTTCCATTTTCTATGAAAACTAACTCTGTACGCTCCGTCGAATTAATTGCTGCCCAAAACATAACGGAGCCTCAGCCATAAGGAGTGAATTTTTCGAAACACACTTCCGCATAGCGTTCCCGTGGTCTTCGCAGCACTCGCTGGCGTCGGTCCTCTCCACACAAAGAGATTCTAGCTTCATCAGAAAACAATACTTTATTCCAGTCCTCCAGAGTCCATGAAGCACAGTTCCGAGCAAACTGAAGTCGAGCAACACGGTGCTCACGGAGTAATTTAGGGCCCCGAGCTGGGCGGTAACTCCTGATATTGGCAGCCAAAAGCCTCCTCCTGACCGTCCACAAGCTAACTTCTACTCCTCTTACTTCTTCAAGGCTCTTCTTCAGGTCCACACTTGACGCCTTACGATTCCGCACGCCTGACTCACCAAAAAGCGGTCATCTCTTGGTTCTGTGCATCGTTTTCTTCCCGAACCGGGTCTTCTTTTGACCGAACCGGTTTCTTGACACCGTTGCCAAGTCCTCTGGACAGTTGAACGACTCACATTTAGCCGCTGAGACACATAAGTTTGCGAACAACCTTCTTCAAGTAGGGCTATAATTTTACCGGCCCTTATCGCTTTATCACTCATATCAAAAAGTGGTATTTAATGTATAAAGAAAGATTAAATTGTTTAATTTGCAGAAAATACCCAAAAAGTTTTAAAATATCGTAATCAGTTAAAAATCGTTTCAGCAATTCGCGCCATTAGTAAAGCAATTTTAGAATAATCCACAATAATCATTATTTTTCTTTTATTAATTTCAAATTTTAAATTTGGATCGTAAAGAATCATGCCAGGATGCTTCAAATAACATGCCAATACATCGTCAATTTAATAAAACCTATTTCTCGTTCTTCTTCATTGAAGTAGAGAAAAAAATCTAAAGTGCCCGTTTTTTTTGCAAAAGAGTTTATTAAAAGTCATCGGGTCAATTCGATTGACAGTATATCGTAATACCAAACTTGATTTAAAAGAGTGTTTTAAAATTTACATTTTGGAACGGGCAACTAGCTTCAACTTCCTAACTAAGGGCCCTTTCCACGGCAAGATCCCGTTTTTTGCAGGTACGGTTTTTTGCAGGATCACGTTTAGTAGTGTACGTGTTTAAATATACATATTCACAAGAGCCCTAAGGGCCCTTTCCCACGGCAAGATCCCGTTTTTTGCAGGTACGGTTTTTTGCAGGATCCCGTTTAGTGATGTACGTGCTTAAATATACATATTCACACAAGTTTGCAGTATCCGGAAAACAGGATGCTCGTGTGAAAATGTATATTTAAACACGTACACCACTAAACGGGATCCTGCAAAAAACCGTACTTGTAAAAAACGGGATCTTGCCGTGGCAGAGCCCAAACTGAAGGACTCCTCGAGAATTCAAAAGTTCCTGTAAATGGTTAAATTGAAATAAATTATTTGAGTTTGAGTTAATGGTGTGGAATTAGCTTCATCACAAGGAAGTTAAGCTTTTTCCACTCTGTTTTGATTGTTGTTGTTTTGTTGTCATCTGCCAGCGTCGCGGGCGCATTACGGATTAATATATTCATGTATTGTCAATGTCAATTAATGTGTGTTCTCTTTGGTCCCTGGCCCTGACATCAAGCAATGGACAAAATTGTCAACATTTTGTATGCTTGAGTACGAGGCTTTTGACTACGTTGTATGTGTATATTTTGTGTGTTTTTTTTTTATACAACGTGCGTTTTGTTTGTGCAGAATAAACTTTTTTTTCTTTCTTTCTTTCTTTCTTGTGGGGGTTAAAACACAAGGATACACACTGAAGCAGTGTGAATGTAGTGATTTAATGCCTTGACAAAAATTTCGCTCTCCGCTTCCCTCATTTACACAGGCCTGTTGGTTTAATGGTCAGTGGCCCTGACTACTATACGCAAGGTCGTGGGTTCGATTCCCACCCAGGACAAATGTTTGTGTGATGTGCACGATCATTTGTTTTTTGTCTGGGTGTAATTTATCTATAATATGTATGTATTTAGAAATATACAGCGTGTAACGGAAGGGGGGTATCAACCCTGTTTGACAACCTGAGCCAATTTTTTTTTTCATATTTCGACCTATGTTCTTTGGGGAAAGTTGTTGAGTTTCATGAGCACATTCACCTCCTTCAGGGTTGAAACCCCCCTTCCGTTACACGCTGTATATGTATGTTTATCAGCTGTCTAGTACTCATAGCACAAGCTCTGCTTAGTTTGGGACTAGATGGCGTTGTGTGAAAGTTGTGGAATATTATTATTATTATTTATGTGTCCGAGCGCATAAGTTAACTACAATTTGCATTCAATATTGTCAAAACATAGAATGTTGATCAATTAACCCTTAAATGCATAATGTTGCCATATGGCAACAAACTACGTAATTTAATTTTTTTAAGAATGTGATAGCTGTGAGTTTCTGAACGCACCTCTTTTTGTCAAAACAATATATTTACTATATGAATATTAATATTATTATATAATTATAATACATATATTTTGTTTTTATAGATAAATACCGATACAATAGCATTTTTTTTGCAATATTTGATATAATAAATCATGCATTTAAGGGTTAACATTTGAATTCTCATCGTCATCATCATAATTTTATCCCGGAATTACCCACTGTTGTGTACATGCCTCCCCTTTCGTCTGCGATACTTCCCAGTACTACCCTTAAATGCATGATTTATTTTATCGTATTGCAAAAAAATGCTATTGTATAGGTATTTGTCTATAGAATTTAGATAATAAATATATAATAATTATACAATAATATTAATATTCATAGAGTATATATATTGTTTTGACAAAAAGAGGTGCGTTCAGAAACTCACAGCTATCACAATTTAAAAAAAAATTAAATGACGTACTTTGTTGCCAAATGGCAACATTATGCATTTAAGGGTTAATACAAGAGCCATTTTCAATAGGGTTCCTCTTATCTGTCAGTCAGGACGACACACCAAAATTTTCCGTTTTTTACAATTTTAATGCTTTTATTTTGAAAAATTAATTGTATTTAAAAAAAAATCGCAAAGAATGTGCGCGATTTGGATGGAGTAATGGCACTATTGAGCTAACGCTGTGTGAGCGTGCGTGTTCTATCGCCGCCCGTTCGATGTCCACCACGCACAGGATGGATGGGAAACAGCACATTAAGTAATTTTTTGCTCCGTTGGTGTAATTGCCACATGGCGTTCCAGTAGGAGGATAAATAAATAAATAAATTATCCCTTTCCAACCGAGTTGAAGTGATCGTGAGTTTCGACTTTACAAAATTCTGAGCACGATCGAGCGAATAGCTAATTATTCCTGAACCTCACGTATGTGAGGGTCTGACTGCTGAAGACCAGGTTGCATGAGATTTTTTCCAGTATTCTTCCCAGGACCTCTGAACACTTTACAAAGGATTAATAAGTTTTTACTGATCTATGCGAAATTTTTACTCCCGGTTGCAAAGGGTTATGGGTAAAACGAAATTATTAAAAAAAAAAAAAAAAAAAATAGACTCAAATAATTGATTTTTTCGCAAGCTACAATGTTTTTAGGTTTCACACTAACTTGATTAACGGGTTTTTTTTTTTTAAATACTGTGATTTTTTTTTCGTTTACTAGGTACTGCATTAAATATTTTTTTGAAAAACAAAATTAATCTGCATAAAATTATACCGGAAATCGCGAAAAAAAAATCAGCTGTTCCCTACATTTTGACGAGTTATGCGAACATAAATGTAGGGAACAGCTGATTTTTTTTTCGCGATTTCAGGTTTGGTCCCATAGTAAAAGTTGTTCATAATGATGAGTATAATGACCCCTTAAGAGGTTTTGCGCATTTAACGTTACACGTTGTATATACAATGGTATATAAGTTAAATAGGGTCTGCGTACTAGCAGGAGTATAACGATAGAAACAGTTGAGAAAGAAGGCTCGATCGTAAAGCACTCTCTAATGTTTCACGTTATGAGTCGTGCAATACAACGTGTAACGTGTAACGAGACAGTTTTCTTAGGGTGCGTCCACATCTGGCGAATGTGCCGCCAATGTGCAGCTCGCGAGCCGCTTGCGAGCTGCCCGCGAGCTGCGCGCGTGCATTTTTGTTCGTGCGCCGCTCCTGCGCCACCCGCGCGCAGTTCGCGCGCGGCGCAAGTGTTGCGTGTGCGCTATCGCTCCTCCCCGCGCTGATGCTAGGCAAACGAAAGTGTAAGCACGTGAGCTGGACGCGCGCTGCTCGCGCGCGGCGCGCGATCTGCGCGCGTCCAGCTCACGTGCGCGAACATAAAATGCACACGCGCAGCTCACGGGCGGCTCGCGAACGGCTCGCCAGCTGCGCATTCGCCAGATGTGGACGCACCCTTAGGGCGCATTCCAGCTAACTTTTATACAAAAAATAAGTCTTACAGTTTTTTTTTTCTTTAATTTTTATTCACAAATATACAAGTATATAACAAAAAAAAAAAATAAAGAAAAAGGCAGGAGCTCATTGGGCATTAAAAAATTCGTCCGCATCGCTGTCAATGGGATAAGTGCCCAAAATGCTGGCAGCATTACCACGTTGGGTGGCAATGCTGATTCTTTGGGCTAAAAATAGGCCAGCCCTCTCCAGTCTTATACTGAGAATAAATTTTGAAATTTTGACAGTTTTTCCATACTAGAACTGTCACATGTCAATTTTACTCCGCGGATAAAAGATATCTGACTTTAGTACGAAACTCGTAAAATCGGCCCTTGCTTTGATTGATATAATCGTTGCTCACTTTCTACCGAAAATATGCGATCGCTATCAAGTAACAGCTGATTGATGGCCGATATTCTTCCGGTTCAGTTCACAGTACTATAAGTTAGGGTCAAGTGACCTTATGATTATAATATTGTGATCATAGATGTGAGAGTTTTTGGAAGCTTTCTTTTTGATTTTATTTTGTGTTGTGGCTCTATTTATTTATACATGCTTTATTGTACACGAGGGGCCCGTGGTTAAATAATAACAGCCGCACAGGTCGATCGATCAGGTTAAGCTACGCTTGCCGCGGTTGGCCTGTGGATGGGTGACCATCTTTACATACCAAGACCCCTCCGTGCCTCGGAAAGCACGCTAAGCCGTTGATCCCGGCTGTCATTCGTGCATCTTTGACAGTCGTTACGGGTAGTCAGAACCCTGAAAGTCTGACAACCAGTCTCACCTAGGGGTATCTTATTACCCAGTAACAGGGTTGTGGAGGTCAGATAGGCAGTTGCTCCATGTAAAATACTGGTATTCAACTGGAAACCAACCCCAACATAATTGGGAAAAGGCTAGGCAGATGATGACATACTTTATTGTACACCAGAAAATACGCAACAGAAAATAGTAGATTATTTACTAAGGGGATAAAGCAGTGTCTTAGTGTCGCGGGCGCTATTTTGAATCCTGAGTGCAGTGAGGGATTCAAGCGCGCCCAAGACAAAGACACCTTTATCATCGAGGAGAATACTCTACTTTTCGCACCTACTGCGAGGTAATAAAAACAAGTTCGGTTATCGAATTAGTAGTTTATGAAACTGTTAAATAACCGGGAAATAGCTAGTTTTGTGTAGTGTAATAGTGTATGATACTAGAAAAAAAATATAGCTGTCCTGTCACGAAGTCTGGTAAATATACCCGACTACGTGACAGGACAGGGTTTCTTTTTTTGTTTTTTTTTTATACTATGTATCTTTTTATGTGGAATTCCTTATACCCTCGAAACTTAATTCATGAGATGTCTATCGATGTCTATCGGGTCGCGCGAGATTATAGGTATACTATACTGCTGTGTACTACTGTGTTATACATATATATATATAACACAAGCATCCTGTTTACAGTATCCGGCAAACAGGATGCTTGTGTGAATATACAACATGTAACGTTAAATGCGCAAAACCTGAAAATAGTTTGATCAGAATAACGAGCAGAATTAATTGAACCACTTTTTAATATAGGTCATATTTTTCAATAAATCTACACTAAAAACTTTGCCGTGTCTATTTATTAATAGGTCAAGCAACCCAATGTCAGCGCGGCGCAGCGGCCCGGTGACGACTCCTCCCTCGGTAATGCGTCGTCGCAGACGCAAGAAACGATCAGAATGGCCAGTAAAACTAAAATAGCACATACAACCTTTACAATTTTTTTAAATGACTTGTTTAACTCTGAAATAGGTCAATTAAATTAAAAATTAGTTGGGGTGTCTGAGGTTTTGCGCATTTAACGTTACACGTTGTATATATTTAAACACGTGCACTACTAAACGGGATCCCGCAAAAAACCGTACCTGCAAAAAACGGGATCTTGCCGTGGCAAAGAGCCCTTACAACTGACTGATGGCCGATATTCTTCCGGTTCAAGGTCACGATGATAGCATCGTGACCTTGAACCGGAATATATATATAAATCACAATCTGAATAACTTTCGACAGGACTAAACTAATATTTATTTTCTGTCCTTTTCATAATGAAATAGAAAGGAAAAGAAAGAGGACTTTCTTCTTGATTTTAACCCTTAACCACCTACCACCGCGGTCCCAGAAACCGCAACGTATTTTTGCATTCAAAGATTTCGATGTGTAAGTGTCGTAGGACAGTGCGTGTCCGTAAAGTCATGGATTACCTTTTACCTGCTGATGGGCCACATTGGGATCTACCAATAAAAAAAAAGACCTACCAATAATTTTTTTTTCACCAGGGCCGATCAAAAATAAGGTAAAATATTTTTTGGTGAAAATTTTAAGTTTGAACCTAAATTTTAGGTATTTAAAAGATGATATCTGTAACTTTCTTGTATTCAACCGATAGTAGGATGATTCAAGATGAAAATAAAATAATCTGTACTCCAAAACGTTTTCATTCGTAGAAATGGCATGGAAAAAACTGATCAAAGGTAGAGATTTTCCAAAATTTCATGAAACATCAAAAAACTCGGAAACCATAAAAGTTTTAGTATGGTCATTTTTTTTTATTGGTAAATCCCAATGTGGCCCATCAGCAGGTAAAAGGTAATCCATGACTTTTCGGACACCCAGTATAGGAAAAAACAATAGTCACAAAATGCAATAGTGTTTGTAATGAAAATACACTGATCCCTTTATTTGCTAGTTTAGCATTGCGGTCTCATGGACAGGCGGTAGGTAGTTAAGGGTTAAACGGTGTAATTTAGTGTTTTGGCTCCTACTTAAAAAAAAAAAAAGTTGACGAGTCATCACAACAAATTGCTAACTAAAATCTCTTCTTTTCATGTCAACACGAGCTATTCAAGAATACTTCAATGAAGTGGTTTATGGATTTGTCAATAAGGTTGGTAGCGCGCTGAAAGTTCAGGGTGTGCCCTACGTTTTTATGTATCGTCAGTCGCGGAGGCTTTCATTTCAGAGTCAGTATCTATAGCAGTGTTCATAATCTCAGATAACGTTCACTCTATCACCACTTGAATCAGTTATCTGCTTTAGTGAAATGTATTCTAAGTTGATTTTTGAGTGACCATTTGTAACAAAAAGGTCCTCATACATTTTTGGTTGCAATGGAATTTGAACTTTGTCAAGTATGATATTCAGTTTCATGTTTCATAACTTGAAAACTATCTCAAATTCTTAATTCAATTATAGTTTTACATTTTTATTTATATACTAACTAAATTCATTAAACAAGATTCACTTTTGGGACTACACTTATGAAAGTACCAACAAAAAAATAATGTTTTTGTTTACATTTTTTTTCCCAAACAACTAATCATTAAAAAGGCTTCAACCATGCTTCAAACCCCGTCCAAAGCGTGGAAGCACTCAATAACTCAAACTAGGCCACTGGACACGGTCAAAGCATCTTCGTTCTAACATTTCTCCGCATCTAACCAGATTAAACTAAACACGATTTCGAGGACCCTACACTCACCTGATGCCCGACGCCTTTCACTTTTCGATAAGAAATCACTTTCACTTAACAAAACTCAACTAGAACTAATATTAAAAACCCACTTAATTCAATTTTGCTTAAAATTACAGCTAAAAAAGCGACCTCCTCCAATGAAATCCTCTTTAAAAATGACCGCGTTCGAGAAAACGTTCGATTTTTGAATTTGGTTTGATTTTTTTTAACGCGCCGTGTTGTGGCGACGGTGGATGGTTGTATACTGCCAGTACTGCCTTGTTTTCTCGAAACCAGTCGCAGGCAAAGGCAGGCGGTCTGTCGGTCTCGCTGTCGCGATTATTATAGCCCTGGTTTTAAGGTGATATTTCACGTTTTCGCATCGTATCGGAAAGTATGTTGTTGAAGAAAAATTTAATAAATAGTGTCGAAGCGACGATTATTTGATAGAGATCCGCTGATCGAGTTTGTAATCGATTAAAGCGATTGATTGCGATAGTTTTTAATCGGTGGACGTGACTTTTTCTTGGGAAGATAATTTCTGTTACTTTGTAGGATATTGATAACTTTTAGTTTAATGAGTATTATGATAGCTTACTTCTAGAAAAACTAGTTTCTTCTGATTCAAGTTTGGCGCGAAATCTAAGAATGTATTCGTGAATGATTGTAGAACTTCATCAAGAAAAAAATTATTGATAGTTTGTGTGATGGTCAAAAATAAAATTAAGTGCGATTAGTAACTAAGCTAAAAGTTTAAGATACCTACTTAGTATTTAAATTGAATTTGTACTTAACCAATTAATAATGTACACAAGTAATCTGTGGAAACGTTGTTGATTGTACAATTAACCATATGTCTTATTTATATACTTTTCCTTTTTCTTTTATGTAAAACATATTGTACAATTGTTTGTTTTTCCCAAATAAATAAATAAAAAAAAAAAAAAAACTTACATCTGAAGAATAATATGAGACGATTCCATTTTTTTGGCATAGGAAATCAGCTGTCTGTTTATTCCTCTTTTTTTTATCCTGTTACACAAATGTGTGAGCATCGGTGGCCCAGTGGTAATGGACATGATTTACGAGTTGTAGGTTGTAGGTTCGAACGCAGGCAGGCGCAAAATAACAAAAATAAATTATATACTTTGTGTAAATTATTTCATCACCACAGCTCTCAAAACGGTGAAGGAAAACGTGGTGAGGAAACCGGCGTGTCCTAGAACCAACAATTCGAAGACATGTGACATCTACCAACCCGCACTGGGCCCGCGTGGTGGATTACGGCCCACTCCCTCTCACAGAGAGGAGGCATGTGTCTCAACAGTGGGAACATTATATGTTGTTTATGATGACACAAAAATATGTACAGACGCCAGCACATTAAGCTACTACAATCTGTCAGATTTCTTTAATAGATTTTCAACTTTATCGCTAAAGCATAAGGTTCAAAGTTGATTGGGAAATTTTGACAGTTTCGGGTAGCTTGACGTGCTGGCGTCTGTACCGTCCAGCCACAAACGTTTTCTAGTTCCTACAAATTAAGTTGATTCGTCATTCCTTATTAATTTATAGTTAGCATTAATCAAATTCTAAGAGAAATCAATCAATCAAAATTATACTTTTTTGTATGCAAAAAACCGCAACATTGCTACCAGGCTTACGTTTCGAGATTAATTTAATTAATATCAGAATGATGAGATTTTAATTCAATTCATTTATTTCAGATATTCATCCATACATGTTTCATTAAAAGTTTTAAAATAATAATAATAATGGTAATAATAATAATAAAAATGGATTGGACAAAACTGACAAAATATGAGCACTGGACAAAACCACACGTACGAGCAGTGCGGTCCTGATATGCTGCCTCGTCCAATGCTCCATGAAGGAGCAATCCACATCCATTCTGCCTGCAATAAGCTGCTTTGAGGTGCTCGTGCACAATATAATCAGCCTTATAGACTCCCACTGCTGGCAATGTTCCCACTGCTGCGACATAGGCCTCCGCCACGGCCTCCGCTCTGTGAGAGGGTGTGGGTTGTAATCTCCCAAGTGGGCCTAGTGGGATTTGGTAGATGTCACAATGTCTTTTGTAATTTTGGGACATGCCAGTGTCCTAACGATGTTTTCCTTCACCATTTTGAGAGCAGCAGTAACAACTTACAGTAACAAATTACATAAAATTGTTAACGGAACAAAATTGCAGAGTTATTTTCAAAATAAATAGTGTAGAGTCATCTCAACACCTCTTTTCTTTGAATTTGTATATATTTATATATTATAGATATATATATACACATAAATATTTATATATTTTAAATATATATTATAATAGTACATTATGATATAAGTGCGGTAAGTTGAAAATTACAGCTGAGGCGATATTGCTAGCCCGAGCCGTAGGTGAGGGCTATAAGAAAGCAGAGGCTGTAATTATCAAACCGCACGTATGTCATACGACGTTTTATAACACATTTGTGAGGAAATAAAGAAAACTCGGACTTTCTTAAACGAATAAATCTTTAATTACTTGTTAAAACCGTTATTAAAAACATGAAGATAGTTTCATAAAAAGCGCTCGGAATAATTTTTACTTTTTCACAAATTAGCGATGCGCGCGCATCAGCGCCTTTTGTTTATGGCAAAGGCACAAAAAACAGCCAGTATTACTAATAAAGTAAATTAATACTTTTGTGTTTTTGTTACAGATAAATGGTTGAAATTAATTGTCAAAATTAATTAAATTAAAGAATCAAATGTTTATTTATTATATTTTATCTCCCAAAGTTAATTTTATTCATAAAATGTTGACCACTTTTCTAACATAAAAACTCTTTGCTAAGATTTAAAAAAGTACCGTTCGTTTTAGACGGAGCATCTTGATAAACCGTGCGCTTTACATTACAATTACGCACAAGTACGTAATGAGATACATTACGATATTGAAATTGGTGCAGTAAGAGACCTTTTACGAGCAAATGTGTTATAAATATATATTATAGTAAATCGTATGTATGTGTTTATAACCTATTTATGTATTTGTCTAGTGTTTTTTTTTTTTTTTTTTATCATCGTCGTGTCAACCAAAGCACCTGCCATCTTATCTCTTCACCACCCTTGGTTGACTGGTAGAGAATGCCTAAGGCATTAAGTCCGCCTTTGTACCTTTTGTGCGAGAAGTTTAAATAAATAAATAAATCCTAGTGAGAGGTCTAGGAATTCAATCAACTCGAATGTAAACTTAGATAAATAAATTTATTATTATTATGTCATTTATTTATTTCGTTATCTTATTTTGTTACATTTTTAAATATTTCTTAAAATATAAGAAAATAAGTATAAAAAACATTTAAAAATATATAAAAATAGTGATCTGCCGGTGTCGGGAGCAGGGTCCAAGCTACCGGTGGTTAGGGCTCCTGAGACAGGAACAATTATTATTATTATTATTATTAAAATAGAAAGGTGCTCCTGGTTCAATCGTAAATGGACAAATGCACATGGGTCGATTAAATGATAAATGATAAATGATAAATGATTTATTTTCTGTAAGTAGGTTTGTACAAACACTTTTACATGTCAATCATATTTTTTTAAACTAGATGAGGTCGGCGTTTCCTATCTGACTACTCTGAGAAGAAAGGCCGAAACAAACTCAGAGGTCACAGTCTCTTTTAAAGTCCAGACATAATCTTGGTCAGATCATGTGAAGACCATGTAGATTGGTGTCTGAAATGGTCTTTTGAGTAAAGAACCACACAGATTGAGCGGACCTGTCCAGTCAGTGCACGCATTTGTCAAAAATCGTGCAGCTCAACTCAGAACTTGAGGAGCCTTACGATTCGACGAACAATACCAATGAAAGGACATTTGGGTAGGCCGCATAAATTACTCAAACTGCCAGATCATGATTAAAACTAACTAAGAAGGAAAACAGAAAAAAGAAATGACCCACATAGTCTTCACACTCACAATAATAATAATAATAAAAAATAAGATACTTTACAAAGTAAATATCCATGTCATTGTTTATATAAAATTCATCAATGTCAATGTGTATATAAAAATCCGGACATAATCTTTGATCTTTGAGGACTATGTAGATTTGTGTCTGAAGTGGTCTTTTGAGGAAAGAACCACACAGATTGAGTGGACCTGTGCAGTCAGTGCACGCATTCGTCAGTAACCGTGCAGCTCAACTCAGAACTTAAGGAGCTCAACGATTCGACGAGTAATACCAAGGACAGGACATTTGTGTAGACCGCATAGACCGCTCAAAGTGCCAGACCATGATTAAAACGGAAACCCACATAGTCATCACATTCACAATAATTAAAATAATATAAGACTTCAAACAGTAAATGTTCATGTCATTCTGTATATAAATAGATATTTAGAAAGAGAAAAAACAAAAGTGTAAGTCAGCAAAAAATAAAAAATAAACAACATTCACTGTCTAGACCTATTGGAGCAGCTCAATCCCAAGCTTTTTTGTCCTCAATATAGTCTTTTACAGTATAATAGGCTTTCTGGCATAGTTTTAACTTTATAAAATATAGATTGATCTGCGAGGTTCAGCAAAGCTTGTTGCGTTATGTCCATGGATGGGTGACCATACTGAGACAGAGAGGTTTGAAGACGGGTCTATAAACTAGCCTACTCTTAGAATTACTGTGGAGGGTTCTCTGATTGCAGTTGCGTCATGTGGTTTTTTTGCCAATGTCAACACTTATGGCTGGGGTTGGTACAGTATTTTTATCTCACGAAGCGACGCGCGTTTTACTTGTGGTAACCAAGTGTACAATCACGCTGTGAATGTGTGCGTGAAAACGAGTAGCGTCAGCACATAACACACACACTTCCGACACTGAGCTCTCGGTCGGCCGAAAGCTCCTGCACTTACACACACATTCACAGCGTGGTACACTTGGTTACCACAAGTAAAGCACGTGTCGGTTTGTGAGATAAAAATACTATTCTCCTCGTGTTAATGCTTACGTAGAAGGCACGTAGAATAATAAAAACTGGCGCCGGTTCCCTTGTTAACAAACTAAACAAAATTTAAGTTCAGTGCATCTTTTTCTTTCTATTTCATTAGGAAAAGGACAAAAGAAAAAAAATTGTTTAGTCCTGTCAAATTAATTAGCGCCTGACGCTACTCCATACAAGTTTAGACGTGACTGAAAACCTGCCTACTAAAATCACGTCAATTCACGTCAGGCGCTCATAAAGCCTCGAATACACTAGGGGACAAATGGAGCGACATGTTGCGGAACATGGCGCTCGGCAACTACGTGAATGTCCCGAGAGAATGTCGCGCCGTGCGCTCGCTCTCGGAGCGGGAGCAAGAAACATGTGCCGCGTCACGTAAAATGTTGCGGGTCATGTTGCACGGTCATGTTGCATACGTGACGCTGCAACGTTGCATGGTGTCCCCACCATGCAACGTTGCAGCGTCACGTATATTTTGTGTTGCGCGTCATGTTGCGGGACAAAATGTTCCCTAGTGTATCCGGGGCTTTAATTTGACAGGACTAAACTAAAATTCTTCTTCTGTCCCTTTTCTTAATAAAATAGAAAGAAAGATATGCACTGAACTTAAATTTAGTTTAGTTTGTGAACAACATAGTCGGCACCGATGTGCAATAAAATTAGCTATTAATCTTTACCGTTAGCCATTAATAAGATACTACGCGCCTCTTGAAATATTGTTGCATGGTTTATTGGACACAATCTTGTAACCGCTATCTACACTAATATCATAAAGAGGAAAGATTTGATTGTTTGTTTGTATTGAATAGGCTCCGAAACTACTGAACCAATTTGAAAAATTGTTTTATCATTAGAAGCCGATATTATCTCTGATTAACATAGGCTAGTTTTTACCGCGGGAAAATGCTTCATTCCTACGGGAAAACGGGTAATAGGACAACGGGTAGTATGAATTATCCTTCCGTACTTATCTTTTTCACATAACTTCTAAATGGCTGAACCGATTGGGTTGAAATTTTATATGGGTATTTCGATGGTTTCCTGGATTATTTTAAAAGCATAATTAGACCCGGTAGATGGCACTGCTGTCGGTATGTCAACTACTAAATGACTTGACCGATTGGGTTGAAATTTTGTATGTCTATTTCCATGGTTTCACAGACACGAATGTATTAAGCCTACCTAATCTATCTTTCACACGCGTTTTAGATATAAGATTATAAATGAGGGGAAGACTGAAGTCAACATAACAAACAATGTAATAGAAATAGTGTAAAATAATATAATTGGTCAATTGGACATTGACTAATTATATTATTTTACATTGTTTCAATGTTAATTCTCTTTACTACCGAGATTTTAGCTAGAGTTTTTGTTCTTTTGTTGTTTTTGTTTTGTTTTATTATTGTTGTTGTTTTGTTTCTAGTAACGTGAATGCTGTGTTTTTTCTTCTCTTTTGTTGTGAATGCTGTGCACGTTTGTAATTGACGTAAACACTAGTCCATATCTCTGTTCTCTGTTATTTGTAAATGTTTGTGTTTGTGTTGTTGATGTGCCTTAATAAATAAATAAATCTTTTTATACATATACAGCGTGTAACGGAAGGGGGGTATCAACCCTGAAGGAGGTGAATGTGCTCATGAAACTCAACAACTTTCCCCAAAGAACATAGGTCGAAATATGAAAAAAAAATTTGGTCCTCCCTTACAAAACTGACTACCAGCTGATTGATTTACTATGGGAGGGCCAAATTTTTTTTTCATATTTCTACCTTTGGTCTTTTGGGAAAGTTGTTGAGTTTCATGAGCACATTCACCTCCTTCAGGGTTGATACCCCCTTTCCGTTACACGCTGTATAAATAAACCAATAATATTAATCACATTATTTAAGCAAGATATTTTTAAACGGCGAGAATTCCGAATACTACGCAAACGAAGTTGCGGGCAGATGCTAGTGTGTGATAATTCGCATGTGCCTTTTACCAGCTAAATTGCTATAAAATAGCTCATAGCACAATCAGTCTTATAATGTTCCCACTGCTGGGAAACAGGCCTCCTCTCCTTGAGAGGGGGGAGGGGAGGGGGGGGGGGTATAATCTACCACGCGGCCCCAGTGTGGGTTAGTAGATATTTGAATTTTCAGTTCTAAGACATGCCGGTTTCCTCACGATGTTTTCCTTCACCGTTTTGAGAGCAGTGGCGATGGAATAATTTACACAAAGTAAAGCGCCTGTCTGGGTTCGAACCTACGAGCTATATCTCGTAAGTCGCGGCCGTTACCACTGGGCCATCACTGCTTAGATGCTCCTTGCTGCAGTGAAAACATAAGTGAGGAAGACAAATAATAATAATATTCCACAACTTTCACACAACGCCATCTAGTCCCAAACTAAGCAAAGCTTGTGCTATGAGTACTAGACAACTGATAAACATACATATATATTTCTAAATACATACATATTATAGATAAATTACACCCAGACAAAGAACAAATGATCGTGCTCATCACACAAACATTTGTCCTTTGTGGGAATCGAACCCACGACCTTGCGCATAGCAGTCAGGGCCACTGACCACTAGACCAACAGGCCTGTCAAAGAACAAAGAACCTAAGTAGACGATAGAGCCCATAAAGCAAGCAAGCTGAAGTCCGTCCCCCCCCACACATCAGCCGTGCGATTCTGTAACCATCTCACCGTGAAAGCTTGGGTGAAGTGAGCGTGGAGTGAGCTGTCATTCGTTAGGGATTAACACTATTAAGTGCTCACTTCACTTATGATTTCACGGTGAGATTTTTACAGAATCGACCGGCAGGACCCGAGGTGGCGACACGTATTGTTCCAAGCGCGCCCCTCCGCGTCGTCGCGGGGGGAGTTTAACACCTCGCTATGTATTTATGTATCTATAATTTTGAATATGTATATTTATTTATATGTATTTTTTTTTTTTTTGACGGCACGGTTGGCGCAGTGGTTAAGCGATTGACTGCTGCGCTGCGTGTCGCGGGTTCGATTCCCGCACGGAACAAATATTTGTATGACCTACATGTATTTGTTCCGAGTCTGGGTGTTTTTCTATCTATAATATGTATGTATTTACAAAAAAAAAAAAATGTATATAAGTAGTTTATCAGCCATCTTGTTACCATAACACAAGCATTAGTTTGCTTAGCTTGGGACAAATGGTGCTGTGTGAAATGTCCAGGGATTTATTAATTAATTAATTAATTAATTAATTTATTTATTTATTAAAACTTTATGCACAAGTAAAAAAGTCTCACAGTGAAAACTTGCGTGGAGTGAGCTGTCAGTGTCATCCCACTGATGCTAGGGATTGAATAAGCATACATTTACAATCATAATCGAGATTTTAATAAATTTATTTATGCTAATTCTATTGATCATTTTATATAATTTCAAAGCTAGTATTTTAGTTGACAAAACATTACTATTTTGTGGGGTTTAAAAACAAAGTAGCAAAACAGAAACTTAGAAAGAATTTCAATTTTTTTTTCTTTTTTCCTAGATTAAAACACTACAAAATAGGAATGTTTTGACAATTAAAATACTAGCTTTGAAATTATATAAAACTCAATCTTTTTGAGAAGATTATGTGCGTTATCGGCTTGGGTTTAGGTGTTGCTCGCTCACAGGTACATATTTGTCCGTTAGTAGACCCTCACGCAGGCCCTTCCCCCATTCCAAACTTTTCAGGGGTAAAATAGACTTTTAGGATGTTTGCCATTTGTCGAGATTTTTTGTTTACTAACTTTTTAGCTATTTCCTTAGGCAAGTTGTTTAGAATGCTTGGAAGAGCGTACGTCCAGATCCTGTACTGCCGTCCTTACGAACAGTGCAATAACTAGGTTCAAGCTACTTTCGAGAAAAACGCTGTTAAATATTTTATTTTTGATTTTCTTGTATCTTCGTTACTATGTTGTTATCGATTCGTGACAGATACGTAAAACTGTCCAAGAAGAAAATGTAGAACTCGTTTTGCTGATTAAGGATATGTATATAACCCTGAGAGGCCAAAATCCGAGTTATTGCACTTTTCGTAAGGACGGCAGTTTTACCGTATTCATTAGATGCACGCGGTTTAATTTACTGTCGAATTGCCGAGTGCACCTTGTATGTAGACATAGTTTTAGATACTATTTAATGTGATTACTTTTCAGAAAATAACGCACTTTCACCACCCTAGGGTGCATTAAAATGGTGCACCTTAACGGTCAGCTCAAATGAAAGTTAATCACCAAGCTGGAAGCGGTTCCAGCTTGGTGATTAACCTTTATTTCTACCGCAGTATGAACTATCCTCATATTGTTCATTCCAACTCGAAAAAAGAAGCAAATAAACGTTGTCAAAACATACAATCTTAAAACTGAACCACAAATAAAACAAGTTTGTAAATGTTCTCGAATTATGATGACGTCAGTGGCGCCGGCGCATCAAAAACGCGTTAGCAAAGTGAAAACAATTCACACGCAGTTGAGGAAATGAGGTTTGTGATGAATTTGATACATGAGAGAAGGTATGTTACGGGTTTTGGTGTATGATTTTTTATTTCTTTCTATCTGTAATAATAATAAAGCTGAAGAGTTTGTTGGTTTGTTTGATCGTGCTAATCTCTGGAAGTAAAAGTCGGATTTGAAGAATTATTTTTGAAATTGATAGCCTCATTCTTGAGGAAGGCTGTAGACTACATATATAGGGTGACTGGTAATTAGTGACCGATACTTAAACACATGATTCTACTCATCATTACAAACAACTTTTACTATCGGACCAAATCCGAAATCGCGAAAAAAAAATCAGCTGTTCCCTACATTTATGTTCGTACGAGTCGTCAAAATGTAGGGAACTGCTGATTTTTTTTTCGCGATATCGGATTTGGTCCGATAGTAAAAGTTGTTTGTTGTCATGAGTAGAATCATGTGTTTAAGAATCGGTCACTAATTACCAGTCACCCTATCTACTGGATAAATTTTTTTACCGTCTCGAAATTTTTACAGGGTGTTCTACCCATGAATATGAACAACTTTCACTTTGGGAACAACTCTGAAAGCACGAAAAAAAATCAGCTGTTTAATACAGAAGTTGGCCGTAATATCCCAGCCATGATACGCTGGATTCTTTTTCCCCTCTACCGATCATTTTTCTCCAGACAGTTCATTTTGTTTATATGTATGTATATATATGTATCTATCTATGTATTGTTATTAATTCTTGTATTGTATAGTCATTTCCTAGCTATCTATCCCGTATGTTGCACCTACCATATTTTGTCTCTGCATCACCCTAAGGTTGACTGGTAGAGAATGCCTCAGGCATTAAGTCCGCCTTTGTACAGTACTTTTTTTTACTTGTGCATAAAGTTTTTAATAAATAAATAAATAAAAATTCAATACATACTTGACTAAAATATATGAAAGAACAAATCATCTTGATTGGGTTAATTGTTATGTATAGCTAACATTCTAACAAAGCTAATACAGCAGTAAAATGTCTAAAAATATTAAATAATTTCACGAAGAAGACGTTTTTGTAATTATTTGTACGAGTCGTTGCAACTCTAAAAGTATTAGTTTTCGGCCAGGTAGATATCCATATACTGGGTGTCCGAAAAGTCATGGATTACCTTTTACCTGCTGATGGGCCACATTGAGACCTACCAATAAAAAAAAAATGACCATACTAAAAGTCTTATGGTTTCCGAGTTTTTTGATGTTTAATGAAATTTTGGAAAATGTCTACCTCTGATCAGTTTTTTCCATGCCATTTCTACGAATGAAAACTTTTTCGAGTACAGGTTTTTATTTTTATCTTGAATCATCCTACTATCGATTGAATACAAGAAAGTTACAGATATCATCTTTGATATACGTAAAATTTTGGTTCAAATTTAAAATTTTCACAAAAAAAAATGTTACCTTATTTTTGATCGGCGCTGGTGAAAAGAAAAAATTATTGGTAGGTCATTTTTTTTATTGGTAGATCCCAATGAACCCATCAGCAGGTGAAAGGTAATCCATGACTTTTCGGACACCCAGTATATCTATGGCCGACAACTAATACTTTTAGATTGAAATGCGCAAAGTAACTAAGTATGTTAGTACCCTCTGAAATGTCAATTAATTATAATTAAACTAATCAATTGGAATATTAGTGCTCAATCTTGGCATGTTAATTTTTAATCATTATTATTTTCCCTCAAATTCATTCAATGTTATAATTCTCAATTTTTATTTTTATCTTGCCTACACTATACAGCGTGTAACGGAAGAGGGGTATCAACCCTGAAGGAGGTGAATGTGCTCATGAAACTCAACAACTTTCCCCAAAGAACATAGGTCGAAATATGAAAAAAAAATTTGGCCCTCCCTTACAAAACTGACTACCAGCTGATTGATTTAGTATGGGAGGGCCAAATTTTTTTTTCATATTTCGACCTATGTTCTTTGGGGAAAGTTGTTGAGTTTCATGAGCACATACACCTCCTTCAGGGTTGATACCCCCTTTCCGTTACACGCTGTATATGAATGTTCAATCTTGACATGTTATTTTTATTTTTTTTCCCTTCTAATTTTATAATTTGTATTCATAATTTATTTTCTCTGTTTTTATAGTGTTACACCTAGTTATATGTGCATGTTGTGGTCTCCTGTAATTGAAGGAGTACACGTAAAATAACCTTTTTATTATTGTAAATTTCTATTGTTTATGTGTATCCTTTGTTGGAGATCCTCAATAAATAAATGGATTTTAACATTGAAATGATATCGTTTTTTGTCAAAGGGTCTCTAATGTGTTTACTATATTATGATGGTTACAGACACAGAGTAACATATGGAGGTGCGCCCATAGGACACTTGACTATAAAATGTTTTGACCGTAGAAAAATGAACGCCACAAGAAATCTCTAGAACTCAATAGAGCCCAATCTTTCATTCGCAGATTACGTATGTAAATACAACTCATCAGCTGATGTCGTCACCGGCGCCGGCGCATCCAAAGTGAAACTATACGAGAGAGAGATTGTTTATAATTTGGTGGAAGTGCCGTAATTGTGCTGTGTTGATTCGAGGAAGTTGAGGGGTTTTCCTGTTGCGTGATACTTGTTCATACAAATATTTGTTCGGTGCGGGAATCGAACCACTGC
Organism: Eremobia ochroleuca; assembly: GCA_949629135.1. NCBI lineage: Eukaryota > Metazoa > Arthropoda > Insecta > Lepidoptera > Noctuidae > Eremobia > Eremobia ochroleuca. The sequence continues at coordinate 7,572,181 of OX451411.1, read as the reverse complement.
GCCAACCGTGCCGTCATTGCTACCATAAGAACGATACTTGTAAGTAAGACAGTAGAAATAATTGAACAAAGACTGACTGAACAAATAAAAGTAGTTCAGTAAAAATAAACACGCAAAAAGAAACACTGAAAATCAATTAGCAAGTCCCATTACACCTACCTCATTTACAACTTGATGAGTGATGACGTCACCGGCGCAGCGCCGGCGCATCCGAAGTGAAACTGCTCACGAGAGAGAAATTATAATTTGGTGAGTGAGTCGTCACTGTGTATCTTTGTTTGGGTGTTTTTTTTTTGAGGCAATAATTATTTTGTTGGTTCGTGATATTCTTTTGTTTGTTTTCGTTTGTGAAGTAAGGGTATGCCAATTGCCAATTATTGCGAAGCAGTAATGCTTGCGAAGGAGGAGGCGGAACGCGTGAGGGAGAGGCAATCTTTGCGCCCTCACGCCCCTAGTCGCCGCAGGAGATGCCCTGGGCGTCGGGAGTCAAGAGCCGACTCCCGGCCACCGTAGGAGCGGGCTTGCGGACGGCGAGCAATGGGCAGTTCGCCGTCCGGTAAGGACCAGGCCCGGGTCGACGGCGCGTTGTGTTCCACGCGCGCCTCAAAGAGATGTCAGCAGTAACCGACGGGGTCCACTAGGGCCGATGCCTGCCAGGGTCGCAGGTTATTCGAAAGAGTTCCCGTGACCCTTGGCACAGGCAACTGAAGGAACACGGGTGGGTTTTAGTCAGTAAAAGTCTGTCACACCCTCCCGCTCCGCCCAGAGCGGGAGAAGTTATTAGATAATTTCCCACCCAAAAAAAAAAGTGTATGCTAATTATTGCGACAAGCACGACATTGACTTGCTGGATCTAGGACCATTCCTGGGTTCGATTCCCTGGTTGGACAAAGTTTACCAGCCCGGGGTCCGTATTTGCGCCTGGTTTATTCAATGGTAATAGGCGAGGGGTCTATGGCTAAATAATAACAGCCGCATGGGTCGATCGATCAGGTTAAGCTACGCTTGCCGCGGTTGGTCCGTGGATGGGTGACCATCTTCACATACCAAGACCCCTCCGTGCCTCGGAAAGCACGTTAAGCCGTTGGTCCCGGCTGTCATTCGTGGATCTTTGACAGTTGTTACGGGTCGTCAGTAGTCCGAAAGTCTGACAACCAGTCTTACCAAGGGGTATCGTATTACTCAGTAACTGGGTTGTGGAGGTCAGATAGGCAGTCGCTCCATGTAAAGTACTGGTTTTCAGCTGCATCCGGTTAGACTGGAAGCCGACCCCAACATGGGAAAAGGTTAGGCAGATGATTATTCAATGGTAATAGGCCCGTCTCCTATTACATAATAAATATTGATTATTCTGTAACTTGGTTTTAGCAAACACTCCCACAAAAATATATTTGAAGTCGGTGTTTCTTGTCCGACTACTCTAAAAAATTGTTTCAGAGGTCTCACAGTCACGTGGACTACTCATAAAAACTAGTGATATGTAGTTTTAACACACGACTCTGCCTACCCCCTATTGGGGAATACACACGAGACGATATTGTATGTTGCAGTGGTAAATTTATAATAATAATACTAATAATAAAGTACAAGTAGAGAGAGAGAGTGAGAGAGTGTGGGGGGGGGGGGGTGTCGTGGGGGGGGGGTGTGTGTGAGTGGGAGAGTGGAGTAGTATAAGTTATAGTCACAATAAAAATAAAAAAAAAATTGAAAATAGTGTTCATACTAAAGACGTTATATTATACGCGTTTCAGGTTTGCGTTGATGTCTTTTGTTTGAAGTTTACTGGATTAAGCAAAATTCCTTGTATTCCTTGTTTTTTTTGGCTATTGAGGAGTCTGTACCCAGTGGCAGTATACCGTAGGGGGTCTCTGCTGAGCAAATAACCTAACCTTAACTCTACTGGTTTTAGTGAAACTAAAGGTAAACTGTTTCAAAAACTTTATGCGTGTAATGTTTCAGATTTCAATTAAATCAACACCATACTGCTTACATATTATTATTCATATCTACAACGTGTAACGTTAAATGCGCAAAACCTCAGACACCCAAACTGATTTTTAATTCAATTGACCTATTTCAGAGAGAAAATAAGTCATTAAAAATTTTTAAAGACTTATTTTATCTCATCAGCCGTGCGATTCTGTAACCATCTCACCGTGAGAACTTAGGTGAAGTGAGCGTGGAGTGAGCTGTCATTAGGGATTAACATTATTGACACTGCTCACTTCAAGCTCACTTCACTTATGATTTCACGGTGAGATTTTTACAGAATCGCCCGGCTGATCTCTGTAGGGCACAGCAAAAAGTATAAAATAAAATAAATTATTGAAATAAAAATAAAATTAGAAAAACCAATTAACAATCGCACTAATATTATTAAGGCGAAAGTTTGTGTGTGTGTGTGTTTGTACGTTTGTTATTTCTTCACGCGCAAACAGCTGGACCAATGTTAATGAAAATTGGCACACAGATAGTTTATAACCAGGATTACAACATAGAATACTTTTCATACCGATATTCTTACGACATCGAGACTTATGCGGGTGAAACCGGGAGGCACAGCTAGTTTTTTTAATAATTTTGTTACGTTTTAACATGTCTCTAAAATCTACTTAGATCCAATTCAATCAGCTTACGCATACGATTCTAATAAAAAGAGACATCTCTGGGATTTACAAAGTACCGACCAGTAAAGAGAGAGCCTCCACTTTACCACAACTCTACGAAGAGAAAGGCTTTACACAGTTTTATATTTATAAATGTAGATGGCGCTGCTTTGCTACTTATTAACATCACGCCTGTATACCGAGATGGGGTAGGCAGCAGTGTGTAATACACCCACGTGCAAGGCCCTTGTAAGAAGGATTGAGATATTTAAACGGGTAAACTTAATTAGACTTTGCCCGACCTATTTTACCTATTTTTTTTACTTTGTTCATTCTTCCTTTCATATTCAGTCCATTCTTCTTTGGAATGCGCTTCCTCTTGATATCAGGACGGCCACTAGTCGGTATGCATTTAAGCGGAAATTGCAGAGTTATTTTCAAAATAAATAGTGTAGAGTCATCTCAACACCTCTTTTCTTTGAATTTGTATATATTTATATATTATAGATATATATATACACATAAATATTTATATATTTTAAATATATATTATAGTAAATCGTATGTATGTGTTTATAACCTATTTATGTATTTGTTTAGTGTTTTATTTTTTTATTTTTATCATCGTCGTCTCAACCAAAGCACCTGCCATCTTATCTCTTCACCACCCTTGGTTGACTGGTAGAGAATGCCTAAGGCATTAAGTCCGCCTTTGTACCTTTTGTGCGAGAAGTTTAAATAAATAAATAAATAAATAATAACCCCGGACCCCACTCTGACCGCAGTCGTCCTTGAGATCACTAGTCCAATGAACTAGGCCATAGTTAGTAGCTATACAACATGTCCCAGAATTAACGTACAACCTCTTAAGGGGTCATCGTACTCATCATTAAAAATCAGCTGTTCCCTACATTTATGTTCGCGTAAGTCGTCAAAATGTAGGGAACAGCTGATTTTTTTTTCGCGATTTCTGTTTTCGTCCCATAGTAAAAGTTGTTCATAGTGATGAGTGCAATGACCCCTTAAGAGGTTGATCGTTATTTAAGTTACAACTTGTATATAGTGAACGTAACTAGCATATTTTAGGGAATACAAAACGTTATGGTATTGTGGATAATATTTATCACTATTATATTCTCCTTTAGGTATATAGTTTTCCTCATAATTATTAAATTTTTAATCTACGCTAATATTATAAAGAGGAAAGATTTGCATTTTTGTATGTATGTATGTATGTATGTGTGTTTGTAACGAATAAACTCAATAACTACTGGACTGATTTCACCAGAATGCTACATTATCCCTAAGTAACATAGGCTATATTTATTACTAGAAAAATTAGGGGCCCCTACTAAAACTTCAATAATGTAACCCAAGGTGTAAAAAAATTAGCCATACATTGTCTTTCATCGCATGCGCTGCGGAAACTATTGATGATAGAACAAAAACACGTTCTAAAATATTAAAGAACATATTAATATCTACAAAAAATTTTGTTATACCATATGTCCAACTATTGTAGTTATGTCACTATAACTACTTTTTTACATTTTAAAAGTTGATATAAATGCCGACCAAAATCAGACCAACAAATCCTTATCCAAATAAATCATTTCGTATTAAAGACTGTTTCAATACCTGTAGATTACTTTTTGAATTATGCAAATCGGTCATTCCACTCAAAAGATATCATGAATTTAAAAATGTCAATTTAAACAAAAGTGGCCGGTGTGGCCCCACGCAACGCTGTTTGTTACTTCTTCACGCAAAAACTAATGAACCGATGAACATAGCTGTTACTCAACCCTTTACTGCATGATATATTAAATATGTGACATTTTTTTTTTTTAATGTTCTTTATTAAAGCTTCAGAATTAATTTTAGTGTTTTTTTTTCTTTTTTATTTCCAAGTGGTATGTGATGATAGACAAAATAGTTGTGTTTTATTATTGCTAATGATATGAAAAACAAACCCCATTAGGATTTATACGCTAGTTTTTTATTTTTTTAGAGTAAAATAAACTGTAAACATGTCAAACCATATATGCGTTTCCTATGCGGTAAAGGGTTAAAGCTCTTACTTTTTATTCCGGTATTCCCATGGAATCAAAACATACGAGGGTCAAACCGTGAGGTGCAGCTAGTCACATATAAAAACATTTAAAACAACAACAACAACAACAGAGTTCAATCAGGAACAGGGTCCAAGCTACCGACGACCAGGGTGCCAGAGAGAGAGAGGGAACCTCCTAACGATACAAACAGCTTATTATTTTTCTTTTAATGAGGAAGTGTTACAATGCGTACATTCCGCTTCAAACGTCCCCGACATGATTGGTGTCAATCAATCAAATAATTGATGTGAAAAACATGTATTTTTTGTAAGAAACTCGTAAATATGAGTAATTAATTGCCAAAAACACACACGCGAACTATTCAGCAGAGGCTTAGGCTTAAAATATATTTTTTGTAATGAATATTACAGTCGAATGCCTCGTTGGTTAACACATTGAACGCCATGGTGGTCACCGGTGAGCGACAGCAATTATTTTAGTTAATTCTTTGAATAGTAATAAGAAATAAATATTTGGATGGATGTAACGGATGTAACATTGAAATGACATTTTTTTAATTGTGTGTACTGTGAAATTTAATATTTGCAATCAATTTATTTAAGCGGACATTTGTACGGAATATTAGGACATTTTTAATAATTTAATGTATTTATTTATTTTATTTTACAGTTTTTGGAAAACTTACAGCTAAAAACTTTTGCACGATTAATAGTAACAGAAATAAGGCAAACACACACACACACACACAACAAACAACATACACACACAACACACACACACACACACACACACACACACACACACACACACACACACACACAAACACACACACACACACTAACACACACACACACACACACACACACACACACACTAACTAATATTTGCACACCACATGTTATGGTAGAATGTAAATGGGCCACATTTAATCTAAGATCATACTACTCTGTACACCTACATTTTGGCAAATAAAGTATTATTATTATTATAGAGTGGGGTTTTTGACTATTTTGTACCGTATGAGCCAATAAAATATAACGTGTAAAATTTGCCGAAATCGCGAATCAGCGTCAGCCCATATGGAAAGTTCAGTGGTGGTCAGTGGTGGTCACCGGTGACCACCACGGCGTTCAATGTGTTAAGTGGTCGTGACTGTTAAGCTGGGGTTTTAAATTCGGTTCCCAAAGACAGAAGTACCTATTATAAGCGAGCATATTGTTATCAACCGTGTACGAATTCTGAATAAAGGGTGATACTAGCGCCGATTCCCTCGTTCACAAACTAAACTAAATTTAAGTTCCACTGAACTTAAATTTAGTTTAGTAACAACGGAGTTTGAAAGAAACGGGAATTTTCCCTGCTTTTTTCAACGCTACCCCAGCGCTAGTTTTACATTCTCGTTTGAGAACCAAACCCACTGCCCACCGCACAGAAGCGGCAAAAGACATTCTAGTATTGTGCAATGTACTTATAGGGTCACCAATCCATCCAACCCACATTATACAACGTGTAACGTTAAATGCGCAAAATCTCAGACCCCCCAAATGATTTTTAACTCAATTGACCTATTTCAGAGAGAAAATAAGTCATTAAAAAAATTGTTAAGGTTTTATGTGCTGTTTTAGTTTTACTGGCAATTCTGATCGTTTCATGCGTCTGCGACGATGCTTTATCGAGGAAGGAGTCGTCAACGGGCCGCTGCGCCGCGCTTCTATTGGCTTGCTTGACCTATTAATAAATAGACACGGCAACGTTTTTAATGAAGATTTTTTGAAAAATGTGACCTATATTAAAAAGTGGTTCAATTAGTTCTGCTCGTTATTCTGATCAAACTATTTTCAGGTTTTGCGCATTTAACGTTACACGTTGTATGTACAGACGCCAGCACATCAAGCTACCCGAAACTGTCAAATTTCCCCAATCAACTTTGAGCCTTACGCTTTAGTGATAAGGTTGAAAATCTATTGAAGAAATTTGACAGATTGTAGTAGCTTGATGTGCTGGCGTCTGTACACCACATGCTGTGGATTTCTATTCTCCTTTATAGCTTCTTCATGAATGTAAAAGATGTAGATTCTTTGCTTTTATGGTGGTCGTGTGGCCAACGAATGGATTTGTTAAAGATTTCATTGGGAATCCGTTTGTATAGAGTTCGTTTTTGGAGTGAGAGGTATGACGTGATGCCATATGTTAGTTTTTGAAATGCTTCGTAATATGTCTATAAGGGGTCCGTGGCTAAATAATAACAGTTGCACAGGTCGATCGATCAGGTTAAACTACGCTTGCCGCGGTTGGTCTGTGGATGGGTGACCATCTTTGTATACCGGGACTCCTCCGTGCCTCAGAAAGCACGTTAAGCCGTTGGTCCCGGCTGTCATTCGTGGATCTTTGACAGTCGTTACGGGTAGTCAGGAGCCCGAAAGTCTGACAACCAGTCTTACAAAGGGTATCGTATTATCCAGTAACTGGGTTGTGGAGGTCCGATAGGCAGTCACTCCATGTAAAATACTGGTATTCAGCTGCATCCGGTTAGACTGGAAGCCGACCCCAACATAGACGACCCGTAACGACTGTCCACGAATGACAGCCGGGACCAGCGGATTAACGTGCTTTCCGAGGCACGGAGGAGTCCCGGTATACAAAGATGGTCACCCATCCACGGACCATCCGCGGCAAGCGTAGCTTAACCTGATCGATTGACCCGTGTGGCTGTTATTACTTAGCCACAAGTCCCTCCATTAAAAAAAACACTACTGTCTAACCATAATAAAAATGAAAAATAAAGTCCCTTTAACTACTATAATAATAAATAATGGCAGCCTACCGAACAGCCGGTCGATTCTGGAAAAATCTCACCGTGATAACTAAGGTGAAGTGAACTAAGAGTGAGCTGTGAGTCATACTGATGACACTATTAACGACTCACTTCACCTTTGTTTTCACGGTGAGCTTTTACAGAATAGCGTTGAAAAAAGCAGGGGAAATTCCCGTTTCTTTCCAATTCCGTTGTTTTTTTCAATGTTTCATTCGGAACTAGCACGTAAATTGATAAAACTATTTATACAACTGACAGCTAGAATGCTAGAGTTAAAGCATAGAAAATCCTAAGTAATAGTAATATAGTAAGAACGGATCTGAAAAAAAAAATAACTTGAAAAGTTTCCCGCTTCTTTCATATTTTTAGGATTTAATGAAAAAAAAAAAAAACATGAAATACCGGCAAATTTTTTTAAACTATCGAGTGAAACATTGAAAAAACAATAGAATTGGAAAGAAACGGGAATTTTGCCTGCTTTTTTCAACGCTGCTACAGAATAGGTAGGCTGTGCTCGATTAATGAGCGTGATATTCATTCGTTATGATGTTACTATCGACTGCTTTTTTAGAGCTTTCCCACAGTTGGTAAATTGTTTTCACTGGAGAGTTGGTGTTATGGTTAGCATATCATTAACAAAACCAGCTTAACGTTCCCACTGCTGGGACATTGGCCTCCTCTCTGTTAGTGGGCCGTAATCCACCACGAGGGCACAGTGCGGTGACGTATCTTCGAAGTTTTGGTGATTATGGTTCGCCTACAAATAATTGAAATCTGAGTCTATTTTGGTCTTTAAAGAGTTTACTGGTCCTTTGATAATTTACTATTATGTTTGGAAATTACTTAAAATGATACAATTCTATAATATAATTGCGTTCTTTGTTTAAGTGTGACTAAATATAGGATCCCACTTTCGATGGAAAAATGTTAGGTATTGGATTTTTATCAAGAACCCATTAATAACATTCGGCCATCGAACGCTGTTTTTAACAGCAGTTTGAATTCTTAACTTTTCTTTTGTTCGTCTCTTTTATATGGGGCTTAAAAACATAACCGGCTATGTCGTTGTTCTGTACACCTCTGTCTACCTGTTAATCCATCCAAAGGTTGTCTTTAAAAGATCGCTCTTAGCGATAAGACCGCCCATTGTGTCACACATTGTAAAATTTCTATATTTATGGCTCTAATTTATATGATAATAAAGAGTATTCTATTCTATTCTATTCTACCTACCCCTTAGCGGAATACAGGCGTTACGTTATGTTATTCATGGAAACAAACTTTCTTCTTTATTAAATAAATCGATGATGTCATTTGTGTTAAACGTTTGACCTAAGGTAATATGTAAATATCCAAGAAAAGCTTAATTTCAAGCTTAAAAACTACAATCACCCATATTTTTGTAGAATTTGTAAACAGATAATAAATACATTTTCTGTGTGATAGATCCAATGAGAAAGGACCACATTTTCAATCGACAATTTAATATTTTTCGATGTTTTGCAAAATATGCTAAACGATTTTATTTGGTCAGAAAAAACTTTTCTAACGACTAAACAATCATTACCGAAAATATTAAGGTTTCAATAGAACACACGAAACTGAAACGCACAAACAACCACAAAATCTGAAAGTACCACTTTCAGGTATCCCCAAACAAAGTTGCCAAGCAACGTACTATCACTAATCACCAACATTACATAAACGAAACGTCACAATCATGCATTTTTATATAACGCCAGTGGCACGCCACCACCAAGCTTCGCGACGAGCCAGTCCCCCGCTGTCAACAGCCCGCGCCACACGTCCCGTCAAACAGAAATGAAACTCGACCAAAAGGACCAAATTTAAAAACCGCGTACCCCAAAACATGTACTAAACATCCTCAAAAAAATAACCAAAAAAATCACCCTTTGAAATAAGAAATGAAAGTGAAAACAACAGTGCACTGACCGAGGCAACATGTTCAGCGAAAATAGATGGAAAGTTATACTGTTAGTGGTGGCGTCGGTCGCCGCTGTCGAGCCGAGCCGCGCGCTCAGCCTAGTCTACCAGAAGCCGTATAAAAACGTCATGTTTGTGCCCAAGAATCTGTACCGGAGGACCAGAGCCAGACAATCCAGAGTGCTGTTTTTGGATGAAGACGAAAACCATCAGCCTTTCGGAAAGGGTGAAATAGATCTGACTCTAGATAAGAACTACTCAAAAATCAAGTTCGATGATCAACCAGATTATGAGTTCACGTCTCCTGAGGATGGTGAAGTGCCAAAGAAGTTGAATGAAGACCTGCCTTCTGGAAACGAAAGGTTTTATGAACCGTTGCCTCGGTTTCGACCTTATTCGAACCATCCTCATTACTACCAAGGGCGGTTTGGTCGGACTTATGCTCCTAACTATGCCTTCGATCCTTATCCCGTGGCTCCCTTCGCTCCTTCGGTCCGGAACGGGTACTACCCTGGTTGGAAGCCCAGGAGTCCTCGAGTGGTCTTTCCATACGCGTCGGAGAGTGTAAATTCAGTTCAGACGAATTCTCACGCCGGGCCTGGTGGATTTAATGATAATGTAGTGTTTCGTGATCAAAATTTCGGTTTGAATGACGTTGGTGATGAGCAGGCGTTGCAGGATCTTGGAACGGGATCAGGATCGGGTGATGGATTTGCTGAAAGAGGTGAGTGGTCCTTTTGACATATTTTATACTAAGACAGTTGTAAAGACGTTATCTAGGTTACTGGTTGCGGGTGTTAATATTTTTGAATTCGGAGAAAGGATTAATGGAATTATAAAGACTAGCTGAATATATCAAACGCTTGAGTGAAATCTCTTTTAAAGATATTTATGTTAAACGCGATATGGTAAAAGATTTGCGTTCAAAACAAATCGAAAGTGTTTGTAAAGTAACGTGTCATTTAAAGACGATTTTTGCGCAGATTCTATGAACAGTAACCCTATAAACAACTATGAAACTAGGGACACGTCGTGTTTTCCCACGAGTTGGAAATATATTCGGTTTTTCTTGAGAATTTCTTGAAGTCATTTTGCCAAATCTCCGGGAATCTCATCCTAAACTTCTGCGAATGCTTTAGCAGATTTTCAATCGCTTTAAGAATGTTTTAAAATGGATCGTTATTTGATATACAACCGCATCTCTGTTTTATTTTCTTTTGTACATAATTATGTATGTGTAAATAATGGATGCTACCACGCTGGTCTGGGAGAAAATTAAATAAATGAAGTTTGTTGAATGTTTCTCTACACGTCAAGTTGGCTAACTCTCAAATAAAACTTAAATAAATTGTTAACTTTAAGATTACTTTTTGTTATTTAAAGATTTGAGCTAAATATACGAATTTACGAGATAACATATGATTTTTCAAGTATTTGTTGATCAACAATATTATTATGAGATAAATAGGTGTAGATATGCATTCGTAACTACAGCGTTTTAAAATTATATATAGAGAACGTAACGTAACGTAGCGGACGTCTCTCTTTTGTTCTTTTAGTTGGCCTAGTTCGTAATATAAATCTGAGATCTGCACAATTTTTTAGTTCAATTATATTTTATAAGTTTTTGGAAAACTAACAGCTATATATAGATAGTGCATTTGTTGATAACACGAATATGTCGAATTACAAGTTTCCACAAATAGGATCACTGTCTCGATTTATCCAATCGAGAAAATATTTAGCCTGTAAAATAATACCAAACATAGTCTTTGCTGGGCAAAGACCTCCCTCCCTTTTCCAGAAACGTTTGATCTTTGCCATTGTAAGATAGAACATTAAATCTAGAAGATACCTCAATACCCTAAGGACCAAATCTAATGCCAGTTTTCTCTAACATTAGGGGACATCCAAATGACTGTCTAAATATAAGCACGTTATTGGATTTTCAACGCTTGAAAATGCAATAGCGCACTTCTGCTTGCGTTCGCTAAGGATGGATTCTTCGCAACTCCATTCTTTTCACAAGCCAAACGAAGGGATAGCCTTTGTAGGTGAACAAAGTCGCGAGAAACAGTTTGTACTGTGTAAAATAATGGAGAATGGAGAAGAAAATGTGCTCATTATACCTTATTATGATGACACAATGCAGTGAAACCAGCCAATGTCATACAATTCGTACATATGTTTAGTAAGAAAGGATGACGATATCTAAAGATTTTGGAAAGTGCTACCTTATGCAACACGTAATGTTTACTATTCATGTGAAACCCGCCTAGATTCTTATGTTTTTTGCTATTAGTTGTATATTTTTGTTATATTCTCGCAGTTTGTTGGGTCGGCAGGAAAGTAGGGTGCTTTTATTTTTTGACGACGTAAAATTGTCAAAATTTTTGTGAAGAAAAATTACGCTGCGTGTAGTTTTTAGGGCAATTATTGCAACCATTGTTGAAAGGTGATTTTAGACTAGGTCACAGATAAAAGTGAAATAAAAAGAGAGATGAAAAATAGTTACAAATAAACAAGCATTCACAACATTGCAAGTGAGATTTGACACCAGATTTAAAGAGATATGCTTTCTGAACGGCACTTCAGAAATAAGGTAACAGAAAATAAAACTCAAGTCAACTGATTTAGGTGGCTATCGTTAGTCAGCTGAATACAGCAGCTTACAGTCTGCTAGTTGATTTTTTGTTAATAATCCTGGACATAAAAAGCATATGGCAGGATCTAAAGAAATTACTCTTGTGATGTTAAAAAGTAGTTTTGGGTGGACCCAAAACTACTTTTTAACATCACAATAGTATTTTTTTTTCTGTTTCTGCCGAATTTACTCTTTTATTTCTTACATTGTGGAGTTACATAAAGCCTGATTTGACGACTATCCGGAATATATAACCAGCATGTAGCCTTATTTCTACTAATACCTTTCTTCCTTAAATTATTAATAAAAGGAGACATAATTATAAACCCATATGAACTGAAAGTGTTCTATACATACATAAAATTACAGTTTATTGATGAAAATGCCCAGCTTCGTAGTCGTATGAATATATAAGGTTCACAGAGTCTATTATAAAGTACATTATTTCAGGCATAAAGTCGAATTTAAGTGAAAAAAATATAATTATTTAACATTGTAATTGAGGCTAAGATTATACTAAATACCTACTAAAAAATAAAAGGTAAAAATGATTACCATAAATGTTACAAAAACGGTTAAATTTCATTGTTTTAATAATAAATATTGGCAAAAATGTTTTTAAATTTTATTTATATACTCTCCTCGAAACCTGGCTATTTCTAGATACGACCATATGCTTTTCATGTCCAGAATCCTTTTAGGTAACCCTGTACGAGCCGATTACGAAAGTAACAAAAAACGTAACAAGTTTTTCCAAAATGAGTTCATATGAGTGCGTGTTTTTTTTCGGAATATTATTTTCCAGGCGACTAACAACTTAAAAGGGCGACTATCTATTTGCTACTAAAAATAATGACATGGCGACTAATATTAATAGTGGGATAACAAACTGTATTATAGGCAACTATAGGCATCTCTGAAGACTCATTCCCAGAAAAACACAAGATTGAACTTGAGAACTTAGGATGCAAGAGCGAGCGAAGCGAGCTCGTGACTTGGGGCACCCCGACACGGACAGGTTAGGTTCGAAGGGGATGACCGAGCCCCCGTCATCCGCTTCGTGTTAGGTTCCTGTAAGCCCTGCAGACAGAAATAGGGGCCCCGCGAAGCGGGGCTCCGTCGACTACGCCTTATTATTATTAAATATAATAATTAGTGTACTTAATATACAACCTCGTTGTTTAATTTAAGAATGCCCATTTTCTACTTTTCATCCGCCGTCAGTAGCTGCCAACCTACTATTTTTGCTACCGTCTTTAATTATTTTTTAATCCCAAATTCAGATTAATTTGTCGCCGCGTTAAATACATGCCTTTTTTTCCGTACACGCATATCATACATAATGGTATGTTGACATGCGATTACCACATGCAAATACAGCAGGGTAATTTCGTAACACACTATCAGTAGCAATGGGTTTCATTTTGACAGTTCAACAACATTCATTGCGTTATTTACGCTGTCGAGTAGACACATTTTTCGAACATATGGAGCAATGGATTAGCAATATGCTTCAAAATGATTCAAATTGAGAGTAATAGTGTGTTACGCAATTAGGGTGCTGGTCTTAGTCAGAATTCAGAGCCTATAATTGCTTAATTGTGCGTTTTACGTTATTGTGAATATATGGAGGACATTTGCGTAAAAAAATGTTTGTTTCAATCAGTCAATTGAGCATATTGGTACGTAGATGTATTCACTTCTGCCGGTCGATTCTGGAAAAAACTCACCGTGATAACTAAGGTGAAGTGAGCTTAGAGTGAGCTGTGAGTCATGCTGATGCTAGGGATTGACACTATTGACGACTCACTCCACGCTCACTTCACCCAAGTTTTCACGGTGAGATGGTTACAGAATCAAGTCTGTGTTCCTCGAAGGGTAAGCTAAAAGTGCACCTACTGAAGTGGTAGTGGGCAGTGCTATTCTGTATCCATCTCACCGTGAAAACTTAGGTGAAGTGAGCGTTGAGTGAGCTGTCAGTGTCATCCTGACCTGATACTAATACATAATCGAGATTCTACTACGAAATATTATACATAATTTCAAAGCTAGCATTTTAGCTGTCAAAACATAACTATTTTGTGGGGTGTTAAAATAGAATAGTCAAACAGAAACTCAGTCAGAATCTCGATGTGGTTTGGTTTTATTTTTTCTAGACTAGTCCTTATACAACGTGTAACGTTAAATGCGCAAAACCTCAGACACCCCAACTGATTTTTAATTCAATTGACCTATTTCAGAAAGAAAATAAGTCATTAAAAAAAATGTAAAGGTTTTATATGGTGTTTTACAACGTGTAACGTTAAATGCGCAAATCCTGAAAATAGTTTGATCATAATAACGAGCAGAATTAATTGAACCACTTTTTAATATAGGTCACATTTTTCATCAAATCTTCATTAAAACACGTTGCCGTGTTTATTTATTAATAGGTCAAGCAAGCTAATGTCAGCGCGGCGCAGCGGCCCGGTGACGACTCCTCCCTCGGTTAAGCGTCCTTGCATACGCAAGAAACGATCAGAATGGCCAGTAAAACTAAAACAGCACATAAAACCTTTACAATTTTTTTAATGACATATTTTCTCTGTGAAATAGGTCAATTGAATTAAAAATTAGTTGGGGTGTCTGAGGTTTTGCGCATTTAACGTTACACGTTGTATAGCCTGAGGTGCGAGCGCGTCACACACGAACAATAATTAATAAAACATTCACAGCTATTCGACTGATGAAAATAGGCATTGACATTGTTTGTTATTAATAATATTATTTAAATTTCGATTATGATTTTAAATGTATGCGTGGTCAATCCCTAGTATCAGGTGGGATGACACTGACAGCTCACTCCACGCTCACTTCACCTAAGTTTTCACGGTGAGATGTTTACAGAATCGCACTGCAAATTATCATTCACACAGTCCATCCATCGAAAGTTGCATATAAGTTTCTAAGTATTATGATCATTTAACAGAATTCAAATACATACATATTTATATGCACGAATACCGATTGATCAATTATGTACAATAATACGTACATACACGTAATTGTATTACGATATTTCCTTGAATTTAATAGCTTCGTTATAAAATAGAATTTAAAGTACCTAGTTATGAAATTTTAAAAACATAATTACGTATATCGTGCACTTTTTTATTTTATTGCATTTCTCTTTGGCTTTTACGCCAATTCCCGTGATTTTATGGTAATTGTAATAATATTAATTCCATGAAAATAATTACATAAATAGACAGGCCTGTTGGTCTAGTGGTCAGTGGCCCTGACTGCTATGCGCAAGGTCGTGGGTTCGATTCCCACCTAGGACAAATGTTTGTGTGATGAGCACGATCATTTGTTCTTTGTCTGGGTGTAATCTATCTATAATATGTATGTATTTAGAAATATATATGTATGTTTATTAGTTGTCTAGTACTCATAGCACAAGTTCTGCTTATTTTGGGACTAGATGACGTTGTTTGAAAGTTGTGGAATATTATTATTATTAATAACGATATATCAAGCTATATACGCTTGATATATCGTTTGTACACAAACACACCACACGTATCATTAACTGGGAAATCATGACACAGCTACGCGTGCGACGTTTTTAAGCTTAGTATTATCACACAATCGGTAAAAGTCTTATTGTGCTAACAATACCAGCGAGTCTGAGTCCACTGGAATCGGTAGGAGCGTGGTTAAGTAACCACGACTCATACTGAGTAACAAAGCATTGTTAAGTGCATTTATTCCCAAAGTCGTCCAGGTGGACCCGCATGGGTCCACGGGAGACTCGACGGGGGTCTACGTTAAATCTAATCTTCACATTTTTTGTCGAGATTTGGGAATATGGTAGAAAGGTAGCTGCAGGGGTCCACAAAATTTTCAAAGTTGTCTATGAAAAAAAAAGTTTTGGAACCTCTGGTTCAGTGCGTTTGATCAATGTTACTTAAGGCTAAAGAGTGGACTTATTTTGTAAAAAAAAAAGTAGTATTCTTTGGCTTGGCGCTGTGTAAAACTGAAGGCTCAATTCTCGTAATTGCAAACGTTAAAAATCTCGTCGCAGTCTCATCTCAGCGACAAACAAATGTCAAAAATGTAGCGTAATTAGAGGTATTTTTGACAGATTGAGGCAGAGATCATACTGTGAACGTTCACAAAATTACGAGAATTGCCCCTCAGATCTGTTACTGCATGCCCTTGTCCTTTGTTATTAAGCCCACGGCTTAATAAATTCTCTTACATTTTCCTCTGGCAACCATCACGTTATCTTTCACTCACTTATCATTCATATCTTCTTTTCTGTCACAATAGGAACTTTCAAACTTACTCTAATATACGGTGTTCACTCACGAGCATAAATATACAACATTATTTTTAGTATACTGCAAACCTGAATATAGTTTGTTCAGAATAAGTAACTGAATCGATTCCAATAGTTTTTAAACCATGTTATATTTTCTCCCAAAAATATTTAAAAATGGTAACAAGTTGGACACCGAGCGACACTAAGTACATATCCGCAAACATGCGCACAACACAGGTCACAGCCGGTCGGCCGGCGGCGCGTGTTAAGTGGCAAACAACTTTTTGTACGGACAATCAAGTAACATAACAAGCTTCGTGATTTTTCATGATACGTACAATTTTGAAATTTTGTACATAGATTTTTACATAACAATACTAGGTACGTGTTTCGGGTTTGCCATATACTAAAAATAATGTTGTAAGTATGTAAAAATAAAAAACAACGAGTAAGAGTACCATCGTCATGAAAATATAAAGAAGTACTATTTTGATGATTATCTCCTTACCACATCTAGTACAGCTATATCCATGTATAACTAAACGAACGCGTGAAGGAAGGCGGCGCAAACGCAGCCGACGACATCGAAACATCGCTCAAAACGTACCGCGAAGAAAAAATACGACAGCCGACACTTTAGTCATTAGTGAATGTATTGTGGAATGGAGGAGTTTCAATGAGTTTCTATGTGCGCAAGAGTGGTTATGGAATGTTTGGTAAAAATTGGATGGGAATGGATTTTAACCCTTAGTTGCATGATTTTTACTTAGTAAGCAAATCAAATTTATTTGGACGTAATATTAGCTCTATAGTAAGGAAAAAATATTTTAAAAAATATAGTCATAAAATACTTTTTTTTTTTAATGGCCTGGTGGAAATTTTACGTCTTTATGTAATCAGAACGAATCTACTGGGAACAAAATGAGTTGAATATCTCTAACAATTGGGGAATCCCCGTGCTCTGTGGAAACGAAAATATGCCATTGGATTGGTTGATGGAAAATTCCATCACGATGCATTTTTATTCACTACGTTTATTATTTCCATGATTTACGTTGGACTGTTTTTGCCGCTGATCACAACAGGGGGACAGAGAGGTGCAAATAAGGTCACTATTCCTATATTTATTAATAACTAAATACATCATCGAGTATTTCGGGACATCGCCAAGCGGTTGGTCGACTCTTCACGTGACCAGAGGGCTGGCCCATTTTAGCCCAAAGAATCAGCATTATAGCGAAGAAAAAATCAGCTGTTCCCTACATTTTGAAGATTTATGGGAGCTTAAATGAAGAGAACAGCTGATTTTTTTTCGCGATTTCAGGTTTGGTCCCATAGTCAAAGTTGTTCATAATGATGAGTACAACGACCCATTATGAGGTTTTGCGTTATTTAAATTACACCTTGTATACAGATCTGAGTAAGAAAATGTGCGATTTATAGATAATAATTTCCATCTAACTCTGAGTCGTGCGTGACTGTTTGGCATCTCAACTTGCAAGAGTGAGGTACCTTAACCTTTCCTCTGACTCGACATTCACGAATTAATTACATTAGAAATTACGGTTTTTACTCACTTTTACTTGGTTTTATCACGATTATTAAAATTAAAACATAGTAAGATGTACAGACGCCAGCGCATCAAGCTACTATACAATCTGTCAAATTTCTTTAATGGATTTTCAACTTTATCGCTAAAGCATTAGGGTTCAAAGTGGATTGCGAAAATTTTACAGTTTCGGGTAGCTTGGTGTGCTGGCGTCTACGTAGATGCGATTTTCAATTGCACTCATGACTTAAAATGGCACCATAACCTAAGATCTACTTGGCGGCAGAGATTAGAGACAGATCTAGTTTTTCTGACGTGTTTGATGTTACCAAAGGGGCGATTCCCGTGATTTAAAAGTACGGTCATATTTTTATCTTAATCTGTCAAAAATACCTTATATTCCCTAAATTTTTGGCCAAAAGTTTGGCCTTGAGACCGATTCCCAACCGTCTAAGCGTCGGTCGGGAATCTGCCTCAAGGTGATATTTTAGATGCTTCTTACTACATATTAAATAGAGATAGTTAGAGATCACACATTTTGCTTAAATAATAATTATTAATACCGTTTTTCTCCACATTACCATAGCAAAAGAAATTCAATAAAAACTGTAAACAATTTCATAATTTAAAATTCAAAAAATTAAATCTGCAATGATAAACAGAACGTTCAAGTTTCTTTCCGCAATGCCAACTTTATGACTATAAACTAGCGCTAGTGTTACCAACACGAAAAATTCAACTCAGGAAATTTTTGCTGTTAAAAAGCTGTTGTAAATTTTGCGTATCAGAAGGATCTAAATACTGGTCATTTTTTAATTGATTTTTGTTCCTATTTTCATGTAGTTAAGGTATGTATTTCTTTGTGATTATAGTGCACTCTCAGTTTTCCTTGCGTGTTGATATGTAGCGTGTGTATATTTAAATGAAGGGTAGGCTTCAATAAAATGGTGTCGGGTATTGAGACTTGCTTTTACCGCGTTATGTTTTGTGATACTTTAGTTAAATTTCGTGTTTTACAGAGTGACGAAAAGCCAGACACGTTTCTGTTAGCTAGAATTGTGATCTATACTGGATGTTTTTTTTTCGGGCTCCAAATTTTTACAGGATGTTCTACTCATGAATATGAACAACTTTCACAATGGGACCAACTCTGAAATCACGAAAATAAAATCAGCTGTTTAATACAAAAGTTCAATACCTACTTGCCCAAAATGTATGAAACAGCTAATTTTTTTTCGTGATATCAGAGTTGGTTCCATAGTGAAAGTTATTCATATTCATGGATGGAACAGCCTGTAAAAATTTGGAGACGGTAAAAAAAAACATGCTGTATTTAGTAATCTGAAGTAGGTAGCTGGTCGCAAGCGTTACTGCTTAGTATGGGTTCTGAGGTCGATTCTCGGGTTGGACAAAGTGTTATTAGATTTTTCATTACGAAATTCTCAGTACAAGCTTTGTGCCCGATGGACGGAAATAGGCTCGCTCCCTATCACATAGAAAGAAAGAAAGAGAGAAAGAAAATGCGTTTATTGGCATTACATCAAAATAAATACACATTAAAAATAAAAAACAGTAAACAAAGACTATAATGCCAAAAGGGCCTCAGCTCAGCATAATGTCAGATGGCAACACAGTGTGTATCACCTGACGCTGATTTTTTTTTTTTTTTTTGATTTTTTTTTTTTTTTTGCTTTTTTTTTTTTTTTGATAGGACTTAAAAAAATGTGGTCAAATTGCTGAGTGTTCTACATAACTCTGCCTATCTTTCCGGGCCCACAAGCGTGATGTTTTGATATTGTTTTTAGGCTTTAATATTATTTTACTCAAATATTGAGTTAAGAAATATTTATTCAATTAACCGGATTACATTTTTTTTTTTATCTTCTTGGAAACGTTCCCCTTGTTCGTCACTCATACTTCCTAAGTTTTATTATTTTAAAATAAATGTTATGTTGTTTTAATTAAATATGCAACAACCCAATAAATAATTGTCGTTTGAAGCGAACGAATAAACAATAAACTGTCGTCAGCACGTTGGGTAGTTGAAATAAAAAAACATTTGACTGCAGGAAGAAATTGTGACGTGATATAATATTTTTGTTAACACTTTCAGGTTTACGGAAGTATATACAAGGTGTAACTTAAATAAAGCACAACCTCTAAAGGGGTCATTGCACTGATCATTATGAACAACTTTTACTATGGGACCAAACCTGAAATCGCGAAAAAAAAAATCAGCAGTTCCCTACATTTATGTTTGCATAACTCGTCAAAATGTAGGGAACAGCTGATTTTTTTTTCGCGATTTCAGGTTTGGTCCCATAGTAAAAGTTGTTTATAATGATGAGTACAATGACCCCTTATGAGGTTGTGCGTTATTTAAGTTACAGCTTGTATATACATTTCTTTCGGGGTATAAAAAAAAGTTAAAATTTGTAAAGTAGAGTAATTGGTGTCAAATTGGTGTGTGTACTACAGACCTCTACATACACCTTTGAGAAATACAGGCGTGGTGATATGATATAATTTGAAGGCAAGGCTGTAACATTTTTTTATCTAGACACAAGTAATATTGAGTTAAGAGAAAAAAGTTGAAAGATGTTCATGACCCCCATACTCGCTCTTGCATTAAGTTATTGCAAATTAAAGATCCTACAAACTAGACACCAAAGAGAAAACTGTGAATAGAACGTCTTTTATGACCTGTTCCGCCACCTCCGGATAATTTAACTGGCAGATAATGTCTTATACCACCTGAGTTTCATTGTTGAATTTATTTGGTGGAAAGTCCCAATCCAGACATTGAAAAACCCGACTACTGAAAAGGATGAAACACTACGAAACGAATATTGACAACACTAAACGAATCACACTAATATTATAAAGGCAAAGTTTGTGAGTGTGTGTGTTTGTACGTTTGTTACTTCTTCACGCTCAAACGGCTGAACGGATTTGGATGAAATTTGGTACACAGATAGTTTATAACCGGGATTAACACATAGGATACTTTTCATTCAGATATTTCTACGGGATCGACACTTATGCGGGTGAAACCGCGGGGTGCAGCTAGTATTGTATAAAAGCACCAGGTGGTCAACCCAATAAGCTTATATAAAACAATACCACCTTTTTTTTCTTTTTTTTTTACGGGGTGAACCTTCAAAAGGCACGTGAACTTTGGGGAAAAAGACCAGGTAGTGTGGGACTCTTACCTCACTAAAACCACCCCGGTGATCACCATAAGCACATGGAGGGGGTCCCGGTACCTCTTAGTAGACCAATCCGGAACCCCCTCAGTGCAACGCCTGTTAGGGCACGTCCCTGGGGAGACAATAAAGGGGGTCTTCCCTGAGCCTCGCTTTGCACGGCAGCACGTGACCACAGTGCCACCGTATTCTCCGAAATCACTCGGTGGGCAATCAGAGAACAATACCACCTACCTTTTCTAATTTGACATTGGCGCGGATTCTCTTGTTCACAAATTGAACTAAATTTAAGTTCAGTGCATCTTTTACTTTCTATTTCATTAAAAAAAAGCACAGAAGATAGATATTAGTTTAGTCCTGTCAAATTAGTCAGCGCCTGAAGTAAATTGACGTATTTTTAGTAGCAAATTTTTTTATCACGTCTAAACTTGTCTATGGAGTATCTTAATTTGACAGGAGGATATATACAAATTCAAGGAAGGGAGGTGTTGAGATGATTCTAAGCTATTTGTGTCGGTGTTTCTTTTCAGAGTAGTTGGTTAGGCAGTACTCAGTTATTTTTAAATAATATTTATTATTGTAGCGTAAACGTGTTCTTTATAATCTACTGTAGATGTTCGTGGCTAGGGTCGCCCGATTGAATTCCATGACTCTATCTTCAAATACTTGTCCTGACAGTTACGGACACAAGAAAACAAATATCTGCCAAATCATTCGAGCCGTTCTCAAGTGATGATTCTTCATACATACGGCAACTGATTTTTATTTACAAAGATTTACACAAAGAAACATTTATTTATTCGTACTGCCCTATTTTAAAATCTCTTTATTCTCCCTCACTAGACTTCCACATTTCTCTTTACACTAACACACATCAAAATCACCAAATCACACATTCAATTTGCCAACACAATATCCAAACCAGAACGACCTCAAACATCGATAGAATAGTGATGTGACCCAACGCATCTAAAGATCGAATCGATGTCGATTACATCACCGGTTACATGAGCGCAGTTCTGTCAAGGAAGCCTGCGCTTGCGCAATCTTGAAAGCAGTAGAAAGTACCGGAGCCGACCGTTTGGTCTGTATCCGAGACTGTGCGGATAAATGTTAATTAGTTATGTTTTTAGTGAAGGAAAGCTAGGCTTAATATGCGGGATGGTATAATTTAAAGTTGGCGGGTTTAATTTTACCCCTTTATTCATAAACGTTGCTTCAAGTTATGTAGTTATAAGCGACTGTATAACCATTCAATGGCGCCGATTCTCTTGTTAACAAACGAAGCGACTGCCTATCTGACCTCCACAACCCTGTCACTCGGAAATACGATACCCCTAGGTAAGACTGGTTGTCAGACTTTCGAGCTTCTGGCGACCCGTGACGACTGTCAAAGATGCACGAATGGCAGCCGGGACCAACGGCTTAACGTGCTTTCCGAGGCACGGAGGGGTCTCTATATATAAAGATGGTCACCCATCCAGAAACCAACCGTGGCAAGCGTAGTTTAACCTGATCGATTGACCTGTGCGGCTGTTAGTATTAAGCCACGGGCCCCTCGTAATGAAAAATAAAAAACTGGCTCTTCTTCATAGGCAACAACCAATTGGAAACGTGCACCTAGCTTCTGACGTTTCCGAAGTGCTCATGTAGGTTTGTGTATGTTTTTTTTTAAACCTTCCCCCACACTAGGATTTTTTCCCGTACTAAAAATTTTTTTTTTTTTTGCCAACGCGCCTTTTTTTGGGGGTGAAATAGCCCCCTAAACATTACCACCTTTCGGGGCAGTTTGAGGGTTTTACATACTTCTAGTTAATATTTTTCCAAAAGACCAAATGGATATATTAATATATCCAATAAATGAATATACCTATTCAAAAATAAAAAATAAAAAAAAATGGAAAATAAATGGATATATTTATATATATTAATATCTTTTTGTCTTTTGTGCTAATTTGTTTTGTTAGGCACTCAAGAGCTGCCGTGCGATTCTGTAACCATCTCACCGTGAAAGCTTGGGTGAAGTGAGCGTGGAGTGAGCTGTCATTCGCTAGGGATTAACGCTATTAAGTGCTCATTTCACTTATGATTTCACGGTGAGATTATTACAGAATCGGCCGGCTGTATAGCACTACATTACGCCAGATCCCACCCACGCCCACGCTAGGAGGAAAAACCTATTTATACCAAAGCATATTGCTATTTCCTTATTAAACTATACATTCCTTATTATTCCATCTAGCTATAAGGAATTTATGCCTTTGGTATGTGGATAAACTTCATCTGATAACTCTCTGCACGCAGGTATTAATTTCACAAGACTTACGCCACTTAGCACCATTTTCCTTTCTTTCACTGTACAATTAAATACACCAATAAATAAATAAAAACAAAGTATCAAGCCAGAACAAATATTCTGCAAAAATATTACGGTGAAAACTTGCGATTTGATTACTTTCGCGATTTTTAATAGTTTAGGAGATATTTTATTTCTTTATTTTTTGGGGAAATTCTTCGGGGACATTTTTAAAAATGTATAACTTTTTTCGACAAGCTCTTTGTATGATTTATATATCCTTTCATGTATAAAAAAATGTATAAAATCTTCCTAACATTAGTGCAAGTTACGATTTTTTGTTATCGAAAGTGAGAAATTTACATTCTTACGATTAAACCCTTTCATTAAAAATACTCTTACCGAAATACCTTTTAATTTCATGAAATTACTATTAGGGGACTATCATGATAGTCCCATCGCAAAAATAAAATCTTAAAAAGAGCTTGTCAAAAAAAAGCCATAAATTTTTAAAGATGTCGCCGAAGACATTCCCAAATAAAAAAAATAAAAAAATATATTCTTGTCTCCTAAACTATCAAATATCGCCGAGAATACATGGCGTATTTTCGGATAACCCTAGGTATGAGGAATCGAATTTTTTTTTATTGACGTCACTATTTGTACCACTCTGTATAGCAACACCATGTTTAAGTCCCATGTAACAGGGGGTGAGAATACTGCCTTCCCCAGGGCACACATTCAGACTCCGGGCTTCTGAGAATTTCCAGATGCAAAAACCTAACAGCCAAAACGAGGCAGTTGGGTGTTTATTTATTTTTTTATTTTGCTTCAACATCTGCCTAGCCTTTTCCCAACTATGTTGGGGTCGGCTTCCAGTCTAACCGGATGCAGCTGAATACCAGTATTTTACATGGAGCGACTGCCTATCTGACCTCCACAACCCACTTACTGGGTAATACGATACCCCTTGGTAAGAATGGTTGTCAGACTTTCGGGCTACTGACGACCCGTAACGACTGTCAAAGATCCACGAATGACAGCCGGGACCAACGGCTTAACGTGCTTTCCGAGGCACGGAGGGGTCTTGGTATGTGAAGATGGTCACCCATCCACGGACCAACCGCGGCAAGCGTAGCTTAACCTGATCGATCGACCTGTGCGGCTGTTATTACTTAGCCACAAGCCCCTTTTATTTTTTTATTTTGCTTATTGAATTTTATTCGTTGACGTCTTCTCCTCAACGCCGGCTGTCACTGTAAACCAACGATTTATATTTTATTTATTTATGTTCGCATAACTCGTCAAAATGTAGGGAACAGCTGATTTTTTTTTCGCGATTTCCGGTTTGGTCCCATAGTAAAAGTTGTTCATAATAATTAGTACAATGACCCCTCAAGAGGTTGTGTGCGTTATTTAAGTTACACCTTGTATTTTCCCCCAACTTGTTCCTTGCGTCATGTCTTTACCGCAAATAAACTAATTTTCTTTATATCTTTTCATCGAAATAAATAAAATTCTTCTTCAATTCACAAATTTTAATTAATACTGAATGTACTAACACTTTCTTAGGAGACAATACAATACTCCCAGGCGTTATCTCAGTTTTTTGTTGCACATCAGTGAAACTAGCATTTTCACCTGACTCTGTTTGCTCCCACGATCATGAGATGTAGAAATTACTTATTGTTAACTAAAGGTTTTTGTTTAAAACGGTTTATTTTTAATATTGCGCTTGAGAGTTGTGTGGTAGTAGGTATTTAGTGAGAGAGAGAGAGAGAGAATCGAGAAGAATAGAGAAGCGAGAGAGTGTATCAGCTGGTCGGTGGCTCGTTACTTTGATGAAGATTTATCTTGATGTTGGACTGTCGATGTCGTTCGAGTGCTTATTAGGGAGATTGCGTAGTCTAAGTCATAAGTTACTTATTTCATAACAAAATACATTGTGTTGAAAATATTACAAACAAAACGCATTCAAAATGGAACAATATAAATAATAAATAATTATAATATGTCAATATGTAATAATAAATAATTATAATATGTCAAATATAACTTTTAATTTTTTTTTAATTGTATTCTTTTATTTTCTACAATATTTGAAACGTAACCTATACCACCCATACAACCCATACAACCCATATGATTAACCTAAGACCTTTATGTAAATACCCATGTTTCACAAATAAATATTCTGATTCTGATTCAATAATTCAGTAACAGAAAATTAAATTATCACCAAAATTACATTTAAATTCATTACCAATTAAAAAAAAAATCATATGAACACAAATACAGGCTCGTGCAGACTGACACGACTTGTCGCGCGACGTGGCGCGGGGCGATTCTGCGATATTATCGCGCCGCAAAACCTCACACTAGTGCGACGCGAATCGCGGCCGCTGCGCGAATATCGCCGCGATATCGCCGCGTCGCCATACAAAATGTCCCTATTGGAGCCGCAAAATGGTTGCGCCGCGACAGGTTGCCTCTGTGTGAATTGTCGCGCGCGTTTCCATAGAAATTGTTCTAAGGATATATACAGCGTGTAACGGAAGGGTGGTATCAACCCTGAAGGAGGTGAATGTGCTCATGAAACTCAACAACTTTCCCCAAAGAACATAGGTCGAAATATGAAAAAAAAATTGGCCCTCCCATAGTAAATCAATCAGCTGGTAGTCAGTTTTGTAAGGGAGGGCCAAATTTTTTTTTCATATTTCGACCTATGTTCTTTGGGGAAAGTTGTTGAGTTTCATGAGCACATTCACCTCCTTCAGGGTTGATACCCCCTTTCCGTTACACGCTGTATAGCAGAATCGCGTCGCGCCGTCGCGTCGCGCCTGTCTGTACGAGCCTTTATACTTCACAGATCATTGAGTTGTGGCTGTCGTTTGTCATCTATGAACTCATCGATACTGTAATAGCTCTCGGTCGTTGGTCTTTGGTCGTTAGTTTTATTTGAATGGTTTATTTATTTATTTGTTTTACCATTTATGTACACACATATACAAACAGACAAGAAAAAACAGAACAGAAAAATAGATACAAAGGTGATGCTTATTTCATGAGAAATCTCTTCCAGCATACTATCTATTACTGGGTACTGAATAGCGCTGCAGTACTGGGAGTTAAACACCGGTACCAGTACCTAAACACGACGGCACACATTTTACATGTTGCACTTAAAATTATTATTTTTTCTACTGCAGAGCAAATGCCTCCCTGTCTTCTTTCCACAACTCTCTGTATTGAGCTAGTGTCGACCAATCCTGTCTTTAGGCGTCAAGCTCATTCCGTCATTTTTTCCTAAGTCTGCCTCGATGTCGCTGGACATTTTCTGGAGTTCACATAGTGGTAGATGTGTTTAAAGAAATTTATTCTCATAAAAGACTACAGTCACTTACGTGAGAAGTAGAATACAATAGTGCTTATTAAAATAAATAAAATAAAATAGTCTTTAATTCGGATAAGCAACATCCATATGGGTTAGTAACAAAAACAAAAGACAAAACTTATACCTATGTTAGTAAACTTATGTACCTATTATCTATTGGACAACAAGGCTGTTGTTCAAACTGCATCTTTGAACAACATCACCTAACAAAGGAGAATCGTACCTCCCCGCTATGATCTTCAGGATGGAGTTGGAGCTGTCCCACACTCTGCAGAGCAAAGAGGCAGATTTCTGTCTGACGATGGCGTGGAAGCCATCGACGTGAGCTTGTGCAAACATACCTGATGCACTGCAGAAACGGGGCAGCCCCATCAGCATCCTGAACCCGTTATTATATTGGACCCGCAGGGCGCTGATGGCCCGCTGAGTGTCGTTGGTCCACAGGCTGCACGTGTAAAACACTTGGCAATAGGCTTTAAAAAGCGTTATTTTGACTTCTCTGCTACAGCGAGCAAACCTGCGAACCAACATGTTACATCGGACGGCCACTATTATTACTAGAATTTTTCGTCATTCGGTTTTTTAAATTTTTTAATTTGTATAAGCAGGTACTTTTAGAATGCACCCGGTAGTAGATTTGGACCATGATTGGATCAGTCTTATTCAGCCGGTTGATTCTGGAAAAATGTCACCGTGATAACTAAGGTGAAGTGAGCTTTGAGTCATACTGATGCTAGTGATTGACACTATTAACGACTCACTCCACGCAACTTTTCACGGTGAGATGGTTACAGAATCGCACGGCAGGACTATCATTTGTGACTTCAAATGACAATTATGTAAACAGAACCCAGCATTGCATAAATATGCAAGCGGTCACGCCTTTTATACCTGGAGGCTTTAATTTAGATAGTAAGTTTTTGTTTACATTTTTAATTTTGATTTATTATTTTTTGCTAACTTATGGCAAATCATTTACTATGGTGTTCTGTGTCTCGTAATGGTAATTACTTTGCATACCTTGTATTGTATTCAATCAAGTTTTTTCTAACTGAACAGACAGCTGTGCTGCTGGGGAGTTTGTTACGCCACTTCTTCTCCCCAGCGAAAGCACTAGGAAGTGGTGAAGGACGGGCGTTTTGGGGGACTGTCTTTTGTAATTTTGATGTTCGAAAAGTGCTGATTCTCGACTTTTGATTTGATTGATTGATTTGACTGACAGTTGAACTTGAAGATTTAGCAACCATGCTTTATAGCTTAAAACCGTCACTACAGTACATCAATGAATGTGAAGTCAGACTAAACAAAACCGCCTAAGTGTGAGTTGGGCATCTAAGGGTTGTGGTTCCACCAAAAGTACAATAGTCTTTGGTGTTGACCTCCCTTTTATTGCGGAAACGCGCACCGACTGATTCCGCACCACCATGCGCAAGCGGTGCGCGTCCTTGGTGCGCAGAGTGCGGGATAGCTCCAATACAGCCGGTCGATTCTGGAAAAATCTCACCGTGATAACTAAGGTGAAGTGAGCTTAGAGTGAGCTGTGAGCCATGCTGATGCTAGGGATTGACACTGTTGACGACTCACTCCACGCTCACTTCACTCAAGTTTTCACGGTGAGATGGTTACAGGATCGCACGGCAGTTCTTGCGATGATTGCCGGGAGATTTGACCCGTATATCGGACATTACTGTGGCAGGCATGTTGCTAGATGTGTCCGATTATATTTGAATTATGTGTTTGTATGTGTATTTATGTATTCTGGTTGATTTATGAGTGCTTTTGGGTTACCTGAAATAAATACTTTTTATTTTATTTTATTACTTGCCCTGAAAGGGGCCTCAGTAAGACGTATTCTATGAAAGTTTCAACTAGCTACCTTTTACGGTCAAAAAGACACATCCTTGTCACAGCGGCGTGGGTTTGGTTGGTTACGGAACCCTAAAACCCACTTCTGTCTACCAACGACCAAAGGTTACAATAGTATCATCGGTAGCCGTTAACCAGTTTCTTTGGTTGCGCAAGCGCAAGCATGAGATTATGCAACAAGATGGCGCCGCCTTTATCATATGTTCGGTAGAAATGTCAAAGATTTAAACTGTTGTGTAATACTTTAAATGTTGTTATTGTATTAAGTTGTTGAAGCAAAAACTTCCGGTATGTTTATTGATGTTATGGCAGACTGATTTCGGTCAAGATTTTATTGCAAATTTCTTTTAACTCGCTTGTGGCTAAGTAATAACAGCCGCACGGGTCGATCGATCAGGTTACGCTACGTTTGCCGCGGTTGGTCCATGGATGGGTGGCCATCTTCACATACCACATACACATGATCTTGATACATGATCTTTACATACCGAGACCCCTCCGTGCCTCGGAAAGCACGTTAAGCCGTTGGTCCCGGCTGTCATTCGTGGATCTTTGACAGTCGTTATGGGTCGTCAGTAGCCCGAAAGTCTGACAACCAGTCTTACCAAGGGGTATCGTATTACCCAGTAACTGGGTGGTGGAGGTCAGATAGGCAGCCGCTCCATGTAAAATAATGGTATTCAGCTGTATCCGGTTAGACTGAATGCCGACCCGAACATAGTTGGGAAAAGGCTAGGCAGATGATGATCCATTTGTATCAATACCTACTATTAAAATTCAAGCAAATCTGTAGGCACCTTTATTAATATAGAGCCGTTTTACCGAAAACACCCGATCAATCCCGAAGTCTGTACTCAAGTAATTTCTTACAAAGTTACCCACACTTACCTACTTCCTTATAGATATCTTAGGTCACAGCATAACCATATAAGATCAATATAAGATTATTGATGTAATACCACGTTCTCGCCTGCGGAAACTATTGGAACCATCACTTCCCGTTTGTGTTGTAATAGAAATAAAGCTATAATCGGTGAAATGAGTGGGCTGACTAGTGTAAGACATCTGCCGGTCAATTCTGTAAAAATCTCACCGTGAAATCATAAGTGAAGTGAGCACTTAATAGTGTTAATCCCTAGCGAATAACAGCTCACTCCACGCTCACTTTACTCAAGTTTTCACGGTGAGATGGTTACAGAATCGCACGGCTGTTCCATCGCCGGCCATTAACGAGAAACGAGTAGAGCTAGGGACTTAAACAAGAGTTGGCGAGCAACGAGCAGCGGGCTGCGGCAACGAGCGATTACTCGCTGGAATGCGTATGTACAGACGCCAGCACATCAAGCCACTACAATCTGTCAAATTTCTTTAATAGATTTTCAACTTTATAGCTAAAACGTAAGGTTCAATGTTGTTTAGGAAAATTTTACATTTTCGGGTAGCTTGATGTGCTGGCGTCTGTACAAGCAGTGGTGGCCCAGTGGTCACGGCTCCGACTTACGAGTTGTAGGCCGTAGGTTTGAACCCAAACGGGCGCTTGTCTTTGTGTAAATAATTTCATCACAACTGCTCTCAAAACGGTGAAGGAAAATATCGTGGGGAAATCGGCATGTTCTAGAACCAAGAATTGGAACATATTTGACATCTATCAACCCGCACTGGGCCCGCGTGGTGGATTACAGTCCACTCCTTCTCGAAGAGAGGAGGGATGTGTCCCAGGAGTGGGAACGTTATAGGCAGATTATTCTCTGCGTATGTGCCAAGCGTGAGTATCTCAGCGAGTCACTGACCTCCATATACAACGTGTAACGTTAAATGCGCAAAAGCTCAGACACCCCAACTGATTTTTAATTCAATTGACCTATTTCAGACAGAAAATAAAGTAATTAAAAAAATTGTTAAGGTTTTATGTGCTGTTTTAGTTTTACTGGCCATTCTGATCGTTTCTTGCGTCTGCGACGTCGCTTTGCCGAGGGAGGGGAGGAGTCGACAAAGGGCCGCTGCGCCGCGCTGACATTGGGTTGCTTGACCTATTAATAAATAGACACGGCAACGTTTTTAATGAAGATTTTTTTTAAAATGTGACCTATATTTAAAAGTGGTTCAATTAATTCGGCTCGTTATTCTGATCAAACTATTTTCAGGTTTTGCGCATTTAACGTTACACGTTGTATATGATAGCTCTTGTCGCTGCGACAAACGAGTACTCGCCGGGCAATGTAAAGGTGGCTGGGGTAGACTGGATGCGGAAGACGGAGGACAGGGTGTTGTGGCGTAGTCTGGGAGAGGCCTATGTCCAGCAGTGGACTTCGATAGGCTGAGTTGATTGATTGATTGAACGGAAAGAAACCGTGCCGTGTACAAAGAGCCTTAGGCAGCAATGTATAATATACCCTCATTTGCAAACACACACATTCACACATCACTACATAGTATAAAACAAAGTCGCTTCCCGCTGTCTGTCCCTATGTATGCTTAAATCTTTAAAACTACGCAACGGATTTTGATGCGGTTTTTTTAATAGATAGAGTAATTCAAGAGGAAGGTTTATATGTATAATACATGCATAATATAGTAGAGAAACACTGATCATTTTAGGGGTTTCTAATGTGATGTCGTAAATAAACACAATTTATTGCGCTTACATTGCAAACACTGGCTTAACCCTACGAGATAGATCAAAATTAAAAAGGTCTACAAAAAAGTCCGCGATGGCATATGTCTATCTCTTAGGGATAACCTACAATAACCATTTTTTATCCTATACTTTTTAAGAGAAATAATGGCTCTAAAATTATCAGTGTTTCTCTACTATATTATGCATGTATTATATGCATATAAACCTTCCTCTTGAATAACTCTATCTATTAAAAAAAACCGCATCAAAATCCGTTGCTTACTTTTAAAGTTCTAAGCATACATATAGACAGACAGACAGCGGGAAGCGACTTTGTTTTATACTATGTAGTGATCAGCATTGCACCCATGCGAAGCCGGGGCGGGTCGCTAGTTCATTATATTCTATGCAAATAAACATTTTCTACCCTACGAAATTCCATATTTTATGTTTGTCCCATATACTATGGGGCGACAATACTGCTATCATTCAGGTATAAATTCGGATTCCAGGCTGCTACCATGATATACCTGTTGAGGAAAAACAAAAAAAAACCATAAAAATTTTGCCAGACTTGGGGACCGAACCCAGCGCCCCACACTTAGCCGTCGCTTTTGCGATCACTAGACCAAAGAATCATTTTGACCGTTGTCGCAGACAGAAATGTCCACACAATATGAGTTACCTATCTCTAGTAAAAATGCTTTCTGTATGAGGCCCTTGACACTCCCTCTTCAGATGTTGGTCGAGGCTCTTAGCCATTTGCGGAAGTATCGTTCGTTCCCGCGACCCCCGGCGTAGGTGAGAGAGGGAACACCGGGGTGGTTTTTAGTCAGTAAGAGTCTGACAGACCCCGCCGCCCGCCCCAGGGCGGCGGACATCCATGAGGATTTTCCACCCCGAAAAAAAAAAAAAAAAAAAAAAAAAAAAAAAAAAAAAAAAAAAAAAAAAAAATGCTCTTGGCCATAAGGCCATTGGCCGTTCCGACTATCGGCACAATGACTGGTGAGTTTGCATTCCATATGTCAACAACCTCAGTGTTTTTCATCAAGATCATCGAATTGTCTTGTTGATGTAGTGGTTAAGCATGACTGCTGAGTGTGAAGTCCTGGGTGCGATTCTTGGGTGGAAAAAAGTGTTATTGGGTTTTTCCATTAGGAAATTCAGGAAGCCAGATTTGTACACGGTTACTGGCTACAGGCTAGCCCCTTATTACATGAGATAGGACACAAACATAAATGGTGAAATGAGAGTGAAGTTTCTATCTTTACTACTTCTGTCGGCGAATCGTCATCTGCCTAGCTTTTTCCCAACTATTTTGGGGGTCGTCTTCCAGTCTAACCGGATACAGCTGAATACCAGTATTTTACATGGAGCGCCTGCCTATCCGACCTCCATAACCCAGTTACTGGGTAATACGATACGCCTTGGTAAGACTGGTTGTGACGGTTTCGGGCTCCTGACTACCCGTAACGACTGTCAAAGATCCACGAATGACAGCCGGGACCAACGGCTTAACGTGCTTTCCGAGGCACGGAGGAGTCCCGGTATGTAAAGATGGTCACGCATCCACAGAGCAACCGCGGCAAGCGTAGCTTAACCTTATTTGTTAGCCACGAGCTCCTCAGGGAACTCTCGGCGAATACAGACGTGAAATTAATTACGATTTTGATAATTACTATGTTAATTTTCAAATTCAGCCAAGCAGTTTCGGAGTTTCAAGCACAAAAACAAACTCACAGTCTCTTCGTAACTCTTCATTATTTCGATCGATGTAATAAAATAATGCATATTCAACAAATAATGTATTTCCTTCTTCCATAATATTGCATAATCTGTTTCGTTAATCTTTTCATTGGTAACCATTATGTGCATGTGCGTGTGTGCACGCGTGTGCGCCAGTGTGTGTGTGAGTGCATATTGTAACGGTTTTTATTGGTCAATGCGTGCATGGTGCAACTTAAGGCGAAGGTGACTTGTTATAATGTGACATAAGATTTAGATTTGGGCTGTGCGTGTAAAAAGAGAGAATTTTAAATGATAGGTGTGTGCCAACTTGTACGTGACCTTAATTCCTATCTATTTCATTCATAATGTCCTTGAATTTGTGTACCAACTCAGCAATATATTGCTATCTTAAAACCATGTCAAAATCACCATAAAAAAATCCAAACAATTGCTTAGAAAACATACATTTTAAATATGAAAATTGATTTTTACTGTCCTGTCCTCACTATAATTTGTCAAGGGCTAGTTCAGACATCATCATCTTCCCTTTCTTTTATGGCCAAACGAGTTCTTCTTTCAGAAATATAATACTATAATTTCTGGCTCTTTTCTTATAAACACAGCCACACCCTTTAGTGTCGTAATATGCTGTGCAGAGCAAAGACTTGACCTCACAGAGTTTATTTCGACTTTGGGCATTTATTTCTTATTGCCTTGCCACACTATTGCACTGGTATTATTTATTTATTTAATACTTTAAGCACATTTTCTACCAGTCAACCTTTGGGTGATGCAGAGACAAACAGTAGTAGGTGCAATGATGAAAATTGAGGAATAAATATTTGAAATATAAATATAATATATATACATAATTACTTATCAATGTAAGCACAAATAAATATAACATAAATACATGAATTTGCTAAAAAGAAATAAGACAAACAATGAGACAATATTAGCGTTGTGATGATACTGCCAGCTTCTTGCGAATGTGCTCGCGAACCTTAACTTTAACCCTTTCTGGGGCTCTGTTCACATACTGGACACCATACATTTTGAATCTTCGCGGCTAAACTAAACGTTAGAGAAATGCAGCGGTAAAACTCTTGGAAAAAACAGCAAATTAGTGTGTCAAATGCAAAGTACCATAAACATTTCAATAAATATTAGTTTTAACTGGGATATTAAAACTAATATTTATTGAAATGTTTATGGTACTTTGCATTTGACACACTATTTTGCTGTTTTTTCCAAGAGTTTTACCGCTGCATTTCTCTAACGTTTAGTGTTTTATTTTTAACATAAACACCAGGATCTTCTGCCCTATAAAGGGTTAAATGATAATCGGTTGGTTGTCATCTTGATTTCCTGGCGAAGCGCATTCTACAGAGAGATAGACTGAACGAAGAAGGAAGAGTGAGGAAGGATGAGTGAATTACTTATCCGCCGTAATCTATATCTGTAGTAATAATAAAGAAGAAGACTTTGTTATTTGAACGCGTTAATCTCTGGAACTACCATAAGGTAGAGCTAGGGTATACCCTACTCTAAAGTAGTCTATAGGCTACTTTGAACAGTGAAAGGCCCGAGACGACGACGGCGCGCCGTGTTCCGCGCGCGCCTCTCTCTAGAGGAATGGTGGCTGTTAGCAGCCACTGAGGGTGACGGGGTCCGCATGGATTCATGCGGGCCAACACCTGCACCCTAATTGCGCAACACACTATTACTCTCAATTTAAATAATTTTGAAGCATATTGCTAATCCATTGCTCCATATGTTCGAAAAATTTGCTCAGCAACGTAAATAACGCAATGAATGTTGTTGAACTGTCAAAATGAAACTCATTGCTACTGATAGTGTGTTACGCAATTACCCTGCTGGTTTGGGGAGCGTGACGAAATGCGCAAGCACTCCAGAACTCCGGCTAAAGGTAGCAGTAGAACATCGTGTGGTTTTAGTCAGTACGAGTCTGACAGACCCCTCCACCCACCCCAGTTTGGTGGACATCCATGAGGATTTTTCCACGAAAAAAAAGGGTATATAGGGTAGTTAGCATCACGCTAGGACCCTGAGGAGGCGAGAAAAAATAAAAAATAAATGTCAGAAAGAACGCTATGCGAAAACGAAGCAATAGGGCGATGCAATGCAATGCTACAGAGTGGGTCGGGGAACAGGAAATTTCACGCAGACGAAGTCATGGGAAGGTAGTCTACACTAATATTATAAAGAGGAAAGGTTTGACTGTTTGTTTGTATTGGTATTCAATACAAACAAACAGTCAAATCTTTGCTCCGAAACTACTGGACCGATTTGAAAAATTGTTTTACCATTAGAAGCCGACATTATCCCTGATGAACATAGGCTACTTTTTACCGCGAGATAATGCTTCATTCCTACGGGAAAACGGGTAATAGGATTTAAACGGCGGGAATTCCGAATTCTACGCAAACGAAGTTGCGGGCGGATGCTAGTCACTGATAAAATCTAAAATAGGTCGTCGCCTTAATAAAAAGATTTCACTACCGCGCTCGCCAGCATGTGACGGCACACACAAAAATATGTCCGTCTCTGTCACACCCACACATAGCGCACTACGTGTCCCTTTCCCGCATTTCTATGTCATTGACATTGCATGTTTCTTGCGTAGGGTTTTCCGAACATTCTGTCGAAAGGAAATGTTGAAGAAATGTTGGCATTTCGACGTGCATTTCCTGGGCTAGGCACAACTTTAAGGTGTTGCAAAACGACTTCAATTAATGATGGATTAGACTACTCGTATAAATACCAGATTTTCATGTGTGTAGGTGCATAACATACCATCTCGCCTGTATTCCCCGAAGGTTTAGTCAGAGGAGTACCTAGTAGGTACAGCCACATTTTGCCAGTTAGGTTTAAGTCCAATGTTATATGTAATGGTATGGATAGCTATCATCGTTTTCATTTGTTACAAGTGCCAACTGTATCTATGTTCCCAAATAAAGCTTATTATTATTATATATTATAATGGGAGACGAGGCTATGGCCATCAACTGGGCACAAATCTAGACTCCGGGAATCTAGACTGTTACTGAGAAATTCCTGATGGAAAACACTAATTACACTTAGCCCGATCTCATGCTTAGCAATAGAACTTGCGACCAATAGATTGATGAGGTATGTTTAGGTAACCCAATAGGCCCGGCGCACATTGGCGGCACGGCACGGCAGGGGATCCTTCGGCATCCCTACATGTAAGCGCACACTGGCGGTAACAATGCCGTGGCATCTTTAAATATGCCGCGACGTCCTTAAGCATACCGAAGCGTCGTTAGGCATGCCAAGGCGTCCTTGCTAATGAAGCTACGCGCGGGGCCACGGGGTTCGGGCGGGCGCTGTCTGTCCGCGATATCCCGAACACTGCCAAAGCTTTCCGAGGGATGCCGAAGCGTTCCGAGGGATGCCGAAGCGTTCCGAAGGCTGCCGACACCGCATGCCTAAGCATACTGCGGTATTGTTTTTGTACTTACGACCGTTAACATTGAAATTTCAATTTTATTTCCATACTATTAAGTTATCATTTTATTCGTCGCCTAAAAATACCTTGCCATGCCGAAAAGTAAAAACAAAAAAAAATATATATACTTAGATGACAAATAAAAAGTGTACAACCAAGACAGATTTAAAACAATAATTTGACGAGTTTGGAAGATAATGCCTTTGAATTTTCCTATTGGGCTATTAAAGATGTCAATATTTACAAAAGTTTAATTGTACAAATCAACTAGTCTTTCCCCAACTTTGTTGGAGTTGGCTTCTCGTCTAACCGGATGCAGCTGTCGAGGTGTCTTTATTATGTGTAAGTATAATATTTATGTACTCGTATTATGCACATAAACATTCCAGAACAAATTCATTAAATGTTGGTTAATACCGTTTCAAAATCCGTTGTGTAGCTTATAAAATCTAGTGGTCACATAGATATTAATGTTTTATACACATAAACAACGTGAGGAAGCCGGGATGTCCTAGAACCAAAAATTCGAAGATATGTGACATCCACCAGCCCGCACTGCGTGGTCGAATATGGTCCAGTCCCTCTCACAGAAAGAGGAGGCCTTTGTCCCAGCAGTGGGATTGGGGCTGATTATTACATATAAACTTTCCGGAACAAATTCTCTAAGCGACGGTTAATATCAAAATCCATTGCGTTGTTTAGAAGAACAACAGGTAACAAAAACAGACAAGTAAAGCGACTTTTATTTATGATTTGCAGATATAAAATAATATAGATTTATATAGTGTACATAAAGAGTTTTCCATCTATCAATCTACCAATGAAACAGGCAAAATACAATGAAACTCAAATAAAGCGCTCCTCCCACTAGACCATTGATTCCCAAAGTGGTCCAGGTGGACCCCCAGGGGTCCACGGGAGACTCGACGGGAGTCTACGTTAGATCTAATCTTCATATTTTTTGTCGAGTTTTGGGAATATGGTAGAAATGTAGCTGCACGGGGTACACCGGAACTAGATTTTTTTTTAAAGTGGAGAAATAAAAGTTTGAGAACCTCTGCACTAGACCATTATAAAGGTAGGCAGGCACCAGTACTAGCAGGTAAATAAACAAATAACAACAGTAGTTGAATAACATTACGTGTCGTGTAGCGTACAGGGATTTGTGAAAGCGATACTGTGGAGAGTCAGCAAAATAACGTGAAGATTTTTTTTAATATCATTTTTTGTATATTCCCATTTTCTTATGGTTTTAACACTTTGCGGGACACTAAACGCCCTCAGACGTAATGAAAATTAAACATCTATTGTGTCTCGTTCAGTGTCCAAGTGACACTCATTGTAAAATGCCATCTCCATTGACAAACATAATAAAAATATAAGTAAATATAAAAATAAAATAAATATAAAAAAATATAAAATATAACATAAGTAGAAGAAAGAAAATCGGAAAAATAAATGCATGTGTGTTTTGACTGTCTGCCGAAATTTTTAGCACAAATTGGCAAAAAATACTGATTTTTACAGGATTCTCCTTCATTTTCCTGCACCATTTTCCAGCTTGTAACATATAAATCTTATATTTAAATAGGTAATAGGTAATATGGGCTGGTGTCCGCAACTCCACGTCATACAATATAGCTATATATATAATAATATAATTACTATATATCATCATCTGCCTAGCCTTTTCCCAACTATGTTGGGGTCGGCTTCCAGTCTAACCGGATGCAGCTGAATACCAGTATTTTACATGGAGCGACTACCTATCTGACTTCCACAACCCAGTTACTGGGTAATACGATACCTCTTGGAGTCTTACCAAGAGGTATCGTATTACCCAGTAACTGGTGGTCAGACTTTCGGGCTTCTGACTACCCGTAACGACTGTCAAAGATCCACGAAAGCTAGGACCAACGGCTTAACATGCTTTCCGAGACATGGAGGGGTCTCGGTAGGTATGTAAAGATGGTCACCCATCCATGGACCAGCTGGTGCAAGCGTAGCTTAACCTGATCGATCGACCTGTGCGACTGTTATAACTAAGCCACAAGACTCTCCCAATTGCAAACAAATAAAACTTTTTGACAAAAAAAAAACAAACGACTTCCACAAAAACACTACAAAGTCAAAAATAACTTTAATTTCGGCAGTCGGTGTCTTCGGATCTGTATTTAAGTTTTCTGCCACCGACTTCGGAAATTAAAGTTATTTTTCACTTTGTAGTGTTTTTTTGGAAGCCGGTTTTGTTTTTTTTTTGTTAAAAAGTTTCTATTTCTCGCTTTTTAGTGGGTCTGTTTATAATAATTTATCTAAGTTACAATAGCCTATTTGAAGAGTTCCTTCGATTTCTCCAGGATCCCATCATCAGATCTTGATCTGATGACAATGGGACCACCTGGAAAGTATACGCTTAAACCAAAAAAAAAAAAAATTTTTCTAATCGGTTTAGCCGTTTTCGAGTAATCGGGGAGCATACATAAATAAAAAGAATCAGACGAAGTCGGTTAAAAATGATTTACGATGACATAAAACACTTAAAAACTTCTTCCTTTTGTTTTCTAAACGTGCGTAATATAATTCCACACCAAATTGCGAAACCACAATAAATATTGAAAAACCAATTTTGTTGTTACTCAATACTTAAACCATTTAATCCGAACGTTTTATTTTCTCTGCTGACCGTATGCTCCACTTACTGTCAGACTTAAAGCGACGCTTGCGCAACTACTTAACGATAAAGATGTCTTTACCGATTGGTATCGATATTTATGACGATGCTTTATCGATACGAGCGGCGGGTTACGATTTCTGTTGTTGTGGTTTCGGTATTTGAGACGGGGACAGTAACCCTAGGAAAAATATCAAGTAAACGGTTTATTTAGCGCTATCCGTTTCGCCATTGGCTTAGTATATAACATATAAGATAAGATAAATATATAACAGAATAAAAATCAGCCTAAAATGTTCCCACTTCTGGGAAAGGGGGCCTCCCCTTTCTTCGAGAGGGAGTGGGTTGTAATCTACTACGCCGGCTCAGTGCGGGTTGGTAGATGTCACATCTCTTCGAATTCTTGGTTCTACAACGTGTAACGTTAAATGCGCAAAACCTAAAAATAGTTTAATCAGAATAACCAGCAGAATTAATTGAACCACTTTTTTTAATATAGATCACATTTTTCAAAAAATCTTCATTAAAAACGTTGTCTTGTCTATTTATTGATAGGTCAAGCGAGCCAATGTCAGCGCGGCGCAGCGGCCCGGTGACGACTCCTCCCTCGATAAAGCGTCGTCGCAGACGCAAGAAACGATCAGAACGGCCCGTAAAACTAAAACAGCACATAAAACCTTTACAATTTTTTTATTTACTTATTTTCTCTCTGAAATAGGCCATCATCTGCCTAGCCTTTTCCCAACTATGTTGGGGTCGGCTTCCAGTCTAACCGGATGCAGCTGAATACCAGTATTTTACATGGAGTGACTGCCTATCTGACCTCCACAGCCCAGCTACTGGGTAATACGATACCCCTTGGTAAGACTGGTTGTCAGACTTTCGGGCTACTGACGACCCGTAACGACTGTCAAAGATCCACGAATGACAGCCGGGACCAACGGCTTAACGTGCTTTCCGAGGCACGGAGGGGTCTTGGTATGTGAAGATGGTCACCCATCCACGGACCAACCGCGGCAAGCGTAGCTTAACCTGATCGATCGACCCGTGCGGCTGTTATTACTTAGCCACAAGCCCCTTCTCTCTGAAATAGGTCAATTGAATTAAAAATCAGTTGGGGTGTCTGAGGTTTTGCGCATTTAACGTTACACGTTGTATAGGACATGCCGGTTCCCTCACGATGTTTTCCTTCACCGTTTTAAGAGCAGTGGCGATTAAATTATTTATACAAAGTAAAACGCCTGCGTCGCTTCGCACCCACGACCTACAAATCGTAAGTCTGGGTCGTTAGCGCTGGGCCAAGATCGTTAAGAGCGAGCTTTTAAACACAACCTTTGGATGGATTAAAAAGGGGAAGGAGGGACAATACTGAAAACTTAAAAGTCTAGCTTTTCCCGTTATAAAATACTAGCTTCTGGTGCTCAGAAAGTACCCCAAGGGAATGTAGCTACCAACTACCGGTATAAAAAGTATTCTTTGTCCTAACAGAGGTCTACCTGTTTGTTCTTGAAGTCCGCGATTGAAGCGGACCCCAACATCTGCCTAGCCTTTTCCCAACTATGTTGTGGTCGGCTTCCAGTCTAACCGGATGCAGCTGAGTACCAGTATTTTACATGGAGCGACTGCCTATCTGACCTCCACAACCCAGTTACTGGGGGTGATACGATACCTCTTGGTAAGACTGGTTGTCAGACTTTCGGGCTTCTGACGGCCCGTAACGACTATCAAAGATCCACGAAAGCTAGGACCAACGGCTTAATGTGCTTTCCGAGGCACGGTGGGCTCTTGGTATGTGAAGATGGTCACCCATCCACGGACCGACCGCGGCAATCTTAGCTTAACCTGATCGATCGACCCGTGTGGCTACTATTACTTAGCTACAAGCCAACTCCAACATAGTTGGGAAAAGGCTGAGCAGATGATCAAGAATCATATTTTGTGGCCCTGACTGCTATGCGCAAGGTCGTGGGTTCGATTCCCACCTAGGACAAATGTTTGTGTGATGAACAAGATCATTTGTTCTTTGTCTGGGTGTAATTTATCTATAATATGTATGTATTTAGAAATATATATGTATGTTTATCAATTGTCGAGTACTCATAGCACAAGCTCTGCTTAGTTTGGGACTAGATGGCGTTGTGTGAAAGTTGTGGAATATTATTATTATTATTATATTGCTAATCCATTGCTCCATATGTTTGAAAAATGTGTCTGCTCTACAACGTAAATAACGCAATGAATGTTGTTGACCTGTCAAAAAGA
This sequence comes from Eremobia ochroleuca, assembly GCA_949629135.1. Lineage (NCBI taxonomy): Eukaryota > Metazoa > Arthropoda > Insecta > Lepidoptera > Noctuidae > Eremobia > Eremobia ochroleuca. The sequence goes on along the minus strand of OX451411.1, from coordinate 7,530,709 downwards.
AACCCATTACTACCGATAGTGTGTTACGAAATTAGTCTGCTGGAAAAAAAAAACGTAAGAAAATTTGAATTTCGCGGGCTACTCAGACGCTTCGTTAACAGCGTTACCAAATTGCTAGCACTTTGCCAATGACTCAACTGTAGGAAATGGGTCGCTATAATATTCATACGCCTCGCACGTCCGATGCAATGCTACAATACTTCCGTACAAGTAGCTCGTGTAACAGTTAAAGAAGGGCAGGTAATCACTACATACGCTGTGTGTGTGTAGCCTTGAGCCATGTGTTATGTATGTTAGGTCACTACATAGCAGGGCTCGGAAACCGGTTGAAATTCTTAACCGGTTACGGTCATTGACCCCAAACCGAAATCGATTTAGGTTAAGGTTTGCACTTTACCGGTTTTTACCGGTTTTTGCGGGAAACCGGTTTTTCATGAATTTTGGTTTTGAAAGTGAAAATTAACCGGTTAAACACCCCCCGCCCCCTAACTAAGCAAGTCGCAACATGAATCTACCCGCACCATTTAAGTTCTCCGGTTGTATTTGACGTCCTCAGATCAAACATTTTTTTTCCTAATGTTTTCTGGGGTACTAAATGTACTAATGTCACTATAACTTGTTGAAAGTGTTAAAAAAGTAGACGAAAAATATTTACGACTTACGGAATTAACCGGTTAATTTGGGTGTCAAAACCGTTTGTGCTTATGTAACCGGTAACCTTTGTCATTTGGGTTACATATGAACAGTTCACTTGTTTAACCGGTTAATGAGGGAACGATATATTTACCGGTATTTCATCGAAATTAACCGCTCTTTTTAAACCGGTTCAGAGCCCTGCTACATAGTATAAAACAAAGTCGCTTCCCTGTCTGTCTGTCCCTATATATGCTTAGATCTTTAAAACTACTCAACGGATTTTGATGCGGTTTTTTTTAATAGATAGAGTGATTCAAAAGGAAGGTTTATATGTATAATACATGCATAATATAGTAGAGAAACACTGATAATTTTTTAGAGGTTTCTATTGTGATGTCGTAAATAAACACATTTTTTTTTCGCTTACATTGTAAACGCTGGCTGAACCCGTCGAGATAGATCAAAATAATGTACTACAGTATTGTACACCTTAAAAACGTCTACAAAAAAGTCCGCGAGGGTATATGTCTATCTCTTAGGGATAACCCACAGTAACCATTTTTTATCCTATACTTTTTACGAGAAATAATGGCTCTAAAATTATCAGTGTTTCTCTGTGCGAAGCCGGGGCGGGTCGCTAGTATGAAATAATTGAGGATATCCCTCCGATGTAAGGGTTAACCGTATTAACCCTCCGTATGCCGGGAACGTCGATCTACGCGAGACACAATGCCTTTTTAACTGCTTCTGTAATTACGGCATTCAACCGGTTAACCCCCAGATTTGACCTAATTTTGAAATATTCGGGTAGTGTTCGAGTTGATGAACTCTGAAAAAAAGGAAATACGGCTATTTGCGGTAAACATGACGCAGAGAAAGAACACAAATACAAAAAAAAAACGACGGGTTGCATCCGGGAGTGCCGGCAGAAGTGAAAAAACGTTGTGTATTTTTGATATTTTGGAATGGTTAGGGAATAATTTTGCACGAATTGCTTTAATTATCAGTATTAAAGTACTATCATTTATGTGGTAGAATACAATATTTATTTATTGCGCTATCGTACACAAACATGACAGTTTATATTACATTAAAAAGTTTATCTCTCAGAAAAATCAACTTCCATCCATAATTTCGACGACTTTTTCATCATCCTTATTACCAGAACCATCATCGCCAATCTCTAAAACTGATACGATAGGTTTATGATAGCTGAAGTAAGAAACGAACAGTTTTGATTCGAACCTATTTAAATGTCTAATAAAGACCGCATCAATAGTCGCCGTAGAAAGAGAGGGGGATACTTCCTCTCCTACGCCGCGCCGGCTGTCTACTCTCCATCCGTCTTACGAATTGCCGATCAGCCGTGCGATTCTGTAACCATCTCACCGTGAAAGCTTGGGTGAAGTGAGCTGTCATTCGCTAGGGATCAACACTATTAAGTGCTCACTTCACTTATGATTTCACGGTGAGATTTTTACAGAATCGACCGGCGGGTCACGTGTCCTGACGCGAGTTTAACATTTTTTAGCCATTACAAAAAAAGTGTACCACGCCGCTAAAGAAATTGTCACTTCAAAAAAATCTCAAGTTGTGGGGAAATATGCGTCACACTCACACCACACAAACAGACAGCCTCAGTGCTGGTTTTTAGAGCGACAGTCGGCGTTGACGTGATGACGTCTACCGGTGTAGCGTACGATGAGATACAAATAAGAAATAAAATAAATATGCAATACTTAGTTCTAAATGTTGGTATAAATATGACTGAGAAGTCTTTTTAGTCGGTTAGCCGCAGATACGTTTACGTTTACCAAGCGACATTGAGGAGACTGACAGCGGTCTAATTATGTTTAATGAAAGTCAGTTTAGAGCTTATTTTTCATGTGAGACCTCATTGTAAACCAGTAATTAAGTAAGTTTTGGGGGACAAAAGCAGAATCATACAGGCCAACTTACACGATGCAAGCAAGTGTCTAACTTGAAGCAACAAATGACTTGCAACGTATAAATACAGTTTAGACGATGCAACTTTTCTTGTTGCTTGAACTTGAAATGAAAATATTTATTCTGCAAATATTATAGCGGAACCACTTTTACAAATCATATTATTAAAAAAAATAAAAAAAATAAGCTAATGAGGTCGGCGTTTCCTATCTGGCTACTCTTAGAAGAAATGCCAAAACCAACTCAAAGGACATAAACTTCATCAGATCATGTGGAGAACATGTAGATTGACTGATGTCTGAAATGGTCTTTTGAGGAAAGTACCACACAGATTGAAGAAGTCCAGTCAGTGCCAGCATTTGTCAGTAGTCGTGTAGCTCAACTCAGAACTTGAGGACTTAAGATATAACACAGACAATGAAATCGCACCGTGTAAAAGCTTTAGGGCGAAACCAAAACTATGATAAATTGATCAAAATGGTCGAAGGAATCGTGACCACCATTAAAAAAAAAAATTTAAAAAAATTGCTATCGTCATAAAATTCCAAGAAGAATCTTCGCCAAAATCACTAGGCCAGTGTTTCACTCTCTGCTCAAACAAAACACATGTAATATGTAGGTTACGTCACCACACGTTTCCCCCATTACGGCCCTAGACGGCGAAACGAAAGCCGAACTCTGCTCGCTTTCATCAACATTATTGTGTTCTTAATTCGACTATTTCGACATCTGACGTCAATATGCGCGGGTGATTTTTTTTAGGTTGGCACCTCGTGCTGTTTTATTAGGTTGGTAGTGTGTGGATTTGAATTTAGAGTGGGCTGTTAATTTTGGAGGGATGCGATACGATTAATGTACAGTCAGTGGCAAAAGTGCTTCAAGGACTTTTTTTTCTTGTGAACCCCTTTCAGTCATTTATTGAGGACAAGTTCTATATGTTCCTTTTTGTATCTAATTATTAAATTAAAACCCTAATTTACGACTGAACTAAACGAGTAACAGTTTTTGACCTACGTTTAGGCTAATCACTTCATTTGTATGGTATTTTAGAATATGCTTTAAATTCCTTGAAATAAAGTGTGCGATTTATCCATCCTGTAACATTTAGGTTTCAAGCTGCAGTTTGTACAAAACTGCGCGCTTACTCTTGATTTCAATTCCGATCGATCGACATTGGAATTTTGACGTTTCGTACTCTTGAGCTCGACGCTATCGCCAAATTGTATTTAAATTGCGTGTCCATTTTGGGGAACTTAGTGGAATCGTGATCGGGTTTGGCGTGCGGTAAACGATAGTCTTTAGTATATTTTGACAGTGTATTGCGCCAATATTACGTTGGGATTGTTTGTCGACAGCTTTATTCAAACTGCAGCTTGGAAATTAGATGCTATAGACTTAACCCTAAATTGCACATTTTATTTTAAGGAATTTAAAGCAATTTCTATTGTAGTTTAGCCGTGTTCCCATATCCAATTGGCAGACACAGAGAGACTCTCTCAATAATATAATGTTAAGCAGTATATGCCCTGGGGCAACGTGGATGTAACGTGTCTGGTTTATGCACCGGTCTGGTGTTTGACCTTCGGGCTTCGTGAGGAAAGCAAACATCCGGTATCAGAAAGAGGAAATGATCGAGACATGTTGGCAGTCTTCGTAATAGTTACATCGGTCATAAATTATGCATAAGATGATAAATAAAATAATTAACTTACTGTACCCAGGACTACATATAGAATTTTCGTACAGTGAGAAGTCAGGTTATACTGAAAATGTATAGCTTGATATGTCGTCGTGTGTATATAAAATAATGTTGGTATGATTACAATATCGTGCAATAAATAGTTATATGCTCATTTTTGGTACAGACGCACATCAAGCTACTACAATCTGTCAAATTCCTTTAATAAATTTTCAACTTTATCACTAAAGCATAAGATTCAAAGTTGATTGGGAACATTTGACAGATTCGGGTAGCTTTATGTGCAAGCTGAATAATTTTGACGGCTATTGCTAATCCGTTTCTTCATATGCGCGAAAACGTTGGCCTCCTCAACAACGTAAATAACGTAATTAATGTTGTTGAACTGATAAAATGAAAGCCATTCCTACTGTTAATCTGTTACGCAATTACCCTGCAGACTGTCTGCTCATCTTGATCTAATATACGATCATAAGGTGCACTAAACTAAATTGATTTGAAACTCTTCAACATTGCTTCATCTGATACGACCTTTTTCTCTGAGAATCGCATCTTCATATATTGTTTTACCTTCTTCATTAATTCTCCCAGATCAGTATGCAAAAATAACCTACCATTCACTCATTCATTCAATGCAAATATTTAATTCAGACTTATCCATTCACCGTATCCGAAATGACCTTCTTTTTTTTAACTTATGCAGACGCCAACGCACCACATCGAGCTCGATTCGAGACCACAGACTATAAAATTAAAAGAAAAAAGCATGTCTTAGAGAAACCAATGTTTATACAGACAGACGTACGAACACCCATGAAAAGAGTCGATTTTTACGGATTCCCTAACGTGACAAACAGATTGGCCGATCTGCCAAAATTCAAGCCCATATCTGACGAGCAAATGCTAAAAATAAATGAGATACTTGAGAATCTGCCTTCAAGATTACCCAAAAGAAAGGGCAAAGTTTTGAACACTCCTCAAAGCGTGCTCCTAAGTGCCCCAGTTGTGACCACAGAAAAGACGATAGAATCGAACGACAGACAAGACGGAAAACGATGTCCACAGGGAGGGACATGCGAATTTTTTTTCTACTGTTGGATGGTCGGTGGCTTGTTAGATGGCTCTTGCGGAAGTCTTTTGAAAGGATGCTGTCACAGAGTCGCTAAAGCCGGAATCCTGGGTGTACAGGACTCGAATAGTCTTGATGCTAGCAGCGAAGGCTTGAGTTACGGACCTGTAGTCAATGATGAAAGTAAGTGGACCTGATGGCACGCCAAAGCGTAATTTGAGGGTTTTAGAAATGTTTCTAGATAACTTGCACGCTTTTTGTAGCACGTACTTATAATTTGTTCGTTTTTGAGAGAAATTTTAGTTTGCATCAGTTTTTTGTCTAATTTTTGGACTAGCATGTCTGTTTTTTTATTATTTTGTAGTCTTTGTTTAGTTATGTGCATGATAAAATTAATTAAAATACACGTAAGTATTATTTTCTAGTATTTTTGACGTAGTGCTTTAATTTTATTATTTTTTTTTGCAAATTTTTATTTGTTGTTTCAAAAAGTTTTCTAGAAACCGTTTTTTCTTAAGATTTAAATTATATGAACCATCAAAATTACGCTTTTGTGTGATAGACATCAGAGCAGCGCCATCTACAGTCAAATAAACGTACTAACAGAGCTCAGATGTGGTCGTTCGGCAAGACATAGCTAGAATTAGCCATTTAGCCATTTTATCGTTCATATCCGGATCCGGTGACGTCATCAGGTATTGAAAACTTATTGTACATATACTGTGTTATATATTTTTCTATTGTATATTCTTATTGTTATTTTTTCTAAATATTCCGCCTCCTTATTCTAACTATGTCTTGCTTTCTTACTATACATACTGATTTTGTATATATATATATATATTTTGTCAATATATTATTTACTAACATACTAACTAATTATATGAAATATAAAATGTTTCTTTTTTCTGCTCTAGAAGATAAAAGGTAAGTGCTTCTGTTTATTATTTACTATTTTTCTAGCTCTATAAACAAATGTGTACATATTCATTTATTTATTTAGGTCATTAATTTTAAATATTTTAGTACCTTATAAAAACAAATAATTAAGTAACACAATTAGTTGTTAACGTAAAGAAAATCCGGGTTTTCCAATAAAACACCTCCCACTTTAACAAAAAAAAAAATCTGTTTAGTACTTATCATTTTAGATAAAATAACCGATTCAATACAATTTTGACGACGACTGTATCAGTCAGCTGATTGATTGTACTACGCAATAGTATTAGGTATAATAACAAAAGTAGGTCACTCTTTGAAATTAATGGAAATTTGTCTATGCTCCTAACGATGACTTTTATTTATTTATTTAATGCTTCAAGCACATAAACATACAGAGGCGGACTTAATGCCATGGGATGCAGAGACAAACAGTACTAGGCGCAATCATGAAAATTGAGGAATAAATATTTTAAATATAAAGATACGGATAAACCTTAAACTATAAATATAATTACAACTATAAATATAATATGTACCTACTTACATATAAATATAAGCACAAATAAATATACATAAATATGCTAAAAAGAAATAAGACAAACAATGAGAAAATATTAGCGTTGTGATGATACTGCCAGCTTCTTGCGAATGTGCTCGCGAACCTTATAGTACAGGATCCGTATAAGAACTACCATCACCGATCGAGTACCGGACAAAATGTATTTTTTACGGAATAAAATATGTTAACGAAAGTAACGGTGATGGGTGGCCTAATGAAATCCTGTCAAGGATATTTTTATGTAGTTTTTTTCGATACCTTCACCGATGCAGTAACTAAAAAAAAAAAAATAACGCTAATCGAAAGTATGAACTCTATGGAATATGCAAACATAGAGTTGCCTACGTTTTTCTTGTCAAGGCTGTAGGGTTGCTTACTTTAAAGAGGTGACTACTAAAAATACGTCAACTTATGTCAGGCGCTGACTAATTTGACAGGACTAAACTGATATTTATCTTCTGTCCTTTTCTTAATGAAATAGAAAGAAAAAAAATGCACTGAACTTAAATTTAGTTTAGTTTGTGAACAACAGAATCGTCACCTACAACGTGTAACGTTAAATGCGCAAAACCTGAAAATAGTTTGATCAGAATAACGAGCAGAATTAATTGAACCACTTTTTAATATAGGTCACATTTTTCAAAAAATCTTCATTAAAAACGTTGCCGTGTCTATTTATTAATCGATCAAGCAAGCCAATGTCAGCGCGGCGCAGCGGCCCGGTGACGACTTCTCCCTCGATAAAGCGTCGTCGCAGACACAAGAAACGTTCAGAATGGCCAGTAAAAATAAAACAACACATAAAACCTTTGCAATTGTTTTAATGACTTATTTTCTCTCTGAAATGTGTCAGTTGAATTAAAAGTCAGTTGGGGTGTGTGAGGTTTTGCGCATTTAACGTTACACGTTGTATAAATATAGGTTCTAAGAAAAGTATTACCACTCAAACGAGATGCTTCACGTAGCCTTAACCTGATTGTTTCCTCTGTAAGACCTCGTCTCTAAAACGCATAGAATGAATATTGTGAAAGCGGATAAATTAACTTCAGCGTTGAAGATTCACAAGGCCGAAGTGAGTCGATTATGTAGATTGAAATATTTGGGCACCTACGAGCAACTTTTGTCTCAGAAATAATTTGTCTCTCACATCAACTCTACAACTCTACGGGTTTGTATGAAAGTGCTGTCTTTGTCTTGTCGCTACATGCGCGCACTTTCATACAAACCCGTAGACTTTATGTCTGAAACAAATTAGTTGCGGAGATGAAAGCTGCTCGTGAGGACCCTCCCTTAGGCAGATTTGTAAGCAATTCTTTAATTATTCAGGCGTGTAGGTAACTATAAGTCTGGATAGATGTGGAAGAATATGGTAGGTTCCTTAACCTGGGGCAATATTTTTTTCTTTTTTTTTTGGTACATAAAATAACCCAAAAAAACGCTTTTATTAAAATAAAATAATACCTACTGTCTTGTAAAAAAGTAATAAATCCATAGTTTATAAGCGTTTGGCTTACTTCGGGCAAACTACACTAAGCCTTTATACCTAGATTATTTCATGATATCCTGAGCATACATTTTCAATTTTTGACACTTCTTCCTTACTAGAACTGTCAGAGATAAATTTTATTTCACGGATAAGATGTAACTGACTCTGTTTAAATCGGCAATTAATCGAAGGTTGAGCGACGAAATGTGACATTCATTTCTTTATATCCGACGAAAAAATGGTTCTCAAGTCAACGCGTATATTATAGTTTTTTTCTTTTTACGTATGCCTCACATAACTTTTTTTTTGCAACAAATTACTTTTTTATCATTTTTACGTAGCAAACATCAACGTTTTGTCCACAAAATGGACAGCGGATACGAAAAAATAAAAGTACACGACATTTAACGAACACACACACAAGAAAAAAACAGAAAAACCCACATGTTACACAAAAAGGCATTGTAAACGTAAACGACTCATCACATAGCCAGGCGACTACAAACTATATACGAGTATTAACAGAAGGTCAACTCCATACAGTGAGCGAAAACGCAGGCACACATAGACGCGCTTCACGTACAGCAAGTACAAGTGCACTCGCTAAAAGCATTCGACCAAGATTATACCGTATCTCGGTTTAATCCCAAATAAAATATACCCATGAAAGACCCAAATAAAATGGGCGTAAAAGATGATAAACGAAGCCGAGAGTCACTTTTTCTTCCTGTAATCGTGATATTTTTTTTTGTATTGGACCATACCTTTCCCAGGTATTTTTTTTTGTTTTTTATTAAAACTATTTTAATATATTATATCTTAGCTTTAAATGTTTTACCCCTGTACCGGTGAATGCACCCACCCACCCACATGCACAACGTTTTGAGTGGTATGATTGCTTGCACGTTACCGTGATCAGCGATTTTTCATACCAAAAATATAAGTAATTTCCCAGCAATTATTTTTATACAATGTTACTTTGGGATGATTCTTTTTACACGTGTGTAGGGATTGGCACAAGAAAAGACACGAATATCCCCAGCAGTGGTTGAAGTCGGGCTGTGGATGACGATGATGAAATGCATGATGAAGAGCGAGAAGACGGACCTGTCTTCTCGCTCTTTGTACGGTCCTGACCTTCTGTACTGTTTTGTGACGTGATTGTACCGCACAGCTGATTCTTACGCAAGCGCACTTTCTCCTCGACTCAGGCGCCAGCGCATACAGTCGCGCACACAAGTTAATGTCACACTGTTATAATTTTTAAGCCTCGGATACACTAGGGGACATTTTGTCCCGCAATGTGTCGCTGCAACGTTGCAAAGTATCTCGCAACAAGTTCCGCAACATTTTGCCTGACGCGGGGCATGTTACTTGCTCCCGCTACGACAGCGAGCGCACGCCGCGACATTCTCTCGGGACATTCACGTAGTTGTCGAGCGCCATGTTCCGCAACATGTCGATCCATTTGTCCCCTAGTGTGTTCGAGGCTTTAAATGTTATTTAGTGGAAATAACTTGTGTGAAGAGATGTATGACTTGTTTTGGAAGACAACAGTAGAATTAAAGCAGCAAATAATAGAAAAATGTGTAATGTGTAGTTCTTTGAAGCATAAAAACGTATTTATGAATTTAACCCTTAGCTGGTATCGCCTTTTTTGGGCAACACTACCGGTATCGTGGGTCATATTTTACCCATACCAAAAAATCTGTTGTAGAACGTAGATTTTTTTATTATTTGTATAAAATATGGTTAGTTATGTAATAAAAAAAACATTTTTTTTACCAAATTATCTTGATTTAATTTTAGAATATAAAAAAAATATCATGTTTTACACGCATTTGTAACTAACCTAATTTTTTGGCACTTTTTGGTTAGTGTGAACTTAAAACATAAAAGAAAAATAGAAATGTAAGAAAAACGCTATGTTCGCTTCTGGGTCAAATTTGACCCACGATACCTACTACACGAAACATACAATTACAACAATACAGACATTTGATTAAAAATACGGACTCTGGAAAGAAAGAAAAATAGGTTTATTTTTCACAGAAACACGTACATACAAAAAGATAATTAACTGGAATAATAAAGAAAAATAAAAACAAAATAGATAATCACGAGCACAAAACAGATATAGTCGGCAGCTGCATGTCATAACTGTGACAAGAAGGCTTCCACTCAGCATGATGCTGTGCTATGGGGGGACCTGTGGGTCCCCCCATAGTGTATAAAGAAGAAGAAGGGTGTAGAAAATCAGCACAAGGTGTAAAAGGGAGTGAGCTGTCAAATGTAGGAAACAGGGGGAATAGGTGATTTTTTTCGCTATTTCAAATTTGTATAATAATATGTATTTCTAACAAAAAACGTGTATTGCTACACTGACCGCTGATTAAGCCAAAGAAAATTAAACCTTATTTCAAGGCACTAAGACTCAATTTTAAAAGCATAAAGCAATGATACGGTCAACACGTTTTTCTTAATAAAAATAGCTTTAGAAAAAAATAGTTTTGGTCATTGTATTATGTTTTTAGCTCGATGAGAGTTGGGGTGTGTGAAGTCTTGCGTTAATTATGTTACATATTGTAGATATTTTTGTCAGGGATTTAGTTTTCTTGCCCATGTAAAAGCAGTGCTAACAAGCCGCATTTTAACCAAAACCTTCATTACAATTTCGCGTGAAACCATTTTTAAATGCGTCATTAAATCTTTAAAAAGTGCTTTAATGCTGTATTATAACGGGTGATAATCAGATTATGAGTTAATTTACACTTTTGTAAGGTAGCCGGACTTTAGATTTAGAAATTAGGTTGCCTATTCACAGTGTGAAAGAAAAAAAAATTTAAAAATGTTTATTTATCTCAAAACAGTAACATCACTACATAGTATAAAACAAAGTCGCTTCCCTGTCTGTCTGTCCCTATTATATGCTTAGATCTTTAAAACTACGCAACGGATTTTGATGCGGTTTTTTTTAATAGATAGAGTGATTCGAGAGAAAGGTTTATATGTATAATACATGCATAATATAGTAGAGAGACACTGATAATTTTAGAGGTTTCTAATGTGATGTCGTAAATAAACACATTTTTTGCGCTTACGTTGTAAACGCTGGCTGAACCCGTCGAGATAGATAAAAATAATGTACTACAGTATTGTACACCTTAAAAAGGTCTACAAAAAAATCCGCAATGGTATATGTCTATCTATTAGGGATAACCCAAAATAACCATTTTTATCCTATACTTTTTACGAGAAATAATGGCTCTAAAATTATCAGTGTTTCTCCATTGCACCCGTGCGAAGCCGGGGCGGGTCGCTAGTAGATTATAAATGAGACAAGCCCAGTAAGTAATAGGTAATACTTGTGTTGGGGCTATCTCGCTCTTACCCTTAAGTATTAACAATATAGGGACTATTGAATGACTTAACAATAAAAGAAATAAAATACAACGTGTAACGTTAAATGCGCAAAACCTGAAAATAGTTTGATCAGAATAACGAGCAGAATTAATTGAACCACTTTTTAATATAGGTCACATTTTTCAAAAACCTCTTCACTAAAAACGTTGCCGTGTCTATTTATTAATAGGTCAAGCAACCCAATGTCAGCGCGGCGCAGCGGCCCGGTGACGACTCCTCCCTCGATAAATCGTCGTCGCAGACGCAAGAAACGATCAGAATGGCCAGTAAAACTAAAACAGCACATAAAACCTTTACAAATTTTTTAATGACTTATTTTCTCTGTAAAATATGTCAATTGAATTAAAAATCAGTTGGGGTGTCTGAGGTTTTGCGCATTAAACGTTACACGTTGTATACACATTGACATCTACACTAGGATTCCCTGTGTCGTGGAGGCCAGTCTCTTTCATCAAGGTTCAAAGTTACAGTGTTTTATTGTAAAAAGGAAGTTGAGTTAAATAAAACAAAAATAATAAGGGGATGCATGGCGTCTTGCAGTGTGAGTTAAGTGACGTTGGTGCGTGTATAAGTGTGTGTGTGTGTGAGGGTGTATGTGTGTGGTGTGTGTGTTTGAATGGTATGGTGCGTGTTATGACGTCTACCAACCCGCACTGGGATCGCTTGCAAGAGAAGAGGCCTGTGTTCCAGTAGTGGAGACATGTTTGGCTGATTAGTTTTATTACGAGTATGCTAGACATTATAAGCTGAGACTTATTGCATACCTAATTTCTTCATCTCATCTTCCAACTCCATCATCATACTAGCTTTTCCTTGGCAAAAAACCACAAGGCTAACACACATAAATATGTTATGCAATATGTTAATGAGTTATTTCCATAGACAAAAATGTCAAAATTACGAATATACGAATAACGAGGCTACAGTTACTTGAAATAGGTATTTCCATTTAGAGAAATTAAGAAATACCGGATGAGTTTTTTACCGTCTCCAAATTTTTACAGGGTGTTCAATCCATGAATACGAACAACTTTCAGTATGAGACCAACTCTGAGATCACGGAAAACAGCCTCATTCAAGTAGGTTTTGAACTTTTGTATTAAACAGCAGATGTTTCTTGATTGATTTTAGAGTTTGTCCAATAGGGAAAGTTGTTCATATTCATGGGTAGACCACCCTGTAAAAATTTGGAGACTGTAAAAAAAATCAGACAGTATAGGATACGTTACGAACCATCTTGTTTGATTTATAATCTTGCCATCTGTTAAAATTGCTGGGGATTTTTATTTGCTAACTAATTACTTATAAATCAAGTCTAATTGACAATATATCTCCGTTCGTCTGAAAGTCTTACCAACAATTTATCATCTGGGGAACAGGCCCTCAGTTTTCATTGAAGGGCTTTAGCCGTGGCTAGCTTCAAGTTTCAGAAATTCACTATTGCTAATTCATATGTGGCGACATCTTCATCGCCACATGTGAACTACGCATCACACTGACGTCACGCAAAGTTTTGCATCGCGCAAGCAGAGTTTACCGCGTAACTAGTACATACAACGTGTAACTTAAATAACGCACAAACTTTTAAGGGGTCATTGTACTCATCATTATGAACAACGTTTACTATGGGACAAAACCCGAAATCACAAAATAAAATCAGCTGTTTAGGGAACAGCAGATTTTTTTTTTCGTGATTTTATTTTGACGAGTTATGCGAACATAGTACAGACGCCAGCATATCAAGCTACTACAATCTGTCAATTTTATTTAATAGATTTTCAACTTTATCGCTAAAGCATTAGGTTCAAAGTGATTAAGAAACACATGACAAAGACATGAGTACGATGACCCCTTATGAGGTTTTGCGTTATTTGAATTACACCTTGTATAAGTAATTTTTAGCACAACAAATTATTCAGGTGAATCAATTAATCCGTAACTGAATCGAATTTTAGAGATGCAACCTACTATCGATATCAACTGACCGAGCAGTTACGAGTACATCTCTAGTTCTTATGTAAAGACTAGGCTATCGATAGCATGTAATTGAAAATTAAACAATTACGCGTTTCGTATCAATATTTATTTTGAAGAGGAAAAAAAACAAATTCGTTGATATGGTTTTCACAATTTTGGCAAGAAGCAATGTCATGTAGCACAAGTAAATGAAAAAAAATCTGAAAACCGTAAATTTGTAGTTAAGTTAAAAAAAAATGATTTGGGATAACTTCCAATTCAAAAGTTTAAAATCTTAGTTAATTATTAGTTGTCAAAAAGTAATCTGTGATTAACAGACAGACAACGGCCTTGTTCAGCTCTCCAGCAGGGTAATTGCGTAACACACTGCCAGTAGCAATGGGTGTCATTTTGACAGTTCAACAACATTCATTGCGTTATTTATGTTGTTGAGCAGACACATTTTTCACAGCAATGGATTAGCAATATAATTCAAAATGATTCAAATTGACAGTAATAGTGTGTTACGCTATTAGGGTTCAGATCTAAACAATCTGTACTAGTAATATAACTGAAGAGTTTGTTTGTTTGTTTGAACGCGCTAATATCTGGAACTACCGGTCGGATTTGAAAAATTCTTTTTGCATTTATGATAGCCCTATTCTTGAGGAAGACGAGAGGCTTGCGGCTAAGTTAAAACAGTCGCACGGCTCGATCGATCAGGTTAAGCTAAGCTTGCCGCGGTTGGTCCGTGGATGGGTGACCATCTTCACATACCAAGATCCCGCCGTGTCTCAGAAAGCACGTTAAGCCGTTAGTCGCGGCTGTCATTTGTGGATCTTTGACGTTACGGGTCGTCAGTAGCTCGAAAGTCTGACAACCAGTCTTACCCAAGGGGTTATCGTATTTCTTAGTAACTGGGTTGTAAAGGTCAGATAGGCAGTCGCTCCATGTAAAATACTGGTATTCAGCTGCATCCGGTTAGACTGGAAGTCGACCAACATAGTTGGGAAAAGGTTAGGCAGATGAATTCTTGAGGAAGACTATTTAAAATCACGCTAGGACCCTCTCGCGGGCAGATGCTAGTTTTACTATAAACAAGATTATATTACGTTATAAACAAAAGAACATCAAACCTTCTTAATTTGAAATCAATGACATTTAAAATTCTTTCGTAACTTCACCATCTTATAGGCCAATTATAATAAAAGTTTGGTTAGATCTTACATCAAGACGTATTCTCCGTCTATGAATCCGAGAACTGATTGTGATACCACCATTATTGAGAAAGAATAACGAGTGCGAATTGCAATGCCGGATCTAGTGGTGAAATAAGTTTTGACTCGGTGTCCTATATGGGTTACCGAGGCGAAGCGACGCGATGGCACGAGTTTTAAAAATAAAACAATTGAAAGTCAACTATTACCCGGAGAGCTGGCCGCCACCTCGACTAAGGTACTCGCCACAAAGCTGATTTTTTTGCATAGTTCATTCAATAATATTAATGTACACAAGATATGCTTTTAAGAATAAATTATAATTATGAATTGTTAATTGATAACAACTTCTACAGTATAAAACAATTCCTAGAACGAAAATAGTGTTGTTGTAATATAATTATAATTTTGTTAAGGAAATTGTCATTACAAATATTTGCATGCTATGTTTAATCTTGGCAAAACATGTCTGCTCTATCTTTGTACTGTAAGACCTTTTTATACCATGTTTTACGCAAATAAATATATTATATATTATACAGACGCCAGCACATCAAGCTACTACATTCGTCAGATTTCTTTAATAGATTTTCAACTTTATCGCTAAAGCATAAGGTTCAAAGTTGATTGGGAAAATCTGACAGTTTCGGGTAGCTTGGTGTGCTGGTGTCTGTACGAAAAGCCACTTCTGCCGGGGTTGCCGCGGTTGCAAATATACCCCCTTTATTTTTAAAGTTGTTATTTTTTTTTTTTTTCAAAATATACTTTTACACGTCTGCCGTTAATATACAGGGTAATTTGTAAAACACCAAAAACCTCTTAAGAGGTCATTGTACTCATCATTATGAACAACTTTTACTATGGGACCAAACCTGAAATCGCGAAAAAAAAATCAGCTGTTCCCTACATTTACGTTCGTACGAGTCGTCAAAATGTAGGGAACAGCTGATTTTTTTTTCGCGATTTCAGGTTTGGTCCCATAGTAAAAGTTGTTCATAATGATGAGTACAATGACCTCTTAAGAGGTTTTTGGTGTTTTACAAATTACCCTGTATTATGTTGTAATTTATACTATTTTAAATATAAAAACAATTGGCAGAAGATTCTCTGAGTTACAAATACCAGTCAGGTGGGTCTAAAATTGTTACGAGGGGTAGTATTTTCAAATATACTTTTAAAATACTACCCGTACTCGTTTTCAACTTTATCGCTAAAGCATAAGGTTCAAGGTTGATTGGGAAAATATGACAGTTTCGGGTAGTTTAAATTACGTCATCACCAATACTCTCAAAACGGTGAAGGAAGACATCGTGTGGAAACCGGCATGTCCTAGAACCAAAAATTCGAAGACAGGTGACATCATCATCAACCCCCACTGGGCCCGCGTGGTAGATTACGTCCCACCCCATCTCACAGAGACGAGGCATGTGTCCTAACAGTGGGAACATTATAGGCATTATAGGACTATTTATGCATGTGGGAAATGAGGCGTCTACTAACCACTTCCTCTTACCCCGTTGAGGCTAAGGGCGCTTTCAATTTAGACGGTTGGCTGCTGGTTGACTGCTGCCGCACGGTTGTTGCAGAATCCGCGAGTTGACTAATTTTTTTGTTATTATTTAAATTGAAGCTTTTTTACCTCACTAATAGCTTGGTATAAACAGTTTTTTAATATTTTTAAAAATTGAAAAGATATGAGCGTTCAAAACTCTCAATTAGACAGAGAGGGAAATACTGAATTGTGACGTCATAGTTCAGTATCGCCATATAAATTACATGCAAAACTTCGTTTTGCGAGAAAGAGATAGACAAAAAGTTTCTATAAGTTATAAGTTTTTTATTTTTCGACCGATTTCAAATTTGATTTCGAATTCTATTATTGTATTACATGTGTGGATATATTATCTACTAGAATATATAGTATTCAATATCATGCAACTACCCAATTGTTACGACCGTGAGCCGTACTGCTGCCGGACGACAGCAGTACGACGTGAATCGTCTTATTTGAAGAGATACACGGCTGCAGTCCGATCGAATTTTAGTGATTTCCATTGAAACCAGTCTTCAGTCGGTGCCATGGACTCTGACGAGGAAGTGTTATTGTTAGTTCTCTTGCTTCGGAAGAAACATAAACGACGCCGTACTAAAGCTTCGCCAATGTGTTCTTTAACATATAAAACTGGTGATTTTTATACACTACCCAAGATTTAAAGAAAACTCAGCTGATTTTTCTGAACTATTTTAGAATGTTTCTAAGAGAATGTTTCTATGAATTATATGACTTAGTTAAAAATGGAATTCAACGTCCTTATTAACGTTGAAGATATACGATGCGTTCACCGCACCAGCGAAAAACGACTGAGGCAGGTAGTATATACATTGTTGCCGTTCCGCCAACGGACGTGCGCCGCACTGCTCTCGCACGACCTTTTGTCGAGACATTTTGTATGAAAAATCATAACCGCCCGTGTGCAGTACGATACCCGGACTGCAGCAGTCCAGCACCAACCATCTAAATTGAAAGCGCCCTAACAGTCGTGATGTTATACTATTACAGAATCGAGGCTACAGACTGATATTTCCACTTCCCATTTCATTTCTCACGTAGGCCGCTTACTAAGTATTTATGACGAGAATGCCTTAATCACTTCTTTGGCAAACGAATCGGAGACAGCCGCATGACGTCATTGGTATACCTCCGCGAATGTAAGTCGGTCAATCTGTGACTACAGCATTGCGATTCTGTAACCGTCTCACAATCTCGTCATACAATTCAGTATGAAAAGTAGCGTATATCCTTCTACCCAGGCACCTATCTGTCAGATTAGATTCAGTAGGTTTCAGGAAACAGGCTAAGAGTGCCTCATGTACCTGTAATTTTATCCGTATCTAAACTATTTAAATTGGAGCGAAGTAATCCTCTAACGCCTTCACGCCTTGTTTCCCTGAGGCGTTGGGAAGAGGTTTACCTAAAGTACACCTACATTTATACCTTTATCAATCCTGTATAGATATGCAACATTAGTTTTAGTATAATTATGCGAAACCCGAAAAACAATATTTCAAAACTGTATCATGAAAAATTACAAAGTTATAAGCTTGTTATGCTACCTGCTTGTCCGTACAAAAAGATGGTGACCACTTACTACGCGCCTCCGGCCTCCAACTTATAACCTTTTTGTAATATTTTTGGGACAAAATATAACATGGTGTAAAAATTATTGGAAACGATTCAGTTACTTATTCTGATCAAACTATATTCAAGTTTGCATACTAAAAATAATGTTGTATAAATACGTGGCAATACTTCCTTCTACAAACTTCTGAAAAGAAGCTCTATTTCTATAAACTGTTAAATTGACGACACAGTCGGGGCAATGCAGTGGCAGAGTTGATGGCTTCTCCATTCCAGGTCACGGGATCATTTCACGAACTATAATTTTTTTTTCTCCATGCATGGTAAGGTAAACACACCCATGACACAGAAGAATTCGTAGAGAGGGATTTCTTTTATTTGAAAGTACTTTTTTATTTAAAGTGAATTCCTATGTCGGTTGAGGTATATTTCAAGTTATGGAACAACAAACTGTATTTCATACTTAACAAAGTTCAAATTCCATTGCAACCAAAACCTTATTAGGACCTTTTTGTTACAAATGGTCACTCAAAAATCAACTTAGAATACATTTCATAAAGTAGATAACTGTAGGCCTAAAAAGGCCACTTTGACAGAATAATAAAAGGATAACATTATGAATCATATTTTTTATGATCAAGTGTCGACGGAATGTAAATTATCTGAGATTATGAAGACTGCTATAGTAGGGTTTATTGCATTGATTCCCAAAGTAGTCCAGATGGACCCCCAGGGGTCCAAGGGAGACTCGACGGGGTCTACATTAGATCTAATCTTCACATTTTTTATCGAGTTTTGGGAATATGGTAGAAATGTAGCTGCAGGGGGTCCTCCGGAACCAGAATTTTTTTAAAGTGGTCTATGAGAAAAAAAATTTGGGAACCTCTGGTTTATTGTATGTGTAAAAATATGGCCGAAAGGTAATCAAAATGAGGACAACCGGTCGATTCTGGAAAAATCTCACCGTGATAACTAAGGTGAAGTGAGCTTAGAGTGAGCTGTGAGTCATGCTGATGCTAGGGATTGACACTATTGACGACTCACTCCTCGCTCACTTTTTTTTTTTTTTGTTCTCGGGGTGGAAAATCCTCATGGATGTCCGCCGCCCTGGGGCGGGTGGCGGGGTCTGTCAGACTCTTACTGACTAAAAACCACCCCGGTGTTCCCTCTCTCACCTACGCCGGGGCTCGCGGGGACGAACGATACTTCCGCAACCCCCGACTGACTCCACGCTCACTTGACCCAAGTTTTCACGGTGAGATGGTTACAGAATCGCACGGCTGGACATATTTACATACAACAACATAGTAGTAATTTGGTCGGATGTCTGTCCGTCCATCCATCCATCCGTTCATCCGTGAATATATAGCTATAAATAATAGTTGTCATTGGCGTCTGCAGCTATGAAAACACGGTGAAAGGTGCGAACGGACATGGTGCAGGTGGGGTAGTGCGGAAACTATGCGCCGCCGCGCATGATTACAAGCCGATGGTGTGCGGTACAAGATATAAGATGTAGGACTGTAGGAGGTATGAAAATACTTACAGAAACGGTAGTAGATACTGCAAATTTTTTCTGCTAAAGTCGACTTTATGAAGCGCAGATTGGCAATAAAATAACTCTGGTTGCATTCGAAAAGTCAAACAACTTTAGAATGAGCTTTCAAATATTAGCCGGTCGATTCTGGAAAAATCTCACCGTGATATCATAAGTGAAGTAAACACTTAATAGTGTTAATCCCTGGTGAATGACAGCTCACTCCACGCTCACTTCACCCAAGCTTTCACCCAAACGTTTTCGTTTGCAAGAAAATAGTGATAGTCTAGCAAGAATGATGGAAAGGCGTTCGCTTAGAAAAAACGGTGGGAAATCATAGCGTTAGATTAGAATAGAATACAATACTCTTTATGATGTACAGCATATAAATTACAGACATAAATATTTAGAAATTTTACAAAGTTTCTTACAGTACATTAGCGTGTGTGTGAGTATACTATTCGCTAGCTACCCAGCTAGTGAAATTTGATAGTCACCGATATTTGTGTCGCCATACTCGCCAGATATAAGTGAAGTACGTCAAAACTTACTGCAACGAAAAAATCTAACCGTTTTTTTAAGTTTTATAATGATATTATATTGGAAAACAAGTATTTGAACTACAAACTGCTTTTACAAAATGCTCTGTGATTTCATCTATTTAATAATTAAAATCTTATTTTTTTTAAAACAAAGTCGTTTTACTGTGTATTTGTATTATTAGGTATTTATACTAATTCTAAACAACTTGTTTTTAATCGACTTCAAAAAAGAAGGGGGCTATTCCTTTGACAAGCCTTTTAGACTATTTATTTAAACTTCTCGCACAAAAGGTACAAAGGCGGACTTAGACTTATTCTGCTACTTTATACCGTCCTACAAGGCAACTTGATGTGTCTTGTGGCGACACCAGACTCGGTGACCCGGCTAGTGTAAATACCGTTCCCGCGATATCCTGTAACTCAGACCACGCATGAAAACCATCGCGTTCATTGAAGCCAGTCGTCTTCCCGTGCGCGACTTAGTACGATAATCAAGGGTCGTCAGCTTCCGCACGATTATCTGAAGATAGCTTCATGAATTGCTAAATATTATGATTAATATGAATATCGTTTGAAAATGGTATGCTTTGATCTATATGTATTCACAGATGCATCCTGCTTGCCGTATCCGGCAAACAGGATACTTGTGTGAATATATACAACCTGTAACATTAAATGCGCAAAACGTGAAACGAGTTTGATCAGAATAACGAGCAGAATTAATTGAACCACTTTTTAATATAGGTCACATTTTTCAAAAAATCTTCATTAAAAACGTTGCCATGTTTATTTATTAATAGGAAGCAAGCCAATGTCAGCGCGGCGCAGCGGCCCGGTGACGACTCCTCCCTCGGTAAAGCGTCTTCGCAGACGCAAGAAACTATCAGAATGGCCAGTAAAACTAAAACAGCACATAAAACCTTTACAATTTTTTTTAATGACTTATTTTCTCTCTGAAATAGGTCAATTGAATTAAAAATGAGTTGGGGTGTCTGAGGTTTTGCGCATTTAACGTTACACGTTGTATAAGGTGTTAAAAAATTAACCTTACAAACTTTAAGAGGTGCTTTAGACCATCAAACTGAACAACTTTCACTATGGGACCAAACCTGAAATCGCGAAAAAAAATCAGCTGTTCCCTACATTTATGTTCGTACGAGTCGTCAAAATGTAGGGAACAGCTGATTTTTTTTTCGCGATTGCAGGTTTGGTCCCATAGTGAAAGTTGTTCAGTTTGATGGTCTAACTAAAGCACCTCTTAAAGTTTGTAAGGGTAATTTTTTAACACCTTATATATTTAAACACGTACACTACTAAACAGGATCCTGCAAACAACCGTATCTGCAAAAAACGGGATTTTGCCGTGGGAAAGGGCCCTTAGGGTGCAGACTCCAAGTACGTAACACATTTTCAATCGCAGTCTGAATCATTTTGAATGATGTTGCTAATCCATTACGTCATATGTTAGAAAAATGTGTCAGCTCAAAAACTTAAATAACGTAATATATATTTTTTTTTAATTCCAACTTTTAAATCCATAGAATGTTAGTACAGAGGGGCCCGTGGCTAAATAATAACAGCCGCACAGATAGATCGATCAGGTTAAGCTACGCTTGCCGTGGTTGGTCTGTGGATGGGTGACCATCTTTACATACCGGGACTCCTCCGTGCCTCGGAAAGCACTTTAAGCCGTTGGTCCCGGCTGTCATTCGTGGATCTTTGACAGTCGTTACGGGTAGTCAGGAGCCCGAAAGTCTGATAACCAGTCTTACCAAGGGGTATCGTGTTACCCAGTAACTGGGTTGTGGAGGTCAGATAGGCAGTCGCTTCATGTAAAATACTGGTATTCAGCTGCATCCGGTTAGACTGGAAGCCGACCCCAACATAGTTAGGTAAAGGCTAGGCGGATGATGATGAGAATGTTAGTACAGTAAAACTTATGAAACTAGTGTTAGTAATAAAAAAGAAAAAAAATTTTTTTTTTTTGAACTATTTTGAACTGTCAAAATTAATTGCTAATCGTGTTACGCAATTACCCCGCAGGACTAAGTGGATGATGTACGACTGTCTTAAAACCAGCAAATAATATTTTTACCGCTAACTTGACATAACACAGTTAACTGTTGTTGTTGTTATCTTGTTTTGTTGTTGTTGTCGTCTTGTTGTGTTGTTTTGTAGTCTTTGTGAGGTAGGCTGAGGTTCATCCACGTTATTCCAGTTATCTTTAGTACCTAAGCGTGTAAGTCCGGTTACCTACTGGGCAAAAAACTAGATTGTTCTTACAAAACAACAATACAGTTGGACCCGCTACCGCTTATAAAATAAGCCTCGGTCATTATCGCTTCCGCTCATAACTTGTACCACACGACAACGCGGCGCGTGCGCGGCCGAGCGTCACTTCCGGCGTGTTGCAATCAAGGGCGCACTACTTCCGGTCGATTATCTGAAGATACATTATTTAATAGCAGGCTTATGAAAAACAGGACTTTCATAAATAACTACGTATAATGCTGTGTTTATTTTATAAATAGACGATTCGCCTGCTTTTTTACTTTGTACTCATTCCTGGTAACAGCAAATGCTCAACTACCCACAAGTTACATGATTTACTTTTGGTTTATATAATTACCCATTATTGTTTTTTTATTTTTTTATTTATTCCTTCTCTTTATTTGTTATTTTTAGTTTTAGCCATAAAAGAAAGAAAAAGAAAAAATCTTTTTAGTAGATTAAATTGTTTGTGGTAATAATGAATAATGAATGAACTGTAATGCATATAGTGTACGATTTTATCATTACTTACCTAGGGGACCGGCACTGTACTCCTTAACACAGGTTATCTATTAACCTAGCTAGGAATACAGCACCTCAACCTCCATTTTATTGTAGTCTTTGTATACTATGAACGATTCTGTAAATTGTTATTATGTACTACAATGTTTTTGATTAACTAAATTAACTATATAAAAGTTTAGTTACTTTCATGGAAAAAGCATTAATTAAGGAATTGTGTCGTTTTTCGCTTAAGTGACCGCCATTCCCCCACGTTACCCTATTATGTTATGTTATTTATTTATTACATCACAATACAGTAAAACTATAACAAAGAAGTACTTACACAAAACCGCGGCCCGTATTTCATATACACTTTCTATGTCTTTTGACAATGGCATTCGATTCCATTGTGAAGATTGTAAAACAATGGACTAACGAAACTCTAATTTATACGATTTGTCTTTATCTTGAATATTTTAAGCGAAAGTGATACATTTCTGTATGCTTTTTAAGGTCGTCTGAGTTCCGTTTTTTACGTGCTAATGAGGCTTTATTTAGGAGAAGAAAAGAGCATTGATCATTTCATTTGCTTATTAGATGTTGGTGAACATTTTTCGTGATGATTTTTCTTTCTTTCTTTCTTTTCTTTCTAACCGGGAATATACACAGTTTTGTCAGCCTTGAATGCCCCACAGCTGGGCTACATTTTAACTATAAAAAATAAAGGAACTAACTGATATTTTGTAATGTTGATTTTTATTAACGTTCCCACGGCTGGGAAACAAAGCCTCCTGTGTGGGCTTATTAGTTGATTCGCACGAATTTACTCGCCCGAAACGAGTGAATCACTACATAGTATAAAACAAAGTCGCTTCCCGCTGTCTGTCCCTATGTATGCTTAAATCTTTAAAACTACGCAACGGATTTTGATGCGGTTTTTTTTAATAGATAGAGTGATTCAAAAGGAAGGTTTATATGTATAATACCCTACGAGATAGATCAAAATAATGTACTACAGTATTGTACACCTTAAAAAGGTCTACAAAAAAGTCCGCGATGGCATATGTCTATCTCTTAGGGATAACCCACAATAACCATTTTTTATCCTATACTTTTTAAGAGAAATAATGGCTCTAAAATTATCAGTGTTTCTCTACTACATTATGCATGTATTATATGCATATAATCCTTCCTCTTGAATCACTCTATCTATTAAAAAAACCGCATCAAAATCCGTTGCTTATTTTTAAAGTTCTAAGCATACATAGAGACAGACAGACAGCTGGAAGCGACTTTGTTTTATACTATGTATGTAGTAATGATAGTGATCAGCATTGCACCCGTGCGAAGCCGGGGCGGGTCGCTAATATTATTATACAACGTGTAACGTTAAATGCGCAAAACCTCAGACACCCCAAATGATTTTTAATTCAATTGACCTATTTCAGAGAGAAAATAAGTCATTAACATTTTTTTAAAGGTTTTATGTGCTGTTTTAGTTTTACTGGCAATTCTGATCGTTTCATGCGTCTGCGACGACGCTTTATCGAGGAAGGAGTCGTCACCGGGCCGCTGCGCCGCACTCACATTGGCTTGCTTGACCTATTAATAAATAGACACGGCAACGTTTTTAATGAAGATTTTTTAAAAAATGTGACCTATATTAAAAAGTGGTTCAATTAATTCTGCTCGTTATTCTGATCAAACTATTTTCAGGTTTTGTGCATTTACGTTGTATAATATTAATATTATAAGCTTTTAAATAAGTAACAGAAAGTTAAGTGCCTGCCTGGGTTCGAACTAGGAAAGTTAAAAAGTGTTTACAATGATCAAATATCGATCCGAGTCACTGGATTCCAGAGCTAGATCAATGGAAACGAGCCTTGTTAAGTACCTTTTATTTATTTGTATGACAAGTTTCTCTTTAATGGTCGCTTTTAGCGAAGAGTTTGTTTATTTGTCTGAGCGCGTTAATCTCCGGTACTACCAGGCGGATTTGAAAAATTCTTTTCCATTTTTTTTTTGTTTAATTTGTATTTTTTTATTTTCAGTAATAAGTGTATTATTGTTATCTTTATGTATGGGTGTCCTTTAATATAGTAGGTACAGATTGATAGTATCACGCTCCTATAGGAGCCGACAAAGAAGAAAACATAAATAAAGATCTCTCAGCGAAAACTAAGTAATTGCGCTGGCAGGCGACGCGATGAGATGGAAAATTTTGACGAATATTAAAATATGATATTGGTCAATATCGGCCCAGTATCACTGGATAACAATACTGGATTAACGTAAATGAGCCTTTAAGTATTTATTTATTTTGTACGAGACTTTTCTCTTAAATTTATTCTTACAAGTAACTTTTCAGTAATGTCATGCCATTACTGTCAACAATAATAGCCGTATTTAAATTTAAAAGCTCACCAAACGCTCTTAATGCTCTTTCCAAAAACGTCCAAGTAAAATGGGAATGAATTTCTAAGGACTGAAAGTGAAATAAAGAACAATGGCCAATTTCTATAGGAGCTGGACCTTACTTTTATTTTACATGTCCCAAAATAAGCTTCATCTAGATTGGTTTGTTCTTATGTTGGAAACATCATCCCGTTTGAAAATAATTTCTAAATAGCCACATTTTTTTTGTAAAAGTGTCAATTATACTGTTGATGTTACAATCAACAACTACCTTTGATCCGACTGTTGCGTAGCTTACAAGTATACTTAGCGATAAGCAAGGAGGGTAATTAGCGATCTAGTTTCTATTTGTTGCGATTTCTCTTAAAGAATTTCCCAAAAAATAGGGCATCTGTCAAGGCGTTGGTGCGCTTTGACAGTTGCCCTATTTCCTATTTTTTGGGAAAACGTCACTTGTCGATGACAAATGACGTTTCATTGTACATACGTAATTGAACTAAACGCTTTCACTTAATTATCTTTTATGACAAAGATCCAATGCATAATAAATCAGCATAGTAGTGATATCGTGCCTAAATACTAATTTAATTGAATAACAGTTAACACCTATTCAGAAAAAAATGAATATTCATAGTCTTTGAATAACAAGTCATTTCATACGCGAAATGAATCGTCAATAGGTGCGTTCTGAAACTATTATTCGAAAATAATTTAGAAAAAAAAAGAATAACTAAAATAAGGATAACTTTTTTTTGTGGCCACTTAAAAATATATTTCTTGTGTGTTTTATGACCTTAAAAAATAAGGCTATTTTTCATACATATAGCATATAGGGACACTATCGTTTCGTCGCTGGCGACGAAACGACGGCCAAAACGTACCTGGGTACGTTTTGGCCAACCTTCTTTTCGTCCTACGCAGCTGCGTGGGACGAAATTTATTTCACTTTCAATCTTACCAAACGTAAAAATCGATTTTTAGTTTTCTAATCACCATAATCGATCGTATTAAAGTCCAATAAGTTTTAAAGTAAATGTTTATTTTATAGTTTTGGGCATTCAAAGTGGAGCGTGGGTGATTATTACTTTTTGATTACCAATGAACGTTTAAATCAAGATTACTGGATGGCTTTGGGAATCAAGGAGCACGTAAAAGTTCATCATCATCTCCCTAGCCTTTTCCCAACTATGTTGGGGTCGGCTTCCAGTCTAACCGGATGCAGCTGAATACCAGTATTTTACATGGAGCGACTGCCTATCTGACCTCCACAACCCAGTTACTGGGTAATACGATACCCCTTGGTAAGACTGGTTTTCAGACTTTCGGGCTTCTGACTACCCGTAACGACTGTCAAAGATCCACGAATGACAGCCGGGACCAACGGCTTAACGTGCTTTCCGAGGCACGGAGGGGTCTTGGTATGTGAAGATGGTCACCCATCCACGGACCAACCGCGGCAAGCGTAGCTTAACCGGGTCGATCGACCCGTGCGGCTGTTATTATTTAGCCACAGGCCCCTCACGTACGAGCAAGTAAAAGTTATATCATTTAAATGGTGGTCTTCCTTATTACAAATATTCCGCATGTAATGCTCTCACTGCTGGGACACTGGCCTCCTCTCTGTGAGAGGGGGTGGGCCGTAATCCACCACGCGGGCCCAGTGCGCGTTGGTAGATGTCACATGTCTTCGAATTTTTGGTTCTAGGACACGCCGGTTTCCTCACGATGTTTTCTTTCACCGTTTTGAGAACAGTGGTAATGAAATAATTTGCACAAAGGAAAGCTATTTGAGACAAAAATCCTGTTTATTTAGGACTGGAGGCATCCGGGATAGCGTTTTTTTAGAGCTAGATACAATGATTCCGGCTCTAGTTTTGGATATGACTTTTTGATATTTAAGAGTCAATGTAAGACGGATTATACATAACAATGCGCCACGCAAAAGGTTGCTGGAAACGGAACAAATTTATTTAAAAAAAAAAAAACAATTTGTATGTAAAAAAAACCGGCCATTATCTATAAAAACGGCAAAAAAATCACGTTTGTTGTATGGGAGCCCCCCTTAAATATTTATTTTATTCTGTTTTTTAGTATTTGTTGTTATAGCGGCAACAGAAATACATACGCATACCTATCTGTGAAAATTTCAACGGTCTAACTATCACGGTTCATGAGATACAGCCTGGTGACAGACGGACGGACGGACAGCGGAGTCTTAGTAATAGGGTCCCGTTTTACCCTTTGGGTACGGAACCCTAAAAATGACGCGTGGGTTCGCGGTATTTGCGCCCTGTCGCGTGGCGCGTAGTACGTGATCCGCCCGAGGTTCTCACCAGAGTAAACCTAAATTCCTTTACGCAAGAATTCAAAGCTAATTGCTAGCCATATATCTGTCACCTAGGGAGCTAATACCGTTATAAGCTAACAAGACACACGTCTACCATACTGGAGGCCTACTAATAATGTTTACAAACGTGTGTGTACCTCTTAAGAGTTGAGTAACTTTAAAGTGGCCAATTATGTCATCGTGTGACACTTTTGAAGTCATCATCTGCCTAGCTTTTTCCCAACTATGTTGGGGTCGGCTTCCAGTCTAACCGGATGCAGCTGGATACCATTATTTTACATGGAGCGACTGCCTATCTGACCTCCACAACCCAGTTACTGGGTAGTACGATACCCCTTGGTAAGACTGGTTGTCAGACTTTCGGGCTTCTGACTACCCGTAACGACTGTCAAAAATCTACGAATAATAGCCAGAACCAACAACACGCTTTCCGAGGCACGGAGGGGTCTTGGTATGTAAAGATGGTCACCCATCCACAGACCAACCGCGTCAAGCGTAGCATAACCTGATCGATCGAACCGTGCGGCTGTTATTACTTAGCCACAAGCCCCTCTATACTAGAGGCCTACTAATAATGTTTACAAACGTGTGTGTACTTCTTAAGAGTTGAGTAACTTTTAAAGTGGCCCATTATGTCATCGTGTGTCACTTTTGAAGTACGGGCTTGAATATTGATAGCTTCTTTTTTTTTATTTATTTATTTAAACTTTTCGCACACACAACAGTACAAAAGCGGACTTAATGCCTTAGGCATTCTCTACCAGTCAACCAAGGGTGGTGAAGAGATTAGATGGCAGGTGCTTTGGTTGAGACGAACAGTGATTAAAAAAAAAAAAACTATTAAAATTATTGAATTATAAATAAAAAAAAAAACGTACACAAATACATAAATTGGTTAAAAACCTATAATATAC
Source organism: Eremobia ochroleuca (assembly GCA_949629135.1). NCBI lineage: Eukaryota > Metazoa > Arthropoda > Insecta > Lepidoptera > Noctuidae > Eremobia > Eremobia ochroleuca. The sequence continues at coordinate 7,502,106 of OX451411.1, read as the reverse complement.
ATACATACTAAACATACATACAATATTTATTTATTTATTTCTATAGTAATTGCTTGCTGCACTTACAGTAAACACTAAAACGCGCAGCAAGCCAACAACATAACATTTAACTAAAAACTTCATACAAACATTAAACATAGATTTACTGTTCCACATAAATATGTCAACTTCAGGCTCCTGGGCAATCAGGGCGTTCAGCAGAACAAATATGCTTCGCCTAATTATCTCTGGCGATGGGGTGACGCTGGTTTGCAGAGTAATCGTCACCCCCGGCATGATGTAAGGCAAGCCCCGTCACCCTCCGTGGCCAGTCACTATCAGTTCCTTTTTTTTTTGGTGTCGTGTTGGAAAATCCTCATGGAGTCCCTCCGCCCTTGGGGAAGGGCGAAGGGGACTGTCAGACTCTTACTGACTAAAAACCAACCCGTGTTCCTCATGTACCCGTGTGTCGGAGGGGCGGGTATCGCCGAAGCATTCGTCGCTACCCCCCGACGGGTATTGGCCCGCCAGATGGTCAGGCGGGCCCCGTCACCCACTGCAGCCCCGGCCGCAGGACTCCACTATGAGGCGCGCGCGGAACACGACGCCGCCGCCTCAATGCCAGTCACCTTCTGTGACCGACGTGTGTGAACTTCTTATTTGTCGAGAGCAGAGGGCAGTGGTCCACCCACATTTTGCTAATTATGTTTGAGTCTCATGGTGCCATAAACCGTGCACGAATCCAGACTCCTGGTTGCTACTGAGAAATTCCAGATGGAAAACCCAATAACACTTTGCCCGACCCGGGAATAGTACCCAGGACTTCATCCTCAGCAGTAGAGCTTGCAACCACTGGAACAAAGATTCGGTAAAAAATATTATCTTTATTTAAAAACTCAAAACTATAAACACAATCCAATTCAGCTTAGTAGTTTCCGAGAAAGCTACACGCAAACGCAATCCCATTAAAATTGCAAAGTAAAAGTCATCACTACGCGATCGAATCTGCAAACAAAGCTTGTGTTACGTAACAAACACACAGACAAACAAACATGACACACCTACTCATATTGAATTCAAATCAATCGAAGTAAGGTGACATACTTAAATGATTTATTTATTTATTCTACCCATAGAGTTTTAAGACCTTGAATATTTTAATGTGTATTTATAAATGCGGCGCGATGTTTAGGAGGCAATAGAATAATCTCCCTAAGGGCCCAAACACTACAGCATTTTATTAACGCGTCATCATTCTCACGTGCACGCTGTAAACGCATTTCTTAAAAGTATAGTCATAACCCTTTCCAACCGAGTTGAAGTGATCGTGAGTTTCGATTTTACAAAATTCTGAGCACGATCGTGCGACTAGCAAATTATTCCTGAACCTCACGTATGTGAGGGTCTGACTGCTGAAGACCAGCTTGCATGAGATTTTTTAAAATATTTTTCCCCCGACCTCTGAACACTTCCAAAGGATTAATAAGTTTTTACTGATATATGCGAGTTTTTTTACTCCCGGTTGCAAAGGGATATGTAGTACGGCGTCAACGTGCGATTCATGGAATGCGCGTATGAAAAATGCCGTGTATACAGCGTGTAACGGAAGGGGGTTATCAACCCTGAAGGAGGTGAATGTGCTCATGAAACTCAACAACTTTCCCCAAAGAACATAGGTCGAAATATGAAAAAAAAATTTGGCCATGCCTTACAAAACTGACTACCAGCTGATTGATTTACTATGGGAGGGCCAAATTTTTTTTACACCTCCTTCAGGGTTGTACGCCCTTCCGTTACACGCTGTATATACAGGATGACAGTAGATGATTCTCAACACACGTGCGTTGAAATTTTTCGTATATAAAAATAAAAAAAAATGCTGTTCAATACATTTTGACCGCGTAGGTTTGATTGCACTAGGAAACAGCAGTTTTTTTTTTTATTACAGACGAAAAGCTTCTACGCTAGGGCCTGTATCTAGTTAAAAATATTCCCGGCCATGTCTCACGTCAAATGATAAACGATTTATTTTCTGTAAGTAGGTTTGTACAAACACTTTTACATGTCATTCACATTTTTTTTAAACTAGATGAGGTCGGCGTTTCCTATCTGACTACTCTGAGAAGAAAGGCCGAAACAAACTCAGAGGTCACAGTCTCTTTTAAAGTCCAGACATAATCTTGGTCAGATCATGTGAAGACCATGTAGATTGGTGTCTGAAATGGTCTTTTGTGTAAAGAACCACACAGATTGAGCGGTCCTGTCCAATCAGTGCACGCATTTGTCGAAAATTCGTTGAAATGTCGTTGTTTTCTGACCTCCTTTAGGTTTGTAAACACAGCTATATACATAATGATATCGGGTCCATGACACTGCCCTTCTTATTATATATGCGTTGTTTACACTTTCTACGTTTTAAACATAACTCAATGTAGTTATGCGTTAACTTCTATGTTATATAATATAACTATGTCAGTTAAGTAATAAGGTTCTCGTAGTTTCGTTCGCATTTATGTCGGGAATTATCCCACAGGAACGTACTACAGGTATAAAAAGTATCCTATGTCCAAACACAGGTCATGGTGTAACCGTTTGCTGAATTTCATCGCGTCACAACGCATTGTGGTCGTATAGCATGATAGCCACAACACGAATCTAGCTACGTGATGTTTCTGTGACTGCCACAACGCGTCTTGAGCGTTTCCATGGGAGCCATAATATTAATTTCGCCATGTGGAGGTTTTCCAGGGACCACAACGAGTACATGGAGAGAAAATTCTCAGAAAAATTACTGTGCTGTCTCATAATCTGAGTGCATTTGAGTGGTAATGGAAAAATTACCATGCTAGCACACCAAAAATTCTTATCCTGTACAGTAAAATTTATTGGACAAATAGTGAATTTTTCCCAATCTCACTCAGAAAATTTTCTGTGGATGTCACTTGCACTTACTTTACAGTGCCGAGCACAGTCATTTTTCTAAGAATTTTCTCTCCGTGTACTCGTAGTTAGCTGTTTTTCGCCCAATGAGCGTTTTTGGTCTTTGAGCGTTAATATATAGAATAGAATACAAATATTTATTTCAGACAGGAATCCATAGGATTTGTAAAAATTTTACAAAACTTCTAGTACACATACCACTCAATAACATAAAAACAAATGAGGCCACGAAAAGTAAACACAGACAGCTAAAAAAAACACGATAATTATCATAACAGCCAAAACACGGAAACCCACAGAAAAGACCAGTTAATATTTAACTTAAAAGTTACGTCACTTGACGTAACTTAAGTTAAAGTTGGTCAAGCGGTCGGCTTTCTACGTGACATAATATATGTTAACTATGGGTTACTTCAACTGTGGCTGTCAGAAGTCGGAGCACGTTTTGTAAACAATCTTAGTGTTGACTAGCTGTGAATACCCGCTTCGCTGGGTCATTTTTAATTGTATAGTTATTTGTTAATGTTAATAATCTATCACTACTTACTACTAGTATTATATAGTATACTATATAGTATACTTACTACTACTATATAGTATAGGTTATTTAATATCACGCTAGGACCCCTAAGAACCGATTCCAAGAACCAATACCAATTTATTTGGGGTTTTTTTCATCCATACTTCTCTCTTCACCATCATCTCAGCATTGGAATAGAATAGAATACTCTTTCTTCTTTTCTTTCTTTATTTTATTCTCTTTTTTTGCATTCACCTTTTTCTAACCATATCGTCACTCACACAGTCCATCCATAATTTCTTTGGTCTTCCCCTACTCTTATAGCCACCGACATTCATACTCAAAACTTTCCTCACGACATATCCCTCATTCCTCCGTGTCACATGACCATAACATGACAACCGATTTCCACAACATTTTTCAGTTACAGGTGCCACTTTCAGACTTCCTCTTATCTAGTCATTTCTTATTCTATCCATTCGTGTAACACCACACATCTGTCTTAGAGCTGATTTTACCAATATATTATCTTTTATTCGTGGAGTAAAATTATTGACGTCTGACAGTTCTACTATGGTAAAACTGTCAAAAGGAGAATGCCAACCAATGGGCCCCTTAGTTTTGGTGCCGTGTCAAGACTATTTACTTCTCAAAAATCAAGTCGTATTTTTACATGGTCAAGTTTGTTTTATCAACATTTCTTTTACCCTAGGATTGAAAAATTAAATTAATATTTATTTTATTGAATTTATGTCAGTTCCGCCATTAAAACTTAACCTGAATGTTGCCAGACGACAAACTATGTCAATGAAATGATTGTAATCGATTGAAAATATCGATATTTTACTAATCAGCCTAAAATTACCGGAGATAGGCTACAATACCTTTTCTCCCATCGTAATCTAGCTAACGCTCTCACCTAAGCTAATCCCACATAATTATCATGTGTTTCATGGTAATTATGTGGGATTAGCTTACAAATAATAAATATTCCGCTACATTCATACCTGTAATCGACAGGTATGAATGTAGCGGAATATTTCTTTAAAAAACAAAAGTTAGTACCGCATACATTATTCTGGTAAGTACTCAGGTTAGAATCTCCCATAAATACCTAAATAGCATTTATCGAGCGTTTATCGTGGTTAACTTTTTATGTAAATAACATTATTTATAACAAATCGATTTGGTAAATCGATTACCAAAATATTTAACATGGTCATACTTTTAGACAGATCTATATGTCAAATCAATGCATCAATCAAATTGTTTCGTGCCGTTTGTTTTGCGTCGAGCTGAATTTATTACTTCGTATTTACTTCTGTTCTTTACAATTAGAATCCGTCGAGTTGAGCGTTTACGTTCCTCCAGTGGATTTGTTTTGTGATATTGGACTGTTTTAGTGACAAGTGAGCACATTGACTCTATTTACTTTAAGTGAGCTTTGGACTCTTGTTTTAGTGATAAGTGAGCAAATTGACTTTATTATAGTTATTAAGTGAGCCTTGGACTCTTGTTTACTCCTGAAAAATGTCTACACCTGGTAGAGGTCGGGTAAACCGCCCTCTCTCGCCGGTGTGTCAGTTGCTCCCTACGTTTGGCGCCTAATCTTCGTAGACGTCAAATCGAAGAATTTGATGAACTAATACTTATCCTGAGATCCTGGGTAACACCTACACCGGTAAGTTTATAGTGTGTCATTTACAAGACTTATACGAACACAGGATGCCTATGTTTGGTCAATCAAGGGGTCATCGTCAACTGTAAATCGCTATTATTTCCGCTTTAACAGAAATTAACGTTTTAGGCAGTGTAAGGTGATCTGTGAGAAAACCTAGACCATAGCAATAAGCACATGAATAAATGAGTATGTATTATCTATTTAAGATTTCACTGATTTATTTTTGTTATCTTTTCAGATATCCTCGATGTCATTCTGTGTCGAATGTTTTGTATTATTACAAAACTGGACATCATGAACCACAACATTATCCCTTGTATCCCCTGCTCTTGGACACCTCAACATATGTTTTGCATGTGGCATGTCAATTGCAAGTTGCAGAACTCATAGGGTTAGTCAAGACTGTTCTCAAAGGAATTTTACACTAAGATGGACACCTGATTAACACGTAAGTGTTTTAATTGTGGCAGAATAACTATGATTGAACTAATTGAACGAAAATAAATAGTATAAATATAATATTTTCTTATTTTTAGATCTTGCATTTGGTACAAGTTTGCCGTGCTTGTTGGGAGGCTGCATCGAGAGAAATACACAGCCAGGCCGTTGGTGGAGTTAACAGACCCACCGTGGAGTCTGTGTCAGTGACTGATAACAAGGACGATAACATCACAGGTGCTGTGATTCCTGTACCACCTCCACTACCACTGCCGGTTCTACCACCTCAGGAACAACAATTACCTCGAGCATTTTCAAAAATGAATTCACTAAAGTATAAATGGGTTTTGGCAATTTCAAAACATTGCCTGTTCCTTGGTTGTACGAACACTGAATGTCTTTTAATAATAATAATAATAAAACCATTTATCCATCCATTTTAGCATTTTTTTTTTATTTTTGTTTAAGTATGAGGCACTACAAAAGAAGTTTTGTTGTTACATCATAAAGTATATAGAGTCACTGGTAATTAGTGACCGATACTTAAACACATGATTCTACTCATCATTACAAACAACTTTTACTATCGGGCCAAATCTGAAATAACGAAAAAAAAAAAATCTGCTGTTCCCTACATTTATGTTCGTACGAGTCGTCAAAATGTAGGTAACAGCTGATTTTTATTTCGTGATTTCGGATTTGGTCCAATAGTAAAAGTTGTTTGTAATGATGAGTAGAATCATGTGTTTAAGTATCGGTCACTAATTACCAGTCACCCTATATATTCCCTTCACTGCAAGAATCTGCAGATATCATTTACATAGCAATTGTTGAAATACAGTAAATTATTTATCAGAATTTGTTCAAAGGGAACATATAAATAGAAGACATACAATTTTCCAAAGCATAAACAGCAGTGCTCCCCATCTAAATAACTTTCCAAGATTATCATTAATCGAATTAAAAATGATTTGCTTTAGAATCTTACCAATTAAAACAGGCAAGATACTATTATGAGGAGCATGTGCAGGCGAATGGTACCTACTGTGTAGAAATAAGCAATGAATTAATAGAAGATTTGCCCTTAATATTAGGTCAAAACAATTGTCTAGTTAGCGCCACAATTAAATCGAGACATGTGAGTAGCAGGATTTAGTACACATATTTATTAATAAGTAGAGAGCAACATAGGGCAAATTCTTTAGAGAATATCATTGTTTATTATTGTAGTTGCTTAGTGGGAAATCATACAGTAGGGTGCTGCACTCATACTATGGTATACCATATTGTGGTATTTAAGCTGGGGTCGTTTTAATGATATAAGTGCCCCAGTGCAATTTCTAGACCATATATTTCTTGAAGAATAAATGTTTTTCCTACCATTCATTGTTGTTTTGTTTTAAAGTAAGCAACCGTAGGCAGCTTTGCTTGTGAATGATCTGTGTGGTTGTTGTAACTTAGCCATGAGCTCCTCTAACCTAAGGCTTTAGTTGTAGGTAAGTATTTATTTTTAACAATACTACCCAATAGTGGTGAGGCCACAGCCTACTTAACGCTGACTGCCGGCACGGCACGGCAAGGGATATTTGTAAGCGAAAGTACTTAACCTACATAATTTATCTAGCAAGAGAAGAAGTTATGTAGTGTTTTCTAAATTCTGGAATCAATATTAATACTAAAACAATAGTATTATTTTAATTTCAAATATGTTAAAACAAAAAAAAACTGGTTTTATAACCTCAATTTCAGCATCCGAAAAAATAAGATTTCTCTTAAACTAGGGTGAAAAATTTTAAATCGATTTCAGGATATGAAAAGGTAATTCCAGGTCTACAAAACCAAGTTAAAACCACCGTGACACGCGAAGTTTTTTAGGGGCCCAAAACGTCTAACAAAATGGGCATTCTCCTTTCAAAATTTATTATCAGTATAAGACTTATTCTTTGTATAAAAGTTTGGTGGAATGCGCCCTTAGTATATTAAAACTAGCTGTGAATACCCGCTTCGCTGGGACATTTTTAATTGTATAGTTATTTGTTAATAATCTATCACTACTTCATAATTTTTTCATATAAAAGTCACATTTTCTTTTTTCTTATTATTTTATTGATCTTACTTGTTTTTACATTAATATCTTAAATCATCTAACATTAACTGATATACTTAACATTTTTACTAAGGATAATCACACATTTTTAGAAAACACATGTTTCAACCCCCGTATCTTCTACACCCTTATAGGTATCAACTTGCAACCACCATAGTGCACGATGGGAGCCTTGTACCTATTGCGACATACAAACACTATGCGTCTGCGACGTGCAGTTTTAGCTGCAAAGTGAAATATAGGGACACACACCTCTATTTATACAACGTGTAACGGAAAGGGGGTATCAACCCTGAAGGAGGTGAATGTGCTCATGAAACTCAACAACTTTCCCCAAAGAACATAGGTCGAAATATGAAAAAAAAATTTGGCCCTCCCATAGTAAATCAATCAGCTGGTAGTCAGTTTTGTAAGGGAGGGCCAAATTTTTTTTTCATATTTCGACCTATGTTCTTTGGGGAAAGTTGTTGAGTTTCATGAGCACATTCACCTCCTTCAGGGTTGATACCCCCTTTCCGTTACACGTTGTATATGCAACATTATTTTTAGTATATTGCAAACCTGAATATAGTTTGTTCAGAATAAGTAACTGAATCGATTCCAATAATTTTTATACCATGTTATATTTGGTCCCAAAAATATTAAAAAATGGTAAGAAGTTGGACACTGAGCGACACTGAGTACATATCCGCAATCATATGAGCATAACACAGGTCACAGCCGGTCGGCCGGCGGCGCGTATTGAGTGGTAACCAACTTTTTGTACGGACAATCAAGTAGCATAACAACCTTATAACTTCGTGATTCTTCATGATACAGTTTTGAAATTTTGCACATAGACTCTTTACATAAAAATACAATAAATACGACACACAAAGAAAAAAAAAATAATACAAAGGGTGGACACACTCCGTCCCTTCACCGTTTCTTTGGACTTCGCCTACTTATAGCCACCCAAATTCATACTCAAATATTTTCTAAATTTCTCTTATCAAGCTACAATATGCTTTTGTTAAGGAATTTTGATCCTTATTTAACTCAATAAATATCAAATTAGAAAGCTCTTTAATAAGATGACAACTGCCCAACATATTCAATTTCCTTTGTCCACACGACGACATAATAACACATAGCTTGATATTTTGTCGTACTCCAGTATAAGCTGACCTCGCATCTTATAAGCTTTCGGTGGAATCAGAGGTCAGGTTATATTGGCGATGTAAGCGTGCCTCCAAAAGATTGTTTTTATAACTGAATCATTCGTCCACAATGCGGATCTTATGCAAGGAAGTTGTGTAAGGCATTCGTAAATATGTTATTTATATTGATGTTAACTGCAATTTACATCCTTAAGAATGCTGATATTATGAGGGACTTGTGGCTTACTAATAATAGCCGCACGGGTCGATCGATCAGGTTAAGCTATGCTTGCCGCGGTTGGTCCGTGGATGTGTGACCATCTTCACATACCAAGACCGCTCCGTGCCTCGGAAAGCACGTTAAGCCGTTGGTGTCGGCTGTCCGTCATGGATCTTTGTCAGTCGTTACAGGTCGTCAGTAGCCCGAAAGTCTGACAAGCAGTCTTACCGAGAGGTATCGCATTACCCAGTAGCTGGGTTGTGGAGGTCAGATAAGCAGTCGCTCCATGTAAAATACTGGTATTCAGCTGCATCAGGTTAGACTGGAAGCCGACCCCAAAATAGTTGGGAAAAGGCTAGCGTGCTAAAGCAGAGTAGACAAGTTTTCAACTTCAAATTCTCAATTCAGTGAACGGGATACGACGGAAGTCGAGATCCTTCGATCTTTTCTTAGGTGAGCAACGAGAAAAATGTTAATCGAATACCAGTCATTGTGATTTATGCTATGTTAACTGATATCTTTGCGATGGTGATTTATCTTCTCCGTGGAAATGCCACGCCTTTCTATTTGGCCCTATGATGTAGTGAGATTATCTAATTTCCGGATAATCTGTCAAACAACGTTGTTTTGTGAGCGAATAGGTAGTCGAAGATCATTTCCGGAATATGACCTTTTTGTTTCATAGAACCTTTAGCATAGTGATAAATGATTTATTTCTGTAAGTACGAGTAGGTTTGCACAAACACTTTTACACGTCAATCATGTTTATTTAAAAGTAGGTCGGACTTTTCGGTCTGTCTACCATGTGTGTTTAGAAGAAAGGCCGAAACAAACTCAGAGGTCACAGTGTTGAAAAACTATCATAAATATGTCATACTTAGATAAACTCACGCCTCCTTCCCATGACGGTAGGCAGAAACTACAGAACACCACCTGCTGCGATTCTAACATACTATTTTTGCTTCGTTGTGGTTCATGCTCCTAAAAAAAAGAGGCTTTTGCTCGCGTGTCAAAGAAACCATGTTAAAGTTTTACTTTATAGAGCGTCACTATCACTTCATATCGTGAGGAAACCGGCATGTCCTAGAACTAAAAATTCGAAGACATGTGACATCTACCAGGCGATGACATTTAATGGCTAATTTTTTTTACACCTTGGGTTACAATATTGAAGTTTTAGTAGAAACCCCTAATTTTCACTATTAATAAATATAGTTTATGTTACTCAAGGATAGTGTAGCATTTTAATGGTGAAACATTTTTTGAAATCGGTCCAGTAGTTTTTGAGTTTGTTCGTTACAAACATACATACCAAAATACAAATCTTTCCTCTTTATAATATTAGTGTGGATAGTGTAGATAAGACGGGCAAAGCCAATTTTGGTTCACATTAGTTAAAGACACAAACACATAATATTATGTTAAGTACAATCATGAAAAGTATACAACTACTCGACAGTCATACGCTCATCTCTCATTACTACAGACATACCTACTGACAAGATCTTCCATTCACCCGCGAACACTTTATAGCTAGGCCTAACGTCCAAGAGAGTGTTGAGCGTAGAGTGTGCGAGGGGCAGGAGACTGGGCTCGAGCGATGTTACGTTATGCAACGTTAAATGCGTAAAACCTGAAAATAGTTTGATCAGAATAACGAGCAGAATTAATTGAACCACTTTTTAATATAAGTTACATTTAAAAAAAAATCTTCATTTAAAACGTTGCCGTGTCTATTTATTAATAGGTCAAGCAATCCAATGTCAGCGCGGCGCAGTGGCCCGGTGAGGACTCCTCCCTCGATAAAGCGTCGTCGCAGACGCAAGAAACGATCAGAATGGCCATTAAAACTAAAACAGCACATGAAACCTTTACAATTTTTTTAATGACTTTTTTTCTCTCTGAAACAGGTCAATTGAATTAAAAATCAGTTGGGGTGTCTGAGGTTTTGCGCATTTAACATTACACGTTGTATAATTAGTTATGTTATATAATTTGATTTAGCTTATAATAAGGACGCATCTGCTTATAATACCCAAAGAAGTATAGCATCTACCTATGTTGATTTCGATATCGAATGATCAATAATATGGGGTGCGATCGTCACATGTTTCTGCAACCGATTGCGACAACGGACACCCATCCAAGGTTCGACAGCCAACATCACTTAACCTCGTCATCAATTATATATTCTGCCAGATCAGCATACAATACTGAAGTCTCAGGGTTCCCCTGTCTCATAACATTGTACCCAATGTGTACTTACCGTGTAATGATACATACATCGTATGCGCAATGTCCTCTGTAATGTACAATTTTTACCCAATATTGCGACAGGAGGCTTAGTAGATGAAGTAAGTACTGCAATTGTTGCAAGCTATGTTACAGTACTCCGTGGGGCCCGTGGCTAAATAATAACAGCCGCACAGGTCGATCGATCAGGTTAAGCTGACAGGCCTGTCCTCGACCTTCGTGAGGTCGTGGGTACGATTCCCACCTAGGACAAATGTTTGTGTGATGAGCACGATCATTTGTTCTTTGTCTGGGTGTAATTTATCTATAATATGTATGTGTTTAGAAATATATATGTATGTTTATCAGTTGTCTAGTATTCATAGCACAAGCTCTGCTTAGTTTGGGACTAGATGGCGTTGTGTGAAAGTTGTGGAATATTATTATTATTATTTATTATTAAGCTACGCTTGCCGCGGTTGACCTGTGGATGGTTGACCATCTTTAGATACCGAAACCCCTCCGTGCCTCGGAAAGCACGTTAAGCCGTTGGTCCCGGCTGTCATTTGTGGATCTTCGACAGTCGTTACGGGTAGTCAGAAGCCCGAAAGTCTGACAAACAGTCTTACCAAGGGGTATCGTATTACCCAGTAACTGGGTTCTGGAGGTCGGTCAGATAGGCAGTCGCTCCATGTAAAATACTGGTATTCAGCTGCATCCTATTAGACTGGAAGCCGACCCCAATATATTATAGTTGGGAAAAGGCTAGGCAGATGATGTTACAGTACTCCGATATTAAGATGACACATCACGGTTTAAAAGACATCGTCACACGGGAACACACATAACATCACGCCTTTAAATCTTAAAGGGTAAAGCAGAGATGCACCTATAGTTCACCCACATTTCAGCAGTTATCTTAAAGTCCCATGTAATATGGAGCGAGCCTACTGCCAGCTCATCATCTGCCTAACCTTTTCCCAACTATGTTGGGGTCGGCTTCCAGTCTAACCGGATGCAGCTGAGTACCCGTATTTTACATGGAGCGACTGCCTATCTGACCTCCACAACTCAGCTAATGAGTAATACGAAACCCCTTGGTAAGACTGGTTGTTAGACTTTCGGGCTACTGACGACCCGTAACGACTGTCAAAGACCCACGAATGACAGCTGGGACTAACGGCTTAAGGTGCTTTCCGAGGCACGGAGGGGTCTTGGTATGTGAAGATGGTCTCACCCATCCACGGACCAACTGCGGCTTAATCTGATCGATCGACCCGTGAGGCTGTTGCGTGCACATGTCATCTACCGGACACAAATGTAAACTCCGGGGTGTTACTGAGAAATTCCTGATAGAAACAAGAAATAACACTTGGGAAAAAAAGACAGAAGTAATGTTAAGCGAAAATGAAATAAAGGCGCAGGCGGGCGATGCGAGGCGACGCGTCGAGTCGGGGCCCGAAATATCATAAGGACGAAGTCACGGGCTGAAGCAGAAAAGTTACATATTAAATTCATTGAAATTACAACTTATTTTTTTGGGAGGGATATTATCAAATAACTTCTCCCGCTCTGGACGGAGCGGGAGTGCGTGTCAAACTTTTACTGACTAAAACCCACCCGTGTTCATTCAATTCCTGTGCCAGGCGCCACGGTATCTCTTTCGAACAACCCGCGACCCTGGCAGGCATCGGTCCTAGCGGACCCCGTCAGTTAGTGCTGACGGCGAACTGCCCATTGCTCGCTGTCCGCAAGCCCGCGCCTACGGTGGCCAGGAATCGGCTCTCGACTCCACCGTGGTCTACCTTACGATATTATCCAATAAAAAATCCTATCGCATTTTCTAAACATAAAAGCAGTCAGTTATAACTATTAATTAAAACTGTGACTAGTTTTGTCCACGGCTTCAGACGCGTGGTGGTCGAAAATTATCCAAGGAAACGTACCCTCTGCAGGGATAAAAATATATTGATGAGGTCGGCGTTTCCTATCTGACTACTCTGAGAAGAAAGGCCGAAACAAAGGTTACAGTGTCATTTAAAGTCCAGACATAATCTTAGTCAGATCATCGAGTTACTTTCGCATTTATAATATCAGTAGTACTTATACGAGTAAAGTATGGAGTCATGGTGACAATGTCAGGAAATCTAACGCGAAACGATTTCTTAACCACAGACAAACCTATCTTACCGCAAAACGCGAAAGTTCAAGTTAATACCACGCACAAAATGATTTACTTAGAATTGTCACTTGTTATATGGGTTTCTTGAAGGCAAGGGTTAGACATCACAATCATCTCAGACAAAAGATGTCCACTGTTGGACACAGGTCTTCTCCAAGCAACGCCATTTAAAAAAACCGGCCAAGCGCTGATTCGCGCACGAAGGGTTCCATACCATTATCTGTAAAAACGGCAAAAAAATCATGTCTGTTGAATGGGAGCCCCCCTTAAATAGTTATTCTATTCTATTTTTTAGTATTTGTTGTTATAGCGGCAACGGAAATACATCATCTGTGAACATTTCAACTGTCTAAACATCACGGTTCATGAGATACAACCTGGTGACAGACGGACGGGCGGACGGACGGACGGACAGCGGAGCGGGAGTAATAGGGTTCCGTTTTTCCCTTTGGGTAGAAAGAAAAGAAGAAAGAAGAAAGAAAATACATTTATTTAGCACAGACTGTAAGACACACAGTACACCTGAGACATACATCAGATAAAAACAAATAAAAATCAAATAACAAAGTGTAAAGTCCGATGTAAGAAATTAAACGGGAAGGTGTGCCTCACGGCTGCGCCAAAAAGGCCCAGTTCAGCAAAAATGCCAGACAACTGGTGCCTGACGCTGGTTTTCAACTGGACCAGATTTGTGAGGTAACGGATGTATATCAGTTTTATACTGGAACGTGACGTGTGTATGCATACTTAAATAAATAAAAAAATAAAAAATTGTGTCAGATAAAAAACAATAATGAGTATGTATAAATAGTGCGATATAACAAAATATAAACAACAAAAGTAATATTGCAAAAAAAAAAAAAAATAGTAATAATAATAATAATAAACAAATAGTGATAAATACATAAATGAGATGAAGGTTATGTAAACAGAGAAATTCTTCGAAACGAGCCAGAACAAAAACGGGTACGGAATACTAAAAATGTGTAAAGCCTACTTAGCTGTGATAGTTTTCCTTTTATCTTCGTTATATATACTACTACTACCGTGAATTTTTTCACATATCCAAAAACAACCATTTCTAGCTGGCAGGGTCCGGTCACTTTACTCTAACAAAAAATAGCACTTTATAGCTTAATATTTCACAAAAGGATCCCTAAATCGAAAAATTGTTACGGCAAACCCGCAATATTTTTGAAAGACCTATCCAACGATACCCCACACCATGGGGTAGACGAGAAAAAAAACATCCCCACTTTACGTGTAGGGGAGGTACCCTAAACAAATTTTTTTTTCATGGTTTTATTTTAACACTTTGTCGTACTCGTATGTATATCCATGCCAAATTATAGCATTTTAGTACTAAGAGTCTTTGAGCTAAGCTGCGTACGGACGGACGGACGGACAGACGGACATGACGAAACTATAAGGGTTCCTCATTGACTACGGAGCCCTAAAACGCCCGCAAATCTTTATAATTATACAACGTGTAACGGAAAGGGGGTATCAACCCTGAAGGAGGTGAATGTGCTCATGAAACTCAACAACTTTCCCCAAAGAACATAGGTCGAAATATGAAAAAAAAAATTGGCCCTCCCTTACAAAACTGACTACCAGCTGATTGATTTACTATGGGAGGGCCAAATTTTTTTTTCATATTTCGACCTATGTTCTTTGGGGAAAGTTGTTGAGTTTCATGAGCACATTCACCTCCTTCAGGGTTGATACCCCCTTTCCGTTACACGTTGTATATACAATAAAATAAATCGGTCATAAAAACATATCAGCTGTTTCATAGTAAAATGCAATAACTACCTACCCGGTCAAAATGTATGAAACAGCAATTTTATTTTTATAACAATCGCCGAAGAATTTCAACGCATGATTCAGAATCATGTTCAGACGCCAGCACATTAAGCTACCCGAAACTGTCAAATTTTCCCAATCAACTTTGAACCTTATGCTTTGGCAATAAAGTTGAAAATGTATTAAAGCAATCTGATAGATTGTAGTAGCTTGATGTGCTGGCGTCTGTACTTAATCCATGGGAAGGTAAGGCAAGGTTCGCATCGATTTCCCTGTCACCCTGTAATTCTTCTGTACGTGTGTATGTCACCGAACTCCGTCTAAACGGCTGGGCCGATTTTTATAAAATCTTGTGTACGTTTGTGTGGGTCCCTTGATGGTTCAGAATCACAATTGGACCCGATAGCTGGCGCTGCGATCGAGATCTAGGACGCGGGTGAAACCGCTGTCAAAAACTAGTCTATAATAAAATTTAAATGGATTTCAACTTGAACTTTCGCATTTGCGGTTCTAACTTAACTGTGGTTAGGAAGTTGTTAACTTTAAATGTACTGTCTCATTGGTTTTGTGGTTGCAAGCGAGGCTTCTGAACGTGACTTCCTGGGTTCTATACAACGTGTAACGTTAAGTGCGCAAAACCTGAAAATAGTTTGATCAGAATAACGAGCAGAATCAATTGAACCACTTTTTAATATAGGTCACATTTTTCAAAAAAATCATCATTAAAAACGTTGCGGTGTCTATTTATTAATAGGTCAAGCAATCCAATGTCAGCGCGGCGCAGCGGCCCGGTACGACTCCTCTCTCGATAAAGCGTCATCGCAGACGCAAGAAACGATCAGAATGGCCAGTAAAAATAAAACAGCACATAAAACCTTTACAATTTTTTTAAATGACTTATTTTCACTCTGAAAAAAAAAATCAATGTGAATTGAATTAAAAATCAGTTGGGGTGTCTGAGGTTTTGCGCATTTAACGTTACACGTTGTATACGTTACATAGCAAGTTATACTTTGGCTACGCGCTATTCCTTTCACTGTCGCACAACTGTCAAACTATAAGTGCAAGACAGAGACGAGACCATGTCTCAGTCAGAGCACGTATCTCGTGCTCTGTAAACTTTCAGTCGGACCTTTCAGGTTGTTCCTCAGTCGGTCGTTCTCTGCCATCGTCAGTGTGTTACGCAATTACCCCGTTAATAAAAAATCAGAATGAAATGTACATTACCAAATATTAGGTGACTCAAATCACAACACAGTTTTGACAGTCACTTACAATATAACGTACGAGTAGGATTAAACTTTGTAAACTTTGCAAGTCACGGTTTTTCGCAATAACTGCCGGTCGATTCTGTAAAAATCTCACCGTGAAATCATAAGTGAAGTGAGCACTTAATAGTGTTAATCCCTAGCGAATGACAGCTCACTCCACGCTCACTTCACCCAAGCTTTCACGGTGAGATGGTTACAGAATCGCACGGCTGTTCCATAGAATCGTATGTTTGTAGTCATCACTACATAGTATAAAACAAAGTCGCTTCCCTGTCTGTCTGTCCCTATATATGCTTAGATCTTTAAAACTAAGCAACGGATTTTAATGCGGTTTTTTTTAATAGATAGAGTGATTCAAGAGGAAGGTTTATATGTATAATACATACATAATATAGTAGAGGAACACTGGTAATTTTAGAGGTTTCTAATGTAATGTCGTAAATAAACACATTTTTTTGCGCTTACATTGTCAACGCTGGCTGAACCCGTCGAGATAGATCAAAATAATGTACTACAGTATTGTACACCTTAAAAAGGTCTACAAAAAAGTCCGCGATGGTATACGTCTATCTCTTAGGGATAACCCACAATAACCATTTTTTATCCTATACTTTTTACGAGAAATAATGGCTCTAAAATTATCAGTGTCCATTGCACCCGTGCGAAGCCGGGGCGGGTCGCTAGTATAAAATATTGTACTAACATACTTTCTATATTTTATTGAGTAATATTGTTATTTTGTTTGATGACTTTTATGTTTATTTTTTTATTAGTAATTACAAGTTATTCGTTTAATGTTATGTGGAGCAGTACTTGTTTAGTGTAATTTGACGGTTATCTGGGGTTAATTTTGTTAATTCTGTCATTCGTGGATCTTTGACAGTCGTTACGGCTCGTTGGTAGCCCGGAAGTCTGACAACCAGCCTTACCAAAGGGTACCTTATTACCCAGTAACTGGTTAGTGGAGGTCAGATAGGCAGACGCTCCTTGTAAAATACTGGTATTCAGCTGCATGCGGTTAGACTGGAAGCCGACCCCAACGTAGTTAGGAAAAGGCTAGGCAGATGATGATTCAACATTTTAACATAAAATCAACTCTATTAATTTTTTTTTGTTGTTTTTAATGTTACTTTGTTAGTCTTAAATGCTCCTTTTTACTATTTGTATTTTCTGTGTGTGTCCCAAATAAAATATTTTTCTTTCTTTCTTTACTTCAGTCATTTGAAAAATATGTACGTTAAATTGTAATGCTAATTTCTATTAAAACACAATAGTACAAATGAGGAGTTTTATTCTTTTAAACCTTGTATTTATACATTATGTTTATTGTGTGTATGTATGTAAATTCATTCATTCATACTGTAAAATAGTTCCCTCATAAGTCATAAACTCGAATAAAGCGGTAATATACAGTTTCCTGAAAGGAAATTCCTCGGAAACGTTATGTACATAGTGCATTATGTAAAGAAAACCGTTCCAACTTCAGTCGGTAAATACTGTTATGTACTGTAACACGCGTTTATTTAAAGTGGTTAAAACAATGATTTGAGAAAATTGGTGCAATTATGATTTGAGAAAATTGTGCAATTTTGACATAATTGGTGTAATTTTAATTTAAAGGAAATTGGTGCAATTTTAGTTTGAGAAAATCGGTGCAATTTTCGTTCGGAATTTAAATTATTTTTGGAAAATCGAGTTTGTTGTAAAAAGGTTTTAGTATTATTGTTACTTCTTTTAATTGTAAAGAAACCATAAAACTTTTTTGTGTTTACTCGTACAACATCGAAAGCTGAAAAAAGTCCTATCATAATATTCAGGACAGTGACATCTAACTACAAAGTTATTAAAAAAAAAAAAAACTAGTTAAAATATTTTAGAATGAAAAGTAAAATGTAATTGATAAATGTTATAGTGACTTTTAAAATGAAGTTAATTTTAATATTGTTAGTTATAAGTTCATTAGTAACTTTATCTGTTGAGAAGAAAAAAAAGAGTAAAAATAAGAAAACTAAAGAGGAATACGCGACATTTCCAGCCAGATCTCAGAACTGGACTTATGGAGGTATGATTACTAATATGATCACTTTCTATTAGAATAGAATATAATACTCTTTATAATGGATACCATCTCTATATATTATAACTAATACAAACTAATATTATAAAGATAAAAGACTCGTTTTTTTTTTGTTTGTTTGTTTGTTTCTCTTTCACGCTTAAACGGCTGAACAGATTTGGATGAAATTTGGCACATGGATAGACCATGACCTGGATTAGGATAAAGGATACTTTTTATCCCGATATTCTCACGGGATCGAGACCAATGCGGGTGAAACCACGGGGCAAAGTTAGTGTATAATAAACCACGGGTGAACATCCATTACGTGTAAAAAGTAGCCTATGTTCATCAGGGATAATGTCGGCTTATAATGGTAAAACAATTTTTCAAATCGGTCCAGTAGTTTCGGAGCCTATTCAATACAAACAAACAATCAAATCTTTCCTCTTTATAATATTAGCGTAGATAATTGAATTCACATATCGCGGTAAATAAAACTACAGGGAAATAATCTAATAAGGGAAACTAGACTAGATTAAAACGATAAAGTCGTATATTCACACAAGCATCCAGTTTGCAATATCCGGCAAAGAGGATGCTAGTGTGAATATGTATATTTAAACACGTACACTACTAAACGGGATCCTGCAAAAAACCGTACCTGCAAAAAACGGGATCTTGCCGTGGGAAAGGGCCCTAATTATAATAATAATAATAAGCTTTTTATTTCAGATAACCAGGGTCCAATTTGTTAGTAGTATAAAAACTTATAACTAGTGTTAATAAAACAACCCTAATATACTCGCCCCTGCCTGACCCATGCGTCGAGGTATCAATACAAATGTGAGCATTAATACATCGACCCACGTACAGACAGTCAAGTCTACTGGCTATCATTATGCCGAAGGATCCCCTGTCGTGCCATGCCGCAAGTGGGCGCAGGCGCTTATTTGTTCCTAATAATTAGTATGTTTCTAGAAAGAATAAATTATTTATAGTCGTATTTTGTCGGAACTGTATCTCAATTCCACTCACCTATACCACAGTAAATAAATATACAGTAGGTTATCTAAGGCCGCCCGCCGAGTTATTAGCCTACTCTTGCGTTGATACCCAGGGTTGTCACTTTTACTTTTAGTTAATATTTTCGAACAAGCTCAAGTATAAACGGGATACACTATGCTCAAGTATAAACGGGATAGAATTATTTTTGACGAAATTTGTTTACATTTTAGACGACGATACGCGCATCGACTTAATAAGTCGATGTACACACAAGTATTCGACTAAATAAGTCGATCGTCAGACTACCGGAACCATATTTGGATTGAACAACACATCAGACAATAGAAAAAATAATAATTTCAAAAGTAATTAATTTGCAATATTAATTATTGTGAAATTGCCCTTATTACAACTATACCTACGCGACAAATACGTTTACCTAAACGATGTTTCGTACTCAATCCTCTGTTTTATAGTAAAACTAGACTTCTTAAAATAAACTTTAGCTCTAAACATAGTATTCAGAAAAATGCGACTCGGCTACGCTATTAATAAAGCAAATAAACTGTGAAATAAACAATACAATACCACATTTTCTAATAATATTTAAGTATAAGTAGGTACTTACATTTCTGGCTGAGTAGGAAGTATGAAGAATGATAAGTCCGGGTTTGCGAAATCATTATTGAGGCACCCGAAAACACTACAATATTTTTTTCCCCTTTTTGAAGTCATGATACTCGTAATTTACGAGTAAGTGGCCGCCGCCGGCGAGAGTTGACGAACGCAAGCGGTCATGTAGCGTACGCGCGTGCTCACAGTCGCGCTGCACAGCCCGCACTGCCGCCACCTTATTCCCCCATATATTATGTTAGCGTGTGCGTGAAATCGCGTGCCGACATGGCGCGCGGCGCGCACGCACACATTCAAACCGAGAGCGGCACGTTTGTATGAAGATGTTTTACTGTATATTTACTGTGCCTATACCGTGCATGTTGACGATACTCAACGAGCTTGTGGAGACCAGCCGAGCCGATGTATTCTGTAAAAATCTCTATTCTATTCTATTTTTAATTATGACAAGTAAAATCGATGTCCACTATTCTGCCAATGTCCCATAAAAATCTCACCGTGAAAACTTAGGTGAAGTGAGCTGTCAATATTGTCATAACTAGCATAACGTGGAATGACAGCTCAATCACAATCTAAATAATTTTGAAGGATATTGCTAGTCCATTGCGTCATATGTTCGAAAAATTTGTCCGCTCAGCAACGTAAATAACGCAATGAATGTTGTTGAGCTGTCAAAATGAAAGTCATTGCTACTGTTGGTGTTTCACGCAATTACCCCGCATTATTTAGAAAATAAAGCTGAATGAAACCTTGTTTCTAAATCCATCATTCTCTTTTCCTTCCAGGCTGTGGAATAGCGGTTGGCAAGCAGACGGCACAGCGGCGTATTGTCGGCGGTGACGATGCTGGGTTCGGCACTTTCCCCTGGCAGGCCTACATCAGGATAGGATCCTCAAGGTTATACATTTCTGTACCTGCTGGCACAGTTGTGGCCAGCTTTTGTTTCAAGTGCCACAGTTATCGCCCATTTTAATAGATGTGGTACATTTGTGGCCAGTGGCTTTTGTGTGATGACATTAACTAATTGAGGTGTGACTTCATGACATATAACAAACAACACTTTGTCACAAAATACATTCATTTTTGTAGCCAGTAATTTGTTTCTGTTGTTACAATTCTGGCCAGTTCCATGACATTTCCACACACAACATTATTAGGTACAGACGCCAGCACACCAAGCTACCAGAAACTGTCAAATTTAAAAATCTATTTAAGATATTTGACAGATTGTAGTAGCTTGATGTGCTGGCGTCTGTACATTCAAATTAATTTAAATACAGCCTATCTATTCTGTAAATATCTCACCGTGAAAACAAAGGTGAAGTGAGTGTGGAGTGAGTCGTCAATAGTGTTAATCCCTAGCATCAGCATGACTCACTGCTCACTCTAAGCTCACTTCACCTTAGTTATCACGGTGAGTTTTTTCCAGAATCGACCGGTAGGGCGCGTTGTTCCGTCGATGACCGAATTATTTATATTAATTATCTTGACTCACCCTCTATCATATTTATGTATTATATTAACTATTTATCACACATTCTCATCCAACATCTCACAAACAGGATCTTGGACATAACAAGCCCTGGTTTCTGAAGGCCTTTTTTCTCATGAAACTGTGCGATATTGTAATTTAAACACACAACATAACAAATTCAGTTGACCCACTCTGTACTTAGTGTTATTCTCTAAACATCACTAGAACCGTAGAACGTTGTCTCGTTGTGTATCCGCGATTACTAACTTTAAAAACAAATGAGTTCGCTGTCGAATTGTATGCACTCACATGAGTGAGCAGTGCTGGCCCAGACAGGCACTTTGTGTAAGTAGCTTCATTATCACTGCTCTCAAAACTGTGAAAGAAAACATCGTGAGGAAACCGGCATATCCTCATCATCATCTGCCCAACCTTTTCCCAACTATGTTGGGGTCGGCTTCCAGTCTAACCGGATGCAGCTGAATACCAGTATTTTACATGGAGCGACTGCCTATCTGACCTCCACAACCCAGTTACTGGGTAATACGATACCCCTTGGTAAGCCTGGTTGTCAGACTTTCGTTCTTCTGACTATCCGCAACGACTGTCAAAGATCTACGAATTACAGCCGGGACCAACGGCTTAACGTGCTTTCCGAGGCACGGAGGGGTCTCGGTATCTAAAGATGGTCACCCATCCACAGACCAACCGCGGCAAGTGTAGCTTAACCTGATCGATCGACCTGTGCGGCTGTTATTATTTAGCCACGGGCCCCTCTTCGGCATAAACCGGCATATCCTAGAATAAAAAAATCGAAGACATGTGACATCTAACAAATCGCACCGGTTCCCATAGCAATAGTCCACTCCCTCTCACAGAGAGGAAGTCTGTGTCCCAACAGTGGGAACATTGTAGGCTGATTATGCTAGGTGAGTGAGGTTCCATCCATGTGAAGTTTACAGAATAGCATTACTACACCCCGCAGTGCGATTCTGTAACCATCTCACCGTGGACACTTAGGCGAAGTGAGCATGGAGTGAGCTGTCAGTGTCATCCCACCTGATACTAGGGATTGACCAAGCATACATTTACAATTATAATCGACGTCCGATGGGACTGGCATGTTATAAAAGTCCCTAATAATAAATAAAGAGAAAATAATAAACGAGATTTTAATAATATTAATAACAATGTCGATGCGTATTTTCATCAGTCTAGTAGCTGTGAATGTTTTATTTTAATTACTGCTCGTGCGTGACGCGCTCAACAGGCTATATAAGGACTAGTCTAGAAAAAAAAAAAAAGGAAAACCACATTGATATTCTGACTGAGTTTCTGTTCGACTATTTCATTTTAAAACCCCACAATATAGTAATGTTTAAAATGCTAGCTTTAAAATTATATAAAATTATCAAAAAGAATTAGGTAGCATAAAAATAGTATTAGAATCTCGATTATGGTTGTAAATATTTGCTTGGTCAATCCCTACCATCAGTGGGATGACACTGAAAGCTCCCTCCACGCAAGTTTTCACGGTGAGATTTTTACAGAATCGACCGGCAGTACACACGAATTTCACACATGGTTGTCACAGTTATCTGGCTAATACTAAGCCAATGTTCTCTGTACCATTTTGTATGAAAAGCACAGAATACTGCACAGTATACTTACATTGAATTAACATTGTATATTAACGCACTAATTTACTAAAAATGTTACTAATTGAGCGTTTTGTAATGGATTATTTGGTTCACGCAAATAGTTTGGTATCAATTGATTTTAGTAATATGCTCGCCCCAAATGACATAGGACCCAAAGTAACTAGTAAGGAGTCTGTTGCGCCACTTCTTCTTCCCAGCTGAAGCACTAGGAAGTGGTGAAGGGCGGGCGTCTTGGGCGACTGCCTTAATTATGTAATTTTGGCGTTCAAAAAGCGATCTTGACTTAATTTGAATAATAGTCTCTTGATTTAAATTTTTTGAGACATGGTAACTGGTGAAACGTACTTACGTTTTACCAGTTACCATGTTTAAAAAAATCTACACACCACTTGGTACATAAACTTCTGCCTGCCCATTTGGAAAATATAATCTTGATGATAAATACCCCGGTCCGTACCAAGAAGTTGAGGTTTACGAATAAAATATTGAACGAAAGCGGTCGAATTGAAAAGCTCTGTTTACGAGTTACGCTCATTCCCACTTAGACTGAATATTTGCGTGGCCTAAATATTCTAAATTGTGTAAATAGTGAGAGTGGAAATAATAATTGATTTCGTTTAGATTTATCATTGATTTGTCTAAATTTAATTAAAACGGGCTTTAAAAGTATATTTGTTACTGAAAGAAAGACTGTAGAACTCATTACACTTCTTTTTCCGTCATTGGTCAGGAAAAAAAAAATTCAATTTTTTTTTTGTATAATTTTTTTTTCTTATTATTTCCATTCAAAATCATGTCCATCAACAGCAACAACTAATTATTAATAATAATTAATTTATTAACATGAATTAATAATTAATTTTACAGATGCAACATGCTTATGTCGATATTCGAGCTTATCGGTTGGAAGCAGTGTTGGATAGAGAGGTAAATGTGCGAAAGAGATAGCATGATGTCCAGCAACTTCTACCTTTTTACTCTGTAGTGGGTTTAGATGACATGTTTAAGTTACGTTGCAAGACGTCACAGGAACGTTTTAGGCGATGGACTACTCTGTACGGAAAAACGCAACGAAAATTCGCGCGCGTTGTTCCGCTGATTGTGGCAACACGCGTTTTTTTGCTCTAATTTGGCACTTGCACAACATAAGGCATCATCATCTGCCTAGCCTTATCCCAAATATGTTGGGGTCAGCTTCCAGGCTAACCGGATGCAGCTGAATACCAGTATTTTACATGGAGCAACTGCCTATCTGACCTCCACAACCCAGTTACTCGGTAATACCTACTATAAGGCCGAGATTGATATACAACACTAGTTTTAGTATAATATGTGAAACCCGAAACACGTGTCTAGTATTTTTATGTAAAGAATCTATTTTTTTAAATTTTTAAAACTGTATCATGAAAAGACACAAAGTTATAAGCTTGTTATGTTACCTGCTTGTCCGTACAAAAAGATGGTTACGACTTACCACACGCCGCCGGCCGACCGGCCGTGACCTGTGTTGTGTGCACAGGATTGCGGATATGTACTTAGTTTCGCTCGGTGTCCAACTTGTAAGCTTTTTTAAATATTATTGGGACAAAATATAACATGGTGTAAAAATTATTGGAATCGATTCAGTTACTTATTCTGAATAAACTATATTCAGGTTTGCAATAATATACTAAAAATAATGTTGTCTATTAAACAAAATTAATTCGTAAATTGGTTAAAAATTACCTAATATTTTTATCAAAACTAGATAACGTCGAGTTTCTTAGCCGACTACTCTGAGAAGAGACATCGAAACTAACTCAGAAACCAAAATCTCTAGATATAGAGAGATCACTAGACTACCATGATTTATTGTTATAGATAATAACTGCCGCACAACTGTCAAACTAGAAGTGCAAGATAAAGACGGAAGCATGACTAAGAGCCCTTTCCCACGGCAAAATTCCGTTTTTTGCAGGCACGGTTTTTTGCAGGATCCCGTTTAGTGATCCAGTTTTCTGGATACTGCAAATAGGATGCTTGTGTGAATATATATATTATATTTAAACAAGTACACCACTAAGCGGGATTCTGCAATAAACCGTACCTGCAAAAAAGGGGATCTTGCCGTGGGAAAGGGCCCAAAGGGCTGATTTTTCAATCGACCGATAATTTTTATTCGTGGAATAAAAGTGACGTCTGACAGTTTTTGTATGGAAGAACTGTCAAAAATACAAAATTATTCCTCGGACAAAATTATTTGGCGTTGGAAAGATCAGCCGTAAAGCCACGGTTTCCTAGAAGAACAGTAGCCATTATATTCATTTTAAGGTGTGATGTCCTGTATTTGGATAGCCGTGACCGTTCACCGCTTTCTATGAAAACCAAAACTTTACCCAAATCATGTGCTAAGTTACATTTATTAGTCTCTGCCTAAAACTTGCTAAGTTGGAGCGTTTTCCCGCATATATTAGTCCGTAGCCTTAGGTCGAGCATGACATTGCATGAATATTATGTTGTTTCTAAAAAAGTGTGTATAGTTTTGCCAAAATTGAGTGGGATTTTTAATTCAATTTGGGTTATATAATGAAACTATTGTACTTCTCATAATAGGTAATATTTTCATTGATAGAATTATAATTAAATTATAACGTGGGAAACTAAAATAAGTTTAAAAAAATCTATGTATTGTTTTGTGGCGCACGTAACTTTAACATGTCTATTTTCTTTAATAGTGTAAAATACTTATTTAAAGTTTCGAATTTTTAAAATATTTAATATTTATTTAAAATTATATTACTATTTTATAATTATTTTAAATATTCGAATCATGTCATTAGCTTTTATTATGTATGACATCTTCTCTCTCTCTCTATCTGTACTTAGTATTAGATATATAGCGAAAATATAATTAGTAGTGAAATTGGTAATCTCACCCACTTTTTCGCACATTCCTCTTCTTTTTGAGTCGAATATTAAGGTTTTTTTTGCTAACAATTATTATTAACTGAATAACCAATTAACTACATATTTTATTTAATATTTTTTGTTTCTTTTTTTTTTAATTACAGAGGTAAGTGATTTTATTTTATTTTTTTAGTTATCGAAGCATGATTATGTGCTTTGCATGTTTCTTTAGTAGCGTAAAAGTTTAGATTTTAATTTTAAAATAAGTTTAAAAAAAAAACATTAATTATCTAAAAAAATTGACGCCTCATATCACAATTCTTAAAGTATAGGTTTTCTTTTTTTTTATTATATACCTTAAGGTCATACCCAGTATAAATCGCTTAGGGTAGATAGTTTAAAAGTGGCTTGTAAGTGGAATTATAATAATAACTCACTACAACCCGCCACGCGACGACAGGGCGCGGAAAACGGAGCCCATTTACCCGCGCGGAAGCGCGTTTTTATAAAATAATTTGTTTGTAAAAATCACGCGCGGAGGCGCGTTGTAGAGTGTGTTCCGACTTATACGTATTAGCGACAGCCACCTGTATCTAGGAGGCCAGCTCAAACCACAATTTTCCATAATCTTTCAGAATGGCAGAAGCTCTTTGTGAATGGTCGTCTTGCCGACCATGGTTTTATTGTTGTCATTAGGAATAACTTGTTCATTTAGTTTCCTTCGATGGTCATAGTTTATTATTTGTGACTTGCAAGTGAAAGCTATGTAAACAGAACCCAGCATTGCACAAATATGTTAGCGGTCACGCCCTTTATACCTGGAGGCTTTTATTTAGATAGTGAGTTTTTGTTTACATGTTTAATTTTTATACAACGTGTAACGTTAAATGCGCAAAACCTCAGACACCCCAACTGATTTTTAATTTAATTGACCTATTTCAGAGAGAAAATAAGTCATTAAAAAAATTGTAAAGGTTTTATGTGCTGTTTTAGTTTTACTGGCCATTCTGATCGTTTCTTGCGTCTGCGACGACGCTTTATCGAGGAATGAGTCATCACCGGGCCCCTGCGCCGCGCTGAAATTGGCTTGCTTGACCTACTAATAAATAGACACGGCAACGTTTTTATGAAGATTTTTTGAAAAATGTGACCGATATTAAAAAGTGGTTCAATTAATTCTGCTCGTTATTCTGATCAAACTATTTTCAGGTTTTGCGCATTTAACGTTACACGTTGTATATTATTTTTTTGCTTGAGTACGTATAGTTTTTATTGTATTTTTTTGGTTTATTGGCGTGGCTAGCTGACATTTAGCAAATAATTTAATTTAGTGTTCTGTGTCTTGTTATGTTAATTGCATACCTTGTATTGTATTCAATCAAGTCATTTCTAACTGAACAGACAGCTGTGCTACTGGGGAGTTTGTTGCGCCACTTCTTCTCCCCAGCGAAAGCACTAGGAAGTGGTGAAGGGCGGGCGTTTCGGGGGACTGTCTTTTGTAATTTTGACGTTCGACAAGTGTTGATTCTCGGCCTAGTTTGAATAAATGACTTTTGATTTTGGTCAGCTGCATAAAGGTACTGAAAAAAAGTTGTGCTTAAAGTACAAAGCCATGGAAGTAGTATGTAGTATAAAGTACATCAAACCATAAACATTTTCTTTTAACTTAACTGTCATCTTGAGTTGACGTCAAAGAGTACCAACTATTTAAAGGAAGCTGACGAGTTGTCATCAGATCATATTTTGTGTCACTCAAGCTGTATTGTGAAAATATTTTTATTACATTTTTTACCATAGCATTTTAGACGAGAGTTCATGACGAAAATTTCCTTTGTTAAATACGAAACTATAATTTGTAGATGGGCCACCAACAAGCCTGTTTTTGTTGGTTGATGACTCTAATAAATATAGTGTTCATAATTTCTTACATCGCATTTAGTATTAAAATGAAGACAAAACCGAAAAGTCAAAATAAAAACAATACATAATACTTATCTCTGGTTTGAACAGCTTTTTGTTATTCTCAAGACATTTACCTACGTCAAAATTAT
Source organism: Eremobia ochroleuca (assembly GCA_949629135.1). NCBI lineage: Eukaryota > Metazoa > Arthropoda > Insecta > Lepidoptera > Noctuidae > Eremobia > Eremobia ochroleuca. The sequence continues at coordinate 7,473,822 of OX451411.1, read as the reverse complement.
GGTTCCTTTTTACCCCGTGTCTTATCCAAAGCGACCGTCACATGCGTACGCTTATCGTATGACGTATCTACAGACACGATTTGATTGATCGCGCGTGTACGTATGTTCATACAAAAGAGCGAGGAACGCATACTCGCGCGGCAATCGTTTTAGGTTAGGACGCTGCCTTTAGATTTAGACTCACCACTGTACGTGTAGGCTGCACGTACAGTGGTAACTAATTCTTTTGAAACTCCGTACTACAATAGGCCAAAGTTACCTATGACGTGTAGCCTTATACTGTACGTGCAGAGGACAGATTTAATAGGCAAACCAGCTTCAGTTTGATCTGACCTTACTAACTGACTGATTTGCTCTAAGTAGTACGAATAGTCACTCCGGTTACCATAAGCACATTGGCTTTACAGCTAACTCATCAAAACCTCATTATTTTTATTTTGTTGTAACGATTGTTTCATGCTTTAATTATTTTTACCTAGGTCAGGTAAAGCCAATATTGCCACAAAGAAGAAGAGCTTCTGCTATCGCGTCTATTTCTTCCATTTTGAAGTCTACAACCCAAATATAAATCTCACTCCCCCATTAATTCAATTCCCCCAAATGTTTTCTCTAAATCCCCCAAATCTAATTTCGAAATTAACCGAAACCCTGTAACGTTTCAGATGCGGTGGCTCCCTAATATCGAGGCGCCATGTTGTGACAGCTGGGCACTGCGTGGCGCGGGCACAGCCACGCCACGTCCGCGTGACACTCGGTGATTACGTCATCAATTCCGCAGCGGAACCGCTCCCCGCGTATACGTTTGGCGTACGGACGATCAAAGTGCATCCCCTGTTCAAGTTTACGCCACAAGCTGATAGATTTGATGTCGCTGTGTTGACGTTAGACAGAAATGTGCACTACATGCCTCATATAGGTGAGTATGGGACTTTCATTTGTTTATTTATGCAATGGCTTCGGTGAAAAGGATTAGACTAGGCGTTCAAATTAAGAACAAGTCCACAACTCAACTTCCAGCGTTTTGAACCGACACTAACCGTCATTTGATTGGTTGAAACTAGTTTTAATTAATAAATGCTTGAGTATTGAGTGAGGTTCTGTAATACGGGACTAAGAGTTTCACTCCGATCGGATCTGATGAGCAGTATGCGATGATCAGCTGGTCGATTCTGTAAAAATCTCACCATGAAATCATAGGTGAAGTGAGCAGTCAATATTGTTAATCCCTAGCATTAGTCTACTGAATCTCACTTTTATTTCTCTCTCGCTATTGCAAGTAAATATAAACTGACCAATGAGGCACCTTACCTTTTACCTTCTAGACAAGCCATAGACAAGCACAGCAGCTTTATTTTATAAATTACCTGTAAAAATAAGAATTTCCTTCATCAAACTCTATTTGGGCTAATTTTTCAATTGACGGATATTTTTTATTCAAGGAATAAAATTGACGTCTGTCAGTTTTTGTATGGAAGAAGTGTCAAAAATTCAAAATTATTCCTCAAATAAAACTATCTGGCGTTGGAATTAACGTCAGCTCTACGCACAAAACTACCAAAACCTCTTCCAAATCACTAACATTTTTAATTTTCTCATTACAGCCCCAATCTGCTTACCGGAGCGAGGATCCGACTTCCTGGGGCAGTACGGCTGGGCAGCGGGGTGGGGTGCTCTAAGTCCAGGTTCCAGGCTGCGACCACGGACACTGCAGGCGGTGGATGTGCCTGTACTGGATAATAGGGTCTGCGAGAGGTGGCATAGAGCTAATGGTATGTTTCTATTTCAATTTCTTTTTTAATCTAACGTCTCGTCGCTTATAAGCTAGTTTAGAAGTTACTTTAGTGACTTTCTCCCAATCATAAACAGTTTATATCAGGCTCGTAGACCACAACTGCACCCTAATTGCGTAACACACTATTCCTCTCAATTTGAATCATTTTGAAGCATATTGCTAATCCATTGCTGCATATGTTCGAAAAATGTGTCTGTTCAACAACGTAAATAACGCAATGAATGTTGTTGAACTGTCAAAATGAAACCCATTGCTACTGATAGTGTGTTACGCAATTACCCTGCTGATTTGTTTCTTAAATTGTAATTATTCGTTACTGGTTATTAACATTAAAAAAAACGACGGGTTGCACTCCAGGAGTGCCGGCAGAAGTGAAAACTTGAATATTAACGTTGTGCATTTTCGATATTTTGGAATGGTTAGGGAATAATTTTGCACGAATTGCTTTAATTATCAGTATAAAAGTACTATCATTTATGTGGCAGAATACAATATTTATTTATTGCGCTATCGTATACAAACATGACAATTTATATTACATTAAAAAGTTTATCTCTCAGAAAAATCAACTTCCATCCACATTCGCGCAAGCGCCCTGCGCCGCCTAAACGAAACAGCAGGCGCAGGCATACATTTTCGCCGCGCCGTAGAAAGAGAGGGGGATACTTCCTCTCCTACGCCGCGCCGGCTGTCTACTCTCCATCCGTCTTAGCAATTTTCGATCAGGTCACGTGTCCTGACGCGAGTTTAACACTTTTTGCCCATTACGAAAAAAGTGTACAACGCCGCTAAAGAAGTTTTCACTTAAAAAAAAAATATATATAAGAAGCCATATCCCAATTTAGTTCCAATTCATAACCAGCTGATCACAAATTCCGTGCGTTTCTTTCAACTACATTGTTTAACAACCTCTTTCTCAATTTCCAGGTATAAATGTGGTGATATACCCCGAAATGCTTTGCGCGGGCTACCGGGGCGGTGGCAAAGACTCCTGTCAAGGTGACAGCGGAGGGCCACTCATGCTCGAACGGACAGGACGCTGGTACCTCATAGGCGTCGTCTCCGCAGGGTACTCCTGTGCCAGCAGGGGCCAACCGGGTATATACCATCGTGTTGCCCACACGGTAGACTGGATATCCCATGCCACAACACTGTCATAGCATCGAGATAAGTGAAGTGATAACGAAACTGTAGAGTGTTTGCCCAAAGTGCCTCTATGACGCTAGTGTGGTTAAAAGTTAAAATAAGACTTAAATGAAGAGGCTTGAATGAATTTGATTGGCTGCTGAATTTTGTGCTAAATTTTAAGTAGTGAAATTTTAGTGTAAAGCCGTTGGGTTAACTTTTAGGCACAGTAGCGTCAGTTTGAGCGGTATTTTTTGGAAATGGAGGCCGAATTTTTTAGACTGGTTATTTGACGACTCACTGAATATGATGAGTGCTAAATATAGTTCAAATATCACTGTTAGTTTCTGTTTTTTGTAAACTATAGACAACGATGAAATATTTTAAATTATATTTAGTGTTTATTGAATTATATTCAGCGACTCGGTGTGAAAACGCCTTGAAAATTTAAAATTTCAATGTAACTATTGTGTCGTATTTTGCAAATCAAATGTCGTAGAAATTTATTAATTGGCCTTTTGTCGTATTAGCGACAGATTTGATATTCAAAGGGTTTCAATTTAGCAAACGGATAAAAATAATTAGCAAAAAATGAAAAGAGATTATATTTTTCAATTTAATGTGTACATTACAATCCAATGCTTTAATTTTAGTCGTAAATAACAATAAAAAAATCTTTGTCTTGAAATTCAACCATGTAAAATGTAGAAATACTTTGCAAAAGTATTGTGTATAAATATAAATAAAAAATACCCTCCGTTTGGCTCAGAAATAGTCAGGTAAAAATGTGTATTTTTTATAAAGCAACTGTGTTAATATAAAATACACTACAGGAAAAAACAACGAAAGAAACCAATTGTCGTATTGTCGTACTGAATACGACAAAAAGTTTATGTCAATATTTTTAAATTACCAACGACTTACGTTTAGTAGATAACCCTATTCCACCAAATAGTCAATAGAATTACCATTTTTATTTTATTTCTCTAAAAAAATCTCTATCCAAAAACTCACATGTTTTCTAGACTCGTTTATATTTAAGGTTTTATTGTGATAAAATGCTAAATTCATTGAGAAATATTGTTGCATAAATACTCACTAAAAAGCAATATTAACATAATATGGAGATATACTTACTTATAATAATAGTGCCTTATTTAAAGCGCAGAGATTGGAGTTGATTGTTCGTTACAAACATTTTGTGCAACACTGGTGCCCAAGATAGTGCAAAGTTTATGCATAGATTTGTGCAAAGGTCGTGGACAGGTCTGTGCAAAGATTTTGTCCATAATTATTGTGCAAAACTTCCAAAGTGAATATAGAATACAAGTTCTTATTTAATTTGACAACATGTAACAATATTTAACTTAAACACTCCGAATGACTAAATAATCCAATGATATAAAATCTGCGTAGTTTGTGAACAACAAGTTTCTTCATTCTCTGAAGTTTTAAAAATTACTCACGCCTTTTGTAAATATCCTGCTATGTGTAAATACGTGACAAAATATTTTTACAAGATTTTTACATTTTCTACCATTTTTTTAATGTAAATAAATTAATTAAGTATTAATTTAAAAAAGCGCTTGAAGTAAGTTATTCTGCTTTTAATTTATTTTGTACCATTTTCTTCTATTTTTTGTTAAAAACTAATTTTAAGGTTTTTTTTTATTAACGGAGACAAAAATCGTTGTTGATAAAATACATTATTTAATGTTAATTTAATAAATTGTATTTATTGTTAATTTAAACAAGTGTTTTATTAAAGTCTACAATACAGTGTTACTCTGTCTTACAGGATTTTTACTTTTTATTAATTATGATTACAATAAATAGTTCTACTTTAATTATAATAACACTATTCGATCTTTAAAAAACAAAAGTTAAAAAATCACCTTCACTACCGCCACCGCACCGACGAGAAAGCGACTAGCCATCAACCATTTTCTCGCTCAAGAAACGCAAAAAATATTGTATGTCTCGTGTAAGTAAAAGAGAAGAAGATATCAATAGTTGATCACTGACTGTTCACACCGCCGCGAGTGCTGCAGTGCGATTCTGTAAAAATCTCACCGTGAAAACTTAGGTGAAGTGAGCGTGGAGTGAGCTGTCAGTGTCATCCCACCTGATACTAGGGATTGACCAAGAATACATTTACAATCATAATCGAGATTTTAATAATATTTTTTATGCTAATTCTATTGATAATTTTATATAATTTGAAAGCTAGTATTTTAATTGTCAAAATATTACTACTTTAATCTGGGAAAAAAAAGAAAAAACAACAAAATTGATATTTTGGCTAAGTTTCTGTCTTGTTATTTTATTTTAAAACCCCACAAAATAGTAATGTTTTGAAAACTAATATACTAGTTTTGAAATTATGTAAATATCAATAGAATTAACATAAAAAAATATTATTAAAGTCTCGATTAAGATTGATAATGTTTGCTTAGTCAATCCCTAGCATCAGTGTGATGACACTGACAGCTCACTCCACGCAAGTGTTCACGGTGAGATTTTTACAGAATCGACCGGCTGGTTTGGTCTTGTTCTTAGCAACAAGAGCTGTCAAAGTGAGTAGGTAGTCGTTCAGCGACGCTCGCTTGGGGGGAGAACACTCACTGAGATATTCACGCTTAGAACATAAATGCATACCAGGGAGTAATCGTTCCTCGCCGTCGTGCACTCAATGCTCTTTGCTCGCCGTCTTTTTAGTTGCTAGCTCGAATCGCTTCCCGTTAATCGCCGGCGGGGGCCCTAAGTACTTTTATTATATTTTAAACATATTTTCACGAAGTGAAATATTATAAGCAATCATGTTTTGATGACACTGATTTGACTAGATTATTCACAAAATTCCTGACTAGATAAAAGTAACAAAACAATCATTAAAAATAAAAATACATTATAAAAATAAACCAGCAAATCACCAGCCAATAGGAACGCGGTGCGTGCGAACGAATTTCTCTAACAAATCGTACAGAGGGCGGTAGTATCGGTTGAGGGCTGCTGCGGATATGTCGTGTTCTCTTGTAGTTGCTTCCAGGATTTCACTCCAGTGCTGGGAGTGGCCACGGGACATGAAATCTCTGTAAATATGAAACAAAGAAGGTTATAGTTGGCCCGTAACTGAAAGCTACCGTTCAAATTATCTGTAAGGCTTCAAAAGTATGACCTACGGCCGTGCTTGCTTGTCCCTTTGATGTGTATCTTCTCAAACCGTTGAAATCCAAACCTCTCATTATGGAAATTTTATTATTTATTTATTTATTTCATCCACGATTTTATATCCACGAAAATACTGGTATTCAGCTGCATCCGGTTAGACTGGAAGCCGACTCCAACATATTATTTTTTATAGATTTCATCCACGATTTTGCTTATTATATTTTGAAGAGTCGTTAAAATGCCGGGTCTCGAATACCAGTCGTTGTATACAGGGTGGCACGGACAGATTTATGGTGAGGTATAGTTTGCGCGTTCATGTAGAAATTTTTCGCCGGTTATAAATAGAAAATTGCTGTTTCATAGAAAAGTGAAACGCTTACACGGTCAAATTGTACTGAACAGCATTTTTTTTTTTTTTAAATAATTGGCTAAAAGTTTCAACACATGGTCGTTCATTCGTCGACATCCCTTCTGTATTAAAACATCAGTATTACGGGGGCCTTTTACTTCACTCAAAAAACCTTCACAGCATTTAACTAGATCCTTGCCTAGCCTCATCCCTGCTCATCTCAAAGTTCCTCACCCCACCTAGCCTGAACTGCGCACAAATAAGAATAATCAGCCAATAAAATTCTCACTGCTAGGAAAAACACCTCTTTTCTGTGAAAGGAGGAACCGTAATAATGCGGGTTGAGAGCAGTTTGATTATTTGACTCTAGAAAATGCCGAATTCCTCACAATAAAATTATGAATCCATTTTTTTTAAGACAATTACTTCAAGATCTTCCCAGCAGCTTTAGACCCGTATATGTCGCATCTGGTCAAGGTGATGGTCTCTGGAATTGGTCCCTCGGCACTGCGGCGGCCGAAGACTGCTGCTTTACATAGCTTCTCGAAGAGCTGGTGTTGGAGGAAACTGCTTAGGAAATACCTGCAAAAAGATGCGTCAATGGGTTATACAACGTTATTTTTAGTATATTGCAAACCTGAATACTCGTATAGTTTGTTCCGAATAAGTAACTGAATCGATTCCAATAATTTTTACACCATGTTATATTTTGTCCCAAAAATATTTAAAAAAGGTAACAAGATGGACACTGAGTGACACTAAGTACATATCCGCAATCATATGCGCACAACACAGGTCACAGCCGGTCGGCCGGCGCGGCGGCGCGTGTTAAGTGGTAACCATCTTTTTGTAGGGACAATCAGATAACATAACAAGCTTATAACTTCGTGATTTTTCATGAAGCAGTTTTGAAATGTTGTACATATAATAGATTATTTACATAAAAGTACTAGACATGTTTTTCGGGTTACCCATTTACTAAAAATAATGTTGTATATACTTCAGAAGAATTAACGATTACGCCAAAAGCTTAGTAGTTTTATCAAATTACATTATATCCTTGAAGTTAACTTTGAAGGAAGAGTACTAAATTGAAACCCCATAAAAATAATCGTAGAACAACAGACATACTGAAGGACACGATAATTTAGGCTCACTTGTAACAGATTCAAATGATAAAAATAGTATAAATTGGAACAATGCAAATTATTTTTATTTATTCATTTTATTAAAGTACAAGTGGTAACGAACGTAGGAGGCGTTTTGTAGTTTCTGCCTACTCCCGAGGCGTGAGTTTTTGTATGTGTCGCAGATGGATTGTCGAATCCGCTGGTTTACAAAACAGTTTCGTTATGTAAAACAGCTGAACGACGTTTAGTGAATATCCATAATTACTGAACTAAAAATAAATTTAAAAAAATGCATAAAAGTTTTGCATTTATCAATGCAGGGTAGAGTTTATGTAAAACACCGTGAAATGAAACGCCAGATTATTAATACAGGCCTGTTAGTCTAGTGGTCAGTGGCCCTGACTGCTATACGCAAGGTCGTGGGTTCGATTCCCACCCAGGAGAAATGTTTGTGTGATGAGCACGATCATTTGTTCTGTGTCTGGGTGTAATTTATCTATAACTAGCGACCCGCCCCGGCTTCGCACGGGTGCATTGGAGAAACACTGATAATTTTTAGAGCCATTATTTCTCGTAAAAAGTATAGGATAAAAAATGCTTATTGTGGGTTATCCCTAAGAGATAGACATATACCATCGCGGATTTTTTTGTAGACCTTTTTAAGGTGTACAATACTGTAGTACATTATTTTGATCTATCTCGACGGGTTCTGCCAGCGTTTACAATGTAAGCGCAAAAAAATGTGTTTATTTACGACAATACATTAGAAACCTCTAAAATTATCAGTGTTTCTCTACTATACTATGCATGTATTATACATATAAACCTTTCTATTGAATCACTCTATCTATTACAAAAAACCGCATCAAAATCCGTTGCGTAGTTTTAAAGATCGAAGCATATATAGGGACAGACAGACAGGGAAGCGACTTTGTTTTATACTATGTAGTGATATGTATGTATTTAGAAATATATATGTATGTTTATCAGTTGTCTAGTACCCATAGCACAAGCTCTGCTTAGTTTGGGACTAGATGGCGTTGTGTGAAAGTTGTGTTGTGGAAGATTATCGGTTGTTTTAAAGAGTCTTGCAACATTTTTTTGCTTTTTTTGAAATTTTATTTATATTATTAAGTTACAACTTTGAACGATAATATAATCGCCATCGCTATCTATGACCTCCGCCCAACGCTGTGGTAGCTTCTCTATTGCTCTCGCCCAATACTCTGATGACCGCGTGTTAAAAAAATCAGTAACTGCCTTTTCGAGTTGAGCCCGATCGTCGAATTTTTTATCCTTAAGATGCTGCTTGAGATCCCGGAACAGATAAAAGTCCGATGGAGAATGGTCTGGGGAATAGGCAGGATGCGGTAGTACTTCCCAGCCTAGCTCCAGAATTTTCTGTCGGGTCTTTTTCGCAACATGTGGACGCGCGTTATCATGTAACAAAAAAACTTGTTTACGTTTCGGGCGATTTTGGCGGACTACATCGGCTACCTTCTGTAGTTGTGCAGCATACACTTCCGCTGTTACGGTGGCACCAATGTCTTGGAACTCGAAATATAGCATTCCTTGAGCGTCCCACCAACAACAAAGAAGTACCTTTTTCTCGAATGATTCAGACTTGGTTGTTTGTGAGGCTGTTCGCCCCTCTGAAGCCACTGACGTTTTCTACTGTGATTCACGTACAACATCCAGCTTTCATCTCCAGTAACGATATCTCGTAAAAGTCCTTCCTATGGGGACGAAGAAGCAGTGACTCGTAGATGCTGATGCGTGAAGCTTTGTCTGAATCTCGAAGTTCGTGGGGGACCCATCTCGAAAGGATTTTTCGATAACCGAGTTCATGTAGGTGATTGGCAACTGTCATATGGTTACAGCCGAGTGTCGCTGCCAATTTGCGGGTGATAGCATTGGGCGCCTCTTTCAGTGGGCTTCGCAAAGCTTCTTCATTCAGAACTGATGGGCGACCAGAGCGTGGTTGAAATATCTCCTTATTCAAACCGTTGATACCAACGACATACGGTGGAATAGTGAGCGACGTTCTTCTTGAATGCAGCACAAATGTTAGCGGTAGCCGTCCTTGCATTATGTCCTTGGAGGAACTCGTAATACGCAATAGCACGAAGTGACGGTTGACTAATCGAAGACATTATTGCAGCTTGCACTGCACGTCACGCTTTTATATACCCTCCGGGTACAAGCTACGAGAAACTTCTACCATATTATACTACTAGATTCCGCTAACGAAGTTTCTAGAAAATTATAGAAATAAAACAAAAAAATGTCGCAAGACTTTTTATACAACCGATATTATTATTATTATTAAATTTTTTCGCTCGTGGCTCTGTGAGTCATAATAACAATAATGGCGACCGAGACAGAAAAAATAAACATAAAACGAGTAGGTAGTAAGAGTGAAAATGTAACTCCGGTGAAAACAGTGTTTTTTATGATAAAATAGTGATAACTATAGAAAATTACTAGTCCTGACATCTCAATACAGCAGGACCGTTTCGATGAAGAATGGGAAAAATTCAGATGCTTGCCTTTAAATGCACTTCGCCTTAACGCTTTGAGCGGAACTTCTGGATATTCAATGTTTGTTGCGCGGCGCACTAATTTCTCATACAAAATAAATGACGTTGCAAATGTATGCGTAATTAGAATAAAAGTGTGTGAGTAGCCTTATAAAATGTACAAAAAAAACTAACGTGGAGTGGCGCTAGTAGTCCGAAAATTTAAACTGATACGGCGCGATGACGTAACTTCAAGGAATCAGTATAAGCCGCAGCCGTTAATACACGTTCTTTAAAGAAAGACATATGTTTTGCTGACGTGATTAAACGTTGTGTCAAATAGCGTTTATCAAATTTTACGTATTGTAACGTTGCTCCGCCCAAAGTGTTAAGAAGTTCGAGGGCTATTTATAGGACTTAAATCGACTAAAACCACCTATCTTCGCCACATTTTGTAGATCATTGGATACTGGGAATCTTATCAGAAATACATACACACAAGCTAATGACTAATACCTGATATACGGCGTATTATCCGGCACATGAAATTTCGCTCCCGCATCAAAATACTCTTCTCCCCTAAAACCAGGTGGCGCTATTCCTTGCAACTCCATAGCCATAGCCCAGAACTCCTGATTATCTCCCTTCAAACTACCCTCAAAATACTTCCATCTGTATTCATCTATTAAAAGGGAAAATGGTATTTGTGGAAGTTTATTAAGAGCTTGTTTTAGTAAAAGTATTGTGTCGGTAGTTATATCTTTCTCGTCGCATAATTTTGGTGGTTCTTCATTGATTTTATGATTTTGTTTTTTAAATGGGAGGTCTTCAGATTTCAATGTGTTAACAGTATCATAATATTCTTTTGTATTTACTGTTCTTATTAGATCTTGAAGTATTTTTTCTCTCCTTTTGTCTTCTATGTCTGTCTTTTTATTATTATCTTTCTCATTCTTAGATGCTTTATCAACAGCATTATTTTTGTCATCATTATTAGGTATGTTTTCAATTACAGGATGTTCTGAATTGTCATAATTATATGTGTATAGTAAAGAGTCGTTTATAAGACCCAGTCTATTTAAATGTTGTGGTGTTAGTACTCCATACATTATGGTGTCTCCTATAGTTTCGTGTAGGGCTGTGTTGGCTTGCTGTAAAAGAAAGGGTACCTATCAATTTTGCATGCTTACTTGATGCTTTAAAGAGGTTACAGAAAGAAGCTACACCTAGCGATTATCTTTCAAAATTGAACACAGCCAGTAGCGTCAACATTGCTGTAAACTCTACTAGAATCTTCTTCGATATAATTTAAATCGACCGTTTGGATCTGTTTTTTTTAGTATGTATAGAAATAATGTAACAATATGACGGAAATTACAACTTTTTTGTACTCACCCTAAACAAAGCCGGTTGATTTTCATACGCCATGTAGTATTGAATATGACCAAATTCATGATGAAGCACGTAGAAATCTTCCTTTGAAGTGTCTGAGCAATATAACAGTCTGAAATAAATGCAAAGGTTAGTGAATTGCGAAGTACGGTAGTTGAAAATCCGCATAAAATGTTACTGCTACGTCATTGGCAACACTAACCGAAAGTCGCCATCTTGGAACATGTCCGCCGCGGTACCATGACAGCGCGTGTCACTGTTGTTTCCCCGCGCAAACACAGATTCGCGCCAAAATTTTTCTGTCATGGCGGGCAAGCCGAGCGACTGGTAGAAATCTTCTGCTCTTTTTGCCTGGAAAAAAGGCAAAACCCACTTTTAGATTGTCAATATTTATACACTTTTGTAATAACTAAATATTTCAGTGCAGAGTTTTTAGTTTATTAAACCATTTTTCAGCTGTGCTGCTGGGGAGTTTGTTGCGCCACTTCTTTTCCCCAGCGAAAGCACTAGGAAGTGGTGGGCGGGCGTTTTGGGGGACTGTCTTTTGTAATTTTGACGTTCGAAAAGTGCTGATTCTCAGCCTAGTTTGAATAAATGATTTGTGATTTTGATTGATTTGTTTTATGCGGGTGAAACCACGGGGTGCAGTTAATTTAAATATATATATATATCCGTAGAACAATTTCTATGGAAACGCGCGCGACACTTCACACAGGGGCGACCTGTCGCGCCGCAACATGGTTGCGCCGTGACTCCAACAGGAACATTTTGTATGGCGACGCGGCGATATCGCGGTAGCGGCCGCAATTCGCGTCGCTCTAGTGTGAAAGTTGTTGCGGCGCAATAATATCGCAGAATCGCCCCGCGCCACGTCGCGCGACAAGTCGCGCCAGTCTGAACGAGCCTTAATGTGTAACTTACCATGTGCATTACAGTCCAATTCATCTTCTTGATACTCGAATCCAAATCTATAGTCTGTGGTAACAGAAGATCCGCCAAAGGTTCCCAGTTCTGCGACCAAAGATTACCTGAAACAATTTAAACGACGAAATTATATTAGGTACAGTACTTTGCAAGCCGCTAAAGTAATTAAGAATTACCATTGTTTAATGTTCCGTGTGGTTCTTGAAAGTTAATGGGCTTTGCAGATCAGTCAGGTTGTATCATCATCATCTGCCTAGCCTTTTCCCAACTACGTTGGGGTCGGCTTTCAGTCTAACCGGATGCAGCTGAATACCAGTATTTTACATGGAGCGGCTGCCTATCTGATCTCCACAACCAAGTTACTGGGTATTACGGTACCCCTAGGTAAGACTGGTTGTCAGACTTTCGGGCTTCTGACTACCGTATCGACTGTCAAAGATCTACGAATGACAGTCGGGACCAACGGCTTAACGTGCTTTCCGAGGCACGGAGGGGTCCCGGTATGTAAAGATGGTCACCCATCCACAGACCAACCGCCGCAAGCGTAGCTTAACCTGATCGATCGACCTGTGCGGCTGTTATTATTTAGCCACGGGACCCTCCTTGTATGTCGAACATAAATATAATTCGCGAGCGTAACAAATATGTGTTTACAGCCCAGCTAGATGGACGGACGACCTAAAGAAGGTGGCTGGGGTAGACTGGATGCGGAAGGCGGAGGACAGGGTGTTGTGGCGCAGTCTGGGAGAGGCCTATGTCCAGCAGTGGACTGCGATAGGCTGAGATGATTGATTGATACTTGTTACGCCAGCGAATCATACTTTGTTCAACATGCAACCTGACATTGAACGGCAGGGTAATCGCGTAACACACTATCAGTAACAATGGGTTTCATTTTGACAGTTTAACAACATTCATTGCTTTGTTGAGCAGACATATTTTTCGAACATATGGAGCAATGGATTAGCAACATGCTTCAAAATGATTCGAATTGAGAAAAATAGTGTGTTACGCAATTAGGTTGCTGCAAATTGCAAAAAAAAAATCTTAAGAAAATTTCTAACGCGTCGCCCTTAGTGATTATGACAAGGACATAGACAGCACTCTTCTCTGAAAAACTATACGATTCCAGCTGTATTCACATTTTTTCTGATGTGGTAATAATTATGACGAATTGGTGACACGTAAAAGCTTTAGGAAAATTGATGTGACAGCCATGTAATTCCCGAATCAACACACAAAAATAGTGAGAATCTGTCAATAAAGCCATCTATTTTGACATATCAAATTCGTCTATTTAGGGATTTGATACGTCAAAATTGATCCTCCGGGGTAATTCTACACACACTAACCATAGGTAGGAATGGCTTTCATTTTGACAATTCAACCACATTCATTGCGTTATTTAAGTTGTTGAGAAGACAATTTTTTCGAATATATCGGGTGACTGGTAATTAGTGACCGATACTTAAACATATGATTATACTCATGACAACAAACAAGTTTTATAATGGGACAAAAAGTTAAATGAAGAAAAAAAAATCAGCTGTTCCCTACATTTTGACGACACGTACGAACATAAATGTTCAAAAGAAATAAAAGGGAACAGCTGATTTTTTTTTCGCGATTTCTGATTTGGTCCGATTAAAAGTTGCTTTTGCGTTATTTAAGTTGTTGAGAAGACAATTTTTTCGAATATATCGGGTGACTGGTAATTAGTGACCGATACTTAAACACATGATTCTACTCATGACAACAAACAAGTTTTATAATGGGACAAAAAGTGAAATTACGAAAAAAAAATCAGCTGTTCCCTACATTTTGACGACTCGTACGAACATAAATGTAGGGAACAGCTGATTTTTTTTTCGCGATTTCGAATTTGGTCCGATAGTAAAAGTTGTTTGTAATGATGAGTAGAATTATGTGTTTAAGTATCGGTCACTAATTACGAGTCACCCTATATGAAGCAATAGATAAGCAATATCCTTTGAAATGCTTTTATTAGATCGTGATTGATTGTATGTTTCGCAACTAAGATGCAGACAGTGTTATTATTTGGCATAATAGAGGCGATTCTTACAAGTATTCTTTGAGCAACCGGACTCCTATTACGTACGGGTAAAAAGATTATCATACAAACAGACAGCGTAGGTTTGGTAATAGGGTATCCCTTGGCAATCCTTTGGTATTTACGACACCCTAAAGCCAATCGCACATGACAGCCGTAGCGGGCCGTAGCACACCACATTTTTATACAAAAAAGTACGGTGCGGCCCGCCTGTAGTGAGCGTTGGTTCATAGAAAATGTGCGAAAGTGATGAAGGAGAATTTTTGCAATGTGGCACGCCCTATTTCTAACTAGTCTTACCTAAAAAGTAGCCAGACAAGTGTGTAAAATTACTTGCGATCTTTATTCTTGTCAAAATAAGGTTACTGTTAAGTTGCTCCCACTGACAAGTCTGTCAAAATCATTGCGATCTTTATTCTTGTAACAATAAGGTTGCTGATAGGTGGCTGTGACAAGTCTGTAAAATTACTTGCGATCTTTATTCTTGTCACAATAAGGTTGCTGTTAGGTTGCTACCACTGACAAGTCTGTTAAAATCATTGCGATCTTTAGTCTTGTCACAATACACTGCTGTTAGGTTGCTGCCACTGACAAGTCTGTCAAAATCATTGCGGTATTTATTTTTGTCACAATAAAATTGCTGTTAGGTTGCTACCACTGACAAGTCTGTAAAATTACTTGCGATCTTTATTCTTGTCACAATGAGGTTGCTGTTAGGTTGCTACCACTGACAAGTCAGTTAAAATCATTGCGATCTTTATTCATGTCACAATAAGGTTGCTACCATTGACAAGTCTGTAAAATTACTTGCGATCTTTATTCTTGTCACAATGAGGTTGCTGTTAGGTTGCTACCACTGACAAGTCAGTTAAAATCATTGAGATCTTTATTCATGTCACAATAAGGTTGCTACCATTGACAAGTCTGTAAAATTACTTGCGATCTTTATTCTTGTCACAATGAGGTTGCTGATAGGTTGCTACCACTGACAACTCAGTTAAAATCATTGCGATCTTTATTCATGTCACAATAAGGTTGCTACCATTGACAAGTCTGTAAAATTACTTGCGATCTTTATTCTTGTCACAATGAGGTTGCTGTTAGGTTGCTACCACTGACAAGTCAGTTAAAATCATTGCGATCTTTATTCATGTCACAATAAGGTTGCTACCATTGCCAAGTCTGTAAAATTACTTGCGATCTTTATTCTTGTCACAATAAGGTTGCTGTTAGGTTGCTACCACTGACAAGTCAGTTAAAATCATTGCGATCTTTATTCATGTCACAATAAGGTTGCTACCATTGACAAGTCTGTAAAATTACTTGCGATCTTTATTCTTGTCACAATGAGGTTGCTGTTAGGTTGCTACCACTGACAAGTCTATCAAAATCATTGCGATCTTTATTCTTGTCACAATAAGGTTGCTGTTAGGTTGCTGCCACTGACAAGTCTATCAAAATCATTGCGATCTTTATTCTTGTCACAATAAGGTTGCTGTTCGGTTGCTGCCACTGACAAGTCTGTCAAAATCATTGCGATCTTTATTCTTGTCACAATAAAGTTGCTGTTAGGTTGCTGCCACTGACAACTCTGTCAAAATCATTGCGATCTTTATTCTTGTTACAATAAGGTTGCTGTTAGGTTGCTGCCACTGACAAGTCTGTCAAAATCATTGCGATCTTTATTCTTGTCATAATAAGGTTAATCATAGGTTGCTGCCATTGACAAGTCTGTCAAAATCATTGCGATCTTTATTCTTGTCACAATAAAGTTGCTGTTAGGTTGCTACCACTGACAAGTCTGTAAAATTACTTGCGATCTTTATTCTTGTCACAATAAGGTTGCTGTTAGCTTGCTACCACTGACAAGTCTGTTAAAATCATTGCGATCTTTATTCTTGTCACAATAAGGTTGCTACCATTGACAAGTCTGTCAAAATCATTGCGATCTTTATTCTTGTCACAATAAAGTTGCTGTTAGGTTGCTACCACTGACAAGTCTGTCAAAATCATTGCGATCTTTATTCTTGTCACAATAAAGTTGCTGTTAGGTTGCTACCACTGACAAGTCTGTCAAAATCATTGCGGTATTTATTCTTGCCACAATAAGGTTGCTGTTAGGTTGCTGCCACTGACAAGTCCGTCAAAATCATTGCGATCTTTATTCTTGTCACAATAAAGTCGCTGTTAGGTTGCTGGCGTTAACAAGTCTATCAAAATCATTGCGATCTTTATTGTTGCCACAATAAGGTTGCTCTTAGGTTGCTGCTAGCAAAGGTAAAATAACTGTGAATGGAGTGTAGAGTGCTACAAGGATCTTTTGGCGCCTGAATGAGATTGAAAGGGGGGAGTGATGGTATCCATAATCAGCCTATGACGTTCCCACTTCTGGGACACAGGCCTCCTCTCGGTGAGAGAGTGGGCCGCCATCCACCACGCGGGCCCAGTGCGGGTTGTTAGATGTCACATGTCTTCGAATTTTTGGTTTCTACGACATGCCGGTTTCCTCACGACGTTTTCCTTCACCGTTTTGAGAGCAGCGGTGATGAAATTTACACAAAGTAAAGCGCCTCTCTGGGTTCAAATATACGACCAGCCGTGCGATTCTGTAACCATCTCACCGTGAAAACTTGAGTGAAGTGAGCGTGGCGTGAGCTGTCATTAGGGATTAACACTATTGACACTGCTCACTTCAAGCTCACTTCAATTATGATTTCACGGTGAGATTTTTACAGAATCGACCAGCTGTAACTCGTAAGTCGCGGCCGTCAGCACTGGGTCAGCACTGCTCAGTTGTTGGTAAACAATTGTGAAATTGTGTCACAGAAATTTTAATAACAAAACAAAATGGCGGCGCTCGTTGTGATTTTGGTCACGCGCCAGAATAACCTTGTCACGTTGTACTAACGAAGACAGAAGTGCATGGAGAATTCCAAACCAAAATCGTTTGTACTGGGTTTCATCGCCTTAATAATATGTCTTGGATGACATAGATGGCGCTAGTATAGTAGTTGGATTGGAAAATATACATCTCTCATTAAAGAACATTATCTTGTTTTTTGCTTGTTACAATATTACTTAATTTTAACACAAATTCTCCTACGACATTACAAACCTTATAAAGCAAAGCACGTAATAACTAGGATTTGAACTCGGTGGCATAAAATTTACCGACACCATTAGCCACTGGACCATCGCGTCGTTACGCATTGAGTTGAAATTATCCTACTCTTTGTTATATTGAAGTTGTTTAGCGACTTTAACCCGTATCATAAATCTCAAAAGAATTGAGGGTAGTTTAATATTGACTGCATAACAATTAAATCTTTTTGTTCAATCATAACGTTCTTTACTATCTTTGAGTGAGTTCAGTTACGATTGCGTTTAACAAGTTTTTAATATTTATTTTTATCATGAGTTCGCGTTCAAATATTGATATGGCTACGAGGGCCCAAATAATAGCATTGCATAATCAAGGCTTAAATTATTCTGAAATTTCGAGAGAAACTGGCTTAAACGTAAGTAATGTTTTAAAATCACTGTTCGCTATTTATTTTATTATCCATGGTTATCGATACACGAAAATAATAAATAATATATTTCCCTTATAGGTAAAGACTGTCACTTTATGGATAAAGCGGTTTCAAGAAGAGGGTTCGTTGGAACACCGTAGTAGATCTGGCAGAAGACGCCATATTGACTCAGACCAGCGTCAACTTATGGTGCAAGGTTATGAGGAAAATGGCTTTACACCAACAAGATATTACTCAGAGTTG
Source organism: Eremobia ochroleuca (assembly GCA_949629135.1). Lineage (NCBI taxonomy): Eukaryota > Metazoa > Arthropoda > Insecta > Lepidoptera > Noctuidae > Eremobia > Eremobia ochroleuca. The sequence continues at coordinate 7,455,573 of OX451411.1, read as the reverse complement.
TTTGATACATCTTTGCGGACGGTGTGTCGTGCTCTTCATAGTGAAGGTCTGCATTATCGTCGACATGCTATTAAGCCATTGCTAACCGAAGCTAATAAAAGAGCACGATTGGAGTTCGCTTTGAAATACAGAAATTTCGACTGGAGCAACGTCATCTTCAGTAATGAAAAGACTTTCAAGTCTAGCCAGCACGGGCGAGTTAGGTTGTGGCGTAGGAATAATACGCGTTATGATAGTGATCACGTTGTGCCTAACTCTGAATCCGGTCGTATAACAGTGAACATTTGGGGATGGATGAGTGCTGCAGGACCAGGAGAACTTACTGTAATACCCAGTCGTGCAAACAGTGTAAACTACATAGATGTGCTGAATGACGTCATATTGCCCACCGTGCGGAGTGTTTTTCCTGTAGAAGACATGCCAGTGATAACATTCGTGCAGGATAATTGTCCTATACACCGTTCCATAATTGTGCAAGAGTGGTTTAGCCAGCAATCGGACATACGGATTATTGCTTGGCCTGCGAGATCGCCAGATTGAAAATGTAATCGATCAAAATGGCGGGTAACGAAATATTAAAAAAAGAATATAAAGTGTTGACTATTGGATTGAGTAATAACAAAGACCGGGGTAGCTATAATTTATTTGATAAATTACAGTGATCAAATTTAGTGTAAGTGGGATAAATTTATTCACTACTTTATAACAACAAAATGTTATTACACTAATGATTTTGATTTCTTATATAATATAAGAAATTAAAATAAAAACAATATAAATATTGATTCCTGTCCAATATAATAAATTATTTATTTATTATTATAAACAACTCGGTCCCAAAATGACAGCTATAACCCGGTCTTACAATTGTTATTGATTTTAGGTTTAGCTTCAATTTCTTCCTCGTTCTGGAACGAATACTTAAGCTATGGACCTTAGTCATAACATAATGCACAAATCAATCATTATAGTCAAAACCACTAACCATAATTATGCAAAACGTAATATTTTTATAATTTATGAGTAGGTAAAATATTTATTTACAGAACTAAGGTTGCATATATAGTGAAAGCTATTATAACATTATGTAAGAATAGCACAACACACTTTTGATTTAGGATACTTATAATATCTATTATACAGTTTTACTTTTTTAATGTCTTCCATTTTGTAATAGAGTTATTCAGTTATAAATTTTACTTGTATTTCTCATAACAAGTGAATTAAATAATTGTCAATTGGGTGTAAAACTGTTAGGTTAGGTTATACACTGTATAAGAAAGAAAGAAATAAATAAATTGTATTCTTCTTTGAGAATTAAATGTCTTAAACTATAATATCACTAAAATAGTTTCATTTCTTATCCTTTACGAGAATTAAACTTAGTAAATCTTAATCTGTAAGAAAAATGTATCTAAATCTTCTTACATAAATGTTTCATACTAATAATACTAATACTTACCACCAATTATGAAATTAATTTATATATATGTCGGAGAAGCACTATTCATCTCGACATCGTCATTAGTGGTCATAGGTTTAGTGGGCGTCATCGGGGTAAAATGCGAGCACAAAACAAAGTATTCACTGTTACATACAATTTAATGAAAAGTTTTACAATAATAAGAGTCACTGAACTTTGCAATTATGAATTGAAACGTTAATCAAACAATTATGTCCGAGCAGCAGGTTCGCGACACCAATCTTACTTTGCCACGAATAAACAATATTCCTTCTAACTTATGGACAATCCAACTCGATTTTCCAATACGTCAAATATTCCCGCTCTGCCAACGCACACCGCGCATGCGTGCAATCTGTCAAGATGGCGCCTCGACCCCGCTCGAGGCGTACCTCTGCTACATAAAAGTTTATGCAAAATAGTAACTTTTAAAGAAATTACTACGATTTTACACAATAGCAAAATGTATCAAAACAAATTAAATTAAATTAAGATTTAACAAGTATTTTTAGTAAGCATTCGACATCTAGTGTTTTGAAACCAATAATCAACTTGATTCCGAATACATCCTCCGACATATATATATTTATATAATGTTATATATAGTAGTATATTATGCCTTTATTCATTTATACATCTTATACCTCATATTTTTTATATTATTTATAACAAAAAATAAAATAAAAAAACGTTTAAAAATATAAAAAATAGAATATAAATTATATTATATAATAATTAAATATAAAAAAGAGTAATGAGAACTGAGTTTTGAACCGGTGCCCTGTGGAACGAGCTGTTATTCCGTCATGCTTATCCACGTGAGCTACCGATCTTATTACTAAATAATGCGAAAATTAGAGCTGCTTTGTGAATGTAAGGATTTCTATTATTTATGATCTACGCCATCTGTAGTCGAATTAACTAATATGCCAATTGGCTTATTTGGTTTGGTTTGGTTTAGATGGCGCTGTATTCAGTACTCGGAAATAAGAAAATAAAATAATTTATGTTTATTTGAATATAAATATATTATTATTTCTTAGTAATTATTTTAGATATTAAAAACCTTATTATGTGCCTCTGCATAATAAGGTATTAAGCTTTGCAGTGTTATTTTCATGTTTGAACAGCGCCATCTAGCCGTCTCTTGAAAAGTAATGAAACGTAATGCAAAACCTCACAGTCAAAAGTCGACCTTAGGCTCTCCATGCACTTTTGTCTTCAATAGTACGTACCCAACAAATGTGCAGGAAAAGGTCCACGTTCAGGTACGTCAGGTAAAAGTCAGTTCACCTAATTGCGAATTTTGTGATGGTAAAACAGAAGATGTGCAACACGTCTTATTGGAGTGTGGTAGGAATGTAGGAACGATCCCGAAAGATGTAGATTATTAAGGAAATTAAAATTAAATAAACTAAATGTAGGCATATTCACCAACATATTGGCTCAACCTTCGTCACAGGAGGCAAAAATGATTTACACTTTAGTTAATAATAACAACAGTGGTACTTAGTATAATTTCTTTAGTATTAAATTATTAAAGACATAATGATTACTTTGTATTAGTCATAGATTAAGTTATGATGGAACTGGCATGGACTGCGTTCAAAAGTTCCTAAATAAAATAAAGAATAAAAAAAAAAAAAAATAATAATAACAAAACAAAATGGCGACGCTCGTTGTGATTTTGGACACGCGCCAGAATAACCTTGTCACGTTGTACGTACCCAACAAATGTGCAGGAATAGGTCCATGTTCAGGTACGATTTCACCATAAAACCTTCGCAGATAGAACCTCACTACGCCGTGCAGTAGACTGTATAGAGGAATTACTCCGCTGTAGAGATGGCGGCAGACCTGGCGCAGTCTTGGTATCTCTAGGTCATCTCGCCAAGAGGCACCGATGTTGGGGTATCCTGAAAAATAATATTAGTTGTAATTGTAATAAATAAATAAATAATTTTCCACAACTTTCACACAACGCCATCTAGTCCCAAACTAAGCAGAGCTTGTGCTATGAGTACTAGACAACTAATAAACATACATATACAACGTGTAACGTTAAATGCGCAAAACCTCACACACCCCCACTGATTGTTAATTCAATTGACCTATTTCAGAGAGAAAATAAGTCATTAAAAAAATTGCAAAGGTTTTATGTGCTGTTTTAGTTTTACTGGCTATTCTGAACGTTTCTTGCGTCTGCGACGACGCTTTACTGAGGGAGGAGTCGCACCGGGCCGCTGCGCCGCGCTCACATTGGCTTGCTTGACCTATTAATAAATAGACACGGCAACGTTTTTAATGAAGATTTTTTGAAAAATGTGACCTATATTAAAAAGTGGTTCAATTAATTCTGCTCGTTATTCTGATCAAACTATTTTCAGGTTTTGCGCATTTAACGTTACACGTTGTATAATTATAAATACATACATATTATAGATAAATTACACCCAGACAAAGAACAAATGATCGTGCTCATCACACAAACATTTGTCCTGGGTGGGAATCGAACCATAAAAAGAAGATCTTTTTAAAAGAGCCTTTCTTATTACAGATATCAGTGTGACCTGCTAATGTATACTGCCGGTCGATTCTGGAAAAATCTCACCGTGATAACTAAGGTGAAGTGAGCTTAGAGTGAGCTGAGAGTCATGCTGATGCTAGGGATTGACACTATTGACGACTCACTCCACGGTCACTTCACCCAAGTTTTCACGGTGAGATGGTTACAGAATCGCACGGCTGTTGGCATTTTGGTTGTACTAAAAAAAAACAGATACAAAGACACTGATTTGTTTCCTATTGAAACCCTTAACATCGGTTTGATTAGGGATCATTTCAAGATGTATGTATGTAACTACCCTTTTTAAGGCTTTTAATAGGTAGGCCGCCAATCGATCCAAGTAATCACAGAGATTGTCTCGATTCTTGTCGAAACATAAAGTACAGACGCCAGCACAACAAGCTACCCGAAACTGTCAAATTTTCCCAATTAACATTGAACGTTAACCTGTTGCAATAAAGTTGAAAATCTATTAAAGAAATTTGACAGATTATAGTAGCTCGATGTGCTGGCGTCTGTACAATACATAATTTAAACAAAATAATCTTTCTTTGGCCCTGGGATACCAGTTTTATTCATGTGGTTTATAAATATCGTAGGTCAACCGGTCGATTCTGGAAAAATCTCACCGTGATAACTAAGGCGAAGTGAGCTTTGAGTGAACTGTGAGTCATGCTGATGCTAGGGATTGACACTATTGACAACTCACTCCCCGCTCACTTCACCCAAGTTTTCACGGTGAGATGGTTACAGAATCGCACGGGTGTAGATATCACTTACCATTACGCCTAGCAGCTTTGTTTTCAAAAGCAACCAATTTTCTATAAGGTTCCTTCATAGGTGGTCCCACTTTCTCCCTCCAAACTCGCCACAGCCATCTCAATACCTCTTCTTTCCTCGAAAAAGCCATCATTTTATCAAAATCCGCTTCGCCTTTTAAACAAAACATATCTTTTTCTTCAATATAACGGTTGACTGCAATTTTGGCGGCAAAATGAATTGGATCTCCATGTTCCAAATTGAAAAACTGTTTGAAGTTTGACAGATAATTCAAGATGGCATCTTCGACTTGTGTTAGGTTATTAGTTGATATTTTTGCGTCACTGGGAATGCATATTTCGGCATCTGAATAGATTGATTGTAGTTCTTCGTAAAGATTGCTTGTATGTCTGTAAAAAGATGTATTGTAATAGTAAATCAGGAAATGGGAAATACATTAGGTGAACAGCGGAGTAATTGCGTAACACACTAACAGTAGCAATGTGTGTGGTTTTCATTATGACAGTTCAGCAACATTCATTGCGTTATTTATGCCGCTGAGCAAATACATTTTTCGAATATATGAAGCAAAGGATTTGCAATATCCTTCAAAATGATTATAATATCGATAATGTGTTACGCAGTTAAAGTGCTGGTTGTTGTCGAAAAACAAAGCCTAACATAGCTTCTAGATAATTCCATTTAATGGACTAAATAATAATAATGTGAGCTCGACTATCATTGTGCCGATTGTCGTATCGGCCAATGGCCTGATGGCCAAAAGCCTCGATCATCATCTATCGAGGCTCTCGTTAGGCGGTTGGATCAAGGGCCTGATTCAGAAGGCAGTACTCCTCGATACGGTTCGTATTGTGAGGAGGTTCCTGTTTCTGGAGCCCTAACCACCGGTAGCTTGATCCCTGCTCCCGACACCGGCGGATCACTATTTTCTATATTTTTAAATGTTTTTACACTTATTTTTATATATTTTAAGAAATTTTTCAAAATATAACAAAATAAGTTAACTAAATAAATAAATGACAATAATAATAATTACTTTATTTCAGGCCATGGTGTCCATTTTGTTACTAACAATGTTCTTATAGACGAGTGTTAGTAATACTTAAAATTACCCAGAACAAAACATATAAAAAGAAAGTAAACTAAACAATCACTACGGCGCCATTCCATGACAAATGGCGCAGCGATGACTGATTTAACTACAGCCGGTCGATTCTGTAAAAATCTCACCGTGAAATCTTAAGTGAAGTGAGCTTGAAGTGAGCAGTGTCAATAGTGTTAATCCCTAATGATAAAATTTGGTATAAATCATATTAAACATAAAAAAAATTCTTAAATTATAAGTACTAATAATTTTATAACTTAATAATTTTTTATATTTCTAATAAAATATCCTATAAAACCTACATTAATCTAACATAAATTACTATTATTTTTAAATTATAAGGTAAATAAATTATATACCTATCCATGATGATGAAAAAGATTGAAATGCGATGAAAATGTAACACTAATCAATAAACAAATGACTACTTTTGGAAACAAAATTCCATGTTTTTAAAATAAAATTAATTTGAAATTAGAATTCTTAGCCAAACAAAAATTATTTTGATTTGAAATGGCCAGTACTGCAGAACGGCAATTTCATAGGTAGAGACCTAATAATAAAAAAAAAAAATACCTGGTCTCATGATAAGTAAACTTCGGTCCCCTACACAACAAATAGTACTGCCTTCGTTGAGTGCTGTTCAATGATTGACGTTTATACAGTGTTGCCAACTCACTGCACGTTTGGTCTTGCCAGATTATTCGATTTTTCTGATATGTCGCTGAACGAGCAGGCAGTTCAGGGTTGCCAGGGTTAACTGAAGACTCCCATGCCAGATGAGCTGCTATGGTGCTAAAGTTGCCAGTTTCTTCATTTATTTTTTGGAAAAGTTGGTCTAAATTCTGGCTTAGGCATGTCTGGGCTAGAAGGATTAGGAGAAAAGACTTGGAGATGCCCATGTTTCTTTAATTTGACATTGTTGATATGGGTGAAGTGCGGGAGAATCTGAAAAAAAAAATATTTTGTATATAATGCGCCATTAGCCTCATTCCGTAAATAAAGGAACTTGGTGGTTTGTGAAAATGCCCGAAGTCGCTGAACAAACAACATTCTGCTGAAGGTAACGCCTCAATCGATGACTAGAAATTAACTGCGATTTCTCAGTGTTGTCGTCTTATCTAAGTACTTTAGTGACACGTTATCTATCTACCTGCCTAGCCTTTCGTCAAGCATGTTGGGGTTGCCTTCCAGTCTAACTGGATGCAACTGAGTACCAGAATTTTACAAGAAGCGACTATCCATCCAACCTCCACAACCTAGTTCCTGGGCAACACGATACCCCTTGGTAAGACTGGTTGTCAGACTTTCGGGCTTCTGAATACCCGTAACAACTGTCAAAGATCCTCGAATGACTGCTGGGACCAAAGGCTTGACGTGCTTTCCGAGGCACGGAGGGCTCTCGGTATGTAAAGATGGTTACCCATCCACAGACCAACCGCGGCAAGCGTAACTTAACCTGATCGATCGACCTGTGCGACTGTTATTATTTCGCCACGGGCCCCTCTCTAACCGGATGCAACTGAGTACCAGAATTTTACAAGGAGCGACTACCTATTCAACCTCCACAACCTAGTTCCTGGGCAACACGATAACCCTTTGGTAAGACTGGTTGTCAGACTTTCGGTTACACGCTGCACTGATCAATAAAAATAAACAAAAAATTAAGTAATCAGAAAACAAAACAAGCATTTTCAACCAAATCAAGGACATTCACTTCCAAAAAACGGTTTTAGACACAACCTCATAATATTTAATCCCAACAAAAAAAAAATCAAAACTCCCACCTAACATTAATGACACCGCACAATCTACCGCTCCCTCTAGAATAATATTGTAATCAGCACAAATTAAGTACTCATAATATCAGGTCCTGATAACACGCGGGATTATCTACTGAATAATCTGAAGAGCTTCCAGAGCCTCGATTAGATACGGAGGACTTTCATCAGGGTTCGAAGTTTTGCTGATTAGATTGAAAAGAGAGTGGTGTGTTTTGCTTGCTCATTGATTTGATCGAAAGTAGCGGTCAGTTTTGCTTTGTCGGGGGACTTTGAGGGTCGAGAAGTTGGAGCCGCGTCACAACACGAACTTCAAGTCGTTCGTGGTGCGTGTTCCGACACATCATCTCGAGAAGTTCCTCAAGGAAGAGTTCTGGCCGAAGGGTGTTGTGTTTCGCCGGTTTTATGGCCGGCTACATGACACCAGTCAGCGAAACACGACGCAGACACTTCGTGTGCAGTAGTTATTAGTTTGTTATGTTGTATTTATTTATAGTATTTTTTAAGTTACATATACTATTATAGTATTATATTTGTGATACTTTTTTATGTATTAGTTTATAAGTATTCTAATATTTGTAGTAGTATGTATTGGTTTTACTATGGGCCCTAGTTGCCTGAAAGAAAGGAATAAATAAATAAATATCATATAAATCATCATCTGCCTAACTTTTTCTCGGCTACACATAAATGCTTTTGATTAGCTTCCAGTCTAACTGAATGCAGCTGAATACCATGCAAAAATGGATGGAATGTCAGGTTCCAGTCTAGAGCTGCCTATCAGTTCTCCATCACTCAGTTACTTGGTAACATGACGTACTTTGGATGGATGTACTTTGGTAATGCTGGCTGTCAGACTTTCGGCTTCTGACAACCGGTAACGACTGTCAAAGATCCAAGAATGACAGCTGGGACCAACAGTTTAACGTGCTTTCCGAGGCACGGAGTTGTCTCAGTATATACCGATACCGATACCCCTTAGTGTCTACATAAAGATGCTCACCCATCCACAGACCGATGGCAACAAGCGTAGCTTAACGTCATCTATCGACTCGTGCGGCTGTTATTACTTAGCCACGAGCCCTGCCCACGCTTGCTGAAGACGGGTTGGCGATTTCAGACTTTCAGATTTCACGCTTGCTGAAGACGGGTTGGCGATTTCAGACTTTCAGATATCACGCTTGCTGAAGACGGGTTGGCGATTTCAGACTTTCACATTTCACGCTTGCTGAAGACGGGTTGGCGATTTCAGACTTTCAGATTTCACGCTTGCTGAAGACGGGTTGGCGATTTCAGACTTTCAGATTTCACGCTTGCTGAAGACGGGTTGGCGATTTCAGACTTTCAGATTTCACGCTTGCTGAAGACGGGTTGGCGATTTCAGACTTTCAGATTTCACGCTTGCTGAAGACTGGTTGGCGATTTCAGACCTTCAGATTTCACGCTTGCTGAAGACGGGTTGGCGATTTCAGACTTTCAGATTTCACGCTTGCTGAAGACAGGTTGGCGATTTCAGACGATTTCAGACTGATAGCTTCTGCTCGCGACTTAGCCGCCGACGCGTCGACGGCGGGCGTCGACTGATGTCGACGGCTGCCGATGCCGTAGACGCGTATTGGTGGATGCAGTTGCCTCTGTCGTCAACACGAGTCACTCTTTTGTATGAGCACTCATTCCTATACTGATAGAAATGATCATCCTCGAATTCATCAACTAGACACACAAGCAGCCTATGTTGGCACTCAGGGACTCAGACCTTCTGTTTGTCAGAGGGAGTGGACTGTAGTTTTCACCACGCTGGTGTCCCTGTGCGGGTTAGTAATGTCAGGTGTCTTGGAATTTTTTGTTCGCGAGGAAACCTTGATGTCCTATCATGGTTTCCTCGCGGAGTTTTCCTTCACCGTTTAAAGAGCAGTGGTAGTTAAATAATTTACAAAAAGTAAACCTCCTGTCTGGGATCGAACCTACGACCTGCAACTCGTAGGTCGCGACCGTTACCACTGGGCCATTCAAAAGTCATTTATTTAAAATTAATACACTTTACACCACAAACCTCACCTAATTCACACTATACAACGTGTAACGTTAAATGCGCAAAACCTCAGACACCTCAACTGATTTTTAATTCAATTCACCTATTTCAGAGAGAAAATAAGTCATTAAAAAATTGTAAAGGTTTTATGCGCTGTTTTAGTTTTACTGGCCATTCTGATCGTTTATTGCGTATGCGACGACGCTTTATCTACGACCTATTAATAAATAGACACGGCCACTTTTTTAATAAAGATTTTTTGAAAAATGTGACCTATATTAAAAAGTGGTTCAATTAATTCTGCTCGTTATTCTGTTCAAACTATTTTCAGGTTTTGCGCATTTTTATTTATCTTTTATATTTAATCCTTTCTATCGTTTGTTTCCTTGTTTTTATAACTTTGTTTTCTTTTTGTAATCAATTAATAGCTACTTACCTAATGTAACTCCATACTAGTTTTTGTATAAATTGAGAAATGTATGAACAGCGAGAGTCCTGGCACCCATAACACAAGTTTAATCTTAGTTTGGGTGCCAGTGGAGTAATCAGTGATTTATGCAAGCATATTGTCATAGAATTAACTTATTGCTATTGGCAAATTGTAAAATTGGAAATAAAGTTATTATTATTATTATTAAATTCAGCACTATTCGAACGTCAGAATTACATAAGACATTCCCCCAAAACGCCCGCCCATCACCACTAGTGCTTTCGCTGGGAAGAAGAAGTTGCGCAACAAACTCCCCAGCAGCACAGCTGTCTGTTCAGTTAGAAAAACTTGCTTTCATACAATAGTAGGTATGCAAAGCAATTAACATTACAAGACACAGAACATTAAATTAAATTATTTGTCGTATGCCCCACACTAGGAACTTCTCCTGTATTGTGGGTGCGTTTACAAACATTTAAACTCACATACACAAACAGCCAGACTCGGAACAACTACTTGTAGGTCATACAAATATTTGTTCCGTGCGGGAATCGAACCCGCGACACGCAGCGCAGCAGTCAATCGCAAAAAGCAAGAATCGCAAAGAAGCGCTTGGAAAGGCGTTTTGTGAACTGCTGGACGGTGGGTATTCTGAGATCTAAGTGTAGACTCTCGTTGTGGACATAGAAGGGGGCTCCTGTGACCTTTCTGAGGAAACGGTTCTGGAGAGTCTACATTCTACGCAAGCGTAGGTCATGATGGGACGGATGACCGCGGTGTAGAGGCGCAATTTGCACTTGAGTGACAATTTGCCGCGGGCGGTCAGTAAGACGTGGAGCCTACTGAGAGCGAAAGAGGCGCGCGAACGAGCCGTCTTTATGTGCTCTCTGAAAGTAAAGTGGTGGTCGAGGATAACACCTAAGTATTTGGCTTGCTTCCCCCCAAGGGATCATCTTGGCATACATAGTGATCGGACTGGAAACGTCGCAGGAAATTACGTCCGCTTTTATATTTTCGTCTAAGGAAATTTCAAGAACATTCAATGAACAATTAAAATAATTCTAGGTAATTCTGAAAATTTCTACTTGCCAACCTAATAAAACTATATTGTAAGTACAATAATACTATAGAGCTTAAACATAAGTTACGATCCCAAATGTTTACAAAACTCCTGAAAGTTGAAAGCCCTGGGCCTTTTCAGTTTGCCAACTAACTTTTCGTTCCGTAGGTAGGTCGATGTCTAATTTTTCTGTTAAATTATTAATTTATTTATTTATTTTATTTATCGAGGGGCCCATGGCTAAATAATAACAGCCGCACAGGTCGATCGATCAGTTTAAGCTACGCTTGCCGCAGTTGATCCGTGGATGGGTGACCATCTTTACATACCGAGACCCCTCCGTGCCTCGGAAAGCACGTTAAGCCATTGGTCCCGGCTATCATTCGTAGATCTTTGACAGTCGTTACGGGTAGTCAGAACCCCGAAAGTCTGACAACCAGTTTTACCTAGGGGTATCGTAAGTATTACCCAGTAACTGGGTTGTGGAGGTCAGATAGGCAGTCGCTCCATGTAAAATACTGGTATTCAGCTGCATCCGGTTAGACTGAAAGCCGACCCTACATAGTTGGGAAAAGGCTAGGCAGATGATGATATTTATTTATTTTATTTACTCTAAACACAAATATCCTTATAGGCTAGACCCAATGCGATATTGTAGCATATTTAAAATTTAAATAGTTCCACTGCTTTTACCATAGCAAATTCTGTAGGTAAATTCACCCAAAGCGCAACAGAATATGTCCAAGTCCTCAGCAATGAGGTTGAGAGTGCGGAGCGCGCTCGCCCACTTATGTTGTGTATCACAATACACAACAAAAGTGGGAACATTATCGATCGTTTATTATTTTATCTAGTGATCAGCAAAATTGGTTTTGGTCTTGCAGTCTTGGTCTTGGTCTTGCAAAAAGGCAAGACCAAGACCAAGACTATCTATACACTAGCAAGACCAACACCAAGACCGAACAAGCAAGACCAAGACCAAGACTGAGTAAGCAATACCAAGACCAACACCAAGACCGAACAAACAAGACCAAGACCAAGACCAAGACTGAGTAAGCAACACCAAGACCAACACCAAGACCGAACAAGCAAGACCAAGACCAAGACCAAGACTGAGTAAGCAACACCAAGACCAACACCAAGACCGAACAAGCAAGACCAAGACCAAGACCAAGACTGAGTAAGCAACACCAAGACCAACACCAAGACCGAACAAACAAGACCAAGACCAGGACCAAGACTGAGTAAGCAATACCAAGACCAACACCAAGACCGAACAAACAAGACCAAGACCAGGACCAAGACTGAGTAAGCAACACCAAGACCAACACCAAGACCGAACAAGCAAGACCAAGACCAAGACTGAGTAAGCAACACCAAGACCAACACCAAGACCGAACAAGCAAGACCAAGACCAAGACTGAGTAAGCAACACCAAGACCAACACCAAGACCGAACAAGCAAGACCAAGACCAAGACTGAGTAAGCAACACCAAGACCAAGACCAAGACTGGGACAGTCTTGGTCTTGGTCTTGCTTTGCTCATCACAAATTTTATCAAACACAACAAAATATGACAGAGGGGCTTGTGGCTAAGTAATAACAGCCGCACGGGTCGATCGATCAGGTTAAGCTACGCTTGCCGCAGTTTTTCCGTGGATGGGTGACCATCTTTACATACCAAGACCCCTCCGTACCTCGGAAGCACGTTAAGCTGTTGGTCCCGGCTGTCATTTGGGTCGTCAGAAGCCCGAAATTCTGACAACCAGGCCAAGGGGTTTTGTATCACCCAGTAACTGGGTTATGTAGGTCAGATAGGCAATCGCTTCATGTTAAATACTGCAGCTGCATCCGGTTAGACTGGAAGCCGACCCCAACATAGCTGGGAAGAGGCAGGCAGATAACATAAGATAACATATCATCTCGCCTGTATTCCCCAAAGGGTCAGGCAGAAGTGTACCCATAGTCCACCCACATTAGCCCTTAAATGCATGATTTATTGTATCGTATTGCAAAAAATGCTATTGTAGAATTTAGAAACGATATATATAATAAATATTAATATTCATAGAGTATATATACTGTATATTTATAAGTACAGTACTAAATTTCAAGCTTCAATATTTTCATTTGGATAAATAGTTTGTCTCAAATAAAAACTTTATAAAAAACAAATTTTGTTATTTTCTTTAACTTTTAAATTTGATGCGACACCTTAAGATGTAAACGTAGGAACTTGAAATTTTATTTTTATATCTCTAAGAATGTCGATCATCCATTGGTGATACAGGAGTAACAAAGTTTAATTTTTTTTTTTTCACTCCACCCTAACCCACATTTCATAATTTATGTTCAAGTCCCATGTAATAGGGACCGAGCCTAGTGCTGAAGAAACCCAACACTTTTCCCGACCTAAGAATCGAACCCAGGACCTCATGCAGCAGTAGCGCTTGCGACTGACCAACGAGGAAGTTATCATAAACAGGCAAATACACGAACAACAACAACAACAGGCATAAACAGGCAGGTAATCATAAACAGGCTGGTGAGGACATCGACGGGCAAACTGTAACCATGACTTTAGCACATGCTTCTAGACACCCCAGACCCAAGATAGTTATTTTTGTCAATTATAAAATAAAAAAAATCTTCGCTATTTTATACAACGTGTAACGTTAAATGCGCAATACCTGAAAATAGTTTGATCAGAATAACGAGCAGAATTAATTGAACCACTTTTTAATATAGGTCACATTTTTCAAAAAATCTTCGTTACGTGTCTATTTATTAATAGGTCAAGCAAGCTAATGTTAGCGCTGCGCAGCGGCCCGGTGTCGACTCCTCCCTCGATAAAGCGTCGTCGCAGACGCAAGAAAGGATCAGAATGGCCAGTAAAACTAAAACAGCACATAGAACCTTTACAATTTTTTTAATGACTTATTTTCTCTCTGAAATAGGTCAATTGAATTAAAAATCAGTTGGGGTGGCTAAGGTTTTGCGCATTTAACGTTACACGTTGTAGAAAAGTGCAATACGTATGGGGTCAAAATGTACTGAGCTGCAAATATATTTTTCGTTTCTCATACTCGGAAAGTACCCAGTGTTTGTTTCATCCGAATAGCTGGTGGAAGACGCTGCTTCCCACTCAATAAAAAAGAAAAAAAGACTCATAGTAATTGCTTCCCTCTCTAGAGCGGGAATTAATTTTAAAAATAGAACTAAATTTGGTTAGGCAGTCAGCTACGACATTTTGTTACATAATAAAGAAAATGCTGCGGTCTTGTGAGTATATAAACAGCCAGTGTGAATTAAAAAAAAATACCTATTAAGCGGGACGGCCCGCGGCGGTGACGCGGTGTGCTCCATAATTATTTAAAACTAGCATCCGCTCGCAACTTCGTTTAAAAATATGTTGCTAAGATAATGTGGTTAATGATTATTTATATATGTATAGAAAGATAGATTAGGTAGGCTTAATACATTCGTGTCTGTGAAACCATGGAAATACACATAGAAAATGTCAACCCAATCAGTCAAGTCGTTTAGTAGTTGACATACCGACAGCAGCGCCACCTACCGGGTCCAATTGTATTTTCAAAATAATTCAGGAGACCATCGAAATACCCATATAAAATTTCAACCCAATCGGTTCAGCCGATTAGAAGTTATGTAAAAAAGATAAGTACGGAAGGATAATTCATACTACCCGTTGTCCTATTACGAGTACCCGTTGTCCCGTAGCGTGTATTTATACTCGTACAGTGGCCTCCAAAACTTAGTTGACATCTTTACACTTCACATTATAACTTAAAATTCTAGTGATCCAAATGTTTGAACTGCTATAACGTTTAGATCTATTTTTAAATGACACCATAGATATGAGTTTTCATTGTAATTTATTCGACTGTTAAACATGACAGTTATAATGAATTTTCATATTAACTTTGCCGGCCGCTGCTCGCATGGACCAGCACCCTAATTGCGTAACACACTATTACATTTTGAAGCATGTTGCTAATCCATTTCTCCATATGTTCGAAAAATTTGTCTGCTCAACAACGTAAACAACGCAATGAATATTGTTGAACTGTCAAAATGAGACCCATTGCTACTGATTGTGTGTTACGCAATTACACTGCAGCTTAGCTATTCAAAACCATTCGTTACGATTCCGTACCGAATCGAACCTACCACTAAAAGGAGTCCTCTAAGCGCTGTTCACAAATCCAAAACCCGATTATTTTAACAGTTTCTAGTTTTAGATTATTTTAATTCTTGTGGGCTTGAGGGGCTTGTGGCTAAGGAATAGCTGCCGCACGGATTGATCGATCAGGTTAAGCTACGCTTGCTGCGGAAGGTCGATAGATGAGTGACCATTTTTACATACCAAGACCCCTCTGTGCCTCGGGTTGGTCCCGGCTGTCATTTGTGGATCTTTGATAGTCGTTACGGATCGTCAGTAACCCGAAAGCAGGGCTCTGAACCGGTTTAAAAAGAGCGGTTAATTTCGATGAAATACCGGTAAATATATCGTTCCCTCATTAACCGGTTAAACAAGTGAACTGTTCAAGTGTAACCCAAATGACAAAGGTTACCGGTTACATAAGCACAAAAGGTTTTGACACCCAAATTAACCGGTTAATACCGTAAGTCGTAAATATTTTTCGTCTACTTTTTAACACTTCCAACAAGTTATAGTGACATTAGTACACTTAGTACCCCAGAAAACATTAGGAAAAAAAATGTTTGATCTGAGGACGTCAAATACAACCGGAGAACTTAAATGGTGCGGGTAGATTCATGTTGCGACTTGCTTAGTTAGGGGGCGGGGGGTGTTTAACCGGTTAATTTTCACTTTCAAAACCAAAATTCATGAAAAACCGGTTTCCCGCAAAAACCGGTAAAAACCGGTAAAGTGCAAACCTTAACCTAAATCGATTTCGGTTTGGGGTCAATGACCGTAACCGGTTAAGAATTTCAACCGGTTTCCGAGCCCTGCCCGAAAGTCTGACAACCAGTCTTACCAAGGGGTATTGTATTATCCCGTAACTGGGTTGTGGAGGTGAGATAGGCAGTCGCTCCATGTAAAATACTGGTAATCAGCTGCATTTGGTTAGAGTGGAAGCTGACCCCAACATAGGAAAAGGCTAGGAAGATGATGAGACGTCCGCTATTCTTTCGACAGCTAATTTCTGTCGGGGGCAAGGCAAATCCGGTAACCGAAAATGTGTCATTTTCGACACGGAAGCCGGAAGAAGAATGGTTGTCAGAAGCTATGCTGTACAGCATTTCTGATTTATGTCGAAGGTAAAATAATGCGCGGACGGCGAGCAATGGGCAGTTCGCCGTCCGGTAAGGACCAAGCCCGGGTCGACGGCGCGTTGTGTTCCACGCGCGCCTCAAAGAGATGTCAGCAGTAACTGACGGGGTCTGTTAGGGCCGATGCCTGCCAGGGTCGCGGATTGTTCCAAAGATTTACCGTGGCCCTTGGCACAGGCAACTGAAGGAACACTGGTGGGTTTAAGTCAGTAAAAGTCTGACACGTCCTCCCGCTCCACCCAGAGCGGCAGAAGTTATTTGATAATTTCCCACTCAAAAAAAAAAAAAGGTAAAATTAATTCTCCAATATCCAAGCATTTTTGAGGAAAAAAAAAACGCAAACTTACCTTTTACTTATGATACTTTCCCCGAAGATGTTCGTTTGTACAACCAATAAACTAAATAAACAATAAAACAATTTATCCCAATGGTTGAATGTGGACGCTAGTAGCGGCAAGCGGTCCCGAACGCGACTGAAATCACAACACCTCTAGTCGTGCGTATATTATTGTTCGGGTTCCGTGGATGGGAAAGGAAAACCCTGGTTCCTGTGGGTGCTTACATAATGAACCGGGTTCCCGGTCTCGATTGTCTTTGTGATGTTGTGGGCCTGCAGTCATATTTTTTCCGATTAATTGTTTACAAAGTACCAACGAAAAAGTAAGTTGTTATTTTAATGTCGATTTCAGGAGTTAAATCAGTTTCAAGATATTATTTACTCAGTACAATTTTAAAATTCGTTCATATTTATTTTAGAAGTATTTAAGTATATTCTCATAGTATTTGTTTTATTAAGTGAATAATTGTTTACGATTTTATGTATTTTTTTTGTCTCCTTTACTCTTTCACACGCTGTCTACATCTCTCTATCTATTGTCCTATCGCAGGTATGCTGGAAGGGATTTCTTATGAAATAAGCATCACCTTTGTACCTATTTTTTTTGTACTATTTTTTTTTCTTTTCTGTTTATATATGTACCTGTTTATAAGTGATAAAATAAAAATAGAATTCGTTCATTCATTCACTGACAGACAACGCACTGCCTAAACCGCTGGTTTTAGAAGCATGCACAGGGTTCCTTTTATAACGTAGGTGAGCAATAAGGAACGGTTCTTGAAAATGCATCCTCTAATATGGTTAAATAGGACTGTAAAGTTTGTATGGAAGTTCATAATTTTTTACGACGAGAAATCGCATGGACTACACTTCTTGTTATAAATAAAACTCACAAATAACGAACGAGCGTGATCTGATGACGTTTGCAGAGCCAACATGGCCAGAGATCGCACAAGACATCCCGAGGTTTGGAAGGAAAAATGGGCGTACGCTAATAAAAAAAAGGACAAACAGACAGTTAGAAAATGGAAATATAAAACAATTTGTGTTCCGAAAATAATACTATTTTACTTATCAACACGAAAGAACTGTGAACTTGCGACTGGTTGCACTATAGACAGGTTTTTAATACAGCTACAGAACCTTGCCTACTAAACTACCGCTCATGCTTGCCACATTTCATTCACTTTCACAGATAAAGCCGTGACTACTCCACGTGGGCGGTGCGACGCTATCAATTATCGCATCAAGTTATCATTTTACATGAACCATTTGTTATTATGGATGGAGGGTTTCACATTATGTAGGTAATTATAATGAGCTATGTGTGTGTGTGTGTGATTCATTTAAAATGAAATGCATTTCGTTGGTTTGCGCATCACTCTATAGAAAAAAGCACTTTCAGTTATTTTAATTTTTCTTTTCCTAAAACCCTCTTTTTTTTCTAAATATACAATGACGTAAACATTTACTGTTTAAAGTATTAACTATATTATTTTAATTATTGTGAATGTGAGGGCTATGTGGGTCTTGTTTCCATCTTAATCATGGTCTGGAAGTTTGGGCGGGTTATGCGGCCTACACTAATATCCTGTTCTTGGTATTGTTCGTCGAGTCGTTGAGCTCCTTAAGTTCTGAGTCGAGCTGCACGGTTACTGACGAATGCGTGCACTGACTGCACAGGTCCACTCAATCTGTGTGGTTCTTCCCTCAAAAGACCACTTCAGACACCAATCTACATGGTCCTCAAAGATTATGTCCGGATTTTTTATATACACATTGACATTGATGAATTTTATATATACGAGTACAATGACATGGATATTTACTTTGTAAAGTATTTTTTATTTTTTTATTATTACTATTGTGAATGTGAGGACTATGTGGGTCATTTTTTTTTCTGTTTTCCTTCTTAGTTAGTTTTAATCATGATCTGGCAGTTTGAGTAACTTATGCGACCTACACAAATGTCCTTTCATTGGTATTGTTCGTCGAATCGTGAGGCTCCTCAAGCTCTGAGTTAAGCTGCACGATTTTCGACAAATGCGTGCATTGATTGGACAGGTCCGCTCAATCTTTGTGGTTCTTTACTCAAAAGACCATTTCAGACACCAATCTACATGGTCTTCATATGATCTGACCAAGATTATGTCTGGATTTTAAAAGAGACTGTGACCTCTGAGTTTGTTTCGGCATTTCTTCTCAGAGTAGTCAGATAGGAAACGCCGACCTCATCTAGTTTTAAAAAAAATGTGATTGACATGTAAAAGTGTTTGTACAAACCTACTTACAGAAAATAAATCATTTATCATTTATCACTTATTCGGTGTTTGCAAATATTTCAGTTAAAAAAAAATACCCTAATCTGTGTCTAGCTAGTCTAAGATCTTTCAACGTACTTGCTAGCTTGCGGATTTTATAATTGAGATAAAATCAAGCTTCAAAACTGTTTTTTTACATTGTAATTTATTTTAAAGACACCCTTCCATATTGTTACTAGTGGTAGGCTGTGAGTTCGAACCCAGACAAGAGCTTTATTTTGTGTAAATTATTTCATCATCACTGCTTGCAAAAAGGTGAAGGAAAACATCGTGAGGAAACCGGCATGTCT
Organism: Eremobia ochroleuca; assembly: GCA_949629135.1. Taxonomy (NCBI): domain Eukaryota; kingdom Metazoa; phylum Arthropoda; class Insecta; order Lepidoptera; family Noctuidae; genus Eremobia; species Eremobia ochroleuca. The sequence continues at coordinate 7,436,090 of OX451411.1, read as the reverse complement.
TAGGACCAAAAATTCGAAGACATGTCTCAAACTCAAAGCATTTATTTCAAGTAAACCAATTACAGGCACGTTTGAATTGTCAAGGGGTCGGTCAGTCAGAAAGATGAAGCTAGTTTTTTGTGTTTCTTTTCAAAATTGCCAATGGAACAACTGGTGTTACCGAGTTGTTGCACAAAGTCGGGCTGCGAGTGCCGTCTGTGTTCTTACGTAGACCTCATTTATTGCATACCCCAGTGGTAGCCACTATATACAGGCGGAACTCGTATATGGTGAGAGCGAGTCGTATGTACAACGCAACCTGCCAGGAAGCTGATATCGACATTTTCAATACTAGTGTTGCTAAATTGAATGTTATCTAATTGCTTCTTCGAGCGTAAGCAGTAATTCGACTGTTCTGTCTTAAATATTTATAGTCTATTATTAATTTTCTGTTTCATATGATAATATACTATATTTGATTATATGTTACACTGTATTATATATGACTATATTTTATATTGTGGTATATATGATTATACATACGTAAATACCTGCTACACGTGGAAACTTGTAATGGGCCTTATTTTTGTATAATTTTATTACTTACTGTATCTGTTTAGCTGTAAGTTTTCCTAAAAAATAAATAAATAAATAAATAGTTGTCATGTGACATCTACCAACCCGCACTGGGCCCGCGTGGTGGATTACAGCCCACGCCCTCTCGAAGAGAGGAGGCCTGTGTTCCAGTAGTGGGAACATAGGCGAATTATGCTTACTTTCTGGCAGTGTAAGACCACCTTAGTAATAAGGATAAGCCTACAAAATGGTACCCGGAGGTGATAGGAGTTCTGCAGTGCGATTCTACAACCATCTCACCGTGAACACTTGGGTGAAGCGAGTGTGGAGTGATCTGTCAGTGTCATCCCCCCTGATACTAGGGATTGACCAAGCATACATTTACAATCATAATCGAGATTTCAATAATATTTTTTATGCTAATTCTATTGTTCATTTTTCATGATTTCAAACCAGTATTTTTATAACCAGATTTTGTGGGGTTTTAATCTAGATAAAAAAAAGAAAAAAAACAAAGTTGATATTCTGACTAATTTCCTATTTTGCTATTTTATTTTAAAATGCCACAAAATAGTAATGTTTTGACAACTAAAATACTGGTTTTGCAATTATATAAAACTAGCTGTTGCCCGCAGCTTCGCCCGCGTGGTCATTGGGAAATGTTAAACGTGTTTTCCCGTGGGTATAAGACGTTTTTACCTAAGACTATCCCCATAAAAAAATCATGTAAATCCATTGCTTCCTTTCAAAGTCAAAATAAACAGAACAGTACCTACATTATCACCAATTATTATGATATATATGATTTTCCCACGGGAACTATTTGAGAAATCGGGATAGAAAGTATCCTATGTCCTTTTCCATGTCATAGGTGACATGCATTCCAAATTTCAAAGTTTTCTCCCCGTGTCTTCGCTGGTAAACAATTTTTAATTTTCCCTCGGGAACTACTTAAGGAATCGGGATAAAAGGTAGCCTATGTTCTTTTCCATGTCACAGGCTACATGCATGCCAAATTTCATCCAAATCCGTTCAGTCGTTTTTGCGTGATTGAGTAACAAACATCCAAACATCCAAACATACAAACTTTCACATTTATAATATTAGTTCGATTATCAATAGAATTAGCATAAAAAATATTATTAAAAACTCGATTATGATTGTAAATGTTTGCTTGGTCAATCCCTAGCATCAGTGGGATGACACTGACAGCTCACTCCACGCAAGTTTTCACGGTGAGAGTTTTACAGAATCGACATGCTATTCATTATCATCGCTCCCACTGTCGCACAGACCCAATGCAGTAGAGCAATAAGGATAAGCCCCTCAGATCGCCCTCTGACAATTCCCTCCATCTTCATTTGTGCTACAGATATATACTGCCCACTCCCGTTTTTATTTGTGGCGTTAATATAAATGTTGGAACGACAGGAATTAGAGGCTATTCTACAAGTTCGTAGGAAAATACGAGTGTTGAGAAATAATCTAAATTAGGTGATATTATTAGAAATAGGAGTTTTCCAAAGCTTTGTGTAGATGTTCTTTGAGTAAAGACTTTATTTTTGGAATTAATTTTGCAACTATTTTTGAAAATGGGCTTCATTAGAAGTTTAACCGGTCAAGCACCGCGAGCGGGCTCTTTTAGATATATACAACGTGTAACGTTAAATGCGCAAAACCTGAAATTAGTTTGATCAGAATAACGAGTAGAATTAATTGAACCACTTTTTAATATAGGTCACATTTTTCAAAAAATCTTCATTAAAAACATTGCCGTGTCTATTTATTAATAGGTCAAGCAAGCCAATGTCAGCGCGGCGCAGCGGCCCGGTGACGACTCCTCCCTCGGTAAAGCGTCGTCGCAGACGCAAGAAACGACTAGAATGGCCAGTAAAACTAAAACAGCACATAAAATCATTGCAATATTTTAATGACTCGTTTTCTCTCTGAAATAGGTCAATTGAATTAAAAATCAGTTGGGGTGTCTGAGGTTTTGCGCATTTAACGTTACACGTCGTATAGCGGACGATTTTAAGCCTTATCTTTACTACAAATACAGTTTTAAATCGGTCGGTGTTTACTGGCACGTTTTTGTGCCGCTGGGGCTGTAGAGGTTAAAAGTCACCCAAAGGGCAATGGAGAGGACTATGCTTGGAGTTTCCCTGCGTGATCGAATCAGAAATAAAAAGAACTGTAGGAGAACTAAGGTAACCGACATAGCCCGAAGAATTGACTGAAGTGGGAATGGACAAGTGATATTCCTATTCACTTTGTAGTGTTTTTTTGGAAGTCGGTTGTTTTTTTTTTTTTTTATAAAAAAGTTTTTATCTTTCATCGTTTTGAGAGCAGCGGTGGTGATATAAATTATACAAAGTAAAGTGCCTGCCTCGGTTTGAACCTACGACCTACAGCTCCTACGTCCCGCAGGCTAATTGCGTAACACACTATCAGTAGCAATGAGTTTCATTTTGACATTTCAACAACATTCATTGCGTTATTTACGTTGTTGAGCAGACACATTTTTCGAACACATGGAGCAATGGATTAGCAATATTCTTCAGAATGACTCAAATTGAGAGTAATACAGTGTTACGCAATTAGGGTGCTGGTCAGTTTACACCGGGTCACAAGAGATCTAAAAAAATACAGGGTTATTTGTAAAACACCAACAAGCTCTTAAGAGGTCATTGTACTCATCATTATGAACAACTTTAACTGTGGGACCAAACCTGAAATCGCGAAAAAAAAATCAGCTGTTCCCTACATTTTGACGGCTCGTACGAACATAAATGTAGGGAACAGCTGATTTTTTTTTTTCGCGATTTCAGGTTTGGTCCCATAGTAAAAGTTGTTCATAATGATGAGTACAATGTCCTCTTAAGAGGTTGTTGGTGTTTTACAATTAACCCTGTATATGCTCCTGATAAAATGGCGTCCACTCAAATATTTTGTCAGTTATTGCAGTATCTTTTTGTTTTATTTAACTTTTTAATCTACACTCAAAATAAACATTCTCATATAGAAACGGTTTATTAGCTCCGACCTTAGTTTACAAATCGCCCCTCAGCGGCTCCGTAAGAAAACATCTTTTATCTCAATTTGTTCTACAAATACGCAACAACGACCCTCTTTTGTTTTATTTGTTTTCAGACAATCTTGCTTGAGCATGTCGATTCCGTGCGATTCTGTAACCATCTCACCGTGAAAACTTGGGTGAAGTGAGCGTGTAGTGAGCTGTCATTAGGGATTAACACTATTTACACTGCTCACTTCAAGCTCACTTCACTTATGATTTCACGGTGAGATTTTTACAGAATCGACCGGCTGTAACAATTTTACCGTGAAAACTTAGGTGAAGTGAGCGCGAAGTGAACTGTCAGTGTCATCCCACTGATACTAGGGATTGACCAAGCATACATTTACAATAATAATCGAGATTTTATTAATATTTTTTATGCTTATTATTATTTATGCTTATTATTTTTTTCATTATTATTTTGTTGGTTTTTACAATTATTAAAACAGAAACGTAGTCAAAATCTCAGTGTTTTTTTTTTTTTCTCTTCTAGATTCACCCGATTCACGACACTTCGTGAATCAGATGAAGAAAAGATACGAGCGTTTACACGCCCGTATCTTTTGATTGCGTTGACTTAGAAGTTTGATTTTTTGAGTGCTCCAAGAAATTGCAGCCCTGAGTATTTGATATGATGTCAACTTGATAACTCCACGCGTTCCTGAAAAAAAGGGTCTTGACAGACGGAAAACGCAGTGATCTTATAAGGGTTCTGTTTTTCCTTTTGAGATATGGAACTGAAGAAATATAAAAAAGGGCAATATAACGAATTTATTTGGAAGATTGTATTACAAAACATTGTGATGTTGGGAATTGGAGCGAAATGATACCCAGGCGAATCATGAGTAAATACTGTCTTTATTAAAATAACGTTACATGTTTTATAGTGTAAGACACGTATATGAATTAATAATATAAAGGTGTCTACATACAGACGACAACATAATGGATAATTGTACGAGTAGCACTAGAGATGACAGATGAACAAGGAGACGTACATTATACTCTTGACATATAACACGGCTGCGTGTCAGGTTGCATCAGTTATAATTGATGCAACATTATCAGTGCAGACGTCCATACTTCATCATCCTCTCCTGGACGCAAACAGTTTAAAGTCAAACCCATTGATGTGATGAAACCTTCATGATTCGAACGATGGAGCCCTTTCGTTAAAGCATCAGCGACCATGTCTGCCGTTGATCGATATCGAACCGCAACTTGATTAGCAGCAATCTTCTCTCGAACAAAGTGGTAAACAACATTTATATGTTTGGTGCGTGGATGGTATACATGGCATTACCTGAAATACTAATTGCACTTTATCATAGAAGAGTGTGATTGGAGTACCTTTCAGTTCAGGCGGGAATTCTTCTTCCAGCTCTTTTAAATAAAGTAATAATAATAATAGATAGATCGATTAGCGCGCCGCGCAATGATTGTCGATGTTACCATTTCACATGACAGGAACCCCGTGAAAGCTGAGAAAGAAAACAAATCAAATATCTTGACTTAGCACACGAGGTTGTTGACATGTGGAATGTGAGCTCGACTATCATTGTGCCGATTGTCGTATCGGCCAATGGCCTGATGGCCAAAAGCCTCGATCATCATCTATCGAGGCTCTCGTTAGGCGGTTGGATCAAGGGCCTGATTCAGAAGGCAGTACTCCTCGATACGGCTCGCATTGTGAGGAGGTTCCTGTCTCTGGAGCCCTAACCACCGGTAGCTTGGACCCTACTCCCATTACCGGCGGATCACTATTTTTTTATATTTTTAAATGTATTTTTTCTGTACTTATATTATAAGAAATATTTTAAAATATAATAAAATAATATAAAGAAATGAAAAAACGACATAATACATAATAATAATATTCCACAACTTTTACACAACGCCGTCTAGTCCCAAACTAAGCAGAGCTTGTGCTATGAGTACTAGACAACTGATAAACATACATATACATTTCTAAATACATAAATTTTATAGATAAATTACACCCAGACAAAGAACAAATGATCTCTCACACTGGAACGCCATTCAGCAATTACACGAACGGAGCAAAAAATTACTTCATGTGCTGCTTTCTATCCATCCTGTGCGCGGTGGACATCGAACGGGCGGTGATGGACATCGAACGGGCGGTGATGGACATCGAACGGGCGGTGATGGACATCGAACGGGCGGTGATGGACATCGAACGGGCGGTGATGGACATCGAACGGGCGGCGATGCACGCATAGTCAAGATATTTCTCCATAGCCCCATCACTCCTTCCATATTGCGCACATTCTTTGCGAGTTTTTGAAACTCAGTGATTTTTTCTGGGTCTTTCAATGTCTTCGTCATCTTTAAGTTTGTCTGTCAGTTTATGACGTAATTATGTGAAACATTTGACAGATTCCAGCTTAGTGTTGCATAGAATATGTCTGGTATATCCATTGTGCTGTTGTCGTAGAGAAAACTCATTTTTTGGCTCTTTTTAACATAACAGGTACTTAAGACCATGCAAAGTTGATAGGAATATGTGAGGTAACTATATGCGGATACGCATATACCTCACATATCCCTATCAACTTTTACATTTCCGCGACAGACGGGCTCAGCAGAAACATATCGTCAGCGTAACTAAGATTATTTACAGACGGTCGATTCTGTAAAAATCTCACCGTGAAATCATAAGTGAAGTGAGTTTGAAGTGAGCCGTGTCAATAGTGTTTATCCCTAATGACAGCTTACTTTCCGCTCACTTCACATAAGTTATCACGGTGAGATTTTTACAGAATAGCAGTGCCGGTACTTTAAAGTTAAGGTTCGCGAGCACATTCGCAAGAAGCTGGTAGTATCATCACAACGAAAATATTTTCTCATTTTTTGTCTTATTTCTTTTCAGTATATTCATATACAGTGTTATTTTTCAAAGACCAGCCAAATCTAAGCATGTGGTACAAACCATCAAACTGAACAACTTTCTCCATGGGACTAATATCGTATTCGCGAAAAATTTATCTGTCCGGTGTCCCTTAGTAAACTTCAATACCTACTCGACCTAAACGTATGGGATGGCTGAATTTTTATTCGCGAATACGATGTTGGTCCCATGGAAAAAATTGCTCAGTTTGATGGTCTGTACCACATACTTAGATTTGGCTGGTCTTTGAAAAAGAACACTGTATTTATGTATATTTGTTTGACCTTATATTTACATGTAATTAGGTATATATTATATTTATAGTTTTAATAGGTTTATGCGTATCTTTATATTTAAAATATTCATTTCTCAATTTTCATGATTGCACCTACTACTGTTTGTCTCTGCATCACCCGAAGGTTGACTGGTAGAAAACGCCTATGGCATTAAGTCCGCCTCTGTAGTATTTCATAAATTGAAGTATTTAATATACAACGTGTAACGTTAAATGCGCAAAACCTGAAAATAGTTTGATCAGAATAACGAGGAGAATTAATTGAACCACTTTTTAATATAGGTCACATTTTTCAAAAAATCTTCACTAAAAACGTTGCCGTGTCTATTTATTAATAGGTCGAGCAAGCCAATGTCAGCGCGGCGCAGCGGCCCAGGGACGACTCCTCCCTCGATAAAGCGTCGTCGCAGACGCAAGAAACGATCAGAATGGCCAGTAAAACTAAAACAGCACATAAAACCATTACAATTTTTTTAATGACTTATTTTCTCTGTGAAATAGGTCAACTGAATTAAAAATCAGTTGGGGTGTCTGAGATTTTGCACATTTAACCCTTAAATGCATGATTTATTTTATCGTATTGCAAAAAATGCTATTTTATAGGTATTTATCTATAGAATTTAGACAATAAATATATAATAATTATACAATAATATTAATATTCATAGAGTATATATATTGTTTTGACAAAAAGAGGTGCGTTCAGAAACTCACAGCTATCTCATTCTTAAAAAAATTTAATGACGTACTTTGTTGCCATATGGCAACATTATGCATTTAAGGGTTAACGTTACACGTTGTATAAATAAAGCCAGAATATCGTCGTTGCAAATAAAAATCACAGCCCACCTGCAGTATCAATAATATACTCGCTCTACCTACTACATAAGGATAAAGCCGTGCGATTCTGTAACCATCTCACCGTGAAAGCTTGGGTGAAGTGAGCGTGGAGTGAGCTGTCATTCGCTAGGGATTAACACTATTTAGTGCTCACTTCACTTATGATTTCACGGTGAGATTTTTACAGAATCGACCGCCTGGTATCATATTATAAAATTCCGATACACATAACATAATATGTTTATTATCCTGTTAGAATTTATTCATATCTCAAGAATGTGAAGCGTTACCTAGATGCACTGGCTAAAGGTATTTGCAAGGGTTATTAGTTTCAGTTATACAGAATGAAATTGAAAACTTTCGACAAATCGAAATAGGAGTTGCAATAATTGTTACGTAATCATAATAAATTGTCATTTCCAAAATCTAAATTCTTGAAAGAATCGTGAAATTATCTTCTACTAACAGCGTCCCGCGGTTTCCCGTTTACGGTTTCGCGGATCCCGTGAGAATATCGGGATAAAAAGTATCCTATGTGTTATTCTGATGTATAAGCTATATTACTATAAAGTTTCATCAAAATCCGTTCAATAGTTTGTGCGTGAAGAAGTAACAAACATACAAACACACTCACAAACTTTCGCCTTTATATCACGTTGCTGCAAAAGTTCTGATAAAAAAAAAACGTGTGCAGTTCACACGCGATAGAAGTGAAACCTTCAATAAAGAAATATTTATGTAAACGATACACGTGAACAATACACAACGGTTGTTTTGATGCTTTTACCCAAGCTTCGTAATACCACAGTAAATATACAGTAAAACATCTTCATACAAACGTGCCACTCTCGGTTTGAATGTGTGCGTGCGCGCCGCGCGCCATGTCGGCACGCGATTTCACGCACACGCTAACATAATATATGGGGGAATAAGGTGGCGGCAGTGCGGGCTGTGCAGCGCGACTGTGAGCACGCGCGTACGCTACATGACCGCTTGCGTTCGTTAACTCTCGCCGGCGGCGGCCACTTACTCGTAAATTACGAGTATCATGACTTCAAAAAGGGGAAAAAAATATTGTAGTGTTTTCGGGTGCCTCAATAATGATTTCGCAAACCCGGACTTATCATTCTTCATACTTCCTACTCAGCCAGAAATGTAAGTACCTACTTATACTTAAATATTATTAGAAAATGTGGTATTGTATTGTTTATTTCACAGTTTATTTGCTTTATTAAGAGCGTAGCCGAGTCGCATTTTTCTGAATACTATGTTTAGAGCTAAAGTTTATTTTAAGAAGTCTAGTTTTACTATAAAACAGAGGATTGAGTACGAAACATCGTTTAGGTAAACGTATTTGTCGCGTAGGTATAGTTGTAATAAGGGCAATTTCACAATAATTAATATTGCAAATTAATTACTTTTGAAATTATTATTTTTTCTATTGTTTGATGTGTTGTTCAATCCAAATATGGTTCCGGTAGTCTGACGATCGACTTATTTAGTCGAATACTTTTGTGTACATCGACTTATAAGTCGATGCGCGTATCGTCGTCTAAAATGTAAACAAATTTCGTCAAAAATAATTCTATCCCGTTTATACTTGAGCATAGTGTAAGAATATAGAACAACACAGGCATAGAACAGGCATGACTCACCGTTCTCGGTATCGACACAGCTACTGTGGTATCGATGTGTAAACATACCTATTTTTTTGGCCGGCGCGGCGTTCGGGTCGGCCACTTGACACTTGTTTTTGTTTCGCTTACCTATAGATCAAGTGCTGCTTGTTCGAAAATATTAACTAAAAGTAAAAGTGACAACCCTGGGTATCAACGCAAGAGTAGGCTAATAACTCGGCGGGCGGCCTTAGATAACCTACTGTATATTTATTTACTGTGGTAATACGCAGGCGCGCACACACGTACTAAGACACGTACAACGCTCGGACCCAAGCGTCGTGCGTAGCACGTACCACCACTATCAGCGTATTAGGTTTCTGCTTGAAGGCGCCCAGACCAGTACCGACAATCTACGAAGACTTACGAATATTCCCGAACCTATGAAGATGGGAGAGGGTACGGACACAAATATAGGAAACACTGTATAATGCCTTCTATCTCATTCACTCGCACGTTAAATCCTATACATGTATGTGTTTATCTGTTTTTCTATTAGTTTCAAACCACAACGATGCTAAAGAAGTTTTCACTTCAAAAAACTTATTTTTTTTTTTTATTATAATTTTATTTCTTTCGACATTAAGTGAAGTGAGCGTGGAGTGATCTGTCAGTGTCATCCCACCTGCCGGTCGATTCTGTAAAAATCTCACCGTGAAGTCATAAGTGAAGTGAGCACTTAATAGTGTTAATCCCTAGCGAATGACAGCTCACTCCACGCTCACTTCACCCAAGCTTTCACGGTGAGATGGTTACAGAATCGTACGGCTGATACTAGGGATTGACCAAGCATACATTTACAATCATAATCGAGATTTTAATAATATTTATATGCTTATTCTATTCATCATTAAATTCAAAGCTTTCTTAAAATAAATGATCTCTTATTAAATAAGTGTTTGTAATAATATTACCTAAGTCAAAATAACTTTATCTAAATTGTAATATTAGGTCATCCCACTTCCAGTGTCATATTTTTTTATTATTATTATTTTACAAAAACTGACTACTATATTATATAACCTTGTGACACTAATCAATAATCTCCACCACTATTAATCACTCGCTCCCAGACTGCTGGCAAATCTTGAACACCATTTAAAGTACCACTTTCATTTAATTCATCAATAATGCTCTTTAGTTTAATATCTAACTCCTTTTTGCTATTGTATCGAGTACCCGACAATTTCCTCTTCACATGGCCAAAACAATTGAAATCACAAGGATTCATATCCGGGGAATATGGCGGCTGAATAATTTCAATCCATCCTTTATCTTCTATTAAATTCTGAACTATTTTTGATTTGTGCGGTCTGGCGTTATCATGTAAAATTATAGGACTCGTTAGGTATATGATGTTCGTCTGCCCAAATAGGAATATTTTCTTCTAAAAATGACTTATATCGCTCTCCAGTCATAGTTGTATTTTCATCATAAGTTCTCCAAAAAGCAATGCCTCTGACATCCATAGCTACTATTAGTAGTATTTTTCGTTCATGTAGCTCTGCACGTGGTAAATGTTCAGCTGAAGTGCCCGGTTCCACCCAACATCGTGACAAATGTCTTTGACGAGGAGTATAAAATTCGACCCAAGTTTCATCAAGGCATATGAATCTATTAAGTATATTTTTCTTACGGCGATACCACGATAAATGGCTACGCGCAGTTTCATAACGAAACTCCTTCTGATCCGTGTTCAGTGTGGGGCACCCACACTGCATTTTTATTGACCAGACATAAATCCTCCGTGAGTACTCTATGTATAGTGGAATGAGGAATGTTAAGCAGGGCTCTGAACCGGTTTAAAAAGAGCGGTTAATTTCGATGAAATACCGGTAAATATATCGTTCCCTCATTAATTCTTTTCCGTTTTAATGTTAGGTAATTTTAAAAATGTAATGTTGAATAAATTAATTAATAAGTAGTTTTAAGGTACTAACATAGTTTTTAAGCCTTTACTAATCATTTTATATGGAATTATGTTCTGAATTAAATTATTATTATTATTATTATTATTATTAACCGGTTAAACAAGTGAACTGTTCATATAACCCAAATGACAAAGGTTACCGGTTACATAAGCACAAACGGTTTTGACACCCAAATAACCGGTTAATTCCGTAAGTCGTAAATATTTTTCGTCTACTTTTTTAACACTTCCAACAACTTATAGTGACATTAGTACATTTAGTACCCCAGAAAACATTAGGAAAAAAAATGTTTGATCTGAGGACGTCAAATACAACCGGAGAACTTAAATGGTGCGTGTAGATTCATGTTGCGACTTGCTTAGTTAGGGGGCGGGGGGTGTTTAACCGGTTAATTTTGACTTTCAAAACCAAAATTCATGAAAAACCGGGTTCCCGCAAAAACCGGTAAAAACCGGTAAAGTGCAAACCTTAACCTAAATCGATTTCGGTTTGGGGTCAATGACCGTAACCGGTTAAGAATTTCAACCGGTTTCCGAGCCCTGATGTTAAGTTGGTTGGTATGTGTGTGGAGAGATCACTGACACTGACCCTACGTGACTGACGAAGTGCTTCCTTGATTTTGTCCCTTGCTTCTAATCCAGTCGATGATAATGATCGAGGTGCTCGCGGCTCATCTTCAGCTGTGGTTCTTCCTTGTTTGTACATTTCAAGCCATCGCTGTACGGTTCTTTTATTTAAGGCGTTACGACCAACACACTTTACCAGTAAGTCGTGCGCAACTCCTCCAGAATAGTTGAGTAAAGCACAAAACTTTAGAAATATACATTGCTCCACTACATTAATAGATTTTTTTAAATCTTCCATTTTAAATCAATGCACGTCTTGACAATACAACACACCAAATTAAACTAACATGATTGTACAAGACAACACATGTATTAACTATTGCATACCATTGCGCAATACATAAATATTGGAAATAAAAAATATGACACTGGAAGTGGGATGACCTAATACTAATAATAGTATTTTAAAAACATAGGTAGGCAACTAGGTAACTTACAAATAATAGAATTATTTATGTTATTGTTATTAACTTTTAATGTGAATGTAATTATTCAGTTTTCTTGTATAATTTTATACATATTTTAATTTTTTGTTTCTACGATTTAGATTTTTGCTTTGTATCAAACAATAATTTTTGCTGTGCCCTGACAGGGTCAGCTCTTAGGTCTAAGCCTTCTGTTAACATCTTGTTTTACCTTGTTGAACGCAAATAAATTAATATGAACATGATTTTGACGGTACTTTCACTGGCAGATACTAGTGTAATGAGAAGCAACTTATGCTAGCCACCCCGGAAAAAAAAGGCTAGGTTATTATAGAAAAAGAAAGAAAATCAAAAGGTATTAAAGTCACGCAAAAAAAAACACAAACAACCCAAAAAAATTAAACCCTTTTCGTTCCAAATCGGTGATCCCAATTTCCAATATGGCGTCCACAGGACGCTCCTGACCACCACGTATCTAAAGTATACAGCCAGGTTTAAAACAAAAAAGCGCTCCAAAATTATCATTCGACCGTGTTTCCTTACCGTCCAATTACCGCGAAGTTTGACATTCTGTGAAGGTAACGGTCAGTTTGGTTGTCACTGTATAGAGAGATGGCAGAAATATAAGGTCCGAACTATGCGGGGTAATGAAGAAGTTTCATTTTTTTTGGAATTATTATCAAAATTTAAATAAAACTCTGGAAGAATCATTAAAATATATCTAGAAATTAAAAAGTTATGGGGCGTTGAAGTTGCGCTTGTAAGAATAATCCCACCAAAAACATAAATGTAAAAAAGGAGAGCCAAGTTCAATACAAATATTATGCTTGGCTGTGGGCTTCACCGCAAAAAGAATGGAGATCTAAATGAGTGCCAAGTTCTATGCAAAATCGAAATATGTATTTATAGGAACAAAATACCATTATGAACAAGTATTAAACTCTATTTCTTTGCTTTATTGGATACCTATAACAATTGGTGTTATTTAAAAATGTGAGATCTAGGTTAGATTTGACTTGGCCAGTTTTTATCAGAATTAAAATGTTGAATAACTTTATAAAATGACTGATGTAATGAAATCCATCATCATCATCTGCCTAACCTTTTCCGAACTATGTTGGGGTTGGTTTCCAGTCTAACCAGATGCAGCTGGATACCAGTATTTTACATGGAGCGACTGCCTATCTGACCTCCACAACCCAGTTACTGGGCTTCTGACGACCCGTAACAACCGTCAAAGATCCAAGAATGACAGCTGGGACCAACGGCTTAACTTGCTTTTTGAGGCAGGGAGGGGTCTCGGTATGACGGTCACGCATCCACGGACTAACTGCGGTAAGCGTATCTTAACCTGATCGATCGACCCGTGCGGCTAAAAAGCAGCTGTACTGCTGCTTAGTACATACGCCAGCACATCAAGCTAATAAAATCTGTCAAATTACTTTAATATATGTATTTTCAACTTTATCGCTAGAAAATTTGACAATTTCGGGTAGCTTGATGTGCTGCCGTCTGTACCTTAGATAGTATCCTATAACATAATTATTAAATTATCCATCATTTTCTAATGATTTCAATAGTATTTCGTAACTAAACTTTCTCCTGATTACTTGCATAGTGGCAATGTGTATGTACTGTTTCTAGGGAACATCGAAATTGAGCTTTGTAACAAGTTAATTAAGTTTGATATTTGTATAAACTTTAAAGCGTCTGTGTTTATTTGACGTGACAATCTGATCAACAATGGTGTTGCCAAGTCATAATATTTACCCTTAAGTGTGGTTATTTTTGGTATTGTTTGTGAATAAGACCTAATTTTGCTATTTATTTTTTCTGAAAATTTTTTGTTTAAATAAAAATTATATTTTCCCCACTGCGTTTAAGTAACGACAGACATAAAGAAAAATGGGTTGGTTAAAAAATGAGGCTGGTTAAAATAGCATTTATTTGCGATTACTCCTCCACATCATCATTAGTTATCTTTTGATTAAAATCAAAATTTATATTAAGAAAAAAAAATATTAATGAAGAAGATAAAACAAATTCACTTATTAAAGTTATTCTTGACATGGTTGATAAGAGAATATATTATTATTCTTGAAATTGGCAGATTATTACTTCCTACTCGTGGAAATTCTTCGCCGTAACTTGGCAACACCAACGCCCCAAGCACCATAACCCGCGAGCGCGCATGCGTCGCGCCATCGCTGTGACATTTTGAAATTTTAAAAAGAAACTGTATAAACTTTATTGAAAGATTGAAACTAATGTTTTAAGTTAAAAAATAATAGTTTTCTGTGATAATCGAAGTGTATTTTAGTTAAAAATGAAAGTTTTGTGTGTTGTTTTATCCTTTGTTGCGGCCGCAATGTCTGTCTCCGGACAAACCTTGGCAGGTAAAGTGAAAGGTGGTTTAAAAATTGTATATAAAACTTGTTTTTCGGGCGCCATATTGTGTATATTCTGTCTCAATTCACGACGATATCATTCCAGTATTAAAGTTGGTAATTTAGAAGTATTTTATCTTTATTTTTGCGGTTTGAAGACGAGAAAAGTGTCGAAATAATGTTAGCGTGTCAATTCGATACGTTGCTCTACTTTTTCATCTTAGCGCTTTCCCGGACTGTTGTGGTCCGTTTACATCGATACAGTTTTATTTATTTATTATTTATTAAAACTTTATGCACAAGTAAAAAAAAAGTGCTGTACAAAGGCGGACTTAATGCCTGAGGCATTTTCTACCAGTCAACCTTAGGGTGATACAGAGACAGAAAACCTTGAAATATTTATTATTAGGAACAACATTATAATGAGAATAATTAAGTAAAATTAAATGAGAAACAAATCACATTTAAGTAATGACGTCTGGGCCCTATTTAATACTAGCTGCGCCCCGCGGTTTCAGCCGCATAAGTTTCGACCCGATGGGAATATCGCGATAAAAAAATATCCTGTGTGTTATAATAATCCTGGTTATAAACTATCCGTTTGCCAAATTTCATCCAAATCCGTGCTGTATTTTTTGCGTGAGTGTAACAAACATCATCCACCTATCCTCACAAACTTTCGCGTTTATAATATTATTAGCAACGCCCCGCGGTTTCACCCGCATAAGTTTTGATCCCGTGGGAATATCGGGATAAAAAGTATCCTATGTGTTAATCCTGGTTATAAACTATCTGTGTGCCAAATTTCATCAAAATTGGTCCAGCCGTTTGAGCGTGAAGAAGTAACAAACATACAAACATACACACTCACAAACTTTCGCCTTTATAATATTAGTTTGATAAAACTCGTATATGTACTGGGTGTCCGAAAAGTCATGGATTACCTTTTACCTGCTGATGGGCCACATTGATATCTACAAATAAAAAAAATTACCTACCATGCTAAAAGTCTTATGGTTTCCGAGTTTTTTGATGTTTAATGAAATTTTGGAAAATCTCTACATTTGATCAGTTTTTTCCATGCCATTTCTACGATGAAAACTTTTTCGAGTACAGGTTTTTTTTATTTTCATCTTGTATCATCCTAATATCGATTTAATACAAGAAAGTTACAGATATCATCTTTTAAATAGCTAAAATTTAGGTTCAAACTTAAAATTTTCAACAAAAAAAAAATTTTTTTGGTAGGTATTTTATTTTTATTGGTAGGTCCCAATGTGGCCCATCAGCAGGTAAAAGGTAATCCATGACTTTTCGGACACCCAGTATACAACGTGTAACGTTACATGCGCAAACCCTCAGACACCCCAACTCATTTTTAATTCAATTGGCCTATTTCAGAGAGAAAATAAGTCATTAAAAAAAAATTGTAGAGGTTTTATGTGCTGTTTTAGTTTTACTGGCCATTCTGATCGTTTCTTGCGTCTGCGACGACGCTTTGTCGAGGGAGGAGTCGTCACCGGCCCGCTGCGCCGCGCTGACATTGGCTTGCTTGACCTATTAATAAATAGACACGACAACTTTTTTAAAGAAGATTTTTTGAAAAATGTGACCTATATTAAAAAGTGGTTCAATTAATTCTGCTCGTTATTCTGATCAAACTATTTTCAGGTTTTGCGCATTTAACGTTACACGTTGTATACATATGTATATTAGTAGGAAGTAGGATTGCTACCCCTTTGGTCTCGAGGTCGCAAGCGCGACTACTGAGCGTGGGGTCTTGGGTTCGATATCCAGGTCGGGCAGTGTTCTTGGGTTTCTCTTTAGGAATTTCTCAGTAACAGCCCGGAGTTTGGAAGTTGGCGGCGTGGTACCCCCGTGCCTCGGAAAGCACGTAAAGCCGTTGGTCCTGCGCCTGATCTCTCTCCGGTCGTGTCGGATTGCCGTCCCATCGGATGGACTATGAGAGTGAGGGAAGAGAGAGTTCACCTGTGTCTGCGCAAACACTTGTGTAGTATAATATCTCCCATAGCCGAAGGCCAGTCTCTGTTGAGATTGGTTGCCATGGCCGAAATACGGCCTGGAGGACTATAAAGGCCACAGCTCTGAGCCACCCGGCACCCACTCCGCACCGCCTCGCCTCCTGCGGCTAGTATTCTTTATATGGACTTGTATGGGTAAGCGCTCACTACATCAGCTCCGTAGCGTCACCGGATCGCCTCGGTAGTAAGCCGCGCGGACGGCGGGTAGACCATTCGGTGACGACTCGCTGCTCGCATGTTTGCCTTGAGTTGACTGCGCATTGCCAACGCGCGGGTCCCGGGTGGACCGCGCGCTGCCCGCGAATGATTCACGCGAGGACGATACGTTGGCGATGCGGCGCTCTCCACCCACCCTACATTCAGTTCACGGTTTGTAAAATTTGAAATTACGAAACACACCTGTAGGTGCCAATTGTTAACAGACTACTCGAAAATTCGTGGACTAAGCGACGTCCACTCGTTGACCGCACGGGGTCCACTGGTTGCCGACGCGAGGTCCACTGTTTGACCGCGCGACGTTTATTGCTGATAAAGCGGTGTCCACCCGTGGACCACCTGCCGACAACGAGTGGACGCCGTGCGACGAGGCGGTGCGGGGTGGGTGCCGGGTGGCTCTAATGAGCTGTGACCTTTACTGACAGGGCGACATATTTATCAAGAAATGACATAATATGGTCATATTTTCAGTTTTCACGACAGATGCTACACATACATAAGCTCACGCCTTATTCTCATGAGGGTAGGTAGAAACTACAGAACATCACCTGGTGCGATCCTTACATACTGCTTTTGTCTCGTTTACGATACATCAGAGGGGCAATTAACGAATTTTTAAGAACGTTCCGGTGAGATGTTTATAGAATTAACCGGCTGTACACGTAAATATAATACTTTTAAGTAACTCTATCGCTAGTACTGGACTATTTACTCGAGCAAAGTAAACGCGCCCTCAAAGAGTACTTTCTTTAGGTAATAGCTAGTATATTGCATATCGTATGTAAATAACTCGTTTTCCTCTGTTGACTCTAAAACCAATTTGTAACCGCTTTCGTAACAAGAACACTTGGGTTTCCCTATTATTACTGCTGGTTGTGACACTGTCCTTGATTCGATTCTTCGGTAGGGCAAACCACTGATTGATGCCATTGAAACAATTTGTGACTGTCAAACTCAAACTCAAAGCATTTATTTTAAACTAGCAGCGCCCCGCGGTTTCACACGCATACGTTTCAATCCCTTGGGAATATCGGGATAAAAGTATCTTATTTGTTCATGCACATGTCTTCGAAATTTTGGTTCTAGGACATGCCGGTTTCCTCACGAAGTTTTCTTTCACCGTTTTGACTGCAGCGGTGGTGAAATTATTTCCACTAAGTAAAGATTGTGCTCGAACCCACGACCTACAACTCGTAAGTCGGAGCCTTTACCACCGGGCCACCACGGCTCTCAGTTAGTAAGCAGTCATCATCTGCCTGCCTTTTCCCAACTATGTTAGGGTCGGCATCCAGTCTAACCGGATGCAGCTGAATACCAGTATTTTACATGGAGCGACTGCCTATCTGACCTCCACAACCCAGTCACTGGGTAATACGATACCCCTCGGTAAGACTGGTTGTCAGACTTTCGGGCTTCTGACTACCCGGAACGACTGTCAAAGATTCACAAATGACAGCCGGGACCAATGGCTTAACGTGCTTTCCGAGGCACGGAGGGGTCTCGGTATATAAAGATGGTCACCCATCCACAGGCCAACCGCGTCAAGCGTAGCTTAACCTGATCGATCGTCCTGTGTGGCTGTTATTATTTAGCCACGGGCCCCTCTCACTTAGTAAATAATATTAGCATAAAACTAAAGCTTTATCCCATTTGAAATCAAATCAAATCAAAAGTCATTTATTCAAACTAGGTTAAGAATCACCACTTTTCGAACGTCAACTCAAATTCGAAACTTGGGCAGAAACCACCGAAAGCCACGTGCACACTGCACGTGCTACGATCATCACATAAATACTCCTTTAATGTCTTCCACGCTCATAAATTTGTAACAAGCAATAATTAATCCACATTTGGCTGTATGTCACAAAACAACCTCCGCAAGCCAAATACACACGGTATCCTTTAGGTTGGACCAGTCAAACGTTTGCGTACCGACTGCCTACATTAAATATTCTGAATCCGATACGTTCATTCATGACCTGAATTGTTGAAATAAGTGTGGATAATTAAAATAATGTAATATGTATATTTGTATAGTTATAAAATAATGTAGTCTGTGGCGTAGAGGTTTTTATTTTAATTTTAATTTGATTTAATTTCCACATAGAGGAAATAACGTGTGCAAATATTTAACGGGTGGAAAAAAATTTACAAAATACTCCTATCTCTCTGTAAATGTCGCCAAACATAGGTTCGTCCCGCAACAGATGCCGCAGCAGACTGATTGAACAAATTGAAAAGGATAGCGCTATTACTACCGCGTGCAAAACATGAGACAGAAAGAGAGTGTGCTCGCTTAGAATAAAATGACGCAAGCGCCAAATCACTTAATTGCTAATTACGAGAAGACCAAGTACAAAAATTAAAAAATAAATCTTTACGATTTGAGATACTATTATTACCTATCTATTAGATTAGAAATCATCATTAAATTCTTTAAGGTTTCAGAGATCTAACGCAAAATTAGTGCAAAACGAGGTTCTTTTCGTTTTTTTTTTTTATCGAGATATTTGTATCGAATCGTGTTTTTGCTTCAACGGATTTAAGGATTATAAGTCCAAGTTTAATAGAATATCATATTTTATGTATCCATCTTAGATACAGTAAAATAGCAAACTCTTAGGTCATATACGACGTGTAACGTTAAATGCGCAAAACCTGAAAATAGTTTGATCAGAATAACGAGCAGAATTAATTGAACCACTTTTTAATATAGGTCACATTTTTCAAAAAATCTTCGTTAAAACGTTGCCGTGTCTATTTATTAATAGGTCAAGCAAGCCAATGTCAGCGCGGCGCAGCGCCTCGGTGACGACTCCTCCCTCGATAAAGCGTCGCCGCAGACGCAAGAAACGATCAGAATGGCCAGTAAAACTAAAACAGCACATAAAACCTTTACAATTTTTTTAATGACTTATTTTCTCTGTGAAATAGGTCAATTGGATTAAGAATCAGTTGGGATGTCTGAGGTTTTGCGCATTTAACGTTACACGTTGTAGATACCGAGATCCAGATCGCCCAATATCACCAAAACAGCATCATATGGACTCTTTAAGGGTGCGTTTCCACAGAAGCGGAGCAGAGACGTGCAGGAATCGACTAATCACAATGGTTGAAATCCTCATCGCGTCATTCGTCTCGTCTGTGATTGGACGATTCCTACACGTCTCCGCTCCAACATTACCTACCAAAAGACGACCGCTGCCCAAGTCATTTATGTATTACGTACTCGAAGATGTATGAGGTCCCAGTGTTAGTGACAACAAGTGGTCAGCTTATACTGGTTTATAGGTTGATATGTCTGCCGCGCAGATTGGCTGTCATCATAGTTAAGCAACAACGTCGGGCCTTGGTTTTGTCAACGCTGATTGCACATTGAGACCTTTGTCTGTGCCTCAGATGGAATAAATAGTTGATAGTTGTGGCACGCGCGCCCCTCTTTGACGTCACAGGGGGAGTTTAACACCTCACGCCCCCCCCCCCCCGACCCGAGGAGGCCCGCAGTAGTGGGCCGGCACCGGTCGGGGGTTGCGGAAGTATCGTTCGTTTCCGCGACCCCCGGCGTAGGTGAGAGAAGGAACACCGGGGTGGTTTTTAGTCAGTAAGAGTGACAGACCCCGCCGCCCGCCCCAGGGCTGCAGACATCCATGAGGGTTTTCCACCCCGAGAACAAAAAAAAAGGGGACATCGACGTGCAACCTATTACCATGAATTTAGTACTTACATGATGCTGATACCCAATGCTTTGATATTTTTCGTCGGTTATAAGAAAAAAAGTTGTTGTACCACACATTTGACTGCTTAGGTATTTTTACGTTTTTCTATGAAACAGCTGATTTTTAAAAAATCTGAAACAAAAAAAAATCCACGCTAATGGTTCCTGTCAAATTACTCAGCGCCTGACGTAAATTGACGTATTTTTAGTAGCCAATTTTTTAATAACGTCTAAACTTTGCTATGGAGTATCTGAATTTGACAGGACTAAACTAATATTTATTTTCTGTCCTTTTCTTAATGAAATATAAAGAAAAAAGATACATTGAACTATAATCTAGTTTAGTTTGTGAATAAGAGAATCGGCGCCATTATATTTCTATTTTTTTTTAAGCAAATCTACTGGATGATTTTTTTTACATTCTCCCAATTTTTACAGAATGTTCTACCCATGAATGCGAACAACTTTCACTATGGGACCAACTCTAAAATCACGAAAAAAAAAAACAGCTGTTTAATACAAACGTTCAATACCGACTTGAATGTTAGCAGCTGATTTTTTTTCGTGATCTCAGAGTTGGTCCCATAGTGAGTTATTCATATTCGTGGGTAGAACATCCTGTAAAAATATGGAGACGGTAAAAAAATCATGCAGTATAAAACCTATATTTATATTAACTCTGAGTTTGTTTCGGCCTTTCTTCTCAGAGTAGTCAGATAGGAAACGCCGACCTCATCTAGTTTAAAAAAAATATGATTGACATGTAAAAGTGTTTGTCCTACTTACAGAAAATAAATCATTTATCATTTATTTATCATTTAAATAAATAAAATAAAACATAGGTATTCTAAGGTTTATTCTTCGCAAAAGGGATGAATGAATTAATGCATTTGCATGCAGCTGAGATAAGAATGCTAAGAGGGATGTGTTGTGGTGATTCGGGCACAAAGGGTTCCGTAACATTATCTATAAAAACGGCAAAAAAATCATGCCTGTTGTATGGGAGCCCCCTTAAATATTTATTTTATTCTGTTTTTTAGTATTTGCTGTTATAGCGGGAACAGAAATACATCATCTGTGAAAATTTCAACTGTCTATCTATCACGGTTCATGAGATACAGCCTGGTGACAGACGGACGGACGGACGGACAGCGGAGCGGGAGTAATAGGGTTCCTTTTTACCTTTTGGGTACGGAACCCTAATGAGTACATAGGAGATTTGAAACTGGCACCGGTAAATAAAAAGTTGTGTGGAAATCGGTTGTCACGGTACGGGCATGTGATAGGGATAGAGGAAAATGTCATGAGGAAAGTTTTGAGTATGAATATCGATGGCTATAAGAGTAGGGGAAGACCAAAGAAACGATGGATGGAATGTGTGAATGATGATATGATTAGAAAGGGGGGGACTACCGAGATGACTACTGATAGGGAAGTATGGAACAAAAAAGTTTTATTTTCACTATTATTAATTTAAACTGCAACTTTGTTTACATTATATACTTAAAGGGAATGGCTCAGTTTGTTAGGGTGCTCTGGCTTGACGTGGACAGTAAGTATTATAATAAATAAGTTGCGTTTTTAATATTTCATTCCTAGTAGAAACGAAATATTATAATAAAGTTGCAGGAAGTTTGAAAAATGTACCATATTTAGCATGTGCAATATTGTGATCTTGTCGCTGTTCTCAGCGACAAGATCACAATCAACATCTAATAACAGTATGTATTTTACAAATTAATAATAAAAATAGTAAAAATGAGTGTTTCTTTTTATTATAAATTATTCTCGTTATATATTTAATAATAATAATAATAATATTCCACAACTTTCACACAACGCCATCTAGTCCCAAACTAAGAAGAGCTTGTGCTATGAGTACTAGACAACTGGTAAACATACATATATTTTTCTAAATACATGCATCATCATCTGCCTAGCCTTTTCCCAAGTATGTTGGGGTCGGCTTCCAGTCTAACCGGATGCAGCTCAATACCAGTATTTTACATGGAGACTGCGTATCTGACCTCCACAAGCACAAACCAGTTACTGGGTAATACGATACCCCAAGGTAAGACTGGTTGTCAGACTTTCGGGCTTCTGAGTACCCGTAACGACTGTCAAAGATCTACGAATGACAGCCGGGACCAACGGCTTAACGTGCTTTCCGAGGCACGGAGGGGTCTCGGTATGTAAAGATGGTCACCCATTCACAGACCAACCGCGGCAAGCGTAGCTTAACCTGATTGATCGACCTGTGCGGCTGTTCTTATTTAGCCACGGGCCCCTCTCTAAATACATACATATCATAGATAAATTACAACCAGACAAAGAACAAATGATCGTGCTCATCACACAAACATTTGTCCTGAGTGGGAATCGAACCCGCGACCTTGCGCATAGCAGTCAGGGCCACTGACCACTAGACCAACAGGCCTGTCAGTCATTTGAGCAATGGTTACATTTTAGGGGAATATTAGTGGATAAAATAAAACAAGCAGCTATTATTTCACATAATGGTTTTAATCTGAATCTGAAAAACAATGGCTTTGTGTATCTGGTGCTCATGAATAATCCGGTATGTTAATGGTTTCTGTTGATGCTGCTTCTGGTACTTTAACAGCTACTTGAGCAAGAACGGGAACTCTGTCAGTTCACTGCCAACACGGATCCATGAACCTAAACAAAATAATTCTAAGTTAGTGGCATTTCAATATATAAATTACTTCTTTCTATACACATAATTAAGTTAATTTCAAATAATATATCCTATCCATCATCAGCGTAGCCTTTTCCAACTATGCTGGGGTCAGCTTCCAGTCTCAACTGGATGCAGCTGAATACCAGTATTTTACACGGATTGACTATGTATCAGACCTCCACAACCCAGTTACTGGGTAATACAGTACCCCTTGGTGAGGCTGGTTGTCAGACTTTCAGGTTTCTAATGACCCGTAATGACTGTGACAGTTACACAAATTACAGCCATGACCAATGGCTTAACATGCTTTCCAAGACATGGAGGGGTCTTGGTATGTATAGGCGGTCACCCATCTACGCACTAACCGCGGCAAGCGCAGCTAAACCTGATCGATCAACCCGTGCAGCTGTTATTACTTAGCCACAAGCCCTAAATAATATAACCTGTCCATTACACATAAAAGTTAATCTGTGCTCACCTGCTGTGGTGCTATCCACTCGCTAATCACATTTCTTATGTGCATTTCTCTTTCTGTATTTGCATGCATAACATGGGATCTGGTACGTAATACAGAACAATGACAGTTGACGAATGGTTGTCGACGATGACCACTACTTGTGCTTTGTTCATTTTCTTTGTCCGATGAGTAATTAAATGCCAACATCCAGCATAAATGACAGACCAAGCTATGGGCTGTAACCTGTAAATAAGACAAATATTATAAATGCAGTTTGTTACAATAGACATAAAAACAATCAGAAACAGAAATGATATTAAACAAGACAACTGAGTTTGTTTCAGATGCTTCTCAAGTCAATCAATGTCGGTCTTTCTAGTCTGGGCTATTTTTTTATATAAGTACTTACTGAAATAGTAATAGAGTTTGTGAAAACCTATTTGTATTAGACCTGTTTGAGTTTTGAAAATAGACTTACGATTTGAGGAGCAGTCCATTGTCGAATAGTTGATTGTATTTCAACGAGCTCCAGAGTACGTCTTCTTCGATGCGTAATATAGATGCCACAATTAACACATCGCAGTTCTTCCTCATAATCCTCATTCCCATGCGAGGAAACAAGACGATGCGCAGGAGTGTCCGAGTTCGTGCCAAGGTTGTCGTTTACAGCAGGTTCAATGTCCAAAATAATGCCAGAGGCGACGTTAGAAACAGATTCGGTGTCCAAAAGTAAGGCCGGGTTAAGTTGCGGTATCGGAGTTCATTATAACAAAAACAAACGCTCGAACAAAAAACAAGACAACATTCACAACACCAAAGAAAGAAGCAAAGCGAATAGTTTTTTTTCGTTGACCTCGTTGTTGACAGACGATGCAGTTGGTGCTGCCAAGTAATAAAAAGTAATATATGTTTAATAAATATCGATGTAAGGATTTGAAAATCGAGTCCATAATCAGATGTAAATTGATTTACATAGAGAAATATAAATATTTTGATTGTTTTCATCTAATCACAGATAAATAAGAATAAAAAATGGCCCAAATCACTTATGTAGTAAAGGTGCTCAAGAAAGATCCACATTTTTTACTCAAATACTAGGAATCGATTTTTTATCGAATAAAATCTGAAATGTCATAACTTTTTTACGTGGTAACCCAGAACCTAAGTCACCGAGAGCCTGTAACCAAAAAATGGCGTTGCTTTCTGCGTGCAATCAGCGTGAATACTTTTAATACAAGTTTTTTTACAGAAGACTTTCCTGCGACGAGGTTTGCAAAAATATTTATTTTAGAATTAATTATATTTATTTGATGAAATACTTTTTACTGAACAGCTTGTCCACGTTAAGCCGAGATTGGCCATACCCTTTGTGTTTTCTTAAGATTAGTAAATATAAGCTAATACAGAAAAATGTACTTACATTTCATATTTACCCCTAAGATGACAGTATATTAACTCTAATTTATCCCTTAAATTGTCACCCTTAGATTTCTTGTGTGTATAATATTGAAATTGCGTACATGGGTTGAAATTAGGATAAAAAAGAGGATAAAGAAAAAAAAACATTTTTTTGTATTTTTTTTATTGTTTTTACAATGTCACATAAAACGAACATTGTCCATTATATGTGCAGTTGTGGTACATGAAACTACGTCACATAAAACGGACATGGCATATTATATGTGAAGTTGTGGTACAGTGCTTAGGAGTGTTAAAACAGCATGTGTGCGTGGAAATACTGCGTCCTTTAACCCGTGAGAAGGCGCGCCTAATTTTCTTACACGAGTAGGCGCGTGCGAGCAAATTGCTCACACTATCATAAATGTTTATATTTTTAGTGTTTCTATATTTATTGGCTTATAATGTATTTAAATAAATAACACAAGGTTTAGTAAGTAAGAAAACAAGTATTTTAATCAAAACTATTAAACATAATAGCAACTTCTAACGCAAATAACAAAACAACCTAGTATTAATTAATTTTTTTGGCACGTTTCATAAAAATCACAATAAAAACTGTTCCATAACAAAAACTAAAAAGTGTTATTCATCCATTAAATCTACACTAATGTGCCTCTCGAAACACACTGAACACATGTATTTTACATGTTCGGTGCAAAGTAATTGCTGAGCGCGTGATGAGCAAATTGCCGCACGTTGGTACACGGCCTCCACAAACGCCTTGCTGCGCGGTCGCAACGCCACTGAGCGGATCGAGAATTGCGTCAGGAGAGAGGGGGTGAATATTTAGGAAGGTACTTAAGTGCTTGAATTGGTGTGGCATGGGAAAGACAAAAAATTTTTGAATTAGATTTTTGTGTGAGCAAATTGCTCATAGCGCGCCTTCTCACGGGTTAAAACGGACAAAATCAATTTAAGGGTTAATATGGTGTACGAGAATTATGTGAAAGAGCGGAGCCTTCTAATACAGGCATTGTTGCTCCGGACACGTTTAAATGTAATCATGTATTTCCTAATTTACACAATTAACTATTTTGTATTTGTATTTTTGTATTTTGTAAAAGACATGTTCCGCCGACCCCAAATAAATTGGGGTAAGGACAGGAGAATTGTAATCCTTCGCAAGAAATTGTTTGTGTAAAATGATATTCATCTGCATCTGGTTACACTAGGAGCTGACTGCAGCTTAGAGAAAGGCTAGAAGTCATTGACCCTACTTCGCGCAATCTAAGCTACGCCTGACCGCGTTTGGCTAGATATTGCCGATCTGCTGAGCAAGATCTTCCCTCCCTTGCAACATGTATGGATTCCTTAGCATATTTCAAGAAGTATACAAGGTGTCCCTGAAAGTATGGATCAAATCGAATAGGGGCGTGGGCAAGGTCATGTCATTTCCTAGTTTTTTAATGCTGAGAATGTTGATGAATTTTTTTACGGTTCCAAAATTATTATCAATTTTGGTTTTTTTTTTCAATCACTTAGCACAGTGCTCAACGAAAAATATATACAACATGTAACGTTAAATGCGCAAAACCTGAAAATAGTTTGATCAGAATAACGAGCACAATTAATTGAACCACTTTTTAATATAGGACACATTTTTCAAAAAATCTTCATTAAAAACGTTGCCGTGTCTATTTATTAATAGGTCAAGCAAGCCAATGTCAGCGTGGCTCAGCGGCCCGGTGACAACTCCTCCCTTGATAAAGCGTCGCCGCAGACGCAAGAAACGATCAGAATGGCCAATAAAACTAAAACAGCACATAAAACCTTTACAATTTTTTGAATGACTTATTTTCTCTCTGAAATAGGTCAATTAAATTAAAAATCAGTTGGGGTGTCTGAGGTTTTGCGCATTTAACGTTACACGTTGTATATAAAAAAAAAAAACTATCAGGGCTATCAATTCGAGCAAAAACTTTATTCAATTGCACCGACTTTCTCAAGGTTACAACGTTTCGAAATGACCTTGCCCACGCCCCTATTCGATTTGATCCATACTTCCATGGACTCCCTGTAGAATGATACAGACTCGACTAAATGATAGTGACTGGTGGCTAAATCAAAACAGCCGCACAGGTCGATCGAAGCTAAAGCTACGGTTGCCGAAGCTGATCCGTGGATGAGTGACCATTCACCATCCATTACACATGAAGACTCCTCCGTTCCTCAAAAAGCACATTAAGCCAATGGTCCCGGCTGTCATACGTAAATGTTTGAAAGTCGTTACGGGTAGTATGAAGCCCGAAAATCTGACAACTAGTCTTACCAAGGGGTATCGTGTTACCCAGTAACTCTGTGGTGGAGGTCAGCTCCATGTAAAATACTGGTATTCAGCTGCGTCCGATTAGACTGGAAGCCGACCCCAATATGGTTAGGAAAAGGCTAGGCAGATGATGACGTGCGAGGGTACCTTGCGAAATACAAAATTATTTTTAGTATATTGCAAACCTGAATATAGCTTGTTCAGAATAAGTAACTGAATCGATTTCAATTATTTTTACACCATTTTATATTTTGTCCCAAAAATATTTAAAAAGGTTACAAGTTGGACACCGAATGACGCTAAGTACATATCCGCAATCATATGCGCACAACACAGGCAGGTCACGGCCGGTCATAGTGGCACTAGGTGCGGCGCACAGAGGGC
Organism: Eremobia ochroleuca; assembly: GCA_949629135.1. Classification (NCBI taxonomy): domain Eukaryota; kingdom Metazoa; phylum Arthropoda; class Insecta; order Lepidoptera; family Noctuidae; genus Eremobia; species Eremobia ochroleuca. Next base: position 7,408,126 of record OX451411.1, on the reverse strand, counting down.
AGGAGGCGTGGGCGGCGCGGGGGCGCCGCGTGGTGTGAGCATATTTTTGTACGGACATCCTGGTAACGTAACAGGCTCATGAAAATTGAGATACTCCATAGACAAGTTTAGACGTGATTAAAAAAATGGCTACTAAATATACGTCAATTTACGTCAGGCGCTGACTAATTTGACAGGATTAAACTAATATTTATCTTCTGTCCTTTTCTTAATGAAATAGAAAGAAAAAGATGCACTGAACTGTTTAGTTTACTTTGTGAACAAGGGAATCAGCGCCATTGTTGAAGAAGCAGGTTGGTTGACCTCAGGGTCGACTTATCGACCCGTAACGCTTCACCATTGTTTTAATAGACAGAATCTACAGAAGATACAAAGGAGAATGTGCTATGGTAGCCCGTCAAATTAAAATTTACTTACATTTGACTAAGCAAACACTTGCAATCATAATCGAGATTTTAATAATATCTTTTTATGCTAATTCTATTGATCATTGTGTATAATTTCAAAACTAGTATTTTAGTTGTCAAAGCATTACTATTTTGTGGGGTTTTAAAATAAAATAGCAAAACAGAAACTTAGTGAAATCTCAATGTTGTTGTTGTTTTTTTTTTTTTTTTTTTTCCTAGACTAGTTCTTATATAGCGATGTTTTGGCAACTAAAATACTAGCTTTGAAATTACACAAATTATAAAATTATCAATAGAATAAGCATAAAAAAATATTGGATATTAAAATCTCGATTATGATTGTAAATGTATGCTTGGTAAATCCCTAGTATCAGGTGGGATGACACTGACAGCTCACTTCACGCTCATCACCTGTTTACACGGTGAGATAGTTACAGAATCGCACTGCAGCAAACAATACTTAAGTTAAAATTGGCCTCAAATCTCATGATTTCATGAAATAGTCATCCAATAGAGTAATATGAACTTAGATAGATGTATTGAGGACTTTTATGACTATAATTCTATAAATAAATATTAATTGTTACGGCCACGAGTCATATTTACGCACGTTTTTTTTTATTTGGCACGTGAACATATCCGTCAGAAGTTGGCCGTAACATCCCAACGCTGATATGCTGGATTCGTTTTCCCCTCTACCGATCATTTTTCTCCAGACAGTTCATTTTGTTTATATATGTATGTATATATGTATCTATCCATGTATTGTTATTAATTCTTGTATTGTATAGTCATTTCCTAGCTATCTATCCCGTATGTTGCACCTACCATATTTTGTCTCTGCATCACCCTAAGGTTGACTGGTAGAAAATGCCTCAGGCATTAAGTCCGCCTTTGTACAGTAGGTACTTTTCTTACTTGTGCATAAAGTTTTAATAAATAAATAAATAAATATTTAGATCAACATACAATCTAATACTAACCTGCCTTACGCAACTGGGGTGCTAGTTTCGTTCTTCCCATGTTTCGCAGACAGAAATTTCCTAGAATTTCGTTTCACAAAAAAAATGTGATTGTAAAATTCATTGAATTGTGTTTCTGTTTGAAATATTTTTCATTCAAGTAAATAGTCGTTAAAACAATAATATTGGAACTAAAAATATAAGGACAAAATATTATGTGAAACATTTTCTGTGAAACCAAATATTGTGTGTATTAATTATTCTATAATAATAATAATCATAATAATGTTTATTTCTAGTAAAATGTTCACAAAGTTTACAAGTACAGTAATATGCTACAGCATAAAGTGCATTGAGTACTATCCCCTGGCACACAAACTAGGTTTATAGACTGTGACTGTGGGGACCAGTGATTGAACGATAATATGAGAAAAAAATTATATGAAACGAAATTCCATAAAACTTTTGTCTGTAAAACAGTGTAGAACCGCTAGTTTCATCACGACACGAGCTATTTAGCATATAGCACGTCGAATTAAAAGAAAAAGAATACTTACCTTATTATTTGTAATAGCATACTACATTAAACTGTCAATATTTAACCGCAGTTACAAAAGAACAATAATGACTAATATTGCTCAATCAATCTGCATAGCCTTATCCTAAATATGTTGGAATCAGCTTCCAGTCTAACCGCATGCAGGTGAATACCAGTATTTTCATGGAGCTACCGTTTATCTGACCTCCACAACCCAGTTAACCCCTTGGTAAGACTGATTGTCAGACTTTTTAAGCTTCTGACTACCCGTAACGACTGTCAAAGATCTACGAATGACAGCCGGGACCAACGGCGAGGCACGGAGAGATCTCGACTCCCGATATGTAATTTATGTTCACCCATCCACGAATCGACCGTAGCAAGCGTAGCTTATAATGAGTAATATTGCTAACATCTAAGTATGCAGAGAAAGTAGCGAGCACGCTAGTACAGTAACATTCCCGCGCCACGCGCCAGTACAATGGAACGGGGCATCGTATGGTGCAGACGTATTGTTATGAAAATAATTAGGTGAAACTTTCAACATAATTCACTGATTAAAAAAGTAATATTTACATTTAACTTCTTTTAAATGACGTAGTATTTAGTTTTCATTATTTTTGCGGTGAAGGAAAACATCGTGAGAACCAAAATTCGAATCACATGTGACATCTACTAACCCGCACTGACCCCGCGTGGTGGATTACGGCTCACTCCCTCTTAGAGAGAGGAGGCCTTTGTCCCAGCTGTGGGGACATTAAAGGCTGTTTTTTTTTTAATGGAACACTTCGTAACAATTGCTTCGTTGCTTTAGTGGTCTTAAGCACGGGCATGAGCACGAGGTCCTGGGTTCGATTCCCAGGTCGGACAAAGTATTATTGGGATTTTTAACCGACTTCAAAAAGGAGGAGGTTATCAATTCGGATGTTTATATACTTATATATACATATATTTTCTTAATGTATGTTCGGGCATAACTCTGTCATATATGAAAGGAATTGCAAAATACTTTTTTTGTTCTATAGAGGTTTATTTAAATTTCGTAAAGAGCTAGTGAAGAGTTTTGGAGACAGACAACGGAACTCTTCAATAAATACCAGTACCGCATGCATTGTTTATGCAATCGCACAACATAACATCACGTCTGTACCCTATAAACGCAGATGCAGTACGCACATGTGTTCAGTATACCACCGTACACCCTACCACATAGCAAGTAGTGTTATATGAATTTGTGTGGGGTAGGTATAACTAAAAAGTGAAAAATAAAAACTTTTATAAAAAAAAAACAACCGACTTCCAAAAAAACACTACAATGTGAAAAATAACTTTAATTTCGGAAGTCGATGTCAAAAAACGAAAATGCGGAACTAACGACTCCGACCTCCAAAATTAAAGTTATTTTCCCCTTTGTAGTGTTTTTTTGGAAGTAGGTTTTTTTTTTTTTTATAAAAAGATTTTTTCCATCAATTATTTCTCATTAGCAGTCTAGAGCCTAGAGATTTGTGCCCGGTTGAAGACATTAGTGTCGCCCCCTTATTACATGAGACTTAAAAATAACCATAGTAGGGTTAATATTTTTTTTAAAATGGTGTGCAGCTATCAGTAACATGAAGTCCAAACATAGTTTTAAGGCACCTTTTTTGGGTTTAGTGTAATAACCAAGATAAACTTAGAAAGTAAATATGAAATGAAAACGTCACATTGGTACTTGCATAATATATGTACAATATATTTTCTTAATTACCTATTTCCGATCCATAATTAAGCCTGGTTCTATTGGTTTTTAATTGCAGACAATTCAAAACTGGTCTCACAAGCCGAAGCCACTGCACAAAAATTCTTATTGTAGAACATTTTACATTAATGATAATTTAACGACCAATGACCAGTTTAACCTGTTAGGTAACTTCATTACAAATGTTTAAATTACTCATCATTAAAGAAATAGACATAAAACATTTTTGTTAGTATACTGCAAACCTGAATATACTTAATTTGTTCAGAATAAGTAACTGAATCGATTCCAATCATTTTTTCACCATGTTATATTTTGTCCCAAAAATATTTAAAAATGGTAACAAATTGGATACCGAGCGACACTAAGTACATATCCGCAATCATAGGCGCACAACACAGGTCACAGCCGGTCGGCCGGCGGCGCGTGTTAAGTGGTAACCAACTTTTTGTACGGACGATCAAGTAACACAACAAGCTTATAACTTCGTGATTTTTCATGATACAGTTTTTAAATGTTGTACATACATAGATTCTTCACATAAAAATACTAGACACGTGTTTCGGATTTGCCATATACTAAAAATAATGTTGTATATCATCACACTACGCTTGCTGATACGCAGCCTCCACTCCCAGTGCGATTCTGTAACCATCTCACCGTGAAAACTTAGGTGAAGTGAGCTGTCAGTGTCATCCCACCTGATACTAGGGATTGACCAAGCATACATTTACAATCATAATAGAGATTTTAATAATATTTTTTAAGGTAATTCTATTGAACGTTTTATATAATTTCAAAGCTAGTATTTTAGTTGACAAAACATTACTATTTTGTGGGGTTTTAAAATAGAATGGCAAAACAGAAACTTATTCAGAATCCCGAAAGTTGTTTTCTTTTTCTTTTTTTCTTTTTTAACTTGACTGTAGACCCGATTCACGACATTTCGTGAATCAAGTGAACAGGCCGTATGCCCGATGGTATTTCCCATGAACAAAAATGGCGAATTACCATACCAACTTTTGTACTCTATAAGTACCCTGTAGTGTTTGTAGATTATATTATTATATAGTCCTGTCGTCTCATGCGTACACGCCGCGCGCTATAGTATGGTGGGGGAGCGGGGCGTGCTCCCCCTCCCTCACTCACTTTGCCTGGAACCACGAAGCTGGACGGACGCGCGTGCGGCGAGTTAGGCAGTGAGCCGATATCAAGTTAAGTGCACGAACAGTACATTTTGGCGACGAGTATTGTAAGTACTGTGTTTTTTTATCTCTTTTCTGATTGAAAAAATGCGAAATTGTCAACGTCAAACCTAATATTAGGTGCAAGTTCATAATAATTTAACGCGGGTTATTTACTTCAACAAAACTTTGCTTTGTCGTTGTGGATAATTAACTTTTGCGGGAAGAAGGACACACAGTTAAATATTTATAATATACGTTGATGATAATGCATAACTTGGTCATCTTTATTTATATAAACGTGGGTAGTATCATATAGTTTTAAACATTTTTATTTTATCATGTGATAAGATCATGTTAAAACGTAAAAGGAAGTTGTTACGTAACTATGTAAACAATACCATCTAACGTCTACATTTTGTAGCATATATAAACATTATTCGAATTACATTTTAACAAATATAGTGCTAAATGGAAACAAACAACAACAAAAATGGTAGTTATGTATAATACAGGCATACCAATAACAAACATACAGTTAATTAGGATATTATAAATCTGTAGTTATTCTACCTACCCACTATTCTATCGGGTTCGAGCCCCGATTAAATCTGCTGATTTTTGATTATCATAACAATTAGTATTTATTATTTGAAATATGTTTTTATCGTAATTAGTTAAATACAGAGTATCTGATGTCTGTTGCTTAAAACTTAAAAAGATGATGGTTTTAATGTAGAACAAAACGGTTGATGCCGTATTGTTTACATATTTCGAGCGATAAGGTGTTGAGTGATGGGTTGAATTATTCTATTAATTACGGTTACATTGCGTTCAGAGGGAAGTTAGTCAGAACGGATGATGCCCGTTCATGACTAGAAGTGTTATGATCAGTAATGATTGAAGCTTTCTTAAAGGTTAGTCAGAACGGATGATGCCCGTTCATGACTAGGTAGAAGTATTATGATGAATTATGTTGGTCAGAACGGATGATGCCGGGTTCATGACTAGAAGCATTAGGATGAGTGATGATGGAAGCTTTCTTAAAAGTTGATCAGAACGGATGATGCCCTTTCATGACTAAAAGTATTATGGTGAATGTTGTTGGTCAGAACGGATGATGCCCGTTCATGACCAGAAGTATTATGATAAGTGATGATGGAAGCTTTCATAAATGTGTTTTCCGAAGTCATAGAACGGATGGTGCCCGTTTTGTGACCTATTTCGTTATTTACAGGTAACAATGGCAAACCTAACGTTAGAAAAATTTGAGTGCGAGGGTGAGGTGACATCCGTGTGCGTAAGATGGGGACGATGGAAAAGAAGCTTGTACGTATACCTAGAAGCTGCAAATGTTACTGCACCAAGTCAGAAGCGAGCAAGTCTCTTACATTGGGGTGGATCAGAATTACAAGAAATATTCTATAACATTCCTGACGAAGCCGCAACAAATACCTCAGAAGCTGAAACAGACGTTTTTAAAATGGCAATTAAGAAACTGGATGAGTATTTTGCACCCAAACAAAGTAAAAGATTCGAAAGGCACGTGTTTAGATTGATAAAGCAGGAAGAAAACGAGAAGTTTGAAAAGTTCGTTGTCCGGTTGCGGCAACAAGCTGCTAAATGCCAATTCGTTGATGTAGACGACCAGCTCCTGGATCAGATTACTGACAGATGCAGTTCAGAAGAATTAAGGAAGAAAATCTTAAAAAATGGAGATAAAATGACTCTTGAAGATGTTATAGCTGAAGCAAATGCGTTAGAAGTAATAAACAGACAATTAGAAGATTTTAGTCAAAAACAGAAAAGAAATCAAGACGTAAATCAAGTGGAAGGTAACAGTAAGAATAAAAATCAAAGAGGAAAAAGAGAATGTTTTCGATGTGGCGGGTGGAATCACTTAGCATACGATGAGAAATGTCCAGCAAGGGGAAAGAAGTGCACAAAATGTGGAAGAATCGGGCATTTCAAACTGCAGTGCAAGACAAACCCGCTTAAAAGGAAACTAGAAGAAGACACAAAACAAACACGCAATAAAGATACAAAGAAATTCAAGAGACCGAGAAAAGATACTAACAACATAGACGAACAAAAAAATAATAATTCAGATGAAGAAATTGATTATGTGTTTAACATGAACAACGATGATATTGTAATCTGTAAAATAGGAGGCGTGGAAATCGACATGTTGATTGATTCCGGCTGCAAGTACAATTTGATTACAAGTAAATCTTGGAGTGTTATGAAGAGAAATAAGATAAAAGTAATGGAACAAACACAAAATCCAAGAAAAAGATTTTATGCATATGGATCCGATTCTCCTCTAAAGTTGTTAGGAGCTTTTAAATCTTCAATAGAACTTGCAGGAAAAACTCAGCATTCAATTTTCTACGTAGTTGAAAATGGCACTAGAAATTTATTAGGAAAAGAGACAGCCTTGGCATTAGGAGTATTAAGGATTGGTGTAGCAGTAAATGAGATACGAAGTAAAGTATTTCCAAAATTCAAAAATGTTCTAATACACATTCCAATAGACGATAAAGTAAAACCGATTGCACAGCCTTATAGACGTATACCAATTCCTCTAGAAGGCAAAGTTAATGCTAAAATAAATGAACTTCTTGAAAAAGACATAATTGAAAAAGTTGATGGCCCTTCAGAATGGATATCGCCTATAGTTCCCATATTGAAAGAGAATGGAGATATCCGCCTATGTATAGATATGCGACGAGCAAATTCAGCAATAAAACGCGAAAACCACCCGTTACCGACGATGGATCAGTTGCTACCGAAGATAAGAGATGCGGTTATTTTCAGTAAATTAGATATTTGTGATGCTTTCCACCAATTGGAACTTCATCCAGATTCCAGATCCATCACAACGTTCATCTCAGCCAAAGGTCTTTACCGGTACAAAAGGATGATGTTCGGTATTTCTTGTGCTCCGGAAATATTTCAGAAAACTCTTGAGCGTATTCTCTTACCTTGTAAAGGAGTTATTAACTTCATTGATGACATCTTAGTGTATGGGAAAAATCGAACAGAACATGATGCCAGACTTGAAAAAATCACTGAAGTGTTAGAAGCCAATAATGTTATATTAAGGCATGAAAAATGTAATCTTAGTACAAACGAAGTAGAATTCTTAGGCCACAAACTATCTAAACAGGGTATAAGACCATTAGATAAATACTTAAGTACCATTAAAAAATTTAGGGCTCCTACAACTGTTTCTGAATTACAAAGCTTTATGGGCTTGATAAATTACGTGGGCAAATGGATTCCTAACTTAGCTACAAAAACAGAACCTCTTAAACAACTGCTTCGTAATAAATTTGGTAGAAACGCTGATATACGTGAGTTGTGGGGAGAGAGTCAGCAAGCTTCTTTTAACTCTTTAAAAGTTGACCTTGCTGACATATCTGACTTAGGCTATTATAATGTACAAGATAGAACACTTGTATTTGCCGATGCAAGTCCGGTTGCTATAGGTGCTGTTCTAGTACAGGAAAATGATTCTGGACCACGTGTTATTGCATTTGGAAATAAAACTCTTACCGATTGCGAACGCCGCTATTGTCAGACTGAAAAAGAGGCATTAGCACTGGTATGGGCGGTAGAACACTTTCACATGTTCCTTTACGGAAAAGAATTCGACTTGGTGACTGATCACAAGCCTCTAGAAGTGATATTTAGTCCAAAGTCAAAACCGTGTGCGAGAATCGAAAGATGGATGCTCCGGTTACAATCATACCAGTATAAGGTTATTTATCGCCCGGGAAAAAACAACATTGCTGATCCTCTTTCTAGACTATGTAAACTCACCCCGGAAAATAGTGCCCCAAATGTCGATTATGTACAAAACATAATCGAGCATGTTAGACCCATAGCGGTATCATTGAGTGATATTGAACGTTCTTCTAATGAAGACCTAGAAATTCAAAAAGTTAAAGAAGGTGTTCATGAGCGCAAGTGGGATGCAGCTGTAAAAAGTTACAAGCTGATTGAAAATGAACTCTGCTTTCACGAAGGAATTCTACTCAGAGGAACTAAAATCGTTATACCAAAAGTATTGCGAAACAGAGTACTATCAGCGGCGCATGAGGGACACCCAGGTATCGTGGCAATGAAAGCGAGACTCAGAACAAAAGTGTGGTGGCCTAGATACGACCAAGATGTGGAGAGGATGGTTAAATCATGTAAAGGATGCACACTCGTGTCTGTACCTAATGCACCACACCCTTTGAAAAGAAGAGAATTGCCATCACACCCATGGGTTGATATTGCAATCGATCTTTTAGGACCATTACCATCCAACGACTATCTTTTGGTAGTAGTCGATTATTACTCTAGATATCAAGAAATAAAGATTTGTCGAGATATATCCAGTAAGGAAATGATAAAACTCCTGAGGGAAGTTTTCAGTAGGCTCGGGTATCCAGTTTCCTTAATGGCAGATAATGGAAAACAGTTTGTTAGTGAACAATTTAAGTCATTTTGTAAGGAAAATGATATAAAATTATATCACTCTGTTCCGTACTGGCCGCAACAAAATGGAGAAGTCGAGCGCCAGAACAGAAGTATACTGAAACGACTACGAATATGCCAGGCTGAAAATAAAATTCACTGGAGAGAATCGTTAGTCGATTATCTGACTATGTACAATAATACCCCCCATACAGTCACAGGAAAAACACCAGCAGAGTTGTTCTTCCAGAGGAAAATCAGGGATAAAATACCTATGATCGATGACGTTGAGCATAGGAATGATGACATGGACTTACGAGACAAGGACAGAGAACAGAAGGAAAGAGGGAGAGAGTACGCGGACAGAAGAAGGAAAGCACAAGATATTGACCTAGAACCAGGAGAGAAAGTATATATCAAAGATATGAATAAAGCAAATAAACTTAGTACAAATTTTGAACCAACACAATATACAGTTAAATCGCGAATGGGAGGCGATGTTGAGGTAGAAAACGAGGAAACAGGACAACGTTTGAGACGAAATATAGTACACCTAAAAAAGGTAGAAGGAGAATGGAAAGTTATAAGAGAGGACGAAACAGAAGTTCCAGAAAGAGAAGAAGAGGACGAACTTGCTAACGAAGAATAAATTACTAAAATAGATGAAAATCTGATGTTATGATTTAGGCTATGCTTAAAATTAAGAACTAGGAAGCATGATGTTAGTTATAGTTGATAAATTGTCATTAGAAAAGCGAAGGAAGTTAGGAACAGGAACAAGCGAAGTGTTATGAGGTTAAATGTTAATAATAAAAGATTAATTGGGAAGTGAAGGAAGTATTAAATTAGTTAGTTATTACAAAGTGTTTGTTAAAACCAGAATATTGGAAAGATTATTGATGCTATTAATGTTATGCTGAATCGTAAACTTTAGTTGATTATGATATTTGAAAAGTTAATGGAAAAGGTAATGAAAAAGGTTGATCAAAATAGTTTTAAACTAAAGAGTACATTACCTTTGTGATGTCAATTAAAATGTAGAAGGTTGTTATGATGCTCAAATGAAGATGTTACTAAATATAATAAAAGTTATTATTATATCTAAAACTTTCATTAAAATAAGGAAGAGATGTAGTGTTTGTAGATTATATTATTATATAGTCCTGTCGTCTCATGCGTACACGCCGCGCGCTATAGTATGGTGGGGGAGCGGGGCGTGCTCCCCCTCCCTCACTCACTTTGCCTGGAACCACGAAGCTGGACGGACGCGCGTGCGGCGAGTTAGGCAGTGAGCCGATATCAAGTTAAGTGCACGAACAGTACATACCCCTTTATTAGCCGATATCAAAAATTCTTAATTTTAGATTTTTATTAAGTACAATGGACTAAAATGGTCCGTCTGTATACTCGTAGCTCAGTAACCATATTGTTTTGTTTTTGATGTTTGCCATCGCTCATGAATAATCCGTAAATATTGACAGTTACGTACAAGGAACAATTGCCGTACTTTATGGTCAAGTGACGCACCTATTGCTACAGTTATAATTTATCGACGCAAAGGTGGCACAAATGCAAGTATCAATATGTTAAAAGTTACAAACCAAAAAAGATACAATACGTCATCGACGAACTTGCTTAGGAACATGGGCAACGGGTTATGCGGTTACCGCTTAGCCAGGCTACGTTCACATTGCTATTTTTCAAGTGGATACGATATTTTATTGTATACAGTATTATTTTTTTGTATTCAAAACTGAAAGCTCACATAGAGCCAACACTATAAAATCAGGGACTCAAGAAAAAAAATCTTGTGTTGTCGGTTATTCGAGAAATATCATTACGATTTTTATCGTGTTCCATACATTTGGTCGTGTTAGTACTTATGTATAGCACTTTTGTTTGAAACAGCATTTTGTTTTTGTATTTTTTTTTTTTTTTTTTTGCCAGAGGATAAGTTTTTTTATAATATTGGTATACAATCGACAACCCGACACATTGCGTAATTAATGTAATATGTGATAGTAGCGAAGACAGTTTGATGGACAGTGAATGTAGTTATATGAATGACGCTGCCCGCCCACGTCAGACTTTTTGTAGGACAGATAATCGGGCCGATTTTTCCTCGACCGATTTTGTGGTCTATTTCTGACCAACTTTTTGTAGGACGTGTGCGTTGTACTATTGCTACCAGTGTCTTCTATTTTTCTCCTACAAAAAATCGGTCACCGATTATCGAACGTGGGCGGGTAGCCTCAATCTGATTAAAAAGTCTTATAAAAATATGTTTTATTAAAACTTCTTCATAAACGACGTTCAAACCTAGAGGGCTTTAGGCTTAGTAATAACAGCCGCACGGGCCGATCGATCAGGTTAAGCTACGCTTGCCGCGGTTGGTCCGTGGATGGGTGATCATCTTCACATACCAAGACCCTGTCTGTCAGTCTGATCTGTCTGCTGTCATTTGCAGATCTTTGACAGTTGTTACGGATCATCAGTAGCCCGAAAGTCTGATAACCAGTCTAACCAGGGATATCGTAATACCCAGTAACTGGTTTGTGGAGGTCAGATAGGCAGTCGCTCTATGTAAAATACTGGTATTCAGCTGCATCCGCTTAGACTGGAAGCCAACCCCAATATAGTTGGGAAAAGGCTAGGCAGATTGCCTCAGAAGTAACGCGAAAAACGCTCTTAAAGTCAAATAGCTACCATGGAAATATATGCAGTTGAAAATACGGAATTGTATCATCAATTGTGATCCCAATGTCAATATTTTGAAAGAGCAGACACTTGAGCGTGGCTTCGTTGTGAGACACGTTTCCCAGAAGCCATTGTTTGAACTGTTTTAACTTTTGATTGAGTTTAAATTCTGAGGTGTTGGGAAAGACGGCTAAGTTATAAACACAAGGATGACAGGTGCTGTACATTTTTTATTTATTTATTTATTTTATTATTTATGTACACACAGTAAAAAACATATGGATATGACATAGTAATAATTTGAGTACAAAGGTACTGCTTATTTCTTAAGAAATTTCTTCCAGCAGACCTGCGAAAGGAGAAGTAAACAAGAAATGTAGACAATAGTGTGCGAGAACATGAAGAGTAAAATAAGAATGTGTGAAGTCTAAAAGTAACATATTAAATATACCTACACATATAATGCGAAAATTAACATAAGTATACTTAAATAAATACATAATGCTAAAATATACATACACATATATTCTATACATATTATATATATAGAAATACTCACAGTACAGAGGAAAGATAATGCTCTTTTAATCGACATTTAAATACAGAAATAGTTTTTAAATCACGAATGCTAGGCGGACGTGAGTTCCACAATCTTACAGCATGGACAGAAGGAATAAGAATAGTAGCTTGTTTTATGAGGTTGGGATTGGAGGAGGGATCTTCGATGTGATCTACACGGTGTGGAACTAGAGCGAGCATAAGAAAAACGCTCACGCAGGTAGGAAGGATAAGACGGGTTGTGTAGGATATTGAAGAGGACCGAAGGCGGAGGAGGGGTCGAAGAAGACGTCAGTATGACAGTCATCTCCGACTCCTCCCAGGTGGAAGCCAGCAGGCGACGGGTGCGGGGGTTTCACTCTCGCCTGCATTGCACAGGCTTACACCAGTGCCGGACGGGAATGGCCAGGTGTTCCCGGCCCATCCCGTAGCCCCCCACCCGGGGGGACATGCAGGGCCCGCCAGCTAGGCGGGCATGCGCCGGGGGGATTGTGGACGCAAAGGCTGAGCCGGATTCCCATGACCCCCCCATCAAGGCGATGAGGGAACACCGCTGAGTTTTAGTGGGTATACTGCCACTCTGGCAGGGAGTCCCACATACTCCGTTCCGTCCCCCGACGAGCGGAGATGCGTAATGTCATTTCTCAGTGAAAAAAAAAAAAAAAAAGGATATTGAAGAGGAGACATAGAATCCGAGTATTCCTGCGAAGGCGGATACATGTAATGGTACATTGTAATCTTCAATCCACATGCTAAGGCATTTCATTGATATTTCAATTAAATTATGTGTCAAAATAGTCGTCATCTCGGTAGTTCATCCCCTATCTAGCTATATTGTCTTTCACGCAGTCCATCCAGCGTTTCTTTGGTCCTACCCTAATCTTACAGCCTCCACAATAATACTTCAAACTTTCCTCATAGCAAAACAAGCTAACAACTAATCATACAATGAGAAAAGACAAAATTGGTATTTGCTCATCAAAAAAGGATGGTCAGGTTTTCGGGAGATATAACATTAAAAAAAAAATGTATATACAACATAATTTTAAGTATATTACAAACCTGAATATAGTTTGTTCAGAATAAGTAACTGAATCGATTCCAATATTTTTTACACGAGTAAATTCCAACAATTTTAAAAAAGGTTACATGTTGGACACCGAGTGACACTAAGTACATATCCGCAATCATATTGCCACAACACAGCCTAACCATCTTTTTGTACGGACAAGCAGGTAACATAACAAGCTTATAACTTTGTGATTTTTCATGATACAGTTTTGAAATTTTGTACATTGATTCTTTACATAAAAATGTTAGACACGTGTTTCGGGTTTCGCATATACTAAAACTAATGTTATATATTTTAAGTACAAAAACAGCCGCACGAGTAGAGAAGGCTGAGCTATGCTTGCCGCGGTCGGTCCGTGGGTGGGTGATCTATTATGCATCGAAAACTCAACGTGCCTCGGAAAACACGTTCACCCGTTAGTCCTGACTGTCATTCGTAGATCTTTGACAGCCGTTACAGGTAGTTAGAAGCGCATAAAGTCTAACATCCAGTCTGACTAAAGATTGTCGTGTTACCCGGTAACTGGGTTGTGAAGGTCAGATAGGCAGTCGCTCCATGTTAAATACTGCACCTGCACAAATATTCAGCTACATCCGGTTAGTCTGGAATCTGACCCCAACATAACTGGGAAAAAGTTAGGCAGACAAGCTTTTTATTGTATAAGTAAGGCTAACTTCTGGTTTCCCAGTAAACCAAGCAACCCATTGTAGCGGTGTATTCCGTTAGGTTGGTACATATCGCAGTTAACTGATATAATCTACTGTGTCACGGTCGGTGACAGTTTATTACTTGTCCTTATTGTGCTTGATGCGTCCATCAATTTACTTAAACATCTTTCACGTGTAGCCATGTCATACGAGAATAATATAGTCATCATCATTTCAGGCTGGGATCACACACTGCTGAATACTGGCCTCCCCTTTCTTCTGCCATACTTCCCGGCTCCGAGCGTTCGTCATCCAGGTGTTTCACGCGACTTTGATATAGTTAATAGTCTTTTTACACCACTTGCTCGCTAACGTCGAATTATATGTCATGCAAACCTAACCTAAAGCAAGTCATTTAAGCCCTAGGCTCTAGCCGGACATTACTATTTTACTGAATTTCATTATGACCCGCTGGTCATTAATGAGATTTGAATTTGTAAAGTCAACTGAGAAAATCGTATGGAAACATTACAAAAAAAAAAAAAAACTAGTAATGTACAGGTCGACCGAAGAGTTTTCACTTCATAGGTTTTAGTCGCCTTCACGAACAAAATGATCGGTTGATGTGGCAGTTATACCCCCGCGTTACAACGTTGGATTTGGGTTGACGCTCCATTGTCGATATGATTTGTTTTGTTTATGATGAATATACATGAGACAAGATTGAAAAAAAAATACCCGACAAGCAGTAGATACGTTATTTTAGTTCAATCTAAGCTTTGATGCCACCAACTGCATCAGACTGTTTGAAAAATGAACTAATTTAGAATCTCAGTTGCCGTCGAGTCTAAAATCCGCCAATTTGATTTTATAAAAACAAAACCTAGCCACCTTTGCGCGACCCAAACGAGTCGATAGATGCCTCACAAAATGCATCCGGTTGTTAGGATGCTTCGAAGGTATAAGGAATTCCATATACAAAGATAAATAGTTATGTATGTATGCATAAAAACATAACCCGTCCTGTCACATAGTCGGGTAAATAGTGTATGACACTGCGCATAACTAGGTGTTCTGTTCCCCAGTTATTTAACAGTTTCATAAATAACCAATTCGTTAATCGAATTAGTGTTTATTACCTCGCAGTAGGTGCGAAAAGTAGAGTATTATATTATATTCTCCTCGGTGATAACGGTGTCTTCGTCTTGGGTGTGCTTGAATCCCTAACTCCACTCAGGATTCTATTAAAGCCAGCTCAGACGATGGATATTTGTCCGCGGACTTTTTTGTCCGCCAAAATAGAGCGCTTACAACTACATCAAGTAACGCACACGAGGGACTAAAAATACCACGGACAAAAAGTCCGCCTCTTGTGCGTTACTTGATGCAGTTGTAAGCGCTTTATTTTGGCGGACGAAAAAGTCCGCGGACAAATGTCCGTCGTCTGCGCTGGCTCTTATTAACCCCCTCGCTTCTCAGAGCTCCCTCGATACGCTCGGGAGTCCTAGAATCCTTCGTTGCGGTAAGGATTCAAAATAGCGCCCGCGACATTAATACACTGCTTTTTCCCCTTAGTTTATATTCTACTATTTTATACAATATTTCATGTTGTGGTACAAAGATTAACCATGCATGTCAGAATTGTTCTGTTTACCCTTGATCCCTTCTTTCGAACGCACCTACATTCATGAAAGACTCGCTGTGTGTTCACCTAAATGGCATGAGTTTAAGGTTCACGCTTTTGCCAGCTATATTATAAGTTCCATATGTGCAAGTCCAGACAGTCCAGGCTGTTATTGAGAATAGCTAATGGAAAAACGCATTTCTCTAAGAAATTAATTTGTAATGCGTCTTCCGTGTTGAATAAAACCTGTTTTTGGATTAAATGTCTTCAATTTAGTACCGTTGCCTAGAGTTTCGGCTACAAGTGGGCTGTTACTGATATTATCTATTGTTTCATCGTCGATGACAGTGTTTGTCTGGTTATAACTGTACTTAATAGGAGTTTGATTTGCCCTAAATGTGCATGACGATTATTTGCTCATCATACCGTGAGAAGGGATCACATAACTTTTCTGCCATCATTCTAATTCCCCTGGTCACTGATCTTTATGAGTAATTTTTTATCTTAGTTTTTTTATTATTATAACGACTATTCATGCTTTTATTTAAAGAACCCACAGTTTTCTTGTTGGAAAACTAAATAACACTATAGTTTATTAATAGTACTTCATCATCTGCCTAGCCTTTTCCCAACTATTTTGGGGTCGGCTTCCAGTCTAACCGGATGCAGCTGAATACCAGTATTTTACATGGAGCGACTGCCTATCTGACCTCCACAACCCAGCTACTGGGTAATACGATACCCCTTGGTAAGACTGGTTGTCAGACTTTCAGGCTTCTGACTGCCCGTAACGACTGTCAAAGATCCACGAATGACAGCCGGGACCAACGACTTAACGTGCTTTCCGAGGCACGGAGGAGTCTCTGTATGTAAAGATGGTCACCCATCCACAGACCAAACGCGGCAAGCGTAGCTTAACCTGATCGATCGACCTGTGCGGCTGTTATTATTTGGCCACGGGCCCCTTTATTAATAGTACTTAGTTTAAGTAAATAACTGTTGGTGTACTGTCCGTCGCGCTCGGCGGCCTGTTGCGCTTTAAGTGCACCGTGCACGGATCAATCTGGATGATCGCGAAGAACAGCCGTGCGATTCTGTAACCATCTTACCGTGAAAGCTTGGGTGAAGTGAGCGTGGAGTGAGCTGTCATTCGCTAGGGATTATCACTATTAAGTGTTCACTTCACTTATGATTTCACGGTGAGATTTTTACAGAATCGACCGGCAGGTTTTGGAGATTTTTACAGAATCGACCGGCAGGTTTTGGAATTTTTTACAGAATGGACCGGCAGGTTTTGGAGATTTTTACAGAATCGACCGGCAGGTTTTGGAGATTTTTACAGAATCAACCGGCAGGTTTTGGAGATTTTTACAGAATCGACAGGCAGGTTTTGGAGATTTTTACAGAATCGACCGGCAGGTTTTGGAGATTTTTACAGAATCGACCGGCAGGTTTTGGAGATTTTTACAGAATCGACCGGCAGGTTTTGGAGATTTTTACAGAATCGACTGGCAGGTATTGGAGATTTTTACAGAATCGACCGGCAGGTTTTGGAGATTTTTACAGAATCGACCGGCAGGTTTTGCTGAGACTTTGTTCTTTTCGTTTCTTAATGATATGTATTTGATTACTAGTTTATTTATTTATATGTGTAAAAAGTATGTATTAGGTATGTTGAAACTGTGTATACTCCCCGTCAGTTGTCCCTAAAGGTTCATTAGAAAATCAGCGTCAAACAGCATCTGTCTGGCATTAATGCTGAAATTAACCTTTTTGTTGTGTCAATCCCTCAGGTCCATCAGGTGGAATGACAGCTCACCTCAAGCTCAGTTCACCTATGTTTTCACGGTGAGATTGTGACAGAACAGCAATGCGGAATTAACAGCAATTTATGTCTGTAATTTATATGGTGTACATAATAAAGAGTATTCTATTCTATTATATTCAATGCGATTCTGTAACCAGCTCACCGTGAAAACTTAGTGAAGTGAGCGTGGAGTGAGCTGTCAGTGTCATGCCACCTGACAATAGGGATTTACCAAGCATATATTTACAATCATAATCGAGATTTGAATTTATAATCATTTTATATAATTTCAAAGCTACTACTATTTTTCGGTGTTTTAAAATAAAATAGCAAAACAGAAACTTATAATCTAAATGTTGTTTTTTTTTTCTTTTTTCCTAGCCTAGTCCTTATAGCGATGTTTTGGCAACTAAAATACTAGCTTTCAAGTTTTATAAAATGATCTGAATGATGAATTAGCATAAAAAATATTAGTAAAATCTCGATTATGATTGTAAATGTTTGCTTGGTCAATCCCTAGCATCAATGGGATGACACTAAACAGCTCACTTCACGCAAGTTTTCACGGTGAGATTTTTACAGAATCGGCATGCAGATTAGCTTAAACCGCTTCTGCGATAACTTATACAACGATTTACGTTTTATATGCATCGATTATACCTGGGCAAGCTTTTTTGTTTAATTGTGAGTGAATTGTAACTGATTTCATCCATTGTTTTACGGTTGACGACCGTTTTTGCCCGTTTGTAACTGTTTTTGATGAGTTTACTCGCTCTAAATGTGCAGCTAACGTGAATTGGGGCCCGCTAGGAAATATGTATACGGTTACGAAAGAAGTTGAACCGCCAAAACAAGTGTCAAACATCATTTTTCGTACGGGCAAAACCCATCGGGCATAGCTATCGAATCATGTTAATAACAGCCGCACATGTCGATCGATTACGTTAAGCTACGCTTGCCGTGATTGGTCTGTGCATGGGATACCATCTTTCAATACCGAGACTCCTCAGTGCCTCGGAAAGTACGTTAAGCTTTTGGTCCCGGCTGTAATTCGTGTATTTTTGACAGTCGTTACGGGTAGTCAGAAGCCCGAAAGTCTGACAACCAGTCTTACCAAGGGGTGTCGTATTACTCGGTAACTGTGTTGTGGACGTCAGATAGGCAGTCGCTCTATGTAAAATACTGGTATTCAGCTGCATCCGGTTAGACTGGAAGCCAACCCCAACATAGTTGGGAAAAGGCATCATCATAATGAAAAAAAAAAATCAGCTGTTCCCTACATTTTGACGAGTAGGTAGTAGGGAACAGCTGATTTTTTTTTCGCGATTTCTGTTTTTGTTTTCTTTTCTTATTTGAGAAAATATGTTTTATCGTGTTTAAACATCGATACTGTGACAAGTATCAATATCTAAACAAAATAAAACATATATTTTTAGAGATTCTTCTTTACGACAGAAAAAACTGACAAAACTTAAAATAGTGCAACGAGCTCCCCGAAAACAAGTTTCTACCATTTTAGGCCTTAAGATGAAACCAACGACATCTTAAATTCATAACACAAACATGTGATAATACTTCATTTTTTATAGCAAGCCGGTTTACACCGGCTCACCTTCGGCCAACGTCCTTTAAAACATCTTCATCAACTAAATATTTAACTGAGGTATAGAATTAATTAATTAATTTAGTAGGTATTTGATGTTCGATACGTGTTTCGGTTGAACGGCATTAAATAAATTTTGTAGGTGAGTTAAATAATGAGTTCGAGGATGATAATTTCTATCAGTATAGGAATAAGTGCTCATGCAAAAGAGCGACTCGTGTTGACGACAGAGGCAACTGCATCGACCAATACGCGTCTACGGCATCGGCAGCCGTCGACATCAGTCGACGCCCGCCGTCGACGCGTCCGCGGCTGAGTCGAGAGCAGAAGCTAGTAGTTAATATACTAAGTCTGAATTCGCCAACCCGTCTTCATCAAGTGTGGCGATCAATGCCCATGCCTTCTCTGTATGAGGTCCTTGCCTTGCAGTGGGGCCATAATATCTACAACGTGTAACGTTAAATGCGCAAAACCTCAGACACCCCAACTGATTTTTAATTCAATTGACCTATTTCAGAAAGAAAACAAGACATTAAAAAAATTGTAAAGGTTTTATGTGCTGTTTTAGTTTTACTGGCCATTCTGATCGTTTCTTGCGTCTGCGACGACGCTTTACCGAGGGAGGAGTCGTCACCGGGCCGCTGCGCCGCGCTGACATTGGCTTGCTTGACCTATTAATAAATAGACACGGCAACGTTTTTAATGATTTTTTTTTTAAAAATGTGACCTATTTTAAAAAGTGGTTCAATTAATTCTGCTCGTTATTCTGATCAAACTATGTATTTTCAGGTTTTGCGCATTTAACGTTACACGTTGTATACAACATTAGGTTTAGTATATCGTCGACCGTAGGTTCAATTGCTGTAAGGGACAAAATACCCAAAATGAGTTGAGTATACAGTTTTGTTCAGAATTTTTCGCTCTATCGAATGGTGAATATAAAAAAATTCTAGCTTAAAAAAAATGTCCCTTACTCTAATGATTTTTGGATCCAAATTTACAATCAGCCCCATAATAACAATGTATCTGAAAAACTATGCAATATAGGAACTTGAAATGGTGTAATTATCGCCGCCAATCCACTTCAAATAAGGTAAGGGTCTTCCCAATCAACGAATTACCATTACATGGTTTATTTTTTAAGAAACAATAATAAAACTGGCCTTACACTAATGTCTTTGTTGTCTCAAAAAATAAATATCATCCATACTTTAAATGGATTGCACGAGTTTTGACATAGTTGTCCCTTACCCCAATTTGCATTGTCATACTTTAAGCAGTGTCAACGTTACACCTATTTGAATCGAATTATTGCACTATTACCATCCTTTTCTATCTCACAACGTCTTTCTGTGTGCAAAAGAGAGGATAGTACCAATGCGAAAGCAGCGCGCGGGCATAAAAAAGTGGTATCAGTGCGAGTTCATCTGTCGTTAAAAACAACAAAAATAATGGCTTTTTGGGAAAACGAAGTGCTCTGGCCCCTTGAAACTTTGTAGTAGGGTAGTAGGTTTCAAGGAGCCAGTGTACTTAATTTAGCTAAAAAAACCATTATTTTTATAAATAAATGATAGAAGGGTTAATTTCCGGACGATAAATATTTTCGAAATTCATTCGGCACTTTTTAGTTGATTTATCAGAAATTTTTTACAAAGTTTCAAGGGTCCAGAGCACCAAAAAGCCATTACTTTTGTTATATTTTATAAATAAACAATAGAAGGGGTAGTTTCCGGATGATAAATGTTTTCGAAAATTATTTGGCACTCTGTAGTTGATTTTCCAGAAAATTTTTACAAAGTTTCAAGGGGCCAGAGAACTTAATTTTGCCAAAAAGCCATTATTTTTGTTGTTTTTTTTTTTATAAATAAGCAATAGAAGGGGTAGTTTCCGGATGATAAATGTTTTCGAAAATCATTCGACACTCTTTAGTTGATTTATCAGATTTTTTTTTACAAAGTTTCAAGGGACCAGAGCACTTAGTTTTGCCAAAAAGCCGTTATTTTTTATAAATAAACAATAGAAGGGGTGGTTTCCGCATGAAAAATTTTTTCGAAAATTGTTCGGCTCTATGTAGTTGATTTTCCAGAATTTTTTCACATGGTTTCAAGGGGCCAGAGCACTTAATTTTGCTAAAAACCATTATTTTTGTTGTTTTTTATAAAATAAGCAATAGAAGTGGTAGTTTCCGGATGATAAATGTTTTCGAAAATCATTCGGCACTCTTTAGTTGATTTATCAGAAATTTTTTACAAAGTTTCAACGGGCCAGAGAACTTAATTTTGCTAAAAAACCATTATTTTTGTTGTTTTTTTATAAATAAACAATAGAAGGGGTAGTTGCCGGATGATAAATATTTTCGAAAATCATTCGGCACTCTTTAGTTGATTTTCCAGAAATTTTTCAAAAAGTTTCAAGGGGCCAGACAACTTAAATTTGCCAAAAAGCCATTATTTTTGTTGTTTTTTATAAATGTAATCTGATTAAATTGTTCCCTTTTTATTATTTAGATAATCACTCTATATTTTTTTTTCTAATGCAATAATAACAATATGTTACAATGATATGTCTTATTAATCGTAATTAAGGTTTATTATTCAATATATCTTTCATTATTTCGATTTTTTGCATATAAGAAAGTAGTAGAGCAGCCTTTTCTACTTTTGGAATTCAAACGTTTGGAACTTCAGCTACATGTTTGGTCGGGATTGTGCGCGGTTTTTGCAGCTACTCTTTTATTTGAATAAGAATTCAAAGTAAGTATAGGTAAAATTGTTACCATTTTTTTAATAATTTGATTTTAATAAGATGTTTATTAAAATCAAATTATTAAAAAAATGGTAACATAAATAAAACAATTATTAATAAAACAATTTTTATACGATAAAATAAAAATTGTTTTATTCAAACTAATACAAATTTGCTATTACAATGTACAAACATTGCATGTAAGCGACATACAAAAAAGCACACACACGGTTCTAATACATTTTCATGTCTTTTAAATGATTTCTTATAACGATTTCCAAATTTAAGATATCCGTACGTCAAAAGTGTGTACTTCATTTTCTGTCAAAAATCTCTTTACATTGTATTTTTTTCATAAATTTGTTCAACATGTCCTTTACACTATTTTTTCATTAATAGATTGGATCCAACGTAGAGGTCAATTTAATGTAAGGGACGGGACTACAAGATACCTAACAAAATACGTTGTTGTAAGGGACATCTATTTTCTTAAATAGCTAACTCATTTAAATAAATGTTACACATGTAGATAGAGCACTAAAATACAAGTTTATGTGTGAAATCAGACCCGAAAAAGGTTAATAACAAAAAAAGTTATGGGCGATTTAGTCCGAAAAAAAACTTTGTCGGCCTCTCCTGAAAAATCGTATTTTGTCCCTTACAGCAATTGAACCTACGGTCGACGATATGCGAAACCCGAAACACTTGTTTAGTATTTTTATGTAAAGAATCTGTATACAAAATTTCGAAACTGTATCATGAAAAATCACAAAGTTATAAGCTTGTATTGTTGTACATGTTTTAGGTACAAAATAAATATACTAAATTAGAAAAGATTTATTTTGTACTTAAAAAATGTCGTTTTCTTGACGGCTGTAGACGTCGGTGGCGTGTTTGGCACGTTTTCGTTTGTCGGCTATAGCCGTCCGTGGCGGTCAAAAGGTTAGAAACCTTGTCGGGTCAGATCATTATTTTAGGCCTCTATTCTAGAACGCTTTGTACCTCGAGTTAAGTCTGACATGAATATTTTAAATACGTATTTCAACTCGAATCTAGTTTTAAAATGAGATTCGTTTGTGTGTATCGTTCTTGAATACAGGAGCGTGCACCACATTTAGCGATAAAATCTAGAAATAATATACAACGTGTAACGTTAAATGCGCAAAACCTCAGATACCCCAACTGATTTTTAATTCAATTGACCTATTTCAGAGAGAAAATAAGTCATTAAAAAAATTGTAAAGGTTTTATGTGGTCTTTTAGTTTTACTGGCCATTCTGATCGTTTCTTGCGTCTGCGACGACGCTTTATCGAGGGAGGAGTCGTCACCGGGCCGCTGCGCCGCGCTGCGATTAGGTTGCTTGACCTATTAATAAATAGACACGGCAACGTTCTTAATGAAGATTTTTTGAAAAATGTGTCCTATATTAAAAGTGGTTCAATTAATTCTGCTCGTTATTGTGATCAAACTATTTTCAGGTTTTGCGCATTTAACGTTACACGTTGTATACAGCATGATTTTTTTTACCGTTTTTTTCACATTTTTACTAAGAAAGTTGTTCATATTCATGGGTAGAACACCCTGTTCTACCCATGAATATGAACAACTTTCAGTATGGAACCAACTCTGAGGTCACGAAAAAAAAATTTGGTCAAGTAGATATTGAACTATTGTATCAAACAGCTGATTTTGTTTTCGTGATTTCAGAGTTGGTCCCATAGTGAAAGTTGTTCATATTCATGAGTAGAACACCCTGTAACAATTTAAGCCTGTAAAAAAATCACCAGTTTATGGTAGGTAATAGGTAATAAGGGTTGGTGTCTGCAACTCCACGAAATGCGAAAATCGATAATTCGATCCTCCCCAGCTCCTCAAGGAAGGCCAGCAACGCCTTGATGTTACTGATCGTCTCACGGAGGATACGTGGGTTACTGAAGTACGTTGAGTTAACAAAAAAACGTGTTATAATATATATATTTCCTATTAGTGATTCGCGCTAGAGTTATTATGTATGAGCGCTGACAGACGGAGAGAGAGAAATGTATTTAATTTACAAATAAGCTATATACCCGATCAGATAGGAAACGCCGACCTCATCTAGTTTAAAAAATATGATTGACATGTAAAAGTGTTTGTACAAACCTACTTACAGAAAATAAATCATTTATCATTTAGATTTCCCATTGACCAAACATTATGAATTTCCATACAAACTTTCATCCCGTAATTAAACCTTTTAGGGAATGAATTTCCAAAAACCCTACCATAGTGCTCCCTTTTGTTATAAATGTATAATATGTATAAGGAACTCTTGTGCAGAATTTCATACTTCTAGACCCAGCGGTTTATGCTGTGCGTTTTGTGTCAGTGAATAAATTTAAGATTTTTGTTAAGTCGAAGAAGAAAACGCTAAACTTCAACATTTGTCCCAAAAAACCCCATATTAACCCTACAGTGCATGATTTTTCTTATCGGCTTAAAAAAATACTACAAATTAATTTTTGTGCCATGCACAAAAATATTAAAAATAAATATGATGTCATTTCTCGAAAAAATATTTAGAAAAATCATAACTCAATAGAAACGTATGTTTTTGTGCATGGCACATCATGCATTATAATGTTAATATGTGTTACGTAGTATCAATGAAATTACAAGATTACACGTAAAATGATAAATATGAACATGAACTTACCTCTACTAATTATTTCGACCCTGAAAATTCTATCATTTTAATTTTATCATTTTTTTGCGATTATTATACGCCGCTCGTTAATAGCATTCAAAGTACCTACCGATTTCAAGAAAACATAAATAAATGTTTATCTACAGATCTATCCAAAATATATGGTACTAAATTCGAAACTCAAATACATAATAGTTAATCTTGTCAACACTAGATCACGCTACTTAGATCGATTTTTAAAATATAAGACATTTTTCGGTATGTCCCATATGTGGGACACTATGCACTGTAGGGTTAAGCCTGTAAAAACCACATTTTCCATCTTTCCAGGACCCAAACATGACAAGAAGGTGGTCTGCTACATAGCCTCCTGGGCGGTATACCGGCCAGACCCTGGCAAGTACACGCTCGAAGACCTGGAGCCAGCGCTGTGCACCCACCTTGTGTACTCCTTCGCGGGGCTGAACGAGACTTCGAATGCTATTAAGAGTCTTGGTATGTACCTATATTTTTTAATCTTACTTACCTACTAGTGTTACAGTATTTTATCACACGAAGCGACTCGCATTTTCTTGTGGTAATCAAGTGTAGAAATACGCTGTAAAGGTATGTGTGAAGACGATTAGCGTCAGCACATATATAACACACACACTTCCAACTTCGCCATTGCCTCACACGTTACCGAGACCTCCTGCGATTACACACACATTCACAGAGTGTTTGTGCACTTGGCTACCACAAGTAAAGCGCGCGTCGCTTCATGAGATAAAAATACTATACAGTCTCTTTCTAAAATTCAACGCGCCAAATTAAAGCACTGTCCATAGCTTGGAATGGAGAGTTTTTGCTACAAATCCTATCATACAATCAGACTTTCGAAGCTGTAAATGTCAAGAACCACTCCACTCGAGTCATACCAACAAGGTGTTCTAGGATAATGAAATTATAAATACTTAATATTCAATAGATCACTACGTAGGGTCGCACTATATGTACTAGTATTCCTGTTTACCCCTCCACCTATGCTGAATAGGATGGGATAGGAGGCCGGGGTTCAAAGTGCCGGGGGTATCTTGTTCCGGCACATCAGTAGTACAGCGGTCGGATTCGAAATCATGACCTCTTGCTTGACAGTCGTCACTTTTGCGAATGGAAATTTTATTTTCGCATAAATGCTTGGAAATTTGAGCATTATTATGTCAACCTTCATCGACATAAATATCGGAAATGCTGCACTAGTCAAATACATGCGAGCAACGGCCGGTAAAGTTAGTATGAAAATAGATATTGGCGCTGATTACCTTGTTCACAAACTAAACTAAATTTAAGTTCATTGCATCTTTTTCATTTTATTTCATTATGACGACGAAGGACAGAATATAAATATTTATATATTTTTTTACCCCATTTTTTTTTATATCCACGCAATCACTGTCCATTTCAAGGTTGCCTGGAAGAGATCGCAGCAAGCGATAAGGCCGCCCATTGTATGTCTTGTAGTAACAGTTGTATTTTTTTTTGTTATGTATTTTCTGGTGTACAATAAAGTATATATAAATATAAATAAATAATTCGTTTAGTCCTGTCTAATTAAGATACTCCATAGACAAGTTTAGTCGTGATTATAAAATTGCCTACTATTTCGTCAATTCACGTCTGGCGCTGACTAATTTGACAGGAGTACACTAATATTTATCTTATGTCCTTTTCTTAATGAAATAGAAAGAAAAAGATAAACTGAAATACTACCTAGATAAAAAGATGCACTGCCGTGCGATTCTGTAACCATCTCACCGTGAAAGCTTGGGTGAAGTGAGCTGGAGTGAGCTATCAATCGCTAGGGATTATCACTATTAAGTGCTCACTTCACCTATGATTTCACGGTGAGATTTTTACAGAATCGACCGGCTGAACATAAATTTAATTTAGTTAATATATTACTATGAAAACTCATGTATCGTGTCATTTAAAAATGGAACGAACTTTTTATTTCGAAACATGACATTACGGCAATATTGCATAGTCTGCTGGCAATGCTGACAGCCACTGTGTTGCAGCCATATATTGCAGTAATACCCTTTAGAAGCACATTTAAGCAACGTTTTTACAAATAAAGATGGCCCCTTTAATATTATAAAAAACGTTGGTCAAAAGTGCTTCTAAACGGTCGTTGTGATAAAATTGCGAATTCAATTTTAAAGTTTTAAGTACGAGATTTGGATTTGAGTATTTTACGCAGAAACTTACCTGCAATAGTGACGCTCACTATTCAATTTCTACATGCAATACGTGAGTTGAATGTCCCCATGTTTTGTCGCGTGCATTTAGACAAATTATCTTATAATCGTTGTATGATTTCTTAGCTTTCTTTGCAGTAATGTCGTCCGTAAATAACTTTTTAGATGTTATGATAAAATTATAAAAGACATAACAAGGTTTATATTTTAAACGTTGTAAATAGGTTTATCACAATAGCCTCACCGGACTTAATAATAATACTCGTAATGATAACCCCTCAGCCGCGAGGAGCCATTTTTGCGCGGTCCCGATAACCGTAAACCGACCATTTGTGGATGGCACAAAAAATTTAAATAACCGAACACCATCCACAAGTGGTCACAGTGAACTGACTTAGGGCTCTTTCCCACGGCAAAATCCCGTATTTTGCAGGTACGGTTTTTTGCAGGATCCCGTTTAGTGGTGTACCTACGTGTTTACATACATATTCACACAAGCATTCTGTTTGCAGTATCCGGTAAATAGGATGCTTGTGTGAATACATATATTTAAAGACGTACACTACTAAACGAGATCCTGCACAAAACCGTCCCTGCAAAAAACGGGATCTTGCCGTGGGAAAGGATCCTTACTTGAAAGAGCGTAACTACATCCTGCTGTATTCCTATCCTTTTCTAACATACACAATGTGTAAAGGATAAGACAGGGAAGGCATGACATCATTCGCTCATAGACATTCAGTGACCAGCGTGGGCTTATTGGAATGAAATCCATACATATCGCAAGAGGCCACCCAGAAGTAGGTGCGCGGCTGACAGTCAGCGAATAGAGATGGCCACCCGCGGAGAAGCGGCCATTTCTTGCCGACTGAAAATGGTCCCTTAAATAACCACACGTCCTGATTGACAATCTAATCACGTGTGGGGGGGATACACGATAGAAAAATTACTGACGTGGCTAGTGCGGCTCTGGAAACCCATTTAACATGGAGACTAGATGCAGGAAATTACGTATCCAAAGCGCACGGGTCGCGCCAGGGGCCGATGCTGGGTGTCTCAGCATGCGACCCATCGGCGGTGGGGGACTGGGCAAGCGGGTTCTCCCCGACAAAAATACTACAGCCAAACCGACAGACAGACTAGACAATAGTGATGACCATGGAGCAGTTACATCCGCCTTGGATGTTTCGCAGGCGGCGTCAGCTGTTCAACCTGCGACCACCAAAATGGGAAAACCTAGAGCGCGCATCAAATGGACTGAAGATATGAACGTATTCATCATGTGCACTTACTATAATATTACGAAACTTGACGTGGACAGAACCATGCACTGCACATCATTATTTCATCATCAGCCTGCATTTTTCCAACTATGTTGGGGTCGGCTTCCAGTCTAACCGTGTGCAGCTGAATACCAGTATTTTACATGGAGCAACTGCCTATCTGACCTCCACAAGCCAGTTACTGGGTAATACGATACCCCTTGGTAAGACTGGTTGTCAGACTTTCGGGCTACTAACGACCCGTAACGACTGTCAAAGATCCACGAATGACAGCCGGGACCAACGGCTTAACGTGCTTTCCAAGGCACGGAGGGGTCTTGACATGTGAAGATGGTCACCCATCCACGGACCAACCGCGGCAAGCGTAACTTAACCTTATCGATCGACCCGTGCGGCTGTTATTACTTAGCCACAAGCCCCTCATAATTATTTGATAAAAAATACCCAGAGAAGTAGTCTCGAAAATACCCTAAACTTTTTTTTTTGTGCGCGATGGAAATACTCATGGACTTCCTCCACCATGAGGGTGACAGAGGGGCATGCCGGACTCTTACCGGCTAAAACCACCGTGGTGTTCCACCTCTGCCTGTTGCCGGGAGTGTGGGATTCGCATAAGCATTCACCGCTCCCCCGACAAGCCTGGACAAGCTGTTCCTCAGCGGGTGACACCTCCCCGTGCGGCCATTCACATAATGGCCGCAGCTTGAAGTGCTGGCGTCTGTACAATCTACCCAGCGTGATTGCATACAGCATAATTAGCCTACAATGTTCTATGCTGTGAAACAGGCTTCCTCTCGGTGAAGGGTGGGGGAAGTCATTGTGTAATACACATAAAATGGCAATCGATCGCAATGCCTTTCATTTGGATATCCATTGCTTCATAGGTTTGAAAAATCCGTCAGCTCAACAATGTAAATGACGCAATGAACGTGGTTGAATTGTCATTTTTTGTGTACGCCATTACCCCGGTGGGGTAATTGTGCATGTTGAGCAGTTGAACTTTTCAAGCAGTGGGTTAGGAATTTCCTTCAAAACCCTAGGATTATGATTGAAGATGTGTTGAGAATAAGGTTTTTGGAAAAAATAGATATGGTAGAGAAGTTACTTACCCCATCACCTCTCTTTTCAGATCCCTGGCAAGACCTCGAAACAGACTACGGAAAGGCTGGCTACAAGCGTCTAGTGAACCTTAAACAGAAGTACCCACATCTGAAGGTGACCCTCGCCATCGGGGGGTGGAACGAGGGGTCCCCTCGGTACTCCGCCATGGCCAGCAAGCCAGAGACCAGAGCCGTTTTTATTAAGAGCGTCCTATTGATGTTGAAGTGAGTACTGCCGGTCGATTCTGTAAAAATCTCACTGTGAAAACTTGCGTGGAGTGAGCTGTCAGTGTCATCGCACTGATGCTAGGGATTGAGTAAGCAAACGTTTACAATCATAATCGAGATTTTAATAATATGGTTTTATGCTAATTCTATTGATCATTTTATATAATTTCAAACCTAATATTTTAATCGTCAAAACCCACGTTTAGTCCCACGTAGTTTGTGTGGCGTGATCACTTTACCCGATTCACGAAATGTCGCTGATCGGGTGAAGTGATCACGCCACGCCGAATCGTCAGTGCTAGTCTAGGGACAAAGAAAAAAAAAAACGAAATTGATTGATTCTGGCTGAGTTTCGGTTTTGCTATTTTATTTTCAACTAAAATACTAACGTTGAAATTATATAAAATGATCAATCGAATTAGCATAAAAAAATATAAAAATCTCGATTATGATTGTAAATGTTTGCTTAAGTCAATCCCTAGCATCAGCGGGATGACACTGACAGCTCACTCCACGCAAGTTTTCACGGTGAGATTTTTACAGAATCGACATATATAGTAAAAATAAGCGATGATTCCTTCATGAACATATGAGTTCGCCCACTTGATTGAGGTTCAAAGACAACTCTACAGAATACTAGCAGTTTTTTGTGTGTTCCGTTCGAATAATGTTTTTTAGATTATCTTAAGGTAAATTCCTGGAATTAAAAACGTTCAAAATCTAGTCACAACCGCATTTCTTTTGACAGGCCTGTTGGTCTAGTGGTCAGTGCCCCTGACTGCTATGCTCAAGGTCGTGGGTTCGATTCCCACCTAGGACAAATGTTTGTGTGATGAGCACGATCATTTGTTCTTTGTCTGGGTGTAATTTATCTATAATATGTATGTATTTAGAAATATACAACGTGTCCCAGAAATCAACGTCAAGCCGAAAACGGGCAATAGGCCAAGTCGTGACAGCGATTAGAAAAATATAAAAAAAAATCTTGGTCATGTACTTTTCGAATTATAAGCATTCAAAAATAAATCTCAAAAAGTGACACCCTGTGATGGTTTTTCAAGTCCTGTGACTACATTATTAACATTTCGGTAGTTTTTTTCTCTGTGATGTAACCATGAATAACCCTTCTGTAAATTACAGTTAAAAGTAAAACGTAACTGCCTCAGTTCTAAATTAAATGTTAGATTTTTGCCCAATATTGAATTCAAAATAATGACATCACCCAACTTTAACCGACTGTACTGAAAAAAAAATCTACTACACTATTTTGTCAAGTAACTTTAAAAGATGGCGCGTTTAGTCAGGATTCCAAAATGGTATAACACATACTAATTGCTACTTCTTAATTGAGAAAAAACATTTTTTTTTTATGAAGCCGTATTTCATAAAAGTTCGATTGAGACGAAGAGTGACGTTATTTTGACTAGTGTGAGCGAGAAAGATTCATTTTAGCTAATGTGAGGTGACGCTACTTTGACAAGTGGGAGCGAGATAGATAGTGACGCTACTTTTATCTAACTAAGAGGGAGACGGATTGACACATCATTTCATATGTGTGAGTGAAACAGATAGAGACGCTACTCTGGCTAAACAGGGATGCGTCGGCAAATTGTGCAATACTGCAGTACGTTACGCTCTTTCGTTGACTGCACATCTTTTTGTATTCGTATTGACTTCGTACTTACAACTGTGGCTTTGTTTATTGGACTTGATTTGCATTGTAATTTGGATTTATCTGCACCGTTTCTGACAACCCCGGACTTGTTTTAATCGCAACCCCGTGTTTGTGTAGTGTTTTATCATGCCATCTCGATACACCGCACAGGAATACGCCAACATGCATCTCATTTATGGAGAATGCTTATGCAACGCCAATGCCGCAGCAAGAGTGTATCGTGAGAGATACCCGAATGCTGAGCGTCATCCCGATCATCGAGTATTTATTAATGTGCATCGGTCATTATCAGAGGGTCGATTTCCTAGCCAAATGGTTAGCGAGGGAAGACCCGTTATGCCCTACGAAGCCGAAGTCTTGCAAGCAGTTGGAGAAGACAGAAGTATCTCAGTACGTGGAATTGAACAGAGCATAGGAGTCCCCAAAAGTACAGCACATCGTATTTTAAAAAAGAACGAGTTTCACCCATACCATGTACGACGAGTACAAAGTCTGCTACCCCGAGACTACCCAGAGAGAGTACGATTTTGTCGAACGATGTTGCAGAGGCACCGAGAGGACCCGCGATTCTTTGAAAAAATTCTATGGTCCGATGAATCAACATTTAAAAAGGACGGTTACATGAACCTCCACAATTTGCACGAATGGCACGTGGAAAATCCAAATTTGATGCGGGAAGATAGATCTCAGTACCAGTTTAAAGTAAATATGTGGACGGGAATTTTGAATGGTAAAGTTATTGGTCCAATCGAGCTGCCGGAGAATTTAAATGCCCAGGGTTATTTGAACTTCTTACAGAACCAATTACCAGAATTATTGGAAGAAGTGCCACTGAACATTTACGGCAGCATGTGGTATCAACAAGATGGCTGCCCAGCGCATTATGCTCTCACTGTACGAGAGTTTCTCAATCGAGAATACCCCGATAGGTGGATTGGGCGGGGTGGTACAATTTCGTGGCCTGCCCGTTCACCCGATTTAAACCCCATAGATTTTTTTTACTGGGGTACGATAAAGGATAAAGTGTACTCTAAACCAATTCAAGATTTAGACGAGCTGCGCCAAAGAATTGCAGAAGCCGCTGAATACATCAACTCAAGAAGATACGCCCGTCTTATTACGCGATCATTTTTAAAGAGATGTAGAACTTGCATTGCAGCTGAAGGAAAACAGTTTGAACATTTGTTATAAAACTTCGTAAATCTGATTTAATAAAAATTATAATAAAAGAAATCCAACGACTGAATTTTATTTCAAATGCACCTAAAACCAACAATGTACTTTTTTTCCTCAATTAAGAAGTAGCAATTAGTATGTGTTATACCATTTTGGAATCCTGACTAAACGCGCCATCTTTTAAAGTTACTTGCCAAAATAGTGTAGTAGATTTTTTTTTCAGTACAGTCGGTTAAAGTTGGGTGATGTCATTATTTTGAATTCAATATTGGGCAAAAATCTAACATTTAATTTAAAACTGAGGCAGTTACGTTTTAACTTTTAACTGTAATTTACAGAAGGGTTATTCATGGTTAGATCACAGAGAAAAAAACTACCGAAATGTTAATAATGTAGTCACAGGACTTGAAAAACCATCACAGGGTGTCACTTTTTGAGATTTATTTTTGAATGCTTATAATTCGAAAAGTACATGACCAAGATTTTTTTTTATATTTTTCTAATAGCTGTCACGACTTGGCCTATTGCCCGTTTTCGGCTTGACGTTGATTTCTGGGACACGTTGTATATGTGAGTGGTTGACGAAAAAGGGACCTCAAGGGAAAATAAATTGATTTCGAGTAAATCGCGTTTGAAGTTTCGTGTAGATACAAGTTTCGTGTGTAAGGTGTATTTTTTCCAAAACCGCCTCAGCTCACAAAAAAATTCATTAAAAAAAAAACTACGGCACCTAAAAATATTCTGGTGAGACCAAAACAAAGCTAAAAGACCACAGATTCAAAAAATCGAAAAAAATAAATAACGGTTTCCAATCCCTCCAGGTCCCTTTTTGGTCAACCACTCACATATCGTCGACCGTAGGTTCAATTGATGTAAGGGACAAAATACCCAAAATGAGTTGAGTATACAGTTTTGTTCAGAATTTTTCGCTCTATCGAATGGTGAAAATAAAAAAAATCTAGCTTAAAAAAAATGTCCCTTACACTAATGATTTTTGGATCCAAATTTCGAATCAGCCCCACAATAACAATGTATCTGAAAAATTATGCAATATAGGAACTTGAAATGGTGTAATTATCGCCGCCAATCCACTTCAAATGAGGCAAGGGTCTTCCCAATCAACGAATTACCATTACATGGTTTATTTTTTAAGAAACAAGAATAAAACTGGCCTTACACTAATGTCTTTGTTGTCTCAAAAAACAAATATCATCCATACTTTAAATGGATTGCACGAGTTTTGACATAGTTGTCCCTTACCCCAATTTGCATTGTCATACTTTAAGCAGTGTCAACGTTACACCTATTTGAATCGAATTATTGCACTATTACCATCCCTTTCTATCTCACAACGTCTTTCTGTGTGCAAAAGAGAGGATAGTACCAATGCGAAAGCAGCGCGCGGGCATAAAAAAGTGGTATCAGTGCGAGTTCATCTGTCGTTAAAAACTACAAAAATAAGGGCTTTTTGGGAAAGTGCTCTGGCCCCTTGAAACTTTGTAGTAGGGTAGTAGGTTTCAAGGAGCCAGTGTACTTAATTTAGCTAAAAAACCATTATTTTTATAAATAAATGATAGAAGGGTTAATTTCCGGACGATAAATATTTTCGAAATTCATTCGGCACTTTTTAGTTGATTTATCAGAAATTTTTTACAAAGTTTCAAGGGGCCAGAGCACCAAAAAGCCATTACTTTTGTTATATTTTATAAATAAACAATAGAAGGGGTAGTTTCCGGATGATAAATGTTTTCGAAAATTATATGGCACTCTGTAGTTGATTTTCCAGAAAATTTTTACAAAGTTTCAAGGGGCCAGAGAACTTAATTTTGCCAAAAAGCCATTATTTTTGTTGTTTTTTTTATAAATAAGCAATAGAAGGGGTAGTTTCCGGATGATAAATGTTTTCGAAAATCATTCGACACTCTTTAGTTGATTTATCAGAATTTTTTTACAAAGTTTCAAGGGACCAGAGCACTTAGTTTTGCCAAAAAGCCGTTATTTTTTATAAATAAACAATAGAAGGGGTGGTTTCCGCATGAAACATTTTTTCGAAAATTGTTCGGCTCTATGTAGTTGATTTTCCAGAATTTTTTCACATGGTTTCAAGGGGCCAGAGCACTTAATTTAGCTAAAAACCATTATTTTTGTTGTTTTTTTTTTATAAAATAAGCAATAGAAGTGGTAGTTTCCGGATGATAAATGTTTTCGAAAATCATTCGGCACTCTTTAGTTGATTTATCAGAAATTTTTTACAAAGTTTCAAGGGGCCAGAGAACTTAATTTTGCTAAAAAAACCATTATTTTTGTTGTTTTTTATAAATAAACAATAGAAGGGGTAGTTGCCGGATGATAAATATTTTCGAAAATCATTCGGCACTCTTTAGTTGATTTTCCAGAAATTTTTCAAAAAGTTTCAAGGGGCCAGACAACTTAAATTTGCCAAAAAGCCATTATTTTTGTTGTTTTTTATTAATGTAATCTGATTAAATTGTTCCCTTTTTATTATTTAGATAATCACTCTATATTTTTTTTTCTAATGCATTAACAACAATATGTTACAATGATATGTCTTATTAATCGTAATTAAGGTTTATTATTCAATATATCTTTCATTATTTCGATTTTTTGCATATAAGAAAGTAGTAGAGCAGCCTTTTCTACTTTTGGAATTCAAACGTTTGGAACTTCAGCTACATGTTTGGTCGGGATTGTGCGCGGTTTTTGCAGCTACTCTTTTATTTGAATAAGAATTCAAAGTAAGTATAGGTAAAATTGTTACCATTTTTTTAATAATTTGATTTTAATAAGATGTTTATTAAAATCAAATTATTAAAAAAATGGTAACATAAATAAAACAATTATTAATAAAACAATTTTTATACAATAAAATAAAAATTGTTTTATTCAAACAAATACAAATTTGCTATTACAATGTACAAACATTGCATGTAAGCGACATACAAAAAAGCACACACACGGTTCTAATACATTTTCATGTCTTTTAAATGATTTCTTATAACGATTTCCAAATTTAAGATATCCGTACGTCAAAAGTGTGTACTTCATTTTCTGTCAAAAATCTCTTTACATTGTATTTTTTTCATAAATTTGTTCAACATGTCTTTTACACTATTTTTTCATTAATAGATTGGATCCAACGTAGAGGTCAATTTGATGTAAGGGACGGGACTACAAGAAACTTGGTCAGTAAGCGTTGCTGTAAGGGACATCTATTTTCTTAAATAGCTAACTTATTTAAATAAATGTTACACATGTAGATAGAGCACTAAAATACAAGTTTATGTGTGAAATCAGACCCGAAAAAGGTTAATAACAAAAAAAGTTATGGGCGATTTAGTCCGAAAAAAAACTTTGTCGGCCTCTCCTGAAAAATCGTATTTTGTCCCTTACTGCAATTGAACCTACGGTCGACGATATGTATGTTTATCAGTTGTCTAGTACTCATAGCACAAGCTCTGCTTAGTTTGGGACTAGATGGCGTTGTGTGAAAGTTGTGGAAAATTATTATTATTATTTCAGCGACAATCTATGTCAAAAATATAGGGAAATCAGAGATATATTTGACGGATTGAGACAGGATTGTGAACCTTTTTAAAATTACTAGAATTTGCCCTCTTATCAAATTATTGCGAAACCAAATAACAGGATGGAGTCGAATTAATGTCGTTTATTTTAAACTTATTATCACTGAAATTCAATGCCATGAAAACAATATCACACTAATATTGTAAAGGCGAAAGTTTGTGAATGTGTGTGTGTATGTGTGTTTGCATGTTTGTTACTTCTTCACGCTCAAACGGCTGGACCAATTTTGATGAAATTTGGCACACAGATAGTTTATAACCAGGATCAACACATAAAATACTTTTTATCCCGATATTCCTACGGGATCCAGACTTATGCGGGTGAAACCGCGGGGCGCAGCTAGTTAATGATAATGGTTGTCTCTAGAATAAAATTCAAAACTATGAGTCACTGGCAGATGAGAGACATGAGAATGATGAGAGTGGCTTGTGGCTAAGTAATAACAGCCCCACAGGTCGATCGATCAGGTTAAGCTACGCTTGCCGCGGTTGGTCCGTAGATGAATGACCATCTTTACACACCGCGATCCCTCCGTGAGTCGGAAAGCACGTCAAACCATTGGTCCCGGTTGTCATTCGTGGATCTTTGACAGTCGTTACGGGTTGTCAGAATCCCGAAAGTCTGACAACCAGTCTTACCAAGGGGTATCGTGTTACCCAGTAACTGGGTTGTGGAGGTCAGATAGGCAATCGCTCCACGTAAAATACCATATTATTCAGCTGCAGCATCCAGTTAGACTGGAAGCCGACCCAAAAAATACTTGGGAAAAGGCTAGGATGTTGATGTGTCTCGTAATGTTAATTGCTTTGCATTCCTCCTACACTGTCTAGAGGCAAGTTTTTCTAACTGAACAGACAGCTGTGCTGCTGGGGAGTTTGTTGCGCCACTTCTTCCCAGCGAGAGCACTAGGAAGTGGTGGTCTTATGTAATTTTGACGTTCGAAAAGTTCTGATTCTCAGTCTAATTTGAATAAATGACTTTTGATTTTTATTTCGGTTCAAAAAGCCTGAACTTTAATTTAGTTTAGTTTGGGAACAAGGGAATCGGGGCCATTTTTGTTTTAAGCGCATTTTTCGTTTGATAGATTATGATATTTTTTTTATTTTTACTGGAACGACAATAATTCCTTTCTACTTGAAGGCAATAACTGAGTTTGACACACGACATGATGCAAGGTTCTTGCCTGTGGCATATAATAACATTTTAGCAACAAAATAATGCAGTTTTGATGACTCTTTTGAATGAGCCCTTGACTAACCAGGGAACTACGAAATAAGTTTTTTTCCCAACCAGCAGGGTAATTGCGTAACACACTATCAGTAGCAATGGGTTTCATTTTGACAGTTCAACAACATTCATTGCGTTATTTACGTTGTTGAGCAGACACATTTTTCGAACATATGGAGCAATGGTTTAGCAATATGCTTCAAAATTGACAGGCCTGTTGGTCTAGTGGTCAGTGCCCCTGACTGCTATGCGCAAGGTCGTGGGTTCGATTCCCACCCAGGACAAATGTTTGTGTGATGAGCCCGATCATTTGTTCTTTGTCTGGGTGTAATTTATCTATAATATGTATGTATTTAGAAATATATATGTATGTTTATCAGTTGTCTAGTACTCATAGCACAAGCTCTGCTTAGTTTGGGACTAGATGGCGTTGTGTGAAAGTTGTGGAATATTATTATTACTATTATTCAAATTATTCAAATTGAGAGGAATAGTGAGTTACGCAATTAAGGTGTTAGGCGTTTGTTTAGCAGTCAGGTCAACTAAGCTGTATACTGAAGTACATCTACGTTACTAAATTAAAATACTTTCTCCTCTTTTCAGTAACTACAAGTTCGATGGTCTTGATTTGGACTGGGAGTATCCCACGAAGAGAGACGGCAAGCCTTATGATAGAGAAAATTTCGTCCTTCTAGTAAAGGTATGAAGACCATACACTTCAAGTATTTATTGTTAAAAAAAAAAGAACTTCCTCTCTCCTTAAACATAATCATTATATTTTCTTTACTCCTGTTTCATGTCTATTATTATATGTATATATTTATTTAGATTAGTATAATATACTTTATGTATGTATTCATTGAATCGTGTAAATGGTACACCACAGACTACCTACAGTATTTGTCTCTCCTTCCCTTTTCAATCCATCCAAAGGTTGTCTTATAAGACCGCCCATTGTGTCACCATTTGTAAAATTTCTATATTTATGTCTGTAATTTATATGGTGTACATAGTAAAGAGTATTCTATTCTACTATTCTAAATCCTCAAGCCTTTTTATACCGATCTAAAATCACACAGTAGCCCTGGCCTTACTCAACACATACAATTGGAATCTCCGAGATCAGGTTGAAGAGATCGTACTGTGGTCACCTCCCGTGGATAAACACACTCCCAAACGAATCTTGCCGATTTTCAAATTCTTTATTACGAGGGTACATTTATACTGAATGATTTTTTTCAGGCTCCAATTTTTTACAGGGTGTGTACTCATAAATATGAACAAGTTTCACTATGGGACCAACTCTGAAATCACGAAAACAAAATCAGCTGTTTAATATAAAAGTTCAATACCTACTTGACCAAAATGTATGAAACAGCTGATTTTTTTTTGTGATCTATGTGTTGGTTCCATAGTGAGAGGGGCTTGTGGCTAAGTAATAACAGCCGCATCGGTCGATCGATCAGGTTAAGCTACGCTTGCCGCGGTTGGTCCGTGGATGGGTGACCATCTTCACATACCAAGACCCCTCCGTGCCTCGTAAAGCACGTTAAGCCGTTGGTCCCGGCTGTCATTCGTGGATCTTTGACAGTCGTTACGGGTCGTCAGTAGCCCGAAAGTCTGACAACCAGTCTTACCTAGGGGAACCGTATTACTCAGTAACTGGGTTGTGGAGGTCAGATAGGCAGTCGCTCCACGTAAAATACTGGTATTCAGCTGCATCCGGTTAGACTGGAAGCCAACCCGAACATAGTCGGGAAAAGGCAGGCAGATGAGGTATATTTTCACCCCCAAGGTCACCAACAGATAGCGGGCTTTAATAA
The DNA here is from genome assembly GCA_949629135.1 of Eremobia ochroleuca. Classification (NCBI taxonomy): domain Eukaryota; kingdom Metazoa; phylum Arthropoda; class Insecta; order Lepidoptera; family Noctuidae; genus Eremobia; species Eremobia ochroleuca. The sequence continues at coordinate 7,369,035 of OX451411.1, read as the reverse complement.
GTTCCACAACATAAAAAGACGGATTTAAAAAGACCGTTACTTGGAACACTGACCCATATTTATACCACTTGTAACTTAAATAACGCACAACCTCTTAAGGGGTCATTGTACTCATCATTATGAACAACTTTTACTATGGGACCAAACCGGAAATCGCGAAAAAAAATCAGCTGTTCCCTACATTTTGACGAGTTATGCGAACATAAATGTAGGGAACAGCTGATTTTTTTTTCGCGATTTCCGGTTTTGTCCCATAGTAAAAGTTGTTCATAATGATGAGTACAATGACCCCTTAAGAGGTTGTGCGTTATTTAAGTTATACCTTGTATATTTATGTATACTTTATTGTACACCAGAAAATACATAACAAAAAATACAAATATTAATACAAAACAACGGGCATCCTTATCGTTACCACCCCATATCTATTTATCCCGTAAATAACGCGATCTCTTCCTTCCAGGAACTAAGCGAAGCCTTCGACCCTTACGGCTACATACTCACAGCAGCCCTCGGAGCCGGCAAGGCGACCATGGAGACAGCATATGACCTGGCGAAGCTCAGCAGATACCTGGACCTCATCCATATGATGTGCTACGACTACCACGGAACCTGGGACGGCGTGCTAGGTGCTAATGCTCCGCTGAAGGGGATTCATGAGAATGATACGCTGAGTGTGGTAATTATAGTTTGTTTTATGTTAAGAACATAAAATATCCTTGGTCTAGTGGTCAGTGGCCCCTGACTACTATACGCAAGGTCCTGGATTCGATTCCCACCCAGGACAAATGTTTGTGTGATGAGCACGATCATTTGTTCTTTGACTGGGTGTAATTTATCTATAATATGTATGTATTTAGAAATATAATGTATGTTTTGTCTAGTACTCATTGCAAAAGCTCTGCTTAGTTTGGGACTAGACGGCGTTGTGTGAAAGTTGTGGAATATTATTATTATTATAGTAGGATATCCTGTAGGTTTACTAACTTAGATTAAAACATTTTTTTTTTTATAAATAGTGCCTTGATTATTGAAATGTAAATGGTGAAGAGTACAGCCGGTCGATTCTGTAAAAATCTCACCGTGAAAACTTGCGTGGAGTGAGCTGTCAGTGTCATCCCACTGATACTAGGGATTGACCAAGCATACATTTACAATCATAATCGAGATTTCATTAATATTTTATATAATTTCAAAGCTAGTATTTTATTTGTCAGCACATTACTATTTGGTGGAGTTTTAATCTAGGAAAAAAGAAGGACTAGTCTAAGAAAAAGAAAAAAGAAACTTGATATTCTCACTAACAAGGAAACCTCGCGAGGTGTCCCTCGCCGATTTAGTTGCGGCTTTACTATAATACTCTACATGAAAAATTATGAGATACGTTTTTTTTTTTTTGCTAACAAACGTTTTAAAGGGGTGAAAATCACCCTCAAAGTTCGTACCCCATAATGATGGTTTGCAGTTTTCACATATTTCTATTTTTTTTTCCAAAATGACTTTAACCATTAAAAAGAGCATAAAAAATTATGAAAAATACCTTTATGTGAATAAAGGTATTTTTCATAATTTTTTGTTTGAATGAGTCGTCACCGGGCCGCTGCGCCGCGCTGACATTGGCTTGCTTGACCTATTAATAAATAGACACGGCAACGTTTTTAATGAAGATTTTTTGAAAAATGTGACCTATATTAAAAAGTGGTTCAATTAATTCTGCTCGTTATTCTGATCAAACTATTTTCAGGTTTTGCGCATTTAACCTTCAAGCGGGCGCGCGGACATTTGTAACGCCAGCGGTCGCGCGTAACCTAAAAGACCTATAGGATATTTCAGGGATTTAAAACACTAATTATTTAATATTTTTTGTATTTATCACATTATCATTATGTTAGGACATAAACAAAATTATAAAATCAAAATAATATTCTAATTTTCTTTGGATTTGTAAGCAATTTGGCATCATAAATGTATCGAGAATCGATCGCATCGCGGTCGATTCGACGCCGCGCGCCCGCTTGAAGGTTAACGTTACACGTTGTATATCTTTCTGCCTCCCAGGAATGGACCGTAGAGTACCTTCTCGCCCACGGCGTCAGTCCCTACAAGATGGTCCTAGGGCTGCCAATGTACGGCCGCACCTTTATACTGCTGGACCCTGTGACCAGGGTGCTGGAGTATGGGACTACCCCTGTCGGAAGCACTGGGTTCAAGGGACCGTATACTGGTGAAGCTGGGTTCATGGGGTATAATGAGGTGAGACTGTGTATTTTTATTATTTTTATGAATAAAAAACTTGGTATGTTCTAGTGAAAATCGTGGTACTGAAAACTACTGTCACCATACTAACAGCCTGAAGGTCAATTCCTGTAATTGAAAACGTTCAAAATCTAGTGGCAATCTCATCTCAGCGACAATCAATGTCAAAAACTTGTCAAAAATGTAGGGAAATTATAGGTCAGACTGTGAACGTTCTAAAAATTACGAGAATTGCCCGTCTGGTATTCCGGTTAAAGACTTGTATGGGAAACGCCTAGTTTTTTTAGTTAACCTCAAACTCAACACTAGCAAAACAATTATAACAGTAGAATATACTTCTCATCTTAATTTTGTTATACAGGGTTATTTGTAAAACACCAACAACCTCTTGAGAGGTCATTGTACTCATCATTATGAACAACTTTTGCTATGGGACCAAACCTGAAATCGCGAAAAAAAATCAGCTGTTCCCTACATTTATGTTCGTACGAGTCGTCAAAATGTAGGGAACAGCAGATTTTTTTTTCGCGATTTCAGGTTTGGTCCCATAGTAAAAGTTGTTCATAATGATGAGTACAATGATCTCTTAAGAGGTTGTTGGTGTTTTACAAATAACCCTGTATATGATGAGGCTGACGTACCTTCGTAAGGTAAAAGCCTCTAAATAAATAAAGATTTAAAAAAAAATGGTATATCAGATATTAAAAGACCGTCTGAAGTAACGGCTTGTCTTAATAAAAAGTAGTATTTTCTCGTCCTTTGGCACTTGGAATCATACCATGGCTTTTTGCATCGGGTATAGCCAATTTTCAATTATCTCATGAGCCTGTGAGCTCTAAAGTAGCTTAATTTCATCTTTAGCATTTAAAAAACTAGAACAAATTAATTTCTGGTGTCAGTATACTTTCTGGACGAGCCCTTTTCTCACGACACTTTTTGGCAGCAAGTTTTTGCCAAGAAGCACTTACACCTTTTTCTGAGCCAGTGCAAATTTGACAGTAAATAATACGGCGTTTTCTCCCAGATATGTATGGAAACCACAAACAAATCCTCCCCCTGGGTGTACCACTGGCACGAACAGTCCTCCACACCGTACATCAGAGACGGTGAGAAAGTCATCGCGTACGACAACGGAAGATCTATTGCAATTAAAGTCAAGTAAGTCATTGCACTATTCTATTCCTTTTATTCCCCCTCGCAAAGGTCAAGGAGAAGTATTCTGACAAGGAAACCTCGCGAGGTGTCCTCCCCGTTTTAGTTGTGGCTTTATTATAATAATCTACATGAAAAATGATGAGATACGTATTTTTTCTTTTTTACTAACAAACGTTTTAAAGGGGTGAAAATCACCCTCAAAGTTCGTACCCCAACATGTTGGTTTGCAGTTTTCACATATTTCTGATAAAAAATTTCCAAAATGACTTTAACCATTAAAAAGAGCATAAAAAATTATGAAAAATACCTTTATTCACATATTTATAAGAATTGTGGATATACATTTTTTTTTTAATTAAAAATAACAAAACATTCATAACTCAAAAACTATTTATTATTTTTTAATGGGACCAATTTTAAGTCTTATAAATATGTGAATAAAGGTATTTTTCATATTTTTTTATGCTCTTATTAATGGTTAAAGTCATTTTGGAAAAATTTTATCAGAAATATGTGAAAACTGCAAACTATCATTTTGGGGTACGAACTTTGAGGGTGATTTTCGCCCCTTTAAAACGTTTGTTAGCAAAAAAGAAAAAATACGTATCTCATCATTTTTCATGTAGATTATTATAGTAAAGCTGCAACTAAATCGGTGAGGGACACCTCGCGAGGTTTCCTTGTCAGTTGATGACCTTCAGTAACTCAGAGCAGTCGCGGCCCAGTGGCAACGGCCCCGACTTGAAGTTGTAGGTCGTGGGTTCGAACCCAAGCAGGCGCTTCACTTTGTGTAAATTATTTCATCACTACTGCTCTCAAAACGGTGAAGGAAAACATCGTGAGGAAACCGGCGTGTCCCAGAACCAAAAATTCGAAGGCATGTGACATCTACCAACCCGCACTGGGCCCGCGTGGTGGATTACTGTCCATGTAAACTGTGTATACAACATGTAACATTAAATGCGCAAAACCTCAGACACCCCAACTGATTGTTAATTCAATTGACCTATTTCAGAGGGAAAATAAGTAATTAAAAAAATTGTAAAGGTTTTATGTGCTGTTTTAGTTTTACTGGCCATTCTGATCGTTTCTTGCGTCTGCGACGACGCTTTACCAAGTGAGGAGTCATCACCGGGCCGCTGCGCCGCGCTGGCATTGGCTTGCTGGACCTATTGATAAATTGACACGGCAACGTTTTTAATGAAGATTTTTTGAAAAATGTGAACTATATTAAAAAGTGGTTCAATTTATTCTGATCAAACTATTTTCAGGTTTTGCGCATTTAACGTTACACGTTGTATATTATAAAACTATTTACACGAAAACAGTGTGATACTTATTATTTACGAAAGCAAAATACGGACGGCTCGCGATGCGCACGAGTCTGTGATCGCCGAGCGCGTGAGAGGGCACCGGGCGCTTACGACTCACTGGTGCGGCGCAGGGGGGTGAAACTCAACGTGATTCTGGTTTATTTGTCTGAGACGCAACACCTTCTATACCAATATTATAGCATGAATCACAACAAAGTGGGGTTATAATGGCGGCGCACTGTAGTTGTATGCATAGATGGCAGCACCACTCCCATGATGGCCACCACATACATTATAATATTTTTCACTTTGGTATATACATTGTTCCGTCTCAGTTAAGAAACTAATTAGATATAAGTTTCACCCCCCCCCCCCCCTTGGTGTGGTGAGCGGGGCGACATAGTGTTGTGCCTTACCGTAAATAGTCACGTAACTTGGCAATAGTCACGTAACACGACGAACTCTAGAAGTTTGGGGAGTTGACTCTAATAGGGGTCGCGCTATAATAGGTCTATTATTTCAGTTTTCCTTCTGGTGTGCATTATTTTCCCTTTCTCTCATACTTGCTTGATAACCTTTCCTAAATAAAAGCCTTCGATAAATTGCTTTTTCTTTTTTTCACAGAATGGCGATCGACAAAGGCCTAGGCGGAGTGATGGTGTGGTCTATAGACACGGATGACTTCAAAGGCAACTGCAACGAGACCGATGCTTACATTGACTTCGTGGAGAGACACAAGAGGATGGTGGATGATCCGCTTGTCGCTAAGGCTGTTAAGAACTTGAATATTCCTGATGGTGAGTTAAGAAATTTTTTATGCAGTTTTTGAGGGCAAGTTTGAAAAAAAGGGATAACATGTTGTTGGCGCCTAGTGCTACATTCATAGCAACAAGCTTCGTTCATATGAGACGCAGTAAATAATAATAATAATAAGTTTATTTTCTCTCCACAAAGGTTAGCTTATAAATAACACCTTAGAACTAAACAATAAATAAAAGACAAAAGCTCCTTTGCGAGAGACTGGAGTCCGTGCCAGGGAAACCCTGTGTTACGGAAAAAAATAGTAAATAGTTAGGAGTTTACTTTTTTTTCTTAGTTTTTATAAGGTACCCCACATTACTTTTTATTATATTCACTATTTGCACAACGTTGATCGCTCCACTAAATTATTGTAAAAAAAAACCTATTCTGTGTCGAAGTACAAGTATAAAACTATCCGGAGGTTTCATTTATGTCCAATTCGAGAGACATGTTTCCGACCCAATATCGGGCAGGGCGTTCAATCTCAATGGAGACTAGCCAAGAACGCAGGAGATTTTATAGTGCACAAGTGTGTACGTAAGTAAACGCAGGTACACTCTCTGTTCCTTTACTCTCGTAGTCCGATGGGACGCCAATCCGACATGACCGGGGGAAGATCAGGTGCCAGATCAGGACCAACGGCTTTCTGTTCTATAAGAGACATGGGGAATTCCTCAATCCACTGCTGGACATAGGCCTCTCCCAGACTGCGCCACAACACCCTGTCCTCCGCCTTCCGCATCCAGTATACCCCAGCCACGTTCTTTAGGTCGTCCGTCCATCTAGCAGGGGGGCGTCCCACACTACGCTTGCCGATACGCGGTCTCCACTCCAGGACTCGTTTGCTCCACCGGCGACCAGCCCTTCCTAACTTTCTGTAAATAATTAATTCATCACCACTGCTCTCAAAACGGTGACGAAAAACATCGTGAGGAAACCGGAATGTCTTAGAACAAAAAATTCGAACACACGTGACGTACACCAACCCGCATTGGGCCCGCGTGGCGAATTATGGCCCACTCCTTCTCAAGGAGATAAGGCCTGTATCCCAGCAGTGGGGACATTAAAGACTGATTGTGATGATGATAAACAAGATGATTAATTATAATAATAATAATATTCCACAACTTTCACACAACGCCATCTAGTGTCAAACTAAGCAGAGCTTGTGCTATGACTACTAGACAAGTGATAAACATACATATATATTTCTAAATACATACATATTATAGATAAATTACACCCAGACAAAGAACAAATGATCGTGCTCATCACACAATTTGTCCTAGGTGGGAATCGAACCCACGACCTTGCGCATAGCAGTCAGGGCCACTGACCACTAGACCAACAGGCCTGTCAAAATTACTTTTTTTGTCCACAGTATCCCTCGTAGGCTCAAAAGGACCAGCCTACGTAATCCAAGACTCGAAACTCCACCTCCGCTTACCCCAACCAAAATACACGAACTACGCACTAATGCAGACCATCAACGACGCTGTGACACTCGCTGTAGAAGAAAAACGGATCTTAGACGAAGTGAAACGGCTCGAGGGCGACAATGAGGTCAAAACGGATGACGATAAGGGAAGTAGCAGTAGTGTTCGAAGTAGTTTGTTTGGTGTAGCTCTCTGTGCGCTGATGCTGTTGAAATTTTGGTAAGATTTAGGTTCCTATGTGATAAGTGACACGGAGTATTTTGGGAATGGAGTGTTAGCCGTCGTCCAAACAAACGATTTTTTATCGCTCACTGGACTTTCAACACTCGGTACTGAACCGAGAATTGAGAATTTAACAGATCGCATCCACAGTGTGTCAATAAAGCGCACTGTGGGATTTTCAACCCTCGGCGCTAAGCAGTGCCTCAGTTGGAAGTAAACGTAAAAGTACATAACTTGTTTTGAATGCCAGCAGTGCAATTCTGTAACCATCTCACCGTGAAAACTTAGGTGAAGTGAGCGTGTAGTGAGCTATCAGTTTCATCCCACCTGATACTAGGGATTGACCAAGCATACATTTACAATCATAATCGAGATTTTAATAATATTTTGTTATGCTAAATCTAGTGATCATTTTATATAATTTCAAAGCTGGTATTTGTTGTTGCCAAAACATTACTATTTTGTGGGGTTTTAAAATAAAATAGCATAACAGAAACTTAGTCAGAATCTCAATGTTGTTTTTTTTTTTTCTAGACTAGTCCTTATATAGCGATGTTTTGGCAACTAAAATACTAGCTTTGAAATTATATAAAATGATCAATAGAATTAGCATAAAAAATATTACTAAAATCTCGATTATGATTGTAAATGTTTGCTTGGTTAATCCCTAGCATCAGTGGGCACGACACTGACAGCTCACTCCACGCAAGTTTCCACGGTGAGATTTTTACAGAATCGACCGGTTGATCAACAATTTTCTGTCAAGAATCGTGTCAGCTGTTATGATTAGTTAAAACAGAGACATCACAATCACTGCAAGCGTGAAGATCATCGCAAATTCTCTGTTTGATTGTTCTTCGTAGCAGATACGGGACGAAATTCGCTCGCGCCGATTGTTTCAACAACATAACTTGTATGGAGGTTTTCAAACTGGCACGAGTTATCGCGTGACTGCCTACTCATTAAAATAATCGACGTGCAGTCGCATTCAGCGGTTCGCTTCAGTTTGAACAGCCCTTAAACTTCATCGTCAAATGATCAGTTGGTTTTTGACGTGAAACTTTAGAATGTGCTTAGGTTGGTACTCCGTTTGTTAAATACTCCGTGACGTGGAAGTTAAATAAAGATAATGGTCTCAGATTACGTTTATGGTAAGGAATATAGGAATACGCTCATTTTAGGAGTTTAGAAGGAGATGAAAATACAGTATTTTTTTTTTAATCCCCGACTACCCCGGAAAGAGGGTAATGTTTTTTCATCAAGTTTTACTGTCGAATCCCCTCAGTCGAGTCTTATGGTAACTTGGGATTGGTAGGCCAAATAAAAAAAAAATCAAACATAGGGGCTCTTCGTTTATTACGTAAGATAATTTGAGGATTTTTTTCTTTGCAATTATGGTAGATATCAGTTGCAAAGAAAATAATTTCAAAAACGACTTTCTGCTTACTTTTGAGATCTTACGTAAGAACAATGTAGACCCCTCCCACTCCCACGTAAGAAAAAATAAGACTAGTTTGAGCGCCCTCCCCCTCAAATCGTCTTACGTAATAATGAACAGCTTCATATACCTAAATTATGAGACTTGACTTATGTGATAACAGATTGAAGTAAAGAAATAAGCTTTCAGAAATCGGACGTAAATCATATTTTAAGTATAAAAGAAAGACTAACAAATACAGAACCTCTTCCTTTTTGAATTCGGTTAAAATCAACGGAATTAATTTTGAATACTGCCACAAGTTTTGATATAAAATATAAATAGAATTTCGATGTAAATATAATTATTATAAGCATTTAACATTTTGATAAGTACTTCTTTATTTTTATAGATAGGTATGTAGGTACTCTTGTGTGATGTTTTTTTTTTAATTTTTTTATTATAATCTTTGACAATAATTTAACGAAATTGTGTACCTACTTTATGTAAAAGTCGGTTAGCGACGACCTTTATCAAAGAATTTATGTATTAAATACTTATTTTTTTTTATGATTTTTTGTTTTTTTACGTTTATAAATAAAATATATTGTGAAAATAATTGTTTTTTGTAATATTTTTTTCAACAACTGTAAGCTCCTTTTTTTTTTTTCGCTGAGAAATGACATTACGCATCTCCGCTCGTCGGGGGACGGAACGGAGTATGTGGGACTCCCTGCCAGAGTGGCAGTATACCCACTAAAACTCAGCGGTGTTCCCTCATCGCCTTGATGGGGGGGTCATGGGAATCCGGCTCAGCCTTTGCGTCCACAATCCCCCCGGCGCATGCCCGCCTAGCTGGCGGGCCCTGCATGTCCCCCCGGGTGGGGGGCTACGGGATGGGCCGGGAACACCTGGCCATTCCCGTCCGGCACTGGTGGAAGCCTGTGCAATGCAGGCGAGGGTGATACCCCCGCACCCGTCGCCTGCTGGCTTCCACCTGGGAGGAGTCGGAGATGTCTGTCATACTGACGTCTTCTTCGACCCCTCCTCCGCCTTCGGAGCGGCGCCGCGAGAGGGTCTTCCTCCCGCACGCGCTCCGCCGCCTCCTTCTGGGACATGACGTGTTCGCAGAAGGAGGCGACTGCCGCCCAGGACCCCTCGTTCCCCAGCATGGCGTTGACAAGGCCGGGGAGTGAGAGGTCCGTTCCGATCGCCGCGGTGAGACTGTGGCGCGGCCCAGACCACGACGGGCACACCTCGAGAGTGTGCTGCGCCGTGTCCTTCGCCGCGCCACAGCCGTGACACGTCGGCGTCTCCTCTCGTCCGATCCGATGCAGGTACGATCCGAAACAACCGTGTCCGGACAGCACCTGCACCAGACGGAAGGAGAGGAACCCATGCGGCCGCTCGAGCCAGTCCCGCAGGACCGGCCTAATCGCGTCGAGGGTTCGGCGGCCGAAGGCTGCGGTGGCGAGGTCCCCTGTCCAATGGACGATGATGGCGTCCCTCGTCTCCCGCCGGACGGCCTCCCGCTCTTCCGGGGCGATACGTTCTCCTCTCGCCCTCCGCCCCGCCGTCCATTCATATACTCTGGCGAGCACCCACGCCTCGAGTTCCCAAGGCGGGGTACCAGCCAGAGCACATGCCGCTGAGAAGCCGACCGTGCGGTAGGCCCTCGCCACCCGCTGGGCTATAGCCCTTTGGGGTGCCCGCAATGCGGCAGCGTTCTCCCTCCTGCGGAGGGAGTCCTCCCAAATAGGAGCCCCATAAAGGGCCATACTCCTCAAGATGCCGGCGTAGAGTTGCCGGCATCGTGCGCTGGGCCCCCCCAAGTTGGGCAGTAGCCACGAGAGGGCGCCCGCAGTCTTCAGCAGGCGCGTCGACAGCCCGCTGAAATGCGGGCCGAAACGCCACCTGCTGTCGATTACAAGACCCAGATATTTCATCTGGGCCTTCACCTCGATTCGGACGCCCTCCACAAAGATATGAGCGTCTGGTGGTTGGCGCTGCCGAGGCCCGTGGAAAAACACGGCCTCGGTCTTGTGCAGCGCCACCGTCAATCCTAGGCGGCGGATCCTCCCTGCGACCAAGGATCCGCCCGCTGAGGCCAAGTTGGCCGCCTCCCTGAAACTCTCCCCCCGGGCGGTGAGGAGAGTGTCATCCGCGTAGCAGACGACACTCGTGCCTCGGAGGAGAGTTCCCCGCAAGAGCCAGTCGTAGCCGACGTTCCAGAGGAGAGGTCCTACAACTGACCCCTGTGGAACGCCGGCCTCAGCTGCGTACCGCCGGACTTGGCCAGCCCTGTTCACGAGGACGATCGCCCGATCCTCCAGGTAGCTGGCCAGTAGACGCCGCATGTATTGAGGCACCCCGTGGAATCGGAGCGCCTCTAGGATGGTGCTGTGGGGAACAGAGTTGAAGGCGTTGGCTATGTCGAATGACACCGCCAACAATCCATCCCCCGCTTCCATCGCCTCCTTCACCTGGCCCTTAAGGCGGGCCAGCGCGTCCACCGTGGAACGCTCAGCCCGAAAACCGAACTGAGCGTCCGACAAGTCCGGCCCCACATTCCGGAGATGGCCCTTTAGGCGGGCAGCGATTATCCCCTCGAACATTTTGCCGACCTCATCGAGCAGGACGATGGGTCGGTATGCCGAGGGGGAGTCTGCCGGGCGGCCCTCCTTGCGAAGGAGGCACAATTGCCCCTCCTTCCACGGTTTCGGGAACCTCCCAGATGCAAGACATGCGCTAAAGAGGTTCCGAAACCGCTCCTCCATTTGAGTAGCAGCAATTGCCACCACCCTCGCCGGGACAGCGTCGGGGCCCGGAGCCGTCTTCTTGGCGCGGATGTGCACAATCGCCGCGCTGAGTTCCGACTCCGTGACAGGAGGGGCCTCCTCTTCCTCCTCAGCTGGCCGAGCTATCCCCCGCGGAGGGTCCATCACTGGCGGGGTGAAGTTGTCCCTGCACGGGAACAGGGACTGAACCACCCCATCCAAGAATGAGGGCTCCAGAGTCTCGGCCACCGGGGGACCAAAGGGGCGCAGCTTGTTGCGCGCCGTCTTGTATGGCCTACCGTAGGGATCGCTGTCGAGACCCTCCAGCATCTCCTTTCTCGCCGAGTCCCTAGCGTCGGCGATGGCCCGCTCGAGAACCAGCTTTGCCTCTATGAGGTGGTCCTCGTGGGCGTGGTCTCGTCGACGCCGCCGCCGGCTCCGCGCGTAGGCCCTCCTAGCCTCCACGCACGTCGCTCGAAGCCCCTCCAGCTCCACCGACCACCAGTACACCGCCCGATTGGGTAGCGGTCGACCGGACCGAGGCATGCTAGAATTGCACACCTCGGTCAGAGACTCCCTCAGGTGTCCCGCCACGGTGTCCACGTCCAAGCCAGCGGAAGGCGGTGAAAGCCAGTCCTGGATAAACGCCGCCTCCGCCGCCGCCTCCCTGTCCAGGCGGGTGAGAGCCCACCGTGGGAACGCTGACCGCCCCGAGAGGGGCCGCGTCTCTCCGGGGCCACCGGTGGAGATGTCGAACCGCACGTAGCGGTGGTCCGACATGGTCTCCACCAGATCCACCCGCCAGTTCAGCACGCGCGCGGCCAACGCAGGGGTGGCAAAAGTGACGTCCACTATCGAGCCACCCTGCCGCCGCACGCATGTCTGGACGTTTCCTCTGTTGAGGAGAGAGAGCCCAGAGTAGGCTGCCCACATCTCCACTGCCCGCCCGCGAGGGTCAGTGGCCGGGTTGCCCCAGGTTACCGACTTGGCATTCAGGTCTCCCAATACGGAGACCTGACGCGGCGCTACCCTGCCAACCACGGCGGCCAGGGCTCCGAGATAGTTCTCGAAGTCCTGGAGAGGGCGGTTTGGGGAGAAATAGACGCCCACGAGGGCTACATCTCCCCACGCGGCGGCCACGTATCCCGGTCCCCTCTCTAATAGCGAGAGGGGAGGGGAGTCTGTGGAGGACCGCGCCGCTAGTGCCACCAAGCCGTCCTCGTCACCCAGCCAACTGCCGGGGATCGAGTAGGGCTCGGCGACCACCGCTACGTTCACCGACCACTCAGCCATGGCCTGCACCAGCAGGTCCTGGGCCGCTCTGCAATGGTTGATGTTCGCCTGGAGGATGCGGTGATTGGAAACCATTATTCCGACATCGCATCCCCCTCCTCAGGTACCGCCGCTGGAGCTGGAGTTATAGCGGCGGCGACAGCGGCGGTGGCAGCGGCAGGGCGAACCTGCGCCGGCCCTATGCCCTTCCTCGCGGGTGGCTGGCAGCTCCTGCCCCCCATCCTGTGCCCCGCGGGGCGGCCACTGGCAGCACACGCCGGGCAGTGTGGCGTGGCGGCGCTGCATGTGGCACTCCTGTGTCCCTCCTGTCCGCACTGGAAGCAAGACTCTCCCCAGTCGGACTTGGAGGGACATGTAGATCGGGTGTGGCCCGGCGCGAAGCACTTGAAGCACCGCGCAGGCTTGTCCTCAAGCGGCCGGACCACAGCCGAGCTGAAGCCCACGAGCAGCCGTCCCTTGGTTGCCTTAAGGGCGGCCGCCGCCGCGGCGACTGGGCACTCGACGCGGATGGCGCCCATGCCGCGGCGGCCGGGCCTGATGGCTCCCCCGTTCACCGCGCTCGCACTGCAGCCTCCCGCAGCGGCAACGGCCGCCACCACATCCTCTTTGGTGACCGAATCGTCCATATCGATCACCTCCAAGGATGCGGTCTTGACAGGTCTGGCGACCGTCGCCACATCAGCGATGACCTCTTGCAACTTTGTTGCAAAGAGGTCCGCGTTTGCGCCGCGCTGCTCCCCCCCGAACTCAAAAATTCGGGCTCCGGCCTGGGTGCGGCGGCACGTAATGTTGCCGATCCCCAGCCGGGAGGGATCCGCGTTAGCACGAGCCCGTCTTAGCACGGACTCGTACGTTTCGCCCCGCTCCGCGGCCTCCAGGGTGATGGTCACGACGACCGCCGCAGTTTTGGGAGGAACCAACTTCCTACCGCCCGCCGGAGCCTTCTGGGCTGCCGAAGCAGTCGCAGCGGGCTTCGGCTTTTTGGCCTTTCCTCCCCTGCCCACTTCCGTCCACGCCTGGTTGGACGGGGTGGTGGAGGGAAGCATGGCGTCCTCCCGCTGCGTGTTCTGGGGGGCTGCCGAAGTGGTAGACGCTCCCTCCGCGCTTGTGGTGGGGGTTTGAGGAGCCACAGTGCTCCTCTTGCCCTTCCCTTTGCCCTTGGAGGGCTTCGGGGCTTGGGTCTGCGCACCCGATGGCGGGTCTCCCACCGGCCGCGCAGGTATGGGTACCGGCTCCGTCGGTGGCGGACTCTTATCCGCCGCTAACGGCGGGCGGAGCCGCTTTTCCGGCAAGAGCCGGTCCTCAATTCCCGCGAGGCAGCCTCTAATGAAGGCCCTCTCCTCCATGACAACCCTGCGGATTATTTCCTCAAGGTTGCCATATGAGGAGGAGCCTCCCTCTGCCGGACTAGGGACAGGGGCAGGCGCAGGTTGGGCATGCCGGGCCGTGGCCTCAGCCAGCTTCTGGTGCAGCTGGCTGACCTCCAGCTGCAGGCGATCCACCTTCGCCTGCAGCTGCCGCGTCTCGTCTGTGGCCGTGCGCTGCACCAGCTCGGTGACGATGCCGTGCATGCTCACAGCCCGGCATTTGAGGGCCTTCTGAAAGGTCCCCTTCAAGTTCGAGGACTTGGAGGCGACCTCCAGTACCTCCTCCTTGTCCTGGAGCGCCATGCGCTCCAGCTCCGTCAGGGAGTGGTCGGCGTACAGCACTGTGGAAGTGCCATAGCCAGACCTTGACCGGGCGATTTGCGCCTGGCGCTCCTTGGCAGCGACCCTCTCCTCCAGGTCTTGCTGGAGTTGCACCCTTTTCCCGAGGTTTAGCTGGCGCTCGGCGTCCACCAAGCCCACATCGTGGGTTGAGGCCGTGTTAGAAGTCGAAGCCCTTTTGGACTTCGACTTCCTTCCGGCCGACTCCGAGGAGCCCTCGGACCCGAGCCTCAGATAGGCCCTCTTTCTCTTGAGGCGGTCGTTTTCGGCCGCCGACGTATCCATATTGGAGTCGTCGGAGTCCGACAACTCGTCTGGCCTGCTAAACAAGCTGGCCGCAGACGGTGCGCGGTCAGCTTCCGACGCCAAAGCGTCGCCGGCGTGGCCCTGAGAGGAGCCGTTGGATTGGCCCTGAGAAGGGCCGTGGGGTTGGCCCTGAGAAGGGCCGTTTGAATCGCCCTCGGAAGGACGATTCGAAATAAAACGCCCAGAGGCGTCACGTACGGGTTTTTTCGTCATATTCGCAGACGACCGCGTTGATATCTGCGAATCACAGCGCACTTTAGCCGCCGGTCTGCCACTCCGTTACGGTGTTCAGACACGGCGTTGCCCGGGGGAAACTGCGTGGAAGTATGCGCTGTGGGGGATCCCCCACAGCTGTAAGCTCCTACCTAACCCTGTGTTACGAGTATTTGCACAAAAAATAGTATAATAGTAATCATATTATGTAATAGTCATTTGGAAAGGTGCGCTAAAATGAAATTGGTCTGGATACATCTGCCGCATGTCAGACGAACAATGAGCCTAACTTGTGGCGACATCTACATCGCCACTTATGAACTACGTACCACACTGACGTCACGCAGAACCTGCATCGCGCAAGCAGAATTTACTTCACAACTAGCATATACAACGTGTAACGTTAAATGCGCAAAACCTAATAATAGTTTTAACAGAATAACGAGCAGAATTAATTGAACCACTTTTTAATATAGGTCACATTTTTCAAAAAATCTTCATTAAAAACGTTGCCGTGTCTATTTATTAATAGGTCAAGCAACCCAATGTCAGCGCGGCGCCAGCGGCCCGGTGACGACTCCTCCCTCGATAAAGCGTCGTCGCAGACGCAAGAAACGATCAAAATGGCCAGTAAAACTAAAACAGCACATAAAACATTTACAATTTTTTTAAATGACTTATTTTCTCTCTGAAATAGGTCAATTGCATTAAAAATCAGCTGGGGTGTCTGAGGTTTTGTGCATTTAACGTTACACGTTGTATACAACGTTCTGACTTCGATCGTCGTGTTCTCACCGACCCTGACGACCCCATAACCCACCTCCAGAAGAGCAATAGGGCAACCAGTAGAGTACAGAAACACAAAAACCGATATCCCAACCTCGTCATCGAGGTCCCTCGCGACTCCATAAATAAATTCCCCTTCCCAAAAAAAACAGATCGATCGTCGTGCAGCCCACCAGACACAACTGCCGTGCGATTCTGCAACCATCTCACTGTGAAAGCTTGGGTGAAGTGAGCGTGGAGTTAGCTGTCATTCGCTAGGGATTAACACTATTAAGTGCTCACTTCACTTATGATTTCACGGTGAGATTTTTACAGAATCGACCGGCTGGTCGGAAGATCCTCCCTTCTATATTATGGAGGATAAGTGAACCTTACACCTTGTTCCTCGTGTTAATTCTATAAACACGTGACCCAATGGGTCCCTCTCAATGGCAAGCGATATCGCGGCAGGCCCAGACGGAGATGGCGGGATGAGCTGGACTCCTTCAACAAAAACTGATCCGTGGCAGCTTTGAATAGAGAGAAGTGGAAAGAGAGTAGGGAGGTCTTTTGCCCTGCAGTGGAACATCACAGGCTTTTTAGTAATAATAATATATACACCGTGTAACGTTAAATGCGCAAAACCTCAGACACCCCAACTGACTTTTAATTCAATTGACCTATTTCAGAGAGAAAATAAGCCATTAAAAAATTGTAAAGGCTTTATGTGCTGTTTTAGTTTTACTGGCCATTCTAATCGTTTCTTGCGTCTGCGACGACGCTTTATCGAGGGAGGAGTCGTCACCGGGCCGCTGCGCCGCGCTGACATTGGCTTGCTTGACCTATTAATAAATAGACACAGCAACGTTTTTAATGAAGATTTTTTTTTAAATGTGACCTTTTTTAAAAAGTGGTTCAATTGATTCTGCTGGTTATTCTGATCAAACTATTTTCAGGTTTTGCGCATTTAACGTTACACGTTGTATAATGTATGTAATTTTATCTGTGAATATTATACACACCGCGTCACATGAATAAGACCATGATGATGTTCTTGACTGGCCATCGCTTTCCCCTGACTTAAACATCATAGAAAATGTGTGGGGATGGCTGTCACGTGAACTTTATAAGAATAGCAAACAATATAACAACAAGCAAGATCTCGAGAAGGGTATAAAAAAGAGTTGGAGCAAACTGCCGATTAAATACAAATAAAAAGTCTTTATGATTCAATGCCATCTCGGATTTTTAATTTAATTCAACGGAAGGGGAAAAACCTTAATTACTAATCAATTTTGTTTTTAAATAATAGTATTCATAACTGAAGTTTTTGTGTTTTATGTAATGGTCTTATTCAAGTGACGCATCATAATTGTCACCAACATTGTCAAAAGTGATCACTGAGTATTTAAGAAGTTCGATTATTTATAGTTAAACTTTTAGCGGCTAAAGACGTTCATACTTATCATCCTTATATATTTATTTTGTCTCATATCCTAAACAGCAAGAAAAATATTCTGGTCTTATTCATGTGACGCGGTGTGTATTATCATTAGTCAGGCAGTGGATATAGTCCTTCCAGAGTTCAAGGTTACCGATTGTTCAACAATAATCCTGCACAAGCCGGGGTTTTCCTTGGGTGCATTTGTATAGTGCGTACTGGGATAATCTTCGGTTGGTGACTCCTCTTCATTTAAAATTGCCTAAAGGGCGTCTCTGCGAGTAGGTTTCCGCCCCTGGTACGCCTCCCAAAGATCCGGGTACCCAGGGTCCCGAGATATGTCAAAGACATATATGTAATAGTAAAAAAAAACATTAAATTATTAAGGTAAATAAATATATTTAATTTAACATTAAAATAATTTACAAATCTTCGTAAGGAGATCCACAGCGCACGTTGTAGAAGTGATCACATACCTGCAAATAACAAAACAAAGCTTAGCTATTTCCATACTTTCCGTACTCTGAATATTCGAAAGTTTCCCCCCGAACCCAAAAGTTGTACCACTTGTGGATTGCACGAGTACGCGATCGACGCGATCGTTTGTATAAAATTATAACGTACAGACGGGACTTGTCTGATCTCCCGAGTACGTCATCAATATACTATATTATAAAAGAAAGTGTACAACGTGCGCGCCGCTAAAACTCAGAAATGAGACCCGGCAAGATCAAGGGTATGGTGTGATAACTCTATCTCCTGTCCACGAAGAAGGTTCCTGTGCCTGGAGGGCATGCTTTTGAAAATATAAGGGCTGGAATTTTCGCCCTCTAGAAATTTCTAGAACAGTCCAGAACATTCGATAGTAAGTAGATTCGAGAACATTCCACAACATTCTGGAATGTTGTGGAATGTTCGGAAATATTCGAGAGCATTCCACAACATTCCAGAGCATTCTGGAATCTCATATCAACTCTCTGAGCGAAGCCGGGTACCCCAGCTAGTATTATTATAAAAGAGCTACACTGCTGGACACAGGTTTCTCATGTTTAGTTCTCCCAAGTTATGTCATAGCTTCGCGTTTCTGCTTTCCTCATCGTGTCGGTGCAACCTATTGGTCTACCCATTCATCTAGCAGCTGTGAGACTCATCCACCATCTGTCTGTTGTTGAGAATGTTTAGTCTAAAAAGCCTGTTAGACTAATCATTTTCAACAACAGACCATGGCAATTAATATATTTATTTATTTTTTATTTTACCATTTTTATACACACTTATATAAACAGATAAGAAAAAACAGAACAGAAAAATAGGTACAAAGGTGATGCTTATTTCTTAAGAAATCTCTTCCAGCATACCTGCGATAGGACATTAGATAACTAAAACAGCACCCCAATTGCTTAACACACAATTCCTCTCAATTTGAATCGTTTTGAAGCATATTGCTAATCCATTGCTCCATATGTTCGAAAAGTGTGTCTGCTCAACAACGTAAGTAAAGCAATGAATGTTGTTGAACTGTCAAAATGAAACCCATCGCTACTGATAGAGTTACACAATTGCCCTGCTGATAGACCTATTGGCTCGGAGTTGAAACAAGATGATGATAATATTTTTGAAGAAAACGAATGGTTACTCACTTGAAATTGTTCATTGAAGAGCGTACCGTTCGCACAGAGATCCGTACTCACCAGATGTTGGCGCCAGCAGTAGTGGAATGCCTGGAACAGTAAGAAAAGACGTAAAGTAGTGTTAGATTACATAGACATACATTAGGTAGTATTAAAATAAAATCGAACGTATGATGATGAAGATTGAGTGAGGGGCTTGTGGCTAAGTAATAACAGCCGCACGGGTCGATCGATCAGGTTAAGCTACACTTGCCGCGGTTGGTCTGTGAATGGGTCTTCACATACCAAGACCTCTCCGTGCCTCGGAAAGCACGTTAAACCGTTGGTCCCGGCTGTCATTCGTGGATCTTTGACAGTCGTTACGGGTTGTCAGTAGCCCGAAAGTTTTACCAAGGGGTATCGTATTACCCAGTAACTGGGTTGTGGAGGTCAGATAGGCAGTCGCTCCACGTAAAATACTGGTATTCAGCTGAATCCGGTTAGACTGGAAGCCGACCCCAACATAGTTGGGAAAAGGCTAGGCAGATGATGATGGTCTGTTATTAATAAGGAAATAAACATTTCGTGAATATGATTTATCTGGTTTTATTTTGGCGGTTAATGGGTGGTCCCTTAAGTCCTTTCTATTCTGTGCCAGGTCATCTGCCGTGCGATTCTGTAACCATCTCGCCGTGAAAACTTGGGTGAAGTGAGCGTGGAGTGAGTCGTCAATAGTGTCAATCCCAAGCATCAGCACTGCGACTCTGTAACCATCTCGCCGTGAAAACTTGGGTGAAGTGAGCGTGGAGTGAGTCGTCAATAGTGTCAATCCCTAGCATCAGCATGACTCACAGCTCTTCTCTAAGCTCACTTGACCTTAGTTATCAGTTACCTCCAAATTCCATTCCATCCTATGCCCATCCGCTCTTTTAGTTTGCCGCTCTCAAGAAAGCAGAATTGTAAAAACTAATATCTCAAGGAAGACAGGACCTAATCACACTAATATTACAAAAGCGAAAGTTTGTGAGTGTGTGTGTGTGTTTGTTACTTCTTCACGCTCAAACTGCTGGACCAATTTTGATGAAATTTTGCCCAAAAGAATTTTATACTAGGATTAACACATATGATATTTTTTATCCCGATATTCCCAAGGGATCCAAACTAATGCGGGTGAAACCGCAAGGCGCTGCTAGTAGGGCATAAATATGGCTGTAATTTACCTGACACCCAGCCTGCACATCAGCATAGTATCCCCTCGGTCTTCCATCACAGGTGAAGGTAGTTCGTGGTGCGGTCACCAACACCGGGTGCAGTGGAGGGTTGTGTGGCAGGTGTAAGACGTGATAGTAATCGTGCGGCTGCTGGCTGAAGACCGTGGCCAGCGCTGAAGAGAAACAAGAGAAGGCTTTAAGGATACAAAAAAACCAGCCAAGTGCGAGTCCAACTCGCATACCTACGAGGGGTACCATACCACAAGGAAAAAAGGCGAAAAAAAAAACACATTTCTTGTACGGTAACGCTGTATTTCTGTTTAGAAATACACACTCTGTGATTTTTTTTAATGTCTACCTGTTACGGTTCATGACATACCTACAGTCTGCTTACATACAGACTGACGGACAAACGGACAGCGGAGGCTTAGTAATAGGGTTCCATGGGCACCCTTTGAGTACACCTAAAAAGAAGGAAGAGGAATAATTTTTCAGTAATAAATAGGATTTTTGGTAAATTGGATTGATGAAAATGTATTGAGTAATCATTTCCTGGACAGGGTTTTGATTTGCATGCCCAGATTTTTTAATAGAAGTAGGGTGGACAGGATAGCATATGTAATAGACGGAAAATAATTTTAAATTATTTTATCACAGTAAGTAATACTTACCTACCTATTTCACACACCTGAGTTTTACTTGCGCCCGCGGAAGGTTTCCCGAAAAAATCGCAGAATTTTTTTTTTTTTTTGTATTCAAATCTATTAGCTAAAACATTCATTAGTTAATTCCAAAGTTATTAATTTGCCAACAGTTTTGTATAATTTCCACGTTTAATCTTAGACCGCATAAAATTGTTTTTTTTTTTTTTTTTCATCTGGCCGAACAGTAGGTATCTCCTAGCTGTCTGGTAACTCAATAAAAATAGCCAAACATGGTATTGTCACTTAGGTAAATCTCCCCACACTACCATCACCCCATCTTTTATAATAATTAAATAAACTGTTACCTAAATTCGTCTAAAAAAATTAATAACGACATACCCAAAAAAATCACAGCCAAAATCTTGAACATGGTGAGCAAAAAATAAAACAAATAAACAATAAATAAATAAGCACTATAAAATAAATAAATAATAAGCGCCAGGTCGATGGCCGCCTGCGCGCGCGCGGATCACTCTACTAAATCAATTGAGGTAATCCGATTTGGAATAAGTATGGGTACTTATTGATCTAACGGACTGGATTATGTAGTAGGTACAAAGCAAATAGATTTTTTTCTGTACACGGTACCTACCGTACCTACGCTGCCGTGCTAAACGCAAAAGCGGTATCTCAGGAAAAGCTAGTTTTGAGAAAATTGAAGTTTTGCTGTTATTCTCTTAGTACTTTGAGGTAAAACTGTGATAGGGAAAACTTTTTCAAGGGTTTTTTTTATATGTTTTAAATAAGATACCGCTATTTGGCTTAGCTTGTTGGATGCGTATTTCTTTAAGCTATCCGATGCCATAAAAATCAAAGTCACGAATTTTTTTGAGATACTTGCTTTTGAGCTTAGTACGGCAGTACGGTATCTACAGAGATTTCATTTCTTCGAAATAAGCACAGAAACGGCACCTTTTAAACAAATAAATTGGCTCCTGTAACACAGGTTTCTACCTAGCTCAGGAGTCAGGGCTTCAATAAACTATGTAACAACTGTATTATGTCAATAAAAAATTATTATTATTATTATTATTAATAAATAAATAAAATATCTTTATTTCAGACCTAAGTCCATAAGTTATTAGTTGTTAGGAACAGATTGTGCTTATATGCTATGTTAGTGTTGTTAGTAAGTACTTTATTTCAAACCCATTGCTATTTCCACCCATAGACATATAGAGGATGGACTGCGCGATCCCCTCTGAAAATTGTCCACTTTGTTAGAAAGGGACAGTGCGGTGATACTCCCCTGCTCTGTCTCTCTCTGTAGGTTTGTAGTTATGAAAATACCTGCAGAGTTGTGACGTGGACCAATCAGAATTTTAGAAAGAGATAACAACAGGGGAGTATGCGATAGCCGTCTCTCTCACACGTTTTCTGACCATATTTTAGTTACTGCTAGGATAGGGATTGCACAGTCCATCCTCTATATCTATGTTTCCACCCAGCGCCTCTGGATGGAGCAGTCTAGTCTGCCAGCAATCATTTTCAGGATACTGTTACGAGTGTTACGCAAGCGTTGCAGTAAGAAAGCCGCTTTCTTACGCATGATGGCGTGAAACTGTTTATTTTAATTAATAAATAAATTAAAAAAAAAGAAACTACCGAGCAACTATTAAGAAAAATATCTGGCTCTAACATAACACCATCCAGTCCAAGAGTATAACATTTCGCGCACGCGGAGAAGGTCGCTAAGCTGCGCAGACGCACTGACCATAATGTGCAATCAACCTGTTACATATTATCATAGTTTAACTACCTTTTTTTTTTTTTTTTTGTTTCGGTGTTGAAAATCCTCATGGATGTCCGCCGCCCTGGGGCGGGCGGCGGGGTCTGTCAGACTCTTACTGACTAAAAACCACCCCGGTGTTCCCTCTCTCACCTACGCTGGGGGTCGTGGGAACGAACGATACTTCCGCAACCTCCGGCTGGTGCTGGCCCGCTCCTGCGGGCCTCCCCGTGTCGGGGGGGAGGGGGGGGGGGGGGGAGTGAGGTGTTACTCTCCCCCCGCGACGTCTAAGAGGGGCGCGCGTGGAACACTACGCGCCGCCGCCTCATAGTGTAACTACCTGAGTTAACATGCTGTGTTGACATTAATTTATATACTCTTTTACCTGACTAGGCTTTATTAAAAGCTGAAACTTTAGAATAATCATTATTTTCCATTGAAAAATGAAACAGACTTTACCTACAATAATAGTTTCCGTTGAAAAATGAAACCAATAAATACCTTCTTGCGTTTGTTTGGACAAACTGCTTAGATAATGTATAGCTCCAATCCTAATTCTAATTCTCGCCATCTTTATTTTATATTCTAAATCTCGCCATATTTAGTAAATGTTCTAATTCTCGACTTATCTATTAAATATTCTAATTCTCGACTTATTTCTTAAATATTCTAATTCTCGCCATATTTATTCAATGTTCTGATTCTCGCCTTATTTATTTTATATTCTATTTCTAGCCATATTTATTAAATGTTCTAATTCTCGCCATATTTATTTTATATTCTAATTCTCGCCATATTTATTAAATGGTCTAATTCTCGCCATATTTATTTTATATTTTAATTCTCGCCTTATTTATTTTATATTCTAATTCTCGCCATATTTATTTTATGTTCTAATTCTCGCCATATTTATTTTATGTTGTAATTCTCGCCATATTTATTTTATGTTCTAATTCTCGCCGTATTTATTTTATATTCTAATTCTCGCCATATTTATTTTATATTCTAAATCTCGCCATATTTATTTTATGTTCTAATTCTCGCCATATTTAGTTTATATTCTAATTCTCGCCATATTTAGTTTATGCTCTAATTCTCGCCATATTTAGTTTATGCTCTAATTCTCGCCATATTTATTTTATGTTCTTATTCTCGCCTTATTTATTTTATATTCTAATTCTCGCCTTATTAATTTTATGCTCCAATTCTCGCCATATTTATTTTATATGTCATAGTGTTGTTACTGTTGGGTTAAGGCCTCTCTCAGGTTTTTCCAAATACCTCTATTTTACTCTTTTCCTTCACTAACACAAGCAAACTCACAGTATGCTTAGGTACAGACGCCAGCACATCAAGCTACCCGAAACTGTCAAATTTTCCCAATCAACTTTTAACCTTATGCTTTAGCGATAAAGTTGAAATTCTATTAAAGTTTGACAGATTAGCTTGATGTGCTGGCGTCCGTACACTAGTTACAGGTCGTCTCTCGACCTCTCTTTTTGAGGCAGCCTCTCTAGCGCCAAAGCTGTCCATCTTCTGGCACCCATTCTCTCAAGATTCTTGTGTCCTCTCTTTATATATTTCTAAGAAATGTCGGAGATCGTTGATCTGTTTCTCTATTTTTATTAGGTTTAAATCATTTATTATCATAAAAGACAAAAAGACACATGAGAACAGACAGGAAACATTCATTTCATTCAACATTACTTTATTTACTTATTTAAACTTTTCGCACACAAAAAGGTACAAAGGCGGACTTTTGGCGAACTTTTGTACTAAACAGCTGATTTTTTTTCGTGATCTCAGAGTTGGTCCCATAGTGAAAGTTGTTCATATTCATGGGTAGAACACCCTCTAAACATTTGGAGACTAAAAAAAGTCATCCAGTTTGTGTAGAGTTGCTTGATATTAACGGCTTATGTTTAACTTACCTACCACCAGATATAGTAACAAATAGCAGACAAAAGTAGTAAATGATCACCAAAATGAAACTCGCATTTTAATGTAAAATTATAACCAAAGTTTTAACACTTTGCTATCCTATTTAAGTAAAATGACTCCAAGTAAATCATGAGTAACCCAAAAATAGTAAATGATCACCAAAATTAAACCAACATTTTAAAGTAAAATTATAACCAAAGTTTTTAAATTCTGCTATCCTATTTAAGCAAAATGAGTCCAAATAAATCATTGTTATCCCAAAAGTAGTTTTTTTAGTAGACTTGGTGATCATTTACTAAATTTGGTGGTCGAATACAATTTAAAGTGGAGTCGTGACTAAAATAGCTGGTACTATTGTATTTTTAGACTTTATTTTTCTGGTGTTAAGTAGATATTTTTGGTTACAAAACTAAGGGTATCAAAGCATTTTATGGTGGTCATTATATTTATCCCCGATATTAACGCAAGTATTATTTCAGTCAGTTGATCTTATTGTTTCTTAACTGTTGAAATTCATTTGGGTTTTTTGATTTCTCTCTATTAGGTATATTTTTTAGGTGTTCTTCTCCAGGATCTCAAAAACAACATTATGTCTACTGCACGAAACATGCTCTATTTCAAAAGCAATACAATACCTACCTATATCGTGTCAAGGCTCTAGGAAGTAATGCGTGTAATGTCAAGGCACTTGTAACGGATATAGCAAGTCTCAGGTATTGAAGGAATATAATAAAAATATAGAGTACTGTATGTACGCACGGCAAAGGCATTAGGTGTGCCGGCAATGACTATCTATCATTGCACTACGCAGATAATTTTTCTAATCATTGTTGTGTTAAAAGTCGCAGCCAACGACTATGCTCGTTAACAGACTTTAACCCAAGTTAACTCTACTCAAAGGTTAAGACGCCAATAGTCAACAGTATATTTTACTAGCAGCGACCCGTGGTTTCACCCGCATATGTTTCTATCCCGTGGAAATCACGGGATATTAAAGTATTCTATGAGAATCCTGGTTATAGATTATCTGTGTGCCAAATTTCAAGTAAATCTGTTCAGGAATGTTTTTATGTGAAAAAGTAACAAACACCCATCCGTCCATCCATCCATCTTTCCATCCATCCTCACAAACTTTCACATTTATAATAATAGTAGGGTTAGGTACATTTTACAAAGAAAATAGCTGACAAATGTCATGTTTGTATGTTCAGTTTTTAAGGCTCCACTGCCCGTCAGTCATTCAGTCAGTCATGAAAGTGATTATTACCGATTACTTTTCCAGCTGAACACAATCATTGACCATTGATGACATATTTAAAGGTTTTCAATAAATTACTCGTCAAATGCAGTAGCGGGTAGCCTGCTAACCAATTTGTTTTGCCCATTGTACCTATGTAATAAATAGCCTATAAAAATATTTAAGCGATGAGAGCGTTTAAATAGAAGATCAATTTAAAAGTCGTGTCGTGATGTTGTTCTCTGCTTCAAGTTCAATTATTGAGGATACATTGTATAATTACTATACTCAATTTTAAATAAGACTAGACATTTAAATAAACCATATTATGTAATTTTTTTTTGTCTCCTTTCCTCTTTCACACGCTGTCTACATCTCTCTATCTATTGTCCTACCGCAGGTATGCTGGTATTAGACGTAATTCTGACAGATTGATCTCAGCAGGGTAATTGCATAACACACTATCAGTAGCAATGTGTTTCATTTTGACAGTTCAACAACATTCATTGCGTTATTTACGTTGTCGAGCAGATACATTTTTCGAACATACGGAGCAATGGATTAGCATTATGCTTCAAAATGATTCAAATTGTGAGGAATAGTGTGTTACGCAATTAGGGTACAGGATCAGACCGTGAACGTACAGACGCCAGCACATCAAGCTACCCGAAACTGTCAGATTTTCCCAATCAACTTTGAACCTTATACTTAAGTGATAAAGTTGAAAATCTATTAAAGAAATCTGACAAATTGTAGTAGCTTGATGTGCTGGTGTCTGTACATAAAATTAAGATAGTTGCCCTGTATCAACCCGTACAAAAACTTCGTCTCCGTTCGTCTTCGTTCGCGTTCTTTGTTCAATTGTGAGGAGCGCGACCACATACGACGCGTCTCCAAGTTTTGCTGT
The DNA here is from genome assembly GCA_949629135.1 of Eremobia ochroleuca. NCBI lineage: Eukaryota > Metazoa > Arthropoda > Insecta > Lepidoptera > Noctuidae > Eremobia > Eremobia ochroleuca. The sequence goes on along the minus strand of OX451411.1, from coordinate 7,342,595 downwards.
CTTCTGCAGTGTGGACGGCTCGGTGAATGCTGCCTCCAAAAGCCTTCTTGATCGCGTCTGGCTATCTTGTCGGTGCCCTTCAGCCTTGTACGCCAGCACATCAAGCTACCTGACACTGTCAAATTTTCCCAATCAACTTTGAACCTTATGCTCTCGCGATAAAGTTGAAAATCTATTAAAGAAATTTGACAGATTGTAGTAGCTTGATGTGCTGGCGTCTGTACCTACCTAATGGGACCTATCCTATATTTTTTTACGACGGTCTTTTATTCGGTAAAAAGTTTAATTAAGAAAGTAGACACTGAGTTTTATTAACAAACGCTGTTTATTATAACAAAGCAAAATAATAGTAGGTTATGCGAGTTACTCCAATTTCAAAATACAAAAATTCAAATTTGGAACTTTGGAATTCGGCCTCGGTGTCGGCGGTCAACATGCTCGTTGCTCAGGCGCAAGGCGCCACTCACTCAAGAGGGTTGCCAAAAGAAGACTGAATAAAATGTTGCATAGATATGAACAAAAATTTAAGTTTTAAGTCTGACAACCAGTCTTACCAAGGGGTATCGTGTTTCCCAGTAACTGGGTTGAGGAGGGCAGATAGTAAAATACTGGTATTCAGCAGCAACCGGTTAGAAAGCAAGCCAACCCCAACAAATTAGGGAAAAGGCTAGGCAGATAGGAATTAAGGGATTTAAATACTCGACTATTGCAAAGAACTGGAACACGCTAGCTCAGTGGGTGAGAACCGAGCGATGGCCAGAGGTTGCGAGTTCGAGTTTCACTGGTGTTAGTTTGATGTACAGATGCCAGCACATCAAGCTACCCGAAACTGTCAAATTTTCCCAATCAATTTTGAACTTAATGCTCTAGCTAGCAATAAAGTTGAAAATTTATTAAAGATATTGACAGATTGTAGTAGCTAGATGTGCTGGCGTGTGCACCTAAATAAGTTGTTGTTGATGGCAGACATTTTTTCAAGAAAAGCTAACAAACACTGAGAAATTTTTGGTTTTAGGAGTGAATGGAATCAAGAAAATCCGAAAAAGGTACTACTACCTACTTAAAAAAAATGTAAGGCGTTAGTACAGACGCCAGTACATCAAGCTACCCGAAACTGTCAAATTTTCCCAATCAATTTTGAACCTAATGATTTAGCGATCAAGTTGAAAATCTATTAAAGAAATTTGACAGAGTAGTAGCTTGATGTGGCGTCTGTACACGGAGAGAAAAATCTTAGAAAAATTACTGTGCCGACTCATAATCTGAGTGCATTTGAGTGGTAATGGAAAAATTACCATGCTAGCACAGTAAAAATTCTTATGCTGTACAGTAAAATTTATTGGAAAAATAGTGAATTTTTCCCAAGGTCACTCAGAAAATTTTCTGTAGATGTCACTTGCACTCACTTTACAGTGACGAGCGCAGTAATTTTTCTAAGAATTTTCTCACCGTGTACCTGTTTAAAAAAAAATAGTTTAGGGCAGCCCTACAACCAACCTGCACAAACAACGGTCAAGCTTGACGCCTGTCGGTTGAACAGCAGATCACATATCGCTACACACGTCGAAGTAATTATATGCGGCGACGATATATTGTTAGTACTGCTTAGCATAATAATAGTTATTAATAATAGATGCAATATTATCTGTGACAACGTTTTTGTACTTAATACCAAGAAGCTTATACAACATGTCCCAGAATTAACGCACAACCTCTTGAGGGGTCATTGTACTCATCATTATGAGCAACTTTTACTATGGGACCAAAACAGAAATCGCGAAAAAAAAAATCAGCTGTTCCCTACATTAATGTTCGCATAACTCGTGAAAATGTAGGGAATAGCTGATTTTTTTTTTCGTGATTTCTGTTTTGGTCCCATTGTAAAAGTTGTTCATAATGATGAGTACAATGACCCCTTATGAGGTTGTGCGTTATTTAAGTTACAGCTTGTAGATAAAAGTGATGCATCACACTAATATTATAAAGGCGAAAGTTTGTGAGTGTGTGTGTGTGTTTGTTACTTCTTCACGCTCAAACGGCTGGACCAATTTTGATGAAATTTGGCACACAGATAGTTTATAACCAGGATTAACACATAAAATACTTTTTATCCCGATATTCTTACGGGATCGAGACTAATGCGGGTGAAACCGCGGGGCGCAGCTAGTTATATTATATATTCAATACATTATTTATTATATCTGATTTTCCCAGAAACTGTCAGATTTTCCCAATCAACTTTGAACCTTACCTATGCTTTAGCGCTAAAGTTGAAAATCTATTAAAGAAATCTGACAGATTGTAGTAGCTTGATGTGCTGGCGTCTGTACATCTTAATCACGAAATATAATTTAATAAGCAAAAAAAAAATGTATTAGTAACCCTAGCGATTATTTTCACTGTATATCCTACCGTTAATCTGTGAACAGCGTTGTGGGCTGCAATATTGTCTCTCGTCACTACCAGTTTTCCGACTTTCAGGATTCTTTTTCTATGTAGCGTATCGATGGTAAAAACTTCAAAAATGTTCAGCCCAAAATTCAGCTGCGCGAACTTCTGATTCTGACAGTCCGCAACAGCTATCATAACAAAGTATCCCTTTCCAACCGAGTTGAAGTGATCGTGAGTTTCGACTTTACAAAATTCTGAGCACGATCGAGCGACTTGCAAATTATTCCTGAACCTCACGTATGTGAGGATCTGACTGCTGAAGACCAGGTTCCATGAGATTTTTTCCAGTATTTTTCCCAGGACCTCTGAACACTTTCCGAAAGATTAATAATAAGTTTGTACTGATCTGTGCGAAATTTTTACTGCCGGTTGCAAAGGGGTATATTTTCAATTTTCATAATACCACAGCCCGAAAGATCCACATGGAAGGCCCTGCGTCCTTGAGTCCTGACAGAACCTTGTGGGGTACACCTTGGCGGTAGATAACTTGATAGTCAGTTCACAGTTGAAACAATATGCTATTACAGCCGTGCGATTCTGTTACCATCTCACCGTGAAAACCTGGGTGAAGTGAGCGTGGAGTGAGTCGTCAATAGTGTCAATCCCTAGCATCAGCATGACTCACAGCTCACTCTAACCCTTTACTGCATGATATATTAAATAAGTGACAATTTTTTTTTTTTTATGTTAATGTCTTTATTAAAGCTTCAGAATTAATTTTAGTGTTTTCTTTTTTTTTCCAAGTGGTATGTGATGATAGACAAAATAGTTCTGTTTTATTATTGCTAATGATATGAAAAACAAACCCCATTAGGATTTCTAAGCTAGTTTTTTTATTTTTTTAGAGTAAAATAAACTGCAAACATGTCAAACCATATATGGTTTCCTATGCGGTAAAGGACTAAGCTCACTTCACCTTAGTTATCACGGTGAGATTTTTCCAGAATCGGCCGCCTGCTCTAAATTAACTTTTAATAGGCGGTTTTAAAAGTCAATTAAACCATTAAAATGAGTTTTAACAGCTGATCAAATAAACAAGTAATAAAAATAAGAAATATTCGGCGCATGAGTGTTGAACTAGCTTCAGATGACATTGAGACGTCGAGCGGAGGTCGATGGCTGATCGATTAGGCGTTTGATCTGAATAGTTTAAACGCTTTAGGGTTCCGCAGGTGAAATGGAAAAGCGGTAAAAAATGGGCCAATATAGATATTTCTACGGCATCGTACACTATTGCCGTCGTTTCACATTATTTTCCAAGATGTTTTTTGTTTTTGGTTCCAAATAAAACGATTATTATACAACGCACGAACCTGTACCGCTTTAATGCACAAAAGTGTGTTCCGCATGGCTCCTGTAATTTTCAATAAATTACCTAAAGAAATAAGGGCAATGAATACTGTTTTATTTAAGAAAAATCTAAAGAGCCTTTTAGTAGATAAATGTTACTATAACTTGAACGACTACTTAAACGACAATTTTAAGACCTGACAGTGACATTAAGTAATAGAACAATAAATTATCCATGATCTATAAATAATTAATATCTTAATTTATTATAATAATTCTAGGAATGACATTGATATAATTTTAATATTATTATTATTACTAAATAAATAATCTACATGTATTAATATAACTTTAAAAATGACATTCCACTAATTTTATTTAATATCTTAAAATATGACTAGCTAATTTTATATTTATTTGATTTTCTTACCACAATTATATCTGTAAATTTTGCATGCCTTACGGTAGAATCACTTGAAACGTCTATTTTAATAACACTCTATTGTAACAGTGTTTTCTGCAAAAATAAATGATTTGATTTGATTTGATTTGATTTGAACGTGTAACGTTAAATGCGCAAAACCTCAGACACCCCAACTGATTTTTAATTCAATTGACCTATTTCAGAGAGAAAATAAGTCATTAAAAAAGTTATAAAGGTTTTATGTGCTGTTTTATTTTTACTGGCCATTCTGATCGTTTCTTGCGTCGGTGCCGACGCTTTATCGACGGAGGAGTCATCACCGGGCCGCTGCGCCGCGCTGACATTGGCTTGCTTGACCTATTAATAAATAGACACGGCAGCGTTTTTAATGAAGATTTTTTTTAAAATGTGACCTATATTAAAAAGTGGTTCAATTAATTCTGCTCGTTATTCTGATCAAACTATTTTCAGGTTTTGCGCATTTAACGTTACACGTTGTATTGTATAGATACCAGCCGTACAATTCTGTAAAAAAACTCACCGAGCGAACCGTCAATAGAGTCAATCCCTAGCATCAGACGGACTGACAACCCATTTAACGCTCACTTCACCTTCAATATCACGGTGAGATTTTAACAGAAATAGACCAACTGGATATCTCGTCCCGTTGGTCTCGTGGACGCAAGCGCGGCTGCTGAGCGTGGGGTCCTGGGTTCGATTCCCAGGTCGGGCAAAGTGGTATTGAGTTTTTCCATTAGGAATTTCTTAGTAACAGCCCGGAGTTCGGAAGTCGGCGGTGTGATACCCCCGTGTCTCGGAAAGCACGTAAAGCCGTTGGTCCTGCGCCAGATCTCTCTCCGGTCGTGTCGGATTGCCGTCCCATCGGACTATGAGAGTGAGGGAAGAGGTAGTGCACCTGTGTCTGCGCGCATACTTGTGCACTATAAGATCTCCAGCGCCGAAGGCTAGTCTCCTTTGAGATTGCCCGCCGTGGCCGAAATACGGTCTGTAGAACTTTTATGTTTTTATTTAACTGAATATGATCGGAACAAGGTCTGAACGCCCTAACTACTTACATCTGTTGGCTCGACATGAGTCGTGCAAACGTCTAACTGAGCACCAATTTAAGCAATAATTTTTATCAGACAGACCAGAGGTTCTCAAACTTTTCTCTTCTCATAGACCACTTAAAAATTTTGCTGGTTCCGGTGAACCCCCTGCAGCTACATTTCTACCATATTCCCAAAACTCGAAAAAAAATGTGAAGATTAGATCTAACGTAGACCCCCGTCGAGACTCCCGTGGACCCCTGGGGGTCCACCTGGACCACTTTGGGAATCAATGAGACAGACGATTTAACGAACTTCAGAAAAATGTTGTTCTCGGTGTTGTGTAGACTTCTATGGAGAAGAACTTTTATGAATCTCGCAGAGGAAGGGCTAGCTTGCTGCGTGATTTTCTGTTTTGTACGGCCCAAGGAATAAATGATAAATGATTTATTTTCTGTAAGTAGGTTTTTACAAACACTTTTACATGTCAATCACATTTTTTTTTAAACTAGATGAGGTCTGCGTTTCCTATCTGACTACTCTGAGAAGAAAGCCCGAAACAAACTCAGAGGCCACAGGGAATATTCTTTGGTATGTAGGTACACCATACGAATTACGCGTTTGAAGCGTCTGCTCAACGTCCGTGTTTCACTGCAGGGATCCAGCAGAATATCAGCGTCAAGTATATTTATCTGAGACATGCTGAGCTGGACTCCCATTTGGTACAACCTTGAGACGCACACTGCATTGTGTATTTACGTTATTTAGTATTTGTTATAGTATCATTTTTATTTCGATGCGTGTGTTTTTCTATTTGTATATACAGCGTGTAACGGAAGGGGGTATCAACCCTGAAGGAGGTGAATGTGCTCATGAAACTCAACAACTTTCCCCAAAGAACATAGGTCGAAATATGAAAAAAAAATTTGGCCCTCCCTTACAAAACTGACTACTTACCAGCTGATTGATTTACTATGGGAGGGCCAAATTTTTTTTTCATATTTCGACCTATGTTCTTTGGGGAAAGTTGTTGAGTTTCATGAGCACATTCACCTCCTTCAGGGTTGATACCCCCCTTCCGTTACACGCTGTATAAGGTCCCATTAAAATAGATGGACAAACTTATAGAAATCATTTAGACCACCAAAATAAGGACAATGGTAAGAAAAATTTGTAACAAAAACGCATTAGATACTTACAAGAAAAATAATCAGCTAACGAAAATATTATACACTAATGTTCGGGCAATTTATTATTTTAAGTCAAAATAAAATCACTTAAATCAGTGTTGTTTTTTACTTGGATATCTTTTGTTAGACGTACTGAGACCTGTGTTAAAATTTGTCCATCTATTTTAATGGGACCCTGTAATCGGCACCTTGTTTTTATATCTACTTAATCCACGAGTTGACTAATTTTTTTTATTATTTAAATTGAAGCTTTTTTACCTCACTAATAGCTGGGTTTAAACAGTTTTTTAATATTTTTAAAAATTGAAAAGATATGAGCGTTCAAAACTCTCAATTAGACAGAGAGGGAAATACTGAATTATGATGTCATAGTTCAGTATCGCCATATAAATTACATGCAGAACTTCGTTTTGCGAGAAAGAGATAGACAAAAAGTTTCTATAAGTTATAAGTTTTTTATTTTTCGACCGATTTCAAATTTGATTTCGAATTCGTTTTAATTTTTTTTAATTGTATTACATGTGTGGATATATTATCTACTAGAATATATAGTATTCAATATCATGCAACTACCCAATTCATGTAATTGGTTATCATCTTATTGTACTTTTGTGTGTTGTGCTGTCTTTTGTGTGCGCCAAATAAATGGTTTATGTATCTATCTATCTATCTATATATCTTATTCGATGCCCAAAGCCCGCACAATGCAAAACAAATCTCTTGTGTAGGACAACGTTGAACAACACATGTAAATCGAAACATTTTATATCCGTACGAAACGGCGGAACCCACCCAAAAATACAGGGCACAAAAACATTAACATGACAGGTTTTTAAAAGACAGATAAGCCAATAATTGATTAGCGCAATGATTTTGGCGACTATCTATTTGTTAGCCAGTGGCTAGGTCAGATGTGTGTCAATAGTTCACAGTTTTCCATACAATGGTACGTGGGTAGTTCTAGGCTATGTGGTATACAATCGTGATTTCCTATATTTATTTCCTGTGTTGTAAGGATATTTGCTGCCAGGCACAGGTTAAAATAAGGTGCTCGTGGCTAAATACTTTTTTGTACTCAATTAATAGCTACTTACCTAATGTAACTCCGTACTAGTTTTTGTATAAATTGAGAAATGCATGAACAGCGAGAGTCCTGGCACCCATAACACAAGTTTAATCTTAGCTTGGGTGCCAGTGGAGTAATCAGTGATTTATGCAAGCATATTGTCATAGAATTAACTTATTGCTATTGGCAAATTGTAAAATTGGAAATAAAGTTATTATTATTATTATTAAATAATAACAGCCGATTGAATGTTGCTAACTGCGCTCCGCGGTTTCACCCGCATAAGTCTGGATACCCTAGGAATATCAGGATAAAAAGTATTCTATGTGTTAATCCTGGTTATAAACTATTTGTGTGCCAAATTTCATCAATGGTCCAGCCGTTTGAGCGTGAAGAAGTAGCAAGCATACAAACACACACACACACACACTCACAAACTTTCGTCTTTATAATATTAGTGTGAAGTGTGATTTTGCATGCTAGTTTTTTTTTTTAATCGATTTTTTCTAGAAACTGTTAAAAAATCCCGAGCATCTGTGATGTAGGCGCTACAATTCTTGCAAATAAATTCCATTTAATTTTCATGCCGTGGTCAGTTTGTGGATAGGTGACAATTAATTAATTAAGTGAATTTTTTAATTAAGTGAAGGGCGGGCGTTTTGGGGGACTGTCTTTTGTAATTTTGACGTTCGAAAAGTGCTGATTCTCAGCCTAGTTTGCATAAATGACTTTTGATTTTGATTTTTGATTTTATTTACAAATATTGACACACCTCCGTACCTCTAAAGCACGATAAGCCATTGGTCCCGGTCCCGGCTGTCATTTGTAGATCTTTGACAATACGTGTTACGGGAACTCAGAAGCCCAAAAGTCTGACAACCAGTCTTGCCAAAAAGTATCGTGTTACCCAGTCGCTAGTTTTGGACAACAGTGGGCGCGTTAGGTGTGTAGGCAGTCGCTCCAAGTAAAATAGTGGTGTTCGGCTACATCCGGTTAAACTGGAAGCTGCCGGTTGATTCTGTAAAAAGCTTGTTAATCCCTAATGACAGCTCACTCCACGCTCACTTCACCCAAGTTTTCACGGTGAGATGGTTACAGAATCGCACGGCTGATCCCAACATCGTTGGGATGAAGTACAAGGCACAGATGATGAGTTGTAGCAATATGCTGCTTTGCAAGAATGCTGAGGGTGGAACCGCTTCTGTGACCATTGGGCAGATCTAATGGCGTAACAATAAGGGGTAAGTAAGGGCCAACAGAGATCTTGAATCCGGATCCCTTTAATACTGATGAGGACAGTCAGCGAGTGCCTTATAAAACTAGCGGAATGTGGGTGTACTATATTAATATAATGCCTAGCCTTTTCCCAATTATGGTGGGGTTGGCTTTCAGTCTAACCGGATGCAGCTGAATACCAGTATTTTACGTGGAGTGACTGCCTATCTGACCTCCACAACCCAGTTACTGGGTAATACGATACCCCTTGGTAAGGCTGGTTGTCAGACTTTCAGTCTTCTGACTACCCATAACGACTGTCAAAGATCCACGAATGACAGCCGGGACCTACGGCTTAACGTGCTTTCCGAGGCACGGAGGGGTCTTCCACGGACCAACCGCGGCAAGCGTAGCTTAACCTGATCGATCGAACCGTGCGGCTGTGATCACTAATTAGCCACAAGCTCCTCAATTATCATTAAGCAATGTATGATAGAAAATATAACCTGCACCCTAATTACGTAACACACTATTACTCTCAATTTGAATCATTTTGAAGCATATTGCTAATCCATTACTCCATATGTTCGAAAAATGTGTCAACTCATCAACGTAAATAACGCAATGAATGTTGTTGAACTGTCAAAATGAAACCCATTGCTACTGTTAGTGTGTTACGCAATTACCCTGCTGTAGGTATCTACAAGTAACACAATTATTTCAATGAAATATTATGCATAAAACAGCGCAAAAGAAAACAAATAAACACCTCCTCTATGGCCCCCATTACCCCAGTACCTCCATAAAACATACTTACATAATATAAGAAAAACAACAAACTAAGAAAAAATACTTATATTACAAGGTAGGTACTATAATATTATACAAGTACATATATTTAATTTACCATCACCTAACATGTTTCTAATGCGCACAAAAAGCCACATACCATGAACGAGCCCATATTACCACATAAGACCCGCGGCCTTTAGTTGGGGTCACATTTGCAATAAATGGGCGATGCGGACAAATAAATTGATGCAATCGTTTGTTTGATTACATTTTTTGTTTGAATTAAATACTTACTTGATAATTAATGCAAAGTTCGGAGTAAAGAGTCCTTTCGAGCTATTGCAAAAAAAAAAAATAGGTTTTACTTATGAAAATTAGGCCGGCCACTTCCTTAGAGAACGCTTTGCGTGATGGATAAAATAAAAAATAATAAGTAGGTACAGCGGTTTAGTAAGAGAAAGAAATGAAGGTGAACAAACGCAAAAGCAATGTTGCAAAGGGTTTGATTCTTGCTAGGAACTTTCTATCAGACAGTAAAAATAGAGTTCACTTATTTTTACTTCTCTTTTTCTTCTCTTCAAAACTATAACAATAATTCTGCTTTTATCAGTCTTTTAGATTCCTAATCGTATAATCAAGGCACCTTGTGATTTTGAAAGTCAGTATATTTCTGTACTAAAAAGACGTGGCTTCGTGAGATAAAATATACGTGGATCGTTAGCAAACGTCAAAATAATGTCATTGGTCCTGACATTACGGAAAACTGTTTTGTTTGGCCCGAAAAAAATAACCTGTTGGTTATATTTGTGAATAAAATGCAGTAAAAGTATTTTGTATATACAAAAGACTAGTTTGTAAGATAGTGCACGTGTAAGATACAAAATGAGTAACATCTATATCCAAGAACCACCTGCATTAGGCAAGGTAATTATCGATTTAGACTTTCATTAATAATTCTTGAGTTGCACTATATTTCGTTCCAAGATTCCGTTGTATAGAGGAGGCGTTTATTTGTTTTCTTTTGCGCTGTTTTATACAAAATATTTCATTGAAATAATTGTGTTAATTGTAGATACAGGTTATATTTTCTATCATACATTGCTCAATGATAATTGAGGGGCTCTGAATTTGTCCAATAATAAATTAAAATTGTGAATTGACGACATACAAGTAAATAGTTTATTATCTTATAATTACAGGTGCTATTAAAAACAACAGCTGGAGAGATAGATATTGAACTATGGACGAAGGAAGCTCCGAAGGCTTGCCGGAACTTCATACAGTTGTGTATGGAAGGTTACTACAATGGTGAGTTATAAGTTTGTAATTAAAAAGCCACTGCCTCTTGTGGATCCACATTCCAACTTGCAAAAGGATAATGTAAAATACTGGTATACAGCTGCACCCAGTGAGACTGGAAGCCGACCCCAACATTGTTGAGAAAACGCTAGGCAGATCAATTGATCTTTTTTCAAGAATCTTTGTTTACCTCTAACAGTATACACCCTATTTCTAGCCATATTCTCTTTCACTCCAGTGATCCATACGTCATGTTCGTGAATGGGCGCTGTCAGTAGGGACTGGTCATCTCTTAGCCGCCACGGCTTATTTTATTTTAATTTAAGTATTTTCATTTCTGAATTGTTTTTTTGTTTTTAACTATTTTAGTATGGGCACTTTTAATGTGCACGTCCTTCTACATCATTCTCACATGTATAATTTCAACTGGAATAACCAATATTTTGTAATAATTTTGTGATTTAAAAGAGTGTCCGTGGAGTTTCTTGCCCATTCTTCTCCACAGGTACTTACTATGCTTTGGAATGGGCAACTAGCTTCCTCTTTCTGACTGACCGACCCCTTGACAATTCAAAAGTGCCTGTAATTGGTTTACTTGAAATATGTGCTTTGAGTTTGAGTTTGACTCAAACCGCCAATATTTTCTATAAAGTTGTTGGATGATTTGACATCTTTTTATTAATTTTCAGGAACAATATTTCACAGAGTGGTGCCAGAGTTTATAGTGCAGGGTGGTGACCCAAACGGTGATGGGACAGGCGGAGAGTCTATATATGGTGCACCTTTCAAGGTATGTTACACTGATGTATACAATGTGTAACTTTAAATATGCTAAACCTCACACATCCCAACTAATTTTTAATTCAATTGACCTATTCCAGAAAGAAAATAAGTAATTAAAAAAATTGTAAAGGTTTTATGTGCTGTTTTAGTTTTACTGGCCATTCTGATCGTTTCTTGCGTCTGCGACGACGCTTTATCGAGGGAGGAGTCGTCACCGGGCCGCTGCGCAGTGCTGACGTTGACTTGCTTGACCTATTAATAAATAGACACGGCAACGTTTTTAATGAAGATTTTTTGAAAAATGTGACCTATATTAAAAAGTGGTTCAATTAATTCTGCTCGTTATTCTGATCAACCTATTTTCAGGTTTTGCGCATTTAACGTTACATGTTGTAGACGGATAGACCAATGCTTAACTGTCTGACCATTATTGTAGTACTCTGAAAATACAAGTTTTGTCTGCCATCAAAATGGTATAACAAGGTTGCAAATTACTTCTGCAAAATTCTTGAAAAATTGCCTCACTCTAAGAATCCTCCATCGTGACCTAAAAAGGAACCCGTCACCAATGACTCCACTGACATGTGAACATCGAGGCAATTCAACTGTTAGACCAAACAAATACTGGATGCTTTTTTTAGAGGCTCCACATTTTTACACTACTCATGAATATGAACAACTTTCACTATGGAACCAACTATGAGGTCACGAAAAAAAATCAGCTGTTTCATACATTTTGGTCAAGTAGGTATTGAGCTTTTGTATTAAACAGCTGATTTTGTTTTCGTAATTTTGTGAAAAATATTGCCTTCTTTCATACTCTCTTTAAAGATTTCAGTAGGTTTATAAGAAACTTTTCTCCGGTGAACTGATGATTGATTGAGTTGATTTTTTCTTTAATTAACAGGATGAATTCCACTCCCGCCTCCGTTTCAACCGCCGAGGGCTGGTGGCCAGTGCTAACGCTGGTAAAGATGACAATGCTTCACAGTTTTTCTTCACCCTAGCTGCTACACCGGAGCTGCAGAACAAACATACTATCTTTGGGAAGGTTACTGGTTAGTATCGCTTTCAAAAACACCTTATTTGATATACTATATGTGAGGAGGTAACATGCAAACAGGCTTAAGTCACAATAATGTAAATTTTCAGAATACTGAAAAAATCTGTAGAGATTCAGTTTCTCTACAGATTTTTTCAGTATTCTGAAAATTTACATTATTGTGACTTAAGCCTGTTTGCATGTTACCTCCTCATTTATATATACAACGTGTAACGTTAAATGCGCAAAACCTCAGACACCACCAACTGATTTTTAATTCAATTGACCTATTTCAGAGAGAAAATAAAATAAAATTATTAATTGAATTATTTTCTCTCTGAAATAGGTCAATTGAATTAAAAATCAGTTGATGTAGAAATGTAAAACAATTTTTCAAATCGGCCCAGTAGTTTCGGAGCCTATTCAATACAAACAAACAATCAAATCTTTCCTCTTTATAATATTAATGTAGATACTGAATCCAATATGCGTTTTAATACAGAGCCATGTAGTATAAGTTTTTAGAAGCTCTCATAATGTTGTCGCCATCTTGGATTTTCATTTTGACCTCACTATTGGCTTCAGTACCCTCGAAAACAATGAAAACTATCTCGAAGTAAGAAAAAAAAAATCTATTTTTCTCGAGAAAGTCGCAAGGCGTCGCCGGAGGGTAACGCCTTTTTGTTACGTGACTATTTCTACCAGCTTACTCCCACCACAAGCCGTGTTACAGAACCTCGTTCCAAAAACCAGTCAGAAAATAATACCTTCTATATTCCCAAACAGGAGAAACAATATACAACGTCCTAAAACTCTGTGAGGGTCTGATAGGCCCAGACGACAGACCCGACCATCCTCACAAGATCACCAGTACTACGGTGCTCATCAACCCGTTCACTGACATAGTGCCGCGGGTACAAGAGATCCAGGAGGACGAGAGGCCGAAGAAAAAGAAGAAGGAACGACAGGGGGTTAAGTAAGTGATGCTATACAGGGGGTGTCAGAATACACGCAAGTCCTGAAAGCAGTTTGTTCATGATTGACTACTAAATCGATTCCAGTAACATTTAATACAGTAGTGCTATTCTGTAAAAATCTCACCGTGATAACTTGGGTGAAGTGAGCTTAAAGTGAGCTGTAATTAGTGTCAATAGCATCAGATGGAATGACAGCTCACTTCACCTACCTTCTCACGCTGAGATTCTAACAGAATCGACCAGCAGGTGTTAAAAAAAAATGTATTTTGTCATGCTGACCGCTGGTTGAGCCAAAGCAAATCTTATCTCAATGCAATCAAACTCAATTTTAAAAACATTAAGTATTGTTAGGGTCAACACGATTTTCTTAATAATAATAGTTAGCTCTCCACTTCTTCCCACGAAAGAATAATATGGACATTCCTTTCTGAATGAATTAGTAATCCCGGCTTTTCGGGATTGAGAAATTTTGTAAAAACAACTATACAGGAAGATTTTTTAGTCACCGTCCAAATTTTTTCTATGCATTAGGTATCATTTACTAACTCCATTTTTGAAAAAAAAACGATACGTAAAATTTTCATATTAAATCATTTTCTCGAAAGAATTATCCGCTCTGCGTGGTCACAAGTTAAACGTTAATAATACTACACTTGCCGCGCAAACATCAATGAAAAGGGCAGCGGCGCAGCACACCCCCCGCTTACCCCCGCCCCGCTACACCTGCGCGTCACATCATCGTTAGTCGGCCCCGCGCACCCTTTCGCGACGCAAGCGCTTCCTTCCGTGTTCCCGCGCACCCCGCCGGCGCGCGGCGCCCCGCGCTATCGTGATTCGTGAATTTGTTTACGATGTATTCCTACCGCGAGTATTACGAAGTGGTGCGATCTTACATACTTAGTGGTGAAAGCTTGAACGGTGCCCAGAGACTGTACGAAGCAGAAAGTGTTCCTCGCCTTCGCAATCAAGGGATAATAAATCCTTCAGTACCTAATCACCAAACGATTTTGGCCGCAAATCAGAGGCTATTAGACCATGGCCAATTTATAGCTCCTACACACGCTCAAGGACGTGGCAGGCCGAGACTCGCAGTAGAGATCAAAGAAGATATCTTCGATTTCTTTGAACGGAGCCCTAGATCGAGTACGCGAGATGCAGCGCAGCGCTTCGCAATATGCCGTGTGGAAACTTCTCCATACTGCTGGGTTGTACCCGTACCATTTTCAAAAGGCACAGGCCTTGCACGACGCAGACGCCGTTCCCCGTCGAGCCTTCTGCGAGTGGCTGATCGCACACCCCGATGCTAACATATTGTGGACTGACGAGGCCTTGTTTACTCGAGTGGGGGCTGTATAATCAGCATAATGAACATTGGTGGTCATTTCGAAACCCACACATGATACGAGAAACATATCACTAAGTGCGGTTTAGCGCAAATGTGTGGGCTGGAATTATCGGCAACAGAATACTGGGGCCATATTTCATTGAGGGACGGCTGACTACGCACTGCCACGTACTGCGTGCGTGCGGCGCCACGTGCGGCGTACTGGCACGTACTAGATATGTTACGCGCAGTTTTCATGGATGACGTGCCGGTAATCTCCCATCGAGATTTTTTATTATCAACAAGACGGTGCACCGCCTCATTACTCCGCCGCCGTTCGTGATTATTTAAACATAGAACACGGTGATCGTTGGATCGGTCGCGGGGGGCCCGTCGCCTGGCCACCCCGGTCACCAGATCTTACTCCATGTGACTTTTTTTTGTGGGGCGAAATAAAACGACGAGTGTATGTGGAGGAAGCCCAAAGCCTAGACCAATTAAAAGAGCTAATTGTACGTGCATTCGACCAAGTGAAAAGTGACACTGTAGTGCTCAACAAAATTAAAAACAATGTGCATAAACGTGCAAGACTCTGTTTAGAGAGAAACGGTATGCATTTTGAACATTTATTAAAGTACTGTTAATGTGATTGTTCTAAGATGATTTTGATTAAATTTTTAATTATTTGTACAGACGCCAGCACATCAAGCTACTACAATCTGTCAGATTTCTTTAATAGATTTTCAACTTTATCGCTAAACATTAAGGTTCAAAGTTGATTGGGAAAATCTGACAGTTTCGGGTAGCTTGATGTGCTGGCGTCTGTACATAAGTTGATTAAAATTTTTTAAATACGCCTAATAGCAAAACTTTTTCGCACGGCTTTAATAAGGTCTAAAGTTCTTATTTTATCTAGTTTATTTTTACTTTATTTGTAATTGTTTAATTAAGGATTACATTCTAATCTTAATGAACATAGCACAAAGCTTTTGCTTATTGACGGTCCTAAGCCCGTGAAAGTATGAAGGGAAAATTTGCAACTTTGATTATTATTGTGTTATCAATGAATTGCGGCGGCGCGCGGGGCGGGGCGGCCCGCGCAACTTCATCAAGCGCGTACGCACGGCGCGGCAGTGTCCAGAAACATAAACTTTTTATAGATTACTTTGTGATATGATATCTCAATATTTTTGTATTGAGTGATACTAAAAGAAAAAACAAGTATTCAATGATTTTCGCCAAAGAGTAATATATCAAAATTTGGACGGTGACTAAAAAAATTTCCTGTATTATAGCAGTGGTTATTTTGATTTAGTATCTTTAATTTATTCAAAACAAATGGAATATCAATAAAAAAATGATAACATGCACAATGTGTTCAAGTAGTGGAAATTGATTTATCTATCTAACAGATTAGTGATCGAATCGGCTCCACTGTACTACTTAACTCGGTCGTACGAAACTTCACAGTTTGAATAGCGTATAATTGTTGTTATGTAAAACACTATCACAAAATCCCAAACTCAGCAAACGAATAGTTTTATAGAAACAATATAGTTTTTGAGAAAAACTATCATAAAGTTACAGAAAATTCAACATATTTACATTATAAAGCTGACATTTTACCACAGATAATGTACGAATTTCACTACTAAGTCGTTCCGTTTTACGCTCAGACAGTGACAGCGGATTTTAGTATGTGAATAGAGTTAGTAATAAAGTATTAGTGTGTGAATATAGTTAATAATAAAGTATTACTAACTATATTCACATATTGAATTTTGTGGCTTACAACAACTTACGTGGGAGACATCGAAATGTTGATCTCATATGAATATTTTGTTGTGTTCTTATACATTATAAGTAAATAAATAATATATGGAACATATTTGAAATAAATAATGTGGTTATAAGTGCATAATCATACTATTTATTAATTATTTATGTAGTCTGAGATACGTCACGTCACACCGTTCGTCTTCTATGACCTGGCTAAACCACGGCAGAACTTAAAGGTTATATTAAATAAACCCTCACCAGAAACTTCGGCCTCCTATCGTTCGGCGAGGAAGCTGAGGAAGACGAGGGAGAGGCACAAGAGTACCGCGGCAAGCCTAAGTCGACTCATGACCTGCTGCAAGACCCCAAGCTCAGCAATAAGACTGCTGCAGGTAAAAATCAAACAAACAATAACTCTCCTTCTGAGGCAGTCGGATAAAAAGTCGGACTGTTTTTTATTCTGATTGATAGCCTAATATTTTAGCATCCCACTGCTGGACATAGCCCCCCCTCCCCCCTTCCCCCATGTGTAATGGCAAGTTTTTGTGTAAGGACTACTCCATACAGTATTTAATCTAACAAACGATAAATCTGACGCTTCATAAAAATATTCAAAACCAGCGGTTTCTATCTGATTAAATACAGATAAAATTAAATGAACTTTTAGAAACCATGGGTTTTAGTAAAGATTTTTATAATTTTTAATCAGCAAATTCATTTTCTCGTTTCTTTTAGAATTAGAAAAAGAAGCAGAAGAGGCTCAGAATAAAGAATTAACACAAGAAGAGCAAGAAGAGAAATTAAAAGAAACTGCAGCAGCAGTTACCAACATAAGAGATAAACTAAGCTCCAAGAAGAGAGGTAAGAGTCCAGAAGGAGACAGCAAGAGGCAGAAGACAGAAGAGAGTAAGAAAGAAGAGTTTAAAAAGCCAGAAGAAAAGGAAGAGACAGAAGATAGTGACAGCTCAGAAGCTGAAGAGTATTATATTGGAAAAGAGAGAGATGATGCTAGGAAGAAGGAAAAGTGAGTATTTTAAGTTGAAACTAGATTTCGAAATATACAACGTGTAACGTTAAATGCGCAAAACCTCAGACACCCCAACTGATTTTTAATTCAATTGACCTATTTCAGAGAGAAAATAAGTCATAATTTTTTTTTAATAGGTTTTATGTGCTGTTTTAGTTTTACTGGCCATTCTGATCGTTTCTTGCGTCTGCGACGACGCTTTATCGAGGGAGGAGTCGTCACCGGGCCGCTGCGCCGCGCTGACATTGGGTTGCTTGACCTATTAATAAATAGACACGGCAACGTTTTTAATGAAGATTTTTTGAAAAATATGACCTACGCGTATATTAAAAAGTGGTTCAATTAACTCTGCTCGTTATTCTGATCAAACTATTTTCAGGTTTTGCGCATTTAACGTTACACGTTGTATATAAATACTTTGCTTTGTGTCTGGGATGGCAACACGCCTGCGACGCCTGTGGTATTGCAGATATCTTTTTTTTTTTTTTTTTTTGGGAAATTATCAAATAACTTCTCCCGCTCTGGGCGGAGCGGGAGGGTGTGTCAGACTTTTACTGACTAAAAGCCACCCGTGTTCCTTCAGTTGACTGTGCCACGGCAACTCTTTCGAACAATCCGCGACCCTGCCAGGATAGCAGATGTCTCAGTGGCGAATTGTTTTCTATATTTCAGATTTGGACATAGAGTAAAACTTGTTCAAATTAATTATGAAAAAAAAAAAAAAAAAAAAAAAAAAATATGATAATAATAGAGATTTTAAACTCTGGAAATTTTCACGTAGAGGTCAGATAGGCAATCAGTATGTATAATACTGGTATTCAGCTGCATCCGGTTACACTGTAAGCACACTTACACGGTTACACTTGGGAAAAGGCTAGGAATAAGAATCATATGCGCATCTAAATAATGTGTACTTAAATATATACAGCATGCTTTTTTTACCGTCTCCAAAGGCTACAGGCTGTTCCACCCATTAATATGAATAACTTTCACTATGGAACCAACTCTGAGATCACAAAAAAAAAATCTGCTGTTTCCTACATTTTGGTCAAGTAGGTATTGAACTTTTGTATTAAACAGCTGATTTCGTTATCATGATTTCAGAGTTGGTCCCATAGTAAAAGTTGTTCATATTCATGAGCAGAACACCCTGTAAAAATTTGGAGCCTGCAAAAAAAAAATCATCCTTTCTATAAAAATAGAGATGTGTCCCTATATTTCACTTTGCATCTAAAACTGCACGTCGCAAACGCATAGTGTTCGTATGTCGCAATAGGTACAAGGCTCCCATCGTACACTATGGTGGTTGCAAGTTGATACGTTAGGTTTAGAAGATACGGGGGTTGAAACATGTGATTTCTAAAAATGTCTGATTATCATTAATAAAACTGTTAAGTAGGTATATCAGTTAATGTTAGATGATATAAGATATTAATGTGAAAACAAGTAAGATCCATAAATTAATAAGAAAAAAGAAAATGTGTCTTTTATATGAAAAAGTTATGAAGTAGTGATATATTATTAACATTAACAAATAACTATACAATTAAAAATGACCTAGCGCTAGTATTCACAGCTAGTATTTTATATTATTACAGAGAAAAAATCCAAAACGAAATAAAGCAGCTACGCAAAGAAATGAAGAATTCTAACGAAGAGAAAATAAAAGAACAGACACTTAAAGAACAGAGTGCTAAAGAAGAAGCTAAAGACGCTAAAAAAGCAGAAGAAGATAACGAAATGTATAAGAAGTACGTTGAAGAACAGGAGAAGTATCGGAAGATGAAGGAGAAATTGCCTAAGAAGGGGGCAGCCAGGTAAATACAATTTATTTTATTTATTCACTTTTCTGCCTCGGAAAGCACGTTAAGCCGTTGGTCCCGGCTGTCATTCGTAGATCTTTGACAGTCGTTACGGGTAGTCAGAAGCCCGAAAGTCTGACAACCAGTCTTACCTAGGGGTATCGTATTACCCAGTAACTGGGTTCTGGAGGTCAGTTAGGTAGTCGCTCCATGTAAGATACTGGTATTCAGCTGCAACCGGTTAGACTGGAAGCCGACCCCAACATAGTTGGGAAAAGGCTAGGCTGATGATGATGATTCACTTTCATTTAAAATAATATAACGGGTGTAAAAAGACACTTAACGAAGCCGAGAGTCACTTGTACTCCCCGTCATTGTAACCCTTTTTTTGTACTGGACCATACCTGGGAACCTTCTGTTTAGGGAGATATTGAAGGTCAATATTCCAATTTTTTACTGACTTTCTTTTTTAAGAAAACAACTTTTTGGTATTATAACACTACTTTAAATACCCCACGACCCCTGTACCGTTGCAGGCACCCATAAACACAATGTTTTGCGTGTGTTGCATTGCGCACTACCGCAAACAGCAAATTTTCACACCAAAAATGAAAGTCGTTTTAGATCGTCGTGTAAGATTGAAATCTTCTTCTTTTCGTGTCGACGGTACTTTGATTTGACTTCTTTATATTATAATTACAAATTCAACACAAATGATGTAACTAATATTTTTGTAAAAATATAATTTAAAAGAGTGTTCATGGAGTTTCTTGCCCGTTCTTCTCTATAGGTACAGACGCCAGCACATCAAGCTAACAATCCGTCAGATTTCTTTAATAGATTTTCAACTTTATCGCCAAAGTATAAGGTTCAAAGTTGATTGGGAAAATCTGACAGTTTCAGGTAACTTCATGTGCTGGCGTCTGTACCTACTACCCATTGGAGGTGGCAACTATCTTCTTATTTTCTGACTGACCGGCTTCTTGACAGTTCAAAACTGCATGTAAACAGTTTCATAGAAGTCAATGCTTTGAGTTTGAGTTTATATTGCTTGAGCCCAGTTTGAAATAATCAGATTGTGATTACTATAACAAAAGCATCTGCTTCGTTTATAGGAAGATCACCATAATTCCTACAAACGAAGCATTTAGCTATAAGTTTGAACTAACCCTGATGCCAATAATTTACTTTACTGCCCACCGAATTTTGCTTACGTGTATCTTTTTAATCGCGTTTATTAAATTATTGAGTATAAAAAAATGGCGTTTAGATCAATATTATTTTACGTGCAGAAGTGAAAAGTGTTACATTACATACCTACATGCGGTATACGCGTCCAAGACTATTTTTATATTGCTAAGTATTCTCAAGACGAAAGAATCTCTAACACGAGACCGTCTTTCAGAAACGGACGCCCCAAGCCCACCCGAAAAGTAATCCGAAGAAAACCCTGGGTTAAAAACCTATACGAAAACCGAGAATACCCAGACAATCACACCGACCGAAAATTCCTTCAAGAACTCCGCAAAAACTTGAACATTGAAAAAGTCACCTTACCCGAAGCTATTCAAGGTTCATTTCGTGTTGTCTTAAGACTATGTATATGTATTTTGTACGCTGTCATTTTCGTGTATATGTATAACGATTGGTTGCATACATATACTATTATATACACATCGATTATTACTACATTACTCAGTTACTTATTGTATATCACGTTTGCAGGAAGCGCAGTACTAAGGCATTTGAAAACTGTACTAGTATATGTTACTATAGGATACCTGCTATCTCCGATATTGCATACTTTGACTGACACGGTCAGTACAGACACGATATACGCTTGGGCAGTGATTATGATGGTTATACATTTGATATTTTTCGACTACAATGTACCTGCTGCTTTAGTATCTAATTCTCTATCTATAAACGCTGCAATTTTTGCCTCAGTATGCCTAGTATCAAGATTATCGACTCCTTTCGATGCTTTTGTCTTACTAACGATATCTGTCATACTATTTGTCTTAAGCCCTCAATTATTTAAGTCAATTTTGCATACGAAATTATTCAATTTAATATATTTTTTCACCCTAATACTGACGATAGTATGTTTGTATTCTGTTTCGAATACTTTGTTATGTTATTTTATATTAATTGTTTTTATTTTGAGTGCGTATTGCCCGTTCTTATTTGTTTATTGGCAGAAGTATAAGGATAATAAGTATGGACCTTGGGACGAGGCAGTTATCAATGATTCTGATGATCTGGAAGAATGTTTGTATGTTGCATAAGAAGTAGAAGAAGATTTTTATATGGAGCTTGGCATACCTACCTGTCCGCCATTTTCTTTTTTCAAAATGGCGGCCACGCATGAGACCTATATAAATCGGTTTACGGAGTTTGGTCTTATTATGTTTTCTGTTTCCATTGATGTTAGTTATACGTTTAGGATATAGGTTTCATGCGTGGCCGTCATTTTGGAAAAAATCAAAATACTGGACAGGTAGGACCTTCAAAGACATTGAATATCTGTGTTAATTTATTTATTATGCGCGTGAGAACATTAATATCGTAAGCAATGCTGATAATATTGGTCCTATTAATTTTACTAGTAGTTGTAATAACGTAATTATTATTTATCGATATTTATATTTATTAATTACCTTTAATTAGCATTGCAATTCAACGCGACAATGCTGCCAGTCTTCTGGGCACGTTTCCGGATGACAGCGATGCGGACGAGTACTTCGACGCCTAAATATCCTTTTATTTTTATTTATATAGTTTACAAAGACACAACAATTACAATATACAAGCTAAGACTAAAATATATATGTATATGTTATATACAAGTATATAACAAAAAATTAAAGAAAAAAGGCAGGCGCTCATTCGGCGTCAAAAAAATCTTCCGCATCGCTGTCAATGGGATAAGTGCCCAAAAGGCTGGCAGCATTACCACGTTGGTTGGCAATGCTGATTCTTTGGGCTAAAAATATACCAGCCCTCTGGTCACGTGAAGAGTCAACCAACCGCTTGGCGATGTCCCGAAATATTCGATGAGCACTTGAACCCCAAGGTACTAGTGTTTCAACCCCAAACGGCTTAAACATATAGCTCCCAATAAGGTTGTTATATTTGTGCCGTTTGAGGTTTTCTGCTCCTTCAACAGCCGCCCCAGTAGAGCCCACCGTGCTAGGAAGATGGGATGGCGCAAGGGTGTTGACACAGGTTGCATCCCACACCAAAGGCCTACCCAACTTCCAAGACATTATAGTCATTCCATCTGACCTCTTCCCATCGTCGCGTGCCAAGCCATTGGGTTTTAAAACAGCTGGCGGTGACAAGAGCCCGACGGATGTTGTCGTTAATGCTGGCGTGCCGTGCCATCCGACCAGCGCTCTTGCTGCAGGATAGGCCATGGTGTCCAGTAGACTGCACCGCATTGACAGCGATGTGGAGTTCCGCAAGGAGTTATATATACAGTCCGCGCGCGAGCTCCGAGGAATCGGTGGCTGAGGAGGCGGGCGGGTGTGCGCCGCGCCCGACCGTCGCTCCATCCCCCGCACTCTCCCAGTACTAGTGTCGACCTTGACGCGAGAACACGCTTATCGAGTCATTTTTAATTTTGCGATAGTAGGTAGTGTTATTTTCTACTATAAATAGTACTACACTTATAATTATGTTGTTTTGTGTCACGATGTAATGCGATTACCGCCTTAAATGTGCGACTTGAACCCAATAGAGCTCGCATGGGCAAAAGTTAAAAGGCTCGTGAGGGAACACAACATTACTTCAGATTTTTCTCTGACGAGACTGAAAGAGATCACCGAAAAAGCTATCACGCATGTCACCAAAGAAGATTGGTGTGGATATGATAAACATGTTTTAGCATTAGAGGAACATTACTGTCAAAGGGATGGCTTAATGGAGAATGTTGTCGACTCATTTATTATTGAAGTGCGTGAGGAAAGTTTATTTTCATATTTTTTTTTTATAATTCAAGTACATAATACCCTCATAAAATGATTTCATAAAGTACACTCGCGCGGAGGCTCAAGATGTATTAGTATCGACAGTGCAATATCGACTAAATCACAACTCTAGCTCATTACGTCAACATTCCTTATCATTCCTCGGAGCTCGCGCGCGGACTGTAGTTTATATATATTTTATAATATAGTTAGTTAATCTTTTAATTTAGTACCTAGTGTAAATAGTTAGTGAAGAGATTATGAAAATAATTAATTACCTAATTGCCAGTCACCATATATACTCGTTGAGCGCGCGTCAAAAAATGTTTCATTTTTGTATTATTTAAGATAAGATAGATAACATAATGTTTATTTGCCAAAAACAGGGTTTAACCCTTAAATGCATAATGTTGCCATATGGCAACAAAGTACGTCAATTAATTTTTTTAAGAAAGTGATACCTGTGAGTTTCTGATCGCACCTCTTTTTGTCAAAACAATATATATACTCTATGAATATTAAGATTATTGTATAATTATTTTATATTCATTATCTAAATTCTATAGATAAATACCTATACAATAGCATTTTTTGCAATACGATAAAATAAATCATGCATTTAACAGCGTTTCCTTATAGTCTATGAACTCCACACTAGGTCGAGCCTGTCTCGTGGAGTCCAAAGGAGATTGAGCAAGTTACTATGGCACTTGGTTGCGTAATTTTTGACACAGTATAGTAATGAAAATTAGACACAAAAATGGGGTAGTGTCATACTTTAAAATAAGGTTAAATTCAAAATGAAATATTGTGGGGTTTTTGAAAAAAATAGAAAGTAAGTTGAGTACCTATTGAGGTTATGTTACATCTCAAAACAATTCGTTTTGAAAGCCTATAACTGGAAAATATTTTACATTATTTTGGTACATATTAATTGAGTATGCTCATTATTTAAGATATTTAAACATATTGATCTAGAAATCGTCTCAGAAAAACAACATTTCTAACAATTTATTTGTGAAGTGTAAATCAACAACACAACTTACCCTCTAATTAATTATAAGAATTGTTTAATAGTTACTTTCAAATTGTTTTCTCAACTCGACACGACGATATTTGTTAGCAGAGAAAAGCTAAAAACAATATTCTCGGCTTACCGGCAGTTAACACGGTAAACAGAAAAGAAAACACCATTTTGTTTGACATTTCATCGAATAGTGTTGTGACACAACAATAGACTACGGCGTCATAACATCATCGATTATATCTTAATTGTTTTATTTTTGCCCAGAAATTGCTTTTTAACGAAAAAAATAGTAACATAATTAAAGAATAATAATAATAACAACTCTTAATACTTTTTAGTTGTATGTAGCTCGAATGTAGTTTATTTTGTTGTTCCACGATTTGTCTTAATGTTTAATCGATCTATTATAATTGAAAAAGGAGTCGCTTCACTATAATGGAACAAGTGACATATTTATCTACATTACTCAAGAAAAGTACTAACTGAAGACTAGGCAGCATGGTCTCAGACCTTAGCCTGTTCCGTCAGGAACTAATATAAAAAAAAACAAGTGACATATTTATTGTATTAAATACTAATTAAAATGAAAATAGAAACCCCACAAATGATTTCAATAAAAATTAAGTCAAAAATAAATAAAAATAATATGATGAATTATACATTGACTCAAATATCCATACGCGTCAAAAAGTGAATCTATAAGTGCCCAATCTCCTTTCTTTGGATATATGGTTAGGTTTTACAAAACGTTTATTAATTAATACAAATGTGTTTTAATACATTGGAATCATCTCTAAGATATTTTAATATAATACAAAATAACAATAGTACTGTCAAATTATTGATTAATTAACGAATAAAGCAAGTTTATTTATCTATCGCGATTTATTGTATTTGACGTCTTCTCAGTTCGTTGGCCGCATCCACATCAGTGTTGTCTAGGTAGGGCTGCTCCATCATCGAAGCCGAACTACTTGGTTAGTGGCACGTATTATTGAGATGATGATTCTTGATCTTAGCCAACCCATCACTACGCTAAAAGATCTATTCCAGCGGTCAGCAATTGCGGCTCCAAGAGAATTTACGAAGGTAAACATTTGTGGGGCGAAGACTCCGTCAACAGATGCGACAAGGGGGGTGAATGTCGCTTGTGGGTAGGTTTTTATACAACGTGTAACGTTAAATGCGCAAAACCTCAAACACCCCAACTGATTTTTAATTAAATTGACCCATTTCTGAGACAAAATAAGTCATTAAAAAATTGTAAAGGTTTTGTGAGCTGTTTTAGTTTTACTGGTCATTCTGATTGTTTCATGCGTTTGCGACGATGCTCTATCGAGGGAGGAGTCGTCACCGGGCCGCTGCGCCGCGCTATTATTATTTTCTATCCACGCTCATAAAGAACTTGAGCAGTGATTAAAATGTTTCCATCACACTTTTCCAGGCTTTCGAAAAAACTTCCGCCAACATTCTCACCATTTCACAATATTGAATGTTTGTGTACAAAAACGGAATAGTAGCGAAATTCGCGCGCACGCGCCGCCGGGGTGACGGGATAAAACAATTACACCTGTGACGCATGTGCCGGCGCCGCTCAGACTGACTGAGGTAACATGGCCACTGTCACGTATTTCGCAGGCTCCGCCTCCGTGCAGATGGTCATTTAATTTTCTCTTTCTAACCTTTAGGTTACGTTTAAGTTAAAAAAAGATAGGTAGCATTATTGTTTAGTTCAAATTGTCTTATCCATGGTACTGTATGGAAGATTCGTATTTACATTGAAATAAAAGCTATTATTATCCCGCGTATGAGAAAATTTAAATTGGTCGACAACAATTTGTGTTTGTTTACCTATTTTAGCGGGTTTGCGCATGTGATGGCTTGCTTGATCTATTAATAAATAGACACGGCAACGTTTTTAATGAACATTTTTTGAAAAATGTGACCTATATTAAAAAGTGGTTCAATTGATTCTGTTCGTTATTTTGATCAAACTATTTTCAGGTTTTGCGCATTTAACGTTACACGTTGTATAACACAAATATAATCGTCAGTCAAGTGTTTTAAAATAAGTATTGTTAAGCCATGGTTTCTTATAGTACAGACAGTTTTACAAAGTTGATTGGGAATGATGTAAAACTTTTAAAGATGAATAATTTGTTTAGCATGATTACTAATAAGTCATTACTCGATTACTGTAATGTGATTATTATTCCATACTATGTAACTTGATCATCATATTAATAAACTTGATATCAGAAGATTCTTTTATTTTCATTTAATCATAGTCCGTTGAACATACATTATACTACACATACATACACCCATTACAATTTTTATTAAAAATTCGATGTCTGAAAAATGGGCTTCGTAACCCCTCAGTCGCGAGGAGCCATTTTTGCGCGTTAGATTAAGATAATTCGTTCAATGTATTCTCGGTATCAGGATGATTTACTAATGATGTGGGTAATTTGACTAATTAATTAATTGACGGCACGGTTGGCGCAGTGGTGAAGCGATTGACTGCTGCGCCGCGTGTCGCGGGTTCGATTCCCGCACGGGACAAATATTTGTATAACCTACAAGTAGTTGTTCCGGGTCTGAATATTTGTAAACGCATCCACAATACAGGAGAAATGCAGTTGCCCCACACTAAGTGTGGGGCAACGTTCAAAAATAAATAAAAAAATTCCATTATCCCTTTGCAACCGGTAGTAAAAAAACTCGCATAGATCAGTAAAAACTTAGTAATCGCTTGGAAAGTGTTCAGAGGTCCTGGGAAAATACTGAAAAAAATCTCATGCAAGCTGGTCTTCAGCAGTCAGACCCTCACATACGTGAGGTTCAGGAATAATTAGCTATTCGCTCGATCGTGCTCAGAATTTTATGAATTTTATAAAGTGGTCAAGTAAACTTATAGATAAATAAATAAATAAATTCTTTATTTCACCAAAAAGCCATCTCAATACAATACTTATAAAACTAAGAATATAATATAAGGCTTATTACTAGGTCACAAAAGTTTGAATACTCTGACTCCTAAACTAGGTGTGGGTACCTGTGACTTAAGAGTCAGTGATTCTCCGTAAACAAACAAAGCCATACTTATATTAAATCCGGACGTTTCAATAGAAAATGGTGGAAATTAAAACAGACTCTGATTTTAGGAAAGACAAATAAAATAATAATAAAAGATCTGTGCTTTTGTTGGTGAATAAACAATTTTATTATTATTATTATTAAAGAAAATAAAAATTAACTGTATGATGTGTTGTTAGAACGTGGGGTATGTGTGTGTGTGCAGTGAGTAAATGTAAGGTATGTGTGTGTGTGTGATGAGTAAGTGTGGGGTGTGTGTGCGCGTAGTAAGATAGTACAGGATGTAACATTTATGATAAAATCATCACTGTAACTTACCCAACAGAAGAAACTTAAAAGGGGCAGTGAGAGTATTGAAGACGACACTAGCTCCGTTTGCGCCGTACGGCATTTCATACAAACTTTCAAGCACTTGTTTTTTGATTTTAATGAAACTTTGTACGCATAAACAGGATACAAAGGTCTAAAAAGTTAGTAAAGAACAATTTTGAAATGACTTATTTAAAAAAAGATTACTGGAAATCTCTGTTTCTGTGGAAAATTTAAAATTGTTCTAATTTGGCTTTAACATTATTTTTCGAAAAACATGTGCTTGAAAGTTTGTATGAAACGCCGTACGGCGTAAACGCTCTTGATGTTAAAATACGTCGACGAAGTCACGGGCAGAAGCGTTCAGTATAAAAACAATTCAGTCTATACGTCTGAAAGCGCTGATCTCAAAAACTGCTAAACAGCTAAACAAACTTTATTCATTCAGTCTATACGTCTGAAAGCGCTGATCTCAAAAACTGCTAAACAGCTAAACAAACTTTATTCTTTCTTTCTTTCTTTTTAAACACAAGTTTGCATCCGATTTTACCTTTGACTAGTAAAAATATCTAACTGTTTAAATGTTTTTCTAGGGAAGATTTCACATTACAACTGCTGGCTAAGTTCAAGACCAAACTTCACGCTATCAAAGAGAAGGCGGAGACAGAGGGGGAACCGTCTGCGGAGAAGAGAGGAGAAGGAGAAGATAACGATGAGGACTTGAACTCTGATGATTGGTAAGATACAATCGCATTAGAAAATTATTAAAATCGCAAATGGTACTATTATTTATTTATTAGATTTTTTTTTTTTGAGAGGGGCCCGTGGCTTAATAATAACAACCGCACAGGTCGATCGATCAGGTACGCTTGTCGCGGTTGGCCTGTGGATGGGTGACCATCTTTACATACCGAGACCCCTCCGTGCCTCGGAAAGCACGTTAAGCCGTTGGTCCCGGCTGTCATTCGTGGATCTTTGACAGTCGTTACGGGTAGTCAGAAGCCCGAAAGTCTGATAACCAGCCTTACCAAGGGGTATCGTATTACCCAGTAACTGGGTTGTGGTGGCCAGATAGGCAGTCGCTCCATGTAAAATACTGGTATTCAGCTGCATCCGGTTAGACTGGAAGCCGACCCCAACATAGTTGGGAAAAGTTTAGGAAGATGATATTAGTTTTTTTATTTTTTATTCATTTATTGAATCGTCCTAGAACGAAAAATTCGAAGACATGTGGCATCTACCAACCGACATATGGCCCACATGAGGAGGAGGCGTGTGTCCCAGCAGTGGGAACATTATTGACTAATTATGTTACGGGCACCCAAACCCTTCAATCTGGGGCACAACAACGCTGCTTGGCCGCATAAATAGGTATGATGGGAGGACCTCTCCGAACGACCTCTTTGTAAAGGATCTCGAAGTGCTTTACTAAAATTAGATTAGAAATTCAACATTGGACCGCTAGAAAACCACCCAGTTTCAAAACTATCCAACACCAGTTTTAAACCTAATCTACCTCGGTTCAAAACCTATTTAACACCAGTTTTAAAACTTTATTTTATAATTCAGGTTGGGTCACACGCTACGCTTCGAAGAGAAGGGTCCATTGCTAGCGAAAGACGCGTCCACCAAAGGAGACGACTGGTTCGACATCTACGACCCACGGAACCCGATCAACAAGAGAAAGAGGGAGAAATCTGATAAGAAACAAAAGAAATAAAGGATATTTTTTAGTACATGTTTCGTTTTTATTAAATAGCGTTCATCTAAACTTAACGTAACATAACATCACTCTAGATAGCGGAGTAATTGCGTAACACACTATCAGTAGCAATGACGCTTTCATTTTGACAGTTCAACATCATTCATTGCGTTATTTACGTCGTTGAGCAGACACATTTTTTGAACATATGAAGCAATGGATTAGCAATATGCTTCAAAATGGTACAGATTGTTGTGTGAGTGTAATTGACTTCGTCAGTTATGTATTAGTCTCGTGTAATAGGGGGCGAGCCTTTATTCATCATAAGGGAAAATGAAAAAATATCGTTATTTTTATATCGTTTTCTGATTAATTCTGGAGACTAAGGAATAAATGGATAAGTATTTATTTATTTGAATATGCGTCCGTCTGAGTAATTAGAATTACCATTAATTATATTAGGGGTGGTTTTTCAATCATCTGATAACTTTATTCGAGGAATAATTTTGTAATTTTGTCAGTTTATTTCATACAAAAACTGTCAAAAGTCAATTTTATTCCTGTAATAAAAGTTATTTGGTGATGTAATAATCAGCCCTAAATGTATAAGCACATCAAGCTACTACAATCTGTCAAATTTCTTTAATCGATTTTCAACTTTATCGCTACAGCATAAGGTTCAAAGCTGATTGGAAAAATTACATAATAAACAGTATTCTATTCTATTCTATTTGACAGTTTCGGGTAGCTTGATGTGCTGGCGTCTGTACAAGTACTACAAGAGTCGACGACGAGTCTTCTTCTTCTTCTTCTTCCTGCCCTTGTCCCATTTTATTTGGGGTCGGCGCAACACGTTTTCTTCTTCCATTCTTCCCTGTTAGACGTCATGGCATCATTTACTCCTTTCTCTTTCACGACAATAATTAAGTGTACACACTTATTCAAGAATGCGGCGAAATTGGAAACTAGCTTAAAACGTACCGGATTTGACAGTTGTTTGACATTTCCCTTGACAAGCAGCGCCACCGTGACATGCAAAAATATCTTTGTCAGTAGTTTAAGCTACTATAATTACGTTTTATTGTTAGGCCTAAAGCCCTTATTAGATGATATTCTAAAAAGAGGTTGATGACTTACTTATGAACTTATTGGTGATGTTCTTCAGAGCGGTCAGGTGCGTAGTACTCGCAACCGGCGTGCGTGTACGACCAGCACCCTAATTGCGTAACACACTATTACTCTCAATTTTAATCATTTTGAAGCATATTGCTAATCTATTGCTCCATATGTCCGAAAAATGTATTTGCTCAACAACGTAAATAACGCAATGAATGTTGTTCAACTGTCAAAATGAAACCCATTGCTACTGATAGTGTGTTACGCAATTACCCTGCTGATGTATGAACGTAAACGACGCTAAAGGAATATGTAACGATCGTAGCAGGTGCCGTTCTGTAGTTTCTGCCACCCCCATGGGGGAAGGCGTGAGTTTATGTGTGTACAGGTTGATGACTTCTTGATACCCGCCTCCTTCGAGTCAATACCTTCTTAAATTAGGCTCTTCATGAAAAAATCTGCTACAGTTAAATTTAACGCATCGTTAACTTTAATCACCTTGTTACAGACATAGGTTATATCTGTGGTGTTTTGTTATCTGTGGTAAAATCGGACAATGGTCAGTTTTGGCTGTATGGTGATTTGTCTTTGCTGTGGCGCGAAATTGTTTTTTGAATGATAAATGATTTTATTACTGTAAGTAGGTTTGTACAAACACTTTTATATTTTAAAAATTAGGTGAGGTCGGCGTTTCTTATCTGACTACTCTGAGAAGAAAGTTCGAAATAAACTCACGAGGTCAGGGGGGCAATTCTCGTAATTTTAAGAACGTTCACGTTCTTAAAATTACGAGAACGTGAACGTTCTTGCGCCGTTCACGCGCCGTGCGCGAGCGGCGCAAGTGTCGCGCGTGCGCTATCGCTCCTCCCCGCGCTGAGGCTAGGCAAACGAAAATATAAGCACGTGAAATGCACGCGCGCAGCTCCCGGGCGGCTCGCGAACGGCTCGACAGCTGCGCATTCGCCAGATGTGGACGCACCCTAATAGTAGCTTCCCCCACATTTCGCTAGTTATGCATAAGTCCCGTGTGTAACAGGGGGCTACACTTTTGCTTGGCACAAATCCAGACTGCGGGCTACTACTGAGAAATTCCAGATGGAAGACAAAGGCAGACATTTATTCGTCGAACATAGTAGGTACAAAGTTGGTTAGTATATAAGGATAAGTTAATCACACATCCGCCGCTAATATAGTGGCATACGAATATTTACAATGTGAACCTAACGTACACGTGGGTATAAAAACCTAACTATAATACTTCTACTCTAATAAACAATACAAAACACTTATAATATGGGTATTATACTCTAATAATTATACTATATAATAAGAATAATAATATAATGTAATATTCCACAACTTTCACACAACGCCATCTAGTCCCAAACTAAACAAAGCGTGTGCTATGAGTACTAGACAACTGATAAAAATATATATTTCTAAATACATACATATTATAGATAAATGCAATACACAACAATAACATTTCTATTATACAACTAAGTAAATCTACCTTAATATTAAAAAAAAAAATATGGATGAGTAAAAATTATTTTGGAGAAGCCAATTTTTTTGTTTTTTTTTTTTTATTGTAAAAATTAAATCATAGCTCTCTTATTACTTTTGGAATTCGTAAAACCCAATAATACTTTGCCCGACATGGGAATCGAATCCAGGACCTCTTGCTCCGCAATAGCGCTTGCTAGTCTTGATACCACTAGACTAGCGAGGCAGTCTTCGCATAAATACACGCATTTAAAACACCTCGCAAACTATACACTTCCTGATCGCAAAATTGATAAGAAAAACATCGTTTCTTCATAAAGACATACAATTATACAAGTTATAAGTCGTTGACCTAAGATTTTATTACCATTTGTACTTCACGCCTTTGTTCTGAGTGGAACAAGCAGATGATGTGCCGTTATCTGGCTATATCGTTAACTAGCATCTGCTGGCAAATTCGTTTGCGTAGAACTCGGAATTCCCGCCGTTTAAATCCTATTACCCGTTTTCCCGTAGGAATGAAGCATTTTTCCGCGGTAAAAAGTAGCCTATGTTCTTCAAGAATAATGTCGGCTTATAATGGTGAAACAATTTTTCAAATCGGTCCAGTAGTTTCGGAGCCTATTCAATACAAACAAACAATCAAATCTTTCCTCTTTATAATATTAGGGTAGATTTAAAACATACCACTGGTTTACGGTTTTGACTCTGTAATGATGAATTAGGATCTTAAAAGTTCCGGTTTTTGAAGCTGCTTTAAGCAATACATATTATGAATACTAGCTTTTGTTCGCGGCTTCGTTTGTGTGAAGGTTGTTTTTTAAAAAAAAATATAGCCTATGTTATGTCTCATTGCTGGGCCAAGACCTCCCTTTCTTCCTTCCAAACCTCCCTGTCTTGTACGATCTCTGGCTATGTTGATCTTGGCGTCAGATTGTCACACACCTTCGTCATGGTCTACCTCAACGGTGATATCCTCAATCAGGCGTCCAGTGAGTGATGATCTTGGCCCATCTCTCCGGGTGCATTCCCGCGACGTGTCCGGCCCATTCCCACGTTTTTTCTCCAATATCTGCTACTTAAGTTGTGGAGTGCAGCGTGGCTGTAGATGATGATTGAGGTAGACGTGTTCTTGAGTGGAGACCGCGACTCGGCTTCAGTCAAGGTGAAGGACATTGCATGGTCGCAGATAGCAGCTGGATGAGGGAAGCCGAGGATCGAGATCTAATGGCGTCCGGCTGGAGAAGCCTATGTCTAATAGTGGACCAGTGGTCACTTGCCACGTGGGTCATCTGTATGTACTGTAAAGGTTATCTGTCTCTGCCGGCAGTGGTGAGGGTTTTGCTGGCAGAGACAGAGAATTGGACGGAAGTAGCCTCCTTCTGTGAGACCGTGATAGTCAAGAAGGAAGCCGCTGAGAGGGAACGGGAGAGAGCTGATCCTGCTCGGAGAAGGAGGCGTCGGGGAGGCAACCGCTTTGGCCTCTAATACGCCGAAACCCGCTTACCAATCAAGGTAGGTGGACCTTTGCGATCGCGGGCGCAGAAAGTGGGGTCTCTGTCTGCCCACCAAGTGACTCCAGCGAGGCTCAGGGGAGGCCCCTTTACAGTCTCTCCAGGGATGTGCCTTACAGGCGTTGCACAGGTGTGGTTGCGGAATTGGTCTTTTAAGAGGAACCGGGACCACCCCTATGTGCTGATGGTGATCACTGGGGTGGTTTTAGTGAGGTAAAAATCCCACACTACCCGACCTCCCTCCCCGGACGTGCCCTTTGAAGGTTTCCCCAGGAAACAAAAAAAAAAAAAAAGAAGGTACTGTAAAGGTTTTCTGCAAAAGTCGACCTTATGTAGGCTGGCAGAAAAATAACTCTGGTTGCATTCGAACAGTCAAGCAAATTTAGAATGAACTTTCAAATAATTTGTATTAGGTTTCGAAAACAAGTGAGAGAATAGGGACGTGGATGTAAACACGTTCGAAATATAACTTTGTAATATTAAAATTTAACGCCCCCAAACAATACACACATCACAGTATTTTGGTACACAATGTAAGAAAATATCTTGAAGACTCATAATTATATTTTGAAGGTTTGAAATGACGTCCATGTTTTGTCTTGAACAGTTAACCCTTTACTGCATGATATATTAAATAAGGGACAAATATATATTTTTTTTAAGTTAATGTCTTTATTAAAGCTTCAGAATTAATTATAGTGTTTTTTTTTATTTAATTTTTTTAAATTTTTTTTTTATGTCCAAGTGGTATGTGATGATAGACAAAATAGTTGTGTTTTATTATTGCTAATGATATGAAAAACATACCCCATTAGGATTTATACGCTAGTTTTTTATTATTTTTAGAGTAAATAAACTGTAAACATGTCAAACCATATATGGTTTCCTATGCGGTAAAGGGTTAATTCAGATTATTTTCTTAAAAAGTGTAAAACATAGTTCATTGACTGTAGGAAGTGATCCTGGCTATCTTCCAAGTGATCAGAGCGGTCATAGCTTACAAGTTTCTGAAGCATACTAGTGATGTAATGTAGTTATCGATAAATAAACTGCCATGCGTTTAATATTGAATGCAAAATGTACCTCCAGAAAATAAGGAATCGTATTGCATTCATTTTGACCTGCTTGATCTTCATTAATTTGCACAAAAGGATATCCCTTCTGGCACCGGAAATGTTCTGATTGCTAACGGATACGGGTGACGGAATAACTAGATGACTGGTTCGACCAGTCCGATGATGTATAAATCTACAGTCTTACAAATAATTATGTAATATAATAATAGAATAATTTTAGCAGCCGTTAAACTATACAACTTGTAACGTTAAATGCGCAAAACCTGAAAATAGTTTGATCAGAATAACGAGCAGAATTAATTGAACCACTTTTTAATATAGGTCTCATTTTTCAAAAAATCTTCATTAAACACGTTGCCGTGTCTATTTATTAATAGGTCAAGCAAGCTAATGTAAGCGCGGCGCAGCGGCCCGGTGACGACTCCTCCCTCGATAAAGCGCCGTCGCAGACGCAAGAAACGATCAGAATGACCAGTAAAACTAAAACAGCACATAAAACCTCTAAAATTTTTTTTATTACTTATTTTCTCTCTGAAATAGGTCAATTGAATTAAAAATCAGTTGGGGTGTCTGAGGTTTTGCGCATTTAACGTTACACGTTGTATAATGCTCACGCCCCCAACAATCGCTAATCTACTTTGACTGGTCAAAGAGAAGCTTGCCTAATAGATATCACCATGCAGTTCAATGCTGCTTTCTGTTAATTAGATAAATATTGCAAGAACAAGGTGAAATTGCACTCGACCGTCTCGACACAATCCTTGCCTCTGCTTTTGCCAAACCAAAGTTCGTAAAAGGGATAACCTATTTCTCCTTTCAGCTAATGTTTATCGACATGTAGGTACCATCGACTCCTGACATCACTACCAAACATATTATTAATTTAATAATAAATTGGCGCTGCTCGTCTGCTGATTGGACGATAAGGACTTTGCTAATTATCTCATTCATTGTTTTGTGTGGCTTTTAGGTGAGAAGTTAGTGTGGATCAGTATGAGTCATTGTTTTAGTTAAGACTAGTTGAAGATCCCGACTTTACCTACTTTTGGTAGAACTCATCCGCTTACCCTTTACAGAACGGGGCTTGCGGCTGCCGCTTCTGCACTTGCCGCGGTTGGTCCGTGGATGGGTGACGATCTTTACATACGTGCCGCGGAAAGCACGTTAAGTTGGTCTCGGCTGTCATCCAGCCTTACCAAGGGGTATACAATACTTATAATTATTAATTATATAATTATATGTGAAGACGATGCACCTACACGGAGAGAAAAATCTTAGAAAAAATACTGTGCTATTTCATAATCTGAGTGCATTTGAGTGATAATGGAAAAATTACCATGCTAGCACAGTAAAAATTCTTATGCTGCGTAATACCTAAACTTTATTGGACAAATAGTGAATTTTTCCCAATCTCACTCAGAAAGTTTTCTGTAAATGTCACTTGCACTCACTTTACAGTGACGAGCACAGTAATATTTCTAAGAATTTTCTCTTCGTGTAGAATAAAATTACTACCCCAAAAATGGTAACATAATGTAAATACTTACTTAGT
Organism: Eremobia ochroleuca; assembly: GCA_949629135.1. Classification (NCBI taxonomy): domain Eukaryota; kingdom Metazoa; phylum Arthropoda; class Insecta; order Lepidoptera; family Noctuidae; genus Eremobia; species Eremobia ochroleuca. The sequence continues at coordinate 7,306,213 of OX451411.1, read as the reverse complement.
TTTAAAGTCAAAGACTCCTGAAAATGAAAAAAAAAGACAGTCATATCCATACTTTCCTTTCAACCTAAAAACGTTGAAATTCGTACATTAACCCAGTCAGATCCCACTTTTTCTCAGTATTAGATACATTTTCTTTCCAAAATCTTTCGTGGGATAGTTCAGGTACTTACTTAAGCTAGATTGCTCGTTTAGATCTGTCTTACGAAAAGATTAACTAAGCCGTTGGTTAACTGAAATAGAGTACAGTTCGTTTTATTAACACACTTTTATTAGTTTCACCTGTATGTTTGTATGTATGTAACTGATTCGTTTGGGCTCGATTTTGCCCCACTTTAACCTTTTGAACGCCAGAGTATAAACGTATCTCCGTACCCCTGACGCCAGGCCACTTTTTCTGTCAAATGACCTTCATAAAAAATAGGGATTCCAAAACTTATATCGATATACAACTGAGTTTTTATTATCGTTTTAATTTTCTAATAAACCGTACTCACGATACTGAAATTTTATTTCAACTGCCACTATATTCCAATATAGTAATCTTTACAATCTTTACATTTTTATCTCCTGATACCAACTTATACACAAATAATATACTCTGGACTAAAATTTCATATTCATCTTCTTAAGTTTTTATTGATTTTACAATCATACGTCACAACACTAGCTGTCACATATAGCAGACTACGGCGTGTGAGACACTCCTTTTATACGCGTTTAACATCTACTTTTAAAACAACAAATTTCTCGATATTGGTGCTTTATTTATATTAGTTTCATGCAATACAATATAGACAGAAGCTTAAACTTTTAAATTATATAAATAAAAACACACAAAAGTAATGATTAAATTGTTTATTTCATAATATGGTGCGACGTGTATTTTGTCATATATTTGTGACGTTGGCGTTCAAGGTAAGATTTCGTTTGTCACTTATAATATATGTGACAATGGCGTTCAAAAGGTTAAGCGACCAGATTATGATAAAAAAGTTGATAAAAAAAATGTTTCAAAATGCAAAAAAATATATATATCTTACTTTAAAAAAACACGCTTTAATAGCAAATCGAACTAAAAATCAGAAAATGACTTTTAATTTCAAATTAAAGTTATGAAAAGAAAATTAGTCTCATTGTAAAAAAGCGTGGGGTGCTCGATACTTATTGTTGTAATTAGTAGATTTGTAAACGTAGAGTTAGTATAACAACAGCCGCACGGGTAGATCGATCAGGTTAAGCTACGCTTGCCGCGGTTGGTCCGTGAGTGGGTGACCATCTTCACATACCAAGACCCCTCTGTGCCTCGGAAAGCACGTTAAGCCGTTGGTCCCGGCTGGCATTCGTGCATCTTTGACAGTCGTTACGGGTTGTCAGTAGCCCAAACGTCTGACCACCAGTCTTACCAAGGGGTATCGTATTACCCAGTCTAGTTACTGGGTAATACGATACCCCTTGGTAAGACTGGTGGTTGTGGAGGTCAGATAGGCAGTTGCTCCATGTAAAATACTGGTATTCAGCTGCATGCGGTTAGACTGGAAGCCGACCCCAACATAGTTGCGAAAAAGGGTAGGCAGATGATGATGATGTAGGTAATTAGGTAGGTAGGAGAGCAGTGGTGGCCTGTAGGTCGTGGGTTCGAACCCAAACACGCACTTTACTCTGTGCAAATAACTAATTCATCGTCACTGCTCTCAAAATGGTGAAGGAAAACATCGAGAGGAAACCGGCATGTCCTAGAACCAAAAATTCGAAGCCATGTGACATCTACAAACCCGCACTGGGCCCGCGTGGGGGATTATAGTCCACTCCGTTTCATAGAATGGAGGCCTGTGTCCCAGAAGTGGGATCATTATAAGATGATTATTCTATGCTATGTAGGTAAATAACAGTCATCATCATCTGCCTAGCCTTTTCCCAACTATGTTGGGGTCGGCTTCCAGTCTAACCGGATGCAGCTGAATACCAGTATTTTACATGGAGCGACTGCCTATCTGACCTCCACAACCCAGTTACTGGGTAATACGATACCCCTTGGTAAGATTGGTTGTCAGACTTTGGGGCTTCTGACTACCCGTAACGACAGTCAATGATCCACGAATGACACCCGGGACCAACGGCTTAACGTGCTTTCCGAGGCACGGAGGGGTCTCGGCATGTAAAGATGGTCACCCATCCACAGGCCAACCGCGGCAAGCGTAGCTTAACCTGATCGATCAACCTGTGCGGCTGTTATTATTTAGCCACGGGCCCCTCCTTAGGTAAATAACAGTCGATTCTGTAAAAATCTCACCGTGAAATCATAAGTGAAGTGAGTACTTAATAGTGTTAATTCCTAGCGAATGACAGCTCACTCCACGCTCACATCACCCAAGCTTTCACCGTGACATGGTTACAGAATCGCACGACAGATATTAAATGTAGCAATTTAACACAGGGTGACACAATTGGGCGTCTTTTTTTGCTAAAAGCGATCCTTTAAAGACAGCTTTTGGATGAATTTTAAACGGGGAAGGAGGAGACATTGGCGTCAATTCCCTTCTTCACAAACTAAACTAAATTTAAGTTCAGTGCATCTTTTTTTCTATTTCACTAAGAAAAGGACAGGAGATAAAATATTAGTTTAGTTCTGTCAAATTAGTCAGCGCCTGACGTAAATTGACGGATTTTTAGTAGCCAATTTTTTAATCACGTCTAAACTTGTCTATGGAGTGTCTTAATTTGACAGGAGTAAACTAATATTTATCTTCTGTCTTTTTCTTAATGAAATAGACAGAAAAAGATGCACTGAACTCAAATTTAGTTTGTGAATAAGTGAATCGGCGGCGGCGCCGTTAAATGTAGCAATTTAATACAGGGTGGTACGATTGGGCGATCTTATCGCTAAAAACAACCCTTTAAAGCCTTTGTTTGCCTTTGGATACCTTTACTCCTTCTGTTTGAGAAGCAGCATTTGCATTCCAGACAGTTAAAGGCTAATATTAATTATAACATCGTTTGATAATTATATGCTTAAAGTTTCTTTGTCCGTCAAATACTCGGAAACCGATTTCAATGAAACTTTTTTTGTGAGCACACAAATCAAGTTCTGCTACACGACGCAAAAAAAAAACAGAATATAATTTTCGACAGAGCAATTAAAAAATACAAAAACCGTTCTTGGGTTTTGTTATAACGAATGAAAACTTTACAGTTATTCAGTTGTTCTCACATTACTCTTTAATAGAAAACAAAGCAGCTTGTATTTCGCGGGATTCTCATAGAATTCGTGAAATCGTTCTCTTGTACAACGTGCAATCATTTGATATGAATCCTAGATAACGGAGAAAAAAGATCGGTAGGTGGTTGCTGTTTTGGGTGCTTTTGGCCTCCATTACAGTAATACCCCGCTTTACGCGACCCCGTTATGCGCGTCGTCACTATAACGCGAATTTCAAGTAGAAAAGAGAGTTTTATCTTCAAGCGGAATACAAAATGCTCTTTCAAAAATTTATTCAGGTGTGGACATATTGCAGAGTATAGACAATGATGATGACCGTGTTTTGACCGTGTGTCATTGAATTGGGTGTTATGAATTTATTTTACAAGAACTTAAAAGAAACGCGGGTCTTTTACGTTCTTGTAAAATAAATTCAAAAGACAATAGATGTATTTTCAGTAAAAATAACATGTAATACTGCATAAAGTGTTCATAGAAATTAAAGTGATTGATTCAAATGATTCGCATTTCTTTGTATTCAGTTTTAACTAAGGTAAATGCACCTTATTCCGAGGGGTTCTAAAAATGGCATCATATTCCGATGTATTTAGAAAAACAGTTTTTTAAAGCAATTTACTAGTTATTTATGGTCTGCATGATAAAATAATGAATTAATAATTATCTGTTCATATTTATTTATACAAAGGAGAGTTTAGTATGGTCACACTGTAAAATAATCGGTCATTTTGCCGCGGGGAGCGGCGTCGAAAGCACACTTCATACATTTGGGACCTTATGCACGTGAGTATTACGATTTGCCAAATAGTGTTTTACGTAATAATTTTATACAACGCGAGTTTTCGTTTAGGTTGAAATATTGAAAGGATAATATTTTTTATCGAAAACACTTAAGATTTGAGTATTTTATTTGCAAATTAGCAAGAAAATAAGTGTTTAAAATACCGCGGCATTAGGTGCAAAATATTTTAGTGTGTTCCTAAAAGCCGATGTATACCACGGAAAAACAAATTTAAAGACATTTAGTTTTTTTAAATTTCGGTGTCTGTTTTATGATTATAAACTTTAATGTGTTAGTTCTGACTTAATGAATAACTCATACATTTAATAATCTATTTCCGAGGTACACCGTGGCGTCGCATTTACTAATTATAGCAGGTCAAAAATTGTTTGTACAGGTACTTTATTAATACGTTGTATAGAAGATTTTAGTGAAGACATTAGGTTTTATAAGTGTTCTGTTATTATATGTATGTACTTTATATTTGTTTTCCTTTCATATTGTAACTATACATTATTTTATTTGCATAATATTAAAAAATCTTTTACTTTTTAGTACTCGGAATTAGAAACTTTGATTTAGCATCATAAAACGCTATTCCGATGTATTTACGTCGGAATAAGGTTACATGAGTACCTAATTCCGATGTATTTACGTCGGAATAAGATTACATGAGAACCTAATTCCGAAGTTAGTTAAGACCCTGTTTAAATACAGAGTGTTCATTATTTTATGTGCTTAGTAGATACGCGTTTAGTAACTGAAAGAATACTAATCATCTATACAAATACATAAAATTGGAGTGTGTGTTTGTAAAAAAATATAATAAAATTATTTTTTTTACGTTTAGTTTTTTTTTAATTGCATGTATTTTATTTATTTTATTATATTAAAGAAAATGACTTTAGAAGACTCTTAAGAATATTCATATTAGGTATTTTCCCTTTTTACCGGTGCTACTACGGGTCGTAGCACAGGTAAAAATAATTATTACCTGTGGTACTACTTACATTAACTTACTTGTGTTGTTGTAGGATAATGAACGCAAAAAAGAAATATACGGTCGAGGATCTTGAAAGTGCGCTTATTGCAATTAATAATGGCAGTAGCGTCTATAAGGCTTCCCGAGAATACAACATTCCAGAAACGACATTGAGAGACAAACGTGACCAAAAATATAGTGGCCATATAGCCGGTCGCAAAACGGTACTCTCAAAATCGGAGGAAACAAAAATTGTTGACTGGATCCATTATCTAGGAAAACATGGTTTCCCAGTTTCTAAAGAGCAGTTGAAGCAAGGAGTGGCAAAGCTAGTTGAAAATTTAAACCGTCCAAATACTTTCAAAGATGGTATGCCTGGTAAGCACTGGCTTGCCAATTTTTTGTCAAGACACCCAACTGTAGCAAAGAGAGTAGCACAAACTTTACCAACTCATCGAAACAAAATTAATGAACAAGATGTGCGCAACTGGTTTGATAGAGTCAAAAGTTATTTTGAAACTAATAATTTATTAGGTGTGCTTGAGGATGAATCAAGAGTGTATAACTGTGACGAAACGGCCTTTTTTCTCTGCCCCAAAGAAAAAGATGTCTTAGTAAAAAAGGGCAGCAAGCGTGTGTACAATAGAGTTGCTAATGATGAGAAAGAGTGCCTAACAGTTTTAGTCAATGTGTCTGCTGGAGGTAAAATAGCTCCACCTATGGTATTGTATCCATACAAACGCCTGCCTAAAAACTTGCCTCTGACGGTGCCACCAACGTGGGGTATAGGATGTACGGAATCAGGGTGGATGAATATGGAGGCTTTTTATGAATATGTCGCAAATGTATTTTACAAGTGGTTACTAGAAAATAAAATAACACTGCCAATTGCCCTGTTCATGGATGGACATACCTCACACATTTCGTTGCCATTAAGTCTTTTCTGCAAAGAAAAGGGAATCATACTAGTTGCGTTATTACCAAATTCGACACACCTTCTTCAACCACTTGACGTTGGAGTTTTTCGACCTGTTAAGGGTACATGGAAAAACGTAGTACACGACTTCAGAGTAAATAATAATTATGCCAAATTAAAACGTACAGATTTCGCCATGGAAGTAAAAAAATGTTTCGATATAAGTATTAAAGTAGATACAATAAAAAATAGCTTTAGAAGCGCTGGAATCTTTCCATTTGACGCCAATAATATTGACTTCTCAAAGGTAATGCCACGGGACTCACGGGAAGCTACTGCTATTAATTCACAGGACCAGTTATATACAAAGGAAAAGAATAGTTTTTTTGAGAAGTTTGAGCAACGACTGGCCCCAGAAGTTCTTCAACTATTTGTCGAATCTGGAAATGAGTGGCAAGGTGAGGAAAAGTATAGATGTTTATTTGGGTTCTGGAAGAAAATACAACAAGAAGAACCTCCTCCTATCTTCAACGATACTACAATTGCGAACAACATACGTGATTGTGATATATCAGATGTTGTTTCGAATATAGAAATAGGTCCAAACGGTAGTATCATACTTCCTTTGAGCCTAAGTACTAGATCAATCATGAGCCACGATATTCCCCAACTTGATATGGATCAGACATTGACACCAGGAAATAACCATTCAAGGCGATATTCTTCTGATTCTATTTTGCAAATAGAAACCTCACTTGGTCATAATATAACTGAAGATGAGCCTCAACCTTGTTGTTCAAGAACTCAAATACTTCCTTTGAGTCTAAGTCCTAGATCAATCATGAGCCATGATATTCCCCAACTTGATATGGATCAGACATTGACACCAGGAAATAATCATTCAAGACGATATTCATCTGATTCTATTTTGCAAATAGAATCACTTGGGCATATAACTGAAGATGTGCCGCAACCTTGCTGTTCAAGAACTCAACATTTTCAATCATCACCACCAATGTCACGGCAGTCAAGCAGTGATCCAACGCTGGATATTTTTCACCCTGCTGATAACACTAATAACGCCAACCAAAGTACAAATAATATAATAGCAGTTAAAAGTACACCTAACAAGAAACCAAATTTTCCTACTCCGTTCAAAACAGCGTTTTATTTTCCACAATCTCCAAAGAAAACAATGACTAGAAAAACTAAAAAACAAACACCAACGGTGGCAACTGCTGACGACTTTATAGAATATCAACGTAGAATAGCAAAAGAAAAGGAGGAAAAAGCGGAGGGCATTCTTAAGAGACGAGCAGATAGATTAAAAAAACAAGAAGAAAGGAAATCTAAAAAAAATAAAACCATACAGAAGAGGAAAACAGTACGAAAGACAAACAACCTGGACAAAATAAATGAAAGACAAGAAACTGAGGGAAATATAGAAGACGACAATATACATATAGACTTACGACATCGAAGAAATAATCCATTTTCATTAAACTCTGAATCATCCAGCAACGATGAAGACTTTACGTTGACCATGAGAAATAAAACGGCTAATAGGGTTAAGAAAACTTACACAACGTTGTTCGGTGAATCAACATCAGATAGTTCAATGTGATGTGCCATGTATTCCTTTTTTAGATATTATTAATTATGTTATTTTACTACATTGTTGAACTTTAGTTCCTAAGAATTGTTTCTGATCTCGTAATACGATCTAATTTTGATAATGATTATAGCAATTGTTATACTTTTAAGTTTTACATTATTTTTGTAATGATACAATTAGATTTTAATGTCGATTTTGTTAATTCATTTTTAGAAGATTAAGGAATAATATTAATAAAAAACAGAGTTTAGAATAAAACTAGAATAAACAAAAAAAAGAACTGATTTCATATAAAAAATAAACAAATTTGGATCTCGTAATAGGCTCTAATTTTGATATGATTATAGCAATTGTTATACTTTTAACTTGTAAGTACAAAAATAATGTAATTATTTTTGTAATGCAACAATTAGATTTTAATGTTGATATTGTTAATTCATTTTTATATTTTTATAAGATTAAGGAATAATATTAATAAAAAACAGGGTTTAGAATAAAACTAGAATAAACAAAAAAAAGAACTGATTTCATATAAAAAATAAAAAAATTTGGATCTCGTAATAGGCTCTAATTTTGATATGATTATAGCAATTGTTATACTTTTAACTTGTAAGTACAAAAATAATAATAATGTAATTATTTTTGTAATGCAACAATTAGATTTTAATGTTGATATTGTTAATTCATTTTTATATTTTTATAAGATTAAGGAATAATATTAATAAAAAACAGGGTTTAGAATAAAACTAGAATAAACAAAAACAGAATTGATTTAATATAAAAAATAAACAGATTTGACTTTTAAACATCATGTATAATTCTCCCTACATAGTTCCCTTTCTATTTTTATACTCGGAATTAGGAACCAAATGCATCGGAATTACGATTTTTAAATCGGAATAAGGTACCTCGGACTTTTTTATATTTTTATTTATTTTATCAGCTTCAATAACCTTCTACTGACAAACTGCAAATATTTTTCAAAAATTTGATAGCTAACACTTCTGATAAAAATATAAAATTGTACACAAAGGTCCGATAAATACTTAATTTATAATGTTCTTTCGTGTTATGTTAAAAACAGCGCGGAATTAGGTGCCTTTACCTTATGTATGTTTAATCGTAAACCCCGATATACGCGAATTTCACTTAGCACAATTTTTTCCGGAACGTATCCAAAATCAAAATCAAAATCAAAAGTCATTTATTCAAACTAGGCTGAGAATCAGCACTTTTCGAACGTCAAAATTACAAAAGACAGTCCCCCAAAACGCCCGCCCTTCACCACTTCCTAGTGCTTTCGCTGGGAAGAAGAAGTGGCGCAACAAACTCCCCAGCAGCACAGCTGTCTGTTCAGTTAGAAAATATACTTGACTGAATACAATACAAGGTATTCAAAGCAATTAACATTACAAGACACAGAACGCTAAATTAAATGATTTGCCATATGTCAGCTAGCAACGCCAATATACCAAGAAATACAATAAAAAACTATACGTACTCAAGCAAAAATTAATAAATGGAAATTAAATAAAAGCCTCCAGGTATAAAGGGCGTGACCGCTAACATATTTATGCAATGCTGGGTTCAGTTTACATAGCTGTCGCTTGAAGTCATAAATGATAAACTAGGACCATAAGGAAACTAAATAAACAAGTTATTAATAATGATAACAATGATAAAACCATGGTCAGCAAGACGACCAGTCACCACAAGCAGCACCCGTTCACGAGCATAACGCAAAGGTCAGCCATTACCCCCCTCGCCATATTTGAGGGAAGGAGACAACCCGACCCCCGACGCTACCGCAAGCAGTGACATCTAAGGGAGCATGACGAACTTGCTGCCGGTTGTTCAGGTAAGAATAATATGATCAATTGTCGAGGTCACTAGCTAACCACATATTGCAATCAACTCATTAGAAAACATTGCAATGGGTTGATTATGTCAATAATAAAATTAAAATTAAATTAAACTGATTTGACTTATACAGCCCAATAAAAAAACAATTGTATAATGAGCTCATATAACCTATCAGTAATTCTTTGTAAATTAATTCTGGAGAAAGAACATAAACATTGTCTTGAGTTAATCAGGGCGACCAACTATTCTTATCGTTTAAGTAGTCGTTGATAGAATAGTATGCCTTTGAACAAAGGTTAGATTTTACTTGAGCTTTAAATGCATTAAAAGGCAAATCTAGCAAAGAAGAGGGTAGCTTGTTATAAAAGGCTATACCAAGACCAACAAATGAGTTATGAACCTTATGAAGCCGGTGAAAGGGAGCACGTAGTTTGTCCTTATTTCTGGTGTTAACATTGTGAATATCACTGTTTTTAGTATACAAGTGTATATTTTGCCTAATATATAAGATGTTGGCAAGGATGAATTGTGATGCAACCGTGAGAATACCAATATCTTTAAAAAAATCTCTTAGAGAAACTCTAGCGCCTAGCTGGTAAATTGCTGCAAATCCCTCGCGTAAAGCGGGGTATTACTGTACTTTGTTAAAAACGGTAATAAAACAGATTAGGAAGGAACCAGTCCAAGCTATGGAAAAGACAAATGCAAGTGCTGAGCGTTTGGGTTATTATGGGAAAATCAACCTTGTGCCAAAGCAAAAACAATCATTATAATAGCCTATATTGTTCCCACTTCTGGGACACAGGCCTCCTCTTTGTGAGAGGGGGGGTGGGGGGAGGGGGGGAAAGGGGCGTAATCCACCTCGCGGGCCCAGTGCGGGTTGCTAAATGTCACATGTGTTAATTTACACACAGCAAATTGCCTGTCAGGGTTTTGAACCTATAAATGATAAATGATTTATTTTCTCTAAGTAGGTTTGTACTAACACTTTTACATGTCAATCATATTTTTTTAAAACTTATCGTAGATGAGGTCGGCGTTTCCTATCTGACTACTCTGAGAAGAAAGGCCGAAACAAACTCAGAGGTCACGGTCTCTTTTAAAGTCCAGACATAATCTTGGTCAGATCATGTGAAGACCATGTAGATTGGTGTCTGAAATGGTCTTTTGAGTAAAGAACCACACAGATTGAGCGGACCTGTCCAGTCAGTCCTACGACCTACAACCCGTAAGTCGGGGCCGTTTCCACTTTGTCAGTGCTCATTGACATGAGTCCGGCAGGAATCATCTTTTTGGGGGCTTGACTCTTGAGGTTTAACATGATTTAGGCATATTCCATAAAATTCTGTGTCAACCGAATGGCGATGACGCGAAGAGTCTGTTCAGGTATGGCACAACATAATCAGTACCAGTAAGTAAGTATTTAGGGTTAGATGGACTGACATAGTAAAAGTCCCTCATCATCTGCCTAGCCTTTTCCTAACTATGTTGGGGTCGGCTTCCAGTCTAACCGCATGCAGCTGAATACCAGTATTTTACATGGAGCGACTGCCTTTCTGACCTCCACAACCCAGTAACTGGGTAATACAAAACCCCTTGGTAAGATTGGTTGTCAGACTTTCGGGCTAGTGACGACCCGTAACGACTGTCAAAGACCCACGAATGACAGCCGGGACCAACGGCTTAACGTGGTTTCTGAGGCACGGAGGGGTTTTGGTATGTGAAGATGGTCACCCATCCATGGACCAACCGCGGCAAGCGTAACTTAACCTTATCAATCTGATCAATCGGCTTGTATTGTATTCAAACAAGTATTTTCTAACTGAACAGACAGCTGTGCTGCTGGGGAGTTTGTTGCGCCACTTCTTCTTCCCAGCGAAAGTACTAGGAAGTGGTGAAGGGCGGGCGTTTTGGGGGACTGTCTTTTGTAATTTTGACGTTTGAAAAATGCTGATTCTCAGCTTAGTTTGAATAAACGACTTTTGATTTTCGATTTTGTTACCACAGACGCGACGTGCAATCGATTGTACAGACGCCAGCACATCAAGCTACCCGAAACTGTCAGATTTTCCCAATCAACTTTGAACCTTATGCTTTAGCACTAAAGTTGAAAATCTATTAAAGAAATCTGACAGATTGTAGTAGCTTGATGTGCTGGCGTCTGTACTTAGGTAGAATGTCAATGTGAAAGTCTTGTGGATGAAAAGCTTTTTGATAAAAAAAAAATATATGAAGAAAAGAAATTAATAAACAAAAGCTTATAAACACAAAGGATTCTCAACAAACATGAGAAAATTCTTAACATTTTATAATTAACTGCAAAAAATACACAAAGAAACGGGAATGTTTATGATGTCATCGGTCAAAATGTCGATTTCTTAAAATCCTTATACATAATTACATATGTAAGGAAGTGTCTTGTAGTGTGTTTATAATGAAGACGGATAAACTGCCGGTCGATTCTGGAAAAATCTCACCGTGATAACTAAGGTGAAATGAGCTTAGAGTGAGCTGTGAGTCATGCTGATGCTAGGGATTGACACTATTGACGACTCACTCCACGCTCACTTCACCCAAGTTTTCACGGTGAGAAGGTTACAGAATCGCACGGCAGTCATTACTGTCAATCCTTAGCATTATATGGAAAGACAGCTCACTTCACCTAACTTCTCACGGTAAGATTCTAACAGAATCGACGGGCTGTATGAAAAAATCTCACAAAATTATCAGATTGTCGCCTGTCAGATTTATCAGGTAGGCATCTCGTCCTACCCGTCGTCTTACGGGAAACGAGGGGTCAAGTTTTTTTACGAAAATAAATCAAAAGAGGACCGAGAGGGGCCCGTGGCTAAATAATAACAGCCGCACAGGTCGATCGATCAGGTTAAGCGACGCTTGCCGCGGTTGGTCTTTGGATGGGTGACCATCTTTACATACCGAGACCCCTCCGTGCCTCCGAAAGCACGTTAAGCTGTTGGTCCCGGCTGTCATTCGTAGATCTTTGACAGTCGTTACGGGTGTCAGAAGCCCGAAAATCTGACAACCAGTCTTACCTAGGGGTATCGTATTAGTTCTGGGTTGTAGAGGTCAGATAGGCAGTCGCTCCATGTAAAATACTGGTATTCAGCTGCATCCGGTTAGACTGGAAGCCGACCCCAACATAGTTGGGAAAAGGCTAGGCAGATGATGAATCAAGAGAGGACCGACGACCTTGTGAAGGCCGCAGGAACCCGTTGGATGTCAGAAGCACAAAACTGGTCGAAGTGGAGGTGCTTGGGGGAGGCCTATGTCCAGTTGTGGACGTCTTTCTTTGAAATGATGATGATGAATCAAGAGAGAATGTAACGTCCAACTAGGGTGCCACCATCAACGCATGACGAAACAATTTTTAACCCATTCAATGCTACCAACGCACCATTTGCGGTGAATTAAATTTCTACAATATGCCATCAACTCACCAGTTGCGTTCAGGGTGCCACACTTTTTTTTTGTTGAAAATTTACTAAAATTGGTAGATTTTTTTTTATTAACAGCCGCATGGGTCGTTCGAAGGTTAATCTACGTGTTAGCATACACAATAATCGACTATTTAAATAAATTATTAGTGTGTGTGTGCAAAATTGTCAGTTTTAAACATTTTATGCTTTTGAGTTGTGGCAACCCATAGATGATTGTTTATGAAAAATGGCGGGAAAAATGTTAAATAATTTTTTTAACATAACGAGTTTTTATCAAAATGGTAATAGATTTTTTTTGTGATCACAGGACGTACATATTTTCGAGAGCTGTTTATTTATTTTTTATTATCTTAACGATTAAAAAGATAAAGATAATTTACATATAGAAAACATTAACTAATTGTCTATGTCTTCCGTTTACCGGTGTGTTTATTTTATTATTAAACTTTATGTCGTGATTGAAATCACATAACATAACATAACATCCCGCCTGTATTTCAGGAAGGGTTAGACAGAGGTGTACATTACACTGACAGTGTGAGTTTTTTTAACATCAAAATGAAGAATATGAAAACTGACCAAGTGCGTGTCCAACTACGCACAGCGAAGGATTCGGTAATTGGAATGAATTTATCCCAAGAACAAACTTAAAATTGTAGTTGAAAATCATGTTCCCCATACATTAAAACTGCTAATGTAAGTTCAAAGTCTTAGTATTATTAGTCGTAACTTCGTCCTTTTATTAATATTTCACAAACGGATCCCTGAATCGAAACAAAAAATCCATATTTTATTTTTAAGATTTTATTTTCCCACTGTCGGCGTGATTAATATGTACCTACTGACGCCAGCACATCTAGCTACTGCAATCTGTCAAATTTATTTAATAGATATTCAACTTTATAGCTAAAACATAGGTAACGTTCAAAGTTGATTGGGAAAATTTGACAGTTTCGGCTAGCTTGATGTGCTGGCGTCTGTACATATATCCATGTCAAATTATAGCTTTCTACTACTAAGATTCTCTGAGCTAAGCGGCAGACGGACGGACGGACGGAGAGACCTCTACAAAAAAGTCCGCGATGGTATATGTCTATCTCTTAGGGATAACCCACAATAACGATTTTTTATCCTATACTTTTTACGAAAAATAATGACTCATCAGTGTTTCTCTACTATATTAAGCATGTATTATACATATGAACCTTCCTCTTGAATCACTCTAATCTATAAAAAAAACCGCATCAAAATCCGTAGCGTATTTTTCAAGATCTAAGCATACATAGAGACAGACCGACAGCGGGAAGCGACTTTGTTTTATACTATGTAGTGATCAGCATTGCACCCGTGCGAAGCCGGGGCGGGTCGCTAGTTTATAATATTAGCGTGATTATTGTGTGTGTACGGCTACCCATATTTTCTTTTAGAATTAATCCGAGCAATGGCAAGTGGAGTCACACTATAAACTTGTATTAATTTTGACAGGAATCTGACACAAAGCGGTGTTAAAGAGAAGATTGGCTATGAAATGTGTAATATTTAATATTTTTTATCAAAGTATGTTATGTTCCGACTTCTTTAGCTATGACGATGACAGGCAGACCGTGAACTCGCGTAGATTTTTTGTTACAATTAATTATTATTCTATATTCTGAGGAAGTATCTGTATGTTGTTATGAAACTAAGTTATTTATGCCTATTTTCATATTATTTTAAAGTATACTTTTAATAGAGCCTACAAGCGCATTCATTAAATGACTTTATTGTTCGCGTGTCGATGGTCATCTAAATATTCTATCAGTCCAACCGGTCGATTCTGGAAAAATCTCACCGTGATAACTAAGGTGAAATGAGCTTAGAGTGAGCTGTGAGTCATGCTGATGCTAGGGATTGACACTATTGACGACTCACTCCACGCTCATTTCACCCAAATTTTCACGGTGAGATGGTTACAGAATCGTACGGCTGAACTCGGGTACGAGTAGGATCTTTGCGTAGTCAGTAGCGTCGATAGGTTCTTCGGACGTATAGATAGTGTTCCATTGTTTTCGGAACGGTTCTACATTTACACTCCAGGTTGGATCTTTACCGGAGCTGGTTTTCCTTGCTACGGCCGACCAGTGTCCGGCCTATTTCTTTGAAAAAAACTTTAGGGCAGTTTTGCCAGATAAAACTAGACACATGCCTTCTTGATCGAATGAAACTTGGGGAGGGGTGCAGTTTTTCTGCTTAACTAAGATTTTTTTTCGAAAGGTTTGATAATAAATGGCCAATGCAAGCAAACCCGCGGATCAAACCTAAAGCCACCTGCTAACCACCTACCTGCCCGATTAACAAACTTAAAGGTTCACATGAGATGCCAAGGAAGTGTTTTCTGGCCATCGAACCATGACACAAGGCACACCCAAGCATTTGCGCCATAATATTTGCAAAACTAAACCTGCATGGACGTGCGCCTTTGCTAACTTTCGAAAAAAAAAAGTTTGAAACTTTTGTTTTATCTGTGGGAAAAAATTGAGCGGGAGAATTTCGGGTTTTGTAATTCGAATTGTGACGTCGAGGTGTTCTGTTCGTTACTTTTGCTCGCAGTGTTTTGAGATGAAGTGAAAGAGATAGGTGTAGTTTTACTTATTCGTCGTGATTATAGAATGTACTGAGAGGGTGCTGAAAAAATAATTAAAATTTTATTCGCTATCCATTGCGTGGTTTGTTTATTATTTAAAACAAATCAGTTCTTTATAACAGGCAATGAAGAACGGACAAAACAATAATAGTTTAATGATAAAAACTACTCCAATTTTATGAAATAAATAATTAACAATGAGGAAATAAGATCTAAAAATAAGTGCAACTAATATTTTGGACATTTTAAATTAAAAATGGACGTTTAAAACTTCTTGAAGTGCTATTATTATGTTAATAAAAATGTTAAACATACTAGTTTTGTGCCCGGTGTTACTTGCAGCGGGGGTACAAACGCTGACCATCGATTCGCAGCTTGGAACTTCTATTGAAGGTAAGAATCTTTGTTCTTTCGCACGAAAATATTAATGGGGTTTATTTTTAAACGTTAAAGTTGAGTGACGTTTAAACGTCAAAAATGTATGGCTAAGCAGTCGCTAATCATTACTCAAAAAGCAACGTTTATTTGGGAATAAAGGGTTAAGTAATTGACTGACTGGTAAACTAATTAAGACACATCCAGATAAAATAGAATCTTGAAGATATTTTTCTTTGTATCTGTAGCCAAGTATAGAACATTATTTTTAGTATACGGGAACACCGAAACACGTGTCTAGTATTTTTATGTAAAGAATCTATGTACAAAATTTCAAAACTGTATCATAAAAAATCACGAAGTTATAAGCTTGTTATGTTACCTGATTGTCCCTACACAAAGTTGGTTACCACTTAACACGCGCCGCCGGCCGACCAGCACCCTAATTGCGTAACACTATTACTACACACTATTACTCTCAATTTGAATCATTTTGAAGCATATTTCGAATCCATTGCTCCATATGTTCGAAAAATGTGTCAGCTCAAGAACGTAAATAACGCAATGGATGTTGTTGAACTGTCAAAATGAAACCCATTGCTACTAATAGTGTGTTACGCAATTAGCCTGCTGCTGTGACCTGTGTGTGTGCATTGATTGCGGATATGTATGTACGTACTTAGTGTCGCTCGGTGTCCAAGTTGTTAGCTTTTTAAATATTTTTGGGACAGAATATAACATGGTTTAAATATTATTGGAATCGATTCAGTTACTTATTCTGAACATACTATTTTCAGGTTTGGAATATCGTCGACCGTAGGTTCAATTGAGGTAAGGGACAAAATACGATTTTTCAGGAGAGGGACAAAGTTTTTTTTCGGACTAAATCGCCCATAACTTTTTTGTTAGTCTGATTTCACACATAAACTTGTATTTTAGTGCTCTATCTATATGTGTAACATTTATTTAAATGAGTTAGCTATTTAAGAAAATATATGTCCCTTACAACAACGTATTTTGTTAGTAATGTCTCTTACTGACTAAGTATCTTGTAGTCCCGTCCCTTACATTAAACTGACCTCTACGTTGGATCCAATCTATTTATGAAAAAATAGTGTAAAGGACTTGTTGAAAAAATTTACGAAAAAAATACAGTGTAAAGAGATTTTTGACAGAAAATGTAGTACACACTTTTGACGTACGTAATGGTAATTCGTTGATTGGGAAGACCCTTACCTTATTTGAAGTGGATTGGCGGCGATAATTACACCATTTCAAGTTCCTATATTGCATAGTTTTTCAGATACATTGTTATTATGGGGCTGATTCGAAATTTGGATCCAAAAATCATTAGAGTAAGGGACATTTTTCTTAACCCTTAAATGCATAATGTTGCCATATGGCAACAAAGTATGTCATTTCATTTTTTTAAGAATGTGATAGCTGTGAGTTTGTAAACGCACTTCTTTTTGTAAAAACAATATATTTCCTCTATGAATATTAATATTATTATATAATTATAATATATATATATATTTTTTTTAAAGATAAATACCTATACAATAGCATTTTTTTGCCATCCGATATAATAAATCATGCATTTAAGGGTTAAGCTAGAATTTTTCATATTCAAAAGTGTATACTCAACTCATTTTGGGTATTTTGTCCCTTACCTCAATTGAACCTACGGTCGACGATATACTAAAAATGAAATATAGTTTAAAAAAACTAAAAAAAACACGCTTTAATAGCAAACCGAACTAGAAACCAGAAAATAACTTTTAATTTAAAACTCAAAAATAAAAATAGTTTTGAAAAGAAAATTAATTTCATTGAAAAAAAAGCGTGGGGTGCTCAATATTGATTGTTGTAAATATATAATTAGTAGTTATTTGTAAACGTAGAGTTAGTATAGAAATATGATAAAAAGCACACCACGCTTTTTTACATAATTTTCATTTCATAACTTTATTTATATTTTATAATTCTAAATTAAAAGTTATTATCTGATTTTTGCGAAAGTTTATACTTACTGCAATGTAGGTAATGCACAGGAGAAAGACTGCCTCATTGGTCTACTTAGTAAGTAGGTAATCGTAAATGCAACTGCAGGGTAATTGCGTAACACACTAGCAATGGGTTTCATTTTGACAGTTCAACAGCAATCATTGCGTTATTTACGTTGTTGAGCAGTCACTTTTGTCGAACATATGGAGCAATGGATTAGCAATATGCTTCAAATTGAGAGTGTTATGCAATTAGGGTGCTGTTCTGTGCTGGGTTCGGTCCTTGGGTTCGCAGAATGGCATTTTCTCCATAAGGAAATGTTCAGTACCAGCCTGGAGACTGAATTTGTACGGGAACTAAATACCGTCAAATGGGGTGAATAGGAACCGAGGGGTGAATCGAGATGAAACTTTTAAATGGATTTTAACGTTGATGTAATATAGTTTGTTGCCAACACGGACACTTAATTGTTAATCATAAGTAACATAGTAAATACACAAGAGACCTTTTTGGCAAAACACGATATCATTTCAATATTAAAATCGATTTTAAAGTGTCGTTCCGATTCACCCCTGCATTCCTATTCACCCCGTTTTACCGTTACTTACTTACTCTTTTATTTATAAACGTTGCTTAAACTTAAGTAATTTAATGGCTAGCAACTGTTTAACCATACATTTTTGTCTTTTAAACGTCACTTGACAAAATCGCTGAATTATGTCAAAATTAAAAAAAAAAATGTTGAAGTTTTTTCACCAGTTACCTACTAGGATATTTTGTGTATTAGCATTATTTTTTATTGTTATAAATCAAACGCAAATGCGGAATTCAGCGGCTATTGAGGATTTCCTCTTATTAATAATAATACGTATCTAATCGTTTATATTTAAATGAGGCACATTAATACAGTTCATCTTTGTTCGATCCGAAGTTCGAACGTTCATCCTTCGTCTAGGTCAACTTGGTCGTTGCGCTTGTGACTTTTATTAGACCAACGAAGCAGTAATTTTATTTATTTCCATAATTTTCAGACTGCTTCGAAAGAATATCGATCGGCGAGCAGTTGCCCCCTGACGCCATCTATCGAAATGTGACTGAACTAACAACGCGCGAATGCGAGCAAATCTGCAAACAAGACAAACAGTGCCAGAGCTATGATTATGGGTACGTATTGTTGAATATAGATGGCGCTGCTAGTTATTAAGCTAAATCTGATTACAATATCTACTGTACATTTGGTGCTCAGCAGAGTGTATCAGTGGTGCTGTAGCAAAGTGATCGACTTATAAAGTTAATTAAAGCGGGTTCAAATCCCATGAAATGAATCATTTAAAAAATCTAGCAGGTAAAATGTTTGTAAACGCACCCACAATACCGGAGAAATTACTAATGTGGGACATCGATTTAAAAAAAAAAGGTACCTATCCTCAATATTTTAATGTAGAGTTAATTAATTAAATACCAGTCTCCGTTGTTTGTAATTAATAGAATAATTAATATTAAATTATTATTTCTAGAATGTTATCACTGTATTCTTGTGTTTACTGTTCAACTGATATCAATATCTTTAATTCCAGGGTCGGCGCTAAAGGCAACGCAACCTGCAACTTAAGTAACAACGACGAAAAGTCTCTCAAAGAGAAGAGTCTCCTTCTCAAACACCCTGACTATGATGTCTACGTCCGTCGGTTCCAATGCGAGCAGTCCCCCCCTTCCCCCATCCAAGGACAGTTCGATGACCCTTCAGATGGACCAGGACCCGCACATAGACCCGTATTCAGACCTGTTGATGACCCGAAACAGCCTTTTACTGATGACTACTTAATTTCTGGGGACTTAGAATCTTATGGTATATCAAGACCAGTGTACAAACCTCAGTATGATGAAAGACCTGATGATTATTCAAATTCTAAACCAGATTTTGATATGGGACCAAGTTATGGTGCACATAAGCCCCAAGATATGCCGTATAGACCTGGAAAACCAGCTCAGGATGGGTCTTTTAAACCAAGGCCGGATCCTCACGATGTTTTACAGCTTGAAGATCCTTACAGACCTAATGATAGGCCAGGATATCCTGTTAATGATTATAATAGGCCAAGGCCACCTCCATATGAGCCAGAAAAGCCTGAGTATCACTACATCACCAGGCCAAATAGAAAGCCAAGACCGCAGGCAGATACTGGTTATAATAAACCTACAAATGATTATCCTGCTAGACCTGGTTACGGTCAAGAGGGCCCTGGTTATACAAAGCCTACTAATGACTATCCCAGACCAGGTTATGGTCAGGCCGACCCTGGATATGCACCAGGTCAAAGACCATACCCAGATAAAGACTCATACAATCGTCCAAGGCCTGGATACCAGGGCCCAGCTAGCGGTTATGGTCAAAACTCTCCATATGACGATAATTCAATTCATGTTGAAATCCACGACCCTCCAAGACCGTATAAGCCTCCAAAACCGACTTCCGGGCAAGGAATCTATGGTTACGGAACCTATTCGAGTCAGAATTCGTATTCACAGTCCCAAAGCAGTCAATCCCAGCATTATGGATCTGTGGCAGCAGACAGTGGTTATGGTAGCCCTTATAGACCAGATCCAAGGCCAGAAAGACCAGGTTATGGAGAACCTACTGATACTGGGTATGGTGGTGGGTCGAAGCCACAAAAACCTAGTAATGATAGACCAGCTTATGGAGCTGAGAAACCCTCATATGGTGTTGAAAAACCTGTATACGGAAATGACAAACCATCTTATACTAATGATAGACCATCTTACGGTGCTGAGAAACCTTCGAATGATTATGAAAAACCTTCATACGGGAATGATAGGCCGTCCTATGGTAATGACA
Organism: Eremobia ochroleuca; assembly: GCA_949629135.1. Classification (NCBI taxonomy): domain Eukaryota; kingdom Metazoa; phylum Arthropoda; class Insecta; order Lepidoptera; family Noctuidae; genus Eremobia; species Eremobia ochroleuca. Next base: position 7,285,522 of record OX451411.1, on the reverse strand, counting down.
AACCATCTTATGGTAATGACAGGCCCTCGTATGGAAGCGTCAGACCATCAAATGATAGGCCATCGTATGGAGCTGAAAAACCAAGCTACGCGAATGATAAGCCTTTATATGGAAATGACAGACCCACTTACGGAAATGACAAACCATCATATGGGAACAACAGACCATCGAATGACAGGCCAACATACGGAAGTGACAGACCATCGAATGACAGGCCATCGTATGGTGCAGAAAAACCCTCAGCAGACAGTGGTTATGGTTCTAACCCATATAGACCAGATCCTAAGCCAGAACGACCTGGTTATGGTGAACCCAGCGATACCAGTTATGGTGAAGGTTCAAAACCTCAAAAACCTATTAATGACAGACCATCTTATGTTGCTGAAAAACCAACTTATGGATCAGAAAAACCTTCTTATGGCAACTACGTCTCCTATGGCAGTAATCATGCATCATTTAGCAGTCAGAGCGCATATAACAGTCACCACGCCAGTTACGGCAATCAATACTATGGTAATAAGCCTTATGGTCAACAAGACACTGGTTATGGGTTGCAGAAACCTAGCCATGATTATCATAGGCCTTCGTATGGAACTGGGTCTTATGGAGCAAGTCAGGGTGGATATGGTAATAATCAGAGCTTGTATGGCGGTGGCCATGGGTCGATTGATAGTGATCAAGGAGGCTATGGGGGAAGTCAGGGGTCCTATGGAAGTAGCCAAGGATATGGGAGTGGGTCTTATGGTGGAACACAAGGGTCTTATGGGGGAAGTCAAGGGTCCTATGGCAGTAGTTCCGGTTCTTATGGAGGCTCCCAAGCATCATATGGAACCACCCAATCTTCACAAAGCAGTAGTAGTAATTCTTACGGAAGCCATGGAACTTTTGGCAGTGGAAACGATTTTAGCAGCGGATCTTATGGCGGAAGCCAGGGGTCATATGGCGGAACTTCAGGGTCTTATGGCAGCAGTCAGGGGTCTTATGGAAGCAGTACTGGGTCCTATGGGTCTCAGGGAACTTATGGAACTCAAAATGATCAGAATCGACCTACGTATGGTAGCAGACCATCTAACGATAAACCTGCTTATGGGAAGCCGCAGAAACCGAAACCTTCTTACGAAAATGATGACGGCGATACAGGTAAGAGTCGTCGTTTATTTTAAACCCACGTTCGCACGGGCGTAAAATATCGGCGGGATTTTATTGCGCACTGGATTTTCAACTGTCGGTGTTGAGCCTAGCGTTGAGAATATAACAGAACGCATCTCAGCGCGAAATCGCCGTGGCAAAATCACGCCCGTGCGAAACTGCCGGTCGATACTGGAAAAATCTCACCATGATAACACACTCACACTCACACTTCACACAACTAAACCATTTAAGTTTAATAATATCCTGATTTACCTCAGTACCGATCACCTATAGTATTAAATTATGTTTAAGGAACTGCTCGGCCGAACACTGTCTCTTAAAATACAGGTGATCCTAGTTTAAGAGGCAGGGTTATATAAATTATTGTACAGATTTTGCAACATTTGTTTTGTTTTATGTATATCTGTAGCTTTTGTTGGTGAATAAACAATTTTATTATTATTATTATAACTAAAGTGAAGTGAGCTTAGAGTGAGCTGTGAGTCATGCTGATGCTAGGGATTGACACTATTAACGACTCACTCCACGCTCACTTCACCTAAGTTTTCACGGTGAGATTGTTACAGAATCGCACGGCTGGTCTTAGAGCTAGTGCGGGCGAATCTTTCTGAAATAACGAGGTGAGGTTCATATTCCAATAAATTTCTTACAGGTTACGGTAAACCACCAACCTTCGACATAAACCGCCCCGACTACATCAACCCAGACGAACCAGGTTACGACAGCGACCGAGACAAACCAGCATACGGTAACGAAAAACCGAACACTACCGGGTACGAAAAACCGAATGTCAAACCGGTTTATGAGTATGAATTGGACAAGCCTGGGAATGTGCCTAGTTATATAGCTCGGCCTGGAGGAGAGGTGGTGACTTCTAGGCCGATGGCAGTCAGTGAATATGAAGATGCTTATGGCAGGAATCCTGGAAAGGAAGTTTATAAGGGTGAGTGATTTTTGTGTTTATTTTAAGTTGGACATACGACAGACAAGACAAGCCCAAGGGGTAACTGGGTTTTGGAGGTCAGATAGGCACTCGATGCATGTAAAACATTGGTATTCAACTGCATCTGATTAGATTTGGAGCCGACCGTCACAAATAATGCCAACAATGGATAAATAAATGCTGAATGCACTGTTCCCCGTGCATACAGTGTAACCGGCAGTCGTCTTCCCAACGCCGTACCAACAACTTGTGTTCTGAATAGATTATGTAAGAAACGTCACTGTGCTAAGTAATAGTCAATAGACTATATCGGACACTGGCATTTTTTTTAAACGTTGCCCCACACTAGGAATTTCTCCTGTATTGTCGGTGCGTTTACAAACATTTAAACTCACATATACAAACAGCCAGACCCGGAACAACTACTTGTAGGTCTTACAAATATTTGTTCCGTGCGGGAATCGCACCCTCGACATGCAGTGCAGCAATCAATCGCTTAACCACTGCGCTAACCGTGCCGTCAAATTTTATTTACAACCTTCTGCAACCACGACATCAAAAGGTACCAAAACAAACAATAAAACGTATTTAGCAACGGTCTTTACACATACACGTACTAGTATATAAACAATGCGCAATTAATTTAAGCTATTGAAAGAATACGGATTTTTTTTTTGCTATGCAGTGTAAATTAGCCAAATGGTTCTTGAACAAATGATTGTAATGTGCGTGGACCTTAGATACATTTAGCGAGAATGCTATGGAGATATTTAAGGGTTTTCGTCGCTTTTCGTGAAATGTTACTTACATCGTATTAGGGTCCCGTACCAAAACAGTAAAAAGGTCGATCTTTGACTGGCCATAGTCAGTAAACTATTGGATGTAGTAGATTGAGTGTTTGTAGGCAGTCTTCAAACGTCATTAGATCTAAAAAGTTAATAAAAACTTTTTAATAAAAAAAAAAACCAACCGAGTTCCAAAAAAACACTACAAAGTGAAAAATAACTTTAATTTTGGAAGTCGGTGTCGTTAGTTCCGCATTTTCGTTTTTTGACACCGACTTCCGAAATTTAAGTTATTTTTCACTTTGTAGTGTTTTTTGGAAGTCTATTGTTTTTTTTTTATAGAAATAGTTTTTATTTTTCACTTTTTAATTATACCTACCCCAAAAAAAATCATATATCGACGGGTCCTACGTATACTAGTACAAGTGCAAAAATACAACTATTCAAGAGATCGGTTTATAGGTTCTAAAGCTTGTAATTTTGTCATAAATCAATGGAAATACTTGAAATTTTGGTATGTTATATTTTAATATCTAAGAAAAAAGACTGCATTATTGGTTTTTCTTATTTTTTTATACTTTGGAAAATAGCATCACTTGCATTGATGCAGCTTGTTTTCTTTACTATGGTAGAACCTGTAAACTGATACAAGTGGCCACTTATACCAGTATATAGTGTACTTGCTTATACTTATAATAAAGGAAAACTGAAGGATTTTACTCTTTTAACGTGCTATTTCCGATTTATTGATCAATATGAGGTTATAATATTAACAATAACATCTTCTTTTATCTACTTTTAAACACTTACAACAGTTTACTCAGTACTGGAAAACTACTTGCAACAGTTTTCTGTATTGTTATTAGCCTTAAATATTTAAATGGGTGTGGCAGGAAATTAAATAAAAACATTAAAAATACAAAATAACACTTTATTTCAAATAAATGACTTTTCCAGATCTATGCTTAATATGTGTTTTTATTTTGATGTAAATATATTATAGCATTCTTAATAATGAAAAATAAAATCAATGGCCTTGCCATCTAAAAAATAATAAAACTAAAAAATGTAATCTTCTTAACTTAAGTAGAAACTTTCGTTAATTATATTAATTGTTTATTTATATTTTCATTAGTACTTCCTAATCAGTCTTACGTAAGTATATAATACTACTTGATCAGTCTTTCAGACATTGGCAACATTGTTATTTTTTGTAACAATAATCACAGTAGATAATGGTATAGAAAATCCAATAAATAATTATCTAATAAATAAGAGAAACAACATGTTGGAAAAGACAACTAGGCTTTTTTAAAAATATAACCTAGTCAGAGATATCTTCAGTGTTTTCGGTCCGTATCTTCAAATTATTGTAAAATGAATGATACCGCTCATGGACGCTCATTGGACTTGCAAAGATCTTGAAGATCTTTAAATTTTTTCGTGTAACAAACTCTTGTACGCTACATCTAATCTGTAAAGTTTTTTTGAAACACTTTGTATACTGGCACGTGTATTACTTCTCAAACATTAAATAGTTTTGTAAGCCCCTTCTTCAAACGCATACTTATAATTAAGCATAAATAAATCTTTGGCTTGAACATTAACTTCGCGAACCTTACTCCACATAACAAGTTCCCCCATGGAATTCTTTTTCCAGTTGTCAAAAAAGGGAAGGCAAGACTTAAAATCAAAAACGAAAGATTGAGTTACTTCTCGAACAATATACCTACGGTTTTGCATTAGCTATCGCCATTTTAAAAGCTAGGATCCACTGTTCTGGAGTATAAATTAAAATATTTCTGGTTTTTCTTTAAATTACTCTATGAATGCTGTCACCCTCATTTCGAGTATGACCAACAACAAGAAATCTATGGGTTATATTCACGTTAAACTTCCAAGCGCAATACATATACATAAGGAATATGATCCTATTTCGATTTGGCCTCCACAATTATCCGACCAGAATATAAAAATTTTGACTCCTTGCTCCACCTTCATACCAATAAAATCAAAAATGCAGCTGGCTATTTCATTGGCACCTTTTTTAGCAGTCTGTTCGTCCCAACAATAACAACAACCCTGCAGATCAGCCATATCAAATGGAGTAAAATTGTGAAAATGTAATTTTCTTTTGTAATAAAAAGTACTAACGTTTCCTCATCATCAGTTTGTTGGCGAATAGGTGAAAAAGAAAGTAATGGCGAAGGCATTGGTGTTAAGCTATCAATATCATCATCAGGAAGGTCATTTTGTTTTATCACACTTGATTCCGAAATAGGATTTTGACATGGATGTAGAATTTGAGGCTCATCTTCTTTATAGTTGTTATGAAATCAAAATCAAAATCAAAATCAAGTCATTTATTCAAACTAGGCCGAGATTCAGCACTTTTCGAACGTCAAAATTACAAAAGACAGTTCCCCAAAACGCCCGCCCTTCACTACTTCCTAGTGCTTTCCTTCCTAGTGCTTATGCACAATCACACTCACCTCCTGGACGGTATAGCACTCAGAGGACTTGGCAGAATCTGACGGAATGTTTGATACATTTTGGTATAAATTTTCTACTGTAGGGGTTTCCTCGAACATGTCTTCTGGGTCGCTTAAGCTTACAACCTTATTGATGAATGATATCTCTTCAGCAAAAAAATCCGCACTTGGAGGTAAGGGGGAATCTAAAATTATATAATAATATAATTATGCAGTGAATTGCTGCTAAAAATGTATTAAAAATAGTATTGCTATTTATTTTATTAGTAAATAGATATTATTATTAAAATAATGTAACTTATATCAGATAACAACATAACGAAAACAAAAAAAAAGTCACATGTGACTTTGTATACTGATATAAGTGAAAAATTTATTGAAAAAAAAAACATGAATTATAAAATCACATTTCATTCATTTAGTTTAGTATGTTTACCTGGCTTTTCTATTAGACTTTCATTTGTGAAACTATTTCTTTCATTAAAATCGGTCGGTTCCATGGTCCCGTTGCACATTTTCATAGTTTGGTCTAATTCTTCGCGTATTACGCATGATGGTACTGTCAGCCGATCTAAAATAAATCAAAATTAATGTGTTAATTCATTCAAAATCAAAATCAAAATCAAAATCAAAAGTCATTTATTCAAACTAGGCTGAGAATCAGCACTTTTCGAACGTCAAAATTACAAAAGACAGTCCCCCAAAACGCCCGCCCTTCACCACTTCCTAGTGCTTTCGCTGGGAAGAAGAAGTGGCGCAACAAACTCCCCAGCAGCACAGCTGTCTGTTCAGTTAGAAAATATACTTGACTGAATACAATACAAGGTATGCAAAGCAATTAACATTACAAGACACAGAACGCTAAATTAAATTATTTGCCATATGTCAGCTGGCAACGCCAATATACCAAGAAATACAATAAAAAACTATACGTACTCAAGCAAAAATTAATAAATGGAAATTAAATAAAAGCCTCCAGGTGTAAAGGGCGTGACCGCTAACATATTTATGCAATGCTGGGTTGAGTTTACATAGCTGTCGCTTGAAGTCACAAATGATAAACTAGGACCATAAGGAAACTAAATAAACAAGTTATTAATAATGATAACAATGATAAAACCATGGTCAGCAAGACGACCAGTCACCACAAGCAGCACCCGTTCACGAGCATAACGCAAAGGTCAGCCATTACCCCCCTCGCCATATTTGAGGGAAGGAGACAACCCGACCCCCGACGCTACCGCAAGCAGTGACATCTAAGGGAGCATGACGAACTTGCTGCCGGTTGCTCAGGTAAGAATTATATGATCAATTGTCGAGGTCACTAGCTAACCACATATTGCAATCAACTCATTAGAAAACATTGCAATGGGTTGATTATGTCAATAATAAAATTAAAATTAATTTAAACTGATTTGACTTATACAGCCCAATAAAAAAACAATTGTATAATGAGCTCATATAACCTATCAGTAATTCTTTGTAAATTAATTCTGGAGAAAGAACATAAACATTGTCTTGAGTTAATCAGGGCGACCAACTATTCTTATCGTTTAAGTAGTCGTTGATAGAATAGTATGCCTTTGAACAAAGGTTAGATTTTACTTGAGCTTTAAATGCATTAAAAGGCAAATCTAGCAAAGAAGAGGGTAGCTTGTTATAAAAGGCTATACCAAGACCAACAAATGAGTTATGAACCTTATGAAGCCGGTGAAAGGGAGCACGTAGTTTGTCCTTATTTCTGGTGTTAACATTGTGAATATCACTGTTTTTAGTATACAAGTGTATATTTTGCCTAATATATAAGATGTTGGCAAAGATGAATTGTGATGCAACCGTGAGAATACCAATATCTTTAAAAAAATCTCTTAGAGAAACTCTAGCACCTAGCTGGTAAATTGCTCGAACAGCTCGTTTTTGAAGGACAAATATATTTTGTATATCAGCTGCTTTGCCCCACAGCAGAATACCGTAGGACATAACGCTGTGAAAATAACTAAAATATACTAAACGAGCTGTATCAACGTCAGTGTACTGTCTTACTTTCCTGACGGCGTAGGCAGCCGAGCTGAGCCTTCCTGCTAGGCTCGATATATGTGGTCCCCACTGAAGTTTGGCATCTACTGTTATTCCCAGAAAAACTGCCGAACTCACAGTTTCAAGCGCCTCTTTATCTAAGACGATGTTGGGTCCTAGATTTCTAACATTCGGTAATGCGAACTTTACACATTTCGTTTTCTTGGCATTGAGAACTAGGTTATTTGACGTAAACCAATCCGTAACTATTGAGAGTGCACTGTTTACGTCGTCAAAATCTTGTCTATTCCTATCTACTTTAAAAATAAGAGATGTATCATCAGCAAACAGTACAACGTCACAGATTCCCTTTAAATGGAATGGTAAATCATTAATATACACTAAGAACAAGAATGGACCCAGTATTGAGCCTTGCGGTACACCTAACTGAACTGGTAGCGCGGAAGATTTCACACCATTAACATCTACACATTGGAACCTATTATGTAAATAACAATTTATTACGTTGAGAGCTTCGTTTTGGACACCGTAATGACATAGTTTACGCAAAAGCGTGTCATGGTGCACGCAATCAAAGGCTTTGGAAAGATCACAGAAAACTCCGATAGCATTTTGCGAGCTCTCCCATGCGTTAAATATGTGTTTCAGCAAAGCAACACCCGCATCTGTAGTCGAACGACCTTTTGTAAAGCCATACTGTTCATTATGAAGGAGGCTATTTAAATTAAAATGTCTTAGCAACTGCTTGAGTATTAATTTTTCAAATATTTTGCTAAATGCAGGTAAGATGGAAATAGGCCTAAAATTACCAACGTCGTTTTTATTACCTGATTTAAATAAAGGTATGACTTTACTACTCTTCATGAGGTCAGGAAAAATTCCTAAATCAACACATTTATTAAAAGTAACAGCTAGATAAGGGGCTACGATGTCTATTATATTACTTAAAAGTTTAATGGAGATGCCCCAGTAGTCACCGGTGTTTTTAAACTTTAGTAGGTTAAAAACATTAACTACATCATGTGGGGTTACATGTTCGAAACTAAATAAACGAATACATTTAGGTACACTACTATGCAAAAGGGTTTCAGCTTTAGACGGGGACGAATTTAAGGAGCGAGTCGTAGTTATAGGTATGTTGGCAAAAAACTCATTAAAAGCTTCAGCTACGTCAGCGGCTTTATTAACTAATTTATTATCTACCATAATCTCAAGTAGTTTTTCTTGTTTAACCGATTTACCAGTTTCATTGTTAATAATTTTCCAAGTCGTTTTTACTTTATTATTAGAATTTTTAATAGCATCGCTTAAAAATTTCGATTTAGCAAAAGCACTAATCTTTTTAAATAATTTTGAATAATTTTTGACATACTCTAGGAAAGGAGTGTCAAACCTGTATTTTTTCAAACCATATAACTCGTATAGTCTCGCTCTACTTTTATAAATACCCGGAGTAGCCCATTGGTTAAAGCCAACGGAGGATCCATTAATATTAATAGTTTTGGTCTTGAAAGTAGATTGGTACTCTTTTTGCACAACATCAAAAAGGGCACCATAAATTTCATTAGGATTCTCGTGTTCTACTATAGATGGTGTAATTCTATGAGCTATATTATTTTTAAACATTTTACAACGGGCAGCTGTATAAGGCCTGCATTCAATTTTACGCGGCTGTTTATGTAATGGCATGGGGAAGCTAGCTAATAAACCACAGTGGTCGGACGTTAAGTCAGTTAAGACTAATTTGTTTTTGGCATCAAAAACACTAAATATATTATCAAGACAGGTTGACGAAGATGCCGTGATTCTAGTAGGTTCAAAAAACAAGTTAATTAAATTATAAGACTTAAACAAATTGAGGAGTCTAATACTTAATGGAGTAACATCTAAAATATTAATATTGAAATCTCCGCATAAAATAATACATTTGTTACTTGATTTCAACCTATTGAGAGAATCCTCCATTACCGATTCAAAACTAATAAAATCCCCAGAGGGGGGTCGATAAACGCAAATTATAATGTATCGCTCAAGTTCAACACAAGACAACTCTATAGTGCGCTCAATTGAAAGATTAACTAAATCTAAACGCTGCTTACATTTCAACTTGTTTGAAACAAGAACTAAAGAGCCACCGCGAATAGCACTTTTTCTCACAAATGCACTCTGTACGGTAAAGTTATCATCATTGATAAACACTACTTCATGTTCTTTCAACCAGTGTTCAGTCAAACATAACACCTGAACATCATAGTTCTCCATAAATAAACTTAACTCTAGCTCTTTGCCGGACAGACCCTGCATATTTTGATGTACAACATTCAACATATGTGGCTGACCCGTTGTCGCACCTAATAGTTTAAACTACAAGGTGTATCAAAAGTAGTGTTAGTACCACTACTAACAGTAATCGAAGGTACCCTACAGGTACCGGTGTCACTGTGTATGTTGTATGCTAAAAGATTAGCAATTTGTCTCCTACAGCTAGGTGGCAAATACATAGTATAATTTGTCAGTTTGTAATCAGTAATGAATTGATTACAATCAAAATATAAAATAGCATCACTGTGATGACATGTCCTATTATAAATTAACATATTTAAATTATAAATGTGCCTATTTTGCTCATCAGACAAATAATGAGAATATGGCAAGGCACAAAAAATAAATTTACAATTATTGGACTCATTGAGATGTAACATCAACTGGACAGATTCAATTATGTCCTTTTTTCGTACAGTTAAACTATCCCCATATAATAATATAACAGTAGAATTGGGATTTATTTTTGTCAATCTAATATTACTAATTAATTGGCTAATACTGGCACCGGGTAAACAATGATTAATTACATATTGTGGCGAACACTGATTAAATATACTACCAAAACCTTGACCAAATTTGTCAGAAAATACATAAGTAGTGTTCATACTATTGCTATCATTATTAATACAGCTGCCTACTGACTGAGCTACTGAGGGTGTGGGTGGAATAACTTGAGGCTGGGGTTCCTGGGAGCAGGTACAGCTAAAAGAGAGGTTATTAGTCAGAGACTCATACCTCTCCGCATTGTACTTGACCAGGTCTGCCAACTCATTAGCCTCTTCCATGCGCTTACTCAGGTCTTGTTGAGAAGCCTCATATTTACTGAAGATGTCCTTCAGAGCATATTCCCTAACAAACAACTCATCCTGCAGGTGCTGAGTGTCAGTGTCATACCTAGTATTACATAATTCTAATTCTCTATTACAGTTCTTTAATTCTTGTATTAAATTTAAATTTTTTTGCCTCAGTTTTATATTTGATTTGTTAACTTTTTGGCTTTTTAATGATTTTTGAGTTTTTTTAATTAATCTATTAATTTTAATATATTTTTTTATCTTATTATGACTAGTAAACAATTCGGTTTTATTGATAGTATCATTAGTTAAGTCTATTGTTACAATTGGCTCAACACATGTGGGTCCGGACCCGCTACCAACCAACTCATCGTAAAGACTGCAGGTGATCGCAGACTCTTCACGGGCTTTGAGAGATTCCAAATGGGTTATTGTGTTGTGGGCCCTGCTTAATTCTAGTTCTAGTTCAGATATGCGTCTCAAAGCCAGTTCGTGGGTGTCACTACATTCCTGGAAATTTGACACAAGTTGACGGAGATGTTGATGCTGGTCAAGTATGTCCATATGTTGTACATGTAGCTCAGCCAATTGGTTCCTCAACTCAGTGTTCTTGTCATTTATGAACTTTATTTCCACCTCGCTGTCATCCCTTTCCTGTAGTAGCTGTTTGTTCTGTTTCTTACTAGATTCCAATTCGTTCAATGTAGCCCTCAGTTTTTCATCCAAGGATGCAGCTCTACGGGTCAACATATTGACAGGCAAACCCTAGAGGCACCCTGGAATGAGAGAAGAGAAAGCCAAGTGAGTGAAAGGAATAAGAGAAAGGTATGAGATGTGGATAGTAAGTGCTAGGATGAAGTGAACAAAAAACAAAGGGATAAAAAAAAGTTATGATAAGTTTGTAATCACAGTTATGTGTTGAAAATTTAACTATTCATAGAAATGTCTTAATTGAGATGGTGATATTTAATAATAAAAAGGGAAAAAAACAACAAAATTAAATTTGCAAAATATTTGGGGGTACTACTATTGTCAAGTTATTGAAAATCTAGTTTCTAACGTTAATTTCATAAAGCGGTTCTAATTTAGTAATTCAACATTTTTAAATATATTTACAAATAATCGTTAAAATTAACTAAAACCACTATACAAAGTACGCGAGTAACCACTATGAACCTTGTATACTAGTACAAGTGAAATTACAAATAAACAACACGTAATTTAGCCAAAGGAAAGAAAAAAAAAAAAAACACGTAATTTATTTATTTTTTAATTTTACATTTGATCAAACAATACAAAGTATATCATTATATTATTTAAAATGTCAATTAACACTTACTTTCGTAATTTTCTGGAGTGTTTATTTTACTATACTTATTTTCTAATAAATCTATCATTAATTGACCTCGTGAGCGCTTCACTGCTGTGACTTCTTACCACTACTTACTCAAAAAAAACAAAATCGGAATAGTTTTGAACAAATGAATACGTAAACTAAAACGCAGCGCAGTTATACCAGTGTTTAACGTGCTCCCGACTCCGTCGCCGCACGCATACTGGAGTGAATGACACTTGTGCTGACGTGTCGCGGCGCACGCGACTACCTACACTGGTGCAAGTGACTTACATCAGTGTAGATGGTCGTGTGGCGGAAAATGATGTCACTTATATTAGTTTACAAGTTTGTATCCTTGAAATTACTTGATAATTTAATATAATTTTTACAGGATATAAAGTTAAGGTAATTTTAAGGCTTTTGGTGCAAAAAAACGTATTTCGCTGTTTTGCGGGTTACACCAGTATACGTAGGACCCGTCGATATTATAACACTAATTGCTATGTAAATATCAGTGACAAGAAGCTGCATCTGCGTTTGTAGGGTACAGACGTGATGTTATGTTGTGCGATTGCGTAAACAATGCATACATATGCGATAGCAGCAATTGCGGTTCGGTTTGTTTTACTGGTATTTATTGAAGACTTCCGGTGTCTGTCTCCGAAACTCATCACCAGATCTTTACGAAATTTAAATGGGACCATTTCGGAGTAAATTTTGCAAATCCGTCTATATAATATAATGGAGTTATGCCCGAACATACATAAAAAAAAAATGGAAACATCCGAATTGATAACCTCCTCCTTTTTGAAGTCGGTTAAAAAATATTGTCTTAGGTATCCTCGTCCCACGACAAGTATTTCTGACTCAGTCTTAAAAAAGTAGCAGTTAAAGACCGGAGAATTGGTAATTTTTTATAGGCTGTGTCTTCATCATCATCATCATTTCAGCCGAAAGACGTCCACTGCTGGACATAGGCCTCACCCAAGCACCTCCACTTCGACCGGTTTTGTGCTTCTCGCATCCAACGGGTTCCTGCGGCCTTCACAAGCTCGTCGGTCCACCTTGTGGGAGGCCTTCCAACGCTACGTATTCCGGTACGCGGTCGCCACTCCAGAACCTTTCGGCCCCATCGGCCATCTGTTCTGCGAGCAATGTGCCCTGCCCACTGCCAATTAAGTTTGGCAATTCTTCTGGCTATGTCGGTTACCTTGGATCTCCTGCGGATCTTTTCATTTCTGATTCGAACACGCAGAGATCGAATCGGGAGAGGCTGTGTCTTATGGTTGTTGTAATAAACAGCCTTTTGTAAAACAATGCTTGTTAGCTTCATCGTAGTTTGAAAACATCCAATTTTGTTTTACATTTTCTTGCTATCTGTATTCTACGTAAATCCGTCCGTTAGTCTGTTAGGTCTACTTAAGAACGCGGAATTGACTCGCCGATGTAATAATAATAAACTTTTTATTTTGGATAACATACGATCCGTTGTGTTAGTAAATAAAAGTAAAGTTTCTTATAATGAATATTAGTAAAGTATTATTTAAAACTTGTGTATCTGAGATCGCTTCATGTGGACGACACGACGAAAGTACTTCACTCGTGCATCACCCCCACAGAACGTTTCAGTATAAGAGAGTAGACGTTCTCCGCCACTGTCCTCAAAATACTGTTGTCACTGTATCGCAGTCTTGTTATTAAAAAAGATATTCTTTCCCGAACGATCGCATAAAATTCGTCAGTTCGATTCAGCGCAAACTCTCAGATGCACTACGAAAATGGGGCAGTCCTAACAGCATTCTGAAAAGATGCTATGATATTGGATGCGCAGCACCTCCAGCGATCGTTTGGTAAAGCTGATCCCCAGACTCCCCTTGTAAATACCCTGACAGTAAGCCTTGAAAAGGGTTATTTTAACCTGATTAGTACAGCGGTAAGACCTGCGCGCCAACATATTCACTCTGACCGACAGTGCCCTGCGCTCCTTCTATACAACGTGTAACGTTATGCTAAATGCGCAAAACCTGAAAATAGTTTGATCAGAATAACGAGCAGAATTAATTGACACTTAGTTTAAGCAACCCAATGCCAGCGCGGCGCAGCGGCCCGGTGACGACTCTTCCTTCGATAAAGTGTCGTCGCAGACGCAAGAAACGATCAGAATGACCAGTAAAACTAAAACAGCACATAAAACCTATACAATTTTTTTTATGACTTATTTTCTCTGTGAAATAGGTCAACTGAATTAAAAATCTGTAGGGGTGTCTGAGTTGTATTATCCACATAGTCTTTAAGGTCGTCGGTAAGTATAATATGTGCCCCAGGTACTTAAAATTATTTACTCGCCTTGTACTCAAGCCATTCAGAGTAAAACTTGGTACAGAGTCGGGATATACAACGTACGGTATACATACACGGAGAGAAAAATCTTAGAAAAATCACTGTGCTGTCTCATAATCTGAGTGCATTTGAGTGGTAATGGAAAAGTTACCATGCTGGCACAGTAAAAATTCTTATGCTGTACAGTAAAATTTATTGGACAAATAGTGAATTTTTCCCAATCTCACTCAGAAAATTTCCTGTAGATGTCACTTGCACTCACTTTACAGTGACGAGCACAGTAATTCTTCTAAGAATTTTCTCTCCGTGTACATCACATATTAGCTGTGGTGATATTCAAAACTAAGTTATGTAAGAAAATTAGATAATCTAAAACCTAACACCCAAAATTTGATGAACCCCATAACTCCATTAAACAATCAAAACCGACCATGGGAGAGTAAGGTCATGAAACTACAAACATTCAGATGCAAATGATACTAATCCGTGATGGCGGTGAAAAACAATGGAAGCCCGACCCGAGGTTGAAAGTGACGCATTTTGGGCATTTACAAAAGGTCATTATTATGGTAACTGGCCTTAGTTTTGATGTGGATTAAATAAAGTAGCTTGTGATGGGTAAATTGGGTGGTGATGTATTTCCCGAATGCATTATAGTACTGCTGTCAAAACCACGATCAACTCCGCGAGATATACAGACGCCAGCACATCAAGCTACCCGAAACTGTCAAATTTTCCCAATCAACCTTAAATCTAATACTTTAGCGATAAATTTGAAAATCTTATAAAATAAATTTGACTGACTGTAGTAACTTGATGTGTTGGCGTCTGTATTTTTGAGTCTGGTTACCGCGACGAAACTTCTCCTAATCCTTATTTATTCATGTAAAAGTTAGTGAAGATGGAAGTAGAAACTCAATCAGGCATAAACGGTAAAACGGATTTGATGCGCACACAGATATAATACCATGTCTTTGATAAATATATTGTAGAATAATTATATCTGGATACGTTATAAAGTTCCCCTAGGATATGAGTGAATCTGCAGACAAGAGACAACCTAGTATCGTAAGAGATTTTGATTTTTGAAAGCGTAACCTGCAAGGCCTGTCAGAAAGAAAAAAGTGTTTTAGGATTTCTGTTGCTAAAATCTTTCTGTTCATTGCTAATTTGCACAGCCATCTCCTCACTCCGAAGAGGAAATCGTTGTGTTACTGTTAGCCTGGATCATCCCACTGCTGGGCAAAGACCTCTCTCCATCACTTCCAGCTCTTTCCATCCACAGCTAATGTAGACAACTGCAGTGCGATTCTGTAACCATCTCACCGTGAAAACTTAGGTGAAGTGAGCGTGGAGTGAGCTGTCAGTGTCATCCCACCTGATACTAGGGATTGACCAAGCATACATTTACAATCGTAATTAATAATTTTATGCTAATTCTATTGATTATTTTATATAATCTCAACGCTATTATTTTTTTTGTCAGAACATTACTATTTTTTGTGGTTTTAAAATAAAATAGCAAAACAGAAACTCCGTCAGAATCTGAATGTTGTTTTTTTTTTTATTTTTCTTAGACTAGTCCTGACGGGTCGGCGTGATCACTTCAACCGATTAACGAGATTTCGTGAATCGGGTGAAGTGATCACGCCACAAAAACTACGTGGGATTAAACGTGGGTTTTGACAACTAAAATACTTGCTTTGAAATTATATAAAATTACTGCTACTGAGAAATTCCTGATGCAAAAACCCAATAACGCTTTGCCCAACCTGGGAATCGAGCCCAGGACGTCATGCTCAGTAAAAGTACTTGCGACCAGAAGACCAAGGAAGCAGTGCAGAGCAATAACATTAGTTTGGCTTTGGCAAGTTGAAATTTTCACATTTATATCAACGAAATCATTTATACGAGTATTTGTTATCATGATAACAAACTATTTTTCATCAACGTGATTTTCTACGGTGGTATGCCGTTAGTTCTTCTGCTAGTGCTCGTATCGATAAACGAAGATCAGTTTCGATGAGTTGCCGTAATCGTTCTGTGTCAGTCTGAACTACAGCGCCGGGGTGAGGTGAATCTTTTAAACTGTGGTCTCCCATGTTGAATTTATCAAACCAATTTTTAGCTATGCGATAAGTGACCGTAGAATCTCCCATCGATTTACATATGTTTCTTGCCGCATCCGCTGCTGAATGTCCCAATCGATCGGTATTCGTGAAGTAACAACAGTCTGATTTGTTCTCTTAAAAGATCCATTAATTCGATGTGTATGCCTTCGATGTTGGAAGCGTTATAAAACGTGGCAGGAATTTTCGTCCATTTTTATACTTTCATCAAAGAAAATTTCACGAACATTCAATGAACACATAAGAAAATTCTAGATAATTCTGAAAAATTCTGCTTGCCAACCTAATAATATCAATTAACAAAAAAAAACAACTAAAATAAATACAGGATGGATTTAAAACATGATCGATTAACATTAAAAAAAAGTTTTTGAAATAGTTGCCCATTTTGCTGCTGATTTTTTTCAAAATCTGTGTATACCAATCAAAATTTCTCAAAGAGAAGTCTCCTAAGATCGATATCGTGTAGGTGGAATTAAGGTGGAATTTACTGCCACATAAAAAAAAATACACCCTGCGTACTTAGCTGCAATAAAGAGTATCAACAACGTAATAAAAGAGAAAATAGTTAAACTGCAATATGACATTGACATTACCCATACCAAAACGGAAAAAGACCGTAAAGATAATGCCCAAATTCCGTGAACCCACATCATAATGGTGTTCAAACCATGTCGTGCCCACATAGATGTGTAGCCGCCATTATGATCAGATGAAGGCTAACCGTATTATGTCATTTGAAGCTTTTTGTGGTGGTTTAAGTGGCACATCCTTTGGGCAATTAAGTGTTATGCTTGTGGGGTTATGCTTAGGTAATAACTTGTTTATTTAGTTTCCTTCGATGGTCCTAGTTTAACATTTGTGACTTCAAGTGACAGCTATGTAAACAGAACCCAGCATTGCACAAATATGTTAGCGGTCACGCCCTTTATACCTGGAGGCTTTTATTTAATTTTTATTTATTAATTTACTAGCGACCCGCCCCGGCTTCGCACGGGTGCAATGGAGAAACACTGATAATTTTAGAGCCATTATTTCTCGTAAAAAGTATAGGATAAAAAATGGTTACTGTGGGTTATCCCTAAGAGATAGACATATACCATTGCGGACTTTTTTGTAGACCTTTTTAAGGTGTACAATACTGTAGTATATTATTTTGATCTATCTCGACGGGTTCCGCCAGCGTTTACAATGTTAGCGCAAAAAAATGTGTTTATTTACGACATCACATTAGAAACCTCTAAAATTATCAGTGTTTCTCTACTATATTATGCATGTATTATACATATAAACCTTCCTCTTGAATTACTCTATCTATTAAAAAAAACCGCATCAAAATCCGTTGAGTGGTTTTAAAGATCTAAGCATATATAGGGACAGACAGACAGGGAAGCGACTTTGTTTTATACTATGTAGTGATGCTTGAGTACGTATATTTTTTTATTGTATTTCTTGGTATATTGGCGTTGCTAGCTGACATATGGCAAATAATTTAATTTAGTGTCCTGTGTCTTGTAATGTTAATTACTTTGCATACCTTGTATTGTAAGTATTTTCTAACTGAACAGACAGCTGTGCTGCTGGGGAGTTTGTTGCGCCACTTCTTCTCCCCAGCGAAAGCACTAGGAAGTGATGAAGGGCGGGCGTTTTGGGGGACTGTCTTTTGTAATTTTGACGTTCGAAAAGTGCTGATTCTCAGCCTAGTTTGAATAAATGACTATTGATTTTGATTTTTGATTTTGGTAGATAAGAGTTTGCGTGGACGTTGTTTTTGATGAAGTGAGAAGAGGTTTGTGTCACGTTTGAAGGATAGTTGTTACTGACGATTTTAGGCTCCAACACCAAAATTTGGCCTGCCAAAGTGTTGCTTACTTAAATGATAAATAAGTGATAAATGATTTATTTTCTGTAAGTAGGTTTGTACCAAACACTTTTACATGACATTCATATTTTTTTTTAAACTAGATGAGTTCGGCGTTTCCTATCTGACTACTCTGAGAAGAAAGGCAGAAACAAACTCAGAGGTCGCAGTCTCTTTTAAAGTCCAGACATAATCTTGGTCAGATCATGTAAAGACCATGTAGATTGGTGTTTGAAATGGTCTTTTGTGTAAAGAACCACACAGATTGAGCGGACCTGTCCAGTCAGTGCACGCATTTGTCAAAAATCGTGCAGCTCAACTCAGAACTTGAGGAGCCTTACGATTCGACGAACAATACCAATGAAAGGACATTTGGGTAGGTCGCATAAATTACTGAAACTGCCAGATCATGATTAAAACTAACTAAGAAGGAAAACAGAAAAAAGAAATGACCCACATAGTCTTCACATTAAATACAACATAACTTAAAACCTTATGTATATGTATAAATAAATATTGTTTTAAGTAATTTAATAAAATTATTTTTATTACTTATTGTTATTCAGAGGGGCCCGTGGCTAAATAATAACAGCCGCACAGGTCGATCGATCAGGTTAAGCTACGCTTGCCGCGGTTGTTCTGTGGATGGGTGACCATCTTTACATACTGAGACCCCTACATGCCTCGGAAAGCACGTTAAGCCGTTGGTCCCGGCTGTCATTCGTGGATCTTTGACAGTCGTTACGGGTCGTCAGTAGCCCGAAAGTCTGATAACCAGTCTTACCAAGGGGTATCGTATTACCCAGTAACGGGTTGTGGAGGTCAGATAGGCAGTCGCTCCGGTTAGACTGGAAGCCGACCCCAACATAGTTTGGAAAAGGCTAGGCAGATGATGACTGGTGGTATAGCTAGAAAAAAAAAAGTGTCCATAACAAGCTTTTCTACTGTGTTTTTATTAAGTACTTGCTACATTAGCGGGATTCAGTGTTTTGTTACGGAATTTGGCAAGACTATAATAACTAGCCTCGATAAATTCTGCAGCTTCCACGACTATACAGGGTGAAATTGAAAACATGCGACAAATCGAAATGGAAGATTGTACTCATCATTATGAACAACTTTTACCATGGGACCAAACCTGAAATTGAAAAAAAAAAATCAGCTGTTCCCTACATTTTGACGAGTTATGCGAACATAAATGTAGGGAACAGCTGATTTTTTTTCGCGATTTCAGGTTTTATCTCATAGTAAAAGTTGTTCACAATGATGAGTACAATCTCTCATTTCGATTTGTCGCATGTTTTCAATTTCAACCTGTATAATATTCAGTTTTAGATTGACGGTCTGATGTGACACTTTACCCTTATTTTTCTCCTCTCCAGTCACACTTTACTCTTATTATTCCTTTTTTTTTCCTTATTTTTCCTCTCCAATCAGCATGAGCTCCAGTCCCCCAAAGTGCGCCAGACGTATCTCAGAATAGTTTCACATGGTGGCTCCTATTTAAACGCATTCAATTTTCCGCTTATATCCCGAAGGTCTTCTACATAGTTATGTTGTATATCATCTCATGTCCGGCCGATACCTTAAGTTTTTACTCAATAATGGCACATAATGGAAGGTCTAAACAATTTGCCCAGGCCTACCGTTTGCAATTTACTATGGGGGCGTGGAACAAGTTATAAGCAAAGTAATAAAAATTGAGACTCATTTATTCAAAACCAGCAGTGCCCCGCGGTTTCACCCGCATAAGTTTCGATCCCGTGGGAGTATCGGGATGAAAAGTATTCTATGTGTTAATCATGATTATAAACTATCTGTGTGACAAATTTCATCAATATTGGTCCAGCCGTTTGAGCGTGAAGAAGTAACAAACATACAAACACACACACACACTCACAAACTTTCGCCTGATACAGCTTCGCTCGATACAGCCTGGTGACAGACGGACGGACGGACAGCGGAGCGGGAGTAATAGGGTTCCTTTTTACCCTTTGGGTACGGAACCCTAAAAGTACCAATTATTTATTTTATGGTGGTATACCCAAAATAATAATAATAATAATAATATATTTATTCAAAAAATTATAAGGCATGAAAATTAGTACAGTTTTGCTTAAATAAAAATTGTATTGCTAAGACTTACGTGCCTGAACTAGGTAATCCTGTGTTTCAGGCGAGAAGAGCTAAACTAGTCTTTTAAAATTAATAAATAAACAAAAGTTGAAAATGGACAAATAATTAAATGTTGAGTAGCTTAAGTCTTACTATCTATATTTGGTAAATATTTAACATAGGTGAAGCCCAGTTGAAGGAGCTGTTATATTGCGACTTTTAGGGTTGGACCTCATCTGGCAGCACGGAATCGCATTTGTTCCGCCTGTGCTACCACGTGCTGCAGTATGCTGCCGCATGCAAACGCGCGCTTTCGCATTCCGCAGACAAAAAAGGCGATCGCACGCGTCAGCATGCTGCAGCATGGGTGGCATACTGCCGCGTTCTTTCATGATCAGTTTAGTTTCAAGCGCGAGATGGATAGGACCACGGAAGAGAGAGCAGTGATTCTAGCGCTAAAACTATCAAATTTTCGTCAGTCATTGTTATTTCCATCCGTACGGCATGAATGAACAGGCTGCACTGAGCTCAGAGCGGCCGCGTGCGCCATTGTACGATAGAGTGAGACAGCATGCGATAGCAAGTGATCGGCGTGAAAGGATGCGTTAGCATGCTATCGCGCGCTTCAGCGTTCCGGAGTCTCCCTGCCGACCATTGCATTTTGTCCGTGATGCCGATCGCCTCGAGGATTCCGCCGCGTGCTATCGCATTATGCTTTCTGTCTCGGTCTAGCAAATGGCAGTTCTAAGCGACAGAAGGAGAAAGGGCGACGGAAAAAGCGATTCCGTGCTGCCAGATGAGGTCCAACCCTTATCCTTACGATTCCTCTCTATCTACAAACTCACTTTCTTTACCGCCAAGCCATAGCGTGTCATTTTTGTTGGGTACCACTGCAATTATAGGAACCCGTTCAAAGTGTTCAACTTTGTCTGAAACGTTTGCTACGTGGAATGCTTTTGATGCTGTAGGTATGAGTAGGGAGATCATTTACCATTGTTGTGTCACGGGGCGGTGGGCCGTCAGACTTGAAACTCCTTCAAACAGTCGCTTCATCTTTCGTTTTAAGGCAAACCTGACTAGATAGAGATCAGATATCAAGATTCTTTGAATCATTGTGTACAAAACTTATTGTTAATGTTATATCATACAGCCATTTGAGGTGGCCTTCGCCATTGTCTTTTGTTTTAAAAATCTATAAAAAATTAACAAGTCTGCATATAAAATTTGGATGGAATTATTTTCATAGTGGGTTGAGAAAAGAATATGGCCTGTGTGTGAGATGTCTCTGTGCCATTAGGTTCTAACGGATGTGTAGAGAAGTTTACCATCGGTTTTTGGACATTGATTTGCCGTAAAACTGGATGCTGTGTTCTTTAGTTGGTTGGCAGGTATTTATTGTCCTTTGGTTAGCCCATGTCCTTGTTATCAATGCATCAGCATTGTTATACTTCGATGGTCTATAAAAAATGTAACCAATGTAACTGATGATTCTTAACACATTTGAGATACTGTCAAAACATGTTCATCATCTGCCTAGCCTTTTCCCAACTATGTTGGGGTCGGCTTCCAGTCTCACCGGATGCAGCTGAATACCAGTATTTTACATGGAGCGACTGCCTATCTGACCTCCACAATCCAGTTACTGGGTAATACGATACCCCTAGGTAAGACTGGTTGTCAGATTTTCGGGGTTCTGACTACCCGTAACGACTGTCAAAGATCTATGAATGACAGCCGGGACCAACGGCTTAACGTGCTTTCCGAGGCACGGAGGGGTCTCGGTATGTAAAGATGGTCACCCATCCACAGGCCAACCGCGGCAAGCGTAGCTTAACCTGATCGATCGGCCTGTGCGGCTGTTATTATTTAGCCACGGGCCCCTCTGTCAAAACAGGTTGTCATACGTAAATATCTATCTTTAACCCTATAAAGGGCCAAAATATGCAACCCTTTATAGGACAGAAGATCCTTGTATGTTAAAAATAGAACACTGGGATATTAAAACTAATATTTATTGAAAGTTTTTGACATACTTTTTTTTTTACTTAAAATAATATGGTGTCTACATTTTGAACACTGCCCCTTCTCATGTTTGAAATTGTGCAAAACATGGTGCAATGGATATAATGGTACTTTACATTTGACACTATTTTGCTCTTTTTTTCAAGAGCTTTACTGCTGCATTTCTCTAACGTTTAGTTTAGCCGCGAAAATTCAAAATGTATGGTGTCCAATATATGGACAAATCCCCATAAAGGGTTAACAGTCTTTATTGTAGTGGGAAGTCTGATATTCGCCAATCTATTCTGAAAAAATAGCACCGTGCAAACTAAGGTGAAGTGAGCTCAAGTCAATAGTGTCAATACCTAGCATTAGGCAGAATGACAAACTTAAAACGGACACACATACAGATCCACATATGAATTATACTGATAAGTAAAGTTTCTGCTGTGCCCAACAGGGTTCATATTGATCTTATTAAATAAGATATCATCTAAGTATAGACACCAGCACATCAAGCTACTACAATCTGTCAAATTTCTTTAATAGATTTTCAACTTTATAGCTAAAGGATAAGACTCAAGGTTGATTGGGAAAATTTGACAGCTTCGGGTAGCTTGATTTGCTGGCGTCTGTACTTACACGTTGTGGAATGCTTATTAGAATAAATGATTGCAAAATGGCGCCGATTTCCTTCTTCACAAACTAAACTAAATTTAAGTTCAGTGCATCTTTTCTTTCTATTTCAATATGAAAAGGACAGAAGATAAATATTAGTTTAGTCCTGTCAAATCAGTCAGCAATTTAACAGGACTAAATTAATATTTATCTTCTGTCCTTTTCTTAATGAAATAGAAAGAAAAAGATGCTCTGTAGTTAAATTTAGTTTAGTTTGTGAAGAAGGTAATCGGCGCCATTGAACATCAGTGTTGCCCAGTTGACTTAGTTCAGAACCAAACATATCAGATGGCAGCCATTCTATCTAAAAACAGAAACTAGACATTTAGCCTCATTTATTTACCCAACCGCAAGGGAAGAGGGAGCTCTACCCTGCCAGAGGAAAATATCCTTTTTCTTCCCGTTATACAACGTGTAACGTTAAATGCGCAAAACCTCAGACACCCCTACTGATTTTTAATTCAATTGACCTATTTCAGAGAGAAAATAAGTCATTAAAAAAAATGTAAAGGTTTTATGTGCTGTTTTAGTTTTACTGGCCATTCTGATCGTTTCTTGCGTCTGCGACGACGCTTTGTCGAGCGAGGAGTCGTCACCGGGCCGCCGCCCCGCGTTGACATTGGGTTGCTTGACCTATTAATAAATAGACACGGCAACGTTTGTAATGAAGATTTTTTGAAAAATGTGACCTATATTAAAAAGTGGTTCAATTAATTCTGCTCGTTATTCTGATCAAACTATTTTCAGGTTTTGCGCATTTAACGTTACACGTTGTATAGACCTATACTGTTGAGTTCTACAGCCCTTCAACCTATTAATTTTGTAAAATCTTTCCGTCAAAACTTATGTGAAATGAACTTAACTCTTCAAGCTCATCTCTCTTCACGACACTCTTCAAGCTTTTAAGCTCAGAGAACAGTGGTGGCCCAGTGGTAACGGCCGCTACTTGGGAGTTATAGATCGTAGGTTCGAATCTTGTCAGGCGCTTTGAAAGAAAAGAAAGAAAGAAAGAAAATACATTTGTTTAGCACAGACTGTAAGACACACAGTACACCTGAGACATACATCAGATAAAAAACAAATAAAAATCAAATAACAAAGTGTAAAGTCCGATGTGAGAAATTAAACTGGAAAGTGTGCCTCACGGCTGCGCCAAAAAGGATTTAGTTTGTCTAAAATATTTCATCACCACTGCGCTCAAAACGGTGAAGGGAAAATATGGTGAGGTAACCTGAGTGTCCTAGAACCAAAAAATCGAAGAGATATGACATCTAGCCACCCACACTGATTGCCCATTCGTTCTTACTGAGAGGGGAGGTCTATGTCCCATTAGTGGGGATATTATAGGGTGATTATGCTTCAAGTTCACTTTACACATGTATTCACGATGAGCTTTTTATCTGGTACTAGGGATTGACACTACTGTCAGCTATCAACTCCGCCTATCACAGCTCACTTCACTGCGCACTTCACTGCTGGACGTAGGTCTCTCTCAGACTGCGCCACAAGCCACAACACAATAATACTCGTAATATAATAATAATATTCCACAACTTTCACACAACGCCATCTAGTCCCAAACTAAGCAGAGCTTGTGCTATGAGTACTAGACAACTAATAAAGATACATATATAGGGTGACTGGTAATTAGTGACCGATACTTAAACACATGATTCTACTCATGACAACAAACAACTTTTACTGTCGGACCAAATGAGAAATCGCGAAAAAAAAAATCAGCTGTTCCCTACATTTATGTTCGTACGAGTCGTCAAAATGTAGGGAACAGCCGATTTTTTTTCGTCATTTCACTTTTTGTCCCATTATAAAACTTTTTTGTTGTCATGAGTAGAATCATGTGTTTAAGTATCGGTCACTAATTACCAGTCACCCTATATATTTCTAAATACATACATATTATACATCAATTACACCCAGACAAAGAACAAATGATCGTGCTCATCACACAAACATTTTTCCTAGGTGGGAATCGAACCCACGACCTTGGGCATAGCAGTCAGGGCCACTGACCACTAGACCAACAGGCCTGTCAAAAACACAGTGCGCCACTGACAGCTAGTGAGCTGTCAATAGTGTAAATCCATAACATAACAGAACACACTTCAAGTTCACTCCACCTAAGTGTTGGCAGACTTTACTAAAAATAAACAAAACGGAATCGCTCGATCTAAATTACAAGTTGGTAATTCACAAAAATTCTACAGAATGATGTAAGAGTGCAGCGTTATCATTTATCTTGTGCATTGTGCTGAAGCCTTGGCTTTCGGCGGTACAATGATAGGAAGACGTGGTCTGAAGTGGCAAGGGTAGGTACTATTTACTATTTTTTTATTCTAATGGCTTTGTTAACGCACACGTTAACACCTCCGATACACACATGCATCATCAAGCAGAGGGGAGCGGGCGGCGTGGTAGCGCGGCGCCTCGACGACGGCTCGCGCGCCCTCCAGACACTCCTTAAAGGCCCGGCGCCCATTATCGGCATCGGCAAGGAAAAGGATCCTTCGGCATCCTACATGCAAGCGCACACTATCGGCAATTATGCTTTGGCATGCTGCAACGTTCTTAGGGATGACGAGGCGTCCTTAAGGATGCCGCACCGTCCTGTAGCTTGCCGAAGCGTCTCAATATCGTATTTCTCAAACTATCCCCCGAGTGTTGCCTCGGCGCCGGCTGCGTACCGAAGGTTGCCGAAGGATGCCGAAGCATCCCGAAGCATTCTCAAGGCTGCCGATACACCAGCCTCAAGCATACCGAAGCGGTATTTTTGTTATTACGACCACATATCACGGAAATTTCTACTTTATTGCCATTATGTTATAGTATATTGCTATTTGCCACCTAAAATCCTCAGTCGTACCGATGCCGATAATGGGCGCCGGGCCAAACGCGACCACGATCGCATGATGGTAACAATAGCGTTCCAGAAATAAAAAAAAATAAAATATTGAAAGCAGTTATTTTTTGGTATCATTTTTATGCCTTTAGATTCTGATAGATCTTATTCAATTGAATTTTTTGTCGTATGTCATCAAAGTTCAAGTCAAATCGTCGAAACAAATCGGATAAATCAGGTATCAGGTATAAGCCCCGGATACACTAGGGAACATTTTGTCCCGCAACATGACGCGCAACACAAAATATACGTGACGCTGCAACGTTGGATAGTGTCCCGCAACATGACCCGCAACATTTTACGTGACGCGGGACATGTTTCTTGTTCCCGCTCCGAGAGCGAGCGCACGGCGCGACATTCTCTCGGGACATTCACGTAGTTGCCGAGCGCCATGTTCCGCAACATGTTGCTCCATTTGTCCCCTAGTGTATCCGTGGCTATAGGTTTTCATTTCTAGAATCACATGGAAGCCTAATCAAGTTGAAATCATGCCACAAACACAAAGGATTCGGTTCGTTTTTGACTTTTTGATACATACTTATTTTGGATAATGGCCGACATTCGTGATTCACCGCTGTCATTCGAGGTTCTTTGACAGTTGTTACGAGTAGTAAGGAGCCCGACAGTCTGACAACCAGTCTTAACGAGGGGTATCGTATTACCCAGTAACTGGGTTGTGGAGGTCAAGTAGGCAGTTGCTCCATGTAAAATACTGGTATTCAGCTGCATCCGGTTGGACTGGATGCCGACCACAACTTATTTGGGAAAAGGCTCGGCAGATGATGACTTATTTTGGGTAATAATAGTGACATTCTTCTGAAAGGTTAAGTGATAAGTGCTCGCAATCAGCGTGGGTCTACGAGCCAGATATATGAACGCAAAAGAAGAATTTCTGAAGATTTTTTTTTTTTTTGAAGGTGCGTTATGGCTTCTGCCTACTTCTATGAGAAAAATCTTGAGTTTATGTATGCATACATAGGTACATAGTTACCTATGTATGATAGCTGACATTTATTTATTTATTTATCCTCACACTGGAACGCCATTCAGCAATTACACCAACGGAGCAAAAAAATCACTTCATGTGCTGGTTTCCATCCATTCTGTGGATGGAATGCGGTGGACATCAAACGGGCGGCGAGGGATCACGCGCGAAATTTCTCCATAGCCCCATCACTTCTTCATATTACGCACATTCTTTCTGAATTTTTGAAACACAATGAATTTTCCAAAATAAATACATTATAATTGAAAAAACGGAGAATTTTAAGGTGTCATCGTGACATGAGATTTATCATGGGGTTTTCCGGTAAAGAACTAAGAGATGCCATAGTCAAACGAACAAATTGTTTATTAAGACTATTGTCTATAGTAACCAGCAAGGATGAATGTTTTAAAAGCTTAGTCTCATTGTTTAAAGAAAAAAAAAAGCAGTGAAGTTTACTCTTAAAACTTTGTCATGGTTCCGTAACAGTAAATTTTTACATACTTGTGGGGGGTCCGTGGCTAAATAATAACAGTCACACATGCCGATCGATCAGGTTAAGCTACGCTTCCCACAATCGCTCCGTGGATGGGTGACCATCTTTACATACCGACACCCCTCCATGCCTCGGAAAGCACGTTAAGCCGTTAGTCCCGACTGTCATTCGTGGATCTTTGACAGCCGTTACGGGTAGTCAGAAGGCAGAAAGTCTGACCATCAGTCTTACCAAGGAGTATCATACTACCCAGTAACTGGGTTTTGGAGGTCAGATAGGCAGTCGTTGCTACTGGTATTCAGCTGCATCTGGTTAGACTGGAAACCGACCCCAACATAGTTGAGAAAAGGCTAGGCAGATGATGAGCGTTATAATATCATTATGATTTCATACATATGTTGTAGACTGATAGAGAATTAGTTACAATGCGATGGAGTGATACACAGTCACACAGCTCACGCAACGATGGAGATTTTGAAATACTTATTTTGAGGCCGTTTGATCTCCCGTTTTGGCGATTTGAACTGCTCGGTCAGATGACTAGATCTGACGGCGCCAGACTTCTTACTTTGTGGGTTTTTGAAATTTCGCGTTTACCACAACAAACAGCTAACTTTGCGAGTCTTGAAAGCCAACATTGAAGAAGAAATCACCAATTTGGAGGATGTTTTGCGAGCAACAAATTCAAAAAACGAAAACAAATGTGCATCAACTCAGGAGTTGGCCGTTTGACCGACATCATTTATTCGACTTAATATCATATGATATTTAAAAAAAAATAGGTGAAAAATGTATATTTTACACTATTAAATAAACTTTCCGTGAAAAAAGAACCCATTTTTTTTCATTTCTAACCATGACAAATCACATTATGACATTATTTTTGCACCACCTTGTGTAAATTAATGTACAGACGCCAACAGATCAAGCTACAACAATCTGTCAAATTTCTTTATTACATTTTCAACTTTATCGCTATAGCATTAGGTTCATAGTTGATTGGCAAAATTTTACAGTTTCGGGTATCTTGATGTGCTGGCGTATGTACCTTGACAATTGTACCTAATAATGATGTCATACATTCAGCATGTTTTTTTACCGTCTCCAAATTTTTACAGGATGATCCATGAATATGAACAACTTTCACCGTGGAACCAACTCTGAGATCACAAAAAAAAAATCAGCTGTTTCCTACATTTTGGTCAAGTAGGTAGGTATTGAACTTTTGTGTTAAAAAACATCTGATTTTGATTTCGTGATTTCAGAGTTAGTCCCATAGTGAAAGTTGTTCATAGTCATGAGTGGAACACTCTGAAAAAATTTTGAGCCTGTAAAAAAACATCCAGTATAAAACAAACTCATCCCTTCTTCCCATGCGGGTAGAGAGAAACTACAGACCACCAACTCCTAGTCTGCTACGCTCCTTTTGCTTCGTTTACGTTGAATACATTCGACTGGACAGCGGTGCGATTCTGTAACCATCTCACCGTGAAAGTTTGGGTGAAGTGAGCGTGGAGTGAGAGAGCTGTCATTCGCTAGGGATTAACACTATTAAGTGCTCACTTCAATTATGATTTCACGGTGAGATTTTTACAGAATCGACCGGCTATATACATATATAGGCGGGATTATTTTAAGAATGCTTACAGTCTGACCTTAGTCTCAATCTATTAAAAATACCTGCAATTTCCCGGCATTTTTGACAAGTTTTTGACATTGATTGTCGCTGAGATGAGATTGCCACTAGATTTTGAACGTTTTTAATTGCCTTCTGGTTATACACGCATTATGTCGTGTTTTTCAATAAATTGATATGTCTGATCTCGTTAGTATTCAAAAAAACCTTCACTATTTCATTAATTAGCTAAAGCGTGACCTTTTTACAGCACATCGTTTTTCTATCTTCCCCACGGAACCCTAACAAATAAATTGCTTTTAAAACGTCAGTACATTAGAACAGTCTTTACCGGATACCCACAATTTGTTGAATTACACGGAAGACTTTGGTTTTGACGGCTGAGTTCTGACGTTTTTTTCCAGGCTTCATCTTGGATTAGCATTTTCTTTGTCACTACGGAGAATGACAGAAGTATTTGAATCTAAAATTTTAATTGTTTAGTAGACATTAGGGGGGGGCCCGTGGCTAAATAATAACAGCCGCACAGGCTGATCGATCAGGTTAAGCTACGCTTACCGCGGTTGGTCTGTGGATGGGTGACCATCTTTACATACTGAGACCCCTCCGTGCCTCGGAAAGCACGTTAAGCCGTTGGTCCCGGCTGTCATTCGTAGATCTTTGACAGTCGTTACGGGTAGTCAGAAGCCCGAAAGTCTGACAACCGGGTATCGTATCACCCAGTAACTGGGTTGTGGAGGTCAGATAGGCAGTCGTTCCATGTAAAATACTACCAGTATTTTTTTATCACGCCTTGTTTCTCTTAAGGGTTAGGTAGAGGTATCCTACACCTACACCCTAGATAACCTACACCCATATTTCTCGAATTATGTTTAAGTTTCTAAGGCTTTATTATTTTAATGATGAATTATTTTTGTGGCTGTATAAATCGAAATCTTATGCTAATGAAAACTAATCATCTGCTTTCCAAAAAAAAAAAAAAAGTTCAAAAATTCACAATAACTGGCGTGCATTAATTTATGAAACCATTATAAAAACACCATGATATTATGTTAAACATTCTCATGGCAGGTACAATGGTAGGATATATTAGGCTTTTTGCCTCAAATAATCCTTTTTTAGAGACAATAGGCTGGCTGCCAAACTTATCAGATGTAATGAACGCGACGTTGGGTTTTTATGGACATGACTTTTGAATATAAATAATTGTTGCAAAATAATCTGACTTCACAAATACATGAAAAAAATCCGGCCAAGTGCGAGACGGTCTGTAAAAACTTCTACTGGCTAGCTATTATGGTCCACAGGTTTGGTATGACAGACAACCGGATAGACACACAGACAGACAGTGCCTGGCGTAGACTTAGTATGAGGTTGACATCCTTTACTTAAAAGCAACCCTAATAAATAAGTAGTTTTAGTTTTAAACGAAATCCAAACCAAATGAATGTTTCGTTGATTGTTGCCCAATAACGCTAAAACGCCTTATCGGAATTGAATAAAATGGTAATTGAGGTTAACGAGCCCGCTATAAGTAGATCTTGTATGGGCCACTCAATGATGCAAGCCCTAAAACAAAAAGATAAAGACAACTATACTTACAAGTGATTATGAAAAATTATAGATTACCTAGCCAGGGGTTTTCGGTGCAATGTAGGCATCATGATCATATCGCACCTACGGTGCAAAAACGATACTTATGCAAATGATGTAATATTTCAGGAGAAGCGTTTGAAAATTCGACATCCTATTATAATATATAGTTCTTCTTGACTAAAGAAATTAACTGGTAATATTTAAACTACAACTTTGAACTTCATATTAAAGTTAAAGCGAACATCTCACAATTTTGTAATAAAATAATAGAAACGACAATCTTCCCAAATTGCATAAGTGACGTTTTTGCAACTTAGGTGCGATATATACTCGTACCTACGTTATTTTCAAAATGATAACGTCGTCTTAAGAATTAAGATTTTTTCTCTGGTCATCATTCTATCAACACCTACCCATAGGGCTATACACTATAGAGCTTCGTCTAACTCTAACAACGTTGTTAAACCATCCCATTGTTTACCCAAAGGTCTTATCCACACAATTCTATCCTCAATTTTCCATTCACATATAAGCTTATAGCAGACAATGCCCCTGTTCAGTTGCACTATGTTACGCGGCGCGATCTCATTGACCCATAAACAAACATTCATGCATATTTTAAAACAAAAACTCGTTAATTTTCAACAATTATTCAATTAATAAAACGAATAGAAGTTGCTATTAAAATAATAACATCATAAAACAACAATCGAAACACAATGTTCTAATTTTAAAATTAGGGTGTTATTAAATTTTGAATTAGTTCGAAATAAAGTGTATAAGTTAAATTGAATAAAATAAAATTACGTTGTTTATTCAATTGATAACAATTATGAATTATTGTGTTAAAAGTGTAGTGTGTAAAAGTGCACTTATTGGATTTATTGGATGATGCAAATGAAAAAGTGCTGTGAAAATGAATTTGTGGACTACAATATTCTTGTTTTGTCATTTTGTGTGTGTTGCAATTGGATCCAGAGTTATACTCGTGGAGAACGCACCCAGTATGTATTTATTATAACTATCATATTATATACTGCTGAAGAGTTTGTTTGAACGCGATAATCTATGGAACGACCAGTCGGATTAGATGTTTTTAGGGTTCCGTACCCAAGGGTAAAACGGGACCCTATTACTAAGACTCCGCTGTCCGTCCGTCCGTCTGTCACCAGGCTGTATCTCACGAACCGCGATAGTTAGACAGTTGAAATTTTCACAGATGATGTATTCCTGTTGCCGCTATAACAACAAATACTAATAATCAGAACAAAATAAATATTTAAGGGGGCTCCCATACAACAAACACGATTTTTTTGTCGTTTTTAGGGTTCCGTACCCAAAGGATAAAACGGGACCCTATTGCTAAAACTTCGCTGTCCGTACGTCCCGTCCGTCCGTCCGTCAGTCACCAGGCTGTATCTCATGAACCGCGATAGTTATACAGTTGAAATTTTCAAAGATGATGTATTTCTGTTGCTGTATAACAGAAAATACAAAAAAACAGAATTAAATAAATATTTTAGTGGGGCTCCTATATAACAGACATGATTTTTTGCCGTTTTTATAGATAATGGTACGGAATGGTGCGAGAAGAAAAGCTAGTATTAAAATAAAATGTAATTTTGAACTTAGTTTCAACTTCGTTTTCTTGAAGCATTTTTCATTGTTAAATTTTCAGACCATCATATTATAATTGATCGCTGTTATTTTCGTTATAGTTTATTACATATTTGAGCATTTTTATCCTAAACTTAGGTATATTAGGTAATAGGTAATCAAATTCAAATTCAAATATTTTTATTTCGGAATTACATCCATATATTGTTAGTAGAAGTATAACTTAGCCTAATGTTAGTATTAAAATAAATTTACAATAATAAACAAGTAGTGTACCATTGAACTGTTCGTTCATTGTGTGTGTGTGGTGTCGCAACTCCACGTCAATGCGCGTAGTTTGCGTACTAACTTATATTATAGCACTGTTGGGAAAAGGTATGCCGAATATTTTTCCATTTTTCTTTGGCTGTACCAAATCCAATCAGTTACAAAACAAGCCCAAATCGTTACGCCAGCGTTTCTCAGGCCTGCCTCGGAGACGACGTCCGTCTTCAGGCGCATACTTAAGAGAGATTCCCTTCAAGTTTTCAATAATGTCACGGTTGTATTAAAAAAAAAAAAAAAAAATTGAAGCCGTAAAATCTCCGACTCCTAAGATACAGGTCTGCGTACCTAGTTTAGGAGCCCGGAAAACTGACAAGAATTTTAAACTTGGTAGTACAACCCACTGTTTCCGTGTACTATGTACTGTGTTGTTATTTTTCTCTTGATGTACTAATAAATTATTATTATTATTATTATTATAATAACTTATAGAGATGTTTAAACATTATAGAGGGGCCCGTGGCTAAATAATAACAGTCGCACAGGTCAATCGATCAGGTTAAGCTACGCTTGCCGCGTTTGGTCTGTGGATGGGTGAACATCTTTACATACCCGGACCTTTCCGTGCCTCGGAAAGTACGTTAAGCTGTTGGCCCCGGCTGTCATTCGTGGATATTTGACAGTCGTTACGGGTAGTCAGAAGCCCGAAGCCCGAAAGTTTGACAACCAGTCTTACCAACTGGGTTGTGGAGGTCAGATAGGCAATCGCTCCATGTAAAGTACTGGTATTCAGCTGCATCCGGTTAGACTGGAAGCCAACCCCGACATAGTTGGGAAAAGGCTAGGCAGATGATGATGATACTAGATGTTTAAAAATAGTACCTTTGTTCATATACTCGTATTCTGTGTTGCATTAGGCTAGTTCATGGCCTAAGCAGCGACAATCCTTTGTCGTGGCTTCGACATGCTCGGATGACGGTGATGTGAATTATTCTTAACACTGCCGGTCGATTCTGTAAAATCTCACCGTGAGAACTTGCGTAGAGTGAGCTGTCAGTGTCATCCCACTGATGCTAGGGATTGACCAAGCAAACATTTACAATCATAATCGAGATTTTAATAATATTTTTTATGCTAATTCTATTGATTATTTTATATAATTTTAAAACTAGTATTTTAGTTATCAAAACATTAATATTATGTGGGTTAGTAATAAGTAAATAGGAACTAGAAAGGAACTTAGAACAGGTAGGTAGGAACTTAGAATATGAATTTTGATGTTTTTTCTTTTTCTTCCTTGATTAGAACCCCACAAAATAGTAATGTTTTGACAATTAAAATACTAGCTTTGAAATTATATAAAATGATAAATGAAATTAGCATAAATATATTATTAAAATCTCGATTATGACTGTAAATGTATGCTTGGTCAACCCCTAGTATCAGGTGGGATGACACTGACAGCTCACTCCACGCTCACTTCACCTATGTTTTCACGGTGAGATGGTTACAGAATCGCACTGCATGTCAAAAGGCATTAAGACCTTTAAACATTCTAAGAATTACTGTAGTTAAGATTCGAAAGATTACGTCTTATGTAATTTTGCCTTATCTGTGGTAAATCTGCTGTCTTGATGTTATTATCATCATTAAAAAAAAAAAAAAAAAAACAACTGACTGCCCTGTTTGTCGAGTAGTCGCAAGTGCAACCACTGAACGGGGGTCCTGGGTTCAATTCCCAGGTATGGCAAAGTGTTATTGAGTTTTTCCATATAGTAATTTCTCAGTAACAGCCCTGTGTTTGGAAGTTGGCGGTGTGATATCGCCGTGCCTCGGAAAGCATGTAAGGCCGTTGGTCCTGCGCCTGATCTCTCCCCGGTAGTGTCGGATTGCCGTCCCATCGGACTATGAAAGTGAAGGAGGAGTGAGTATTATGCACAACTGTGTCTGCGCACACACTTGTGCACAATACTATGTCCAGTCTCCGCTGAGATTGGCCGTCATGCCTGACATTCGGTCTGTAGGACTTTGTTGTTATCGCAGCTAAGTATTCTCCCCTCAGTGCGATACTTCTCAGCTTATCGTGATTTGAACCTCCTTCCTTTCCCGTGTTAGTTACGTGTCTGCTTTCGGCATCTGAGATCTCCATTCAGATTCTTAATTATTCATACATGGCAAAATTGCTGACGTTTTTAATGTTAATATTTTAAATCATTCCTGCCGTGCGATTCTGTAACCATCTCACCATGAAAACTTGGGTGAAGTGAGCGTGGAGTGAGCTGTCATTCGCTAGGAATTAACACTATTAAGTGCTCACTTCACTTATGATTTCACGGTGAGATTTTTATTGAATCGACCGGCTGTTCGGTCTTTCAATGGGATCGAATTTTATTAAATCAATGTCATATGTCGTCTGAAACCTAGTTAATAAACATTATGGTGTTGACTATGATTTCAAATTTGATATCCAATCCGTCGTAGTAAGCATCCACCCCAAATGCATTGGCTTATCAGCAGACAGTAGTATACACGGAGAAAAAAAAACGGGAATAACAAAGGTAGTACAGCACGATGCGGCCTTAATCCTCGTGACACAATTACTACGTCATCGTCTTCGCATCGCTTAGTAGGAACCAGTGTCATAGGTAACAATAGGTAATTCTTTGCGTACGGCTGGAAAAATCAATTATTTGATCCACCCCAGCTCCTCAAGGAAGGCCAGCAACGACTTGATGTTACTGACCGTCTCACGTAGGGTACCTGGGTTACCGAAGTACTTTGCCCTGTACGTGGCGACCACCGGGCAGCTTAGAAGCACATGTGCCGCTGTCTCGTCATCCTCCATGCAGGCCCTGCACAGCGGACTGTCTGTTACTCCTATGACAAAGAGGTGCTTATTAAATGACCCGTGGCCAGTTAAAGTTGCAGTAACTGTACGCAGCTTTTGTTTAGTTAGATGGTGAACCTGTTTCGTGAGGCGGTCATCCATTGCGGGAAGTGCTTCCTTAGCCTGCCTGCACTCGCCTTGGTCTGTCCAACCAGTGCCATAATCATATCTATATATGAGAAAGAAGCCATAATCGTATGCAGTGCAATTTAAGCGCAGATCAGGGTATTTTTAATTGCAGCGCACCAGGTTCTAAATCGCTTGACACTTCACTTTTTGATAAATCATGATCTGCTAGAAGAATGTATGGTAAGTAACCCCCAAAATTAAGATAAAACCTACTTCTTTGACCAGTGATGACCCAGTGATAATGGCCCCGACTTACTTGTCGTGTGTTGTGGGTTCGAAGTTTCGAACTGCGGCAGGCACTTACTTTGCGGAATTTATTTCGTACGGTGAAGGAAGAGGAAACCGCCATCTTCTAGAGCCTAGAATTTAAACGACATGTGACATCTACCAACCCGCACTGGGCACTCGTGGTGGATTACAGCTCACTCCCCCCCACAGAGACGAGGCCTGTGTCCCAGCAGTGGGAACTTTATTGACTGATTACGCTATTACTAGGAAGTGGTGAAGGGCGGGCGTTTTGGGGGACTGTCTTTTGTAATTTTGACGTTCGAAAAGTGCTGATTCTCAGCTAAGTTTGAATAAATTACTTTTGATTTTGATTTTATTACGCTTATGATACTTCTGTGAATCCTCTTATTATCTCAGTAGGTCATATTTATTTATAATTCTGACTTAACGGATCTTCATCAAGGTCGCTATTCGCGTATTTTTTGTCAGTACGTTCTCAGGATTTATTGTTCCTTATGTAATTAAGTTTAACTAATGTCTTGTTTGGGTAGGTACTAATGTCCTGGGGTATGACGCAAGCTTTTGTCAGAATAATAATTCTACCATTAAATAAATAAATCAGTGCCTTTTGGGGTACTATAGAGATAGGGGAAGGGGGGGCATGATGGGGTCGCGAGGTAAGACGGGGTACCGCAAACATACAAGAAACTAGACGTTTGTGAATAGAAAGCAATAAACCAATAGGAAGCCTCATTCGACCAACGGTCAGTGAAAGAGAAACTGTGAGTGGGAGTGCACACGTCTTTTTTTTGCAAACGGAAAACTGTTTTAACGTCTCGTCGATCTAATTTTATGTAAGGTTACGTCATTATTTTAAGGTAATTATGATCACCCCATTTATGTATTTTTGATCTTTTTTTACTAGCAACTTACTGTGTTGTTTATTTCGATATGGTATGTTGTAACATTTAATTAGTGAAAGTTTATTTTTGTTCAAAGTTACCTTTTGAGGCATGATGGGGTATTGATAAAAATGAGCTGCAAAATTTGAAAAAACGGAAACATCCTACCCTAATGATCCTCGCCTCAAGGAATGCTAAAAACAAACAAAAGACCAAACACTCAGTCAAAACACAAAAGAGCAATGATGAAAATGCCTTTTGCTTATATTGTAATGATGTCAACCACATTTTTTGACATCGTCAGAACCTTGGGTAGGTGGCCAGCTCTGTAGACGTTGGGCTCACAATGCTTGTGCTGGCGTGGACAATGAAGGTCTGGAGGAAATGCACAAATGTTTGTTTTGTGCGAATAATTAGCCTTCCCCATCATGCCCCATAGTATGGGGCAAAATGGTTTTTCATAGTGTTCCTATTAATAATTAATTATTAAAAAATGTGATAAGTTCATTTTGCAAAGACTGTACAAAATTATAGTTAGATTAATGACATAACGTGCCATATATTAAAAAGAGGAATAAACATAGTGATTATGCTGTATTTTTGTTATTTCCCTTAGCTACCCCTTCCCCTACGAGGAACAGGGTACAAAGTTGCGTCCACCATAGAAAAGGGGTCTCCTGTCTGGTGGGCAACTGCCCGACGATTGATGTCGGGACGTTGCCTACCCAAATGTCCCTTCATTGGTATTAGTCGTCGACTCGTGAGGCTCCTCAAGTTCTGAGTTAAGCTGCACGATTTTTGACAAATGTGTGCACTGACTGGTCAGGTCCGCTCAATCTGTGTGGTTCTTTACTCAAAAGACCATTTCAGATATCAATCTACATGGTCTTCACATGATCTGACCAAGGTTATGTCTGGACTTTAAAAGAGACTGTGACCTCTGACTCTGAGTTTGTTTCGGCCTTTCTTCTCAGAGTAGTCATATAGGAAACGCCGACCTCATCTAGTTTAAAAAAATAAATATGATTGACATGTAAACGTTTGTACAAACCTACTTACAGAAAATAAATCATTTATCATTTGTGTATGCTATTTGCGCAGTAAATTCTGCTTACACTTTTTGATGATTTTTCGTGATGTCAGTATGATACGTAGTTCGAATGTGGCGGTGTAGATGCCGCCACAGTACCGTTGTTTGTAGCACTAGTTTGCAACTATGTTGGGGTTGGCTTCCAGTCATACCGGATACAGCTCTATACCTGTATTTTATATGGAGCGACTGCGTATCTGACCTCTATAACCCAGATAATGGGTGACACGATACCCCTTAGAAAGACTGGTTGTCAGCTGGCAGCGGTGGGATGACACTGACAGCTCATTTCTCGCAAGTTTTCACGGTGAGATTTTTACAGAATCGATGGTATATGTCTATCTCTTTGCGATAACCCACAATAACCATTTTTTATCCTATACTTTTTACGAGAAATAATGGCTCTAAAATTATCAGTGTTTCTCCATTGCACCCGTGCGAAGCCGGGGTGGGTCGCTAGTCTGAAATAAAGGGGCAATCCTCATAATTTCAAGAACGTTTAAGTCTGATGTCAGTCTCAATCTGTCAAAAGTACCGCTAATCTCCCTAAATTTTTGACAAGTATTTGACATTGATTGTCGCTGATATGATAGATCGCGAATAGATTTTGAACGTTTTTAATTAGGTACGGGATTTGGCCTTCTGATCTATCTGATTATATTTTTAGTAGTCGTATGTTCCCATAACAAATCTATATCCCATAACTCAAACATGCGTCTATATAAGATTTTCTAAAACATATAATGCTTTCCTCCCACAGCATGTTTCCGTCGCGTCTTAGCCGGCAAGCGAGCCCTGAGAAGTCACGTCAGAAAGGTGGTGCCCTGCGAGAGGCTAGAAGACTGCAGGGTAGAGTGTGCCACAGAGAAGAGGTTTCCTTGTGAAAGCTTTAATTATAGGTAAGTGACGCTTCACGCTTTTGGGTTAAGGTTAAGGAAGCTGTAGGAAAGAAACATCTACAGTTCGATGAGATCAGAAGTTTATGGTCTGTAAAGTATGATTGATTTATTTTTTGTAAAATCAAATACAAATGCTCAAATTCAGATTACTATTGATACGAACTTGAGAAAATAAGTATGGCCAAGTTCTTCCAATTAGTATCTACTCAAATATTCAAACTAAAATAAAATTGCTTACACAAATGACAGATAATCAGTTACAAAAATGAAGTCAAATGTGTTTATAGTGTTCACACGGGCTGTTCGCACTATTGTCTGCGTTTCCTGATCTTTGGCGACCTTAATATGTTAATTGTTACAACATTTTGGTAGATACTGTGCTTTGACAATACTTTAATATAGCATTTTTGGTGTTTAGTTGTGAATTTTGTTAGAATCATAAAGGTCGTCACGGTAGTTGTAATTTCTTCTCTGCCCGTAGTTATCTTTAACTTAAACATTTATGCTCGGTTTCTGTGGTTTCTAACTACTCAGAGAAGCTCTTAAAAGCCACCTACTTATAGGCTTAAGCAAAATATCAGAAACGTAATTTGTCAAGAAGTAGAAGCAGCAGCACTACCGAACAGATACATTTGGTTTGTCAGGTGTAGGAAATATACACGTTCACTGTCCAGTACCCAAATGTGGGTCATTTTGGGTTGGAACGAGACGTCCGTGCCATGCATATGTGGGTCACTCTGAAAATAGGGGTTAAAAGGTCCCCCCCTAATTTTATGGCGTTTATGGATCTGAAGTGGTATAAAGGCAATTACCTCAGTACATAGAACAAAAAATTAAATTGGACGTGAGAGCTAATTTCGAAATTTTGGCTGGACGGTGAACGTGTTAATTATCAACTTAGACAAAATACGTCGACTGCAATGCAGGACAAAGAAATCGGTGAAATTGTAATTAAGAAAGCACAAGAGACCTTAAAAATGAATTTTATAAGCCTTCGAAAAATCTCGTATACGTAATGCACAAGTAAAATGTCCAAAAAACCGAGTCTTTTGAAATGCAATGAAAGCAACCTTCAGATATTTCATTAATTATGAAACTGTCTCGTGGGGCAAGCTTCGATACTATCGGAGGTCAAGATTGTTAGTAAGTTTTAACCAATAACAAAATTGAAATCTCATATCACAAACTGTCTAAAATATTGATTAATGCATGGCGGTATAATGTCGACACGGTGTTTTGTCAAAAAATATACATACGTCACCGTTTTCGTAACCACAATCGGGCAAAATCATTTCAGGTCAAGTCCCTTCATAATCTTCATCACACGTTTTCGTATCTACCATAATCTCCGTGTCTTCAACAGTAGTCTTCTCAGATTGTTCGGAACAATTTAATCTTACAATCTGCATAATAGTATGAACACTGGTACTTATGTACCATTTAGCAAAGGCCCTTCTCTATATGGTAGGTGAACAACTAGGTTGGGACAGGGCTGACTCTGATGTTATATTATTTTTAACCGACTTCAAAAAGGACTTGAGCATAAAGTTTTAATAAACAAATAACCCCCTTATTTGTTTATTAAAACTTTATGCTCAAGTAAAAAAAAAGTACTGTACAAAGGCGGATCAATTCGGATGTTTATATACTGGGTGTCCGAAAAGTCATGGATTACCTTTTACCTGCTGATGGGCCACATTAGGATCTACCAATAAAAAAGAACCATGGTAAAAGTCTTATGGTTTCCGATTTTTTTGATGTTTAATGAAATTTTGGAAAATCTCTACCTTTGATCAGTTTTTTCCATGCCATTTCTACGAATGAAAACTTCCTCGAGTACAGGTTTTTTTTATTTCATTGGTTTGGTTATTTTATTCATCTTGAATCATCCTACTGTCGATTGAATACAAGAAAGTTACAGATATAATCTTTTAACGTAAAATTTAGGTTCAAACTTAAAATTTTCGCCAAAAAAAAATTTTACATTATTTTTGATCGGCTCTGGTGAAAAAAAAATGTTATTGGAAGCCATTTTTTTTTATTGGTAGATCCCAATGTGGCCCATCAGCAGGTAAGAGGTAATCCATGACTTTTCGGACACCTAGTATATGTTATTTTTTTTTTTTTTTTAATGTATGTTCGGGCATAACTCCGTCATATATAGACGGATTTGCAAAATTCTTTTTTGTTCGATAGAGGCTTATCCCGGAATGGTCCCATTTAAATTTCGTAAAGATCTAGTGATGAGTTTCGGAGACAGACAACGGAACTCTTCAATAAATACCAGTAAAACAACTGCGATTGCTGCTATCGCATATGTATGCATTGTTTACGCAATCGCACAACATAACATCACGTCTGTACCCTATAAACGCAGATGCAGCTTTCTGTCACTGATATTTACATAACAAGTGTTATATGTCGGTGTCAAAAAACGAAAATGCGGAACTAACGACACTGACTTCCAAAATTAAGGTTATTTTACACCTTGTAGTGTTTTTTTTTTGCAATTTTTATTTACCTGTCTTACCAAGGCCTCCATTCGTCTAGCCCTAAGATTTAGAATATTTTGAAAGCTTAGAGTATTCGGTATGATTCTTACTAATTGTATTAATTGTTTGATGTCTCCTAAGGCTGAATGAAAATGAAAAACTAATACAATGCGGATGATATGAATGGATTACAGTTTCTAGATGCTCTTCATCTGTAATTCAATCATATTCCTGAATGTAGGGCTTAAATAAGGACTGCCTATGGGTCGTAGATTTTATTGAATATTTTATTAACTAAGCCTATAAATAGAGAAAAGGCATGATTATCGCTCTAGAGCTTATTCTTTCAGCCAGTCGATTCTGTAAAAATCTCACCGTGTAAACTTGCGTGGAGTGAGCTGTCAGTGTCGTCCCACTGATGCTAGGGATTGACTAAGCAAACATTTACAATCATAATCGAGATATTATTTTATTTATTTTTATTTTACCATTTATGTACACACATTATATAAACAGACAAGAAAAAAACAGAACAGAAAAATGGGTACAAAGGTGATGCTTATTTCTTAAGAAATCTCTTCCAGCATACCTGCGATAGGACATAGATAGAGAGATGTAGACAGCGTGTGAAAGAGTAAAGGAGACAAAAAATACATAAAATCGTAATCAATTATTTACTTAAAAAACTAATCAAATACTACACTACTACATACTTCTAAAATAAATATCACTATGAAGTTAATAAATATTATTTAATCAAAATAATAAATACATACACAACTATGATGAAGTGGAAAGATAGTGTTCTTTTACTCTTCTTTTAAAAACTGCAATAGTTTAAATAATATTTTTGTATGATAATCCTCTTTCGCTTGAATTTGTATACAACTTGTAATGTTAAATGCGCAAAACCTGAAAACAGTTTGATCAGAATAACGAGCAGAATTAATTGAACCACTTTTTAATATAGGTCACACTTTTCAAAAAATCTTCATTAAAAACGGTGCCGTGTCTATTTATTAATAGGTCAAGCAAGCCAATGTCAGCGCGGCGCAGCGGCCCGGTGACGACTCCTCCCTCGATAAAGCGTCGTCGCAGACGCAAGAAACGATCAGAATGGCCAGTAAACCTAAAACAGCACATAAAACCTCTACAATTTTTTGAATGACTTATTTTCTCTCTGAAATAGGTCAATTGAATTAAAAATCAGTTGGGGTGTCTAAGGTTTTGCGCATTTAACGTTACACGTTGTATATGTATACGCATATATATTATAAGTATATATTAGTGTAAATAGTATTTTATTATTGTTAGTGTGGTATTATAGGTTTATAACCTATCAAAGAGATTAAATTTAGTGTTGTATAATTTAATGTCTTTGTAACCTATGTATGTATCTAGATTTAATAGTTTAATTTTTTTATCATTGTTCCTCTCAAATCACCTGCCATATAGTCTCTTCACCACCCTTGGTTGACTGGTAGAGAATCCATAAGGCATTCCATCAAGGATAATCCACCTTTGTATCTTTTTGTGCAAAAAACCTTTTTAAACAAAAGTAGGCCTTTTGCACATTTGCACATTTTTGAAACAATGACCCTTTTATTTATTTAGTAAAAGGGACTTTGTTTCAAAAATGTGTCAATACATTCAACCAGGTTCAACTCAATGAACACATAGTTTGCTATAGTACACTACTCGTTAACTGCTTGGTCGTAATCCATGACGTTAACCTCGGTTCAGTTATCAGATGCATCAGCATTGTGAGCTGTTGCAGGGTTAATGTTAGATCTGTTGTTTCATATAACGTCTAGAGTTGTTTAAATAACTTTGTATGAAGAGCTGTCTGATTATTTTGAAATTCATCTTTTTAAATTCCAGTCATAGTAACTATTCATTATATTATATCTTTAATAGATTTGATAAAAATATATACGCTGACTGTATAAACTAACGAAGTGGA
Organism: Eremobia ochroleuca; assembly: GCA_949629135.1. NCBI lineage: Eukaryota > Metazoa > Arthropoda > Insecta > Lepidoptera > Noctuidae > Eremobia > Eremobia ochroleuca. Next base: position 7,242,433 of record OX451411.1, on the reverse strand, counting down.
GGAAAATTTCGACGCCATATTTTTGTTTGTTAATAGTTTTAGTTAGGTAGGTTAGGATACTATTTATTGCATTTTTATTGGAATAGTTTTAACATGGAACCATTTCTTTTTTCAAAAGTTAGGTGGATTACTTCAATAGTGGCAAACACTTTATTCCCAAATATTCCTGCAAGGAAAGCTTATAAAAGGTCCAAAATTTAGAAATGTGCTTTGAACCTGTGTTGGCTGACGAGCAACCCTTATTGCGTAACATACTATCAATAACAATCTGAATAATTTTGAAGGATATTGCTCATATCCATTGCTTGATATGTTCGAAAAAAAATCTGCTCAACAACGTCAATAGCGCAATGAATGTTGTTGAACTATCAAAATGAAAGTAATTGCTACTGTTTTAGTGTGTTACGCAATTACCCCGCAGCATCGGACTGTGAATAGTTTTAGTGTTACTATACTAGGCTGTATTTTAATATCTTTTCATTCGCATATTTATTACTAGCAGCGCCCCGCGGTTTCATACGCGTAATCTTCGATAATGTAGGAATATCGTAATAGAAAGTATTCTGTGTTTTAATCCTGGTTATAAACTATTTGTGTACAAAATTTTATCCAAATCCGTTCAGTAGTTTTTGCGTGATTGAGTAACAAACATCCAAACATCTTCACAAACTTTCACATTTATAATATTAAGTAGGATTTGAACACAATGTCTCGTTATCGGTCTGAACTCAAACTCAAACTCAAACTCAAAGCATTTATTTCAAGTAAGCCAATTATAGGCACTTTTGAATTGTCAAGGGGTCAGTCAGTCAGAAAGATGAAGCTAGTTGCCCATTCCAAAGCGAAGTAGGTACCTGTGGAGAAGAACGGGCAAGAAACTCCACGGACACTCTTTTAAATCATAAAAGTTGTTACAACATTTTGGTTACATCATTCAAGTTGAAATTATACATGTGAGAACGATGTAGAAAGACGTGCACGTTAAAAGCGTCAGTACTAAAAAAGATAACAAAAAAAAAAACAACAATTCAGAAATTAAAATACATAGATTAAAATTAAAATAAGCCATGGCAGCTAAGAGATGACCAGTCCCTACTGGCGGCGCCCGTTCACGAACATGACGTAGGGATCAGCACCATTTAGCTCAACCATTTTGAAGGGAACTTAATGATCCAACACACACGCTACCACCAGCGAGACATTTGAGTGAGCATGACATACCCTCAGCCGCCATGGCACATTCAAGTCAATGAAAGACGTACCCAGTAAATGGTAGCTTTATAGTTTAGGTACACAGTGCTCACATGTGTGTTATGCAATTATACAATATTAGAAGATTGAATTTATACAATACAAAGATAGTTTTTCAATCTTCAGCAGTCTTCAGCAGCTCCAACTATATTTATATATTTCCGAATGCTAATTAATTAGTTTATGCGCCCTTGTGGAGCAGGACCAACGTTGAGCCAAGCATTTTTGTCTGCGATGTAATCCCCCAACTTATAATATGCTTGGCTGCATAGTGTGCGTTTTATGTAAGATTTGAATTTCGTTTCATTGAGTTGGAGTATGTGGGGAGGTATTTTATTGTAGCATTTTAAACAGTACCCCATGAAGGATGAGTCTACTTTAGCCAGTCTGAAACCTGGTTGAACTAATTGGTCCCTATTTCTAGTCCTATAGGTGTGTCTATCACCTCTTTTAGTGAAAAGATTTAGATTTTTCCTTACGTACATGATGTTTTCATAGATATATTGACAAGGTACCGTCATGATATTAATATCCTTAAACAGTTCCCTTAGAGAATCGCGCCTGCGGAGGCCATATATTGCTCTGATGGCTCTTTTCTGCAGAATAAAAATAGACTGGATATCGGCAGCCCGTCCTCATAGTAAAATACCGTAAGACATGATACTATGAAAGTAACTGAAATATACTAGTCTCGCGGTATCTACATTAGTAAATTGACGGATTTTTCGTACAGCATATGCTGCTGAACTTAGCCGTCCTGCAAGAGATGTTACATGAGGACCCCATTGTAGCTTTGAGTCGAGCGTGATCCCCAGGAAAACAGTTTTATCGACGAATTCTAGTTTCTCTTTATTCAATACTATGTCACAATCAATACTTTTAACGTTCGGTAAAGCAAATCTTATGCATTTAGTTTTTTTTTCATTTAATACTAAATTATTAGCAGTGAACCAATTTTGCACCTGCAGTAAGGCGTTATTTACGTCGTCAAGATTTGATGCACGTCTATTTATCTTAAAAATTAAGGAAGTATCGTCAGCAAATAACACCATTTGTGGTTGGTTTTTTAATAAATGGGGTAGATCATTAATATACACTAAAAAGAGGAAAGGACCTAATATCGAGCCTTGTGGAACACCCATTTTTACTTTTAAACCAAGTGAATTGACCCCGTTTATTTGAACTTTTTGCTGTCTATCATTTAAATAAGATTTTACTAAACTGAGCGCAAGTTTACCTAGTCCGTAATGCTCAAGTTTCAAGAGCAAGGTTTCATGATTAACGCAGTCAAATGCCTTGGAGAGGTCACAAAAGATTCCTATGGCATCATGGGCCTCCTCCCACGCTGTAAATATGTGTTTTAATAAAGTGACACCGGCGTCGGTTGTACAACAGCCTTTGGTGAAACCATATTGCTGGTCGTGTAAGATTTTGTTGATGTTAAAATGATTAAGCATTTGATTGAGCATTACCTTTTCGAATACCTTGCTGAATACCGGCAACACGGATACTGGTCTATAATTATTGGTGTCTTTGCTGTCCCCAGATTTAAAAAGTGGAATAACCTTACTGTATTTCATTAAATCTGGGAAGACTCCTTGATCTACACACAAATTAAATACTAAAGCTAAGTATGGTGCTATAGTCTCGATTATGGATGTACAAACTTTGATAGACATACCCCATAGATCTTCGGTCATTTTGATTTTGATTTGTCGAAAAGTTTTCATAACTATGATAGGATTTATATGTTTAAAACCAGAACCATAACCCATTCATACGTACGTTGCCGGGATAAGTTTAATTAGTCCACGCAATCGAAGTTACAAGCACGGCTTGTCCAGCCCACAAATACAGAAAACTCCCTTAGATATGTTTATTTCTGTAAATTAAAATAATAAGTAAGCAAATAACAACTAATACCTAAATAATACTAAAAATATACATATATTATTTACAAGTATATGACAAAAAAAAATTATAAACAAAAAGGGAGAAGCTCATTGTCCTTTAAAAAATTCGTCCGCATTGCTGTCAATGGTATAAGTGCCCAAAAGGCTGGCAGCATTACCACGTTGGATGGCAATAATAATAATAATAATAATAATAATCAGGACACAATCACAGCAATGGAACCAACATATTTATATAAATATTTAGGGTACAGGCAACTCAACGGACTAGATCATTCTACAATAAAATACACATTAAACTCAGAATACAAAAGAAGAGTGGTCGCAGTATGTAAAACCTAACTCTCCGGAAAACATTTAATAAAAGCGCTGAACACCTACGCAATTCCGATATTAACATACTCGTTTGGAGTGATCAAATAGTCCAACACTGACATACAACAAATAGAGAGAACAACACGCACCACACTTACTAAACACAATAACCTACACCCAAAATCTGCAATAGAAAGATTGACCATCAAACGGCAATACGGAGGGAGAGGCCTTATAGATGTCCATCATCTTTGGCAGAAACAGATAGCCAATCTAAGAACTTTTTTTCATTCTAAATCACGCACAAGTAACATGCATAAAGCCGTAGTTACGAACGATATCAGCTACACCCCACTTAACCTACACGAACAGATAGATATACAACACACTAGCAATGAAGACCCACATAAGCAAAAGTTAGAAGAATGGAAAAAGAAAGTGTTGCATGGACGGCACCCCCATGATCTAGAAAAATCTCATATAGATACCATAGCATCAAATAAATGGCTTCAAATCGGCAACTTATTTCCGGAAACCGAGGGATTTATTATAACAATACAGGATCAGATCATAAATACTAAAAACTACAGGAAATTCATTATAAAAGACCCAACGATAACAAACGATAAATGCCGCAAATGTCACAGCCAACCAGAGACCATACAACACATAACAGGGGCATGCACAACACTCACACAAACAGACTATACACACAGGCACAATCAGGTAGTTAATGTCATCCATCAAAAACTAGCACTTAAATATAAACTCATACAAGACAAAAACACTCCTTATTACAAGTACGTACCAAAAACAGTTCTAGAAAGTACCACACACAAACTCTACTACGATCGCGCCATATTAACCGACAGGACGGTTCACTATAATAGACCAGATATAACCCTTAAAGATAAAGTTAACAAAATTACATACCTTATAGACATCGCAGTCCCTAATACAAATAATTTACAAAAAACCATAGTTGAGAAAGTCAGTAAATACGCTGAACTGAAGGACGAAGTAACCAGAATTTGGAGAGAAGAAAAAGTGTACGTAGTACCCATTGTTGTATCCACGACGGGTGTTATACCCAATCACCTCCACCACAGCCTCAAACTAATAGACCTGAAAGACTCCATTTACATAACATTTCAAAAAACCGCAATTTTAAACACCTGCAGAATAGTGAGGAAGTTCATGCAAATTGAGGAACATGAAATCTCATGAGGAGTATGGAGGAGATTTCATGTTCCTCAATTTGCATGAACTAGCTAAAGAGCTAAGAAAAAAAAAACATGTTCAACAAAAATAATAATAATAATAATAAATTTTCTTTATTACCATAAAAACAGGTTACAGAAAAAATTGAGACCCTGGCTCCAGAGCTAGGTTAGAGTACCTGTATTTCAGGAGCCAGTGACTGCTTCCATTTTGATTACAATTGGGCAAGTTTTATGCAGCGATAGGTGACAGAATTATATTACTTAAAATCAAGTTTATTATTTAACCTTCAAGCGGGCGCGCGGCGTCGAATCGACCGCGATGCGATCGATTCTCGATACATTTATGATGCCAAATTGCTTACAAATCCAAAGAAAATTAGAATATTATTTTGATTTTATAATTTTGTTTATGTCCTAACATAATGATAATGTGATAAATACAAAAAATATTAAATAATTAGTGTTTTAAATCCCTGAAATATCCTATAGGTCTTTTAGGTTACGCGCGACCGCTGGCGTTACAAATGTCCGCGCGCCCGCTTGAAGGTTAACATTAAACATTTAATTATGCAATGCTATTGATATTAGATATTATTATTATAATTTATTATTATAGCTTAGATATCGAATGCACCATAATATAGCAAAACTATGCACACATAATCAAAATCCGGCACACTATAATTTGCATAAAAGATGATGTGAATCGTCTACATAAATATAATGGTGCACATTTATGTGAATTGAAGTGACATAATTGGGACGCCACCAAGGTTGCTTCTAGTACCAGTGACCATTGTGCGAATGAGATCGCGGGACCAACGGGGTATGACGAAAAATTAAGTGCGATAACGTTGTTGATGACGAAGGGCTCATAACGATCGACTATGTACTGTCCGCGCGCGAGCTCCGAGGAATGATAAGGAATGTTGACGTAATGAGCTAGAGTTGTGATTTAGTCGATATTGCACTGTCGATACTAATACATCTTGAGCCTCCGCGCGAGTGTACTTCATGAAATCATTTTATGAGGGTATTATGTTGAGAGTGTTGAGATAAAAAAAAATTATGAAAATAAACTCTCCTCACGCACTTCAATATTAAATGAATCGACAAAATTCTCCATTAAGCCATCCCTTTGACAGTAATGTTCCTCTAATGCTAAAACATGTTTATCATATCCACACCAATCTTCTTTTGTGACATGCGTGATAGCTTTTTCGGTGATCTCCTTCAGTTTCGTCAGAGAAAAATCTGAAGTAATGTTGTGTTCCCTCACGAGTCTTTTAACTTTTGCCCATGCGAGCTCTATTGGGTTCAAGTCGCATATATAAGGCGGTAATCGCATTACATCGTGACAAAACAACATAATTATAAATGTAGTACTATTTATAGTAGAAAATAACACTACCTACTATCGCAAAATTAAAAATGACTCGATAAGCGTGTTCTCGCGTCAAGGTCGACACTACACTAGTACTGGGAGAGTGCGGGGGATGGAGCGACGGTCGGGCGCGGCGCACACCCGCCCGCTTCCTCAGCCACCGATGCCTCGGAGCTCGCGCGCGGACTGTATGTATGTACAGTCACCAAAAGAGATAAGTAACAAGTGTCGTCGGATATAGTTAAAGTTTGGTAAGAAACCGGTGGAGATTTTTGAGTGAAATTTAATTTGAGAAAAGAACTGTTAGTTTTCTATTCATTAAATAAAACTTTATCCGAAAACATCCATCGGTTTCTTACTAAACTTCTACTATATCCGACGATCCTGGTTACTTATCTCCTTTGGAGACTGTGCATATGTACTTATGTAGACTCAATCAACTCAGCCTATCGCAGTCCACTGCTGGACACAGGCTTCTCCCAGACTGCGCCACAACACTCTGTCCTCCGCCTTCCGCATCCAGTCTACCCCAGCCACCTTCTTTAGGTCGTCCGTCCATCTAGCTGGAGGGCGTCCCACACTACGCTTGCCGATACGCGGTCTCCACTCCAGGACTCGTCTGCTCCACCGGCCATCGGCCCTTCGACAGACATGGCCAGCCCACTGCCACTTCAGTTTGCTTACTCTGCAAGCTATGTCGGTTACTCCATATAACTACATATACTATATTCTACCGTCTCGCAATTTTACCTGCTCCCCATAAAACTTCTATCTTTCCCTGTCACACACGCAAAAGTATTGACAATCATACCTTTTTGGATAGCTGATAAGACAAGAATATTTTACTAATAATTTGTACACCTGGTGTAGTATTTTTTTTTGTGCTAAGACAACATTTTTTATGAAGTAATAGCAAAAATTACAAAAAAAAAAAATATATGATTAGTGATCTTCACCAAAGTTTTAGTCATTTTGAACTTTTAATTATTAAAAACGATCCGCTACGGCGTCAACTATGATAATAACTCCAATTTCAGTACTTCAAATAATTTAATCTGGGATTTTTCACAAAAAATCTAAAACCCTTACTAACTCAAAAACTACTGATCTTCGGTAGAACATTTGGTGGCTTAATTTGTTGCATATTAACCCTACTACGATGTCCTGCAAGGAATACGTCGAGTTACCAGTAACCCTGTATACATACTTATGTAGATTCCCAGACCGTTATTCAGCAATGGTGACCAATATCAACAGAGACTAGTCTTCGGCTCGGGAGATATTATAGTGCACAAGTGTGTGTGTAGACACTGATACACTCTCTTCCCTCACTCTCATAGTACCATGGGACAGCAATCCGACACGACCTGAGAGTTCCCTTGTCTCGGAAAGCACCTTATGCCGTTGGTCCTCCAACGGTATAAGGTGCACACCGCCAACTTCCAATCTCCGGGCTGTTATTAAGAAATTTCTAATGGGAAAACATAATAAAACCTTGCCGACCTGGGACTCGATCCCAGGTCCCTCCCACACTCAGAAGTCGCACTTGCGATCACGAAACCAACGTGGCAATCACTTGTAAGGACCAATGCGAGGCCGTGAAAATATTCACCAATTTGTTTGAGTGTTTCTCTGAGATCAGCCGGTTGATTCTGGAAAAGTCTCACCGTGATAACTAAGGTGAAGTGAGATTAGAGTGAGCTGTGAGTCATACTGGTGCTAGGGATTGACACTATTGACGACTCACTCCACGCTAACATCACCCAAGTTTTCAAGGTGAGATGGTTACAGAATTGCACGGCAGTTCCTCATATTTCTGTAACATATTATCCAATTATTCAATTACGTTTTCCAATTCAAGTTATTTCCTGTCACGTCTCGTTTTCTCATTTGTAAAATGTATCTACATACCTAAACATATTTCTAAAGTCCTGTCTGCATTAGGCGCCAATTTTATAACGTTTCTTTTAAATAGTTTATATATTAGGACTCTCGCACCCTAATTGCGTAACGCACTATCAAATACAATTTGTTTGGCTAAGAATTCTAATTTCAAATTTATTTTATTTATTTATTTTATTATGTACAATAATAATAAAGAACAATGAATACCTAATTAATACTAAAAAATATACAAATATTATATACAAGTATATAACAAAATCCAAAAAAAAATATATAAAGAAAAAGGCAGGAGCTCATTGGGCATCAAAAAATTCGTCCGCATCGCTGTCAATGGGGTAAGTGCCCAAAAGGCTGGCAGCATTACCACGTTGGATGGCAATGCTGATTCTTTGGCCAAAAAATAGGCCAACCCTCTGGTCACGTGAAGAATCAACCAACCGCTTGGCGAATAAAATACAATTTGAATCATTTTGAAGGATATTACTAATCCATAGCTTCATATGTTTGAAAAATTTCTCTGCTCAACAACGAGAGTCGGCAATGAATGTCGTTGAACTGTCAAAACTAGTCACCCTACTGTTAGCGTGTTACGCAATTACCCCGCTGTCTGGTATAGGTTCGTATTTCACTACTATCTCACCGGACAGTAAATTATGATACGATCAATAATGGTTCACAAATAGCTAGTAGCTATCCGAACTCACAGACTTATTTTATTTTCTTTATTTTAGGAAGGAAAAAAATAAAGAAAATAAAAAAGTACATACATAAGTCTTTCTTTTATTATATTTTGAAATAAAAGAAAGACTTAGAGTTCCACTTACAAGTAGATATACGCAAAATGAATCATGCCTGCCTGCCTTTTCCCAACTATGTTGGGGTCGGCTTCCAGTCTAACCGGATGCAGCTGAATACTAGTACTGTACATGGAGCGACTGCCTATCTGACCTACACAACCCAGTTACCGTGTAATAAGATACCCCTTGGTAAGACTGGTTGTCAGACTTTCGGGCTTCTGACTAAACGTAACGACTGACAAAGATCCACGAATAACAGCTGGGACCAATAGCTTAACGTGCTTTCCGAGGCACGGAGGGGTCTCGGTATGTAAAGATGGTCACCCATCCACAGATCAACCACGGCAAGCGTAGCTTAACCTGATCGATCGACCTGTGCGGCTGTTATTATTTAGCCACGGGCCCCTCATATAGGGGAGACCGAGGCGAGTTGTAACAGAGGAGAGTTGTGACAAAGACGATTTCTCGGAACCTATGACCGTTAGCGAGCTGGCAACAGCGCACGATTGTTTCTTTAGAGACGCGCTACTTGACGCAGTACGCGCCAGAGGCGAAAGACAAGCGGTTGCGTGAGTCTGCATGGAAAAAAAAACGAAAAGTAAGTTTTTTATCAAAATTTTGATTGTATTTATATAGTGACATATTACATTCACGTGGTTATTCTATGTTTGCTTATATTGTGTGGTTTTTGAAGTTTCAAAGCATGGTATTGTCTTGCTGTATTTGCAGCTTGTTTCGAAATTAAGAATTATTATTCTGACCAGGTCGTGATATTTGGCACCTAGGAGAGTTGTGACACGCTGTCACAACTCTCCTACTTCAGTTTATTTTCTAGTTAGCTTATTTTACATGCTTTTTGCAGTGTTCTTTTTTATATTTACATGTGTTCGTTTATTTTAGTCAATTCTTACAACCTAAGTTTGACATAAAAAGTATTCGGCAATTAAAATCTGTCTAAAATGACTTTTTTGTCAGGAACATTTTTGGGCATGTAGTTTGCTGTTGCATGCTGAATTTGCTATTTTTTGTTTCAGAATGCCTAACAATTATACACGAAAGACTGATGCCCTGTCGGCAGTGTCCTGTCGGCGAAGAGTCCCGTCGAAGTAAAGTCTTGTTGGTGTTCAGTCTGTCAGCGTAGTGTCTGTCGACGTTTAGTCGTACACTCGCTGCCTGGGTTCAGTGCCTGGAATACAAAGGCTGATCTCACGCAGATTGCACTGGGGACGAGCTGCAGTACGTCTGTCATAATTGTTTATCAGATTAGATTAAAATTTTTGACTGACTTTAAGTCGACTGATCTCGTAATGATCCCATAATTACTTACAAAAGATTTAATACTTGTTATGTTAGTTTCATGTTATTGTAGTTCCTAAAATTATTCCAAATGATAATTAAAGTACTTTTATGCAGAATAAAATCATGTGTTTTGTTTAGAACACCTATAAAATTATTTTATGTTTCTAATATAGTCTAGATATACAGCTGTCACAACTTACCTTGGTACCTGTCACAACTTTCCTCGGTGTTAGGAGAGTTGTGACAAAGGGAGTAGCTCCGGTTTTCGTGGATTTTCTCAGAAACCTTATAACTTTCATTGAATCCGATGACTGCTTTCAAAAGAGTAAGGATTGAGCTACATTGAGCCAAAGAGTTCATAATCGTAGTGTGTTTTTTTATTGAGATGTGTTCTTTTAAGTAAAAATTGTCACAACCCTCCTCGGTCTCCCCTACGCAAAATTAATGTATTGCCAAAATGGTTTTTGGGTATGACTGCAAATTATATTCAACTCTGAACAACTGACCGACTCTTTGACAATTCTAAAGTGTTTAATTAAAATAAATGCTTTGAGTTTGAGTTTGTAATAGCCACCTTATGATTGTAGTTACACATGTTCAGCAAATTCGGACCAAATACACGGAGAGAAAATTCTTAGAAAAATTACTGGGCTCGTCAGTGTAAAGTGAGTGCAAGTGACATCTACAGAAAATTTTCTGAGTGAGATTGGGAAAAATTCACTATTAAATTTTAATTTTAATTTTGATTTTAATTTAATTTTACTAACACTAGGCTAAGAAAATTGTGACTAACAAATACATGGAAGTCAAGTTCTGAAATAAAAATTTATTATTATTATTTATTTATTTATTTAAACTTTTCGCACACAAAAAGGTACAAAGGCGGACTTAAATGCGGATGCGGCGGATTATTATTTTTATAAAAAATTTAACTGTGCATAGTAATTTTTCCATTACCACTCAAATGCACTCAGATTATGAGACAGCACAGTAATTTTTCTAAGATTTTTCTATCCGTGTACCTGTATATTTGTCGCCCAGTGAGTACGAGGCTTTAAGCTATTTATTCACATGACTTATAGTGAAAATCAAATTAGCGTTTCATCTATACTCGTTAGTCTAGTATGATTATCATTTGATAGGTTGTAGAGGAAAACTCGGCCATTATCATTAGATATAACTATATCGCCTAGTTTAGCTAAGTGAAATTTTATTAGCGACAAGACGTGCGCCCGGATTTCCCATTGGCAAAAATGAAACTTGCCGGTATACATGGTAATATGCGAATTTCCATAGAAATTTTCATCCCCTATTTAACCCTTTTGTGATATGAGTTTTCAAGAATCCTTGGTCCCCTTGCATGTCTTACAACACTATTACTCTCAATTTGAATAATTTTGAAGCATATTGCTAATCCATTGCTCCATATGTTGGAAAAATGTGTCTGCTCAACAACGTAAATAACGCAATGAATGTTGTTGAACTGTCAAAATGAAACCCATTGCTACTGATAGTGTGTTACGCAATTACCCTGCAGTACTGGGCCCGCGTGGTGTTTATGCCCAGAGTGGGCATAAACACCACGCGGGCCCAGTACCTCTCACAGAGAGGAGCCCTGTGTCCCAGCAGTGGGAACATTATAGGATGATTATGCCACTCATCATGGTTATACAACGTGTAACGTTAAATGCGCAAAACCTGAAAATAGTTTGATCAGAATAACGAGCAGAATGAGTTGAATCACTTTTTAATATAGGTCACATTTTTCCAAAAATCTTTATTAAAAACGTTGCCGTGTCTATTTATTAATAGGTCAAGCAAGCCAATGTCAGCGCGGCGCAGCGGCCCGGTGACGACTCCTCCCTCGGTAAAGCGTCGTCGCAGACGCAAGAAACGATCAGAATGGCCACTAAAACTAAAACAGCACATAAAACCTTTACAATTTTTTAATGACTTATTTTCTCTGTGAAATAAATCTCTGTCTTCGAGTAATCAATCTACCACGCTGGCCCAGTGCGTGTTAGTAGATGTCACATGTCTTCGAATTGTTGGTTCTAAGACATGCCGGGTTCCTCACGATGTTTTCCTTCACCGTTTTGAGAGCAGTGATGATGTAATTATTACAAAGTATAATATAACGCCTGCCTTGGTTCGAAACCACAATCTACAACTTTTAAGTCGAGGCCCTTATCACCGTTCTCTTCAACGCTTCTGTTTTTCTGTATGTTTTATATTTTTAAATCATAATTTGTCTGCCTCGTTGGTCTAGTCTGTGGTCGCAAGCGCAACTGCTCAGCATGGAGTCATCAAGAAATTCTGAGTAGCAATGTGCAGCTTGTATTTATTTTACATGGGACTAATTTTATTTAATACACTATATTATTTAATATTCAAACAAAAAATATATATTATCTAAAATAAAAACTTAAAAAGACAAATTATTAAAATAAAAATATAATATCCTAACCTAACTAAAATATTGCGTTGAAATATTCCTCCGCATCGCTGTCGACCGGTAATGTACAGACGCGAGCACATCAAGCTACCCGAAACTGTCAAATTTTCACAATCAACTTTGAACCTTATGCTTTAATAATAAAGTTGAAAAACTATGAAATACATTTGACAGATTGTAGTAGCTTGATGTGCTGGCGTCTGTACCCAAGAGACTGGCGGCATTGGCGCGTTGTATGGTAAAAAAAAACCATAACTATGTTTCCCATTTCAGTCCCATATAATAGAGGGCAATATTGGGACTTACTATACACTTCTGTCTATCCCTTCGCGTGATGCTATGTTACAATCAAAATCAAAAGTCATTTATTCAAACTAGGCTGAGAATCAGCACTTTTCGAACGTCAAAATTACAAAAGACAGTCCCCCAAAACGCCCGCCCTTCACCACTTCCTAGTGCTTTCGTTGGGAAGAAGAAGTGGCGCAACAAACTCCCCAGCAGCACAGCTGTCTGTTCAGTTAGAAAATATTTGACTGAATACAATACAAGGTATGCAAAGTAATTAACATTACAAGACACAGAACACTAAATTAAATTATTTGCCATATGTCAGCTAGCAACGCCAATATACCAAGAAATACAATAAAAAACTATACGAACTCAAGCAATAATTAATAAATGAAAATTAAATAAAAGCCTCCAGGTATAAAGGGCGTGACCGCTAACATGCAATGCTGGGTTCTTTTTACATAGCTGTCGCTTGAAGTCACAAATGATAAACTAGGACCATCGAAGGAAACTAAATAAACAAGTTATTACTAATGACAACAATAATAAAACCATGGTCAGCAAGATGACCAGTCACCACAAGCAGCACCCGTTCACGAGCATAACGCAATATTAATTTATAAAACCTCTCTTCACAGATTAGACCGCACATTCCGCGGAAAAGGTCTCTGCGAGTTAATGACAAAGCCAATAGAAGCCTTCGACTTACGACGAGACTTCGTTGAAGACAAAGACTTTGATTTTTTCGAGCGCGACCGAAATAGCCTGGAACCGAACTGCCCAGACACTTTGAGAGGACCAGGGGTCTTGCATTCTGGTTTTTTATCCTCAAAGACTAATAGGATATCAGATGGGGATGGTGCTCAAACTGGGTGGAGGGAAAGGTATGATGGGTTTGATGGAAGACACAGAGATCGGTTTGATGGGGATAGAAGAGGGCCATATGGGAACAGGAGAGGGGGATATGAAGATAGACACTTTGTGCCGTATCAGATTAATCAAGGTTAGTTTTGTTTATTAATTTAGATTTTTGATATACTAGCAAGTTTTAGATATTACTAGCTGTGCCCCGTGGTTTCACCCGCATAAGTCTCGATCCCGTAAGAATATTGGGATAAAAAGTATTTCATGTATTAATCCTGGTTATAAACTATCTGTGTGCCAAATTTCATCAAAATTGGTCCAGCCGTTTGAGCGTGAAGAAGTAACAAACACACACTCACACACACACATGCACACACACACACACACACACTCTCACAAACTTTCCTTTATAATATTAGTGTGATTTAAACTGGGACAGGATTCAAGATATGTTAAGTTTTTGGTGATTTAATGAATCCAGCTTTGCGCTTTTAAAGTCATTCACTCGCGGATTCAATTCCCAATGGGCATATTTTTTGTACTGACTCTATATCAATGCCTGAAAATAATTGTAAACATTGAAGTATTTATTTTTTTCCTGGATGTTTGTTTCTTTTTATAATAGACACGCTATCAGTTCAAATTGAGAATTAATAACAGCCAGTAAATAAACGTCAAAAACCTCTCTTTTCAAAGGCAAAAAAGATGCCTGACGCGCAGCATTAGTCTGTAAAGTACGTAATTCATCTTTCTTAAATCTTGTCTTCCAGGTTTAGCCCGCAGTAACGACGATCAAGAAAACTGGGGCAAGTATGGCGGAGAATACGGTGGTTACGACCGGTACTACAAAGACAGGAACGACTACCACAAATCGATCAGCCATTGGCAAATATCCACTGACGTCGAACGACCATCTTATGGGGTCAAACCACATTCAAACACCAACTTTGACTACCACAGTCTGGGCAAAAGTGGGGGAACTTTCGACTATAATAGTCTAGGCAAAAATGGAGGAGCCTGGGCTGGCAATAGATATGGCTATGGGTCTTGGAAAAGGGGGCGGTGGAACAACTCTGGGAGTTCAGGGGGTCAGAATGGGTTAGATTATGGGGAGTCGAATTTTTATAAGCCTAAGCAGCATCACCACGATTCTATTGATCGGAGTGATGATGGGAGGACTAAAGGTAGGACTTGATAACTTTTATAATAATAATAATAAGGGCCATAGTTCTTCCATAGTTCTTGGTACCCAACCCATTTTAGCCACCCAAACCCATAGTCGAACTTTTGAATTTTCCATATCCTGCAATAGTTCTACACCAACCGGGGGTTGTCCTTGGGTACACTTGCATAGTGCATACAGGGATAATCGTCGGATGGTGCCGCATTTCATTACAATCTCCTAAGGGGCCTCTGCGAGTTGGCTTCGGCTCCTCGTACGCCTTCCAAAGGACCGGGACCTCATGGTCCCGAGATATGTAAAAATATAATTATAATACTAATAATATTCCACAACTTTCACACAACTCCATCTAGTCCCAAACTAAGCAGAGCTTGTGCTATGAGTACTAGACAACTGATAAACATACATACATACATTTCTAAATACATACGTCATGTTATAGATAAATTACACCCAGACAAAGAACAAATGATCGTGTTCATCACACAAACATTTGTCCTAGGTGAGAATCGAACCCACGACCTTGCGTATAGTAGTCAGGGCCACTGACCACTAGACCAACAGGCCTGCCTTTTATCGTTCCTTTGTTGTATTTTTTTGGTACAAAGTCTTGTGATAAACTGACGGTAGAGTTTTCTTTGGAAAATACCAACTCTTTAACATTGAGCTTTCTGTATAAGTGCCAACTCATATTCTATTCAAACAATGCTTGTGATTGCTTTCTTTTTCGCCATCTTTTCAGCATCCATATTATTGGTGGAGCGTTAGTCCGCATGATAAGAAAGCAAGAGGGAAATAAATATGATTTACCGTGCAATGTTTGGATTGTTTCATTGTCCTTTAAATGACAAGAAATTCTATACAACGTGTAACGGAAAGGGGGTATCAACCCTGAAGGAGGTGAATGTGCTCATGAAACTCAACAACTTTCCCCAAAGAACATAGGTCGAAATATGAAAAAAAAATTTGGCCCTCCCTTACAAAACTGACTACCAGCTGATTGATTTACTATGGGAGGGCCAAATTTTTTTTTCATATTTCGACCTATGTTCTTTGGGGAAAGTTGTTGAGTTTCATGAGCACATTCACCTCCTTCAGGGTTGATACCCCCTTTCCGTTACACGTTGTATATCTCACACAAAAAAACCGATCAAGAGCAAATCGGACTCACGCACCGAGGGTTCCGTATCATTATACATTCAATTTTAATTTTTTTTTCTTCTGAAAAAGTGTGCTGTTTAGAGACATCGTTTTATTTTTCTTTTAATCTTTACATAAATTTCTATCACATAGAATAATTTCAGATTTTTTCCATGCAAACTTCGGAGATATTTTTTTTACATTTTTCATCAAAAGTCGAAAACTATGAGCCCAAAAAAAGGAAAAGATTTGCCCCACATGCCTTAGTAGCCCCCATTTTGAATTTTAAGCCCCCTCTTTCAGCCCCTGTTGCAAAAAATAAATACATTTTTTTATTTTTTATTTATAAAATAGTTGGGCAAACGTTATCTAAAAGTAGTCCAAATTTCAAGTTGATAGCATTAGTAGTCCTTGAGATATCCAGCTGTGACAGACGGACAGACAGACAGGCAGACTGAGTCGCACCGTAAGGGTTCCTTTTTAGAATTTTGGTACGGAATCCTAAAAATATGCGAACATTTTCACCCAGAAAACTCCATGCACATGTCCTCAAGTTAGTCCCAACTATTCATTTTGGCGACGACTGGCTTTTCTTTCTGCCACTTTTTACTAGGTTGGGTAGATGAATCCAAAAGTTGCTCCAGGCGGCCCAGATGCCAATATCCTTAAAAGAAGAAGAAGAAAGAAAAGAAAAGAAAAAACGTTTATTCTGCACAAACAAAACGCACGCTACAAATAAAAAACAAAATAATAATAAAAAATAAAAAAGACATAAAATATACAATGTAGCCAAAAGCCTCGTACTCAAGCGCTTGATGTCAGGGCCAGGGACCAAAGACAACACATACATTAATCAAGATGCGCCCGCGACACCGGCAGATGACAACTAAACAATAACAATCAAAACACAACTCAAAAAACAAAAAAGGAACTCTGCTTTACATTAATGAATTAATTTTCCAGATTGCTCCTCCCGCCGCCGTCCAGGCATGTCCTTAGGTACCGGAGCTATCAGGAGAGCGCTGATATCTCGCAATGTCGTGGAGTGTGAGGCAGCATGTTTTAGTGAGAGGGAGTTCAAATGCGTGTCTTATAGTTATCGGTAAGTAGACAAATTGGTGTAGAAATCTTGATGCTGAGCCAGTTTTTTTTTTACCAGATTAAAATAGAAGCCAAAACCATTTCATCATTTAGTCTAGTTCAACATCTTGTTGTTAATTTTTTTATTCATTTCATCGTTTTCATCAATCTATGTAACAATTTTATTGTTCTGTGGTTTTGTGCGAGATATACAGTACGGAAACCACATATGTATATGCAATCAGTTATACCACATACGTGTTGACGCCTTTTCAGACGATAAACAAAAAATGAAAGAAATCGGTCGCGAAAAAAAATCAGCTGTTCCCTACATTTTGACGAGTTACGCGAACATACATAAATGTGGGGAACAGCAGTGCTATTCTGTAAAAATCTCACCGTGAGAACTTAGGTGAAGTGAGCGGGAAGTGAGCTCTGTCATTCGCTAGGGATTAACACTATTAAGTGCTCACTTCACTTATGATTCCACGGTGAGATTTTTAAAAAATCGACTGGCTGCTGATTTTTTTCGCGAAGAGATTTCGTTCATTTTATGTACAGACGCCAGCACATCATGCTACCCGAAACTGTCAAATTTTCCTAATCAACCTTGAACCTAATGCCAATAGCCATAAAGTTGAAAATCTATTAAATAAATTTGACAGATTATAGTAGCTTGATGTGCTGGCGTCTGTACATCGTCAGAAAAGGCGATAACCAGTATGTGGTATAATTTATTGCATGTACATATGTGGTTTTCACACTGTATACAGGTTCAAATTAAATTAGTTAGCAAATAGCAAAACTCCGTAGACGTGATCGATATCTCAACACGATAAAACAAAAGATAATATATTTTCTCATCTAATAACTTCAAGTAACAGCACTATCAGCGGTCGTTGATCCCCTAAAAAATACATCAAATCTGTAATGATTTTATTGTGTCGTGTTTAGATATTATATATTTTTTCTAGTGTGAGGATAAATAAATAAATAAATACAAGCCCATAAGGGTGCGTTTCCACAGAAGCGGAGCTGGGCGGAGCGGAGAAGAGACGTGTAGGAATCGTCCAATGACAGACGAGACGAGTGACGCGATGAGGATTTCAACCATTGTGATTAGTCGATTCCTGCACGTCTCTGCTCCGCTTCGCCCAGCTCCGCTTCTGTGGAAACGCACCCTAACGTCTGTGGAGTTTCGCTATTTGAATTTGAACCTGTATAAGAGAAGCAGACAGTGTAGATTCAGACGTCTATTGGCCATATTTGGGAGAAGCCATGTCCAGCACTGGACTTTAGAAGGTCTACCTGATTGAGTTTTAATAAATCTAACATTTTCTCACCCACCAGCTGGAAACCTCGTTTTAACCATTAATTATACAGCGTGCTTTTTTTACCGGCTCCAAATTTTTACAGGGTGTTCCATCCATTTTTCGATTTTTTATGTAGTTTGTAGTTATGATTACTAATTACTTTATGTAGTCGTAGTTAGTAATCAGTAGTTAGATTACATTTTGCCCAATACTGATGGATAATATATAATCCGATTCGTCAGGTTAATTGTAAGTCGGAGTGTCGAAGGACAATGATCAGGGTTTAAATTTGTTCTCATGTACATAAGTGAAATGTAAATTTCTTTATGAGAATTAAAGACGTTTAGTCTTTAACCAGAGATTGAGACTGAGGTCACCGTGTGAACGTTCTTAAAATTACGAGAATCTCTCAGATGTTATACGGCATGCTTTTTTTTACCGGCTCCAAATTCTTACAGGGTGTTCCACTCATGAATATTAATAACTTTCACTATGGAACCAACTCTATACACGAAAAAAAAAATCAACTGTTTCATACATTTTGGTCAAGTAGGTATTGAACTTTTGTATTAAACAGCTGATTTTGTTTTCGTGATTTCAGAGTTGGTCCCGTAGTGAAAGTTGTAAATATTCATGAGTAGAACACCCTGTAAAAATTTGGAGCCTGAAAAAAATCCAGTATATTTCCAGGTATTCAAACTCCCACGGCACGGACAACTGTTTCCTCAGCGAGCGACCATACAGAGGTCTGGAGATAACAGCTGATAGCAGTTCCGATGTCTACGCCATGCCGCAAGACCAGGGCTGCGTTACTATCAACTATAAACCTTGGGTTGAGAGTGGTAAGGTTCAAATTCCTCGACACTGATTCAGTATAGCAGTAGTTAAGAGAAAATACTGTAGGTACTGAACCAGGACTTTTCATGTCATATTCCTTGTTTAGAATGTTAGATCTTTATTTAGACGCAGATATAGATTTTGACGTCCTAAGTTATACTCGACCGTTGTTTCAAAGTTATAAATCCTAGATTCTACAATAGTTTTTGACTGTTCCTGTTCAAATAACTGTCCTTTCTTTGAACTTGGTGAGAAAGGGGAATCATGGATGTATGATCATGTTGCCCTTGCGTTAGAACCCAAGAAAGAATTCCAAATGAATTTTTTCCACATTGAAACTCTTTTATTTATTAAGTTCAAGCATAAATGGTTAATGTTTTTATTTCTGTAAGTAGGTTTGTACAAACACTTTTACACGTCAATTATATTTTTAGAACTAGATGAGGTCGGCGTTTCTTATCTGACTACTCTGAAAACAAAGGCCGAAACATACTTAGAGGTCACAGTCTCTTTAACAGTCCAGACATAATCTTGGTCAGATCATGTGAAGACCATGTAAATTGGTGTCTGAAATGGTCTTTTGATAAAAGAATCACACTGATTGTGTATACCTGTCCAATCAGTACACGCATTTGTTAGTAATCATGCAGCTCATATCTACGAAGATTGATTTAATAGGTTCCCATTCACAAAAGGACCATTCGATTCAACGTTTCTTTCTCGCCAGAATGTTTCTGGCACGTCCGTTCCGGAGCTGCAGTAAGTGACGCTGCCGTACGAGCCGCATTGACAGTGGCGGGTCTCGGAGCCTGTGAGGCTGAATGTATTAGAGCTCATGCTTTCTTCTGCAGAGGGTTTAGTTTTCGGTAAGTGTGTACAAGCCTAGTATATATAGTATATAGTCCTATTACCTCAATAAAAAAAAAAAAAGACGACGGGTTGCACTGCGGGAGTGCCGGCAGAAGTGAAAACTTGAATATTAACGTTGTGCATTTTTGATATTTTGAAATGGTTAGGGAATAATTTTGCACGAATTGCTTTAATTATCAGTATAAAAGTCCTATCATTTATGTGGTAGAATACAATATTTATTTATTGCGCTATCGTACACAAACATGACAACCGCGCCGTAGAAAGAGAGGGGGATACTTCCTCTCCTACGCCGCGCCGGTTGTCTACTCTCCATCCGTCTTACGAATTTTCGATCAGGTCACGTGTCCTGACGCGAGTCTAACATTACAAAAAAAGTGTACAACGCTGCTAAAGAAGTTTTCACTTCAAAAAAAAAAAAAACATTTACGTACCCCTAAGGAACCTGAAGTGGCAGTGAACTGGCCATGTACTTTGAAGGACTGATGTTTATTGGAGCAGACGCGTCCTTGTGTAGACAGCGTGAATCAGCAAAGATGTCCTTCGATCAGGTGGGCTTTAAGAAGGCGATGAGTGCATCCTGGGTCAGAAGGCATAGAATGGGGGGTTTTGACATAGCTCCGTAGATGCTTATGTCCGGCAATGGTTTTAATTATAATGATGACGATTATCTGATAAGGTTATTTGCTTTCATAAGGCTAAGCAAGTATCTCTGTTGACAAGTCGCTAAAGAGTTTGTTAAGCCGCTTCTTCTTTCTAACTTTTCACGAGGAACTGGTGAAGAGCGGCGTTTCCAGGGCTGTTTTTTTTATAATCTCTATCGTTTCAAATTTTACAGGTTTAATTAGTCCAAATTGAATAAAGGGTTTTTGTGTCAGGTATTGTTAATAATTAACCTTTAATTGCATGATTTTTACTTTTTAAGCAAATTAAATTTATTTGGACATAACATTAGCTTTATAGTAAGGAAAAAATATTTATAAAAATATATTCATAAAAACACTTGTTTTTTTTCTTAATGGCCTGGTGGAAATTTTATATCTTTATAAATGTAATCACAACGAATCTACTGGCAACAAAATGAATTGAATATTTCTAACAATTGGGGAATCCCCGTGCTCTGTGGAAACGAAAATATGGCATTGGATTGGTTGATGGAAACTTCCATCACGATGCAGTTAAGGGTTAATAGAGTCTACGTTACTTTTTAAATATGTTTTTTTTTTTATCCCCAGATTCGACTCCCCAACCATAGGCGATGATCTAGAGAATTGCATTCTAACCTCATCACCACCGACCTCATTAGAGAAAGGGCGTGGGCTACGTCCTAATAGTGGACATGAGTTATATTCGAGGGGAAACTATGGTAGAGGCTGTGAACCGGCTTTGTATGATGATGTGCAGAATAAAGATGAGGGTGAGTTGGAAGTTCATTTTTAAAATATTTTTTTTCAATCAATCAATCAATTAAAATGTTTATTTCGCACAGTGAAAAAATCCATATTTTGTTAATAAATACAATATTTAAAAAAAACTGTGTTAGTACACGTAATATATCAAAATTAAATTAAAATGAAAACGAAAAATTAAAAATTAGAATTAAATTAAAATTATCTTCACATTAAAACTCAAAGTTAAAATAAATATTAAAATCAAAATCCAAATTACAATCAAATCAATCAATCAAATCATTTTTGAGTTGAAAGATTTGTGCAAGTTGGAAAACCATACGCATTGGATAGATGTGAGGGCTCCCGCAGATAAGCGCGACGCGACGGTGCGACACGATTCTGGTAGAACTAATTCCACGAAGTTTTCATAGAAATTGTTCTACTAGGGTCGCGTCGCGCTGTCGCGTCGCGTTTGTCTGCACGAGGCTTGATGCCGTATGTGAAAGCTTTGCAGACTTTTTAGAGGAGGAAGAGCGGTGTTTTGTTAGAATGCTTATGATGACTCGATCGGTTGTCTATTGTTTGCCCGAAGATTATATGCCATAATCATCATTTTCCCGAATTTCATTTACCCGAATTTCATTTGCCCGAATGTTTCATTTGCCCTAAAAGACATATGACATACTTTTAATTGCCCGAATTTTAGATACCATAAGATACGAATGCCATAAGTATTGTTTGCCTTATTTTTATGTGCCATAATAATTATTAGACATAATATTTATTTATTTATTTGGTTTATATTGCATTCATGTCGTTTACAAGGTTGTTAAAAATCAAATATAGGTTTCGTACATGAACCCTGCTAGGGCACCGCAACATTATGTTTCTTAATTATAAAATAAATTATTATTGCATGCATTATTATATAAAGTTATTTAAAAATATATTATTACAATTTTAATGTCATCATTTCATTATTAATTAATTTATTATTGGATGTCTTTATTAAATTTCTACATTATTACATTGCGTCAATCTTCAAATAAAATCTAAAATATTGATATTACAGAATGTCAATTTGTTAAAAACTCATGTAGGCTATAATAACACTTCTGTATTAGGTGCATTTTAAGTGCGTTTATAAATTTATTATCAAATTCGATGTCTTTGATCTCATTGGGTAATTTATTATAAATTTTTATGCACATTACAAGAGGTCCTGAGTGAAACATAGCTAGTTTTGAACTCGGCATTGCTAATTCATTTTTTACTCTTAAGGAGCGTTGCAGCGGTCTTTGATTCTTAGCCACAGGGAATAACGACGCATGTTTTCTAACAAACTTGCTTACTTCCATAATGTAAATGCTTGTTAAGGTGAGCATTTTATATTTAATAAAATAAGGTTTACAGCTTTGCATTTGGTCTATATTTGCAAGAATTCTCACACATCTTTTTTGTAAAATAAAGAGTTTTTCTACGTCAACGCAATTTCCCCACACTATAATGCCATAGGATAACCATGAGTAGGCGTAGGCGTAGTATGCTGTCATCGCTGTTTTGAAGTCGGTTGACCTTTTCAACTCATTCAAAGCATACGCGAAACTTGCAAGTTTGTTTGCCACAACATTAATATGTGCCTTCCAATTTATGTTAGTGTCAACTGTCAGACCCAAGAGTCTAAATTCATCCACACACTGGAGCGGTATGTCATTGAACGAGTAGCTAATATTCAATGGACGTTTTTGATAAGGTCTGTATTGCATGAGTTTTGTTTTAGAGAAATTTATTTCCAAATTATGGTCCTTTAGCCAATTTACTATTTTTGTAAGTATATCGTCCAGTATTAAATTTAATTTGCTACCGTCGTCACATGGAAAAACTATTGAGATGTCGTCAGCAAAAAGGACACTCTGGACATTTATTTCTCTCGGCAAATCGTTGATATAGATTAAAAATAAAATACACCCTAAGACACTGCCTTGTGGTATAGACATATTTACGTGCTCCATTTGTGATCTCACGTGGGTCACTATGCCAGTATCCGGGTGAAAGTATTCCACTTCAACGTACTGTGTGCGATTTTTTAGGTACGAGCAAAACCACTCATACGCGATACCTCTCACACCTATTTGGTAGAGTTTGTTTAGAAGTACTTTATATGATACTCGATCATAGGCTTTACTCATATCTAGCAGTAACCCAACTGCATATTTCTTATTATTTATTATTTTTAATGCTTCTTGGACGTAATTAAATACTGCTAATGTTGTAGACTTATTTTTCCTAAATCCATTTTGACTGGTGCTAAAGATCTTATACTTTTCGCAAAAACTATTTAGCCGATTAGACATTGCAGTTTCAAATATTTTTGAAAATGTAGATAATAATGCAATAGGGCGATAATTTCCTGCGTCAGTTTTTTTGCCCTTTTTATAGATAGGTTTTACTATAGATATTTTTAGTAAATCTGGGACAACACCCTCCATGAATGATTGATTGATGAGAAAAGTCAAGGGTATTGTTAATTCGTCTATACATAATTTAACAAGCAATGGTGGTATTTCATCATGACCAAAACTTTGCTTATTTTTTAAGTTCTTAATGATAAGTTTTATTTCACTTGGATCAACTGTTTGCAAATATATGGAATTTTCGCAAGGAGTAGCAACATGTCGACCAGGTGGGTTCTGGTCAGATCTCGTAGCATTTGTTTTTCCTACCGATACAAAATAGTCATTAAAGGCGTTTGCGACCAATCTCGGATCTTCAACAAGAATATTATTTACGTCAAGTTTTATACTTTCTCTAGTTTTTTCAGTCAATTTGTTAGTACGACTTTTTATGATGTGCCACATTGATCTTATTTTGTTACTCGATTTTTTCATAAGGTTTATATAATTTAGTTTTTTAGATGTAGTGACTGCCCTTTTGAGGATTTTCTCATATTGTTTGTAATATTTTCTAAGTATATCATTCTTAGTAGTATTGATTAATGATTTTAGTTCACGTTTATGTTTACAAGCTATTTTTAGGCCAGTAGTTAGCCATGATTTTGTTTTCTTATTTTTGACCTTTATCAACTTTTTTGGTATACATAGATTTAATAGTTTTTGTATGGTTTTATGGAAGGATGAGTAGTTTTCATTTATATTTTGGTTATTTTTTATGATTTGATTCCAATCTACTTTGCCGAGTTCTGATTTGAATAGTGATATATTATGGGAATTATACAGTCTCTTTTTCGTATAACGTAGTTTTGTTCGTTCCGATTGTATGTTGTTGTTTGGTAGGGTAATTAGGACTCCTTTATGGTCTGATAGTCCCAGTTCTTTAACATCTATGTTAATCTGATTATCAAAGTTGGTGAACATAAGATCTATACACGTTGAACTGGTAGCAGTTACTCTTGTAGGTTCAGTTACACGTTGGCGGAAGTTGTACCTATTCATTGTGTTAAGTAATGTAAATGAGATTGGTTTCTTTTCTAAAACGTTTGTGTTAAAATCTCCACCAATTATTATTTGTTTATTACTGTCTTTTAGATAAATTTTTTGTAAGAGTTTCTCTAGACAAATAAAGAATGTTTCGGTTTCCCTATTACACTGTGGCCAATATATTACAATTAATAAAGTGTTTAATTGGGGTATTTCAACTGCACAAGTTTCAAATATGAATTCAACTGTCAAGTCTTTAATATCTTGCCTTTCATTAAAATCTAAATTTTCTTTAAGGAATATACATACGCCACCGCCCACATATTGGGTACGGCAGAAAACGGTAGCCAGGTTATATCCCTCCAGTTGTAGTAAATCTTTTTTTGTTTCTGATATCCATGTTTCTGACAAACAAAATGCGTCTATATCATTACTGTCGTATTTTAATGATTCTATTAAATGTCGTTTGGTTTTTATGCTTTGTATATTTTGATAAAGAATATTTATTTTATTAACGAAATGTCATATTGCTGCGATTGTCAATAACTTCACCGATGTCATTAGAATTTGTCAGAAGTATAGGGTCACTTTGGGTCATTTGATAGTTAGGGTCAACAGTTGGATAGGTCAATGTATCCTCGATGTAGCTATTTATTGTGGATTGTATGGAGATCATCATGTCTTTTATATTTTTAAATATTATTTGCAATCCAGCGTTTTTTATATATTTAAATGGCATAATATTTAAATGGCATAACAAGTATTAGACAAATATTTAAGCCCCGTAATAATCATTACACATGATGACATTATATTTAAGCGCCACAATTAGCTTTCTGGCTGTCGATGTCGATGGGTGCGCAATGTTTGGTATAATAAGAATAAACTTATTTATTCTGTGCATGTTTTTTTTTTTCTGTGCATGGTTGATGGTGGGCTAGGTCGACGGAGCCCCGCTTCGCGGGGCTCCTACTTCTGTGTGGTTTATAAAAAAATAACCACGAAGGGGATGGCGGGGTCTATTCGCTCGCTTCGCTCGCTCACACGACCCCGCCATCCCCTTCTAACCTAACCTGTCCGAGTCGGGGTGCCCTAAAGTCCAGATTGCATCCAATTTCTCTTGATATAAACAACCGTTACACACCCGATGTCGATGGCAAATTATGTTATGGCATATCATAATTATGGCATGTGATAATTAGGGCATGTGATAATTAGGGCTTACAATGATTATGACAAATGATGTTATGGTAAGTGACTTTATGGGAAACAATGATTCTGGCACGTGACTAATATGGCAAATGAGAGTAGGGCAAATGAGTATTATGTCGTATGATATTATGGCTGTTGACTATTATGTCAAATGATATTAGGGCAAATACAATTCGGGTAAACGGCGGTATACCGACTCGATCGTCACCATTTGCCCTTGTTGTTGCAATTTTTAGGTCTTACATCGTTTTTTTTTTTCGTTTTTTTTTTAGACTAAGTTTTTAATTGCCATTATTTACGTTATGTTTTGCCCCGTTGATTTTGTGATCGCATCGCAAGCGCGACTGGTGTGCATGGGGTCTTGGGTTTTATTCCTAGGTCGGGCAAAGCGTTATTGGGTTTTTCCATTAAGAATTTTTCAGTAACAGCCGTGTGATTCTGTAACCATCTCACCGTGAAAGCTTGGGTGAAGTGAGCATGGAGTGAGTTGTGATTCGCTAGGGATTAACACTATGAAGTGCTCACTTCACTTATGATTTCACGGTGAGATTTTTACAGAATCAACCGGCTGTAGTGCTATTCTATGTATAAAATCTCACCGTGAGAACTTAGGTGAAGTGAGCATGAAGTGAGATTCAGTAGACTAATGCTAGGGATTAACACTATTGACTGCTCACTTCAAGCTCACTTCACCTATGATTATACGGTGAGATTTTTACAGAATCGACCGGCAGAATAGAATCTTTATGATGTACACCATATAAATTACAGACATAAATATAGAAGTTTTACAAAGGGTGACACAATGGTGACACCTGAATCATCATCATCATCATCTGCCTAGCTTTTTCCCAACTATGTTGGGGTCGGCTTCCAGTCTAACCGGATGCAGCTGAATACCAGTATTTTACATGGAGCGACTGCCTATCTGACCTCCACAACCTAGTTACTGTTTAATACGATACCCCCAGGTAAGACTGGTTGTCAGACTTTCGGGCTTCTGACACCCGTAACGACTGTCAAAGATCTACGAATGACAGCCGGGACCAGCGGCTTAACGTGCTTTCCGAGGCACGGAGGGGTCTCGGTATGTAAAGATGGTCACCCATCCACAGACCAACCGCGGCAAGCGTAGCTTAACCTGATCGATCGACCTGTGCGGCTGTTATTATTTAGCCACGGGCCCCTCAGCACCAGTACCATCAACATTTCTATAAAAACCTTGTACTTTACTTCCAGAATGCTACCTCCAATACGACAAGGCAGCTAAGCTCACTGGTCCCTCTATCCGCGGTCAGGCGCGCGTCAAAGATGAGCAAGCTTGTGGTCACGCGTGCAACGAGGCGCCGTTCAGGTGTCTTAGCTTTTCGTTCAAGTGAGTAATTTTCTATGAGGTTTTTGTTATTGGGCGGTTTGTTATAGGCAACTTGATGGTAGGTGGTCACCGTGGCCTATCTGCAATACCAGAGGCATTCCAGAGTCAAACACAACGCCAATTACTTTAACTAACACAGAAACTATTAATATTACATCACACTTTCATTATAAAGGCGAAAGTTTGTGTGTGTCTGTGTGTGTGTGTTTGTATGTTTGTTACTTCTTCACGCTCAAACGGCTGAACGGATTTGGATGAAATTTACGGAACCCTAAAAAGCACCCCTAATGTAAATAATGGTCTCTAATTCTAATTACTCAGACGGACGGAAATTCAAATAAAAAAAAATACCTATTCACTTATTCCTCAGTCTCCAGAATTAATCCGAAAACGATAAAAAAAACCGGCCAAGTGCGAGTCGGAGTCGCGCACGAAGGGTTCCGTACCATTATCTATAAAAACGGCAAAAAAATCATGTCCGTTGTATGGGAGCCCCCTTTAATATTTATTTTATTCTGTTTTTTAGTATTTTTTGTTATAGCGGCAATAGAAATACATCATCTGTGAAAATTTCAACTGTCTAACTATCATGGTTCATGAGATACAGCCTGGTGACAGACGGACGGACGGACAGCGGAGCGGGAGTAATAGGGTTCCTTTTTACCCTTTGGGTACGGAACCCTAAAAAACAACTATATTTTTCATTTTCAGCAACAACGCACCCCCAAAAACTGACAATTGCCTGCTTTCGGAGATCCGGCTCTTTGACCTGCAGCAAGGAGTAGACTATGTGCACTCAGCAGATGACTGGCTGTTCGCATTCGATCTGTTCAACGGACAATGCTGGAGGAAGGTCCATGCCGGAGACTACGAGTAAGTAGATGCTTGAATTTGGACATTTGGATGGGTGTGCAAACATCTTATAGGTATCTTTAGCAGGATTTTTGTCTTCTAGCGGTTTTGGCGGTTAAAGATTTTATTTATGACTAGCGACCCGCCCCGGCTTCGCACGGGTGCAATGGAGAAACACTGATAATTTTAGAGCCATTATTTCTCGTAAAAAGTATAGGATAAAAAATGGTTATTGTGGGTTATCCCTAAGAGATAGACATATACCATCGCGGACTTTTTTGTAGACCTTTTTAAGGTGTACAATACTGTAGTTATTTCGATCTATCTCGACTGTTACTTCGATCTATCTCGACGGGTTCAGCCCGCGTTTACAATGTAAGCGCAAAAAAATGTGTTTATTTACGACATCACATTAGAAACCTCTAAAATTATCAGTGTTTCTCTACTATATTATGCATGTATTATACATATAAACCTTCCTCTTGAATCACTCTATCTACGAAAAAAAACCGCATCAAAATCAGTTGCGCAGTTTTAAAGATCTAAGCATATATAGGGACAGACAGACAGGGAAGCGACTTTGTTTTATACTATGTAGTGATTTGTTTGTATCTTCATTACTATATTATCTATTCGTGATAGATACGTAAAACTGTCCAAGAAGAAAGTGTAGAACTCGTTTTGCTGATTAAGGATATGTATATAACCCTGAGAGGCCCAAAATCCGAGTTATTGCACTTCTCGTAAGGACGCTAGTGTTAGTCTAGTGGTCAGTGGCCCTGACTACTATACAAGGTCGTGGGTTCGATTCCCACCCAGGACAAATGTTTGTGTGATGAGCACGATCATTTGTTCTTTGTTTGGGTGTAATTTATCTATAATATGTATGTATTTAGAAATATATATGTATGTTTATCAGTTGTCTAGTACTCATAGCACAAGCTCTGCTTAGTTTGGGACTAGATGGCGTTGTGTGAAAGTTGTGGAATGTATTATTATTATTATTATGTCGTTTATTCATTTCTTTACCTTATTATTATTATTAATGTTGGAGGAAGGTCCATGCCGGGGAATACGAGTAAGTATTAAGTTTTGGACGACATTTTAGAACGAAAAAAAATTATGGGCACTTAATTTTTGGACATCTACATTTATTTGGGCAATAATTGGACATTGGACACTCTTTTTGAACACCCAGTTTTCAGACAGGGCATTCAATTATTACTGAGTAATTTTCGCACCTTTTTTTACACAATTTTAGCTGTTAGTCGAACAGATACTTAGCAGAAAAAATGACATGCTAGGCTATTTTTTTAAATAAAAATAAGAAAAGAAATTTTAAATATTTTAAAACTTAATATTATAAATATTCATTAAAACTTTATTCCAGTGAACCAGCCCACGAAATACCTCGTCCCCTCTCCGCGCCACCCATAGAGGAGCCGTACTCCGTGTCAGGTCCTTCCGGCCCGCCTTCCGGGCCTCCGGGCATCAGTGGACCATCAGGTCCGTCCGGCCCGTCAGGACCTGGGTATCTGCCTGAGCATGATCATAATGGTGAGTTAGGATGCCTTGAAATATTTTGACTGATGCAGATCATGGGTACTTTTGCATTTAAAGAGCTATTGTTTACATTATTTTTCCTTTTTTTTTTGTTGCCTGCCCCCCTGATCACTAGTGGAGAGGCGTAGAAATAGCCTGAACCGTTAGGAAGGTTGTGAGAAAAAAGTGTAATGGCGGACCTCAAAATAAAACCAATTTCCCTATTAATGAATCCTAGAGAAACCAATACCAAAAAATTGATTAGCAGCAAAACATGCCCATGTACGAATAACGAATACAAATCAACATAAAAATACGAATCAACTTTGAACCTTACGCTTTAGCGATAAAGTTGAAAATCTATTAAAGAAATTTGACAGATTGTAGTAGCTTGATGTGCTCGCGTCTGTACCTTGGCAATCCAGATATACCACTCCGACCCAGGGAGATGGGAAGATACCTCGTTCATGCGCGCTTGAAGGCTTGTAGGTATAGGCTGCCGGCCGTATAGCAAAATCTTCTTAAATCCACCGGTGGAATGGTTAAAACTCCAAAAATCAACACTGCACTACAAGTTCTCAATGAAGCACAGATGCAGGTCCATTTATTTTACCAGTATAATCAAGGTTACACCAAAACAGGATTGTTTAGAAGGCGGAGTGCCCAGCACCCGCAATGTCTCAGTGACAAATATAGCTATTTTGAGACAAACTTATTTTGACTTAAAATAGAAATATCACGTTGATATTTCTATTTTAAGAGGGTTTATGCGTTAGAGCCATGCTGGAGTCAAAATTGATGATTTCCGACGGACAATAAAACTATAATGTGTTTAATTTATAGATGAGATATTGACGTCATATTATTGGGAATTTTATAATCTAGTGCATGGCTGAAAAACATTTTAAATTTTTTGTTTAGTTTTCTCATCAGAACCGTTTTTATGCAAGGCTTTTTTAAAACTAGCGATCGACGGTCTAAGCAGATGCTAGATATTAGTAAAACCATATATGACAAACTTATTACAACATTACTTTATAAAAAATAAGAACATTTTTTAGTGCATGGCTGAAAAAAAAACACGATTACTGTAAGTTTTCATTCAAGAAAAGTATATTCAAAAGTGTCAATTGTAGCCACTTTTCGAGATATTAAACGTGTTAGTTTAGGATGAAATCTGAAATATTTATATTTTCTTTTAGACCTAGTAAATTAAGACATTTATGTTCTAAAACATGGTTCAAATATTTTTTTAATAACTTATATGTTTATTTTACTATGAATTATTTAGTATTGCTATATAATCGGCGCGGATTCACGCCACCGCTCATTGCCGGCTGAGGCCTTTCAGAGACAGGACGTGTGTCGCTCCCATTGCTGCGTGTCGCGTAAAATATTATCGTACTTTCGCGAGTTTTTAGCGCGACTGGGACATATTGATACTTTTTATTATAATATATTTTTATTATATTACAGAACTTTGGTGAGTACATATTTTAATGTAATGGTATTCAATTAACTTAAGAAGATTAAATTAGACTTCTTTATGTATGTTTCGATTTTACTTTTTTTTAGATATGGCTAACAAAAGGCGCTATACGGGAATAAAAAGAAAAAAATATGAAAATTTAGCCAAGGCTAATGAAGCTAAAAGGCAAGTTACCGAGGAGCCACTTTTTAACTATGTAACAGGTTATAGCCAATTCATATTTTTCTTACACGGGGATAGAATTCGTAATAATTTGTGTTTATTCTGTCTTATAATCTCATAAACTGAATTGACCATTCTGGGGTTGTCAGTTTTGGATAGTTGAGAATATACCACTGAAACGAGGTGGGTTGTCTACTTATAAAAAAAAATATCTATATTATGTGTAATTAGTAAACCATAAGAAACAATATTATACTTACTACTTTCTGAAGTCAATATAATTTTTTTTAATTACTTTTTGTCTGGGTATTTTTATGAAACACAGTAGTAATAAGATAAAATTAATATCCGATTCGTTGTTATAGGCAGAAAAGAGAAGTTCAAATATTTCAAAATGCTGTTGTAAGTTTTATTTTTTTTTACTTCTTTATATTTTATGGCAATTTTTGAGATTTTGTATCTAAACAGACACGTGTTTCCTTTATTTTGAATTAGCACCTATTAAACCAAAACTAAATAAGACATTTCTTCGTTATTTATTTATCTCAAGCCGACAATCGATCGCCTGTCGTGGTGCTTCTTATGGTTTGTGTCACTTCATATTATACTCTGCATATTAGGTAATACGGGCTGGTGTCCGCAACTCCACGTCAATGCGCGTATTTTGCGTATACTCTGCATATTATTTTCAGACTCAACAAAAAAGAAAAAGTCCCTGAAAAAACACTGGAAATTCAGGAAAACTTGCAGGCGTTAGAAACGGTTCCAACTCAAGATCCTGACGCAGGAAATCTTGTAAGAATGACTTGGACATTTGTAAACATATTTTAGCACAAATAAAACATTGTTGTGTCTCAAGCCGACAATCGGCCGCCGGACACGATGCTTACGGTTTGTGTCACTAACCGACACAAACCGACCAACATGTTATTTTCAGACTCAACAAAAAGAAAAACTCAGTGAAATAACACTGAAAATTCAGGAAAACTCGCAAGCATTAGAAACGGCTTCATCTCAAGATCCTGACGCAGGGAATCTTGTAAGAATTACTTGGTCGTTATATACATATTTTAGCACAAATAAAACATTGTTGTGTCTCAAGCCGACAATCGACCGCCGGACACGATGCTTACGGTTTGTGTCACTATGTTATACCTACATGTTATTTTCAGACTCAACAAAAAGAAAAACGCAGTGAAATAACACTGAAAATTCAGGAAAACTCGCAAGCATTAGAAACGGCTTCATTCCACTATACATAGAGTACTCACGGAGGATTTATGTCTGGTCAATAAAAGTGCAGTGTGGGTGCCCCACACTCTGAACACGGATCAGAAGGAGTTTCGTTATGAAACTGCGCGTAGCCATTTATCGTGGTATCGCCGTAAGAAAAATATACTTAATAGATTCATATGCCTTGATGAAACTTGGGTCGAATTTTATACTCCTCGTCAAAGACATCAGTCACGATGTTGGGTGGAACCGGGCACTTCAGCTGAACATTTACCACGTGCAGAGCTACATGAACGAAAAATACTACTAATAGTACCTATGGATGTCAGAGGCATTGCTTTTTGGAGAACTTATGATGAAAATACAACTATGACTGGAGAGCGATATAAGTCATTTTTAGAAGAAAATATTCCTATTTGGGCAGACGAACATCATATAACGAGTCCTATAATTTTACATGATAACGCCAGACCGCACAAATCAAAAATAGTTCAGAATTTAATTGAAGAAAAGGATGGATTGAAATTATTCAGCCGCCATGCCCGCCATATTCCCCGGATATGAATCCTTGTGATTTCAATTGTTTTGGCCATGTGAAGAGGAAATTGTCGGGTACTCGATACAATAGCAAAAAGGAGTTAGATATTAAACTAAAGAGCATTATTAATGAATTAAATGAAAGTGGTACTTTAAATGGTGTTCAAGATTTGCCAGCAGTCTGGGAGCGAGTGATTAATAGTGGTGGAGATTATTGATTAGTGTCACAAGGTTATATAGTATAGTAGTCAGTTTTTTAAAATAATAATAATAAAAAAATATGACACTGGAAGTGGTATGACCTAATATAATATTAAACGTTGTAGGACTTTACATTTGTACTACATTTCTAACTTTTCACCCCTGATTAGTATATATATACTTTATAAAGTACCTATCCAAAACTGCCTATTTATTTCACAAGGTTGTAATAAAAATAAGAATAGTAAATAAAAATCAACTAACGGTTAAATAAGTATCATTATACATAACTCAACGGATCAATATGGGTTAGTTTGACTATAATGACAGAGAGCACACCAACTCTACGCACACAGACACGCGCGCATCTGTGTGAGTGCAAAGAGCACTGCAATTACCTAAACTTGGTGCCGCGGATTTGGCGTTAACGCTCTTAAGTCAAAATAAGTTTGTTTAGAAGGCGGAGTGCCCAGCACCCGCAATGTCTCAGTGACAAATATAGCTATTTTGAGACAAACTTATTTTGACTTAAAATAGAAATATCAACGTGATATTTCTATTTTAAATCAACATCGAAAAAAATATAGCAAAGTTCTGAAAGCCCGTACTTAAAAACGTTAAACATCTAATCGCATTCTCATCTCAGCGACAGTCAATGTCAAAAACTTGTCAAAAATGTAGGGATTTTAGAGGTATTTTTGACAGATTGAGACTGAGATCACCCTGTGAACGTTCTTAACCCTTAAATGCATGATTTATTGTATCGTATTGCAAAAAATGCTATTGTATAGGTATTTAACTATAGAATTTAGAAAAAAATATTAATATTCATAGAGTATATACAACGTGTAACGTTAAATGCGCAAAACCTCTTAAGGGGTCATTGTACTCATCATTATGAACAACTTTTACTATGGGACCAAACCGGAAATCGCGAAAAAAAAATCAGCTGTTCCCTACATTTTGACGAGTTATGCGAACATAAATGTAGGGAACAGCTGATTTTTTTTTCGCGATTTCAGGTTTGGTCCCATAGTAAAAGTTGTTCATAATGATGAGTACAATGACCCCTTAAGAGGTTTTGCGCATTTAACGTTACACGTTGTATATTGTTTTGACAGAAAGAGTTGCGTTCAGACACTCACAGCTATCACATTCTTAAAAAAAAAATAACGTACTTTGTTTCCATATGGCAACATTATGCATTTAAGGGGTAAAATTACGAGAATCTCTCAGATGTTGTATAGCATAGACTCAACAGACTACTATTGTTATTGTGCTAGGCGTTATGACTTTACTTTCTTAGCTGAAAATTATAAAAATCATCTGTCAATCAGGACGACACACCAAAATTTTCCGTTTTTACAATTTTAATGCTTTTATTTTGAAAAATTAATTGTATCTAAAAAAAAATCGCAAAGAATGTGTGCGATTTGGATGGAGTAATGGCACTATTGAGCTAACGCTGTGTGAGCGTGCGTGTTCCATCGCCGCCCGTTCGATGTCATTGTCCACCACGCACAGGATGGATGGGAAGCAGCACATTAAGTAATTTTTTGCTCCGTTGGTGTAATTGCTATATGGCGTTCCAGTAGGAGGATAAATAAATAAATAAATAAATAAATAAATAAATAAATAAAATTATAATGAAACACGAAATCGGCACCCGCCACAGCGAGTCAGACAAAACTAAAAGAAAAGACCCAAAATAAAATATAGTTCAAAAAAACTAAAAAACCACGCTTAAATATAATAGCAAATCGAACTAAAAATCAGAAAATAACTTTTAATTTCAAATTCTAAAATAAAATTAAAGTTATGAAAAGAAAATTAATTTCAATGTAAAAAAGCGTGGGGTGCTTTTTATCATATTTCTATTCTAACTCCGCATTTACAAATAACTAGGTACTAATTATATATTTACAAAAATCAATTTCGAGCACCTCCACGCTTTTTTATTGTCGTCGGTCGTTGATAAGTCGACAACGTTTAAAGTAAATCTGATCGCTTGAAGTGGGGCAAAATCGAGCCCAAACGAGTCAGTCACATACAAACAAACAAACATACAGGTGAAGCTAATACTCGTAAAAGCGTGTTAAAAAAAATCTTGCGTTAAAATTTTACAACTCATCCCATTTCTATAAAAATCTCCTTTCATTAAAAAAAATTGTGATTATCCAGAAACAAAAGAATAAATACATTCCCTTTTTTACAGAACCACCATTCATCCCTGAATCTGGACCACCGTCTGGACCCGGATACAAACCGTACGCATCCGGACCAGAACCACCCGGTTATAAACCCGGATACTCCGACACTTCTGGACCTGATTACAAACCAAACTACCCGCCAAGTGGTCCACACAAACCTTATTCGGAACCATCTGGACCTGACTTTAAGCCTGGTTACCCGGGTCCTAGTTACAAACCGGGATATTCTGATCCTTCTGGACCGGGCTACAAACCAGATTACCCGGGACCAATCGGTCCCAGTTTTAAGCCTGTGTACCCACCGCCAGATAGTCCTAATTTAAGACCCGGATATCCAGCTGAATCTAGTGGTCCAAGTTACAGACCCGGGTATCTACCTGATCCTGATTTAAAACCAGGTTTCCATCCTTCAGTACCGCCAAAAAGACCAGTGTACAGACCTATTTCGGGTCCACCTGAATACTTCCCTGGAAAGCCCGGATATTTACCAGAAAAACCGGGATATTTACCAGACCGTAGGCCGGGGTATCCGGGTCCTAATAGACCGATTTATGATGAACAAAGACCGACCAGGCCGGGCAGACCGGGTGCAAAACCCGGATATCCGGATAGAGTTGGCGATGAACAGAGTAAGTGACTATGTACCTACTTATAAAAAATATTATATGTATTATTATTATTCGAGATTCTGTTTGTTTTTCTTTAATTCTAAAATTTATAACAGATTTTTATCAGATTCTGTTTTTTTTAAAATTTATTAAGTAACAAAAGAAGATTTTTTTTTTTATAAAGTTTCTAAATAATTAATTGTATTATTTAATTTATTTCTTTCAGGTATTAAAATAAGAATTTTTCTTTTTTCATGAATCATTTAATTACACAAACAGTACATTTTACTTTTGTATTGCACAGTCATTATTACAATGCACAGTCATCGAAACAACTAACATCATAGTGCACGCAGTAACCCCAAAATAACCCTAAGCTTACGACATTTTTTTTCCTTTGAACAACTTTACACACCCTCCTGCTCCGCCCACAGCGGGAGAAGTTATTTGATAACTTCCCACCCAAAAAAAAGAGGGGCGTTGAGATTTCATGTCGGTTATTAAAAAAAAAAAAATGCTGTTCCGTACATTTTGAACGCGTGGGTTTTGCACTTTCTATGAAGTAGCTGATTTATTAATTTTTTTATTGAAAAATATCTACGCTAGGGGGTTTAGAATGGGGATAAATATAATGACCACCATAAAATGCTTTGATACCCTTACTTTTGTAACCAAAAATATCTACTTAACACCAGAAAAATAAAGTCTAAAAATACAATAGTACCAGCTATTTTAGTCACGACTCCACTTTAAATTGTATTCGACCACTAAATTTAGTAAATGATCACCAAATATTAAAACGCTGGTATAATTTTGGTGATCATTTACTACTTTTGGGATAACAATGATTTATTTGGACTCATTTTGCTTAAATAGGATAGCAGAATTTAAAAACTTTGGTTATAATTTTACTTTAAAATGTTGGTTTAATTTTGGTGATCATTTACTATTTTTGGGTTACTCATGATTTACTTGGAGTCATTTTACTTAAATAGGATAGCAAAGTGTTAAAACTTTGGTTATAATTTTACATTAAAATGCGAGTTTCATTTTGGTGATCATTTACTACTTTTGTCTGCTATTTGTTACTATATCTGGTGGTAAGTTAAACATTAAGCCGTTTAGAATCATGAGTCAAATTTATGGTTACATGTTGCGCGTCGATGTCCCTGCTAACTTGTTCAAGCTAACAGTCTTAAAATAATTATTAAATTTGTATAATATTAATTTTGTAAAATCGAAACTTGACCTAATCGACTTGATCTAATCTCTTCACCACCCTTGATTGACTGGTAAAGAATGCCTAAGGCATTAATTCCGCCTTTGTACCTTTTGTGCGAAAAGTTTAACCCATTGAATGCCGACTACGTAATATTACGTAGATGGTGTTAATAGAAGAGGCCAACTACGTGTTAGTACGTAGATGTTATCTGTTGATTATAAAGCCCCGGATACACTAGGGAATATTTTGTCCCGCAACATGACGCGCAACACAAAATATACGTGACGCTGCAACGTTGCATAGGGTCCCGCAACATGACCCACAACATTTTACGTGACGCGGGACATGTTTCTTGCTCCCGCTCCGAGAGCGAGCGCACGGCGCGACATTCTCTCGGGACATTCACGTAGTTGCCGAGCGCCATGTTCCGCAACATGTCGCTCCATTTGTCCCCTAGTGTATTCGAGGCTTTAGGCGATCTATGCTATTTGGCCTCCCGGGACGGTCATTTTTATACTCTTTGGCATCTCACGTAGTTGACCATATATGTAGGGTGGCCAGTGGCCACCGATTATGATTTGATATTTTACCTCGGCAATAAATCGCCAACAAAATATATTTACTTCGTATAATAATACGTCTCTCCCATTTTCTCCCTTTACCCAGTTTCAGTATCATGGCGTCACTACACAGTATCCGGGTTCCCTTGCCGAGCTGGTACCATTTGCGCACAAAACACCGTTGCAGGACATTGGGCATGTGAGCCTGAAGGCGGAGAGATCGGTCAGTATAGTGCAGTTTTTGTTATATCCCTTTGCAACCGGGAGTAAAAATTTCGCATAGATCAGTAAAAACTTATTAATCCTTT
Organism: Eremobia ochroleuca; assembly: GCA_949629135.1. Classification (NCBI taxonomy): domain Eukaryota; kingdom Metazoa; phylum Arthropoda; class Insecta; order Lepidoptera; family Noctuidae; genus Eremobia; species Eremobia ochroleuca. Next base: position 7,203,977 of record OX451411.1, on the reverse strand, counting down.
GGAAAGTGTTCAGAGGTCCTGGGAAAAATACTGGACAAAATCTCACGCAACCTGGTCAGCTTCAGCAGTCAGACCCTCACATACGTGAGGTTCAGGAATAATTTGATAGTCGCTCGATCGTGCTCAGAATTTTGTAAAGTTGAAACTCACGATCACTTCAACTCGGTTGGAAAGGGATATAGAGGAGGAACAGAGTGTTCACTCGTCCTCCATAGAAATGGGAGGATCCTCCGACTAGACGGGTGTCGTGTCTGACGGGCAACTCCCCGATGATTCATGTCGGGACGTTGTATACATATATGCTAGTTGCGCGGTAAACTCTGCTTGCGAGATGCAGGATTTTGCGTGACGTCAGTATGACGCGTTGCTCGCATGTGGCGTTGTAGATACCGCTACAGTTATGTTAGGAGTTAAAATCCTGTTTTTTTTTTTAAATTTATTTCTCGTAGTGGACTTGTGTCTAAGTAATAACAGCCACATGGGTCAATCAAGTTTAGGTACCGCTTGGTAGCGTAAGGTATCCATTACATATCGAGACCCCTCCGTGCGTCGTAAAGTACTTTAAGCCGTTGGTCCCGGCTGTCATTTGTAGATCTTTGACAGTCGTCTAGATTTTAACCAAGGGGTGGGTATCGCGTTACCCAGTAACTGGATTGTAGAGGTCAGAAAGGCAGTCGCTTCGTGTAAAATACTGGTTTGTGGACATTTTTAGTTTTCTCTACAACTACCCTTTAACTAAAACTGTTACGAAATCCTAATAGAATTTTGTCATAGTATTAACCCCCTACGCCAATCGGCTTTATGTATTTTTAAGTTATGATATTGTTTTTTCTCTGTAGTAGTATTGTAGTGATTGAACAAATCTTTTGAGAAAATAAATGTGTAACACCGTAGACTGGAAGCCGATCCCTACACAGTTGGGAAAAACAGATCTTGAGTTAATTATTTATTTATGTAACAATCATTTCAGGTTCTTGGGACTACTGCTGCTCTCCAACACACAGATGCGGATATAGCGAAGGATTCCATAAACCATGGTAAGTAGCTCCACATTTTTAGTTGTCCCAAAGAAGTGTGATGTTCTGACTATTTGTTTCTATTTCAGGTGCTACGTAGGACCAAATGAAGACCAATGGCGTCCTTGCAGCGAGAAGTACTACCCGTACCACCAACATAAGGTTCCTCACCCGTCACAAGCGCACCAGCATTCACCTGGACATCAGCTGATACCGGGACATAGAGGTAATATTAGTTTCTCTGATTCACTGACTGCCTTGCTCAGCGTGCTTTCGAGTGAGATATGCTCGGAGTCTCTTTGAAGGATACAATCAGGAATTCAACTTTCCCGAAAAGAACCGGAGTTACCGACACAGCTTGCAGAGTAAGCAAACTGAAGTGGCAGTGGGCTGGCCATGTCTGTCGAAGGGCCGATGGCCGGTGGAGCAGACGAGTCCTGGAGTGGAGACCGCGTATCGGCAAGCGTAGTGTGGGACGCCCCCCAGCTAGATGGACGGACGACCTAAAGAAGGTGGCTGGGGTAGACTGGATGCGGAAGGCGGAGGACAGGGTGTTGTGGCGCAGTCTGGGAGAGGCCTATGTCCAGCGGTGGACTGCGATAGGCTGCGTCGATTGTTGATTGACTAACTACCTCCCGATTTCTGAAAAACTGATCAAAACTCTGATCAGTTATTGTGCTGTCAAATCACATGAGCCATTATAATTAGGTGTAGTGTATAAAAACAGAAAATTAAATTGTTTGACATAATTTGGCATCAAATATGGTAGGTACAGACGCCAGCACATCACGCTACTACAATCTGTCAGATTTATTTTCTTCAGTTAGTTTTTTATTTTTTATTTAGTACTTAGTTTAAATTTTCTGTAATTTATATGGTGTACATAAAATGTTGAAGCGTATAAATAATAAATAAAGAGTATTCTATTTTATTCTACTCTATGAAACCCTTCAATTCTTTACAGAAGAACTACCTCCCCGGCCAGTCAGCCCCAGACCCTGGCAAGCCAGGCCAGGGTACCCGGACAGACCCGGACCCATACCTGGACCTTCTGGATCCATACCTCCAGGACCACCCGGACCATACCTATCGGAAGGAGATAGGAAATATTGGGACGATCTGTACGAAAATGGACCTCAAGCTTATTATGATAAATATGGGAATCCTTTGCCAGGTGATAGTGATTGAATATTTTCGACAGTATTTTCTTAATACAGATATTTTTATCATTTCTTGTGTTGGCACGAGGTATATTTAGTCGTCTCGTGGTTTAACCCTTAACTGCATCGTGATGGAAATTTCCATCAACCAATCCAATGCCATATTATCGTTTCCACAGAGCACGGGGATTCCCCAATTGTTAGAGATATTCAACTCATTTTGTTCCCAGTAGATTCGTTCTGATTACATAAAGATGTAAATTTCCACCAAACCATTTAGAAAAAAAAAATGAATATATTTTTTTAAATATTTTTTCCTTACTATAGAGCTAATGTTATGTCCAAATAAATTTAATTTGCTTAAAAAGTAAAAATCATGCAATTAAGGGTTAAATATTAATTTTGACAAGATAATTGTTCAAAGCTCTCGTTCCTAGTGAAAACCAAGCATACAGTCTTTATGATGCTATACAACGTGTAACTTTAAATGCGCAAAACCTCAGACACCCCAATTGGTTTTTAATTCAATTGACCTATTTGAGAGAGAAAATAAGTCATTACAAAAATTGTAAAGGTTTTATGTGCTGTTTTAATTTTACTGGCCATTCTGATCGTTTCTTGCGTCTGCGACGTCGCTTTGCCGAGGGAGGGGAGGAGTCGTCAAAGGGCCGCTGCGCCGCGCTGACATTGGGTTGCTTGACCTATTAATAAATACACGGCAACGTTTTTAATGAAGATTTTTTTTAAAATGTGAAATATATTAAAAAGTGGTTAAATTAATATTGTGCTCGTTATTCTGATCAAACTATTTTCAGGTTTTGCGCATCTATCGTTACACGTTATATATATATGCTTTATGAACCTTTGGCTCTTGAGTGGTAAATTGGTAAGATATCCACGAGATTCAAAAAAGAAAAAATCAGATTGAAAGTAATTTTCTACAATGATTATTCATTCGAACCAGGGGCCTTGTCCGAAGGATTAATCCTGGTAATATTGATAAAAAAATGAATTTGGCTATTTTAATAAAGTAAAATTACTTCACTTTAAGCGAAATAACCATTTGTTCTGATCCGGCATATTTTTTAGTTTCTGCTTTAATAATTTATCCCCTTTTTAGGCTACTCCCGTGTCCCCACAGAATCTCGTCCCCACATCAAAGTGAGTCACAACTACCCTCGTCCTGGAGGCGGCACTTGGTTGCCTGTGGAGCCAGCACTAGGACAGGATGGTCCACCACCTAATGGATTAGGAGCTCCAAGGTATGCTGCTTTTGGTTTATACAGTCAAATCTGATTGACTGAGAAGTGAAGGCTAAAATTTCGACTACACTATCATTTACCGCTTTAAACAAAATAGAAAGATATCAGAAAAGTAGACAAACTGAACTAACAATTCTAGGATTCAGACATGGGTTAGGCTTCGTAGCAGAAAACCTTCTTAGCGCTTTGCGATGCAGAAAAAACCTACATCATTTTGGTTTCTCTATTTTAATGATTATAATAAAGAAGGGACTTTTATAGACCAGTTAAAACATTTCGCAGCACATGAAACTGAAACCGTGGTTTTAGTACAAGGTATACTTTTATATTATAATTCCACTTCCAGATACTGGCCTGTAGCCTACCTTCACAAGGGTCCACCACCCAACACAACATACTTCCGCTACAACGAGTCCCAACAACCGTCAACAACAACAACAGAACGCTACACAACCGAGCAACCGTCAACGGTCCCACCCCGACCCGATCATACAGACAAACACAGAGACGAGAAGAAACGAAATATGAGTGATTATGACGATATACTAGATACTAGTACAGTCCGACAAACAACTACTACAGTAACATATAAACCAACTAGTACAACTACTATCCTACCAGATGAAGTGACAGAAAATATTACAGAAGTAGAATTAGTCAAACCAGAAACTGTCAAAATTAAAGATAAAATTGAAGGCATTGATGACAAATTAGATGATTTCTCCAGTTCCATTGAAGTTATAGACTTAGATGATGTCAAAGGAGAGAAAATGTCGGATTTGAAGACGTTGGAAGCGGAAGAGAGACAGATTGAGGAAATAGGTCGAATTCTAGCAGCGTCTAGGAGAGGTGGGAAACTTGTTTTAGATAAACGTTCCCAAAAGGATTTAGAAGCAAAAAGTATAGCGGTAGATAAGGATTTGATAGATTTTAATTTTGGAAACAGGTTTAATGTTGAAAGGAGAGGGAAGATACAGAAGGTGAGTAAGGATGAGATAGAAAGAGAGAGAGTTGATAAGAGTTTAGAAGTAAGCGAAACAACATTCGTTCGACCACCTAGAGTTTTATCAACCACAGAGAATATTAGAAAAGCTATTGTCAATGGAAAAGTTTTCTACGATGCAACTATAAGAGAGCAGAGAGATACATTTTTAAATAATTCCACAAGAAAAAGTAAGAGTTTGAGATCAGGAGATGACTCTAAACTTACTAATCTAGCTTCTTCCGCTTCTTTTGGTAAGAAGATTATAAAACCGAGGAATGTGAATCCCGTAAGAAGAGTCAGAAGGGTTTACAGGAAGAGGTATAATCCAGAAGAAGTGAGAAGGAGATTGTTGGAAAGAGAAAAGAGTAAGCAGGACAGTAGTACAGATAATTCGAGGAAAATATAATGAAAATACTTGATGAAAAATTTTATTTTTGTATTTTTAGTACTATTTTGCTTGCAGTATTTTAATATTAAAAATAAAATATAATTCAAAGGAAGAAACGATATTGTTAGTAATTTGAATGCATGATGTAAGAATATAAATATAAAATTGAAATTAATATTTTTTATAAAACATTTAATTTTATATATCTTTAAGTAAACGGATTGGTGCTTTAAATAAATTGTCAGTTTGACTTTAAATTATCTTAATTAGGGTTGAATTGACGATGCGTATTCAAAATTTTATGAAAATATATAAAATACTTCTAAGATTTATATTTATTTAAAAGTTAATGTATGGATAAAACTTAATTATGTAATGAATAAGGATTATTTTAAAAAAATGACTTTTAAAGAAAACTTATTTTGTATTTCTCGTACTTCTTTTTTAATTAAGGCTTTTTCTTGTGTATTTAATTAAAATTTTGTGATAATTATTTTGTATTTATGTAGTTACCAAACCGAAATAAGTTACCGCGAAGAAATTGATTGCAATACTTTTAGAAACTGTAACTTTAAATAATTTAGCACTTAGTTAACGATTTTTTAAGACTACCATTAAATGCATTTCCAGTAATTTTTTGCGTTTTATTTTTAATTTATTCATATAATTTTATTTAAAAAATAAAATAAAACTCACCCCCATTGTTTCCCGACAAAATCTGATGTCGAATCTTATGCTAAGCAACCAGAAAGCCAGTTCCCATCCAGTCACGATCTCATCTCAGCGATAATATCAATGTCAAAAACTTCAAACTTGTAGTAAATAGCAGATATTTTTGTCAGAATGAGACTGACGGCTAGAATGCAAACGTTTTTAAAAATACCCCAGGGGAATTGGATTTAGGAATTGCCCCAGATTTGCTGTTGTTATATGTTGCCCAGATTGGCTGTTGATAGGTATGTTGCCCAGACTGGCTATTGTTATAATTATGTTGCTCAGGTTGACTGCAGTTATATGTTGCCCAGATTCGCTGTTGTTATATGTTGCTCAGATTGACTGCAGTTATATGTTGCCCAGATTCGCTGTTGTTATATGTTGCCCTACTTGGCTGTAGTATTATGTTGTCCAATTTGGCTGCTGTTATATGTTGCCCAGATTGGCTGTTGATATGTTGCCCAGACTGGCTATTGTTATATGTTGCTCAGGTTGACTGCAGTTATATGTTGCCCAGATTCGCTGTTGTTATATGTTGCTCAGGTTGACTGCAGTTATATGTTGCCCAGATTCGCTGTTGTTATATGTTGCCCTACTTGGCTGTAGTATTATGTTGTCCAATTTGGCTGCTGTTATATGTTGCCCAGATTGGCTGTTGATATGTTGCCCAGACTGGCTATTGTTATATGTTGCTCAGGTTGACTGCAGTTATATGTTGCCCAGATTCGCTGTTGTTATATGTTGCTCAGGTTGACTGCAGTTATATGTTGCCCAGATTCGCTGTTGTTATATGTTGCCCTACTTGGCTGTAGTATTATGTTGTCCAATTTGGCTGCTGTTATATGTTGCCCAGATTGGCTGTTGTTATATGTTACCCAGATTGACTGTAGTTATATGTTGCCCAGATTGGGTGTTGTTATAATTATGTTGCCCAGATTGGCTGTTGTTATATGCTGCCCATACTGGCCGTTGTTATATATGGCTCAGATTGGCTGTTGTTATTTCGTTTAACCAATCACAGCAGTTTTTAAGTTAAAATTGGCCTCCAGAAACCGGAGGAAATCGTGATAAACCTTTTGTTTTTGTAACCTTTGCTGTCTCTCTTGTGGGCAAATGTCTCCTACACAGCTTTCCACATTGATAAATACGTGGGTGGGTCAAATATAAATCGGACTTAAGTAAAAAAAAAATACGCACATATTATTATACTCGTAAAAAAAGGAATATATTTTATTTTTCTACATAATCTCCCCTTCTATTAACACATTTTTCCCAGCGCAGGGGATGTTTCTTGATGCCAGTATCGAAGAATGTAGTCGGTCGTGCCTTTAGCCAATTGCACACAAATGATTTCACCATCTGGTCAGTGTGAAAACAGCGTCCTCCACTTGAATTTTTTTTTTTGTGCCATATCTACACTTGAGTTCTTGAAAGCGTATTCTTATCGAACTGTAGAGTCAATGGATGCAAAATTTCGGAAGGTTTTATGCTCTCCCGTGTTAAAAAAAATATGACAATTCGTTGCTCAACAGACTTATATACCTCCTGCTCATACATGATGCTACTGGCGCGCAATAAACTAAAGTGAGCCGGAGCAGTATACCCCCCTCCCCTAGATGATCCCCCCTAACACATACAACAGCACCAAGCGCGTCACTTCACTCAGCGACCAGTAATAAAAAAACTCCTGTTTATATTTGATTCACCTAATAGTACTAGGAGACAAAATGTTCGTGTCTACTTCTACTTTCGTATTATAAGAAAACCTACCTACGTATTTCTTACTAGGTACCAAAGCTCATAAGCGACATTATTATGTAGACAAAGTGTGCCCTTTGTTCAACTACCCACCTACTTAAAATGCCGCAACTGAAGTAAAGCCCAAGGGACAACTTTTACTTTATTTTCTAAATTGCACTTTCTCGCTGCAGTAAAGGAATATGCTAACATTGTATCATTTCACTTTCCACTACACATTTTGTTTATTTTATGAGCAGTGGTGCCCCAGTGGTCGCGAATTACGGTCGCGAATTACGAGTTGTAGGTCGTAGGTTCAAATCTAGACAAGCGCATTACTTTGTGTTTTGTGTTATTTTATCATGTGTACTACGTGAGCTCGACAAATGTATGTGCTATTAACGCTTATGCGACAAATCTGTACTGCGACCATAGTTCGAATGCACGCTTGTGCGACAAACGATTGCGCGACAATAGTTCGACACTACGGTAGTGCGACACTACGGTAATAATAATAATAATAATATTTCACAACTTTCACAGAACGCCATCTAGTCCCAAACTAAGCAGAGCTTGTGCTATGAGTACTAGACAACTGATAAACATACATATATATTTCAAAATACATACATATTATTATAGATAAATTACACCCAGACCAAGAACAAATGATCGTGTTCATCACACAAACATTTGTCCTGGGTGGGAATCGAACCCATGACCTTGCGCATAGCAGGCAGGGCCACTGACCACTAGACCAACAGGCCTGTCGAGTGCGAATTAATGTCTAGTGCGACAGTACTGTAATTCGACAGTACTGTAATACTGCACGTATTACAGTAGTTTGACACTACCCATGCTAGGTTAGGTTAGGTTAGAACTGTGACCTGTCGGGAGGACACGGCGTGGCATACGCTGGCAGAGTGTGCCGCTTGGGAGGAGCCGCGCCGTGCTCTCATCTCAGGAGTAGGCTGTGACCTATCGCTGCCGGCCGTGGTCGAGTCTATGGTCGGCAGCGAGGAGTCCTGGGACGCGGTGGTTTCCTTCTGCGAAACAGTCGTCTCGCAGAAGGAGGCTGCGGAAAGGGAGAGGGAGATCTCGTCCCCTCACCCCGCCCGCAGCAGGCGCACCGGGCGTCGGCGGAGGGCGGACAACGCCCTCTTCCAGCCCCCCTAAATGGGTCCAGGGGCGACGGATTTGGGGACGTCCGTCGCCCCCCACACATCTGGACCCGAGGTGGCGGCGCGTAGTGTTCCACGCGCGCCCCTCTTAGACGTCGCGGGGGGAGTTTAACACCTCACTCCCCCCCTGACACGAGGAGAGGCCCGCACCGCAGGAGCGGGCCAGCACCAGCCGGGGGTTGCGGAAGTATCGTTCGTTCCCGCGACCCCAGGCGTAGGTGAGAGAGGGAACACCGGGGAGTCTGACAGACCCCGCCGCCCGCCCCAGGGGACATCCATGAGGATTTTCCACCCCGAAAAAAAAAAAAAAAAACAAAAAAAGGTTAGAACTGTGACCACACAACCCCAGATTTACTAATTATAAGAAGAAGAGTCCCGTCCAAGTAAAGTCTTGTCGATTTGCAGTGTGTCGCACAAGCGTGCATTCGAACTATGGTGAGTCGCAGTACAGTTTTGTCGCATAAGCGTTAATCGCACATCTATTTGTCGAGCTCACGTAGTACACTCTATTTTATCACCCGTGCTCTCAGAACGGTGAAGGAAAACATCGTGAGGAAGCCGGCATGCACTAGAACCAAAATAATCTAAGACACGTGACACCTAACCAAAATCAAAATCAAAATCAAAAATCATTTATTCAAACTAGGCTGAGAATCAGCACTTTTCGAACGTCAAAATTACAAAAGACAGTCCCCCAAAACGCCCGCCCTTCACCACTTCCTAGTGCTTTCGCTGGGAAGAAGAAGTGGCGCAACAAACTCCCCAGCAGCACAGCTGTCTGTTCAGTTAGAAAATATACTTGACTGAATACAATACAAGGTATGCAAAACAATTAACATTACAAGACACAGAACGCTAAATTAAATTACGAGTATTTGCCATATGTCAGCTGGCAACGCCAATATACCAAGAAATACAATAAAAAACTATACGTACTCAAGCAAAAATGAATAAATGGAAATTAAATAAAAGCCTCCAGGTATAAAGGGCGTGACCGCTAACATATTTATGCAATGCTGGGTTCAGTTTACATAGCTGTCGCTTGAAGTCACAAATGATAAACTAGGACCATAAGGAAACTAAATAAACAAGTTATTAATAATGATAACAATGATAAAACCATGGTCAGCAAGACGACCAGTCACCACAAGCAGCACCCGTTCATGAGCATAACGCAAAGGTCAGCCATTACCCCCCTCGCCATATTTGAGGGAAGGAGACAACCCGACCCCCGACGCTACCGCAAGCAGTGACATCTAAGGGAGCATGACGAACTTGCTGCCGGTTGCTCAGGTAAGAATTATATGATCAATTGTCGAGGTCACTAGCTAACCACATATTGCAATCAACTCATTAGAAAACATTGCAATGGGTTGATTATGTCAATAATAAAATTAAAATTAAATTAAACTGATTATTTGACTTATACAGCCCAATAAAAAAACAATCCAACCCGCACTTTCCCCGCGTGGTGGATTACGGCCCACAATCCCTCTCACTGAAAGCGGGCCTGTATCCAAGCAGTGTTAACATTAAGGGATGAATATGCTATTTTATGCAAAGCGCGTAGGTTGCGCTTGTTTCTCAGGACTCGTGGCTAAATAATAACATCCGCACCGAACATTCGATCGAAGGTTAAGCTATGGTTCCCCTGTGCGACTCGTGGATGGGTGACCAACAATTACATATTGAGGCCCCTCCGTGTCTCAAACAGCACGATAAGCTGTTGGTCCCGGCTGTCATTCGCAGATCATTGAAAGTCGTTATGGGTAGTCAGAAGCTCGAAAATCTGACATACCAGTCTTACCTAGGGGTATCGTGTTACCCAGAAACTGGGTTGTGGAGGGCCCTATAAAATACTGGTATTCAGCAGCATCCGGTTGGTTAGACTGAAAACCGACTCCGACATAGATTTTTTTTTTTCAGATGTACCTGAATGCATGGGCATTCAGCTACATCTGAAATATAGACAACTATTATTTCGGGATATCGCCAAGCGGATGGTCGACTCTTCACGTGACCAGAGGGCTGGCCTATTTTTTGGCCAAAGAATCAGCATTGCCATCCAACGTGGCAATGCTGCCAGCCTTTTGGGCACGTTTCCTATTGACAGCGATGCGGACGAATTTTTGGATGCCTTTTGATTATTTGCCTTCCTTTTTATATACTAATACATCATTACATAGTATAAAACAAAGTCGCTTCCCTCTGTCTGTCCCTATATATGCTTAGATCTTTAAAACTCCGCAACGGATTTTGATGCGGTTTTTTTTAATAGATAGAGTGATTCAAGAGGAAGGTTTATATGTATAATACATGCATAATATAGTAGAGAAACACTGATAATTTTAGAGGTTTCTAATGTGATGTCGTAAATAAACACATTTTTTGCGTTTACATTGCAAACGCTGGCTGAACCATTCGAGATAGATCAAAATAATGTACTACAGTATTGTACACCTTAAAAAGCTCTACAAAAAAGTCCGCGATGGTATATGTCTATCTCTTAGGGATAACCCACAATAACGATTTTTTATCCTATACTTTTTTAATGGCTCTAAAATTATCAGTGTTTCTCTACTATATTATGCATCTACTATACATATAAACCTTCCTCTTGAATCACTCTTATCTATAAAAAAAAACCGCATCAAAATCCGTAGCGTATTTTTCAAGATCTAAGCATACATAAAGGCAGACAGACAGCGGGAAGCGACTTTGTTTTATACTATGTAGTGATCAGCATTGCACCCGTGCGAAGCCGGGGCGGGTCGCTAGTATTATTATTATTTTAAGACTGTTAGCTTTTTAAACTATGTAAATCACTACATAGTATAAAACAAAGTCGCTTCCCGCTGTCTGTCCCTATGTATGCTTAAATCTTTAAAACTACGCAACGGATTTTGATGCGGTTTTTTTTAATAGATAGAATAATTCAAGAGGAAGGTTTATGTGTATAATACATGCATAATATAGTAGAGAAACACTGATCATTTTAGGGGTTTCTAATGTGATGTCGTAAATAAACACATTTTTTTGCGCTTACATTGCAAACGCTGGCTTAACCCTACGAAATAGATCAAAATAATGTACTACAGTATTGTACACCTTAAAAAGGTCTACAAAAAAGTCCGCGATGGCATATGTCTATCTCTTAGGAATAACCCACAATAACCATTTTTTATCCTATACTTTTTAACAGAAATAATGGCTCTGAAATTATCAGTGTTTCTCTACTATATTATGCATATATTATATGCATATAAACCTTCCTCTTGAATCACTCTATCTATTAAAAAAACCGCATCAAAATCCGTTTCGTTGTCTTAAAGATCTAAGCATACATAGGGACAGACAGACAGCGGGAACCGACTTAGTTTTATACCTACTATGTATTGATCAGCATTGCACCCGTGCGAAGCCGGGGCGGGTCGGTAGTACTTAATAAAAATCCTACTAACATAAAATATTACCTAGTTATTTTGTTAAACTAGATTTAACTAGACTTCTCTTGGTTTAGACCAAGAGAAGTATCTAGTACCTGTGATATGAAATCTAGGTTCTAACACTTAAGTAAACCGAGTTATGGGCTTTTTATAACTGTATACAACGTGTAACGTTAAATGCGCAAAACCTGAAAATAGTTTGATCAGAATAACGAGCAGAATTAATTGAACCACTTTTTAATATAGGTCAAATTTTTCAAAAAATCTTCATTAAAAACGTTGCCGTGTCTATTTATTCATAGGTCAAGCAACCCAATGTCAACACGGGGCGGCGGCCCGGTGACGACTCCTCGCTCGACAAAGCGTCGCAGACGCAAGAAACGATCAGAATGGCCAGTAAAACTAAAACAGCACATAAAACCTTTACATTTTTTTTAATGACTTATTTTCTCTTTGAAATAGGTCAATTGAATTAAAAATCAGTTGGGGTGTCTGAGGTTTTGCGCATTTAACGTTACACGTTGTATATTATTATTAGCCAATTAAATGTTACTAGGAAGGTTATACGTCCGTCTTTACTGAAGCGCAAACAACAAGTAACATATAAAAGATGTTGGTTACTATTGATTTATTTTTAGGGTTCCGTACCTCAATAGAAAAAAAAAACGGAACCCTTATAGGATCACTTTTTTGTCCGTCTGTCTGTCAAGGCCCTTTATCTCGGGAACGCGTGCAGGTATCGCGTTGAAGTTAAAACCATATACTCAGATTTACAGAGTCTTGAAGTGGTGAAAAAAATTATACTTCTAGGTTAACATAAAAAAAAATACGGCCGTTTATGCCGCAAAAAACGTATATTTCGACACTCTCAAGGGAATCAACATTTATAGGGTACTTTCCGTTGACCTAGAACTATGAAATTTGGCAAGTAATATTGTCTTATACTACAAAAGTACACACAGTAAAATACATATTATACTAGTACGTATATATGGATATGAGCCCTTCTACAAATATGAAAGAGAAATTAATGAACAATTTAAAACACAACCCTATTATTCATGGAAACGTGAGCTGTCAGTGTAACTGTCCAACATTATAATGACAAAGGAAAGCAAGTTCGAATTATAAATTATAATTAAAACACAAGGAGAGAGTAAGTTCATGACCAAAAGCCAAGATATGTTAAACAGTAAACCTGGAAAGTCAAGCTCTAAGCTTAGTTTATTAGGTGTTCACTTAGGTGCCTACCAAGTGAAATATGGGTAATTATTACACGGAGAGAAAAGTCATAGAAAAAGTACTGTGCTGTCTCATAATCTGAGTGCATTTGAGTGGTAATTGACAAATTACCACGCTAGCACAGTAAAAATTCTCATGCTGTACAGTAAAATTGATTGGACAAATAGTGAATTTTTCCCAATCTCACTCAGAAAATTTTCTGTAGATGTCACTTGCACTCACTTTACAGTGACGAGCACAGTATTTTTTCTAAGAATTTTATCTCCGTGGATAAGGTGATGTCGTATTGACCCAGCGGTCAAAGGCTCTCGCAGATAGGCGCGATCCGAAGGCACCACGCTATTCTGGTAGACCAATTTCCTTGAAGTTTTCATAGAAATTCTTCTACTAGAGTCTGTCTGCTGGAACCTACGCTAACTGCCCAGTTTACTTCATTATTCCATTCTGCCATAAACTGTAGAGTTATGACGCAAAGAGCATCGCATTCGTATCTACAATACCAGAACATAGTTATTGCGTTGCAATGTACTATTACTGTTAAATTATGACATAACGTAAAGCGTGCGTTTTGTGGTCATTCGTTTCGTATACAGGGTGTTTTGGCCGATCAATAGATCATCATCTGCCTAGCCTTTTCCCAACTATGTTGGGATTGGCTTCCGGTGTAACCAGATGTAGCTGAATACCAGTATTTTACACGGCGTGACTGCTTATCTAACCTCGACAACCCTGAGTGGGTAATACGATACCCGTTGGTAAGACTGGTTGTCAGACTTTCGTGCTTCTAAATACCCGTAATAGCTGTCAAAGATCCACGAATGACAGCTGGGACCAACGGCTTAATGTGCTTTTCGAGGCACGGAGGGGTCTTTTTATGTAAAGATGCTCACCCATCCACGGACCAACCGCGGCAAGCGTAGCTTAACCCGATCGATCGAAACGAGCGGCTGTTCTTACTTAGCCACAAATAGATATTATTTTAAGTTTTAAAACAACACCCCGTACATTTCGAAAGTAACATGAAACATTAAAAATCAAAAGCGTAACAGCCCAATATTATGGAGCGAATATAATTGGAGCACCGGTAAACATGGAAACGCGTAATTGGACACAATTGCGTTACAGACTTTCGCTATTTACTTTAAAACCGCAAACGTAAAAGTTTTAACGTTAACTTTAATTTTTACGGTTTGCGTTATCGTTTCACTTGTTATTATGATGGGACAATTGCTGCCTGTAATTGCTTCTGTACGCGTAAAGGCATTCTTTGGTAAATGCTTCCACTCATAAGAAGTTGGAATGAGGATTGTTCAACTGCGGTTTGGCGATGTGAGACAAAAGTAGAAGTCCAGCACCCCAACTGCATAACATACTTTCGCAATCGATTTTTAAGGAAATTCCTAATCCATTGCTACACATGTTTGAAAAATGAATCTGTGAGTCCCCAAATGGAACGAAATGACCGCGCGGCAGGCTCAAAAAGACATGGCGGGTAGAGCTATTTTCTTTTTTTATTATTGTATTTCGGTGGAAACCTTCCAAAAGCACCCGACCTCCGGAGAAGGAGGGTGTGGGATTTTTACCATCAAGGGTAGACTGTAAAGGGTCCTCCCCTGAACCTTGATATGCACGGCAGCACGTGGCCACTGTACCACCGTCTCCCCTGGGGTCACTTGGTGAGTGGAACGAGTCCCCACTCTGCGCGCCCGCGACCTCAAAGGTCCGCTTACCTTGATTGGTAATCGGGCAATAAGACACCAAGGTGGTTGTCTCCCCGACGCCTCCTTCTCCGAGCAGGATCTCTCCCGATCCCGCTTAGCGGCCTCCTTCTTGACCATCACGAGAAGGAGGCTACTTCCGTCCAATTCTCTGCATCTGCCAGCATAGCCCTCACTACTGCTGGCAGGCTCACCCGATCCTGGTATCCAGAACCCACCGCACTGAGTCCCACGCAAGGCACTCCTCGGGCGGAATGAGCTGGACTCCTTAAAGGATTGGCCCACAATCGCAGTAGACCAGGAGAAGTGGAAAGAGGAGAGAGGGGTTTTGTCGTGCATCCTTGCAATGGGACAACACAGGCTCATAATAAATAATAATACGTGTAATTTAGTAACATCGTTTTTCATACCAAAACTTCACATAAACACAACAACGCACCCTAACGGCATTGCACAACGTTTTACACGTGCAGCCTTGTGGGCTAGAAATACCCAACGGCCAACGGTCGTACAACGCCCTTCGTGTCCACTACAACAACGCTTTCAGGGTATTGGTGGGGCTACCCCGTTTTTGTAGCGCATCAGGAACGTTCGCAGACGCGCATATAAATTTCTTTCTTATTCTTATTTTATTATATTTCTATTTCTTCTATTCTATTTCTTTATCTTATTTTATTATATTTTTAAATATTTCTTATAATATAAGTACAGAAAAAAAAAATACATTTAAAAATATAAAAAAATAGTGATCTGCCGGTGACGGGAGTAGGGTCCAAGCTACCGGTGGTTAGGGCTCCAGAGACAGGAACCTCCTCACAATGCAAGCCGTATCGAGGAGAACTGCCTTCTGAATTAGGCCCTTGATCCAACCGCCTAACGAGAGCCTCGATAGATGATGATCGAGGCTTTTGGCCATCAGGCCATTGGCCGATACGACAATCGGCACAATGATAGTCCAGCTCACATTCCACATGTCAACAACCTCGTGTGCTAAGTCAAGATATTTGATTTGTTTTTCTTTCCTAGCTTTCACGAGGTTCCCGTCATGTGGAATGGTAACATCGATAATCATTGCGTGGCGCGCTAATCGATCTATCACCACTATACCTATCAGGTTTATTATTATTATTAGGAATATTATTTTCCAGGCGACTAACAACTTAAAAGGGCGACTAACTATTTGCTACCAAAAATAATGACATGGCGACTAAATAATGACATGGCGACTAATATTAACCTCCTTCGTGTTAGGTTCGTGTTAGGTTCCTTTAAACCCTGCAGGCGGAAATAGGGGCCCCGCGAAGCGGGGCTCCGTCGACTACTTCTAATTATTATTATTGAAGATAATTAGTTAACTTGATACACAACCTCGTTGTTTAATTTAAGAATGCCCATTTTCTACTTTTCATCCGCCGTCAGTAGCTGCCAACCTACTATTTTTGCTACCGTCTTTAATTATTTTTTAATCCTAAATTCAGATTAATTTGTCGCCGCGTTAAATACATGCCTTATTATTATAAATATGAATGAAAGCACTTCTAAAAGATACCAGTTGAAATCTGCTCCTACCAAAAGCTGCTTGATTGGCTTAACCAATTCATAAATAACCGTACTCTTTTCACATTGTTAAACGTTTATAACCATGTCCATTGTCAAGCTCTCATCAGGATTTACTACCTGTTTTAGGTACCGGAGAATTTTACCTCAAACGCGAATTTTGCCAAGACGCTTAAAATAAAAGTTTAAGTGTCTTCAAAGTAGGCGTAAATTAAATTATAGTGTTTAAAAAGCTGTAAAGAGGCTTGCGGCTACGTAATAACAGCCGCATGAGTCGATCCATCAGGTTAGGCTACGCTTGCCGCGGTTGGTCCGTGGATGGGTTACCACGTTTAAATGCCAAGACCCCTCCGTGCCTCAAAAAACACGTTTTCGTGCTTTTGTTAAAGATCTGAATGCTGAAATTCATGGATCTTTGACAGTCGTTACGGGTCGTCAGAAGCCCGAAAGTCTGACAACCAGTCTTACCAAGGGATATGTTGTGTGTTGTGGGCCGGTGGAGCAGACGAGTCCTGGAGTGTAGACCGCGGATAGGCAAGCGTAGTGTGGGACGCCCCCAGCTAGATGGACGGACGACCTAAAGAAGGTGGCTGGGGTAGACTGGATGCGGAAGGCGGAGGACAGGGTGTTGTGGCGCAGTCTGGGAGAGGCCTATGTCCAGCAGTGGACTGCGATAGGCTGAGTTGATTGGTGTTACCCAGTAACTGGTTATGGAGGTCAAATAGGCAGTCGCTCTACGTAAAATACTGGTACTCAGCTGAATCCGGTTAGACTGGAAGCCGACCTCACTTGGAAAAAGGCTAGGCAGATGATACAAACACCCGCAATATTTTTGAAAGACCTATCCAACGATACCCCACGCCGTGGGGTAGACAAGAAAAAAAAACATCCCCACTTTACGTGTACAGGAGGTACTTACCATAAAAAAAATTGTTTGTCATGATTTTATTTTACCACTTTGTCGCCGTGATTAAAGCGGCGTCATTGTGGTAGGAAATAGTTACACGGACGTTGAGATGGGTCAATTTTACCCATAGGACACACACACATGGTATTTTCATAATTTTTAAGTAAATTCGTAAATTGTGTCATTATTTCAGTATAAATGTATTCTGGTTTTGATAATAAAACAGAAACATAATAATTCAGAAATGTTTAATGAAGCTTAATCAACTTTTAAAATAACTCACAAATTACAAATAAAAAAATACAATATTGGCCCAGGTACTACACAGAACGGCCACAACGTCACACGCTTTCTTTCCAAAATATTAGAAATTTTAAACCAGCCGGGTAATTTTGACCCCAACCTCAAATACTGGTTAATATGTATTTCCACGCCAAATTATAGCTTTCTAGTACTAAGAGTCTCTGAGCTAAGCTGCGGACGGACGGACGGACAGACGGACATGGCGAACCTATCTATTAGGGTTCCTTGTTGACTACGGAACCCTAATCACGGAATTGAAAAATCATCCCATCCACAGACCAACCGCGGCAAGCGTAGCTTAACCTGATCGATCAACCAGTGCGGCTGTTATTATTTAGCCACGGGCCCCTCTCGACCCGAAACCACCTGCCATCGTACAGACGCCAGCACATCAAGCTACCCGAAACTGTCAGATTTTCCCAATCAACTTTGAACCTTATGCTTTAGCGCTAAAGTTGAAAATCTATTAAAGAAATCTGACAGATTGTAGTAGCTTGATGTGCTGGCGTCTGTACATTAATAAAATTAAAAAAATACACAAAAATCAAGTACCCCTACAACATATAAAATTGCAAGCTTTTCATACTATCGGATATCCGTAATCAATATACATACATATATTATAAAAGAAAGTGTACAATGTGCGTGCCGCTAAAACTCAGAAATGAGTCCCGGTACGATCAAGGGAGTTTATGGTGTGGTACGAGGGCTGCCTTTTAAGTTGTGTCGTTTGAAATAAGTATAGACGATCTAATAGATTATTACCTTTTTTTTTGTTTCGAAGAATTCTCCGCGATATTTAATACACTTTTGCATGAGTTCGAACCAGTTTTTAACACATTTATTCCACGCCAAAGGGGTAGTCAAAATGGAAGATTTGTCTGCGTCAACAGCTTCTTCGGGTGAGCTGAAACGTTGACCACGAAGACTTTGCTTAATTTTGGAGATCGTAAAAAAATCGTTAGGGCTCAAGTCGGGGCTGTAAGGCGGGTGATCTAAAATTTCGACATTTTGGGTGCTCAAAAACATATTTGTATCGCGGGCGGCGGTGTGCGAACTTGCATTCTCATGGTGCAGTATCGTACGACGTCTTGAGTTGTTTTTTCGAAACTCTGTGATGACTTGTGGCAAACAAACAGTGGTATGCCAGTCAGCGTTTAAAACCGTCTTGCTATCTTCTAGTACAATAGTGGCGATGTGACCACGCGTTGCCACAAACGAGGCAACCATTTTTTTTAAGTGCTCCGTGAGCATATGACTTTGGTCGATTTTGGCTCATCTTGGAAGACCCAAACAGTTGACTGCTGCTTGGAATCTGGATCGGAGCATATATCCAAGACTCGTCACCACTAACCATATCATAAACGTGTTTTGACTCTCCTCGGTTGAATCGCTGCAGAGTTTTGCGACACCATCTAACACGGGCTGCTTTTTGGTCGTCGCTACAAATATGGTATCCAACGAGAGAACAACTTTCTTACGCTGAGTTCTTCATGTAGGATTTTTTGGATAGTAGTCCCTGAAATGCCCAGGGCTGCCTCTATTTTACGGTATGTCACATGACGATCATCGACAATTAGCTGCCGCACGGCGTCGATATTCTCTTGCGTCATAGCGGTTTTTGGACGACCTTCACATGGCTTGTCACTGAAGCTAGAGTGCCCACGTTGAAATTCTAAATACCAGCGTTTTACAGTCCTAAGAGATGGTGCTGCATCACTAAACACTGAAGTGATCTCCTCAAAGCGCCGAAGTCGCGTTAATCCCCTTTGAAAGTTGTAGAAAATTATCGCACACATATTTTCCTTTCATATTTCCATTTTTACAACCGACTTGTCACCTTTGAATAGACGCTACAATAAAACTATTCGACCGATCAAAAAACATTCTTTTGTTTTCGAATTCTAAATTCTAAAATATGAAAAAGCCATATGTTTTTTTTTTTTTAATAATTGCGGGAGGTTTGCAAACGACTCGACTTAAAAGGCAGCCCTCGTAACCCTCTGTCTCCTGTCCATGAAGAAGGTTCCCGTTTTTACCTGAAGGGCATGCTTTTGAAGATGTAAGGGCTGGAATTTTCACCATTTTGAAATTTCTAGAACAGTCCAGAACATTCGAGAGTATTCGAGAGCATTCCACAACATTCAAGAACATTCTGGAAGGTTGTGGAATGTTTGGGAACATTCGAGAGTATTCAGGAACATCCTAGATGTTCCTGAATACTCTTCTTTTTCATATTTCCATTGAGTAGGAAAGAAAAATGTATACAAACAAAACATACCCCGGAAAAATGAAAAAATGTTGTTTATAAACAAGTATTGTAGTTAGAATGTATTTTCAATAAAAAAAATTGTAAAGTTGTAGTTTTGTGTGTTGTTTGTTGTAGTTGATGTTGTAAAGTTTATTCCTCCTACCACACAATCTCAAATCAACTCCCTGAGCGAAGCCGGGTATCACAGCTAGTACTAAATAAATAAATGAACAAGGTCTATATCAAATTCGCGAATGACCGGGGAAAGTGACTTTCACCACGCAATGAGTAAAAGTGAGCTAACGTGAGTAATATCGACGGGGGTCAGTGAACTGTTGACCGACTGCGCGGGCGCAGTGTTAAATACATGTCACGGACGCGAAGATGTTCGTGTACTATGGGGTGGACAGAGATAAAAATAGTCTTCTTCTTCTTCTTCGTAGCGTGTCGATGGCAATTTAAATGAAGAAACAAATAAGAAAGAAAATACATTTAAATAGAAACTTTTTTATAAAAAAAAAAACAACCGACTTCCAGAAAAACAGTACAAAGTGAAAAATAACTTTAATTTTGGAAGTCGGTGTCGTTGGTACCGCATTTTCGTTTTTTTGGAAGTCGGTTTTTTTTTTATAAAAAAGTTTTTATTTTTCACTTTTTAGTTATACCTACCCCAAACAAATTCATATGACACTACTTGCTAAGTAAATTTCAGTGACAGGAAGCTGCATCTGCGTTTATAGGGCACAGACGTGATGTTATGTTGTGCGATTGCGTAAACAATGCATACATATGCGATAGCAGCAATCGCGGTTGTTTTACTGGTATTTATTGAAGAGTTCCGTTGTCTGTCTCCGAAACTCATCACCAGATCTTTACGAAATTTAAATGGGACCATTTCGTAATAAACCTCTATCGAACAAAAAAAGAATTTTGCAAACCCGTCCATATTATGACGGAGTTATGCCAGAAAATACATTAAAAAAAAAAGAAATAGAAACATCCGAATTGATAACCTCCTCCTTTTAATAACAATCATCATCTGCCTGCCTTTTCCCAACTATATTGGGGTCGGCTTCCAGTTTAACCGGATGCAGCTGAATACCCGTATTTTACTTGGAGCGACTGCCTATCTGACCTCCACAACCCATTTACTGGGT
The DNA here is from genome assembly GCA_949629135.1 of Eremobia ochroleuca. Classification (NCBI taxonomy): domain Eukaryota; kingdom Metazoa; phylum Arthropoda; class Insecta; order Lepidoptera; family Noctuidae; genus Eremobia; species Eremobia ochroleuca. The sequence continues at coordinate 7,182,953 of OX451411.1, read as the reverse complement.
AATACGATACCCCTTGGTAAGACTGGTTGTTAGACTTTCGGGGCTTCTGACTACCCGTAACGACTGTCAAAGATATACGAATGACAGCCGGGACCAACGGCTTAACGTGCTTTCCGAGGCACGGAGGGGTCTCGGTATGTAAAGATGGTCACCCATCCACAGACCAACCGCGGCAAGCGTAGCGTAACCTGGTCGATCGACGTGTGCAGCAGTTATTATTTAGCCACGGACCCCTCCTTTTAATAACAATAATAATAATAATATATTTTCATAATATATATATTTGTTTTTTATGTCGGTTAAATACATAAAAAGAACACAAACACAAAAAAATAATAATAACAAGTTGGGGGAAAACATGCGTCACATCCACGCAAAATGGCTATCGCTCAGCAAAATGCTAAGACCCTAAAGTTTTCTTCTTCCATTCTCCCCTGTCAGTCGACACTCTGCCATCCACTTCTTTTTCTTTCAAATTGTTATCAGAGCAGTGGTAGCCCCGCCTTATGAGTAGAGATCGGATATTCGGATGCATATTCACCTAAAGTTGAGTTGTCGTCTAATACCTATGGAATGTGCTTTTGTATCGAAAAAACCCCGCGTTTCCGGGATCGCCAAATTTAGGTTTCTGATTATAAAATCGGATGTATATTTACTTACTTTCACATGTTGGCTTATATGGGATGCACTTTTGTATCGATCGTAAAAATCCCTCGATTCCGGAATTTTGTGTTTTTTTCTTACAATAGAATCGGATTCATACCTACTTACCTAATAATTTATATGTATCAGGTACTTAATTTATTAACCCGGCGTCATTGAGGTTGGGTCAAAATTACCCGGCTGGGTTAAAATTTCTAATATTTTTGAAAGTACGCGTACAAAGTTGTTGCCGTTCTGTGCAGTAGCTAATAATAATAATAATAATAATAATAATCTTTATTGGAACAAAAATACATTTTACAATTTGATTGCGTACGTAAATAGCTGCATTAGTTAGAAACTGTGTCGCAGCTATTAACGCCCACCTCCAAGAAGCTGGAACCAATATTGTACATTTTTTTTTTTTTGAGAGTTATATTAAAAGTTGATTAAACTCAATTAAACGTTCCGAATTATTTTTCTGTTTTATTATCAAAATCAGAATATTGACCCACCTCAACGTCCATGTAACTATTTCCTACCACAATGACGCAGGGTTAAAAATTATTATTTTAATTAATGTGTTTTGGTTGGTTTTAACAAACACGTACCACCCCTCTACCTATAACCCTACATATATATTTGCATCGGGGGTTAAACATTCATTTTAAATAAATGCATCGAAATAGTTGTCTAATCTGGATTGTGGATTGCATAACAACAACAGAAAAAAAAACCCCGGGATCCTCATCCCGGGTTTTTAAATATTTTTTTAGAAGTCGTTTCTATACTATACACTCGTCTAGTTATGCAGTCCCAATGTTCCTGGCATCCCGGGAGATTTTTTTACAGAAAAAATATTTTATGAAGCCTCTTCCATATTTTCAAAGCGAAAATTTACTTTAGGTAAATATGCATCCGAATATCCGAACTCTACTTATGAGTCTTATGAGCCTTACGAGTCGTGGAATCCTGGTTTACTTTGTGTAAATAATTTCATCACAACTGCTCTCAAAAACGTGAAGGAAAACGTGTGGAAACCGGCATGTCATACAACCAAATATTCGAAAACATGTGACATCTACTAACTCGCACTAGACACGCGTGGTGGATTACGGCCCACTCCCTCTCATAGAGAGGAGGCTTGTGTTCCAGCAATGGGAATGAATATTACAGACTCTGCAACTTTCAGACAGTCCATCCATCTTTTATTTGGTCTTCCTCTCCCTCTCCATCCATCAACACTGTGACACTTTTTCGTGTGTGAATAATTATTTGACGGGTATACTTTTAATTAAAGTTATTCAGTCATTAAGGATACAATCACTGCACTAAGTCTTGGCAAGCGAATCGCTGATTATCGTACTATTTTATTGGGACACAGATGGACACTACTTTCTAGACCTTACAGCCGCATCCTGAAACATAATGAGCTTTTGAGCTTTCGTTTTCCGATAGCCTTATTTTAAGTCTTCATCAAGTCACGAGAGTCCCGTGGCTAAATAATAACAGCCGCACAGGTCGATCGATCAAGTTAAGCTACGCTTGCCGCGGTTGGTCTGTGGATGGGTGACCATTTTTACATACCGAGACTCCTCCGTGCCTCGGAAAGCACGTTAAGCTGTTGGTCCCGGCTGTCATTCGTAGGTCTTTGACAGTCGTTGCGGGTAGTCAGAAGCCCGAAAGTCTGACAACCAGTCTTATCTAGGGGTATTGTATTACCGAGTGACTGGGTTGTGGAGGTCAGATAGGCAGTCGCTCCATGTAAAATACTGGTATTCAGCTGCATCCGGTTAGACTGGAAGCCGACCCCAACATAGTTGGGAAAAGGCTAGGCAGATGATGATGAACATTTTACAAGAACTGAATTAGTGATTCGAGCCTCCCTTTAAGCAAGTAATGCCTGTATTGGGAGACTCCGCTCTTCACGCTCGACACTCTGTAATAAATTACTGCATGCCTGGTTGTTCTTTATTTGATATTATGAAAGAAATTATTAAATGTAACTTTAAGCAGGAAACAACTTTATTAATTTTTATGGGAAATAGAGGAAATTTAAATAAAGGAGAATTGCTCCAATATCATAGAACCTTGTGCAACCTTAGTTTAAGAAAAATTGTGTTGTTTACATTCCCTTACAGTAACAGTTTGCCACAGGAAGAAAATAGATTAAGATATGATATAAACATGACATTGCATAATTTAACTTATAATGATAAGTTAATAGATTTAATTGACACTAACTATTATATTGATAGTAATTTATATTTGACAAAAGATAGATACAATTGTGTTATGTACTATCTTTCTACCTATCTCAAAAGACAGATAGCTATGTCGCTATCATATTTTTTTTCTATTTCAGCCAAAAATTTGGCTAAACAAATTGCTCCTTTTGAGCAATGCAAAAACATTTTAAACTGTTCTGTCAATAATTTGCTCAAAATTAATGACATTAATCATCCTTTAAATTAGAAATTAGGACAATAGAGGCAACCTCTAGCAAAAATGTAACTAAGGCAATAAATAACTCAAATGAAAGTGTAAAAAAATTAAACAGTATCAATCTGGTGCATCAAAACATTCAAGGATTTTTAAATAAAGACTTAGAAGTAGAATTATTCCTGAATTGTAACAATGTAGATATTCTTTGTATGACAGAACATTGGCTTAAAAGCCACCAGTTCATGTTCAATTTTAGTAATCACCAGGTTGGTAGTTCATTCAGCAGAGTAAATGCTATACATGGTGGCTCATTAATTTTAGTACATAACCAGCTTAAATTTAAGGACCGAAAGGACATTGTGAGCCTCTCTGTTGAGCGGACAATTGAAATAGCCTGTATAGAATTGGAGCAGTTCATTATATTAAGTGTATACAGACCTCCTTCAGGATTGTATGATTGTTTTGAAAAGGTTATGGATGAAGTGTTGCACAAAATCTGTAATACAAACAAGTCCATCATCACATGCGGTGATTTCAATGTTAATTTGTTAGAAAATTCTGGGTTAAGTACTAAAATCATAAGTTTGTTTCAGTCATACAATCTTGCTAACCTATTTTTGGAGCCCACTAGAATAACTCCTACTAGTGCCACATGCCTAGATAACATTTATACAGACATTATACCAAATCACAAAGAAATGATTAATTTAATAGACTCAGATCATTGCGGACAGCTGATCACTATTATAAATCAAAACAAAAAAGTTTTTAAAAAAGATATCACTGTTAACCCAAAAACAACTAAACGCTTAGAAACATTTAAAACTAAACTCTTAAGAAAATTACCACTTTTGTTGACTAATGATGACCCTAACAAACAATATAATGATTTTTTTAATATATATTGCACACAATTTGATAAAACATTCATTCCAAAGACATTATCAGTCAATAGTAACGCTTCCTTCAGTGACTGGGCCACCATTGGTATACATAAAAGTAGAAAAAGACTTTATGAATTATATGATGAACGAATTTGTATAAACACTGCTGAATTTAATTTATATGTTAAAAATTATTCTAAAATATTTAAAACAGTCTGTAGTATGGCCAAGTCACGTTATTTGAGTTCAAAAATTAAAAATAGTAATAACATTATTAAAATGACTTGGAATGTCATTAATAGCGAAACAGGAAGGTCATGCAACCGAAGTAGTGACTACAGCCTTGCTATTGATGACAATGTAATTAGATCAGATTCCCAGGTCGCCGCGGCCTTTGAAAATTTCTTTACAGAGATTCCCGTGGTAACTACTAAATCTCTAAGCTCATCACCCACTGCTGCAGAGTCTTTACTTAAGGAAAACGTTCCAGTTTGTGATTCGGAATTTCACTTCGAATTTGTCACTTGTACAGATATAATTAAAACTTTTCACATGTTAAATGTTAAAAAGACTGCAGATCTATGGGGCAATTCTGTGGATGTTGCTAAGACAATTATAAACATTGTAGCACCTACTTTAGCTGATATATTTAATAATTGTATTGAATGTGGTGAGTTTCCTGATCTTATGAAACACAGTAAAATAATACCGTTGTTTAAATCGGGTAGTACATCAGACCCTACTAATTATAGACCTATTTCCGTACTACCCACCTTTAGTAAAATTTATGAAAAACTTATTTTAAATCAATTGCAAAGATTTTTCAATAACAATAAATTACTGAATAATAAACAGTTCGGTTTTACAAGGGGTCGTTCAACTACCGATGCCGGAGTTGAACTTTTAGGACATATTTATAATGCATGGGAGGACAAATGCGATGCTTTGGGCATTTTTTGTGATTTGTCAAAGGCATTCGATTGTGTTCTTCATGAAACCTTAATCAGGAAACTTCACCACTACGGAATCCGGAACGCCTCTCTGGATCTTCTCACTTCTTACTTAAGTGATAGGATTCAGAGAGTTGATGTTAACGGGAAAAGGTCACCCGGATCTGTAGTAAGAATGGGGGTCCCACAGGGCTCAATACTTGGACCATTTTTATTTATTATTTATATCAATGACTTGCCTTACCTCATAAAGGATGAACATGATATAGTGTTGTTTGCAGATGACACTTCACTTTTATTTAAACTCAAACGTCAGCAGCTGGTTACTGACAATATAAATAGTGCCCTCGCAAAAGTAGTTAACTGGTTTAATGTTAATAATCTACTTCTTAACGAAAAAAAAACGAAATGTATTAAGTTTACGATACCAAATGTTAGACAAGTAGAAACTAGTGTTCTCATAAAGGGTGAAGAGTTAAAACCCGAAAATTCCACAGTATTCTTAGGCATAACTTTAGATGCCAAGCTTCAATGGGGCCCCCATATAGATAAATTGTCAAGAAAGCTTAGCTCTGCAGCATACGCCGTTAGGAAAATTCGTGATTTAACTGATTTAGAGACAGCCCGTTTAGTTTACTTTAGTTATTTTCATAGTGTGATGTCATACGGTATTCTGCTGTGGGGAAATGCCGCCGATATTCAGACAATTTTTATTTTACAAAAAAGGGCAATTCGTTCTATTTATAAATTAAGTCCTAGACACTCCCTCAGAGACAAGTTTAAAGAGATTAATATAATGACTGTGCCTTCTCAGTACATTTATGATAATCTTTTGTATGCACATAAAAATATTAATCTGTTTAAAAAATACAGTGATATCCATAACATAAATACTAGGAACAAACACAAATTTGTTGTTCCTACAACAAGGCTCAAGAAAATAGGTGGCTCGTTTAGATGCCAATGTATACGTTTTTATAATAAACTTCCTAGCCACATTCAAGAACTAAGCATTAATAAATTCAAATCTTTTATAAAGTTAAAACTATGCCAGAAAGCCTATTATACTGTAAAAGACTATATTGAGGACAAAAAAGCTTGGGATTGAGCTGCTCCAATAGGTCTAGACAGTGAATGTTGTTTATTTTTTATTTTTTGCTGACTTACACTTTTGTTTTTTCTCTTTCTAAATATCTATTTATATACAGAATGACATGAACATTTACTGTTTGAAGTCTTATATTATTTTAATTATTGTGAATGTGATGACTATGTGGGTTTCCGTTTTAATCATGGTCTGGCACTTTGAGCGGTCTATGCGGTCTACACAAATGTCCTGTCCTTGGTATTACTCGTCGAATCGTTGAGCTCCTTAAGTTCTGAGTTGAGCTGCACGGTTACTGACGAATGCGTGCACTGACTGCACAGGTCCACTCAATCTGTGTGGTTCTTTCCTCAAAAGACCACTTCAGACACAAATCTACATAGTCCTCAAAGATCAAAGATTATATCCGGATTTTTATATACACATTGACATTGATGAATTTTATATAAACAATGACATGGATATTTACTTTGTAAAGTATCTTATTTTTTATTATTATTATTATTGTGAGTGTGAAGACTATGTGGGTCATTTCTTTTTTCTGTTTTCCTTCTTAGTTAGTTTTAATCATGATCTGGCAGTTTGAGTAATTTATGCGGCCTACCCAAATGTCCTTTCATTGGTATTGTTCGTCGAATCGTAAGGCTCCTCAAGTTCTGAGTTGAGCTGCACGATTTTTGACAAATGCGTGCACTGACTGGACAGGTCCGCTCAATCTGTGTGGTTCTTTACTCAAAAGACCATTTCAGACACCAATCTACATGGTCTTCACATGATCTGACCAAGATTATGTCTGGACTTTAAAAGAGACTGTGACCTCTGAGTTTGTTTCGGCCTTTCTTCTCAGAGTAGTCAGATAGGAAACGCCGACCTCATCTAGTTTAAAAAAATATGATTGACATGTAAAAGTGTTTGTACAAACCTACTTACAGAAAATAAATCATTTATCATTTATCATTTATCATTTATCATTTCCATACCAAATATAAAAGAAGAAAGAAAAAAAAAACATAATAATATAAGATAAAAATACAATATTTGAGTGAGTGTGTGAGTATATGAGTGTGTGTGAGTATATGTGTCTGTGTGTTTGTTTTTGTTGTGTGCGCAGCTTTGTGTGTGTGTATAATAAGTGTGCCGACATGTGATGTGAGGTGAGAACGTGAATACGTGCCACCGCACTTCCAAATTATTTTAGATGTGGCGACTACCTATCTGGCCTCCACAACCCAGTATACAGGGTCCCATTAAAATAGATGGACAAATTTTAACACTGCGCTCAGTACGTCTAACCAAAGATATCCAAGCAAAACAACACTGATTTAAGTGATTTTATTTTGACCTAAAATAATAAATTGCAGGCACATTCGTGTATTTTCGTTAGTTGATTATTCTTCTTGTAAGTATCTAATCCGTTTTTCTTATATGTATATATTTTTTTACCACTGTCCTTATTTTGGTCGTCTGAATGATTTCTAAAAGTTTGTCCATCTATTTTAATGAGACCTTATACAACGTGTAACGTTAAATGCACAAAACCTGAAAATAGTTTGATCAGAATAACGAGCAGAATTAATTGAACCACTTTTTAATATAGGTCACATTTTTCAAAAAATCTTCATTAAAAACGTTGCCTGTCTGCCTGCCTGTCCTGTGTCTATTTATTAATAGGTCAAGCAAGCCAATGTCAGCGCGGCGCAGCGGCCCGGTGACGACTCCTCCCTCGGTAAAGCGTCGTCGCAGACGCAAGAAACGATCAGAATGGCCAGTAAAATTAAAACAGCACATAAAACCTTTACAATTTTTTTATTGACTTATTTTCTCTCTGAAATAGGTCAATTGAATTAAAAATCAGTTGGGGTGTCTGAGGTTTTGCGCATTTAACGTTACACGTTGTATAAAAACCAATACCCCTTGGCAAGACTGATTGTCATACTTTCAAGCTTATTAACGAGTGTCAAAGCTCCAAGAATGACAGCCGGGAACAACTAAGTCTTCCTTATCTACAAACCCAGGTAGCATAATCAGTCCTGTTCTGTCATGTTCCCACTGCTCGGACACAGGCCTCCTACCTTTGAGAGGGAGTGGGCCGTAATTCACCACGCGGCCCCAGTGCGGGTTGGTAGATGTCACATGTCTTCGAATTTTTGGTTCTAGGACATGCCGGTTTCCTCACGGTGTTTTCCTTCACCGTTTTGAGAGCTGTGGTGATGAAAATATATATGTCGCAGGGATATGATAAAAACAGGGATTTGCCCAAATCCCTAAGGGATTTGATCAAACCACGGAGGATGTTAAAATAACAACAAGTTTTTATCATTTCCCTAAGCAAATCTGGTGATTTGACAAATCCCACTAAAGAAATCTAGTGATTTGAACAAATCCCTAAATTGGTTCAGTGAAATGACAAAAATAACTTTTGTGGCAAGAGTGACTTGGGGCACCCCGACACGGACAGGTTAGGTTCGAAGGGGATGACGGGGGCTCAAGTGAGCGAGCGGAGCGAGCGAACGAGCCCCCGTCATCCTCTTCGTGTTAGGTTCCTTTAAACCCTGCAGACAGAAATAGGGGCGCGAAGCGGGGCTCCGTCGACTACGCCTTATTATTATGCTCATTTTGTATTTTAAGTAACTCAAATTAATGTTTGTAAGATACTATTCACTGACAAGCAAGTGCGAGCGCGACGTAAACAAGAACTGGACATGTTTTATTATCATTTCACTGAATCAATTTAGGGATTTGTTCAAATCACTAGATTTCTTTAGTGGGATTTGTCAAATCACTAGATTTGCTTAGGGAAATGATAAAAACGTGTTGTTGTTTTAACATCCTCCGTGATTTGATCAAATCCCTTAGGGATTTGGGCAAATCCCTGTTTTTATCATATCCCTACGACATATACACAAAGTAAAGCGCCTGTTCGGGTTCGAACCCACGACGTATAACCCTTAAATCGGGGCCGTTGTCATTGGACCACAACTGCTCCCTATTTTAAGTACTATATTAAAAGTTAATTAAAGTTGTTTATTATTTCTGTTTGTTATTTGGATGCCACCGAGGAGCTTTTAAATAAACTTGAGCGTTTGCAAAGTATCTGTATTCGTTTTGTTTTTAACCTTAATAAAAATTTTTATATAAAAAAAAACAACCGACTTCCAAAAAAACACTACAAAGTGAAAAATAATTTTAATTTTGGAAGTCGGTGTCGTTGGTTCCGCATTTTGGTTTTTTGACACCGACTTCCGAAATTAAAATTATTTTTCACTTTGTAGTGTTTTTTTGGAAGTCGGTTGTTTTTTTTGATATAAAAATTTTTATTTTTCACTTTTTAGTTATATCTACCCCAATCAAATTCATATAAACACTACTTGCTATGTAAATATCAGTGACAGGAAGCTGCATCTGCGTTTATAGGGTACAGACGTGATGTTATGTTGTGCGATTGCGTAAACAATGCATACATATGCGATAGCAGCAATCGCGGTTGTTTTACTGGTATTAATTATTATTATAATAAAAAAAAATTATAACCTTTGTAGTGAGTACAGGCGTGATATTATGTTGTGTGATGGTGTAAACAATGCTTAGATATGCTATAGCAACAATCGCGGTTAATCTGTTGTTATTTATTGAAGAATTCCCCCGATTTCTACAAGATCCCATCATCAGATATTGAAATGGTGGCAAAGGGACCACACGGGAAGCACCAGCTTTCAAATAAAAAAAGAATCATGAAAATCGGTTCACCCAGTCGGTTATTATGAGGTAACAAACATAAAAAAAAAAAAAATACAGTCGAATTGATAACCTCCTCCTTTTTTTGAAGTCGGTTAAAAAAGTATGATCACGTTTCCAACTTTCGCAAGATACTCAAGTGGCTCCCGATTCGCCTTTGCAGGAACTCTCGGATGTTACCCTACTTGCGGGAGCGTTTTTCCTACGCCCGTCCTTCAGATGCACCTTGCAGGTCACATCTTAAAAACCTTCTTAAGTCCCCTCCCCACTCCACCGACTTCTACTTCTACTCCTTCACTGTACACGTGGTGTGGTTGTGGAATTCACTACCGCCTGACATTAGGGACTGCCAAACTGTTGCAGTTTTTAAAAGAAGAGATCTTTCCACTTCATCATAGTTATTATAGGAAGGTTATTATATTGATTACGTGATATTTATGAACATCCTAGTGATATTTATTTTAGATGTTTGTATGTATATTCTCATAGTATTTGTTTAGTTTTATTAAGTGAATAATTGTTTACGATTTTATGTATTTTTTTTGTCTCCTTTACTCTTTCACACGCTGTCTACATCTCAAATCATATATCTATTGTCCTATCGCAGGTATGCTGGAAGAGATTTTTATGAAATAAGCATCACCTATGTACCTATTTTTCCTTGTCTGTTTATATTATGTGTGTACATAAATGGTAAAATAAATAAAAATGAATAAAGTTTTTAAGTAAGCCCTCCACAATTATTGACATCTAAGGAACGTGCGACAATCTAAAGTGTGCTACAACGAAGACATTTGTTGACACATAAGGCAAAAAACCACTCTAAGACTTTCGTACGACAAGTCGCAAGTGTGTGCTGATTCTTAATAAGCTATTGTATTAGAGAAACTTGGGCCCACGGCCTTAAGTTAACTCATTCTGTTTGCGTTCAATTTCAGGTTAACGGATGCGGGTTACCTATGTGGGTAAAGGTTACAAATGGGAGATTTATGTTCGGTGCTTATGCTAATGATGTTTCAAAGAAGCTGGATGATTAACAATGAAGTTTGTCAACTACAAACTTCATTACGTTGGACAACTCTATGTGAAATAGCTTCTCCAGTGAAGACTATTCAATGTGTACTGCAATAATTTTGATTGTTCGGACTTAGGAGACTATGTTACCTGGTTCCTCGAACAGTTAATGTACTAGGGGTACGCACTCGGCGTCTATTTGCTACTAGTCTGTAAATCCAACGCTGGCTCGCGTTCACTACTTCATCGTTTGGTTGAGACATACAACGTGTAACGTTACATGCGCAAAACCTGAAAATAGTTTGATCGGAATAACGAGCAGAATTGATTGAACCACTTTTTAATATAGGTCACATTTTTCAAAAAATCTTCATTAAAAACGTTGCCGTGTCTATTTATTAATAGGTCAAGCAAGCCAATGTCAGCGCGGCGCAGCGGCCCGGTGACGACTCCTCCCTCGATAAAGCGTCGTCGCAGACGCAAGAAACGATCAGAATGGCCAGTAAAACTAAAACAGCACATAAAACCTTTACAATTTTTTTAATGACTTATTTTCTCTGTGATGTAGGTTAATTGAATTAAAAATCAGTTGGGGTGTCTGAGGTTTTGCGCATTTAACGTTACACGTTGTATAACAATGATTTCGATTCAATTGTAATTCTTTTTCTAAGTCAAAATGCATTTAAGACGCAAATTCAAGCAACCCTAATGGATCAAAGTAATACTTAATAAAATAATGTTTAAAAGTTTTGTTTTTGTTTTAAAGTTTTTTCCAAGCACATTACAAAAACACCCACTTACTGCCTAAACTTAATCAAGTGTAAGGTGTATTTCTGTGTTAGTTCAAGAAATAATCGCTAGATGGCATGAATTTAAAGACAAAAAAAAACCGAAATATGTGGTTAGCGTATCTCGCGTCAGCGTAGCTGAACGTATTCTGGCCCACCTTGGACTTTCAGCTTTGGCTAATATTTTCACCATGACATCACATCACAGCTATGCTCGTATAGTAAAATATAATAGTTTAAAATATTTATTTTCTTCGGCAACAAATGCGACAATTTATATGCGTGTTGTGATCGCATTTTCAAATTTTATACACTTTCCCTCTCGTCAGCGATTGAATTAGGTACAGTTACGTTTATCATTTTTGTTGTAGCAATATTCATTTGTTTTATTGTTTAATCTTTCATAGCTATTACGAGAATAGCTCACGTTGTGGTGAAAACATTAGATAGTCAGAAACGCAGCTGTACAGGGCGTTCTTAAGGAATCCTTCTTAAGAACCCCCTGCACAGCTTGGTTGTCTTTGAATTTGAATGTTGTAATTCAGGTGAGATTTCTACAGAATCGACCGCCTGCTATGACAATTCCTTTTATTTCGCAACTTCAAATATTTTTGGTGTCACAATCTTCTAATCAACTTGAAAGCCTCCGTTCCTCGGAAATTTCGCTATATAATGGACGGTCACCCTTCCACGGACCAACCACGGCAAGTGTTACTTAACCACTGGGGTAAATGCGTAACACACTATCAGTAGCAATGGGTTTCATTTTGACAGTTAAACAACATTCATTGCGTTATTTACGTTGCTGAGCAGACACATTTTTCGAACATAATTATGGAGCAATGGATTAGCAATACGCTTCAAAATGATTCAAATTGAGAGTATTAGTGTGTTACGCAATTTGGGTGCTGATAACGTAACGTAACGTTAAATGCACAAAACCTGAAAATAGTTTGATCAGAATAACGAGCAGAATTAATTGAACCACTTTTTAATATAGGTCACATTTTTCAAAAAATCTTCATTAAAAACATTGCCGTGTCTATTTATTAATAGGTCAAGCAAGCCAATGTCAGCGCAGCGCAGCGGGCCGGTGACGACTCCTCCCTCGATAAAGCGTAGTCGCAGACGCAAGAAACGATCAGAATGGCCAGTAAAACTAAAACAGCACATAAAACCTTTACAATTTTTTTAATGACTTATTTTCTCTCTGATTTACGTCAATTGAATTAAAAATCAGTTGGAGTGTCTGAGGTTTTGCGTATTTAACGTTACACGTTGCATAAAGAAAGGTCATGGTCACCCATCCACTGAGTAAGCACAGCTTAACCTCACATATCGAGCTTGTTATACAGCCACGAGCACCTCCAATTTGCATATAAACGTTAGATTTTACATGCGAAAGTGACATTCTCTACCTAAATGGTACAGTGGTGAAATGGCCACTTTTTATAGTGAGGGTCGCGGGTTCAAAGCCCACCTGAGGACAGATGGCCTACTGATAGTGCCGAGTCAGGGTGTTTGTGCGTGAAATTTGTAATTAACTGTAGAGATCTTCGTGTGGAGTCAAACATAACATCACGCTTGTACTTCCATTAGGCTTCGGTCTTGAAGTTAGCGATTACCGGGCGGGAGCGGCGGCGGCACGGGGAGCGGCGCGGGGAGTGGCGCGGCAACGAAGACGCGTAACACACTATAACTCTCAATTTGAATCATTTTGAAGCACATTGCTAATCCATTGCTCCATATGTTCGAAAAATGTGCCTGCTCAACAACGTAAATAACGCAATGAATGTTGTTGAACTGTCAAAATGAAACCCATTGCTACTGATAGTGTGTTACGCAATTACCCTGCAGTTCTCGAAGCCAGCGGGCAGATCACGCGGCGCTAGAGCGGCGTAGTTATGAGAAATGAGTGTCTTTTTACGCGAACGAAATGTCTAAATAGCGACAAGAACATTTTTTTGATAAAAATTTCTTCGTAACGATACATTTAAAGCAAAAAATAAAATGCACAACACTACGTCAATGCAGACGAGCGGGCACCGCTAGACTGGTGCGCATCGCTCGTACGCCGCTCCTCGCGCCGCTGCCTTCGAGGCCAGTTCCATATAAATCTACTAGCGACCCGACCCGGCTTCGCACGGGTGCAATGCTGATCACTATCACTACATAGTATAAAACAAAGTCGCTTCCCGCTGTCTGTCTGTCTCTATGTATGCTTAGAACTTTAAAAATAAGCAACGGATTTTGATGCGGTTTTTTTTTAATAGATAGTGTGATTCAAGAGGAAGGTTTATATGCATATAATACATGCATAATATAGTAGAGAAACACTGATAATTTTAGAGCCATTATTTCTCTTAAAATGTATAGGATAAAAAATTGTTATTGTGGGTTATCCCTAAGAGATAGACATATGCCATCGCGGACTTTTTTGTAAACCTTTTTAAGGTGTACAATACTGTAGTACATTATTTTGATCTATCTCGTAGGGTTAAGCCAGCGTTTGCAATGTAAGCGCAAAAAAATGTGTTTATTTACGACATCACATTAGAAACCCCTAAAATGATCAGTGTTTCTCTACTATATTATGCATGTATTGTACATATAAACCTTTCTCTTGAATTACTCTATCTATTAAAAAAAACCGCATCAAAATCCGTAGCGTAGTTTTAAAGATCTAAGCATACATAGGGACAGACAGCGGGAAGCGACTTTGTTTTATACTATGTAGTGATAGTGATGCAGTGAATCGCGCCGCCCCGCGTCCGCTTACTTCGTGTCCTTAACCTTAAGGTCAGGCAGATGTGTGCATAAAGTACACCGACATTTTATCAGTCATGTTAAAGAACTTTAATCATCATCTCCCAAGCCTTTTCCCAACTATGTTGGGGTCGGCTTATTTTAAATAGAGCGACTGCCTATCTGACCTCCACAACCCAGTTACTGGGTAATACGATACACCTATAGGTAAGACTGGTTGTCAGACTTTCGGGCTTCTGACTGCCCGTAACGACTGTCAAAGATCTACGAATGACAGCCGGGACCAACGGCTTAACGTGCTTTGCGAGGCACGGAGAGGTATTTGTATGTAAAGATGGTCACCCATCCACAGACCAACCGCGGCAAGCGTAGCTTAACCTGTGCGGCTGTTATTATTTAGCCACGAGCCCCTCTAAAGAACTTTAATGCAATACAAAATAATCTACAACATGTAACGTTAAATGCGCAAAGCCTGAAAATAGTTTGATCAGAATAACGAGCAGAATTAATTGAACCACTTTTTAATATAGGTCACATTTTTCAAAAAATCTTCATTAAAAACGTTGCCGTGTCTATTTATTAATAGGTCAAGCAAGCTAATGTCAGCGCGGCGCAGCGGCCCGGTGACGACTCCTACCTCGGTAAAGCGTCGTCGCAGACGCAAAAAACGATCAGAATGGCCAGTAAATCTAAAACAGCACATAAAACCTTTACAATTTTGTTAATGACTTATTTTCTCTGTGAAATAGGTCAATTGAATTAAAAATCAGTTGGGGTGTCTGAGGTTTTGTGCATTTAACATTACACGTTGTATATCCATTATACTAATATCGAGGGGCTTGTGGCTAAGTAGGTAATAACAGCCGCACGGGTCGATCGATCAGGCTAAGCTACGCTTGCCGCGATTGTTCCGTGGACGGGTGACCATCTTCACATACCAAGACCCCTCCGTGCCTCGGAAAGCACGTTAAGCCGTTGGTCCCGGCTGGCACTAGTGGAACATTGACAGTCGTACGGGTCGCCAGTAACCCGAAAGTCTGACAACCAGTCTTACCAAGGGGTATCGTATTACCCAGTAACTCGGTTGTGGAAGTCAGATAAATACTGGTATTCAACTGCATCCGGTTGGACTGGAAGCCGACCCCAACATAGTTGGGAAAAGGTTAGGCAGATTATGATGACACTATACTAATTATCACACTAATATTATAAAGGCGAAAGTTTATGAGTGTGTGTGTGTTTGTACGCTTCTTACTTTTTCACGCTCAAACGGCTTAACGGATTTGTATAAAATTTGGTACACAGATAGTTTATAACCGGCATTAACACATAGGATACTTTTTTATCCTGATATCCTTACGGGATCGACACTTATGCGGGTGAAACCGCCGGGCACAGCTAGTACTTAATAAAGCTGAAGTATTTGTTTGTTTGAAGGCGCTAATCTCTGGAACTCACAGTCGGATCAGAAAAAACTTTTTGAACATGATAGCGTAATCCGCGAGTTGACTAATTGTTTTTTTTATTATTTAAATTGAAGCTTTTTTACCTGACTAATAGCTTGGTATAAACAGTTTTTTAACATTTTTAAAAATTGAAAAGATATGAGCGTTCAAAACTCTCAATTAGACAGAGAGGGAAATACTGAATTGTGACGTCATAGTTCAGTATCGCCATATAAATTACATGCAAAACTTCGTTTTGCGAGAAAGAGATAGACAAAAAGTTTCTATAAGTTATAAGTTTTTTATTTTTCGACCGATTTCAAATTTGATTTCGAATTCTATTATTGTATTACATGTGTGGATATCTTATCTACTAGAATATATAGTATTCAATATCATGCAACTACCCAATTCTTGAGGAATTTAATATTAATATCGCGCTAGAACTATTAGGAGCCGAGCAAAAAAAAAACAGAAAACCGACCAAGTGGTAGGTGTTACTACCCAGGGCTCGGAAACCGGTTGAAATTCTTAACCGGTTACGGTCATTGACCCCAAACCGAAATCGATTTAGGTTCAGGTTTGCACTTTACCGGTTTTTACCGGTTTTTGCGGGAAACCGGTTTTTCATGAATTTTGGTTTTGAAAGTGAAAATTAACCGGTTGAACACCCCCGGCCCCCTAACTAAGCAAGTCGCAACATGAATCTACCCGCACCATTTAAGTTCTCCGGTTGTATTTGACGTCCTCAGATCAAACATTTTTTTTCCTAATGTTTTTTGGGGTACTAAATGTACTAATGTCACTATAACTTGTTGGAAGTGTTAAAAAAGTAGACGAAAAATATTTGCGACTTACGGAATTAACCGGTTAATTTGGGTGTCAAAACCGTTTGTGCTTATGTAACCGGTAACCTTTGTTATTTGGGTTACATATGAACAGTTCACTTGTTTAACCGGTTAATGAGGGAACGATATATTTACCGGTATTTCATCGAAATTAACCGCTCTTTTTAAACCGGTTCAGAGCCCTGTTACTACCACTACCGTACCACTACCGTAATAGTGTCCCGTTTTACCCTTTGGGTACGAAACCCTAAAAACACTAAGCAAAAACGTAGTACTAGCGCGGGCAGACGATGCGATGCGACGGGGTAGAGAGGGGGAACAACAAGAAATTTCACGCGAATGATATTAGATAAAATATCGCTATTATAATTATAATAGTTTTTTTTTTATCATTGTTCGGCTCAACCAAAGCACCTGCCATCTAATCTCTTCACCACCCTTGGTTGACTGGTAGAGAATGCTTAAGGCATTAAGTCCGCCTTTGTACAGACGCCAGCACATCAAGCTACTATAATCTGTCAAATTTCAACTTTATCGCTGAAGTATTAGGATCAAAGTTGATTGGGATTTGACAGTTTCGGGTAGCTTGATGTGCTGGAGTCTGTACCTTTTTGTGTGGGAAAAGTTTAAATAAATAAGTAAATAAACTGTCGAACGACGTGACAGCCACCCGATCTCTTGAATCATGAAGACTAGAGAAAAGGAGTCCAAACTCTAGGGCATCGCATACGGAAAATTTGTCCCGAAAAATTCTTAGAGCAATAGTTCTAAAACCAGCCACCAGCCACGCTGCATTACGTAGTGTACCGAGTGAATTTAGCGGCATGTAAGACGCGTGAAGTTAGTTAGCAATTATGCATTTAAATATACCGGGAATTTTCCCCTCTACCTTGGTAACTTAGCGACCTCAGCGCACTCTGCCCGCCAACGTTATTTTTTCAAATTTCTGGCACAACTCTAATGTACAGAGTTTGGACTCCTTATCTACAATGTGTAACTCAGTCTTGCCAGAAGGTTACTTTTGTTTAGGTGATTTTTGAACTGCATTGATTACTTTTAGGTTACAGTAATAAAAAGGTTACTTTAGTTAATTCTACAAATTCCGAAAAATCACCTAAAGTAACCTTTTTATTAATGTAACCTAAAAGTAACCAATGCAGTTCAAAAATCACCTAAATAAAAGTAACCTTCTGGCAAGACTGGTGTAACTTGATTAACGCACAACCTTTTAAGGGGTCATTGTACTCATCATTATGAACATATTTTACTATGGGACCAAACCCGAAATCGCGAAAAAAAAGTCACCTGTTCCCTACATTTTGACGAGTTATGCGAACATAAATGTAGGGAACAGCTTGATACCTTTACGCGTTTCTGAGAAAAAGGATCTTGACAGACAGACAGATGGACGGACGGACAACAAAGTGATCCTAAAGGATTCCGTTTTTTCCTTTCGAGGTACGGAACCCTAAAAAAAATATGAATGGAAATAGAGATATCTTTGAAAGATTGAGATCGAGATTACAACGCGACAGTATTCAAAAATACGGGAATTGATCCTGACGTTGAAAAAATCAGCTCCAAGTTGACCGTTATGACCACTGCGATGAATAGTCATATGGAAACGTTACCAGAACAGTCACCAATCTTGACAATAGCAGTCCTCTGCTGGTTATACAAGGTGTAACTTAAATAATGCACAACCTCTTAAGGGGTCATTGTACTCATCATTATGAACAACTTTTACTATGGGACCAAACCTGAAATCGCGAAAAAAAAATCAGCTGTTCCCTACATTTCATCATCTGCCTAGCTTTTTCCCAACTATGTTGGGGTCGGCTTCCAGTCTAACCGGATGCAGCTGAATACCAGTATTTTACATGGAGCGACTGCCTATCTGACCTCTACAACCCAGTTACTGGGTTATACGATACCTCTAGGTAAGACTGGTTGTCAGACTTTCGGGCTTCTGACTACCCGTAACGACTGTCAAAGATCCACGAATGACAGCCGGGACCAACGGCTTAGCGTGCTTTCCGAAGCACGGAGGGGTCTCGGTATGTAAAGATGGTCACCCATCCACAGACCAACCGCGGCAAGCGTAGCTTAACCTGATCGATCTACCTGTGCGGCTGTTATTATTTAGCCACGGGCCCCTCTATTTAGCCACGGGCCCCTCTCCTGTTCCCTACATTTATGTTCGCATAACTCGTCAAAATGTAGGGAACAGCTGATTTATTTTTCGCGTTTTCCGGTTTGGTCCCATAGTAAAAGTTGTTCATAATGATGAGTACAATGACCCCTTAAGAGGTTGTGCGTTATTTAAGTTACACCTTGTATAGGCATACAACCAGCAGAGGACTGCTATTCTACCGTGCTAAGCTCAAAAGCGGTATCTCAAAAAAAAACGTAATGGATAGCTTAAAGAAATACGCATCCAGTGAGCTAAGCCAAATAGCGGTATCTTATTTAAAACATTAAAAAAAACCCTTAAAAAATGTTCCCTATCTCAGTTTTACCTCAAAGAGAATAAGAGCACAACTTCAACTTTCTCGAAACAAGCTTATTTCTTAGATACCGCTTTTGCGTTTAGCACGATAGTATTGTCAAGCTATTGCTCCGTGTGTGGTGCGACTTGGGAGAGGCCTCCCAAGTCGCACCACACCCGGAGTCGACTGCGTCACTTAGTATTCTTCTAGGAAAGCATAAAACATAAAACACAAACAAACATCTGACATCTGTCAATCAGGACGACACATCAAAATTTTCCGTTTTTACAATTTGAATGCATTTATTTTGAAAAATTAATTGTGTCTCAACAAATCGCAAAGAATGTGCGCAATTTGGATGGAGTAATGGCACTATGGAGCTGACGCTGTGTGAGCGTGCGTGTTCCATCGCCGCCCGTTCGATGTCCACCACGCACAGGATGGATGGGAAGCAGCACATTAAGTAATTTTTTGCTCCGTTGGTGTAATTGCTGTATGGCGTTCCAGTAGGAGGATAAATAAATAAATAAAGATGGCTTGATTTCTCTACAGAATTCGGACAGGACCTGCCGGAATCAGGCTTTAGGTTGTGTGATCGATTTCCCTCTGCAATCGTATAGAATTCCAGCCGGTCGATTCTGGAAAAATCTCACCGTGATAACTAAGGTGAAGTGAGCTTAGAGTGAGCTGTGAGTCATGCTGATGCTAGGGATTGCCACTATTGACGACTCACTCCACGCTCAATTCACCCAAGTTTTCACGGTGAGATGGTTACAGAATCGCACGGCAGATTTTTACCATTTCCTTAAAACTTCATCGTCATGCCCTTGTCTCATGTTACCAATAATCTTACAATGATCAATTTCATGATGATAAATTCTAGGAGATGGAAGAACGCTACTGTCCAATCCACTGAGCCTAAGTCAGTCCACTGCTGGAGTGCTGGATAGTGCTGCAAATCCGTCAGAAGTTGACCGTAACATCCCAGCGCTGATTTGCTGGATTTGTTTTCTCCTCTACCGATCATTTTTTCTCCTGACAGTTCATTTTGTTTATATGTATGTATATATACAACATGTAACGTTAAATGCGCAAAACCTCAGACACCCCAATTGATTTTGAATTCAATTGACATATTTCACAGAGAAAATAAGTCATTAAAAAAATTGTAAAGGTTTTATGTGCTGTTTTAGTTTTACTGGCCATTCTGATCGTTTCTTGCATCTGCGACGACGCTTTACCGAGTGAGGAGTCGTCACCGGGTCGCTGCGCCGCGCTGACATTGGCTTGCTTGACCTATTAATAAATAGACACGGCAACGTTTTTAATGAAGATTTTTGAAAAAATGTGACCTATATTAAAAAGTGGTTGAATTAATTCTGCTCTTTATTCTGATCAAACTATTTTCAGGTTTTGCGCATTTAACGTTACACGTTGTATATATATGTATCTATGTATTGTTATTAATTCTTGTATTGTATAGTCAGTTCCTAGCTATCTATCCCGTATGTTGCACCTACCATATTTTGTCTCTGCATCACCCTAAGGTTGACTGGTAGAAAATGCCTCACGCATTAAGTCCGCCTTTGTACAGTATTGTTTTTTACTTGTGCATAAAGTTTTAATAAATAAATAAATATATGTCGCCTCCAACTGGCGCCATAGCACCCAGTTCCTAACTTATTCATCAAGTCTGTCACAGTCAACTTTTCAAGGACATCGGTTCATCGTCCATGCTACGCTTGACGATCGCTCAAGGCTCAGAACGACGACGGCTTGTCCTTCTGTTGTGTTTCTTAAAAAAAAATACAGGAAGAAGAATGGCATATAAAACTGCAAAGAATACGCAAGAAACGAAAAAAATACAGTTAAATAGTAACCAGTGTAATTTCTCCTTTACAACTCAGTGTAAACGCGCCGTAACGATGCATACAACCTCCAATACCTGTCGCCTATTATAGTGTTACAATAACGTACCGTCCGCAAAAAAAAGCTAGCCTTTAATATAAAACATTGTTATTTGTGGTTTTAACGTTCAATGGGTGGAAGGTCAGCAAAAAATGGCCGTGATGAGACGAAAAAATTAAAGTTTTTTTTTTTTTTTTGTAAGAGTACAGTAAATAATATATTGATGTTATAACAGTAGACAGTAATTACTGAAGGGAAACCCTGTTTAATAAATCAGTCATTATGAGATATGAGATGATAAAAAAAATACTGGTTGAGAAAGGCTTACCCATTTTATAGGCCAATTATACTCGTAGTTATACCTACAAACAGTTCAATACAAACACCAATCAGATATACAGGGTCAAATTAAATTAGTTAGCGAAACTCCGTGTATGGAATGGGTGTTGATATCACAACCCATAAAACAAAAAATAAATTAATGTGACGACTTTTTTGTGGGGGCAACAACAGCTTAGTCAGCTAAAAAATCAGTAGTTTTTTTTATAAACTTCACACACGTGATAGGTATCAATATCTCAATACGACAAAACTAAAGAAAACATATTTTCTTAACTCATACTTTAAGTAACAACACAACTAGCAGTCGATGAACTCCAAAAAAATCTTTTTTTTTTAATTCATCGTGTTTACATATCGATACCCATCGCGTCTGGAGAGTTTCGCTAGCTAATTGATTTTGACCCTGTATACAAACATCAGCTTTCATACACTGTTAATTCGCTGACTCATTTTAAATGGAAGGCCCTGTCTCCTATAATACGGTTGGTTTTAACTAGTACAGCCGCTCTATTCTGTAAAACCTCAACGTGGAAACTTCAGTGAAGTGAGCTTGAGGTGAGCTGTCAATAGTGTCAATCCCTAGCATCAAGTGGAATGAGAGCTAACTTCAAGTCAGTTTCCACGGAGAGATTTTGATAGAATAGCAATACTGGATACGGGTGATCTTTTCACTGTGTTGCATACTTTTTGCTTATCAATAACTCGTAGGAAAATAATCTGTAACAATGTTTTTGGAACAACCAAATAATTATTTACTAGCAGCGCCCCACGGTGTCATCCGCATAAGCTTCGATCCCGTACGAATATCGGAATAAAAAGTATTCTATGTATTAATCCTGGTTAAAAACTATTTGTGTACCAAATTTTATCCAAATCCGTTTAGTAGTTTTTGCGTGATTGAGTAACAAACATCCAAACATCTTCACAAACTTTCACATTTATAATATTAGTAGGATTTATCTTTACCAGCAAATACAGACGCCAACACATCAAGCTACCCTAAACTATCAAAATTTCCTAATTAACTTTGAACCTTATGCTTTAGAGATAAAGATGATTTGTAAAAGAATTTTGACAGATTGTAGTAGCTTGATGTGCTGGCGGCTGTACATTTCAGTAGTTCTTCTCGTAACTTTTACGTGTTCTTCTGTGTGGTCTGTTGCGGTGGCCAAGGATCGGTTTATAATGTAAAAAGTAAGCTCTATAGCTAATATTTGAGAACTTTCTATTTAACACCAGATAATTTGTGTGTTTTTCTCACCAATCGCAATCTTAAAAATACTTCTTATTCAAGTAGTTATTTTTATTCAATATTAATAAATATGGATATTACTGATATTAGACAAACTACAAAGCTATTCAAGATGAAACTCATTTCGCAATTAAATTATCTGAAATTATCTAGGCATATTAAGATTAGTAGGTATTTGATTTCGAAATTCAGCTGACAGAGCTAAAACTACGTAAAATTTTACTGGAAAAATCAGCCAAAATTCTAGTGTGGATGGAAGCCCAATTTTTGCATTGAAACTACATCAAGTTAATTTTGAATAATGAACATTTTTAAAGAATGAACCAATACAATTGCTATCGGAAAAATGGATCCTACTTCCTCCGTATCTTTAAGCATCATCATCATCTGCCTAGCCTCTTCCCAACTATGTTGGGTTCGGCTTCCAGTCTAACCCGATGCATCTGAATACTAGTGTTTTACATGGAGCGACTGCCTATCACACCTCCACAACCCAAACACACAAACAGACTTTTATTATCCTCTTCAAATACACCAATACTTAGATATCAATGTATTCTTGTTAAATCCCAAATGTATATAAGTAAAAACTATCTAAAGGCCTCCTATTCAACTCCGTCTCCAAAACTCACGCAAGTAAACAAAAAAAAAGTTAAACAATTATTTACTTTTTTTTGCTGACGCTACGTCAATATCGTACACAAATAAACTTTCTATTGTGCCGGGCTGTGTCGAATACTTTATCGATAATAGCTAGTGATGTGCTTGTAGTGATTTATCGATATTATAATGGTGTTTTATCGTGAGGCGAATGGTTGTTTGTAATTTATGGGTTTTGTGCTTCATATTATATGAATGATAGTGTTATTAAAGGTTTAAATCTAATGGAAGGAATTACTGAGACCAAAGCTGAATGGTTTTTTTTTAAGGGAGGTTTAATAATTTTCTTTTTTAATACTGAATGATTGATGATTTTAGAATTTATTATTAAATGTTACCTTTGATTAGTATTATTCATTAGAAACATAATTTTAAAGTACCGTATCAGGTAGTTTGTTAAGATTTGTAAAAGAACTTTATGTTGAAAATATCACTATAATGACGACTTATTGTACCGTTATTGTGGTTCATACAGCCATTATGATATTCAGGGCCACAAAGGAATAGTTAATTCGAGACCAATTTCTACTTTTAATGACAAGATAAAAAACTAAAGAGTCGATGAAAAACTATCGATATCATCATTGTACAGCCCTATTCACCTAGACGTGACCTCCAAGCGAAAGTCCACGCTGTCAAGGAGGCTAGTGATGTGCATTATAGACGGTAAAATCACGCATCGATATCTTACGACAAAAGCTTAAAACCTTTGTATTGGCACACTTAAATCGAGAAAATGAAAGTTGTTAAAGATACTATAGTTTTAAATTATGTGAGTAACGGTGGATGAGTCAGCCTTATTTGTTCCAAATCTTATTGATTGGCAGACATTTTTTCTGACGTGTATTAATGACCTATTTTTTTTTATTCATTCAAAGCCAACGAATTAATCACCTTCTGCCTGCCTTTTCCCAACTATGTCGGAGTCGGCTTCCAGTCTAACCGGATGCAGTGGAATACCAGTATTTTACATGGAGCGACTGCCTATCTGACCTCCACAACCCAGTCACTGGGTAATATGATACCCCTTCGTAAGACTGGTTGTCAGACTTTCGGGCTACTGACGACCCGTAACGCCTGTCAAAGATCCACGAATGACAGCCGGGACCAACGGCTTAACGTGCTTTCTGGGACACGGAGGGGTCTCGGTATGTAAAGATCACCCATCTACAGACCAACCGCGGGAAGCGTACCTTAACCTGATCGATCGACCTGTGCGGCTGTTATTATTTAGCCATGGGCCCCTCGTTTTATGATAGGATGATGATGAAAAAGTCTAAGGCATCTGACGAGAATTGATCTCTGGCTTAGGATAGTTGCGGGATTTATCGATCAAACCTTCGACTGAAACTCAAAGCATTTATTAAAAATAAATCAATTAAAGACACTTTAGAATTATGAAGAAGTCGGTCGGTCCGAAAGATGAAGTTGCCCGTTCCAAAGCGTAGTAGGTACTGTGAAGATTATAGCCTATTTCTTAAATGCAACCTTTATGATAAATTTGAGAAGTAGATGGCAGAAATACGAGACAAACATTGATTACAAAAAAAAAACAACGGTAGGAATAAGATTTGTCTGACAAGCAAAGTAACGAGATAAAAATGTAAAAACGTAGACCCATCTTCGAGGAATAATTTATTAAAGTTATATGACCAACTGTCATGTGGCTTTATTTACTCGTTCCGGTCCATAGAGCTCGTAAAGCTATCACAATACCTATGAAGATGAAACGGGCAAGAAACTCAAAGAGCACGATGATCTTCCCGAGTACAAATTAAAGGAATCTGTGACGGAAGGTTCCGGTGCACAGTACCTACATCCCGGAAAAACAAAAGCTTATCAGCCATAGGGCCAAAACACATAACCGCGTTGCGTCGCCGCGCCGCGAGAATCGGCAGTAGCGGCACTGCCGATTGTAGCGGCGCGGCACCGCAGCGTGGCGCTAGTTCCAGCGTTATGATGTCATACTTGTTGACAATGATTTAGTTTGTTTCTATCACTCCAGCAAATAACACGTGTCAATAAATCCGGAAGCAATTTAAAATTAAAATTTCTGACTTTGGCATCGATTTATTTATATCGTTGGTTCGGGAACGCCCTTGTTTGTCATTCTAAAGTAGGCGAAAAATTTATTTTCGTCTATCTTTAATGCTTTGTATTTTCGAGAAAAGTACTCGCCATCGGGATTCATAGCCTTATTAAATGGATGTATCCAATGTGTTCTTTGTCGTTTATTTAAAACAGAGTGATGTCTTTTTAATAACAAATAAGCAATAAGTTTCTCACGATGGTCCATGGCAGAGACACGTCTGTCCACAATCAAAAATCACGAGGAACTGGATACCCTACCATACGACAGTAAAATGCTCTTTTTCGCGACGCCGCAACGCCGCAACGCAAACCGCCGATTTTAGCGGCGCGGCGCCGCAACGCGGTTATGTGTTTTGGCCCTTAGAAAGTGACGAAACTGACCCAATACCAGCTCAACCATGAAAATAAATGAAAACTACCGTTGTTACTTCATTCTCCGATCCAATAAGATAACGAAAGAAAATATTCATTAGCTGCATGATTATTTTACCGTTTGCATCGAATTAGCTCAATTAGATATCATTTCAACGCAAGTCTATCTACTGTGCAACGGCGCAATGTTAGAAGTATGTTCAACTCTTTTACACGTACTGGTTTGAAGTCTATCTGTTTCTTTTTTTACTGTGAACAGGGGGTTAATGAAGTTGGTTTTATTGATTATTTATATGCAGATCTGCCGTGCGATTCTGTAACCATCTCACCGTGAAAACTTGAGTGAAGTGAGCGTGGAGTGAGTCGTCAATTGTGTCAATCCCTAGCATCAGCATGACTCACAGCTCACTCTAAGCTCACTTCACCTTAGTTATCACGGTGAGATTTTTCCAGAATCGACCGGCAGGACGGGAGATTCTAGATATTGTGTAGTTTCCTTACAACTTAGACTCGGGAAGATGTATTTTAATCCATTTCTTCCCTAGTATGGGGATCCACAGTCATTTTAGTTGGAACTACTTTTTCAATCATAAAATATCCTCTGGGTTAATGCAGAGCAATTTTTTTTCGTCTCATTACTTACTTGATCTATTTCTATTGTATATTTCTATTTTTCCCTGTATTTCTTAGAATATTTCTTGTACACAATTCAGTTTTCTGATAACATGTTAGTTTATTATACTACATGGAGTGACTGCCTATCTGACCACTCCATGTAGTATAATAAACTGTTAGTAAATAACTGGTTGTCAGACTTTCGGGCTTCTGACGACCAGTAACGACTGTCAAAGATCCACGAATGACAGCCGGGACCAACGGCTTAGCGTGCTTTCCGAGGCACGGAGGGGTCTCGGTATGTAAAGATGGTCACCCATCCACATGTCAACCGCGGCAAGCGTAGCTTAACCTGATCGATCGACCTGTGCGACTGTTATTATTTAGCCACGGGCCCCTCCGAGTGTTTAGAAAAACTAAAATATATTTTAAAAAAATGTGATCTTCATCTTTTGCCCCCAATAAGTTCAAAGAATGTGCAATGGTTCAGATATTGTTACAAATCTACATACACCTTCATTTCTACCATCCGGTGTAGTCAGACAAAACAGTTACGATTTCTTCTATAAACATGTAATACAATCCTACTTTTTGAACTAAAACACGTGCATAGTGATCTAAAATTGTAGTTGGTTCAAAACTAGTTTTTTTCTCTATAATTATGTCATATGATGTTTTAGAAAAAAGTGATATGATTTCTCTGGCTTGTCTTGTTTGTGCTGACGCTACTTAAACTTTGAACTGCGCCCTAATTGCGTAAAACACTATCAATGACAATATGAATCATTTTGAAAGATATTGCTAATCCATAGCTTCATATGTTCGAAAACTTTGTCTGTTCAACAACGTAAATAACGCAATGAGTGTTGTTGAAATTGTCAAAATGCAAGCCATTCCTTCTGTTAGTATGTTACGCAATTAATTTTGAATTTCGAAATTGAGAAGCGAATTTGTGTGGTCGTCATTTGCTTTTGGCAGGAGTATGTTTCAATAAACGAGACAGTTTTCTATACCTTAGCATAATTCTACCACTATTTAGATCAAAATACGGCACTCTTTAGAAGACTCTTGGGCATTCGTCCTTCTGCCACCATCCTAAATAATAATAATAATAATAATTTATTTGTACGGAATATAAGGTAGTACAAGGTATTGTCTTAAGAGTAAGTTGTACAACAGTGACAAAAGTTCAAGGACGAACTTCTGACTCCTAAACTAGGCAATAAGCCTGTATCTTAGAAGCCAATGTTCCCCGAAAAAGCAGCGACATACAACTATTTATATAATACACGTGCAAGTACTTCCATTATCATAATAATAAACAGGAAAAAGAGAGAATAAATTATGCATCGACTTCGAAAATAATTCGAAGTCGATGCATAATTAGTCTAAAATGAGGTGTCGTTGGATTATTCTTGAAATCGTAATCTTAGTTATGTAACAAACCGCCATGATTTCATTTTTATTGGTTTGTTTTATCCATGTATTTAAGTTTGAGTATCTAGTTAGTAATTTTTTTTTGGGGAAATTAAAAATGATTTTGGCCATACTCAGTCAGGCCATAGCAGTAAGAAGTCGAGTTTAAATAAATAAACTTTAAATTGTTTTTTTTTTTTTTTAATGGCCAATGTTTTTGACGTACAATAGGTCACTTAACGTATCCACTTACCACATATTTTTGTATTCCCTTATTTTCTGTACTTTGATTTTAATAATTTACCCAATAAAATTGTACTAAGACCAAACAAATAGATAAAACCTAATATACTATGACCATACGGGCCTCCTACCGGGCATACCTTGGCCCTCTAATCTTTGACCAGATAACAAACCAGGATACCATTATCATTGATAAATACCTCATCGATGATCAGACCACATTTCTAAAGTTCTCAGTTTCACCAGTTGAACCATAAAAGAAATGTCTTTCCGTCTCTTTCACACATATGTCTATCTCTCACAATTTCTCATTTCACCGTTCACTTGTTTAGCAAGTCGGTACTAAATGTGACCGAGTTGTTTCTGGTATCATCAGCCATGATATTTTGTGCCTTGGAATTAGAAAGGTAGGGTTGACTTTTAGGTGTCAAGAGAAAGTTAGATGGGACTTTCTCAAAGTAAATTCTTGGTAGTAATATGTATGTTTCTTATTTTACAGTGTTAAGTTGGTCAGTTGGCTAGTAGGTTCGCAGTTCTGACGACGGGTAGACGTCTTGATAAACGAACCTAAAAACATTACGAGAAACATGTCGGGAAAACCTTGTGGATGCTAAAAAAAATATGATTTAAAAAAAATGTGAATGTGATTAAAAATCGAACGTCAAAAATAAGTTTCGATTTTTTTGCGCGCGCGAATTTATACGTCAAAATGACAGTTCGAAAGTGGTTTAAATTTGGAAAATCTTTGCAACGTAGTGATGTGAAAATGATGTTTTTAATTTTAGTGATAGTATCCGTTCTGGACAATTTGCCCTTAACTTGTAAGGGGGAAGATTATGATAGAGGTAAGCTTATTTTGTTATAAATATTAATCATTTACATAAATTAATTCTCGACGTGATTTTTAGGTGACTAAACATTTCTTAAAATATTTTAATGAACTTTATCATTTTATTTAGGGCATCAATGTTAATCTTGGATTTTTATTTTGTACAAATATTTGGGCCATTGCAAAGTCGCCTTAATCATAGTAAAGAAAAAAAGTTCAAAACGCCTAGACAAGGAGCCGGTCAGTAAAAAAAAGAAATTAACATGTTGACCAAATAAAAACAAAACTGTTCGAAATTCAAACAAACACACGATCATAAAAAAAAAAACAAAAGAGTCTCGCCGTCATGCTCGTAGTAAAAAATTTATAGACAAAAATCTTAGTGTAATACCTGTTTATCATGGCGCGAAAGTTGTGACCGGTGTGGGAAATATGTCACTGTTACGCTAGGCATAGACTAGGCATCTTTAATAATCAATATTTATGCACTTTCTTGTAGCCTACCCGTATAGTACATACATACGCACATGACTGTAATTCTTTTACGATGAGTTAATAAATAAGTTCTGTTGTACAAATGATGGTATAACTTTGGTTTCTGGTAATCAGAAGAAACTCTTGGTTAGCCCAAAATAACAACAACAACAAATTAATTGATATGAGATTTTATAACAGGGGGGCAATTCTCGTTATTTTAAAAACGTTCACAGTCTGAACTTAGTCTCAATCTGTCAAAAATATCTCTTAATTTCCCTACAATTTTGAAAAGTTTTTGACATTTGTTTGTCGCTGAGACGAGATTGCTACAAAATTTTGAACGTTTTTAATTGCGGAATTGACCTTGGATCAAATTTAAAAACCTTTCAGAAACCTACAAGTAACTTAACTATCGAAAATTCTCGTGGGCAATCTGACACAATGACAACTTTATCTCGAGTCATATCCAAAAGGTAGTGTTTGAAGAAAGTGACCTTGTACGTAGGTGCGTACCTATGTCATCAGTTTTCTTATTTGGACAACATCAGCATCATGCAAACAACTACTGGAAAAACCGCTGTAACCTTTATCACGAATATATCAACCGAAATATGGACGCGTTATCGTTTTCTCCATCGAGCCTGGAGATGATTCATATCATGGATGTAGATAAAGTCTTGTATGCAACTGTAATTATGTATTAAAATACTCATTTATTTATTTATTTATTTGTTAGACATTTTGTAGACTTAACAGGTCAACCCAAGGCGTCTACAAACAAGTTACATTTAGTGATATACGCGTAGGTACAGTTATCTATAGTTAAAATAGGTACTGTTCTTATTATTAACTACAATTTCTTAACTACTAACTTATAGTGAATACAGCTTAGTCTAGTTACGTAAAACCCATATTCTAAAAGGTAAATAGTTAAATTATCTTTAAAATTGTGAATTTTATAGAAATGAGCTAGATGGTTTTTGCGAGATTGTCAATGTTTTCCAAATGGATTACACTGTGTAATAATAAACATAATCATAATCTAAAACATTTACATGTTATGTTATTAATAAAATGCTCTAATTTAGCATACCTATATGTGCTTTCGTATATATGGGATCATCAGTTAAAAACCCTTAAAAGTATGTTATCATCGCCTTAACTTTTATTAGTATGACAGTGTGTGAGATGGACATTTGTCGCGGATATAATTCTGTTCAGCTTGTCAGTGAACAGATCCACATCTTGGGTTAATAAGATCGAGTTGAGGAGCGCAAGAGTACGTCGTGTGGTTGCATTTCTTGTGGCACGGGTGCGGGAACTAGCCACAGCCAGCAGGGGCCGCTGCCGACGCAAACCGCGCTCCCCCGCCCCCCGCATAGCTCCCATAGGGACGTTTAGGCTTATATCTATGAGTGCTGAAGGATTGTCGATTTTGTTGGTGAGTAAATGGTAAAAGTGTATAACTGCCTGTAAGCTCCTTCTCAACTCTAAAGTGTCGAGTCCGAGCATACCCGTTACGAAAAGCGAGGGATAGAGGAATGGGTAGTACCCGTACTTCTTCTTGTATATGTATCGGCAGAATTTTTTATGTATCTTTTCAATCAAAAGTTTATATTTGGCCTCATATGGATCCCAAATGAGAGCATTATACTCTAACCGGCTGCGAACGTACGCGTTATATAGCATGATTGCCGGTCTACAATCCTGAAACTTGTACGTTTGACGCATAATAAAACCGAGAGTTCTATTAGCAGCTTTTGTCATAGACACGATATGTTCCCGAAAATTGAGGCGAGGGTCAAATATCACGCCCAGATCACGCATCTCATGGACTCTTGTCAGCGCATTGTCTAGTATTCATGTGAGACTATTATCACATTGGGCTTCGCCTTGTGCGATAATTCCACATTTGCGTTTAAATACCCCTTATTATAAAACAGCTGGATAAATAACTATTAAAGATATCGGAGTAAGGAACGAAAACTATACTTCTTGGTCACTTAGCTTTTGACAGAGCGTTTTTAGGTGAAGTACGCTGTCATACCACCTGATGCTAGGGATTGACACTACTGACAGCTCACTTCAAACAAGTTTTCACGATAAGATTTTTATGTTTGTGTAGTCAAAGAATACCTAAATTATAACAGTGTATTCTTACTAGATTCAAAGCAACTAACAGTAAATACAAACCTCGTAACTTTGAAAACTTTTTCCAGCGCAAAAACCCCAAATAATAAAAGTCACCCATCATAACTACCACAAACCCAATAAAGGATACTGATACATAAATGTTTACTTCCTTTCATAATTAAATAATGGTACTCACAGATACTGTAAGCCAAAACCGCAAACGGTACACAGTTTTGTGGTCTACCGAGACCATTTAGCACATTCTGTGTTCGAGTCTTAACCACTACAAACCATGTTTGTTGTGTAGTCATTTGAGGACCATAAGATATGTGGTCAAAAGATTTTAGTGGCCGGAAGCTTGGTAACGGGACTGGACAGGGAAGTCCTTACATACGTTATAATAATGATAATATAGATTATAGGGGACGCCCTAAAAGGACACACAGAGACAGGAACACGGAGTACAGTAACCTTATTGATGATGCTCTTCACAAAAGTCAGGTGCGCAGTACTTGCTACTGGCGTGCGTGTATGATCAGATGTATGAACTTTAACGAAGCATAAGGAGTGTGTAGGGATCGTAGCAGATATAGTTCTGTGATAGTATTGCCTATCGATAGTCGTCTATGGCTTAACTATCGATAGTCTATCGATAGTTGACGTCATATCAATAGTATCGATAGTCTATCGATAGTATCGATATTATCGATAGTATGATACACGGCAATAGTATTGTACACAAAAATAGTATCGATAGTATCGATACTATCGAAGACCAGCATATGTATAGGAGCAATACTATCGATAGTATTGATAGTATCTATAGCTCACACTATCGATAGTTTTATAAACGGCGATAGTATTATATACTATCGATGATATCGATAGTATTACTTTAAAAAATCGATACTATCGATACTATTGTAGTATTATAATGTAATAGTATCGATACTATCGATACTATTGCTTCCAATCAATAGTATTAGTTAATTTGTGATATCGATAGTATCGATGGTATCGGTACTATCGATACTATCGATAGCACTATCGATATTGTTACTAGTTTCCGAGGGCAACTCTATTCTGTGGTTTCTGCCTACCCCCATGGATAGAAAGCATGAGTATATGTATGTATGTGTAATTATGTATCATTGCTTCCCAGCGTTGCTGTTCTAATGATTGCAAGCCTGACTGTTCAACGTGAGATCAGCTGATCAGCAGTGCGATTCTGTAACCATCTCACCGTGAAAACTTAGGTGAAGTGAGCGTGGAGTTAGCTGTCAGTGTCATCCCACCTGATACTAGGGATTGACCAAGCATACATTTACAAACAAAATCGAGATTTTAAAAATATCTTTTATGCTAATTCTGTTGATCATTTTATATAATTTCAACGCTAGTATTTTAACTGTCAAAAAATTACTATTTTGTGGGGTTTTAATCTAGGCAAAAAAAACTAGGTAGTTCTTATCCAAGTCTAGAAAAAAAAAAAACAATATTATATTAATTTGTTTTGTTATTTAATTTTAAAACCCCACAAAATAGTAATGTTCTGACAACTAAAATACTAGCTTTAAAATTATATAAAATTATCAATAGAATTAGCATATTAATATTATTAAACCCTCAATTATGATCATAAATGTTTGCCTGGTCAATCCCTAGTATCAGGTGGGATGACACTGACAGCTCTGTAACCATCTCACCGTGAAAGCTTGGGTGAAGTGAGCGTGGAGTGAGCTGTCATTCGCTAGGGATTAACACTATTAAGTGCTCACTTCACTTATGATTTCACGGTGAGATTTTTACAGTATCGACCGGCTTAGGTATTATTCATAGACCTGGGCGATTATTTATTTATTTATTATTTATTTATTCTTTTATTATTTATTTCCTTCCCTTCTGGGAAGATAAGCATTTTCATCATCATGCTTGCTTATTGCTTGTAGGTGATTTCAGATTGTTAAGTCCCGGTTTCCTATCGTTATATTTTCCTTCACTGTAAGTAATTTGTATTAGCAATTAAGTGAAAAAAAAATACATTAGACATTAAAAAGCCACAATAGTACATGCTAAGTGACGGGCTCGTGGCTAAGTAATAACAGCCGCACGAGTCGATCGATCAAGTTAAGCTACGCTTGCCGCGGTTGGTCTGTGGATGGGTAACCATCTTTACATACCGAGATCCCTCTGGGCCTCGAAAAACACGTTAAACCGTTCGTGCCGGCTGTCATTCGAGGATCTTTGACAGTGGATACGGGTCGACAGAACCGCGAAAGTCTGACAACTAGTCTTTCCAAGGGGTATCATATTACCCAGCAACTGGGTTGTGGAAGTCAGATAGGCAGTCGCTCCATCTAAAATACAGGTATACACGTGCATCCGGTAAGACTGGAAGCTGACCCTAACATAGTTGGGAAAAGGCCTGGCAGATTGATTAGTACGTGCTAAACTTCCATCCCATCAATCTGATATCTAAGAAGTTTTCCTATTCACATTTGAATCACCGCGCGCCGCAACATAAAATGTTTAATCATTTACAACGTGTAACGTTAAATGCGAAAAACCTGAAAATAGTTTGATCAGAATAACGAGCAGAATTAATTGATTTTTCCAAAAATCTTCATTAAAAACGTTGCCGTGTCTATTTATTAATAGGTCGAGCAACCCAAAGTCAGCGCGGCGCAGCGGCCCGGTGACGACTCCTCCCTCGGTAAAGTGTCGTCACAGACGCAAGAAATTATCAGAGTGGCCAGTAAAACTAAAACAGCACATAAAATCTTTACAATTTTTTAATGACTTATTTTCTCTCTGAAATAGGTCAATTGAATTAATAATCACTTGGGGTGTCTGAGGTTTTGCGCATTTAACGTTACACGTTGTATTAGAAAAATTCATTGATCACTAAGTTCATTCATAAAAAACCTAACTTGAAATTGACACTAACTAAGTGCCAATTAAGTACCACTTTGACACATAACCCTTTAAAGGCTGGAACTAATTTATCGTCTCTGATTAACGGGTTGATTTATGTGTAAAGACGGCACTTTCACCTGACTAGCTAGTTGATGCGTTTATGCATTATGGTATATGGAACGTTGTCTATAGGTCAAACTGTTTCAGAGATAAATTAATGTTGTAGAAATGATCCTGTTTCTAGCTAACAATTTTTCCATTGCATTTTATAAAGTTACTAGCAGCACCCCGCGGTTTCTCCCGCATAAGTTTCGATCCCGTAAGAATATCGGGATAAAAAGTATTCTGTGTTTAAATAATAATAATAATAAAAGTTTATTGACCATAAGTTTACAGTACACCGGTAATACATATTTACATAGTACATAGTATAGGGCACACTCACTTACGTTCAACTACAGAAAGTTAGAACTTATCAAGTTAGCAAGGGGAGTAGAAAAACAGTTAAATTATAATAATGCTATCGATTATAAGTAAAGCAATGGTTCACATACTTGACAAAATAATAAATGCCCAATGGCGGTATACAGAGAAAATTTCTTTACCTCCCGTGCTAGTCAAGGACTGTGTTACGGCAAGGTAAGATTCTCGCTCATTGAATAATAGTCATAATGTAAAAACGTTGAGACACTTTTTGCCAAATACATTTGTTTTGCTGTGATTCATAGATGACGGTTAAATCCTGGTTATAAACTGTTTTTGTGCCAAATTTCATCCAAATCCGTTAAGTCGCTTTTGAGTGAAAGAGTAACAAACATTCATCCGTCCATCCATCCATCCTCACCTTTAATTGGCTTTATAATATTAGTAGGAAGTAGGATTTCCTATGGAAGACAAAATAAAAATTCTGTGTGGGGAAAATATGGTATTGAGTTACAAAAAATCTAAGGAAAATCTTTAAAACTCCATATTTCGTTCTTCTGTAGCTGGGTTTTTGTCAATCTGTTAGTCAGTCACAGAACTGTTTGTAAAATTACTAGCTGTGCACCCCACGGTTTCATCTGATTTAGTCTCGATCCCGTGGGAATATTGGGATAAAAAGTATTTTTTATCCTAATCCAGGTCATGGCAAATTTCATTCAAATCCGTTCAGCTGTTTTATCGTGAAAGCATATAAAAAATCTAATCTTTTCTCTTTATATCATTAGCTTAGAATAGTTTAGTTGCCCATTCCAAAACGTAGTCGGTTCCTATGGAGAAGAAAAGGCAAGAAACTCTATGGACACTTTTTTTCTAACTGCGAGTATTTCACAGCAGCAAAGTGTCTCTTTACATAAGGAAAGCAACGAGCGTTGATCATCACGCTCGATAGAACGTGTTAGCAATTTCTTTGAGTAGGCTTTTTTTGAATAGCCTCTGTGTCTCACTGGTGGGCAAATGCCTCCTCTTTTTCCTTACAAACCGCCCTGTCTTGTTCGATCTCTGGCCACGTAGGCCCTGCAAACGTTATCAGATCGTAACACCACATTCAACGTGGACTACAATTTTTTTTTGCGTGTGAATATATAAAATAACTTCTCCCGCTCTGGGTGGAGCGGGAGGGCATGTCAGACTTTTACTGACTAAAACCCACCCGTGTTTCTTCAGTTGCCTGTGCCAAGGGCCACGGTAACTCTTTCGAACAACCTGCGATCCTGGCAGCCATGACCGTAGCGGAACCCGTCAGTTAGTGCTGACTTCTCTTTGAGGCGCGCGTGGAATACAACGCGCCGTCGCGTCGGCGCCAACCCGGGCCAGCAGTGCTATTCTGTAAAAATATCACCGTGAGAACTTATCTAAAGTGAGCGGGAAATAAGCTCTGTCATTCCCTAATGCTAGGGATTAACACTATTAAGTATTCACTTCACTTATGATATCACGGTGAGATTTTTACAGAATCGACCGGATGGTCCTCACCGGACGGCGAACTGCCCATTGCTCGCCGTCCGCAAGCCCGCGTCTACGGTCGCCGGGAGCCGGCGCTCGACTCCACCGTGGTCTACCTAACGATAATATCCAATAATAATAAAAAATCCTATCGCATTTTCTAATCATAATAGCAGTCGTTAATTTGCAAGAATAAAACTTATATTATGTGCAATAAACTCATCATTTCAGTAATAAAAACTTGAATGGAAAGTATTTTATTTGCATTAATTTGCTAGCTGGGATTCTCGGCATTATTAACATGACAGTAAACGTTACTGCTTCCATAGATGTTGGAGAAAATTAACGGCGAATTTCGTCAATGAAACTGCGTTCAACAGCTGTCAGCATCAACATTCCGTAACAATGATGACACTGACAGCTAACGAACGTGGTTTATGAGCTTTTTTTTTCCAAACATACAGGTTTATATCGGGATAAAAAGTATTCTATGTGTTAATCCGGGTTATAAACTATCTGTGTGCACATTTTTTGTAAGTACAAAAAATAAAAATCGCCCCTTCCAAAATGTAGTTTCGTATGGAGATGAATGGGGAAGAAACTCCACCGTTAGTCTTTTAAAATGTTTTACATTATTTTGTATACATTAATTATATGAGAAGACAATGCACCTAGAATATAATATTTTTTTTTTTTTTATTTAATTTTAATTTTAATTAAAAAAAAGTACCACAAAAGGTAGTAAGTATGAGAAGAGGCCTTTGCCCTGCTGTGGCCGCACGAGTGACAATTAGGTACAGACAATTATATTAATTATGTTTAATTAAAATCATAATTATACTCTACAGGAAGTAAGGGAATAAGTACTTAATTATTAACATACCTTGCGAAACATTCAACCTCCTTACATAGTATAAAACAAAGTCGGCGAAATGTCTGTACGCGCATAACTTCCGAATGACTGCACCAAATTGGATCATTCTTTTTTGTTGTGGTCGGTATTGCCAGGACAAGGTTTGTATGAAAGAAAATATCGGAAATTCGAAAAAAAAAAAACATTGCAACCGCGTGAAGCTGGGGCGGGCTAGTTAAAAATAACTGATGATTGTATGTACTTTTGAAAGCATTTTATAAATGAAAACTTTCTTTTTTCAAATAACAATTAAAAAAAAAATATTTTGTGAGCCTGATGATTCTCATATTTATATAAAAAAAAACAGATTTTTTCCTTGTTCACACTGTAACGGCCAGGACTTCAGCTATGTAGAGGAGGGATCATAGGACACAGTGGTTCGCTAGGCACCGATGCAGCCGACGAGCTTGCCAGAAAGGGGTCAAGTATGGCACCAATGGGACCTGAGCCCATCGTGCCACTCCCCTTCGAGTATTTACGCACTCTGGTAATGAAACGCACCAGAAACCAACATGACAAACTTTGGACGGACCAAAGTGAGTGCAGGCAGGCTAAGGAAGCACTTCCCGCAATGGATGGCCGCCTCACGAAACAGGTTCTCCGTCTAACTAAACAAATGCTGCGTACAGTTACTGCAGCTTTAACTGTCCATGGGTCATTTAGTAAACACATCTATGTCATAGGAGTAACAGACAGTCCGCTGTGCAGGGCCTGCATGGAGGATGACGAGATAGCGGCACATGTGCTTCTGAGCTGCCCGGTGGTCGCCACGTACAGGGCAAAGTAGTTCGGTAACCCAGGTACCCTACGTGAGACGGTCGGTAACATCAAGGCGTTGCTGGCCTTCCTTGAGGAGCTGGGGTGGATCGAATAATCGATTTTCCCACCCGTAGGCAAAATACGCGCATTGACGTGGAGTTGCGGACACCACCCCGTATTACCTATTACCTAACGCCTAGGGTTTTGCAGGTAGGTTGCGCTGACCGCTAACAAATAGGGTAGAGTAAAGAATAGAATATGTATAATTCTTTACAGTAGGTTTACATCAGTGGTTCTTAATCTTTTAGACAGGAGGGACCATCATCTGCCTAGCCTTTTCCCAACTATGTTGGGGTCGGCTTCCAGTCTAACCGGATGCAGCTGAATACCAGTATTTTACGTGGAGCGACTGCCTATCTGACCTCCACAACCCAGTTACTGGGTAATACGGTACCCCTAGGTAAGAGTGGTTGTCAGACTTTCGGGTTACTGACAACCCGTAACGACTGTCAAAGATCCACGAATGACAGCCGTTACCAACGCCTTAACGTGCTTTCCGAGGCGTGCTTCCGAGCTCACCCATCCACGGACCAACCGCGGCAAGAGTAGCTTAACCTGATCGATCGACCCGTGCGGCTGTTATTACTTAGCCACAAGCCCCTCTCGCTACAAGACAGGAGGGACCATTTGACAAAATTTCTGTCTTGCCACAGACCACCTAGTAACTATCTAGGTGGTCCGTGGCAAGACAGAAATTCTATCTATAAATAAAACACGCATAAATTATTGAAAGCCGATATTTACGATAAATGCACATTATAGCTACAAGTTGCAATCATTTAATGATTCAATTATAAAAAAAATGATTAAATTATGATCAAATGACGACCCGCGATCGCGCCGCCGCGTTACGCGTTGTGTCGACTCGTTGTGTCACTTATCTAATTATTTAATAGGGTGGTTCCGCGGACCACTTGGGATGCTTCCAGAGACCACCAGTGGTCCTCGAACCACCGGTTAAGATCCACTGGTTTAAACAGACACGTAGTAGTGGACTGTGTGAGGACACACTAATCGTTCTGAGCACTAGCACGTGTAAGTTAGGTAAGGTACCGTCCTTGGTTCCCGGAACGCAGAAGCTAAGACACCGGGGAACAGGGCTTGCCGGCACAGGTGCAGACGGCCGGTCAGGCCGCTGGTAGCGGCGGCAGCAGGTCACCGGTAGCGCGCGTACCAGTTGTGCGTACAGCGCACAGTTTAGTTACGCGTGCAGCGCGCAGTTCAGCTACGCGTGCAGCGGTTGTAGAGGCGCTGCCCTCAGCCTAGACGTAGAAGCTTGGCCGTAGAAGCTTGGCCGTAGAAGCCTGACCGTAGAAGCCTGGCCGTAGAAGCCTGACCGTAGAAGCCTGGCCGTAGAAGCCTGGTCGTAGAAGCCTGGCCGTAGAAGCCTGGCCGTAGAAGCCTAACCGTAGAAGCCTGGCCGTAGAAGCCTGGCCGTAGAAGCCGGGACGTAGAACCCCTAGATTTGGGGTACACAGTATCTTGAGGGTCAGGGAATCTTTCCTGCTAGATAAGAACGCGGACGTTGAAAATGGTCGAGTGTTCTTAGAAAATTAGTGCTGCGCCATGATTCTAGTGATGTGACTAGCAACTTACTAATTGTAAAATATTTAGCAGCAGTTGACTATTTCCCGTTGAGAACTCTGACCACAACGTTACACCACACACCCACATTGTGCCAGTTAAAATAATTTACATTAGGTATACAAACAATTATCCTGTTGAAAAAAAAGTGCGACAAAAAAATTTCGTCGTACCGAATAGTCGCATCACTATTCGGGCCGCGTTACCAAAAACCCGGTCAGGTGCGTACCGAAACTGGTAAACTGGTATCGGTACCGACCGGTCGCAACACTAATGGGGCTACTTTTTCGTTGGCCCGAAAAGAGGTTGATTAATTCGAGTTAAGGTCGGCTCAGACGTTAACGGATTGGCTGTATGGTATGATACAGAACGTTTTTTTTTTATATGTTATTATACGTATTTATTTTTCAAACATTTCCCTTAATTTTTTTTAAACCTCATTTTGACTAAAGTAGGTAGGCACAATAGTGCATCGCGGCAAAAAATAAGGTTCAAAATAGTGATGCGTTTGATGTTAGTTGAATCGAATGGCCACCAAAATAAAAGTAAGCTGTTTTAATGAAATTAAAAAATAAATGCACCGCTTATTGGAATATTTTTTAAGTATTGCTTTAGTTGATTGAATTCCCTTTATTATCATGACATAACATAATAATAGTTTACGCTCAAATTTTTGAGATTTATGCGACGAAAAAAAATTTTTGGGCTCTGTTTTACGATTGTTTCATCATGATATTCTTTTAGTTTTATGAAATATTTTTGAATAAGTCTTAACAATACACTAAATTTGTTTCTGCCTTGTAATTTGTACGCCTAACTCATCATCATCTGCCGAGCCTTTTCCCAACTATGTTGGGGTCAGCTTCCATTCTAACCGGATGCAGCTGAATACCAGTATTTTACATGGAGCGACTGCCTATCTGACCTCCACAACCCAGTTACTGGGTAATACGATACCCCTAGGTAAGACTGGTTGTCAGACTTTCGGGCTCTTGGCTACCCATAACGACTGTCAAAGATACACGAATGACAGCCGGGACCAACGGCTTAACGTGCTTTCCGAGGCACGGAGGGGTCTTGGTATGTGAAGATGGTCACCCATCTACGGACCAACCGCGGTAAGCGTAGCTTAACCTGATCGATCGACCCGTATGGCTGTTATTACTTAGCCCACAGCACCCCTTTGAAACCACGTCAATCCCTTACGTACCTACCTAATCACGACATCAGCTATTAATGTATTCTCTATGACACAGTTAACGAAACCGCGGGAAAGAATGCGAAGTTGGCATCGTTTGAACTGTCAAAACCCCACGCTTAACAACCGTACGTGGTTTGCACGTGGTAAGATTACGTGGGGAATAATAACCACAATACATTGAACCACCATTCAACCATTCAATTGGGTCCTGCAGTGCTATTCTGTAAAAATCTCACCGTGAGGACTTAGGTGAAGTGAGCTGTCATTCGCTGGGGATTAACACTATTAAGTGCTCACTTATTATGATTTCACGGTGAGATTTTTACAGAATCGACCGGACGATTTTTGAAGTGATGCTGTCTACGTTGGTGCACCATTGCTATCTCTGCATCAGTGACTTAAATTCCGTTTGTTTTAAGTAGATACAGGAATAATAATAATAATAATACATATACATTTGACAGGCCTGTTGGTCTAGTGGTCAGTGGCCCTGACTGCTATGCCCAAGGTCGTGGGTTCTATTCCCACCTAGGACAAATTAATGTTTGTGTGATGAGCACGATCATTTGTTCTTTGTCTGGGTGTAATTTATCTATAAAATGTATGTATTTAGAAATATATATGTATGTTTATCAGTTGTCTAGTACTCATAGCACAAGCTCTGCTTAGTTTGGGACTAGATGGCGTTGTGTGAAAGTTGTGGAATATTATTATTATTATTATTATACACAATTTATTAAGTACGAAATGACACGTGTGAATCGACCCTTACTATATTTAAACTTATTGCTTGAGTATTTTCGCGCCAAATTTTTGCCATTGTTTTCTGTATTGTACCTACGGAAAAATAACGGTTTTTGGTGTGTGAAGGTAAAGACTGATTGGTTTTTAATACATTTTCTGTACAACAGATATTTTCTTCGTAGATTACTCTCGTGTACAGTGGACCGGACTGATTGTTGTCGTTAGGGATTCGGATAATCGAAAATCCGGATAATTGAATGTATGAAGAAAAGCGGGTTCTGTGCATATGTAGTACATACATAATGTTATGTGTTTATTAAAACGCTAAGTAATAACAGCCGCACGGGTCGATCGATCAGGTCAGGTTAAGCTACGCTTGCCGCGGTTGGTCCGTGGATGGGTGACCATCTTCACATACCAAGACCCCTCCGTTCCTCGGAAAGCACGTTAACCCGTTGGTCCCGGCTGTCATTCGTAGATCTTTGACAGTCGTTACGGGTAGTCAGAAGCCCGAAAGTCTGACAACCAGTCTTACCTAGGGGTACCGTATTACCCAGTAATTGGGTTGTGGATGTCAGATAGGCAATCGCTCCATGTAAAATACTGGTATTCAGCTGCATCCGGTTAGACTGGAAGCCGACCCCAACATAGTTGGGAAAAGGCAGGCAGATGATGGTCTTGATTTGAAGTGTCCGTGGAGTATCTTGCCCGTTTTTCTTCATAGGCACGCTTTGGAATGGGCAACTATTTTCATCTTTGTCACTGATCGACTCCTTGACAATTCAAAAGTGCCTGTAGATGGTTTTTTTTTTTTAAATAAATGGTTTGAGTTTGAGTTTGATCCTACTGCCCTTATCCCAATTTATTTGGGGGTTTTTTTCTCAGTCTTCGACCCCTTTACACGCACACATAATCAGCCAGGCCTCCTCTCTGTGAGAGGGAGTGGTCCATAATCCACGACGCGGGCCCAATGCGGGTTAGGGGATGTCACATGCCTCAAACCCTTTATTCAATACTCCATCATTGATGGCATTCCAAAATGTGTACTTAGGTGGTAACTTAAAACTGTCTGGCACAGCAAAGTACCTAGTAGGAGAGAGAGCTTTAAAATTTAATAGCCATTCCAAGCCATATCATTGGCATCATCATAATCAATTCGACAAAATTCCATCGTGTTGCACTTGACTGGGTGGAACGCAGAGCAAAGAGACTCATAGGCGACGAGACGTTGGCTCCACAGCCTGGTTCATCGGCGTAATGTTGCGTGCCTGTCGGTCTTCTACAGACTGTACTTCGGAGAGTCTGTGCAAGAACTCCAGGACCTGGCCCCACCATCTCCCATACCAGACGTACTGCAGGGTAAAGGGGATAGTCGTACTCAGCGCTTCTTCTCCACATTTATCATGCGTACAGTCAGTGTGGAACTGTTTGCCAGCGTCTGTGTTAAGGGAACACAGACGCTGGCAAACAGTTCCACACTTACCGTATATAACCCGTCAGCCTTCAAAGCAAGAAGAAACAGGCATCTTCTGGGCTCGTAAGACTTCATCCATCGCTTCTCACCGGAACAGATCTAGGTTGAGAGCTGGCCTATTTCGCAATAAAAAAGTAATAAAAAATAAATGTATTGTTTCTTTAGTTTTCCCATTTTCTGCTCCTAGTGCAACAACAAGCAGCTCAATAAATCTAAAAACAGGTATCAACATAATCCAATTCACTTTCAAACCAGGCCGAAGACACGAAAAGAAATCAAAATCTTTACCGACTCAGACACAATAAATTAACGTGTCCTTTTGAGGTCAAAATACAGTTTAAAACATGCTCGAAATGCCTCAGTTATCAGATCGCCCGTATTTTAAACTCAAACTGACTCATGTATTTAACGATTTACGAGAGACGGTAATGAGTTTAACTACCCTTTGTGGTACGTTTGGGCTTAAATTTCCGGTAAGCAACTGATTTATGTGCGTCAGAATTGGGAAGAATAAATCGTGGTATTGTGCCTATGGATCAGCGGTGACCTAGTGGGAACGGCCACGACTTACGAGTTGAAGGTACGAAAATAGCGTCTTGTAACTGTTTCATTCCTTTTATTTCCTCTTCTCATATGAACAAGAAACCAGTATCTATTGATCTCCATGTTTGCTCACTGCCCATCAAACCACCTGTCTACACGGAGAGAAAAATCTTAGAAAAAGTACTGGGCTGTCTCATAATCTGAGTGCATTTGAGTAAAAATTTTGCACTCTGAATTCAATAATAACTCTCATTGCATAGTCTATTTTCGTTAGGCAAACTTATGTATAGACACGCCAGCACATCAAGCTACCCGAAACTGTCAGATTTTCCCAATCAACTTTGAACCTTATACTTCAGGGATAAAGTTGAAAATGTATTAAAGAAATCTGACAGATTGTAGTAGCTTGATGTGCTGGCGTCTGTACCTACCTAACATAAGAAAGGGTGCTTTATCTTCCGTCAAGACAGGAACCAAATCGTGAGGTAACAAGTCCAAAATGAATAGCCAAGTTTTCGGGATCACAGTATCGTCATGAACCAAATCGTGAGGTGACAAACGGAATACCAGAAAGAATAACAATCATAGGGAAACGCAGAACCATAGACATATATATATGGACTGGAAATACCTACGAAAAAAGGGTGCCTACCTACAACTCATATTGTCTCAAAAAATGGCTGCCATTGCTAGGGTTGTATCAATCAAGGAACATTGGTGTTACTATAACGACTATCGATACTTAATACGAGTCGTACTAGTTATCACGTTTGGATCATAATATAGTATACTAACTTATAGTCCGTTCTAACTAAGGTTGCCTACTTTATAGTAACGTATCCTAGTTTATTTTCGATAAACATACTTTATAATTTTGCATAAAAATACAGTAAGCGAAAATACTTTATTTCTAATCTTTTGTTATGCGTAAAAGACTCATATGAACTATTTATCGATAGGTACAGACGCCAGCACATCAAGCTACCCGAAACTGTCAAATTATCATATCAAATTATTATACCATTCTTTATGTCGGGGATTAATATTTTCTTCACCAATAGCCTCTAACCACTTTTTCTTTAGTCCTTCCTTTTTAGGAAACCTATAAAAAGTGCAAGTATTTTTATCAATAAATAATTTTGGTTACAGCTATATTATATTAGCATATGAAACTAAAATCAATAGGAAACGTCAGAAGCTATGTGCACGGTTCCAATTGATGGTTTCTATGGAGAAGAGTCGGCAAGAAACTCCAAGGTTACTCAAATTTATTGGCTTTTACAATGTTAATAGGTAGGGGAGGACAGTGTAGGCCTGTCAACAAGTACCAGGTACTTAAAAAAATAGAAGACATTGTAAAAGCCAATTGTTTTTAAAAGA
This sequence comes from Eremobia ochroleuca, assembly GCA_949629135.1. Taxonomy (NCBI): domain Eukaryota; kingdom Metazoa; phylum Arthropoda; class Insecta; order Lepidoptera; family Noctuidae; genus Eremobia; species Eremobia ochroleuca. Next base: position 7,138,004 of record OX451411.1, on the reverse strand, counting down.
GTAACCGTGGAGTTTCTCGCTGGTTCTTCTGCATAGGAAACCACCATTTGGAACCGTGCATCTAGCTTCTGACGTTTGATAAGTGCCCATGTAGGTTTATGTGAAAGAAAATATTTTGATTTTGGTGCTGTGAACCACGGGCCGGACCTAGCAAGGTCAATCGGAGCTAATAAGACGCAGGACTATTTATGTTAACATAGCAGAATATACCGATATCGTTCCAACGGAGGAACTAGTTCCGGAAAATATTAGGCAACGGTACAACACTATTCTATTATGACATATTATTGTAAACAAACGAATGAATTAACAAAATAATAAAAAGGTCTGTTATACGGAAATTCACCCAAATATCAATACTTTAGCCATAAATTCATGATCGCGTTACAATTATATCATCGAATGTCTATTATTGTATGTGTTATTGCATGAAAACCGGCTACTAACCTGTGCAAAGAAAGTTGAGGTTGATTTTCATTCTTCCTTGCACCACACTTCACAATACAACACACAGGCATGTTGAATTGCTGTTTTTCAACATTTACATGCAGTTTTAAAGGTAAAGTCCTCGTAATTTTCTCGCAAATCTCAATAATACAAAAAATAAACAACCATTTGACAGCTGAACTACCACGAAACTTGGCGACAAAGATGGCTGCTCTGGCACCTACCTACAACCGTGTATAGAATAACAGGGCATCTCCTGTTATATCCCATCTCAATGCGCAGAACGAATGCAATGACATGTGAATGACATTTACCTACAAAATAATGTCCACAGAATACATATACATCTAATGTCAACCCGAGTGTCAACCAAACGTAACGTAAACATACGTACAAAGTTGCCACATGATTTAATAGTGTTACAGGTTATTAAAACTTTAAATAATTTCTTATGTAGTTTTAAATTATTTAAGAACAAAAATAAAATTATTTTCGAATTCCTCTATTTTTTCTCTACGATTTGGTGCACGTGTACCTCGAAGTACATGTTTGGGCAAAGTTGTATGGGCTTTTGTTAACCTCCATTCTTTAATAGATTTTCAACTTTATCGCTAAAGCATGAGGTTCAAAGTTGAATGGGAAAGTTTGACAGTTTCGGGTAGCTTGATGTGCTGGCGTCTGTACATACGAGATCGAGTTTACCCACATTGTTATCTACTATAAATCATCATGTTCCTGTCCTTAGCTCATCTTACTTGTGGTCGGCGCAAAACGTTTTCTTCTTCCATTCTCCCCCGTCAACCGTCACGCTATTATTCACTGGATGTGTTGCGAGGGATGTGTGCGAGATATGTGCGCTAGGGACGGACGTGAGCAAAAAAATTTCAGTCACGAGATGATGTTTGTCAGAGGTAGATGTATCGCATCTGAAAAGAGCCCGCTACACATCCTCGCGCCACACATTTGCACACTGTTTCGACCTTAACAACGCATCCTTGCACTACACATTTGCACAACACATTTCTGGTGGAAACACTCACACCGTTTCACAGCCTCGCTACGCATCCTCGCACCACCCAGCTACCTCACACATCTCTGGTGGAAAACCAGCCTTATGTCGGCTCTGAAGTGCGCTACTCGATGCGCAGTACTTCACCCCTCACCCCCGCTGACCCGTGAATTTGTTACTGCGCAGCGGCTCGCCTCATGTTCCGTGCCGCCATAAAATTTGAACGGGGCTATACAAAAAATTGGATTGGTTTAGAGAAAAAATCAACGACAATGAACAGCGGGATCTCAAACTCATCCAGGCATAAAACAATTGATATCAGAGAAGTCATCTCGACAGTTAGAAATCTAGACAAATGATTCCATCATGATATTGTCCACTTTCCATTTTCTATAGAAAGTGATCCATTTATTTATGTTAAACGCGCAACTATCCTTGCCATTAAACTCGAAAGTTAGTCTGTATGTTAGGTACGTTTGACTGAGCCAATTTTAATGAGATTTGTCTTATAAGAAACTTTGCTTTCTTTGTGCATACAAAAAAGTTAAGTTAACTCGAATAAACAAAAAAAAAAAAGTGAATTGATATCAATAATGAACGAAAAAGGGCTATTTTCATCATAAGCTTTTCACCGCCCATTGTAAATTTCTATATTTATGTCTGTAATTTATATGGTGTACATAATAAAGAGTATTCTATTCTATTCTATGGTTGTCGTTATTATTTTAATTTTTTGTATTTAAAGCGTAACTTGCTACTGAAAATCCCGGGATTACCAAGGGCTTACCGGGATTTCTCGGAATTTTCCGATACCAAAGCCCCTTTAAAAATATGTACCGAAAACTGCAATCAACACAGATTTTACTTACTAAACAATGAAGTCCTTTCACACCAACTCTCTTCAAGAACACCGTCCCAAAAAAAAAATCACAATCAAATCATTAAATCGAATCAGTTCACAAACTGCCGAGTCGGTACGGTTCTTCGAAAGTAAACGTACGGGTCACAGAAAGTGAAACCGCATAGAATAGAATGGAACAGGTGTGCAGGTGTACAACTACTTTTATAGTGTCGTTTGAGGAGGGTTTTGTAGGTTGTGTAAGGTTTTGGGGTCATGACCGGTTATTGGATGGAAAATAGGTCAGATTATTTTTTTTCGGAGAGAACAATTACGTCGAAAAACTATTTCCTCTATTTAATAATAATAATAAAAATAATAATAACCACGCGAGCCCAGTGCGGGTTGATAGATGTCAACATATCTTCGAATCTTAGTTCTAGGACATGCTGGTTTCCTCACGATGTTTTCCTTCACCGTTTTTAAATCAGTGGTGATGAAATTGTTTACACAAAATAAAGCGCCTGGCTGGGTTAGAAACCCACGACCTATACAACGTGTAACGTTAAATGCGCAAAACCTCAGACGCCCCAACTGATTTATAATTCAGTTGACCTATTTCAGAGAGAAAATAAGTCATTAAAAAAATTGTAAAGGTTTTATGTGCTGTTTTAGTTTTACTGGCCATTCTGATCGTTTCTTGCGTCTGCGACGACGCTTTATCGAGGGCGGAGTCGTCACCGGGCCGCTGCGCCGCGCTGACATTGGGTTGCTTGACCTATTAATAAATAGACAATTCGTTATTCGTCTATTAATAAATAGACGAATTAATTGAACCACTTTTTAATATAGGTCACATTTTTCAAAAAATCTTCATTAAAAACGTTGTCGTGTCTATTTATGAACAGGTCAAGCAAAGCAATGTCAGCGCGGCGCAGCGGCCCGGTGCCGGTGCTCTTCCCTCGGTAAAGCGTCGTCGCAGACGCAAGAAACGATCAGAATGGCCAGTAAAACTAAAACAGTACATAAAACCTTTACATTTTTTTAATGACTTATTTTCTCTCTGTAATAGGTCAGGTGAATTAAAAACCAGCTGGGGTGTCTGAAGTTTTGCGCATTTAACGTTACACGTTGTATATTTAAACACGTACACTACTAAACGGGATCCTGCAAAAAACCGTACCTGTAAAAAACGGGATTTTGCCATAGGAAAGAGCCCTTAGTCTTGTCTTATCGCTGTTTGCGATTCAAACCAGATAACCTTTGGGTAGAATTGGACAGGAAAGACAAATAAATTCTATATTATAGGATACACAAATAAGAATAGAGTTCTGTTAAGTGTGCCACGGGTTCCGACCGTTTTCGATTTGAAGGGTATATCTATGTACTGCAGTGCGATTCTGTAACCTTCTCACCGTGAAAACATAAGTGAAGTGAGCGTGGAGTGAGCTGTCAGTGTCATCCCACCTGATACTAGGGATTGCATGCATACATTTACAATCATAATCGAGATTTTAATAATATTTCAAGCTGATTCTATTGTTAATTTTATATAATTTCAACGCTATTATTTTAATTAATTTAGAATAATAAATTTAGATTTTAAGTTACTTTGTTGCAGTAGTGCAACGAAGTAACTTAAAATATATTTATCTATACCTTACATGCTACACAGTACGTGGCCCTTGTGAATTCACCCACCCAGTCACCTTTTATTGCACCCATCCAACATTTTATGAAACAACCAGTCCTCGAGATGTTAAATACAGCTATAAAATAAACATTTGTTGCACATGTCATATCAATCACCGAAAAATGAACACAGTACTTATAACATAAAAAATAAAAAAAGCAGTTCGTAAGAAAACATATCCTTAAATCAACCCGTTTCTTTTATTTACTGAGCCTTCATTTCTTTTTCTTTTAGCTATCCATCTTTTTTACGGCAGTCTCGGAAACTGGACGGATTTAGGAGGAACTTTCACTCACAGTATGTTGCATTCCGTAAACATTTGTCATGGCATGCATCATGCAACGGATTCGACTTGGATTGGGGGAGATTTCTGTTTAAGGCATTTTTTTAAGCTCATTCTCTGTGTAAGTAAGTTATCTATACTTACTAATACTAAAACTGAAGAGTTTGTTTGTTTTTAGGGTTCCGTACCTCAGAAGTAAAAACGGAACTCTTATAAGATCACTTCGTTTTACCGTCTGTCAAGACCCTTTTTTCTCAGGAACACGTGGAGTTATCCAGTTAAAATTAATATCAAATACTCAAAGCTGCAATGCCTTGAAGCAGTGAAAAAACTTCTAAGTCAACGCAATCAAAAGATACGGGCGTTTATGTTCCGTTTATGCCGCATATTTTGACACTCGCAAGGGAATCAAATCCTATAAGGTACAGACGCCAGCACATCAAGCTACTACAATCTGTCAAATTTCTTCAATAGATTTTCAAATTTATCGCTAAAGCATAAGGTTCAAAGTTGATTGGGAAAATGTGATAGTTTCAGGTAGCTTGATGTGCTGGCGTATGTAATTCCCATTGACCTAGAATAATGAAATTTAGCAAGAACCAATGTCACGTGGCGCAACTAAAGGGAAAAAATACGAAAACCGTAAAATTGTAATTAGTTATATTACAAAAAAAAATCCCGTAATAAACTATTTACATACCTAGGTACAAGTTTGTACTGTACCCTCGGTGGGGTGTACTATGTGAGCTCGACAAATGGATGTGCGACTAACGCTTATGCGACAAAACTGTACCTACTGCGACTCACCATAGTTCGAATGCACGCTTGTGCGACACACTGAAGGTCGACAAGACTTTACTTCGACGGGACTATTCGCCGACAGGGCATTGAACCTAAAGTGAAAATCGATTAAAGAAATTTGACAGATTGTAGTAGCTCGATGTGCTGGCGTCTGTACCTACATTATGCACCCCTTCAGGAACTGAAATACCTACGTGCAATGACTGTTACTTTTCTAATCAATTCTGCTATTCTTTAGCACAAGTTTAAAGAACCAAATTCTCAAACCACAACGGTTTTGTCGATAAAATCTCCCTACCAAGCAAATATGAAAAATCACACATTTCTCTGTTTGTCTTAAGTTTTAAACATGCCCACACTTTATTAAACAGTTCTACTTTTACAAATTCTGTACAAATAACGTTTGTTTGATTATTTTCTAACCATAAAAACCTAAAAAAAAATCTCGGATTTCTTTACCATAGATTATACAAGCATAAGCACCAGCAATCAAGCCTATAATGTACAATGGTACGGAACCGTTCGTGTGCGAATTCGACTTTTATAAAATTAAAATGGCCGCTTTTTATAAAAATTAAAATGGCGGATTTTAAACGTGTTACAGTGTTCATTTACAAGCTCATGACATTTAACTGCTAAAGAGAGCGAGAAAATAAAAACACAGATCTCAATTTACACGCATTTCGTAAATATTACATGTTGACATTTATAGCAGGCGAACCGTGCGATGTTTACTTTTGACTTCAAACAGTGAAAGTTTAGAAAATGTCGTTTTCAAATTGAATTACCTTCTCGTACGCATCTCCTACGTGACATTGTAATTACAATCGTTGACATTGAAAAAGTTATATTGTCAATGTCAACGATTTTTTCACGTCACATTAAAGTCACATTTCATTGTTTGTTTACATCGGTAACCTAAATATTTAAGTCTAAATTAATATTATGAAAAGAAAAGATAAGTCTTTTTTATGTTTGTTTGTTACACTTTCACGCTAAAACGGTCGAACGGATTTGGATGAAATTTACCACATGGGTAGACCATTACCTGGATTAGGACATAGAATACTTTTTATACCGATATTCCCACGGGATCGAGACTTATGCAGGTGAAACCGCGGGGCGTAGCTAGTAATTAAGGTGTTCCCGTCCCACACAGCCTCTTTTAGAGTCCAGCCATACTCTTGGTCAGATCATGTGAAGACCATGTAGATTGGTGTCTGAAATGGTCTTTTGAGGCCAGAACCATATGAACTAAGTGGATCTGTCCAATAAATGCTCGCATTTGTCAGTAATCTTGCAGCTCAACTCAGAACTTAAGGAGCTCAACGATTCGATGAACAACAGCCGCCCGTCCGCCGCAATCACTAAAACTGCCAGAAAAACTCTCAAAATGAAATCTTGGGTTCCTTTACTATAGATTATACAAGCATAAGTCTAACCTATGGCGTTCCCACTGCTGAGACACACCCACAAGCTCTGTGCGAAAGAGTTGTAAATATTTACGTTTGACTTCTGCCAGTGAAAGTTTAGAAAATGTCGTATACAAATTGAATTACCCTCCACTATGTGCACTCAAATTACGACAACTTTCCATGTTACTCAATTGTGGAGAAAATGGGAGGTTATGCGTTTGACTGCATGTGTGTATTGTTTCGGAAATAATATCCGATCTTCTTTTTTTTTTGTGTTTCAATTATTTTTTGCGTAAACGGAAATGATGCGGCTTCTTGTGGAATTTCTTGTTTGCTATACCACTTGGTCTTACTCTGGCTTCCTATTCGTAAAAGAATTTTCGGAATCGAAACTTCAGTTGCGATATTTCGCGTTTTTATTGAATTAAGCCACGGGCCCATCAGGCTTTTGTATTTTCATGCCAATTAAAAAGAAAATACTTCATTAACTTTAATAAATATTTTGTAAGTTGAATGAAGCCATTTCGGAGTGAGATTGGGTTTATGATTTTATTTAAATAATAAGAAAAAGCCACTCTAAAACCATTAAAACAATCGTATCTTTTTGTTAAAACTAATTAATTGTATTCACAGTTAGTTGAGAACTATGTTTCTGTTACAATAATAGTTTAAAAAAGAGATTCTCATGTATAGACAGATGAATTCAATGTAGTATTATAAAAAGTACGCCTATTGTATTAGAGTAAACTGTAAAAGTAGTTTAATTTACATATTCTCGTGTAAATTAGGTATGAGATGCTTCATAATCAGCCTACAATGTCCCCACTTCTGGGTCACAGGCCTCCTCTCAGTGAGAGGGAGTGGGCCGTAATCCACCACGCGGGCCCTGTGCGGGTTGGTAGATGTCACATGTCTTCAAATTTTTGACTCTAGGACATGCCGGTTTCCTCACGATGTTTTCCTTCACCGTTTTGAGAGCAGATCCTTATGTTCCGAATAATTCGCTAAAAACGAAAAACTTTGCAATTGATTGGAAAGAGCTACTGTACGCTGCGGGTTCTCAGGACGAGCTGCTTCTCACGTGGACACTACGTCACTTGCTCCCGCGTCACCATTCCTGACTCTATGTTCTGGCTACTGAGACAAAAACTACAAACGTAGTATACAACGGGTAACGTTCAATGCGCAAAACCTGAAAATAGTTTGATCAGAATAACGAACAGAATTAATTGAACCACTTTTTAATATAGGTCACCTTCTTCAAAAAATCTTCATTAAAAACGTTGCCGTGTCTATTTATTAATTGGTCAAGCAACCCAATGTCAGCGCGGCGCAGCGGCCCGGTAACGACTCCTCCCTCGGTAAAGCGTCGTTGCAGACGCAAGAAACGATCAGAATGGCCAGTAAAACTAAAACAGCACATAAAACCTTTACAATTTTTTTAATGACTTATTTTCTCTGTGAAATAGGTCAATTGAATTAAAAATCAGTTGGGATGTCTGAGGTTTTGCGCATTTAACGTTACACGTTGTATATTCTGGATACTGACACCAAAACTACAAACGTAGTATACAGCGTGTAACGGAAGGGGGGTATCAACCCTGAAGGAGGTGAATGTGCTCATGAAACTCAACAAAGAACATAGGTTGAAATATGAAAAAAAAATTTGGCCCTCCCTTACAAAACTGACTACCAGCTGATTGATTCACTATGGGAAAGTTGTTGAGTTTCATGAGCACATTCACCTCCTTCAGGGTCGATACCCCCTTTCCGTTACACGCTGTATAGGAAGGTTTTGTAAAAATGTGTCTGTTATTTAAGTATCTTGTGGTCTTACAACTTCCACACGAGCGAAGACCCGGGCAGAAACTACCCGGGTAAAAATGATTTTCGGTGTGATTTCGGCCGCATTTCGGCGTGTTTTTGAAAAATACGGGCCGATAATACGCCAAAAACAGACCGAGGTAGTGAACAAAACGCGGAAAACACGCAGACACACGCCGAAGATAGGCCAAAAATACGCCGACACACACGACCATAAACACGCCTAAATGAGGCCGATATCACACCGAAAATCATTTTTACCCGGGGGGCACCCGGGTATTTACGGCCTATTTTCGGCGTGTTTTCGGCGTTTTGGCGTGTGTCGGCGTGTTTTCGGTGTTTCGTTCACTACCTCATCCTGTTTTCGGCGTATTTGCGGCCCGTATTTTTTACCAGGGTAGTCTTTACAATAAAACGAATTTCAGCCTAATATTAAAACAAAGAAAAGGGTTACTTGGTTTTTTTATCTGGAATTTCTCAGTAGCAGCCTGGATTTGTGCTGGGTTGGTGGCAATAGACTAGCCCCTTATTACAAGGGACTTCAAAATACAGTGAAGCGTCCATTATCCGAACGTCGCCCAACCGAACGACCGCTTATCCGAACTACTACGCCACGCGTGCCTCTCTCCCGCCTCCCGCGCTACAGTGCTTGCGGCAGTCACTTGTCACGACTTGTCGATTTGTTATGTAAATGTAAATATGGTTTTCATTAACCTGTACGTAAATAAATATGTATGGCTGAATCAATATACATATAGGTAGTTCGATTATCCGAAAATACCGATTTTCCGAACACCCAAGTCCCAATTACTTCGGATAATCGACGCTCTACTGTACACATTTTTTCCTTCACCGACGTCAGTGATGTCCAAAATAAATTTAGAAAGTACATATGAATTGAAAGGCACGTGTCGCTGTTGCGATTGGTTGGTTTCAATAACAATAAAATTCATTGTCATTTGATTTCTTAATAGATTTTATTGCACTGTGTTCGTTACACCTGGTTAGAAGTACAAATGTTTGGTAACAACTTGTCTATTGTGTGCATACATACGAGCAACACGCATCGACGACAGAGGCAAGTACAACCGTCAATAACATGCCGTATGTGCACACTAAGTGCTAATACACACGAGCGACACGCGCCAACGGTAGATTCAACTGCAGCCGTCGACGTGTGCTCACGGCTGCAGTCAACGCATGTCGGTGGCAGCCGTCGATAACATGTCGCTCATATACACATAACATAACGTTAAATGCGCAAAACCTGAAAATAGTTTGATCAGAATAACGAGCAGAATTAATTGAACCACTTTTTAATATAGGTCACTTTTTTCAAAAAATCTTCATTAAAACGTTGCTTTGTCTATTTATTATTAGGTCAAGCAAGCGAAAGTCAGCGCGGCGGCGCAGCGGCCCGGTGACGACTCCGCCCTCGATAAAGCGTCGTCGCAGACGCAAGAAACAAGAAGAACAGAATGGCCAGTAAAACTAAAACAGCACATAAAACCTTTACAATTTTTTTAATGACTTATTTTCTCTCTGAAATAGGTCAACTGAATTATAAATCAGTTGGGGTGTCTGAGGTTTTGCGCATTTAACGTTACACGTTGTATTTGAGCACCTTACTCAAATACATGAGAGACACGCGTCAACTGCAGCCGTCGACGAGCGCCGACGGCTGCCGTCAACGCTTGTAGGCGGCAGCCGTCGACAACATGCCGTTCGTATATTTGAGCACCGTACTCATATTACCAAGTTATTTATCCTCCATACGGATAAGATACATCTGAATGAACGCCAATTTAGCCCAGCTTGACGAGTACTGGCTACCCTCGAGGCGACTGACCCCCAAATACACGAGCGACACGCGTCAACTGCAGCCGTCGACGAGCGCCGACGGCTGCCGTCAACGCGTGTCGGCCGCAGCCGTCGACAACATGCCGTTCGTATATTTGAGCACCGTACTCAAATACACGAGCGACACACGTCAACTGCAGCCGTCGACGAGCGCCGACGGCTGCCGTCAACGCGTGTCGGCGGCAGCCGTCAACATGCCGTTCGTATATTTGAGCACCGTACTCAAATACACGAGCGACACACGTCAACTACAGCCGTCGACGAGTGCCGACGGCTGCCGTCAACGCGTGTCGGTGGCACAGCCGTCGACAATATGTCGCTCGTATATTTGAGCACTCATATACCTACACGAGTCCCCAACCCTTGCTCGAGCCAGTCCCCGTCACTGAGCCTGTAGTTCTAAATTCGTCCCTAAATAATACCCTTGCTGCCCTGTCCCAGCGACGCCCTAAGCCGAGGTCCGTACCCCACAGGGGGTGCCCTTAGCGTGTAGTCGCTTAGTTTTTTAAGTTTTATAAGCCCTGGCTGGAGGCCTTAATTTATTGAGGCATCCACAGGCAAGCCCGGTTAAGCAGTCGACAACCTTGTATGTGTCTGCTATTTAAGTACCTTGTGGTGTCTTACAACTTCCACACGAGCGAAGATCCTTTTTACAATAAAACGAATTTCCCACCTGTTATTTCGGGACATCGCCAAGCGGATGGTCGACTCTTCACGTGACCAGAGGGCTGGCCTATTTTTTGGCCAAAGAATCAGCATTGCCATCCAACGTGGTAATGTTGCCAGCCTTTTGGGCACGTTTCCTATTGACAGCGATGCGGACGAATTTTTTGATACCCTTTGATTATTTGCCCTCCTATATACTTGTACGAATTATTATTTTAAAACTGTTAGCTTTTTAAACTACGTAAATACTTAATAAAATATCACTTTTAATATTTTTATTTTATCGTGTTTATATATAGATAACCTTCACATCTGCAGAGTTTCGCTAGCTAAATTTAATTTGACCCTGCAGAACAGCACTACAATAACTATACAAGCGAAAATCAGCTGTTCCCTACATTTATGTTCGCATAACTCGTCAAAATGTAGGGAACAGCTGATATTTTTATTCGCGATTTCAGGTTCGGTCCCATAGTAAAAGTTGTTCATAATAATGAGTACAATGACCCTTTATGAGGTTTTGCGTTATTTAAGTTACATCTTGTATAAATTGGTACAACTAACCTAACCCAATGAAGTCTCATAGCTATACAATTATGATCATATCGTGAGACTGTATCGAGTATGCGTTTCTAGCACGCTCTGATTAGCAAATAGGCGCACTTCCGTCTGCTGTGAATAGGGTGAGAGGCGCTGTTGTCATCCCTCTGGAATTTTTGTTGATTGCAGAGTTATGTTTGAAAATATTGGTCGAGCTAGTGTGGGTGAGAGTTAACAGTAATTTGTCATCAATCTGGATTTTTTGACATTTGGCAATGTTTTTTAGCATTTAACAAGAGATTATGGACTTAAAACATGGTATTGACAACAATAAAAATACTCTTCTCAAGTTTTTTGAACACCTTTAAATTTTAGCGAGGGCGAGCGTCATCATTCGTGCTCTTACCCCAGTTTATCTAATAAAGCCTCATCTCAAAATTCACTTCCTTCCAAGTTATACGAGTATCATAATAGAAGCGTGGGAAAATCGTCAGGAAACATGAACTTACTGCTCTCAAGTCAAAATGCACTGAGCTAGCGGTCGCAATTACAGTGGTAATTACGACCACAAAGAGTATACAAGTCATTACGTTTTCTCATAGTGGTTAAATCTGAGGAAGATATTTATACAACGTGTAACGTTAAACCTCAATTAATGCGCAAAACCTCAGACACCCCAACTGATTTTTAATTCAATTGACCTATGTCAAAGAGAAAATAAGTCATTAAAAAAATTGTAAAGGTTTTATGTGCTGTTTTAGTTTTACTGGCCATTCTGATCGTTTCTTGCGTCTGAGACGACGCTTTATCGAGGGAGGAGTCATCACCGGGCCGCTGCGCCGCGCTGACATTGGCTTGCTTGACCTATTTATAAATAGACACGGCAACTTTTTAATGAAGATTTTTTGAAAAATGTAACCTATATTAAAAAGTGGTTCAATTATTATAATTCTGCTCGTTATTCTGATCAAACTATTTTCAGGTTTTGCGCATTTAACGTTACACGTTGTATATTAATACTAAACTAGTAGTCAATTCACTTATAATTTCAAGTAAACGGTTGGAAAAAGTAACTTCAGGATTAATTAGCGGGGTAATTGGGTAACACACTCATAGTATCAATGGGTTTAATGTTGACAGTTCAATAACATTCATTGCGTTATTAACGTTGTTGAGCAGACAATTTTCTTTAACATATGAAGCAATGGATTAGCAATATCCTTCAAAATAATTAAGATTGTGATTTATAGAGAGTGTTACGCAATTAGGTTGTAGATCAGTTTTAACACATTCCTACCAATACATTAGAAAAAAAAAAATACATGAAAAAAAAAAAACGGAATTGCTTGAAACTGCATCGGAGAGAACCGGTGACTTCACCTCGCTTTGAAAGATGAATGAGCACGTGCGGATTGTAGATGATACAAAGTAGATATAATACGCATAGCATTGACTATCTACTTGCTGGAGATCTTGAACTTAGCATTCCAAGAGTCTCCAGAAGTGGCCAAACAATAATAATCTACATATTAATCTATTAATATTATAAAGCTGGAGGGTTTGTTTGTTTGTTTGATTGAACGCGCTAATCTCATGAAGTACTCGTTCGAATTGAATAATTATTTTTGTGTTGAATAGTCCATTTATCGAGGAAGGCTATAGGCTATATAACATCACGCTACAACCAATAGAAGCGGAGCATCAATGAAAAATGTTGCAAAAGCGGAAAATAATATTCTTTTTGAGAGCTTCCGTTGCGTGCGCTGCGTAAATGGTTAAAGTTACGCAAAAATCATGTATGACGGAATTGTTTCCACTTAAAAGTTCTATAAAAAAGTCCACGACAGCATATGTCTATCTTTTTTGGTTGACTCACTATAACTTTTTTTATGGTAATCAAATTGGTTCTTAAATAATGCATTATTTGCGAAGGTGTTTTCATAAACATGATATTAATCCTTATCCAAATAAATGCGTTATTCATCACAAGTATTTAATTTTTAACAAAATTGCCCTTGACATCATTTGATTCCAATGAATATCTTAGGAGATATCATAGTTTTAAAATAAATCCGCACGGCCGCCGGTAGCTCTGCGAAGTTTACTATACTTAATTCCACTCTTACTGATCATAGCGTGACGTTCCTAAAATAGCTTCTTACAGTAAGTATTAATGTAGTAAGTAATAATCATAAGTAATGGAATATATTTAATAGGTTTTTTCCTGAAATTAACGCGGGTGAAACCGCGGGGCACTGCTAGTATTAACCTTTAAGTAATGATGTGGGTGTCTCACAGACGTCGGCCGAATAAATTTGAACGTGTCTCTAAGAGTGCCAAATATATGTTGCTTAATTTGAATCAAATAAATGTTGATCTCATATGAATATTTTGTTGCTTTCTAAGACATAACATTCTAAGTAAATGAATAATATATGGAAAATTTTAAATAAATAATGTGATTATAAGTGCGTAATCATACTATTTATTAATTATTTATGTAGTCTGAGATACGTCACGTCACCATCTATGACCTGGCTAAACCACGTCAGAACTTAAAGGTTAATATAACGTTCGGGTTCCCGAGATCCCTGAGGGTTAGGTATAGGTGTTTTTTTTTTTTTGGTGGGTAATTATCAAATAACTTCTCCCTCTCCTGGGGGAAGGGTGTGTCATACTTTTACTGACAAGGAAACCTCGCGAGGTGTCCCTCACCAATTTAGTTTCGGCTTTACTATAATAATCTACATAAAAATGATGAAATACGTATTTTTTCTTTTTTGCTAACAAACGTTTTAAAGGGGTTAAAATCACCCTCAAAGTTCGTACCCCAAAATGATGGTTTGCAGTTTTCACATATTTCTAATAAAAAAATTCCAAAATGACTTTAACCATTAAAAAGAGCATAAAAAAATATGAAAAATACCTTTATTCACATACGAGTATTTATAAGAATTGTGGATATACAATTTTTTAAATTAAAAATAAAAAAAAATCATAACCTATAAACTATTTTTTATTTTTTAATGGGATCAATTTAGTCTTATTGAATAAAGGTATTTTTCATATTTTTTTATGAAATTTCGCCATATTTTAGTTTGGATAACAGTCATAGGTAGGTTTTATTTTTATATTACATTATTATATTTATATTACATTTTTTATTTTATTATTATATTTATATTACATTTTTTATTTATTATTTATATTAAATTTTAATTTGAATAGTTTATTTAGTATTAGAAGTTCTGTTCAATTCCCATATTGTAATAGGGGGCGAGCCTGTGGAACTTTGGGGTCGCGCACAGAGTGGGGACTCTGTCCGCCCACCAAGTGACCCCAGGGAAGACGGTGGCACAGGGGTTAGGAACAAATATTTCTATAACCTACAAGTAGTTGTCCGGGTCTGGCTGTTTGTGTATGTGAGTTTATATGTTTGTAAACGCACCTACAATAGAGGAGAAATTCCTAGTGTGGGGCAACGTTTAAAAAAAAAATACATCGAGACCCCTCTGTGCCTCGGGTAGCACGTTAAGCCGTTGGTCCCACCTGTCATTTGTAGATCTTTGGCAGTAGTCATGGGTAGTCAGAAGCACGAAAATCTGACAACCAGTCTTGCCAAGGCGTATCGTGTTACCCAGTTGGGTTGTGGAGGCTCTATGTAATATACTGGTACTCAGCTGCATCCGGTTAGACTGGAAGCTGACTCCAAAGTAATTGGGCCGAAATAAAATTCGCCCATTGTTTCACCCTTTGGAAAATGTTTATATTTATGTCTGTAATTTACGAGTATATGGTGTACATACCTAATAAAGATTGGGAGAATTCTATTCTGTTCAAAAAAGCTGGGCAGATTTTGATTGACTTTAGTTATGGTTTCCTAGAAGAGCGTCTCCGTCGTGTTTGTAACGGACTTCATGAAAATCTGTCATTTCCAACAGTGTTTGACATAAAGGTGTCAAAAACGGTCTGTATTTGGGTGTTTCGTCGTTCACCGTTTTTCTAGGAAACCGTAAGAATTATAGTTTTATATTCTCCAAGATATCTGAGCATACGGCTGCCTGTTCACTGACATGGAGCGAGGCTGCGGAGCGGAGGAAAGGAGAAATATTAACCAATAGGATTGCATAAAATCTCAAATGTAATTTTTCTAGACAAGCAGGAAAGGCAGCCTTACGGCCGCATGCGGTGGTCACCGTATTTCTAGGAAACCTCTCTATCTTCTCCTAGACATACATAAAACATGTTGTGTCTAGGTATGACTGGTGTTTTCTATCTGACTACTTCACAGTTATGACTATCACCATGAATACTTGAAAACAAGAATAGTGGTGTCCTAGTGGTAGCAGCCCCGACGAGTTCTAGGTCGTGGGTTCAAACCCAGGCAGGCACTTTGTGTAAATAATTAATAATATAATAATAATATTCCACAACTTTCACACAACGCCATCTTAGTCCCAAACTAAGCAGAGCTTGTACTATGAGTACTAGACAACTGATAAACATACATATATATTTCTAAATACATACATATTATAGATAATTACACCCAGACAAAGAAAAAATTATCGTGCTCATCACACAATCATTTGTCCTAGGTGGGAATCGAACCCACGACCTTGCGAATAGCAGGCAGGGCCACTGACCACTAGACCAACAGGCCTGTCAAAAATTTCATCACTACTGCTCTCAAAACGTTGAAGGATGACATCGTGAAGAAACCGGCATGTACTAGATCTAAAAATTCGGAGACGTGTGACATTCATTAACTCGCACTGGGCCCACGTGGTGTTATGGCCCTCTGGGACACATGTCTGCCTCTCACAGAGAGGAGGCATGTCTCCCAAACAGCGGAAACATTTTAGACTGATATGCTGTGTAGCTGAACTCAGATCATGAGGAGCAAAAAAAAAAAGTTAAAAAAAAAATCCTATATTTATGTCTGTAATCTATATGGTGTACATAATAAAGAGTATTCTATTCTATTCTATTCTCATCCTCGTTACCAACCTTGCTGATGAACTATAGTCGTTATACCACGACAAAACTCGAGAAAGAGAGAAACATCTTACTAAGGACGGGTTTTTGATCCGTATCTGTAGTTAACTCAACCAAGTGTTAAAAATAGTAACTAATGGTTAAATTTCGGCAAAATGTGTTTTTTTAACAATTTTTAGTTTATCCAATGGTCAAATAATTAACTATTAGTTAAAAAAATTAACCACCCGAAGTTGGAAAGTTAACAATATGGCGGATGGTCAACTCAATCACAACAGCTGTTTTGTACAAGTTTTCTTGTACTTGACAACTGCAGTGCTATTCTGTAAAAATCTCACCGTGAGAACTTAGGTGAAATGAGCGGGAAGTGAGCTTTTATTCATTCCTAATGCTAGGGATTAACACACTATTCACTTATGATTTCACGGTGAGATTTTTACAGAATCGACCGGCTGTTATCAGCGTCGTATTTCTCAAATATTCTTTGTATTTTTTATCATGGATATACCACTTCAGAGACCAATCTACATGGTCCTCAAAGATCAAAGATTATATCCGGATTTTTATGTACACTTGATGAATTTTATATAAACAACTAGCTGTGCCCGCGACTTCGTTCGCGTGGTTGTCGAGAACAAAACAACGTCGTTTAGATAAGAGTATATCACCTTTTTGATGATTTAGATAAGAATCCTGACTTTGGTATAGTTGATTACGTTAATGCTTCTCTATATACTATGTTAGCGGTGGAATTACCCGGAGCATATACATAAAGGTTGTTTGGGTTGCTAACACGTGATAGAGAAACATAGACTTGGCCGTGTGAAAAACAATCAAAAGTAAGGTCTACACCCGCAACGGATAACGTCTGGCCTTGGGCTTTATTAATAGTCATAGCGTAACAGAGGCTTACAGGAAATTGCACACGTTTAAAAGTAAACGGAAAATTATTGGGGATAATGGGTATCCTGGGAATGAAAACAACATCACCGGAGCTGCAACCTGTTAAGATTTCGGCTTCGATGACATTTCGTTGGAGATTTGTTACTCTCAACCGAGTTCCATTGCATAGTTTTGGTGGGCTTAAATTTCTGAGTAGAATGATTGGTACTCCGACTTTTAAATAAATTTTGTGTGCTGGAAGACCTGGTGTATTTAGAGAGTCTAAAAACTCTACTGGATAGTGGGTGGCATCTCCTTCTTCCAAAACCGTGTTAATAGATAAATATTCCCTACTCCATTGAGAATCCATCCATTCCCCATTCTCCATTTGAGAATTTATTGCTGCTGCTTGGTCGTTGCGAGGTGCCAAAATAGCTCGTTGGCATAGCCAAGCAGCGTCATGGTTCAAGATCTCTGATGGATACAGAGGAAATGAGTTCCTGTTGTGAGGCAACAGAAGAACACAGGCTTTCGACTAAAGTTACTTTACCTCCTTCTTGAGTCGGGTATGTGCCGTTACCAATTTGAAGTAGTAAATTTGAGAAAACCTGCGCGTTTGCGTCACCCCCCAAATATGCTCGCATATTAAAGCTCAAATTAGTTAATATGACACTACGCCATAAAATAGAGCCTTTTAAACAGGCACCTATTTCATCGGCCCTCGTTCCTCTGGGTATTATAGGGAGTGTCTGCCTGAAGTCTCCACAGAATAGCACCGTTAAGCCTCCCATCGGTCGGTCATTTTGTCTTATATCTCGCAACGTTCTATCTACAGCTTCCACAGCTTTACGATTTGCCATCGTACACTCGTCCCAAACGATAAGGGCGCAATCGCGTAACCCTTGCTTTATCACTATTGCGAGACACGTTGCAAACAGGGTTTTCTGTGCAGTCCAAGTCGATTGGTATTTTAAATGTTGTATGTGCAGTTTTTCCTCCTGGTAATAAAGTGGCAGCTATTCCTGAGGAAGCGACGGCAAGGGCAATTTTGTTTTGGCTCCTTATTTGAGCCAAGATAACTTTAGTGAGGAAAGTTTTACCTGTTCCACCAGGTGCATCTAAAAACAGCATTTCTCCTAATGAATGTTCTACACTACAGCATACTCTAACAAAGATTTGACGTTGTTCTGACGTCAAATTTGAACAGCCATTTCGCAATATTTCTGCTAACTCTTCGGGGTTGTAATTTATTTCAGATGTATACTCCCTATTAATTCGTTCCCCACCAACTGTCGGTGTCGGCAAGCCGTATTGACTGAGGGGGTTCCCTCCTATACTTGTAACTATATCTTGTATAGCCAGCAAAGACCTATTATGGCAGCTTTCACGTACTTGGTCAGAAGTTTCACTATTTATATTTTGCTGTCTCAAAAAATCTTCGGCAAACGCGTCTTTATATTTTTGCCACAACTGCCCAGCGTCCGATAGGCCACAAAATGTCAACAAAATGGCAAATAAATGGCGCAAACGATATGGACTATCACTGACGCATGCTTCGGCTAAAGCATCATCCCAATGCTGATCGCCATCTAATAAATGCCGTGCGCGGCAAGCAGCTTGAAATGTGGGATATTCTATATCGTCCACTTTGCGGAGCTCAGCAAAAGAAGTAGGTCCTCGCACTGTGTGAAGAAGAAGGCGTAAATAATAACACTCTGCATTATTTGGGTGCACCGTGTATACTCTTCCAATCACGTGTTCTTTAAAATTGCCGGACTCGCCTTCTACAGCAGTTCCACGTCTCCTGCGATTAAAAACACCTTGCTGCTTGTTATAAGTATAATAATGTGGCACTTCATTGTACAACAGAGACAGCGAAATTGTCTCTTTCGCAAAGGCGAAAGAATGCGAGCAAGGTGGTTTGTCTTGGGTTGTTCATTCTTTCTGCCACATTTTCTGGCTGAAAGTAAACTCGCTGCTCGCCTTCCAGGTGCACTTCAAGAACTTTTAAGACACCTAACGAAACCCAATTTGCCTAGTAAACGTAAAATCTTAACAACGCGATTCAGAAAATGACGTCATTTGCACAACGCCATCTATCGGATTTGGATTTCAACTATCAACATTAGTTCTATTTTTAGTTGCAAGTACTATACTGAATTGCGTAATAACGTAATATTTTACTTCTTGAACTCACTAAATTAATTAGTTATATCTTTTGATAGAGTGAACCGATTTCGATGAAACAAAAACTAAGTTAAACCTCAAGTTGTGTATAATTTTTGTATATAAACATTGTCAGCATTGAATTCGTAGATTTTACGTGATGTGCGCACAAACAAACAGACAAACAGACAAAAATTTCAAAAATGATGGAAATGGGTTCTGTTACTTATCTTTTCACACGCTGGCTATTTTTTGTTTCAATTTCTTCAATGTACAAAAATGACTTTTCTACAGATTTATTATATGTATAGATGACGTGGATATTTACTTTGTAAAGTGTGAAGACTATGTGGGTCATTTCTTTTTTCTGTTTTCCTTCTTAGTTAGTTTTAATCATGATCTGGCAGTTTGAGTAATTTATGCGGCCTACCCAAATGTCCTTCCATTGGTATTGTTCGTCGAATCGTAAGGCTCCTCAAGTTCTGAGTTGAGCTGCACGATTTTTGACAAATGCGTGCACTGACTGGAAAGGTCCGCTCAATCTGTATGGTTCTTTACTCAAAAGACCATTTCAGACACCAATCTACATGGTCTTCACATAATCTGACCAAGATTATGTCTGGACTTGACAGAGATTGTGACCTCTGAGTTTGTTTCGGCCTTTCTTCTCAGAGTAGTCAGATAGGAAACGCCGACCTCATCTAGTTTAAAAAAAATATGATTGATATGTAAAAGTGTTTGTACAGACGCCAGCACATCAAGCTACCCGAAACTGTCAAATCTTCCCAATCAGTCTTGAACCTAATGCTAATAGCAATAAAGTTGAAAATCTATTAAAGAAATTTGACAGATTGTAGTAGCTTGATGTGCTGGCGTCTGTACAAACCTACTTACAGAAAATAAATCATTTATCATTTATTTATAAACATAGATATTCTGATGTGTTGGAAAGTTCATCAAACGATGCTATTTTTGCGGAGTATGTCCGAAAATTTTTAGACCACGGAATCCACCATTATGGCTAGTGTGGTCACATCGAAAAATATTACCCCCCAAAAACATAACTATTTTTAGGAAATGGTTTCTCATTACACTGGCAACATAATAATAGCCAATGGTTAAGCTTCACTATACTTAAAATAGATATTGAAAAACGAAATAGCCCTTTGACTGTTTGGTAGTTGACGAGTTGACTATACATAGTTAATCTAACAAATTGTTATACTTTGACTACGGATCAAGAAACCGGCCCTAAGTAATCTAGTTTACAACAGATTAAAATCTGTCAGTTCAACGAAATTCCTTTGTTTCGTATAATCATTGTAAAAAAAAAAACTGTTACACTTTCCATAGACAACTTTATCTTTTTTACGACAAACCCGGTAACAGTTGAGTACAGCGAAAACTTTCATTGTTTTTAATTAAAACAAAAAAAGAAGATTCGGTAATTGGTTTCCATGGTTTTGTGAGCAGGAAAGGGAAACGGTGTCATGTGCTTCTTTTTACTTTTGATTTACAAAAAGTTATTAAAGATAAGAGATCTTCTACGGTTCTTGGAGAACAAGATGGTCGTTTCGGGGAATCAGAGTCGTGAATGGCCGACAAATTGGGTGGCCTACTTGTTTATAAGATTTAGGTGTGTTTTACACATAATACCGTTTATAATATTAGCCTATAAACTTATTGTTCCACTGCAGGGTAAATGCCTCTTCTCATTCAGAGAAGGCACGATAATTGATCACCACGCTTGCTCAAGACGAGTTGGCGATTTCAGACTTATATTAAGTATAAGTCCAGCCATGCGATTCTGTAACCGTCTCACCGTGAAAGCTTGGTTGAAATAAGCGTGGAGTGAGTCGTCAATAGTGTCAATCCCTAGCATCAGCATGACTCACAGCTCACTCTAAGCTCACTTCACCTTAGTAAGCACGGTGAGATTTTTCCAGAATCGACCGGCTGGTTTCCTTGCGATATTTTCCTTCACCGACGTCAGTGATATCCGAGATAAACTAAAGCCCCGGATACACTAGGGAACATTAATTTGTCCCGCAACATGACGCGCAACACAAAATATACGTGACGCTGCAACGTTGCATAGTGTCCCGCAACATGACCCACAACATTTTACGTGACGCGGGACATGTTTCTTGCTCCCGCTCCGAGAGCGAGCGCACGGCGCGACATTCTCTCGGGACATTCACGTAGTTGCCGAGCGCCATGTTCCGCAACATGTTGCTCCATTTGTCCCCTAGTGTATCCGTGGCTTGAGAAAGACATACAATCTTTATTTACTAAATGGACAAACATTTTTATTTTAATAGTTAGTTGGTTTATTTAGTATCAGAATACTAAATAAACTAACATATTATTAAAATAAAAATGTAATAAAGAAAGTATATGTGAATTGAAAAAGTTACATTGGTACTTGCCCGAATTGGAACCTCCAACCGCATTAGAGGCGAACCATCACGACATCTCTACGCGCCAAAAAAAACACCGATTTCCACCATCGATTTCCTAACAAAATTCTCCCAATAAACAGCTCTTCAAAATTACATAAAACCACAACAAATTGGTCATTTTGAATGCGTGACTTAGTGAAAATGAGAGTGACTTTCTCCGAGTGACGTCACGACTTGTTTTTGTCGATTACTGATAGACACGTCATCGGTTTTCTATAGTACGTTTAAATTGCTTTGGAGTTATGTCATTGAGTTTGTGTTGTTGGAGTAAGCAAAGTGTGAAGCAATAGTGATAATAGAATGGAATAGAACATCATTTATTTCTGAGTATATGGTGCACTAGCTGCGGTGTTACCCGCGGTTTAACAGTAAGGCTGAGGCTACATTAGGCCGCGACGCGACCTGCGACACAAATGAGCGGTTAAAACAAATAAATGAATGCTCACGTTTATGGCTACACAGTACGTCAAATATTACTAGCAATCTTTGATTTCCTTTATGCGATAGGAACAACATTACTGTAATCACCGCATCGGCTACATCAACATATCAGCGAAATTTAAGCGAATTTATTAGAAAACTAGCGACCCGCCACGGCTTCGCACGGGTGCAATGGAGAAACACTGATAATTTTAGAGCCAGTATTTCTCGTAAAAAGTATAGGATAAAAAATGGTTATTGTGGGTTATCCCTAAGAGATAGACATATACCATCGCGGACTTTTTTGTAGACCTTTTTAAGGTACAATACTGTAGTACATTATTTTGATATTATCTCGACGGGTTCAGCCAGCGTTTACAATGTAAGCGCAAAAAAATGTGTTTATTTACGACATTACATTAGAAACCTCTAAAATTATCAGTGTTTCTCTACTATATTATGCATGTATATACATATAAACCTTCCTCTTGAATCACTCTATCTATTAAAAAAAACCTCATCAAAATCCGTTGCGCAGTTTTAAAGATCTAAGCATATATAGGGACAGACAGACAGGGAAGCGACTTTGTTTTATACTATGTAGTGATTTCTCACTTGCACGACTAGTTCAATAGTGCTACTAAATGCGTGTGGCTACATTATGCGTACAGTAAACCGCAATGGATGATTTGATCGCATTCTAAGACAATCACCGATTCGAATTGAGTCTTTGTTATGATAGCGGCTACATTAGACACGGAGCCGCCTCATGAATCCCTCTTGCTAATTCGTTGTGTAGCATGTGTACTTTAGCCACGTCATCGCCGAATATACGCCGGATCTTCGCTTATAATGTAGCCATACCATGTTAATCTCGTTCCGCTCTTCCAGTCGCATCGCAAATCGCTGCCTACTGTAGCCTCAGTCTTACGCTAAAATGTATATTATTTAACCGGTGTAAAATATTCACATTTTTAGACGCAAAAACTATAAATTTGAGCATCGGAAAGATCAGTATGGTTGACAATTTACGAAAACTAAACTTGTCAAAGACTGTGAACGGGAGAGCTGGCCAAGCTGACTTATTTAATGTCTCTGGGTCGTAGAGAACCAGAAATCTTTTTACTGCAGTACATCCCGGTAAACAAATTCTTCTCTCATAGATTGTAGGAAAGTGAGAGGAAAGATGTTAGATTATTGGTGTGTACACATCAATAATATTTTTATGCTAATTCTATTGATCATCACTACATCACTACATAGTATAAAACAAAGTCGCTTCCGTGTCTGTCTGTCCGTATATATGCTTAGATCTTTAAAACTAAGCAACGGATTTTGATGCGGTTTTTTTAATAGATAGAGTGATTCAAGAGGAAGGTTTACATGTATAATACATGCATAATATAGTAGAGATACACTGATAATTTTAGAGGTTTCTAATGTGATGTCGTAAATAAACACATTTTTTGCGCTTACATTGTAAACGCTGGCTGAACCCGCCGAGATAGATCAAAATAATGTACTACAGTATTGTACACCTTAAAAAGGTCTACAAAAAAGTCCGCGATGGTATATGTCTATCTCCTAGGGATAACCCACAATAACCATTTTTTATCCTATACTTTTTACGAGAAATAATGGCTCTAAAATTATCAGTGTTTCTCCATTGCACCCGTGCGAAGCCGGGGCGGGTCGCTAGTTTTATATAAATTCAAACCTAGTATTTTAGTTGTCAAAAAAACCCAACATTGAAATTCTGACAAAGTTTCTGTTTTGCTATTTTATTTTAAAACCCCACAAAATAGTGATGGTTACCATCACCAATCGACTTCTGCGGGCCAATAAATAATTGCCAGCAGAAGTTGATAGGCGGCGGTAACCATTTACCCTTTAGATTTTGGAGATAGCCCGTTGTTGGTTGACATTTCTGCTTTCTCACATAGCTATCTTTATCTTTATCTGAACATATTAAAAAATAAAGTCACATTTGGTGTCTCTCTGTGTAACTCTAACGGATTTTGTTGTGATTTTTACCAACATTTATAAAATTTGTTGTAATGAAATCATGATGTTTAGTCAAGTTGTTAAAAACTGTGCGAAGCAGAGGCGCGTCGCTATTTTTTAAGTTTTAAAGCCGAATTAATGTTTTGTTGTATCAGACAAGAAATTTCAAATTTCTACTTACCTGCAAAAGATTTTCCCTAGACAAGTAAACACTTATTTTAAACCTCAAGGATACTATTACATGGCATTTCGCCAAAACAAAGCTTTCTCAAAACCCATTGAACTTGACTCGATTGTAAATATGTCCGAATACTGGATTCGAAAGTAGCGACTCGATTTGAATTTTAATTCGATCATTATTCGGAGCGAAGTCTTGAACTTGAGGTTTTCGGAGCACAGTTGTGGGTTGTTGTCAACCAAGGAAGTTTTATATGTTACTAGCGACCCGCCCCGGCTTCGCACGGGTGCAATGGAGAAACACTGATAATTTTAGAGCCATTATTTCTCGTAAAAAGTATAGGATAAAAAATGGTTATTGTGAGTTATCCCTAAGAGATAGACATATACCATCGAGGACTTTTTTGTAGACCTTTTTAAGGTGTACAATACTGTAGTACATTATTTTGATCTATCTCGACGGGTTCAGCCAGCGTTTACAATGTAAGCGCAAAAAAATGTGTTTATTTACGACTTCACATTAGAAACCTCTAAAATGATCAGTGTTTCTCTACTATATTATGCATGTATTATACATAAAAACCTTCCTCTTGAATCACTCTATCTATTACAAAAAACCGCATCAAAATCCGTTGCGTACTTTTAAAGATCTAAGCATATATAGGGACAGACAGACAGGGAAGACTTTGTTTTATACTATGTAGTGAAGATCAAGTATAGCGCATATCCTGGAGTATTCCATTACGATGCAGTACGTATATACATATGTACTGAATCGTAATGATACAGTGCGATTCTGTAACTATCTCACCGTGAAAACTTAGGTGAAGTGAGCGTGGAGTGAGCTGTCAGTGTCATCCCACCTGATACTAGGGATTGACCAAGCATACATTTACAATCATAATCGAGATTTTAATAACATTTTTTATGCTAATTCTATTGATCATTTTATATCATTTCAAGGCTAGTATTTTAATTGTTAAAACATTACTATTTTGTGGGGTTTTAATCAAGGAAAAAAAAAAAAAACAAAGTTTATATTCTGACTCCGTTTCTGTTTTGCTATTTTATTTTATTTAGAAGGCAACGCTCAACATAGTTGAGAAAAGGCAAGGCAATTTTTTTTTTTTAATACTTTGTCCCACACACTAGGAATTTCTCCTGTATTGTGGGTGCGTTTACAAACATTTAAACTCACATACACAAACAGCCAGACCCGGAACAACTACTTGTAGGTCATACAAATATTTGTTCCGTGCGGGAATCGAACCCGCGACACGCAGCGCAGCAGTCAATCGCTTCCGTCGAAAATGATGATTATGACTCGTGGATACTTTTATAATGACCTTTTTACACACCAAGCTACCTCTAAGCCAAACTTCTTCGATAGTTTTAAAGAAAAACGAATTAATGATAAACTCCTTGAAAATCTGTTTATAAAAAGCTTGACCATTGTGCTAGTCAAGTTCAAGCCACAAGGTTACTTGTAAATAAACCGTTGCATAAGAAGTGAGTGAATTGCTCGAATGTTATAGGTATAGCTCGCGTCAAACTTTATGGTGGCTCGGAACATGATAGTCTAAGATACGTAGAGGAACGACCTTCACCGATCGTGTAACCGGACGAAATGTTTTTTACGGAATAAAATATGTTAACGAAAGTAACGGTGATGGGTTGCCTAATGAAATCCTGTCAAGGATATTTTTAATTAATAATGTAGCGGATAATTTTTTTTCGATACCTTCACCGATGGCGCAACCAAAAAAAACTAATACTGATCGAAAGTATGAAGTCTATAGAATATGCAAACATAGGGTTGTCTACCTTTTTCTGTCAAGGCTATAGGGTTGCTTAGTTTAAACAGGTGATTCGAAAATGGTACCTTCACCGATCGAGTAACCAAATAAATTATATGTCAAAATGAAGATTATTTTTTTGCGAATACGATGGTACAAGGTTGCCTATGAAAAACCTGTCAAAAATCAGGGTTGTAAGGCGTTGAAATTTGAAATTTGAAACGTATGAAAGTGTGCAAGAAAGAGAGACTCCCCATTATATCCAGTGCGATAGAAGAGGATGCAGCATTGCAGCTGTTCGCGCCACATCAGCCGCTTGAAATAGTGCGAGAGAGAGAGCCTAAATGTAGTAGAATAGAATAGAATAGAATACTCTTTATTATGTACACCATATAGATTACAGACATAAATATAGAAATTTTACAAAGGGGTAGGGGGGGGAGGGGTAGTATCAAATGCGGTAGAGGAAATGCGGTTGCCTTGACAAGAAAAAGGTAAGCAACCCATGTTTGCATATTCTATAGACTTCATACTTTCGATTAGTGTTCGTTTTTTTTCGGTTACGCTATCGGTGAAGGTATCGAAAAAAAATTACCTGCTACATTATTAATTAAAAATATCCTTGACAGGATTTCATTAGGCAACCCATGACCGTTACTTTCGTTAACATATTTTATTCCGTAAAAAACACATTTCGTCCGGTTACTCGATCCGGTGAAGGTCGTTCTTCTACGGATCCTGTACTATGAGGCGAGCCGCTGGGCAGTGACAAATTCATGGGTCAGCGGGGGTGAGGGGTGGGGTACTACGCAGTGAGTAGCGCACTTCAAGCCGTCATAAAGTTTGACGCGAACTATACAAGATGTTACATGCATTTTTGGTTCCTGTGGAACATGGCGTACAAGTACAAACATACCAGGGTGGCAGGAACATCGACGTGTAATCTGTTACCACGGATTAATTCCAGACTGCACCACTCCACAAAGGTTGAGGAGATTGTGGAGTACCAGCGTATGAAGACCAACTGCACTTTGAGGGTCGAGAAGTTGGAGCCGCGTTACAACACGAACTTGAAGTCGTTCGTGTTGCGTGCTACGACACATCATCTCGAGAAGTTCCTCGAGGAAGAGTTCTGGCCGAAGGGTGTTGTGTATCGCCGGTTTCGTGGCCATGACACCAGTCAGCGAAACTTCGTGTGCAGTAGTTTTTGTTTGTTATGTTGTAAAAAGTACATGATTCTGTACACCATTGGGTTGAAATTTTTCGTCGGTTATTAAAGTCGATAAAATTTCTTCGCTTGGTGGTTTAGAATCATGTGTTGAATTCATGGTTAAAATTTGCGCGTTGATATCCCTAACACCCTGTATACTTACGTCCAGGGCACTCTGGAAGCAGGCAATCATACAAAAAACCATTTTGACTTCACATAAAGTCATCATCACATCATGAGCTATTCTTGGTAACTCTAATTTATCTTTAAAATAGAAACACTTTCATCACAAAACAAAAGACGGACGCGTTTTGATTACACACACACAAAATTCACGGTCAACCACCAGCAAGTGAACCAGATATAATCATTTAAAATGCACTAAGATACAACTCCGATTCGAAAGTGTACAACTCGATTAGAATTTGAAATCGATTCGGACAGTATCGATTAGTATTCGAGTCGTATTGTGATCGACACACATTGAGTCCTGATCATTTTTAACGATCCTTCCGGCATCGAAACGTGTTAGTATGTTGGGTTTTAGAATTGACGAGACGAGGATGTGACGATATATAAATGAAGTTCGATGAAAACGAATTCCAATTCGTTTTCTTCGACCTTCGCAATTCGTTTTCTGACGCAAAAAAAAAGAAACTAACCCATTTCTTGTCATAGATTTCGTAAAAAGCAACGAACGAATGATAACAATTATATCAATCAACTCAGCCTATTGCAGTTCACTGCTGGACATAGGCATCAATAATAATAACCTCCTGCAGGCTAATTGCGTAACAGACCATTAGTAGCAATGGGTTTCATTTTGACAGTTCAACAACATTCATTGCGTTATTTACTTTGTAGAGCAGACACTATTTTCGAACATATGGAGCAATGGATTAGCAATATGCTTCAAAATGATTCAAATTGAGAGTAATTGTGTGTTACGCAATTAGGGTGCTGGCCTCTTTAATGACTAGCTGCACCTCGCGGTTTCACCCGCGTAAGTTTCTATTGCGTGGGAATATCGGGATAAAAAGTAAGAGCTATGTACCTATCAAGTTTTATCGCTATCGGTTCATTAGTTTTTGAGTTTATTTGTTACAAACATACATACAAAAATTGAAATCTTTCCTCTTTATAATATTATAGTGTACTATATGAAGGATCAAATCATAATCTTCTTTTCTGGTTCTCACACACTATTTTCTACATTTCAATGACGTTTGCCTAACTATTTTGTAAATAAAATTTTTTTTTTTTTTTTGGAACAGGTACTGCAAGGGGTCTTATATTAGAAGTGGGGCTACTATGGCATGTGGGATATCATATGAGAGAGTGCTGTTTGCAAATTTTCAAACATTTTCTTTTTTTTTTAGGCCGCATAGTTTTCGACTTTTGATGAAAAATGTATGTAAATGTAAAAAAAATACCCTTATCTCCGAAGTTTGCATAGAGAAATTATTCTGTGAGATAGAAGTTTATGTAAAGATTACAGGAAAAATAAAACGATGTCTCTAAACAGCATTTTTCAGAAAAAAAAAATTAAATTTAATATAATATATAATGGTACGCAACCCTCGGTGCGTGAGTCCGACTCGCTCTATACCGGTTTTTTATAGTTTACAATCAATAATTGCAAAAATGGTCGTATCTTTAGCGTCTCGTGAGTACTAAGCAACCGTTATTTAGCTATCATTAATATCTACTAGACAGCGAGCAGGCCAAATTCTTGACACTATTTATGTCTTTATTTAAGTATATACAACGTGTAACGTTAAATGCGCAAAACCTGAAAATAGTTTGATCAGAATAACGAGCAGAATGAATTGAACCACTATTTAATATAGGTCACATTTTTCAAATAATCTTCGTTAAAAACGTTGCCGTGTCTATTTATTAATAGGTCAAGCAAGCCAATGTCAGCGCGGCGCAACGGCCCGGTGACGACTCCTCCCTCCATAAGGCCTCATTTACGGAGACGCGGGGCGTCTCGCGTCGCGTATGGCGTGGCGTCTCGCGGCGCGTCGGACGTTTTTTCTGTTTACGGTGGGGCGGCGCGTGAAGCGGCACGCATCATCGCACGCGTAAACACAAACTTATAGCAATATACGACCATGTTCATAGAGAAGCGAGACGGGAAGCGTGTCGGTGCCCGCCGCGGCGCCCGCGGCGAATCCTCTAGCGTGTAGCGAAGCACGCGGCGGGCATCGCGGCGGCACGCGCTCGCCTCGATCAAATCGACTAGTTTTATGTTACTTATAAAGAGTTGCATATTCCCCAAACTTCTCATGTTCCGTTGATGTAAACACTGGGCCACTTCTTATATTAAATAATTCACTTTTTAACATTGAATTTTCTTCTAAAAAAAAGTCGATCATATCATACTCCATTGCGACGGTGACTACGTCTGTGTTGCGCGATTTCTAAATAAGACTGACAGAAGATTCCGCCTCGGACATAGCTTCATCGAGAATTGCCGCTGCGTGCGCCGCCGCGATAAACGCCGCGTGGGACGCGTCGGTGCCATCCGCGGGCTCGGCCGCAAAAAACGCCCTAATTCAAACAAACGCGTCTAAAATCGCTTCTCCGTAAACGCACTCATACAACGCCATATATTCGAATTCAGTGCGGGCCGCGCCGCTCAACGCAACGCGCGACGCCCCGCGTCTCCGTAAATGAGGCCTAAAGCGTCGTCGCAAACGCAAGAAACGATCAGAGTGGCCAGTAAAACTAAAACAGCACATAAAACCCTTACAATTTTTTTATTGACTTATTTTCTCTCTGAAATAGGTCAATTGAATTAAAAATCAGTTGGGGTGTCTGAGGTTTTGCGCATTTAACGTTACACGTTGTATAGATTTATAGTTAATAATTTAAGCTATAAATAGCGGATATGATTCAGTTGGACATTCCTTGGATTGAAATAGAAAGTGGTAGTTAAAAGACTATGAATAATAGGCCGGAAGACATCGCCATATTTTTTCAATATACCTCTATGACTTTTGTGGATTTATAGACACGGAAATTCAATTTTTACACATGATTTAATTTGCGTGAAAATAAGCAGTTAATCAATTACTATGACTTCTTTTTTTAAGTTATACCACAGAAGATGGGTTTTGCTGTCTCGTTGGTGGATTTACGAGTATTTATACCAACACGAAATTCGAGTTTTACACTGTATTTATATGATTTGAATTCCGCGAATTTTAGCACGGAATCAATCACCTATGCGACAATTGACTCGTATTTTTTTAGGAGCAATCTTTCGAATTACCTTTTTGACTGCCTCGCCGGTCTAGTAGCTAGCGGCTTTGGATCATGAGTTCACAGGTTCGAAGCCCGGATCAGACAAAAAAGCAATTGTGTTTTTCGGCCGGTGCTAGCGATGTGACACTCCTGTGGCTCGGACAGCATGTAAATCCATCGGTCCTGCGTCCTCTCTCTGCAACTCGCAACTGTGTTTGCGGACACAATTGTGTGTACCTACACAATTTGAGTATAAAATAATCGCTGGTTGGCTAGTCCTTATATACATAGATTTAACCCTAAAATACTCTGGTAAAGGAATAATACCCATAAGACATTTCGGCTTCGTCTCTGAGATCGAAACACATTTATATTTTTTTTAATTATTATTCTTTATTAAAAAGAACCAGGTTCTTAATAATTAATTACAATCCAGCCTAAAAGACTAATAAGCAATTTAAATCTAACTTAATTTTTTACGTGATAATAATTTTAAACTTAGAATAGTGTTCATTGTACTTTACACAAGTCCGTTACACTTTCTTAAAGTCTGATATGATAATATAAACACTTTGTCCATGTGTTATATGTGTGTCATTGTCACTATTATTTCATACACTAACTCAAAAGGTTTTGTTCGTTTTAGTCTTCGCACTATACAAGTATATGTTTGGTCATCTATTATACAACGTGTAACGTTAAATGCGCAAAACCTGAAAATAGTTTAATCAGAATAACGAGCAGAATTAATTGAAACCCTTTTTAGTACAGGTCACATTTTTGCCGTGTCTATTTATTAATAGGTAAAGCAACCCAATGTCAGCGCGGCGCAGGGGCCCGGTGACGACTCCTCCCTCGATAAAGCGTCGTCGCAGACGCAAGAAATGATCAGAATGGCCAGTAAAACTAAAACAGCACATAAAACCTTTACAATTTTTTTAATGACTTATTTTCTCTCTGAAATAGGTCAATTGAATTAAAAATCAGTTGGGGTGTCTGAGGTTTTGCGCATTTAACGTTACACGTTGTATAATGACTCTGGTATTGCAGATGTCCGACGGCGGCGACAAATTATCATCAGGCGGGCCTTCCGCTTACTTGCCATCCAATGACTTGAAAACATGATACTTTTAAATAGACCTAGTTTACTTAGACACTAGCCCAGCAATGTTATTCTGTAACCATCTCACCGTGAACACTTAGGTGAAGTGAGCGTGGCGTGAGCTGACAGTGTCATCCCACCTAATACTAGGGATTGACCAAGCATACATTTACAATCATCACTACATAGTATAAAACAAAGTCGCTTCCCGCTGTCTGTCCCTATGTATGCTTAGATCTTTAAAACTTCGCAACGGATTTTGATGCGGTTTTTTTTAATAGATAGAGTAATTTAAGAGGAAGGTTCATATGTATAATACATGCATAATATAGTAGAGAAACACTGATCATTTTAGAGGTTTCTAATGTGATGTCGTAAATAAACTCATTTTTTTGCGCTTACATTGCAAACGCTGGCTTAACCCTACGAGGTAGATCAAAATAATGTACTACAGGATTGTACACCTTAAAAAGGTCTACAAAAAAGTCCGCGATGGCATATGTCTATCTCTTAGGGATAACTCACAATAACCATTTTTTATCCAATACTTTTTAAGAGAAGTAATGGCTCTAAAATTATCAGTGTTTCTGTACTATATTATGCATGTATTAAATACATATAAACATTTCCTCTTGAATCACTCTATCTATTAAAAAAAACCGCATCAAAATCCGTTGCGTAGTTTTGAAGTTCTAAGCATACATAGAGACAGACAGACAGCGGGAAGCGACTTTGTTTTATACTATGTAGTGATAGTGATCAGCATTGCACCCGTGCGAAGCCGGGGCGGGTCGCTAGTAATCGATATTTTAACAATATTTTTTATGCTAATTATATTGATCATTTTATATAATTTCAAAGCTAATATTTTAACTGTCAAAACATTACTATTTTGTGGAGTTTCAGTCTCGGGACATAAAAAAAAAAAAAAAAATGATATTCTGACTAAGTTTCTGATTTGCTATTTTATTTTAAGCCCCCCCACAAAATAATAATGTTTTAACAACTATGTAACCACCAACTGTGTATATGTGTGTGTGTGTGTGTATGTGTGAAATCATATAAAATTGTCAATAGAATAGCATAAAAAAACCAACCAAGGGTGGTGAAGAGATTAGACGGCAGGTGCTTTGGTTGAGCTGAACAATAATTAAAAAAAAAAACTATTAAAAATGTTCTCATCGCTTTGACCACTCATTCATTAATATGACACAGATGCTGGCGTATTAATACGCATACGATAATTTGTACTACCCACGATTGATATACATTCGAGAAATTCGTGTTTATTAAGTACATTGAGGTCAGTGGATCAGAGAATACCGGTTCATGGTTACGTAGCAGACTCCTAAATCATTATAAAATACAACATTATAGAAGAGAATAGAATATAATACTCTTTATAATGTACACCATATAAATTACAGACATAAATATAGAAATTTTACAAAGGGTGACACAATGGGCGGTCTTATCGCTAAGAGCGATCCAACATTGAGCGTCATCAACTATCATTCTGTGTACCTATCAATTTTCACAATCCCTCTGCTGCACGCGTAGCATGGCCACCATAGACACGGATGTTGTTGGCGGAAGAATAGACAAAATTACAGATAGGATAGACAAAATGATGACAAATGAATAACATAACGAGATTTCTTTAGAAACCTGTCTACAATAAAATCTCTCATTTTGTCTATTCTTCCATCGACAAAAACCCGTTCCTATGGTAGTCATGCTATAGGTGCTGCTGGTCGATTCTGTAAAAATCTCACCGTGAAAACTTGCGTGGAGTGAGCTGTCAGTGTCATCCCACTGATGCTAGGGATTGACCAAGCATACATTTACAATCATAATCGAGATTTTAATAATATTTTTTTATGCTAATTCTATTGATTATTTTATTTAGGTAATTTCAGCGTTGTTATTAACCGAGAACGAACTAAGAACAGAGAGAAGAAGAGAAAAAGAACTAACCGAGTTTTTTAAGTCATCGAGTGCTAACGGTGTGCCTGGCTGACGGAATTAATCCCACGTAGTTTGTATGGCGTGATCACTTCAGCCGATTCATGAAATTTCGTGAATCGGGTTTATAGTCTAGGAAAAAAACAACTTTGCGATTCTGACTAAGTTTCTGTTTTGCTATTTTATTTTAAAACCCCACAAAATAGTAATGTGTTGACAACTAAAACACTAACCTTGAAATTATATAAAACGATCAACAGAATTAGCATAAAAAATATTGTTAAAATATCGATTATGATTGTAAATGTATGCTTGGTTAAGTCTTAGCATCAGGTGGGATGACACTGACAGCTCACTCCACGCTCACTTCACCTAAGTTTCCACGGTGAGGTGGTTACAGAATCGCACTGCTGGACATATTTCTTTTACTACGGCACTTCGCCAGTCCCCATAGATATGCTAATTGCAAACAGCACCCTAATTGCCTGCCAGTAATAACCATAAACATTTATAATTTTAACAATACAACAAAATAACGAATTGTTATTTTGCGACTGCATTAGAGGGGATGTGCTAGCTAGACAGTCCACTTAATTCAAATTTTCTTAAGTTTGTTCCAATTTGCAGCAACCTAATTGCGTAACAAACTATTACTCTCAATTTGAATCATTTTGAAGCATTATTGCTAATTCATTGTTCCATAAATTTATTGTTGATAGTTGCGACAGTTGATAGTTGCGACACAGTTTTAACTTTTGCAGCTATCATCGTTTTCATTTGTTGCAAGTACCAACTGTATCTATGTTCCGAAATAAAGCTTATTATTATTATTATTATAAATGTTCGAAAAACGTTCTGCCCAACAACGTAAATAACGCAATTAATTATGTTTTTGGCAATTTTTTTTTATTTTTCCCATAGTTTCACGCGCATAAGTGTCGTTCCCGTGGGAATATCGTGATAAGAAGTATCCTATGTGTTAATCCCGGTTATAATCTATCTGTGTACCAAATTTCATCCAAATCCGTTCAGCCGTTTGAGTGTGAAAAAGTAACAAACATACAAACACACACACACACTCACAAACTTTCAAACTTCAATACTTTTTAGTATTGAAGTTTGACATTACACCTGTCAGATTAATCCCTGGGATAACAAAAAAAAACTCAGTGTGGGCAGTTGACAGAATAAGGTTGAGAATCTATGGATTAAAAGCTAACAGGAACATTAGTTAGCGCCTACATCAATAGAGGTTGTAATTTTACCGACATAGTTATAATGTGCTAAGATCATTAGCAGTTTGAAACCGTTCTTGTCAGCACTAGGCTAGTATTGGACGACCTGCTGACATTTAAGCTCTTGATTTTTAATGTTTTTTTGTTTCATGTTGGAACTTACTTATATGGTAACAACTAAATGTACAGACGCCAGCACATCAAGCTACTACAATCTGTCAAACCTTAATAGATTTCCAGCTTTATTGCTAGAGTATAAGGTGCAAAGGTGATTGGGAAAATTTGACAATGTCGGGCAGCTTGATGTGCTGGCGTCTTTATATGAATGCAATAAAGAAAAAGAAAAACACAAACGAACCAACCAACTCAAATTATAATTAATGTCACATCCATATGTTTTTTACTGTGTGTACATAAATAATAAAATAAATAAATAAAGAATTGCAATTTGAATTCTCACTTCCTGTTTTTGCCAACTAATTATGGTGATGCTAGAGTAGTGGTGGCCCAGTGGGAACGGCCTTCACTTGCAAGTTGTAGGTCCAAGGTTTGAGCCCAGACAGGTGCTTTTTTTATTGGCCATTAGTGTCCCACTCGTGAGCAAAGGCCTCCTACTCTCCTTCCACCTCTGTCCAGAGCTGCCAAGAACCAGTCTTTAATAAAGGAGTCCAGCACCCTAATTGCGTGACACACTATTATTCTCAATTTGTATCATTTTGAAGCATATTGCTAATCCATTACTCCATATGTTTACAGAATCGACCGGCTGGCTTGAGTTTTTTATTTCTGATTTTTTTTTCTTTTTTTTGTGAATAATGTGTGCTGGATCAAATAAACCTATTTTCTATCTTTTGTTTCTTTTCCTTTTTAAGATTATGGATTCATTCAGATACTTGTCCAATTCTAACGAACAAAATTAGAACCATGCAAACCAAGATTCTCGCAAGTCATGTGACAGCACTCGATTTGTTCCACGACGGGTGAAACTATGAAAGTGTCACACACATATATTCCCAACTACAATTTACTCAGATGGGGAAATCTAGGCAGCTGGCAGACTCTCGCGTGCCTAGATTTTAAACACTGTCTTTTGAGCTTAGAGCTATGTAGGCAAGATGTACGAAGCTTTTTAGTGGTGTTTTGCGTTTTCTAAAATATTGTTTTGGTGTAACATGTTGTCTCGCTAAATGTTGTACATTTCTGATATTATGATCTCCCAATTACACCAAAACACAAAGCAATTTCATCGTAGTTTTTCGATCTCCTGCGACTTGAATCCGTTAAGATTTAAAATAATAGTGGGCCTTATGGCATGCGTAGCTTACCGAGTTTTATCGATAGTTATTTTGAGCACCAAATTGTTATACTTTTATTTTTTAATTTGACATGTCTTAAATACAATATAACACTAAAATATATATATATAATATGGTCAAAAATAAAGGAAAAAAAGGGAAGAGCTCACTGGGTATCAAAAAATTCGTCCGCATTACTGTCAATGACATTACTAGCATCGCACTATTTAAACCAATGACATTATTTCCATAACAACTGTAACGAATCTGAAAATATTCTGCCCACAAAACCCATAGTAAACAGAGTTATTATTAGTTTTTAAAAAAAAAAAAAACGTTGCCCCACCCTAGGACTTTCTCCTGTATTGTGGGTGCGTTTACAAACATTTAAAGTCACATACACAAACAGCCAGACCCGGAACAACTACTTGTAGGTCATACAAATATTTGTTCCATGCGGGAATCGAACCCACTGCGCCAACCGTGCCGTCGTGAGTTATTTAAAACATTAATAACGATATTTCCTCTCTTCCACAGAATCAAGAAAACTCTTCGGCGGCTACCGAATAACTCCCACCTACTGCAAAGCATCGCGCGCCGCAAAATACAACAGGGGAAACACAATTTGCATGTTCAACCATGAATGTTACCAGCGAGGGGGGGAAGTAGTGGGTGCTTGCATGGATGGGTTCCTCTTCGGGGCCTGCTGCCAGCTAAAATCTGACAGCCAATCACACATCCCCAAGGGACCTGGCATCGTCATGACCAGTTACTTAGACTATCCAGAAGCAACAGAAGGTGACGATTACGATGCAGAAGAATTAAGTGCTTGGCATAACAGTTACAAACCTGTTGTTACACCTGGGTATAAGCCTGCAGATAAAACATCAGCTACAACGTTAAAACCAGAAGACTTGAGCACGGAAGGAGAACATGCTGAGATGATCTCTGAAGGTTTAACTCAGATTACGAACACGTTACTCAGCTCGCCTCCTAAAGATAGTAATGGCGTTATATACATGAAACCAAAACCTGATTATTATACGCACAGTAGTATTGATCATGGTGGGCCAGATACTATTCTAGTACATACCAATGGGTCTGTAGTTGATACAGTGGTCAGACCTTCAGATTTCAACATCCAACTGTCTTCAATGCAGACGAAGCCTACGGTAACTCCAAGTACCTCAACAACGGAGGCTCAAAAGACGGTATCAACTCATCGACCTATCAAACCGATTTTCAGGCCAAAGCCTGTCACGTCAACAGAGAATTACGTCATAATTTCAACAGCGACCAAAGACACGCAAAAACCCCCAGAGTTGTCTTCAATTAACAGTATTATTCAAATGCTTAATGATAGTACGCCAAGTATGAAAGAAGATGTAACCCCATCTATTGATGTTATGGAAACAAAATCTTCACCAGCTCCGTCATACTCCTACACGTATCCAAGTTTCTCATCCACCGGTCACTACGTAACTCTAAAACCTACATCATTGTCAACATATTTGACAAGGAAACCAGCGCCAAGCAAAAAGCCGTCTTATGACTATATATATACGACTCCAAACAGCTTGCCACAGGATGATAAGCCGTCATCGTACTTCTCTTCACCGAGCCCTAGTCAGTCTACTAGTCAAGCTATTGATGCCTTCAATAGATATCCCACTGATCCCACTGATTTTGGTGACTTGTCTACCTTCAGTTACGTTAGTTCTACAACCACGTCGAGGCCAACGACTCCTAAAAAACCTCCATCTACTAGCTATGTTACTGGAGCTAGTCCCATTCGAAGACCAGCAGTTCCTCAAAATGTAGTAACTACCTATGAAGCTGCTGACTCCGTTGACACATTCTCAAGTGTGACACCAACTGTCATAGTCCTAACTGATATCCACACAACAAAGACACCTTTAGATGCTGATGAACCTCAATTCGTTGAAATATCTCAAGAACCTTTCAAGAAACCAATCAGCCAGATCACTGTTAACAACCATATTGCTGCCACCAATAACATTTACATGGGAAAACCAACATACCCATCTACTTCTTCACCTACAATAGTTATTACACCCAAACCTGGGTTAGTGGCTACTCCTTATCCAATCAAAGCTTCAATAGGTACAAGACCTGCTCCTATTTTGACAAGTCCTATTATGGAATTTACTGAAGCACCAACAACGAATAAACCAGAAATGCAGACATCGCCTGATGATCTGATCAACTTCCCACCTGTAAGGAACCCGATGCTAAATGCCTCTGGGTCAAATCCTTCTCTATACAATACTAGTATTTCAATGTCGGACAATGAACTGGATATTCTCCATGACGTAGAATTCACAACACCAACATGGGAAGTGGATGAAAAACTAAACGAAAAAATGAATGTATTCGTCAACAAAATCGTTGGAAACCTTCAAGGAACTTTCCAGGAATTACATGATATAGTAATATTAGGTAGGAAACCAAACGAAACAGCAATAAAAACGACCACGACAAAGCCGAAAAGGACCACGACAACCACGAAAAGGCCTTTTCTGACGACCACAAAAAAGCCACTGAGGTTGACCACAGCGAAGGTGACCACGCGAAGGCCGCCGGTGAAGACGACTAAGAAGCCAGTGCGGCTGACGACGCAGTATCGACGGCCAACCACAACGCAGCCGCCGACCACAACTACTGCCGCTACGAAGAAGCCGGTAAGCTAAATCTATAAAAAAAAGATTTTCGTTTTTCTTTACATGTCATGTGTATAAAAAAAATAACTTGGGAAATTTTACAAAGCTTACAATCTTGTTATTTTAATTTTAGCTCCAATTAAAGATCGGTTTTCTATCTCCTACAGCTTCTAAGCGTTTAGTTAACGCTATTGGTTTAAATTATGTATCTGTCTAATATGTTTTCTTGTTTTATTTAAATTAGATATTTAAAGACGCCATAAAAAAAAAAAAACAATGCAATACTTACATATAAATACGCATTCGTCTGGTAAAAATAAGATATCCGTGGTGTCTACCCGAGTTACAAGTTTCATAGAAACAGGTGCGTCGTCTTTTAATCCCAATTTTTTCAGGTGACGACCACAAAAAAGCCAAAGCCTACAAAGAAAGTGACGACGACCACACAAGCAGCCACCACGACCACGGAACTGGCTGATGAACTGACCACAGAGAACTATGTTGAACGGCCCGTTGATTATAATGATAAGAATTGTAAGTATTTGAATTTTCAACATAATATCTTTGTGTGTGTGTGTGTGTGTGTGTTTGTGTGTATGTTTGTTACTTCTTGACGCTCAAACGGCTGGAACAATTTTGATGAAATTTGGCACACAGATAGTTTATAGCCGGGATTAACATATAGAATACTTTTCATACCGATATTCTTACGAGATCGAGACGTATGCGGATGAAACCTCGGGGCGCAGCTAGTACTATTATAATAATAAAGCGGAAGAGTTTGTTTGTTTGAACGCGCTAATATCTGGAACTATCGGTCGGATTTGAAAAAATATTTTTGCATTATTAGCCCAATTCTCGTGGAAGGTTTTAACATCACGTTATGAGCTTCGGCAGCCGAGCAGAAGGAAAACAGTCAGAAAGAACGCTAAGGGAAAATTAAGTTATAGCGTGGGCAGGTGATGTGGGTGGGTTGAGGAATACCCCTTTGCAACCGGGAGTAAAAAAACTCGCATTGATCAGTAAAAACTTAGTAATCGCTTGGAATGTGTTCAGAGGTCCTGGGAAAAATACTGAAAAAAATCTCATGCAAGCTGGTCTTCAGCAGTCAGGCCCTCACATACGTGAGGTTCAGGAATAATTTGCTAGTCGGTCAATCGTGCTCAGAATTTTGTAAAATCGAAACTCACGATCACTTCAACTCGGTTGGAAAGGGGTAAGACACAACGCCGACAAAGTCGCAGGCAGAAGCTAGTGAAACAATAATTTCAACGAGCACCTCTGAGGATCAAGGATTACCCCTTTCACCACATCCAGCTGAGTTCCGTTTTACTTTTAAAGAAGATAATGGTGCCGATTCTTATGTTCACAAACGAAACTAAATTTAAGTTCAGTGCATCTTTTTCTTTCTATTTCATTAAGAAAAGGACAGAAAATAAATATTAGTGTAGTCCTGTCAAATTAAGATAGTCCATAGACAAGTTTAGACGTGATTAAAATATTGGCTACTAAAAGTACGTCAATTTAAGTCAGGCGCTGACTAATTTTGTTTGTCTTCTTTTCGGTGTATTTGTCAATTTACAACTTTTAAATTACTTCTTACCGATTCCAATGCGTCTAATAATTCCATTCCATATTTCTAGTGTGTGGCGTCCGTCCCCTCTCAAAGACGGGCCGTATCGTCGGCGGCAAAAGCGCTGCGTTCGGCGAGTGGCCCTGGCAGGTCTTGGTCCGGGAATCCACCTGGCTCGGTCTCTTCACCAAGAACAAGTGTGGAGGCGTCCTTATCACCAATAAGTTTGTTACTACTGCCGCACATTGTCAGCCTGGGTGAGTTCCACTCTTTATTCGCAGATTTTGGAATATTTAGTAGCAAGAGATATGATTTATTATGTAGACCGTGTGACAGGTTTGAGAAAGCCTTACATAAAATTTTGCTTTATTAAGATCTTTATAAAGCTTGTGGCTCAGTGGCAGTATGATACATGAATCACTCCACGTATTTAATATTTTAGATCGAACAGGGCAATTCTGTATAATAATTATTATTTCCCGCGCAATCTTATCACGTGAAAATCACGTTAATAACGTGTCTTGTAATGGCAAAGAACCAAAATCCAAACCACGCCAACTTCGCGCGGTTTCATTCATTGGGTCATAGAGAATAAGTTGGTATCAGCCGGTGGATTCTGTAAAATTCTCACCGTGAAATCATAAGTGAAGTGAGCAGTTAATAGTGTTAATACCTAGCATTAGGGAATGACAGCTCACTTTCCGCTCACTCCACCTAAGTCCTCACGGTGAGATTTTTACAGAATAGCACTACAGATGCCGGTGGTTTAGAAGTAAGGAATCATTAAGTGCACATAGTGAATTAGGGCCCAGCTTGTCTTTTACTCGTTATCACATCGTATATTACTTATCAGTCAAGGAGCCAGCTGAATAAATTCTCAAACAATTCTAGCTTACTTCACTGTTAAGACAGTTTCATATTCTTCATTGGCATTTTAACGTCTCTAAGCTATTTGTCGTTTAGGTTCATAAGTCAGCATGAAGTTGGATTTTATCGCCTTGGTGTTCCTTTAATATTGCAACTCACCAATCAGCGGCTTGTCTCGTTCTTCACAGTATTTCTATGCATAAAACGAATAATTTCTGTGTTCCTCTTTCAGGTTCCTAGCATCCCTAGTAGCAGTGTTCGGAGAGAACGATATATCCGGAGACTTTGAACCAAAGAAGCCAGTTTCAAGAAACGTGAAGAAGGTCATCGTGCACCGGTCTTACGATGCAGCCACCTTCGAGAATGATCTCGCGCTGTTAGAACTGGAAGCACCTATCAAGTTTGATGCTCATATTGGTAAGACATTCATGGTATTTGCGAAGTAACTGCCTCTTTGGTATCATGGTCACAAGCGCGACTGTTGAGCATAGGTTCCTGGGTTCAAATCCCAGGTTATAGGGTTTATTACATTAGGATTTTCTCTGTACCAGTCCGGAGTAGTGGAGATAGCACATGATATACAACGTGTAACGTTAAATGCGCAAAACCTCAGACATCCCAACTGATATTTAATTCAATTGAGAAAATAAGTCATACAAAAATTGTAAATGTTTTATGTGCTGTTTTACTTTTACTGGCCATTCTGATCGTTTCTTGCATCTGCGATGACGCTTTATCGAGGGAGGAGTCGTCACCGGGCCGCTGCGCTGCGCTGAACTTGGCTTGCTTGACCTATTAATAAATAGACACGGCAACGTTTTTAATGAAGATTTTTTGAAAAATGTGACCTATATTAAAAAGTGGTTCAATTAATTCTGCTCGTTATTCTGATCAAACTATTTTCAGGTTTTGCGCATTTAACGTTACACGTTGTATATATAAAATATATAGCACCTTCTGCAGTCCTGCGCCTGATCTCTCCCCGATCATGTCGGATTGCGGTCCCATCGGACAATCGTACTCGTCGTTTTTTTACTCTTTGCGCACACTTTTGTGCAATATAATATCTCCTGCGTACTTGGCTAATAACCGTTGAGATTGTCCATCGGTAAGGAGGATTTTATTTTTTGCGAAGTAAATAAAATCGTTTAATTAATTCAAAGTCAAAGTCAAAACGTTTATTGCGAACTAAGTGTACAATGTTGGTGTTATGTTATGTTAGTACTTATGACTTAGCAGACTTTTATCAGAAAGAGAAATTCCAGGCATGTAAAAAAGGGTGACAGCTAAATATGCTGTTGTTATGCGTTCCGAGCAGTACCTTAACGGCTTATAAGACAGCTGTTGGTCATTTTTTGTAAGGCGCAGTAATGACAGGTAGAGTAAGGCTGCGACAGAGTGGTGTCCAAGGACTGGAAGACGAGAGGCCGTCGTCCAGCGGCGAGATGGCCAGACGGCATTGTTGCCACCGCTCGCAGACAAAACCTGGATGAGGCTGGCACAAGAGCTGCGTTGAGTGGCATAAGAAAAAAAAACTTTTTTATATAAAAAAAAAAAAAACGACTGACAACAAAACACTACAAAGTGAAAAATAACTTTAATTTTGGAAGTCGGTGTCGTTGAAAAAAGTTTTTATTTTACACTTTTTAGTTATACCTACCCCACACGAATTCATATAAC
Organism: Eremobia ochroleuca; assembly: GCA_949629135.1. Classification (NCBI taxonomy): domain Eukaryota; kingdom Metazoa; phylum Arthropoda; class Insecta; order Lepidoptera; family Noctuidae; genus Eremobia; species Eremobia ochroleuca. The sequence continues at coordinate 7,094,863 of OX451411.1, read as the reverse complement.
ATACTCTTTATTTCTAAATTCCAGTGCCGATTTGCATGCCGCCTGACGAAGCTGACTTCACGGGCCGGGTAGCGACCGTCACGGGCTGGGGACGGCTCAAATACGGAGGCTCAGTGCCGGCTATATTGCAGGAAGTACAGGTATATATGTACATATATATTTTCATTGATTTTCTTTAGTTTTTGGGTTCCTGCTTTGGTAACATATTGACCAGCTTTTGCTAAATAAAGACTGCTTCATTTCTTATCTCTTAATCCGAGCTCTAAATGAAACCTATTATTATGTAGTCTTTACCCTACCACCCACTACTCAGTCCTTTTTCTATTATAGTAATATGACTCACTTTATGATTTACATTTTACATTTACACAACATTCCAAGACTGTAGAATTCTCCATTAGACTCATTACAAATGAATTATTATGATAAAACTCGCACTCAGTACATATTTATAGCGATGCGATTCTGTAACCATCTCACCGTGAAAACTTAGGTGAAGTGAGCGTGGAGTGAGCTGTTAGTGTCATCTCACCTGATACTAGGGATTGACTAAGCAAACATTAACAATCGTAATTGAGATTTCAATAATATTTTTTATGCAACTTAGTCAGAATATGAATTTTCTTTTTTTTTTCTAGTTTAAAACCCCTTGTACTGTTACACAATAATGTTTTGTCAACTAAAATACTATACAACATTATTTTTAGTACGTATATGGCAAACCCGAAACACGTGTCTAGTATTTTTATGTAAAGAATTTATGTACAAAATTTCAAAACTGTATCATGAAAAAACATGAAGTTATAAGCTTGTTATGTTACCTGATTTTCTGTACAAAAAGTTGGCTACCACTTAACACACGCCGACGGCCGACCGGCTGTGACCTGTGTTGTGCGCATATATGATTGCGAAAATGTACTTATTGTCGCTCGGTGTCCAACTTGTCACCATTTTTAAATATTTTTGGGACAAAATATAACATGGTGTAAAAACTGTTGGAATCGATTCAGTTACTTATTCTGAACCAACTATATTGAGGTTTGCAGTATACTAAAAATAACGTTGTATATAAATGATCAATAGAATTAGCATAAAAAACATTATTAAAATCTCGATTATGATTGTAAATGTTTGCTTGGTCAATCCCTAGCATCAGTGGGATGATACTGACAGCTCACTCCACGCAAGTTTTCACGGTGAGATTTTTACAGAATCGACATGCTGTATACCAAAGGTGTACCTTGGGAATGCAGTACGATATTATTTCATTATTTTCCAGGTACCTGTAATAGAGAACAGTGCTTGCCAAGACATGTTCCAGACAGCTGGTCACTCCAAAAAGATCCTCAACTCTTTCATCTGCGCAGGATACGCTAACGGCCAGAAGGATTCCTGTGAGGTAAGTATTGTTAACCTTTCTTCCCCACTGCTCAACTGGATTGCTCACCTAGTTGAGCAGTAGGACATAGTTTGTATTATCAAACATTTTATGCAACTTAGTTGGTCATCCTGTTATAAAATCGAACATATATCCTACTGCTCTACTGCTCTTTAGGCACATGGACAACATTTTAAAGAAAAAGGACTTTATAAAAATAATCAGTATGTTAGGAGAGCGACACAGAACCAACAATGTGCTCGAAGGTTGTCATTCAAAAATAAACAAATCTATAAACAAAAACACCAAGACATTGGTAACATTATTAAAAATACTAGCTGCCAATGACGTGCTTGCTGTAGATAAAACAGCGAACAGCCGGTCGATTCTGTAAAAATCTCACCGTGAAATCATAAGTGAAGTGATCACTTAATAGCGTTAATCCCTAGCGAATGACAGCTCACTCCACGCTCACTTCACCCAAGCTTTCACGGTGAGATGGTTACAGAATCGCACGGCTGGAGATGAAAGCATAGCTGCATAGTGATGATATAATAATTTACATACAAATGCTAGTAATTAATTCAGAAATCTCAATTGGGCACGCTCTCGAAATTACGATAACACATTCAAGAACAAAGGATGAGGGGCCCGTGGCTAAATAATAACAGCCGCACAACTACAACGACCGACGTCTTTTGGCTGCATGATAATAATGGCAATTTGGTTCGTGGCACTACGAGTAGATCGTCTATACTTATTTCAAATGACACAACTTAAAAGGCAGCCCTCGTATACGACATAAATGAGGAGCGTCGGAACAAAAACCGATATGTCTTAATTATGACATTTTTTTTTTTCTGTTACAAAATGTTTAATTATACACCCTTCAGGAAAGAAATCAATTAAAAACAGTTACATCCATCTTAAAAAAAATATCAAAATACTGTGGTCAAATCAAAACTGGCAAATAAATTTTTAAATTCAACATGTTCTTGTTGTTGGATTAAAAACCGATAATTCTTATTAAGTTTTACACAATTCAACAATGGTCGGTTCAAATTCAATTCAGTACAATACCGACATATCCATTATGGTTTCGTCAAAAACCGATATATCCAAATGATCGCGTCAAAAACCGATATATCCATACTTTTCCGCCAAGTATCTCCCTAAATTAAGTATCTACCCTCCGTCAAGTTTCACACATCAATCGATGTCACTTTAACTGCAAATTGACATGCTATAATTTTCCACTTTTGTAACATTAAAAAACTTACAAGCTTTTTTTTAATTTGTGAAAAATATGGTAAATTCGATATATCGGTTTTCGTTCCGACGCTCCTCAAATATTAAATTTTAAAAACGTCTTTTTCTCCTTATTCTAGGGTGACAGTGGCGGCCCCCTCGTCCTTCAACGTGACGATGGGAAATGGCAGCTAGTTGGCACGGTCTCCCACGGCATCAAGTGTGCAGCCCCCTTCCTACCCGGAGTGTACATGAGGACCACCTTCTATAAACCTTGGCTAAAGAGTATTACTGGTGTTCATTGAATTTAGAATGAATTTTGAAATTGGCAGGATGAATTTGCGTCGGGAAATTGGATTTTGAATTTGTGTGTGAATTTGTGAGCGATTGTGACTATTGTGTGTGTAATTATTGTTGTATTGGTATATGAAATTAATAAAGTATGAGTATGTGCAGAAGAATGTTTACATATTTTATAGGAATTCTTACGATTTTTTTTTATTCATAAAGAATTGTGAAAAAATACATTATCACTAGTATTCAAACTAAATGGTTTATGATATAATTTATTTGTGTTTCTGTGAAATATATTTTTTTTTTTTCATTCTTTTGGAAACATTCGTCTTATTCAGATTTGTATCCCTTTTTGAAACACTCAAGTAAGTCAATTTAATTGGTAAAAAAAAATGGAGAAATATTTTGTTTCCCCGATTATAATTTATTATTCGAAAGATTGCAAAAGTATTTTGTTTCCGCAATTATTATTATTTTTTTATAATCATCCTACTTTGCAATGTAGTCGTTCTGAAAATGTTTTCAGCCATTATTATAAATATTGGAATTTGTATACATGTGACAGCTCTCTATTGAAAAAATGTCAATATTCTGATATAATTAAATTATTTTAATATTGCTTTAAAGAACAGTCGAGCCCTGTTTTATTATTAAATAAAATGTATATTTTTTAATACAGGGGTATTATCAATTATATTAGGTACTTAAAAAATTAAATATTTGATGTGTCTTACGCCATTTCCAGTTTGGCGCCAAAAATCCACAAAATGGGGTTTAAAAATTAAATCATTTTTGTATATTGTCCTAGTGTTATAATATTGTAAATTATTAGAGAAAATGCATTTATTTATTGTTATTTATAGATTTAATGTTAGCGTTTAAGACTGAATTGTAGAAATTATAAATTATTTGTTATAATTAATTTATATTAATAATTATAATGAGGTTTTTTAGTTTAATCAAGTAGCAAAGTGTCCTTTATTGATTACCATGATACGGGCAAAGAACGCTAATATATTTCATGCAAGTATTATTATTATTCTTGATATTATTTTAAGCTTAAGTAGTAAAATTATTGCAAATAAATAAATATTAATTGAAAAACATGATTTCTATATTAAAATAACATTTAATATTTTAAGTATAGCGTACTTTATTTTATTTATTTATTTAATTACTTACCTGTTGTGGAAAAAGAGTTACCTATATAATATTTTTGAAAAAATAGATGATCCTCATCATTTTAAACTTCCGTCTTTAATTTCATATTTTTGATTATTTCTTATTATTTACGAATAACATAATGATTCTAATTTTATTAACAGTTCAACTTTCTGCTTGGAGTGCGTATCATCTCACGTATCACTGCTTTGCATTTTTAATATATTTAATGATATTAAGGCACCTGTCCCACCGACAATGAGGAATCGACTAGCTATCAACTATTTTCTCGCTAGAAGAGAGAGACCTCGACGCGGAAACTGTAACCATGAATTCAGTACATTCATGATTACAGAATCCCTAGTGAAGAATGTTTTTGATGGTTACAAAAAAAAAATCTGCTATTTCATAGAAAAGTGAGATAAAATATGTATTTTTTGTATATTTTTTTTTATGTATTTTCTGGTGTACAATAAAGTATATATCAATGAATACCTATGCGGTTAAAATGCACTGAACAATTATGTTTTTTTAAAAACCGACGAATAATTTGAACGCGGGGAAGTTCACAATCGTATACTGAATTCATGGTAATAGGTTGTGCGTCGACTAGAGGTATCGAAGAGAGAAGTCGCTCAACGAAATTCGCTTGGCGGGCAGAACACTCACTGAGAGACTCACGCTTGGTACATATGCATCACTGTTTCTAGTTTCGGTTTTAGTTACTAGCTCGACTCGCTTATCGTCGATCGCAAGCGGTGGGACAGGTACCTAATTATTTTTTTTACTACTACACCCAGTGACCATTCCCTGCGAACTCTGCCCGTAACAACCACGAAACGTAGTGTAAAAATATTAAATAAAAATGCTCAAATAAAATAGGAAAATGTTAATACTGACGGTTATGTATTTATTAAACATTTCAAGTATTACTGTGAAGTTTTATTTTACCGCAATACTAGAAAAATTGAGTTATTAAAGATCTTTTAGGATATACAACATTATTTTTAGTATATACGAAACCCGAAATATGAATATTTTTATGTAAAGAATCTATGTACAAAATTTCAAAACTGTATCATAAAAAATCACAAAGTTATGAGCTTGTTATGTTACCTGGTTGTCCGTACAAAAACATGGTTCCTACTTAGAACGCGCCGCCGGCCGACCGGCTGTGACCTGTGTTGTGCGCATATTATTGCGGATATATACTTAGTGTCGCTCGGTGTCCAATTTGTAACTTTTTTCAAATATTTTTGGGACAAAATATAACATGGTGTAAACATTATTGGAATTCAGTTACTTATTATGAACAAACTATATTCAGGTTTGCAATATACTAAAATAATATTATATATTTTTTTCTAAGCGCCACTGCCAACTGCTGAGAATGGGTTACTGGGTTCGATTCCCAGCTTGGGCAGTGTTATTGGGCTTTTCCATCTGGAATTTCTCAGTAGCAGCTATTACTCCTACTGGGCACAAATCCAGATTTGTGCCCAGTTGATGGCAATAGGCTCGCCCCCTATTACATGGGACTTAAACATAACTGATGAAATGTGTGTGTATTATTAAGGTACAGACGCCAGATCAAACTACCCGAAACTGACAAATTTTCCCAATCAACTTTGAACCTTATGCTTTAGTAATAAAGTTTAATATCTATTAAAGAAAGTTAGCAAATTAAACTTGAATTGAATTGATCGAACTTGATGTGTGTGCTTGGTGTGTGTGTGTGTGTGTGTGTATGTGTGTGTGTGTGTTGACATAGTAAAACCACATAATTCAATGCCTCATAACATATTTATTGCACATTAAAATTAAAACTAGAATACATTTTTTTTTCATACATTTTGTGTCTACTTGCTTACACCCTAAGAGTACGTATATTACCGTAGGTATGTATTTAAGATATAAAGCTATTCGAAGAATATATAATAATATACCAACATATTTTTAATTTCACTAGTAACTGTAAGAAATTAAAGTTTACATTGTATTAATGCGTGAACATATGAATAATAAGAGATCTTTTTCACCCGACTACGGCAAAGTCAAAGGAGGGTTATGATATTTAATAGGCCATGTTTGTATTATTCATCGGTTCCCTCATAACTTCCAAACTATTGTATTTGGACAAACGAGGTGGTACGAAAACTGAAAAAAAAAATCGACACCGATGTCTATTCTGTCTAAGATTTATGAAAAAAACAAAAGCAAAAGAATCATAGAGCATCCTAAAATTCGTACGCATCGCTGTCAACAGGAACAGTGCCCAAAAGGCTGGCAGCATTGCTACGTTGTATGGCGATGCTAATTCACGTGACCACGTGAGGGCTGGCCTATTTCTTGGCCAAATAATTAGCATCGCCATACAACGTGGCAATGCTGCCAGCCTTTTGGGCACTGTTCCTGTTAACAGCGATGCGGATGAATTTTTTGATGACATAATTATGATTCTTTTGCTTCTTTTTTTAAATACATGTAGATATTATTATTTTAAATGTTAGCTTATATTATGTAAATATTATCTTGATCTATTGTTTACAGCTTTTTAGCGTATTTTTCGTAGTCGGGTTATAGTTTAAAATTTTATTTATATTAAGGAAAGCTTATAATTGCATCCACATCACTTCGATTGGATACACTGTAGAATTAGTTACAAAAGTTAATAAATTCAAAACAATTAGAAAAAGACAAAGTAAAATAGAAAATGATAACATTATATTCTAACGATCCTATACACTTCTGGGGCTAACGATATAAAATATCCAAGATGAAGACAATACGACAATAAAATAAATACTCCTTATAATAAAAACACCGATAATACTAATTCATAGAAGTATTTGAAAGTATCAAATGAACACACTAACACCTAAATTGAAAGAGCATTTTTTTTTTCAAATATTTAAATAGTTTTATTTTAATCCCCTGGCCGATTTCGGTCACGGTGGCTAATCTCTACAATGATTAACAATGTTCGCAGGAAATATTATAGTGCACAAGTGTGTGCGCAAACACAGTTGCACTCTGTTCCTTTACTCTCATAGTGCGCTGGGACGGTAATCCGACACGACTTGGGAGAGAACAGGCGCAGGTCCAACGGCTTTACGTACTTTCCGAGACACGGGGATCACACCACCAACTTTCAAACTCCGAGCTGCTACTGAGAAATTCCTAATGGGAAAACCCAGTAACACTTTGCTGGACCTGAGAATCGAACCCAGGAAACCCCATGCACAGCAGTCGCGCTTGTGACCACGAGACCAACGGGGCTAACTAAATAGAAGTTTTGGCCCGACAATGTGTTTTGCCAAACTTTGACCAGTTATAGTGACTAAACTATTGCATATATTTCGTTGATATTTTGTATGAAGACCAGGAACGTCATTACATATCGAAATTTAATTTATGGTAGTATTGTCATCTCCACCTTGTATATTTATAAATCTCAATAAGTATAACTTTAAATGTATAATATTGATTGTAACATGGATATAATATTTTCTAATGCATTTTTTAAAGCGAGTCCTTACATTTTTATTGATAGTGCACAGCAGTTTATTTGATAATTTAAATACTAAACTCTCAGATACATAAATACATAGTTTGATTTGTTATTAACTAAGATTTCTTATTCCATTCTTTTAATTTTTTTTTTATACCTAGCTTTTTTTTTAATGTCATAGATACGCAGTATATCTTTTGAAATTCTAGGCATCAATTTTAAATATTTTCTACATACATAATATCGAAAAATCTTGTGTTTTATTTTAGCAAGTTTAAGATATAAAATATTTAAGCATTTTTTTAACGAACTAATATTTATCTACTGATTTTTATTATATTACTATAGTCTAAATTAATTTATAATACAAGCGAAAGTCGAGATTTTCTAAAATATATTTCAACTATAATATATTATTTCACTGAATTTAACCTCGATATATTTTTTCATTTTTTTTTCTTTCTTATGTTAACTTATAATAACTAATAACGGTGTATAATATTTTACAAAACAATAATTATATAATATAACAAGCAAAGTATTGTGCAATAACTTAAAATACACTTATCCAACACCGTTTTAGGAAATGAAACATTTGACAACCAAGTTAAACAAAATATATATATACAACGTGTCCCAGAAATCAACGTCAAGCCGAAAACGGGCAATAGGCCAAGTCGTGACAGCTATTAGAAAAATATAAAAAAAAATCTTGGTCATGTACTTTTCGAATTATAAGCATTCAAAAATAAATCTCAAAAAGTGACACCCTGTGATGATTTTTCAAGTCCTGTGACTACATTATTAACATTTCGGTAGTTTTTTTCTCTGTGATGTAACCATGAATAACCCTTCTGTAAATTACAGTTAAAAGTAAAACGTAACTGCCTCAGTTCTAAATTAAATGTTAGATTTTTGCCCAATATTGAATTCAAAATAATGACATCACCCAACTTTAACCGACTGTACTGAAAAAAAAATCTACTACACTATTTTGGCAAGTAACTTTAAAAGATGGCGCGTTTAGTCAGGATTCCAAAATGGTATAACACATACTAATTGCTACTTCTTAATTGAGAAAAAACATTTTTTTTTTATGAAGCCGTATTTCATAAAAGTTCGATTGAGACGAAGAGTGACGTTATTTTGACTAGTGTGAGCGAGAAAGATTCATTTTAGCTAATGTGAGGTGACGCTACTTTGACAAGTGGGAGCGAGATAGATAGTGACGCTACTTTTATCTAACTAAGAGGGAGACGGATTGACACATCATTTCATATGTGTGAGTGAAACAGATAGAGACGCTACTCTGGCTAAACAGGGATGCGTCGGCAAATTGTGCAATACTGCAGTACGTTACGCTCTTTCGTTGACTGCACATCTTTTTGTATTCGTATTGACTTCGTACTTACAACTGTGGCTTTGTTTATTGGACTTGATTTGCATTGTAATTTGGATTTATCTGCACCGTTTCTGACAACCCCGGACTTGTTTTAATCGCAACCCCGTGTTTGTGTAGTGTTTTATCATGCCATCTCGATACACCGCACAGGAATACGCCAACATGCATCTCATTTATGGAGAATGCTTATGCAACGCCAATGCCGCAGCAAGAGTGTATCGTGAGAGATACCCGAATGCTGAGCGTCATCCCGATCATCGAGTATTTATTAATGTGCATCGGTCATTATCAGAGGGTCGATTTCCTAGCCAAATGGTTAGCGAGGGAAGACCCGTTATGCCCTACGAAGCCGAAGTCTTGCAAGCAGTTGAAGAAGACAGAAGTATCTCAGTACGTGGAATTGAACAGAGCATAGGAGTCCCCAAAAGTACTGCACATCGTATTTTAAAAAAGAACGAGTTTCACCCATACCATGTACGACGAGTACAAAGTCTGCCACCCCGAGACTACCCAGAGAGAGTACGATTTTGTCGGACGATGTTGCAGAGGCACCGAGAGGACCCGCGATTCTTTGAAAAAATTCTATGGTCCGATGAATCAACATTTAAAAAGGACGGTTACATGAACCTCCACAATTTGCACGAATGGCACGTGGAAAATCCAAATTTGATGCGGGAAGATAGATCTCAGTACCAGTTTAAAGTAAATATGTGGACGGGAATTTTGAATGGTAAAGTTATTGGTCCAATCGAGCTGCCGGAGAATTTAAATGCCCAGGGTTATTTGAACTTCTTACAGAACCAATTACCAGAATTATTGGAAGAAGTGCCACTGAACATTTACGGCAGCATGTGGTATCAACAAGATGGCTGCCCAGCGCATTATGCTCTCACTGTACGAGAGTTTCTCAATCGAGAATACCCCGATAGGTGGATTGGGCGGGGTGGTACAATTTCGTGGCCTGCCCGTTCACCCGATTTAAACCCCATAGATTTTTTTTACTGGGGTACGATAAAGGATAAAGTGTACTCTAAACCAATTCAAGATTTAGACGAGCTGCGCCAAAGAATTGCAGAAGCCGCTGAATACATCAACTCAAGAAGATACGCCCGTCTTATTACGTGATCATTTTTAAAGAGATGTAGAACTTGCATTGCAGCTGAAGGAAAACAGTTTGAACATTTGTTATAAAACTTCGTAAATCTGATTTAATAAAAATTATAATAAAAGAAATCCAACGACTGAATTTTATTTCAAATGCACCTAAAACCAACAATGTACTTTTTTTCCTCAATTAAGAAGTAGCAATTAGTATGTGTTATACCATTTTGGAATCCTGACTAAACGCGCCATCTTTTAAAGTTACTTGCCAAAATAGTGTAGTAGATTTTTTTTTCAGTACAGTCGGTTAAAGTTGGGTGATGTCATTATTTTGAATTCAATATTGGGCAAAAATCTAACATTTAATTTAAAACTGAGGCAGTTACGTTTTAACTTTTAACTGTAATTTACAGAAGGGTTATTCATGGTTAGATCACAGAGAAAAAAACTACCGAAATGTTAATAATGTAGTCACAGGACTTGAAAAATCATCACAGGGTGTCACTTTTTGAGATTTATTTTTGAATGCTTATAATTCGAAAAGTACATGACCAAGATTTTTTTTTATATTTTTCTAATAGCTGTCACGACTTGGCCTATTGCCCGTTTTCGGCTTGACGTTGATTTCTGGGACACGTTGTATATATATTGACGACAATCTAAGTGGCCCAAAGCATTTTAACGGTCTTTCATTCACATCTAGTTTTGCCAAATCGAATTAGAAAATCCTAACTCAAATTAACATTTATTTTGAAGAACAAAACTTACAATTCGTTTCAAATACAGAGTACAGAAAAATGAGTTGTTATACATATATAATGTTCATTTTAATCATAGGAGTTATTATAACGCCAATCTACAATTAGAAAATCAATCAAATATTATTTCAGGCTTGCAGCGTCATCTTACTTAGAAATCTTTCCCTTATAATGCAAGCATTTTTTACATATAGCGTCAGCTTTATCCTTAATAGTTTGAGTATGAGTAGACATAGCCCTTTCTGCTTCGGGTTTAGGATCCTCTCCTTCGAAGGGACCCTCGCTAAACTGTTGAATCAACTTCTTAATATAACTGCCAGGACCCCTAATCGTCAATTTAGTATTACAATCTTCAGTTTTCTCTACATCATTCTTATATTCGCTCAACATTTGCAAACCATCTTGGAAATTTTCAAACGCTTGAGTAATTTTATCGCCAATATTTAATTTCTCTTCGGTTTCGCTGAAATTGGATTTAGAACAAGACATTTCTTCAGCTACGTCTTTAGAGCTAGTAGGTGTAATAATAATTTCATTATTTTTAACATCGATAGTGATTGTAGCGTCATCTAGTGAGAGCCCGGAGAGTGAGACGTCGACGGATTTCGACCTGTATTGCCTAGATGGCACTATTGGGACTTGGAGTTGATTCGTGTCTGTGTTGTCTTGCTTGATGGTGCCAATAGATGTCACTGGTGATGACGAGAGTGATGACTTGTCTCCCGGGCTTGATCCTGGAGTTTAATTAACTTTGTAAAGGAAAGAGAATTTTCGTTTTAATTATGTATTGTTAGAAAGTAAATATTTTAGTCAAAATATTGGGGAGTATTTAGTTAGTTATTTAGTTTCTGAATTTCAAAGTTAGTTTTTACCGTCACCAAAATATTTTGGTTGAATTACCTCTTTTTTATAGCATTGGTGCTTCAGTATTTGCTCCTAAAAACAGATTTACTTAATATTAGAAAAGTGTTTACGACCATGCATCTGGGTAAAATCCCGTAATAAACTCTCTAAGAATTATGAGTTTAAGGATTTGTGCCAATTGCTGTACTTACTGGGATTATGTGCGAGCTGCAAGATACACAGTACAACCAACACATAGCAAGATTTTGCATTAAGTGCATTAAGTGAGATTTTTTGCATTAAGTGAGATGCTGTGAGGTTACCCACGAAATTAAAATTTACTTGCGTTTTTTGCAAATTGCAGGCCAGTGTCAGGTTGTTTGTTGATCAAAATATGATATTCGCGACCGTAATAGTACATTATGATATAATTTCGGTAAGTTGAAAATTAGGTACAGCTGAGGCGATATTGCTAGCCCGAGCCGTAGGTGAGGGCTATAAGAAAGCAGAGGCTGTAATTATCAAACCGCACGTATGTCATACGACGTTTTATAACACATTTGTGAGGAAATAAATAAAACTCGGACTTTCTTAAACGAATAAATCTTTAATTACTTGTTAAAACAGTTATTAAAATTCGAACAATTTATAAAATTAATTATTACGTTGCCAGTTGGTCTTTTGTTTATGGCAAAGGCACAAAAAACAGCCAGTATTACTAATAAAGTAAATTAATACTTTTGTGTTCTTGTTACAGATAAATGGTGGTAATTAATTGTCAAAATTAATTCAATTAAAGAATTAAATGTTTATTTATTATATTTTATTCTCAAAGTTAATTTTATTCATAAAATGTTGACCACTTTTCTGACATAAAAACTCTTTGCTAAGATTTAAATAAGTACCGTTCGTTTTAGACGGAGCATCTTGATAAACCGTGCGATTTACATTACAATTATTACGCACAAGTACGTAATGATATACATTACGATATTGAAATTGGTGCAGTAAGAGACCTTTTACGAGCAAATGTGTTATAAAAAATTTTACCTCATCTATGACACTCGCCCGCTCCGGGCGGATACACAGATTACCGCGTCTATGTCCCGCCTGGAGCGGGTGGTTAATCACTGTCATAATAAATTTCTTTATACGGCATGTTTTTTTTTACAGGCTCCAAATTTTAACAGGGTGTTCTACTCATGAATAGATTTTGTTTTCATCATTTCAGAGTTGGTCCCTTAGTGAAAGTTGTTCATATTCATGATAAGAACACCCTGTAACAATTTGGAGCCTGTAAAAATAGCATCCCGTATAAACTGCATCTATCTAGCTGACACGGACACAGACGCGGTAATCTGTGTACTCGACCGGAGCGGGCGAGTGACACAGATGAAGGGTTATGACCTTACAAAATTATAATCATTAGAATTACCAATACAACTCATACGTATTGGACTTAAATGTCATGATTTTGTGAAATAGTTATTTAATGGAGTAATATAAACTGAGAGAGTTGTATTGATGATTTTTATGATTAAAGTTTATAAATAAATATTGTTTGCGGCTCCAAATCATATTTAGATCAACATACACCCTGACAGTCACGTGCAAATTGCTAAAAACGTAAGAAATTTTGAATTTAGATTTTGCCTTAAGATAAAGAATACAGCGGCTTTGCAAACTATGGACAGGATAATGTAGGTATACTAGAGCTGCCGTGCGATTCTGTAACCATCACACCGTGATAACTTGGGTGAAGTGAGCGTGGAGTGAGTCATCAATAATGTCAATCCCTAGCATCAGCATGACTCATCGCTCACTCTAAGCTCACTTCACCTTAGTTATCACGGTGAGATTTTTCCAGAATCGACCAGCTGCAGTCACAAAGTCAGACACTGCAATATACTCTACCCACCGTTAGACATATTATCCTCCCTCTCCTCCTCACAGCACTGTGGCAGCGACTGTTCCACCATCATACCCTGCACCATATCCATGCAGGAGTCCAGAGAGAACTTCTTGCCACACATCTTGATGCCTCGGATGCGGCGACGCATTTCTGTTAGTGAGTTAGTGGTGAGTGAGTGTAGGGTGGGAGAAGTGGCGTGAATGGCGTTAGTTAGTTAATTAAATGTTATGAAGATGATTGTGATGGAGAGGGGCCCGGGGCTAAATAATAACAGCCACACAGGTCGATCGATCAGGTTAAGCTATGCTTGCCGCGGTTGGTCTGTGGATGGGTGACCATCTTTACATACCGAGACCCCTCCGTGCCTCGGAAAGCACGTTAAGCCGTTGGTCCCGGCTGTCATTCGTAGATCTTTGACAGTCGTTACGGGTATTCAGAAGCCCGAAAGTCTGACAACCAGTCTTACCTAGGGGTATCGTATCACCCAGTAACTGGGTTGTGGAGGTCAGATAGGCAGTCGCTCCATGTAAAATACTGGTATTCAGCTGCATCCGGTTAGACTGGAAGTCGACCCCAACATAGTTGGGAAAAGGCTAGGCAGATGTGAAGATGATTGTGATGGAGATGGAACCGATGAGGATGATCAAGTCAGAGGTGGCATAACTTTTACAATATGGTAACTTGAAAGTAACGATGAAGATCAACTCAGGGGTGACTTTTACAACAATAAAAATATGCACCCTGCAGTATATTTTTATTTTATGATAGATACATCATCTACGCAAGACAAGTAAAACTTGACCCAGAAGGCTAATTGCATAACACACTATCAGTAGCAATGTGTTTCATTTTGACAGTTCAACAACATTCATTGCGTTGTTTATGTCCGATGTCCTTGCAATTCTTACTAAAGCTAACAAAATTAGGTTATATTTTTCACGTGTCATTCAGTAAAACCCGGTCTATAACACGTCTAGGGCTGTTATCATTTTAACTAAATTAAAATACCGACTTCAAGATTTATTCACCTACTAAAAACACTAATCTAGGTCTCCAATAACAGTTCATATTTTGGGCGTATCTCGTAAACTTCTGAACAGCAGGGTAATTACGTAACGCACTATCAGCAGCAATGGGTTTCATTTTGACAGTTCAACAACATTCATTGCGTTATTTACGTTGTTGTGCAGATACATTTTTCGAACATATGCAGCAACGGATTAGCAATATGCTTCAAAATGATTCAAATTGAGAGTAATAGTGTGTAACGCAATTAGAGTGCTGGTATAAGTTAGCGAAGCAGTGTCCTAAAGATTCTTTTTATTTTCTTTTTATTGATGAATGGTCCCGATCTTTACCTCAATAACGCCTGATGGAAAGCGATGGATGAGGTCTATGATGGAACGAGCGTACACAGAACATGCCTAAGGCACTGGAACTGCCACGCGTCGACGAAATACAGCAGACTGCTTGACCCCGGACTCCGGTGGGAGGGTGTTCGCAAACCAGGCGGGCGTTAGCCCTACCACCGCAAGAGAAGAATTGACCAGTCAAATAAGGTGTTGGGTGTGACTGTCCAGGATGCGCCGAGCGCTCGGTTTAGTTGAGCAACTGGCGGTACAAACTGCGCTACACGAGAAGGCTTCTTCAAACATCCCAAAACGGAACAAAAATAAAATAAAAGTCTAATTTTATATTTATCTTATGGTTGAAACACACACAATAATAGTGAATCGGAAAAATAATAAAAGCATGAATGAAATGCTCTCGGTGATATTGGACAATAGACTGAATTGATGTGACAAATGAGACAGATGATACGTCTAACACCCAAGCCAAGTCTCTGAACAGTATCTGATGTTAAGTCTTATATTATAGCTGTTATAATTGGCTAAGTTCTTCACATTCTTCTAATAAACGTGACTTAAGATTTGACAAAAGATTTAAAAGGCTTTCAGAAACTGCCAAATACGTAAATGGACTCACCAGGACTATCCTTCGGCTCCATCTTTAACTGCGCGAAGGTTTGCGCGCAGGAGGTGAGCACCTGTTCATAATCGCAGATAGCAGCGTGAGTACCGTTCACTATCTTAGGACTCATGGGACTGTTGGCTAAGAGAAGACTGGTGCCGAACGTTGCGTTCAGCTCGCGAGTTTCTGAAACATTTAGTTCGTGAATGACACAATCACTAGAATGTCAGAGGCGAAAAGCAAAGGCCAAAAATACTGACACCGATACTATAGAACTGTCAGTGATAGCAGAAATATTTGAGAGGGAGTTTAAAATGGTAATTTAATCATTACAATTTATGAAAAATGTTATGCCCATGTGACAAATAGGAATTCCATTTTTCACGAATTGCAGAACATGGAAAATAATGAACCAATAGGTAAAACATCTTGTACATAACAATTGCACAACTTAGTAAAGGAATAATTATTGGATTTGTAAGGTACAATTTCAATCAAACAAATATGAGATGAAAGATCAGAATAGTTATAGATATCAGAATAATTGTAGAGACGCCAGCACATCAAGCTACCCGAATCTGTCAAGTTTTCCGAATTAACTTTGAACCTTATGCGATAAAGTTGAAAATCTATTACAGAAATTTGACAGATGCTAGTAGCTTGATGTGCTGGCGTCTGTACATGCAAAGCAAAAGTTGTGTCTCCATTTTCAGTGTTGGTTTCATTTATGAATGTTTAGAAATGCAGTCACAGATGAGTGTCTACAATATCGTGAACGTCCTCAGGTTTTGGCTTAAATATTTTTGTCTACTGCGATAAGCCTTTAGAGTTAGTTAAATATTGCAAACAAATTAGTCAAAATGTTACCTTTGAGAGAGATCCTAGGTTTCTTGGGCACCACAATATTACCATTCTCAGAGCCGAACACGTCTATCAAAATTTCCTTGGCCACAGTCTTGATTTCATTCCAATCCTCTGAAATAAAAGAATATTATTTAGCGATACTAACAATAAAACAGCTAAACAGCAACTAAATTTCGATTAAACAAGATTTCCCTATCTTAAGATACGCGTAAGCTTTTGAAAAAATAGTGTACAAAAATTCCAGTGTACGACTAAACGCCGACAGACACTATGCCGACAGACTGAACACCGACAAGACTACTTCGACTGGACTCTTCGCCGACAGGACACTTCACCGACAGGGGAATAAACAGTTAGTCAAAATCGAAACTGCTAGGTTAGGTTAGAACTGTGACCATACAACGCGCGAAGGCGAGCGAGCGGAGCGAGCGTGCCGCGGTAGCGGCCGCCGAGCGCCAGATTTCCTAATTATGCCCTGTCGGCGAATAGTCCCGTCGAAGTAGGTAATAGTCTTGTCGGTGTTCAGTCTGTCGACGTAGTGTCTGTCGGCGTTTAGTCGTACACTCCAAAAATTCAGTGGTTTTCAAATAAATCTCCATTTATTACAGATCAAATTCCTGAAGTTTAGCTATGAAACTATAATCTGCATGTTACAGTGCTGCTGCAATTTTAACCCAATCTTATCTAGAATTTGATTTCTACATTCTGACCATATCTAGACAAATTTAAAATGACGAGGAGGAGAAACTCTATGGTCTTTAAATAGACAACACCTACTCTAAGATGGTATCGAAATATTTCTCCTCATCGTTGACGGCTGACAGTCTCAAAATACTGTCGGCACTGCACGACTGTAAAGCTTTTGGCTACATATTAATATGCTTTGCCGCAATCACTTTACCCAAGATATCCTGGTTGGTGGTCCTAGACGAGGTGACGGTGAACCTGATGACGTAGATGCCCTTGAAGCAGGCTGGAACAGCGTGGATGTAGCCGCGCCCGTTCAAGCGCTTCAGCAGCCGCTCGGTCAAAGCGTTGTCACCTTTCAGACGGAAAGCTACCATGCCTGTAATGTAGAAATAATAGTTTTTAGAAAGATACAATGAAGATTTTTTTAGGTCCGTATATATGTTTAAGCATGACAAGACATGGACACAAAGAATGGGGGTAAGTCATACTTTTGGAATAACTGCAGTGCGATTCTGTAACCATCTCACCGTGAAAGCTTGGGTGAATTGAGCGTGGAGTGAGCTGACATTCGCTAGGGATTTACACTATTAAGTGCTCACTTCACTTATGATTTCACGGTGAGATTTTTACAGAACCGACCAGCTGCTCCGAATAGTATAATAAAATGTTACTTAAACGTCTTGCGACTAAAACAAAGAAAATCTAAGGGACTATTTCAATAGTCTCATAACTACCAAATTCTGGCAGCACTAATGCAAGATTTACTGTCATTTCAGGTTATTTTTTTCCGTTTATGTGATGAAGAGTTAGCGCAAAGTAACGTTCATCATTCTTTGAATTTGTTTTTTGAGAACTTTCACTTGATGTTATATTTCAGATCCGATAGTAAAGACTTAACATGCATACCTAATCAAAAGAATAAGGCAAACCTAAGTTCCTTGGCTGAGGTATCTCAAAACGTTGATCAGCCAACACGAGAGCTTCAAACTTCTGCGCCAGACGAACTCCCTGCAAACACACAAATAATAATAATAATAATATTCCACAACTTTCACACAACGCCATCTAGTCCCAAACTAAGCAGAGCTTGTGCTATGAGTACTAGACAACTGATAAACATACATATACAACGTGTAACGTTAAATGCGCAAAATCTGAAAATAGTTTGATCAGAATAACGAGCAGAATTAACTGAACCACTTTTTAATATAGGTCACATTTTTCAGAAAATCTTCATTAAAAACGTTGCCGTGTCTATTTATTAATACGTCAAGCAAGCCAATGTCAGCGCGGCGCAGCGGCCCAGTGACGACTACTCCCTCGATAAAGCGTCGTCGCAGACGTACGAAACGATCAGAATGGCCAGTAAAACTAAAACAGCACATAAAACCTTTACAATTTTTTTAATGACTTATTTTCTCTGAAATAGGTCAATTGAATTAATAATCAGTCGGGGTGTCTGAGGTTTTGCGCATTTAACGTTACACGTTGTATACTTCTAAATACATACATATTATAGATAAATTACACCCAGACAAAGAACAAATGATCGTGCTCATCACACAAACATTTGTCCAGGGTGGGAATCGAACCCACGACCTTGTGTATAGTAGTCAGGGCCACTGACCACTAGACCAACAGGCCTGCCAAAAAACATGTAGGATACGAGAAATAAAGTAAACGAACTTTATGAATAATCAACAAATTAAAATATGTAAATGTGTGGCTTCAGCGAACTATACAGCGTGTAACGGAAGGGGGGTATCAACCCTGAAGGAGGTGAATGTGCTCATGAAACTCAACAACTTTCCCCAAAGAACATAGGTCGAAATATGAAAAAAAAAATTGGCCCTCCCATAGTAAATCAATCAGCTGGTAGTCAGTTTTGTAAGGGAGGGCCAAATTTTTTTTTTCATATTTCGCCCTATGTTCTTTGGGGAAAGTTGTTGAGTTTCATGAGCACATTCACCTCCTTCAGGGTTGATACCCCCCTTCCGTTACACGCTGTATAATGGTAAAGCTGAAAATTTTTGAAGAAGCAATTTTTTCCTGGTGTGAAAGTATTTTTAATTAGAATCTGGAGTAGTAACTGTTAAAGCATATTTTCCAAATAAGATTTCAAGGTATAACAATTTTTATTTTAAATTTGAGAAAGAGAGAGACAATCTGCAGTAGTGCAAGCAGTTCTACACGGAGAGAAAAATCTTAGAAAAATTACTGTGCTGTCTCATAATCAGAGTGCATTTAAATGGAAAAATTACCATGCTAGCACAGTAAAAATTCTTATGCTGTACAGTAAAATTTATTGGACAAATAGTGAATTTTTCCCAATCTCACTCAGAAAATTTTGTGTAGATATCACTTGCACTCACTTTACAATGACGAACACAGTAAATTTTCTAAGAATTTTCTCGCCGTGTAGCATTAGCAGTAATTGAAGTGGTCATGAGTCGAATATTGCCTCATCGGTTATTCAAACAGACTTTATAATGGGTTACACGTATTTTCATAGAACCATTGATGGCTTGCCATTTCATAGAATTTATGTATGTAGGTACGAAATAAGATTCACGTTAAGATGAAAACTAAAGCTGACACATCACACAGCCGTCAACTACGCATTCAGCCGGTTGATTCTGTACAAATTCTACAGTGAAAACTTGCGTGGAGTGAGCTGTCAGTGTCATCGCACTGATGCTAGGGATTGACCAAGCAAACATTTACAATCATAATTGAGATTTTAATAATATTTGTATGCTAATTGTACAGACACAAATAAACACAAAAAAAAGCTAAAGCAATCCATTATTCATTTTTATTTTAAATATTTTTGTAGGCATTTTTTTGTAAATCAAAAATAATAAATATTCCGGAAGCGTGATGTGTTTGATTTTTTTTTCATATTTTTTTTAAACTCAGTCCACTTGAATTGTTAAGAAAAACACTTTTCATTTCAAGGACAAAAACCATGTAAACTAGTGTTATTTATTATTATTACAATGACGGGGAGTACAAGTGACTCGGCTTTGTTAAGTGTCTTTTTACACCCGTACTTATGGTTTTTTTTTTAAATAAATATTTTTAGCTTACCTCACGAATATGCTTCTGAATTCCAGAAACACCATAGTTACGGAGCACGAACCATAACTTCAACGCCCTGAAGCGACGACTCAGTGGTATTTGCCAATGCTGCAAATAAAACCAAATTAATTAGTAGGAGAAAAGTATTGTATTACTAGCTGCACCCCGCGGTTTCACCCGCATAAGTCGTGATCCCGTAGGAATATCGGGATAAAAAGTATCCTATGTGTTAATCCTGGTTATAAATTATCAGTGTGCCAAATTTCATAAAAATTGGTCCAGCCGTTTGAGCGTGAAGAAGTAACAAACACACACACTCACAAACTTTCGACTTTATAATATTAGTGTGAAGTGTGATTAAAAAGCAATAAATGCTTGGTTTCCAGACTAATAGCTGTTTCCATCTCATTCATAGTCTTTTTGATTCTGCCCTTTCACTGTGAACTTTGCTCTTTCACCATCACCAGGCTATAAATAATTTCCGCTAATATAAAAGGCTCAAATATATTTAAAGTAATACACAGCACTGTGATCTTAAAATCTTAGATTCATTAAAATCCCATCACCAGAATTCCCACCACCACCAAAAACCATCACCTAATAAAACTCTTACTAGTAGCTCTTTCTTATTGGGGTCTTCGAGTTGAATATTTTCACCGCATCCCGATGATATTTTGTTATAACCGTGAAGGATTCCATCATCATCGTCATCAAAATACAAATCATCATTCACATCACGATTTTTGATATCACCGTTTGGTAAATCACTCTCTTTGTGATCACCATTTGGTAAATTTCCAACAACGGCGCCCTTGGTGTGTTCACCGTTTGGTAAATTTCCATTGATGTCTTTTCCAATCTTTGTTTTATCTTTCTTAACAATTGTGTCTTCGTCATCACCATTTATTTTGTCATCACCGTTGATCATAATTTTTGGTTGATCAATGCCTTTCAGGATATTGTTTATCTTTCTCATTTTCTTCTTTATGTACGTTTGTTTGTCACCAACCTATTGTAAAATATCAGTTAACTTTGGTTTCCTAATTATAATACTAAAAAAGTCCTGAAAAAAATAACTATTCTGTTTGTACATCTCGCCTGTATTTCCCAAAGGGTCTGGCAGAGGTATACCCATAGTCCACCCACATTTTCCCAGTTGAGTTTGAAGTCCCATGTAATAGGGGGGATCCTATTGCCATTATCCGGGCACAGATCCAAACTCCGGGCTGCTACTGACAAAGTCCAGGTGGAAAAACCTAATAACACTGCCCAACCTGGAAATCGAACCTAGGACATCAAGCTCTGCAATAGCGCTTGCGTCTACTAAACCAACGAGGGAGTGTTTCATTTCGTTCTTCGCTGATCGCAATTTAAATACCTATGAGTAGGTAAATTAATATTTGAACAGTTCATTTGACCATAATTATGGAGAATGATAATAATTGTTAGTTAAAAAAGCTTACCATGTAATCAATTGCTTTTCCTGAAACCAAAAAAAGAAACATCATCAATAAGAAATCATTTCTTCAAAGTAGATAAGTCATAATTGAAACACACTAACATGGTTTAAAATACAGTACGAGTACCTGTTAACAAAATATGGATTTTTACTGTCCGAAATAAACGTTTTGAATTTGAAACATTTATTTAAATCTTATTTTATTTTCAATTATTTATTTCGATTTCTGTTACTTAAATACATTAATTAATCTCGTCGTAACTAACATAGTAAGATAGAGACATACAAGATACTAAAGAAATATGGACATTTGAATTTTATTTTTATAATAACATAGAAACAGATTTTTTCACCTGAATTCTCATGTCTTAGGTAGATAGGGTTCACGTTGAAAGTTCTGTGAAGAGCTGTGCTGTCTTTTACCCTGTAAAAAAATGTTTTCTTCAGAAAATTCTATCAAGTATCCGTATTCAAGTTTTCTAAATATACATAAAGATTTGGCAATTTATGAAATGAAACTTTTTAGGCGGGGATTCCATAATTGGAGGAGAATTTTCTTGAGAGTGTTATATGAAGGACGCGTCAGCTTTAGGCACATTTCGTTACACAAGAAAGAAGAAAGATAGAACTCTCTCTGTCTCTCACACTAAATCTCTCTTATTCTTTATTTTTTAAGAAGTTTCACTTCTATCACTTGTACGTACTGTGCTGCATGCGCAATTGTTTTTTTTTTTTTTAATGTTCGTCATAGTTTGAATAAGGTTTTTGAGGGAAAGAAAAGTAGCCCGTGGAACACTGCAAGTGCTATTTTCTATGGATTTCTTCTAAGAAGACAGCACACCGACTGTCGGGTCAGTTAGTGTTATATAAATAATAATAATAATATTCCACAACTTTCACACAACGCCATCTAGTCCCAAATTAAGCAGAGCTTGTGCTATGAGTACTAGACAACTGATAAACATACATATATATTTCTAAAAACATACATAATTATTATAGATAAATTACACCCAGACAAAGAACAAATGATCGTGCTCATCACACAAACATTTGTCCAGGGTGGGAATCGAACCCACGACCTTGCGTATAGTAGTCGTCAAAGCCACTGACCAGAAAAAAAAATACATTCATACCACATAGCAGTACAATCGAAGTTAACCATCAACCATTTGGAAGGGTTGAAAGCGAACGAATCGGCCATCTCCACGCCATCCAGCCAGTGCCTGTGAAAATATAAAAAGATTGACTCAAAACTAAGTAAAGTTTAGTGACGTATCTTGACCGATACGCTCTTTTGCGTGATTGAGTAACAAGCATCCAAAAATCCAAACATCTGAAGACTCAAACATACAAACTCTCACATTAACCCGGCGTCAATGAAGTTGGGTCAAAATTACCCGGCTGGTCTAAAATTTCTAATATTATTGAAAGTACGTTGTTTTAGACCTGATCATCCCTTTGCGAAGCTGGTTGGGTGATCCGTTTCGACTAATGCACGACAATGCACATCCACACACGGCTAGAGTCGTAACACGCAATGCAGGAGCCAATATTGTACATTTTTTTTTAAGTTGATTCAAACGTTTCTGAATTATTATTATTTTTTTTTTTGTTTTATTAACAAAACCAGAATACCTTTTTTAATTACATTTAAAGAATGACAACAGTTTACGAATTTACTTAAAAATTATGGAAATACCATATTGTATTAAACATATGGGTAATATTGACCCACCTCAATGTCCATGTAACTATTTCCTACCACAATGAGGCCGGGTTAGTAATATTACAGTAGGAAATAGGATTAGACCCCGTCAAGAAGAAGTCGTTAAGAAGGAGACGATTATTACCTGTACTCGGGGCATGTAAACGCACTACCAGCATAAGCAGCGTCCACATGAAGCCAGGCGCCATGCTTCTCACAGACTGCGCCGATCTCACGAAGATTGTCGAAGGCTACCGAACCCGTAGTACCCAGGGTTGCACATACCTGAACAAACGATTGAAGTTAGTAAGACATCTACACTAATATTATGAAGAGGAAATATTTTTATTTTTGTATGTAGTTATGTATGTTTGTAACGAATAAACTCAAAAACTATTGGACCGATTTCATTTTTTTTTACCATTAGAATGCTACACCATTCTTGAGTAACATTGGCTATATTTAATACTAGAATAAATTATAGCGGTCCCTACTAACACTTCAATAATGTAACCCAAGATGTAAAATAATAGCCAAAAAATGTATTTCATCGCATGCGCTGCGGAAACTATAATAATAATAATAATAATAAAGTTTATTTACTAAAATAGTTACAGAAATGTACACAAGTAGATATAACTAGTGGGTAGACTTATGCTAGGCATTACAGTGTGTTGCAAAAATTTATGTACATAATTATAGTAACCCTGCCTCTTAAACTAGGCTAACCTGTATTTTAAGAGACAGTGTCTGGCTTATAAATTCACCATTTTTAAACAACGGTGAACGGTTGATGGTGAACTATTGATGATAGAACAAAAAAATGCTCTACAATATTAAAGAACATATCAATATCTATAAAAAAAATTACGATACCATACGTCTAACTATTGTAGTTATGTCACTATAACTACTTTTTACATTTTAAAAGTTAAACAGTTGAAATGCCGACCAAAATCAGACCATATTATCCATACCTTTATTATTCCTTACCCAAATAAATAATTTCGTATTCAATACCTGTAGATTACTTTTTTAATCATTCAAATCGGTCATTCCATTTAAAAGATATTACGAATTTTAAAATGTCAATCTAAACAAAAGTGGCTGGTGTGGCCCCACGCAGCGCAGCGGGGAATATATAATATGTTTGTTACTTCTTCACGCAAAAACTAATGAACCGATTGCGATAAAACTTGATAGGTACATAGCTGTTACTTTCTATCCCAATATTCCCACGGAATCGAAACTTACGCGGGTGAAACCGCGAGGTGCAGCTAGGTATAAAATAAAATCATGGCCGTTGTCCCTGAAGGCTTAGGCAGAAGCCATTATGTTTAAGTCTCATGTAATTTAGGCCCAGCGGATGGCAATAAGCCTAGGAGGCCAGCCTACTGCCATCAACTGGGCACAAATCTAGACTCCGGGCTTTTACTAAGAAATTCCTAATGGAAAACCCAATAACTGTACCGGACCTGGGAGTCGAACCGAAGACCTCATGCAGTCAGTAGCGTGACTGGGATAGGTTAGGTTAGAAGTTAGTTAGCTAAGATAAGTTAAGTTAATAAGTTAGCTTCTAACCTAACCTATCCGAGTCGGGGTACTCTGAGGTGGGGCGTTAACCATAATGACGTTTTTCATATTTATATTAAACGTTAGACCTAATGATTTTCGATTAAATAAATAATATACCTATTAAACGTTAGACCAAATGATTTTCGATTACATAAACGTTATATCAAACAACCTTATACTAATTAAGTTTTAGAATAAATAAATGTTATGTGTAAAGAAATTATATCAACAGTTGGTATATCTCACGTTGGTTATATCTTATGAACGATAATAAAATGAAATTAGACCATATGAGTTTATACGTTATGAGACGCACCCTCACCATAGGGATTCCTTCATTATAGGAAACTTGATTCCTGTGCTTACACACAAACACAAAGACGCCGTAATACCGAAGACTAGGTAACTAGATAACGTGATAAAATCACAATGCACTTAGGAAGCCATTCGCATGGAAGCAGGTAGAGCTTTATTAAAATTTGATCGAAACTGAAGAGTATGGGAGTCTTTGTAATTAGTTGTTAAAGATGTAGGGAGGGGCTGTCTGTCTAATAATCTAACATTCTGACTGCATGGCTTTATGGAGATATAGACTTTATGTAGCTTGACATATTTTCTCTATCTGACCAGATGTTTAAAAAAAAAAGCGGTAGACATTTTGTCAAAACAGCAGTAAGGATAAGTTGATAATTTGATTGAATTGAATTATTTTGCATTTTTTTTTTTGAATTATATTATTTTGAATTGAATTATATTGAACTGAATTGAATTAAATTATATTTAACTAAATTTAAATTGAATTATACTGAACTGAATTTAATTATAATGATTTGAAATATATTGAACTCAATTTTTTGGAACTAAATTGAATTGATTCAATTATTTAATTGAATTGATATAATTTGTAATTAATTAACCTAACGAAATCATGATAAGTATAATTGAATTAAATGGAAACAAGTTAATTTATAATACATTAAACACAACTGTCACAGAAAGCTCTGTATTCTGTAAAATCTACCGAGTCTGTAATTCTTTTGTTAAGATGTGGATATTGGTATGGGTTACATGTTTGTTATCTTTAGCTTTTAAGGATTTTTTTCTATTTTCTATAGCATGTAACTGTTTAATGTCCCTAATAAATAAAATAAAATAAAATAAAAATGACGGCAAAGGCAGGGTTATGTTTTCAGCACCGCTTTATCTACACTAATATTATAAAGAGGAAAGATTTGATTGTTTGTTTGTATTGAATAGGCTCCGAAATTACTGGACCGATTTGAAAAATTGTTTTACCATTAGAAGCCGACATTATCCCTGATGAACATAGGCTACTTTTTCTCGCGAGAAAATGCTTCATTTACACATAAAAACAAAAGGATATATTTTAGTACTCGAAGTACTCGTCCGCATCGCTGTCATCCGGAAACGTGCCCAGAAGACTGGCAGCATTGCCACGTTGAACGGCAAATACGATACCCCTTGATATGTGTAATACGATATCCCTTAGAAAGACTAGTTGTCAGACTTTCGGACTTCTGACGACCCGTAACAACTGTCAAAGATCCAGGAAGGACTGCCGGGACCAACAGCTTAACGTACTTTCCGTACTTTATGTATAGATGGTCACCCATCTACGGACCAAACGCGGTAAGCGTAGCTTAACATGATCGATCGACCCGTGCGGCTGTTATTACTTAGCCATAATAAGCCCCTCCACAATAAAAGATTCAACAATGTTATTGAAATTAATACTCGACAAGATTATAAATATCAAGGTTTTAAAACAAACTCAAGACACTACAAATTGCTCTACTCACAACTAGGTTGTGGTACAAGTTACAAGATGTGGCTCTACTACGATCTGTGTCAAGATTCTCAAGGATTTTAGTTCGATAAGTATAACATTTTCTGTCTACTTATATCTATAAGTAGACAGGAAATTTTATACTTATCTAACTTAAGTTTGTGTTAAATACGGTTTAAGACCCAACTCGCACCAACCCGCATTGGGCCCGCGTGGTGGATTATGGCCTACTCCCTCTCACAGATAGGAGGCCTGTGTCCCAGCAGTGGGAATATTATAGGCTGTTTAAGAAATGTATTTCTCAAATGAGAAATACGTGACTCGCAAAGCACGTCAAGCCGTTGGTCCGGGCTGGCATTCGTGAATTCTTGACAGTCATTACGGGTAGTCAGAAGCTCGAAAGTCTGACAACCAGTCTTAGCAAGGGTTATCGTATTACGCAGTAACTGGGTTGTGGAGGTCAGATAGGCAGTCGCTCCATGTAAAATACTGGTATTCAGCTGCATCTGGTTAGACTGGAAGCCGACCCCAACATAGTTGGGAAAAGGGTTGGGAGATGATTACTTTTATACTAGCGAAATAAGGGTACACCCAGTGGGATTTGTGTGTGACACTTTTAGGTATATCTCCACTAATATCATGATTTTAATTAATTTCCATTATACTCTAAATCATATATAGGCAATGCCCAGCCTGCGGCCTGGATGCGGCCAGATCCGGGTTTTTAAGATGCCGCAAAATATTTTTAATTCGCGCGTGAAAAAAGAATATTAATTTTAAGACTAGCATTCTTCCATGGAGATTCAAACCTGATGGCGCTCTACGGGGCGCCCGTGTGGGCAAACAGCCTGATGGCTTGCAACATCGCAATATTGCGAAGCCGCATCCTCTCTCTTCTCACGCAGGAGACGCACCGGGCGCCCAAGAAGGGCATAAAGCGATCTACGACCTCCATGATAGGTGGTATGCGGGTGGCGGACTAGGGGCGTTTTCCATGAGAGGTGGCCTGCGGGCGGTGGAGTAGGGCAGACAGGCCCGAGTTGGCGCCTCAGTATTCCACGCGCACCGCTCGAAAGTGGCTGTTGGCCACTATAGGAATGGCTGCATGGGGAGGTGGGACCCGACCAACGAGGAACAACGGATTGAGGCCTGTCGGGGGAACGGTGAATGCTTATGCGAATCCCACACCCCTCGCCATAGACAGAGGTGGAACACTGCGGTGGTTTTAGCCGGCAAGAGTCCGGCATGCCTCTCTGTCACCCCCACGATGGAGGAAGTCCATGAGGATGTCCACCACGCACCAAAAAAAAAAAAACAAAGGGAGATCCAAACCTAACGCGAAAAATTTTCATGATAGATGTTCTTGTTCTTGTGCTTGTTCTGCGCACCTTTTTCATACAAGATTGCGTTGTCTACAAGCAATGTATATTAGTGATATATAGTTGGGCCTCCAACTTTCCAAAGGTTGCCCATCCCTGCTCTAAGTAATAAAATAAATAATTTAATCACATTCTAAAAACATTCCAAAACAATCTCCAGTACAGTGCTTCTGGTAGCAAAGTTTTATTAATCGAATTGTTTATGACTAGTTTTAACTCTTTTCTAAATACCTACTAATACCATCCCAATCATATCACAATCAGCATTTAATGTTCCCATTGGAGGGAGTGGGCTGTAATCTATCACGCAGGCCCAGTGCGGGTTGGTAGATGTCACATGTCTTAAATTTTTTTGGTTTTAGGACATGCCGGCTTCCTCACGATGTTTTCCTTCACCGTTTTGAGAGAAGTGGTGATGAAATTATTTACAGAAAGTAGCACCTACTAATAAAACAATGAAAACAAAACACCGTCACAAAAACTAAATGCCAACTGAACAAACTTCACTTCTCCGCCAAATCGCTTTCGGTCGTAACTTACACCACACTTTAAAGTCCTAAGCAGCTTCCGTACAATCTGTGGAACATCACAAATTGGTCCCACCGCGGCCGGTGGGACTTAAAAATGGTCCCAACTAATCTTCAAATAATGAATGTTTTCATTTAAAAGGATTCTGCAATATTTCTTACGTCTCCAAGGAGTTGGGTTGTTTATTATGTAAATTAGAGAAAGATGAATAAATATTGGAATTAATAATCCTGAAGGACGTAGTTTTATTACTCTGTGATTGGTCCGAGGATTCTTGTCATCGTCTTAATAAATGTTTCTATTTAAGATTGTTCTTCCAAAGATTGCTACAGTGACGCTCAAAAAGGAAATTACTTCACTTTTCACATAAGCCTATTTTCCCACTGATGGGTCACAGCCGTCCCCTCGGTGATGGGAAGTGGGCCGTAATCCACCACGCGTTCCCAGTGCGGGTTGGTAGATGTCACGTCTTTAAATTTTTCCTTCATCGTTTTAAGAGCAGTGACGAACCAATAATTTACACACAGTAAAGCGCCTGTCTGGCTTTGAACCTACGACCTACAAACTCGTAAATACGTATCACCGTTACCACTGGGCCACTCTTGCTAAGGCCTAATTTCACCAAGCTCCGTCAGATTATTAGGTGAATGACATGTTGAACATTTTGACGGACTGTTTTTCATAATAAGTCAGCTTTACGGGACATCTAATAACTAACAAGAGTTTTTTTTTTTTTTTAGAATCACTACTAGACATAATTTTAAGCATATTTAGCAAGTCTTCTCAATAACAATTTAACATTGATTCGACATCATTTTCGGATTATTTCGAATGTGACAACATACAATACAATAAGCAGTTCATAGTGAAATGCATCAAATTCAGCGTTTTGTAGCAAAAAAAAAAATCCTTGAAAGAAGAAAGAAAGAAAATACCGTAAAACGGGGTGAATAGGAACGCAGGGGTGAATCGGAACGAAACTTTAAAATGGATTTTAACGTTGATGTAATATAGTTTGTAGCCAACAATCACACTTAATCGTCAACTATAATATAGTATACACATTAAGAGACCTTTTGGCAAAAAACGATATTATTTCAATGTTAAAATCCATTTTAAAGTTTCGTTCCGATTCACCCCTGCGTTCCTATTCACCCCGTTTTACAGTACATTTAATTTAGCACAGACTAAAATACACACAATACTCCAGATGCATACATCAGATAAAAACAAATACTCTTAAAAATGTGTAAAGTCCTTCTTCGTTTCACAAAGCGAGTCACTTCCGACTTCCGAGCCGGTAGTTATTTTTTGCAATGTTTGGAATATTATGAAACTCGGCAGACGGAATGCCGTCGCTCCAGCCTGGAGACCGAATAACTCGCTAAAGCACACGAGGGTTCTTTTAAGCTAGGATAGTAGACCATGCCAGAGCTGAACCCTAATCCGCGAGTTGACTAAATTTTTTTTATTATTTAAATTGAAGCTTTTTTACCTCACTAATAGCTTGGTATAAACAGTTTTTTTAATATTTTTAAAAATTGAAAAGATATGAGCGTTCAAAACTCCCAATTAGACAGAGAGGGAAATACTGAATTGTGACGTCATAGTTCAGTATCGCCATATAAATTACATGCAAAACTTCGTTTTGCGAGAAAGAGATAGACAAAAAGTTTCTATAAGTTATAAGTTTTTTATTTTTCGATCGATTTCAAATTTGATTTCGAATTCTATTATTGTATTACATGTGTGGATATATTATCTACTAGAATATATAGTATTCAATATCATGCAACTACCCAATTGCGGAACACACATTCAATCACAATCTGATGGCTTGAAGGAAATTCCTAATCTACAACGTGTAACTTAAATAAAGCACACCCTTTTAAGGCAGTGCTCTCAAACCTACCGATTTTTCGGTATTTCTACCGATATGGGCTCACATAATTTATAACAATCATACTTAAGTATGACTGTTATAAATTAGTCTGTAAGTTTTTTTTTTAATAAATAAAGGAATTTGATTGAATATTGTATTTTTTTGTCAAATACCTACCGATCTACAGATCTCACTCTACGACGTTCGAGACCACTGTTTTAAGGGATCATTGTACTCATCATTATGAACAACTTTTACTATGAGACCAAACCTAAAATCGCTAAACCTAAAAAAAGACCAGCAGTGCGATTCTGTGCCCATATCACCGTGAAAGCTTAGGTGCAGTGAGCGTGGAGTGAGCTGTCAGTGTCATCCCATCTGATACTGGGGATTGACCAAGCATACATTTACAATCATAATCGAGGTTTTAATCATATTTTATATGCTAATTCTATTGTTCATTTTATACAGGGTTATTTGTAAAACACCAACAACTCTTAAGAGGTCATTATACTCATCATTATGAACTACTTTTACTATGGGACCAAACCTGAAATCGCGAAAAAAAATCAGCTGTTCCCTACATTTATGTTCGTACAAGTCGTCAAAATGTAGGGAACAGCTGATTTCTTTTTTCGCAATTTTAGGTTTGGTCCCATAGTAAAGGTTGTTCATAACGATGAGTACAATGACCTCTTAAGAGGTTGTTGGTGTTTTACAAATAACCCTGCATAATTTCAAAGCTAGTATTTTAGTTGTTCATAATGATGAGTACAATGACCCTTTAAGAGGTTGTGCGTTATTTTATTATATTGTGATGTCTTACGACTTCTACACGAACGAAGTCGCATGCATATTTTACAATATTGTATAATATAATATTGAATAATATTGTATAATTGCATAACACACGTGTGAGCACTATGCACCTAAACTATAAAGCTACCATTTACTGGGTACGTCTTTCATTGACTTGAATGTGCCCTGGCGGCTGAGGGTATGTCATGCTCACTCTAATGTCTCGCTGGTGGTGGCGTGTGTGTTGGATCATTGAGTTCCCTTCAAAATGGTTGAGCTAAATGGTGCTGATCCCTACGTAATGTTCGTGAACGGGCGCCGCCAGTAGGGACTGGTCATCTCTTAGCCGCCACGGCTTATTTTTATTTTTATTTTAATCTAAGTATTTTCATTTCTGAATTGTTATTTTTTGTTTTTTTTTTTATCTTTTTTAGTACGGACGCTTTTAACGTGCACGTCTTTCTACATCATTCTCACATGTATAATTTCAACTTGAATGATGTAACCAACATTTTGTAACAATTTTTATGATTTAAAAGAGTGTCCGTGGAGTTTCTTGCCCGTTCTTCTCCACAGGTACCTACTACGCTTTGGAATGGGCAACTAGCTTCATCTTTCTGACTGACCGACCCCTTGACAATTCAAAAGTGCCTGTAATTGGTTTACTTGAAATAAATGCTTTGAGTTTGAGTTTGCAGAAGCTAGTAATCAATATTCAAGTTCTGACTCAGTCAGAACAGCCCTAATTTCATCTTTTGTTGACAATTTAGGAACTAATATTTGCGAAAGCTGATCGTCTAGGCAAGTTTGTGTTTGTGTTGATCTTTTTGTATTTCTATCTTATATTGTTGCCTGATATCTGCTAGTTAAACAATCACGGAATTGTTTTATATTATATTTATCACAAAACTACATAGCTGCCGTGTGATTCTGTAACCAGCTTACAGTGAAAACTTGGGTGAAGTGAGCGCGGAGTGAGTCGTCAATACAGCAGCGTCCATCAGTTCCTGTGACAAGCGTGACAATAGGCCACGCAGACTAACTTATGGTACTCGTAAGTGCATATCACTCGATAAAGTTATTACCAATGAAATCATTCGACAAAGTTATTACCAATTTTCGTGTTGATATTTCTACCAGTAGCGATTAATACGAACGATATAGTCTGCACCCTCTACTTCTAAATACTCATTTTCAGATAGATTCTTCACGTTCTTGTGGCCCTTTTTATATAATAGATTAAATAGAGTACTAAATATATATAATTTAAATTACTTTAGCTGTAAATATAGTGTTTCTTATTTGCAAGGTTTTTCATAATATGAACAGACAGAAGGCCAACTTATAGTTTGTAAATAAAATTAGAGATAATCATTAAATAATATTACTATTTAAGCATTATTAATAATAACACTATGTATGTTTCGCAGTGTCCTAATTTTACTTACAATTGTTAATTTATAGCAAAAATTATAGTAATTAATAAGCACTTTGACGCCTGAAGCACAGGTTCTACCTAGTTCAGGCAAATTATGCATCAGCACTTTTTAGACTATGAGCAAATTGTTGTAAAATATGAACATTTTTTAAATTAAATAAACGATTTATTTAATAAAAAAAATATGTAAGGAAACATGATACAGAAGGAAGGGGAGCTAAACTCTGCACTGGGTGGAACAAGATTGCCAATGAAGACGATTATAAAGACGTAATCAAGACGTGAGCATGATTAGAAGTATGAAAATAGTAAGTATTATTAAAAGACCAACTGTTCTATAGAATCAAGTATTTTCTTACTGAACAGACAGCTGTGCTGCTGGGGAGTTTTTTGCGCCATTTCTTCTGCCCAGCGAAAGCACTAGTAAGTGGTGCAGGGCGGGCGTTTTGGGGGACTGTCTTATGTCATTTTGACGTTCAAATATTGATGATTCTTTGCCTAATTTGATTTTTAAACATATTTTGATTTGATTTAATTTAGCAAGGTAGAAGATACAGGTACTGTTTATAATAATCTGTACAGTATATGATAGTAATGTAGGAGACTTACCCAGAAGGGTACTAGTCCCTTCTCCTTGTCGCTGGCGATGGCCTTCTCCAGTTGATCTCCACGCATACTCTGATGCTCATCAGATTCAATATACCGCATACGGACCAGACCTGGACAAAAAAATTAAAGCGTAAATCAAAAACAAACATCAAAACAATGATAATATAAAATATAGTTTAAAAAACTAAAAAAAAAACGCTTTAATAGCAAATCGAACTAAAAATCAGAAAAAAACTTTTTATTTATATTTTATTCAACGGTTATAAAAGTACACTAACTCAATATGTACAATAATTTAAAAAAAATCTGAAATACAAATAAAGTTATGAAAAGAAAATTAATTTCATTGTAAAAAAGCGTGGGGAACTTTTTATCATATTTCTATACTAACTGTATGTTTTGCAAATAACTACTAATTATATATTTACAACAATGAATATCGAGTACCCTACGCTTTTTTACAATGAAATTAATTTTATTTTCATAACTTTTATTTTTATTTTAGAATTTTAAAGCGAACCGAAATACGCGTTGCGTTATGTTATGTGATGTGTAGTTTGTAACATACCAATAAGCCCAGCTTTCTCTACCGAGGAGTGAGCCTGGTCAGAACAGTAGCAGATGAGGTGCCCCAGCAGCTCGGCTGACTGTACCTCAGGGTTTAACTTCGACAGCTCCATCAGGGCCCTGGTGCGAGCTGCTAGTAAGCTGACGAGGGTAGCTTCACTTGCTGTTGTCTGTGTGAACGAAGAAGAAATAATGAAGGTGTCTTTGGTTGTGCGAAAATCTCCAAGATAACGTTGCCCTGAACTTGGTGTTTAGAGGTGAAATACTGCTTTACTGAAATGCAATTACCTAATTACCAAAAGAAAGTGAACAACCACGTCTCTTTCGTTCGTTTGCTTGCAAGAGTATCTAATAATATGACAATTATAATATACTGGGTGTCCGGAAAGTCATGGATTACCTTTTACCTGCTGATGGGCCATAATGGGATCTACCAATAAAAAAAAATGACCACATTAAAAGTCTTATGGTTTCCGATTTTTTTGATGTTTAATGAAATTTTGGAAAATCTCTACCTTTGATCAGTTTTTTCCATGCCATTTCTACGAATGAAAACTTTTTCGAGTACAGGTTTTTTTATTTTCATCTTGCATCATCCTACTATCGATTGAATACAAGAAAGTTACAGATATCATCTTTTAAATACCTAAAATTTAGGTTCAAAAACAAAAAAAAATTTTACCTTATTTTTGATCGGCCCTGGTGAAAAAAAAAATTTATGGGTAGGTCATTTTTTTATTGGTAGATCTCAATGTTCTTCAGCAGGTAAAAGGTAATACATGACTTTTCGGACACCCAGTATTTACTCATTTGTTTTACTGTTCACTGCACATGATCCTGGACAGTTGTTTATCGCTCATAAAGTGGTATCTAGGAGGTTTATGATTTACAGTGGATATCTTCGGGCTAATGACAGTAAAACTGACCAACAGCTTCCAAAATAATCCCCAGTCTAACCAAACTTTACTGGATCAAAAAGTTAAAAACTATATGTTTGGGGGATTAAATTGTTTCAGCTTACCTGTATAACACCACCTCCGGGGCTATCATTCTTCTCGTTGAGGAAGCAATCTGGCAGACCCAGCAGCTTTCCCAGCCAGTTCATAGCTATGGTCTCCAGCTCCGTACCAGCGGGGGATGAAGCCTAAACAAGGGGAAACTTTTTAGGCAAAATCATCATGTGACCGAAAAGTGCACGTAGTTTGGCAAATATGGCCGACGGTCAAGAGGTGGAAAATGATTGCCTACGCCACGCCTCATACGAGTACGCCTAAAACAATTGTCGATGCGTTGTAGACCAAAAAAAATCTCTCATATGTAATGTCGTCTTTTTAATAAGACTTCGTGCTTGACTTGCGGTAAAGTACTGGTATTCAGCTGCATCCGGTTAGACTGGAAGCCGACCCCAACATAGTTGGGAGAAAGGCTAGGCAGATGATTCGTGCTTGACTTAATTAATAGAAGGTGTGTAAACATCACTATATCATTTACGTCCTGCAAAATATATCACAAACAATTTAAAGCAATGCGTCTTATTTTATTGTTTTTTTAACAACAGTGATTATTAAAAACTTACCCAAGTAAAGCAGAGTACGTTGAGAGCGCTGGATAACATTTCTCCCATGATGGAGGGATATGACGTCAGAGCTGGGAAGTACGCGTGCATGTGGGGGCTCTGCCAGTGGACCAGCTGCAGAAGAAGTATTTGTTAAGACAAATGAATACATACAAGGAGTTTTTGTGTATTACGATCGATCAGGTTAAGCTACGTTTGCCGCTGTTGGTCCGTGGATGGGTGACCATCTCCACATACCAAGACCCCTCCATGCCTCGGAAAGCATGTAAAGCCGTTGGTCCCAGCTGTCATTCGTAGATGTTTGACAGTCGTTTCGGGCTGTCAGAAGCCCGAAAGTCTGACAACCAGTCTTACCAAGGAATATCGTATCACCCCGTAACTGGATTGTGGAGGTCAGATAGGCAGTCGCTCCATGTAAAATACTGGATTCGGCTGCATCCGGTTAGACTGGAAGCCGACCCCAAAATAGTTGGCAAAAGGCTAGGCAGATGATGACAAGAATACACACAAACTCAAGAAGAAGGGGGAGCCTTTTTTCTTATGTGATCCTTCATTGAATGACAACGGAGTGAATACTCTTTATTATGTACACCATAATTATAAATTACAGACATAAATATAGCAATTTTACAAAGGGTGACACAATGGGCGGTCTTATCGCTAAGAGCGATCTTTTAAAGACAGCCTTTGGATGGATTGAAAAGGGAAGGAGAGACAAATACTGTAGGTAGTCTGTGGCCATTTACACAATACAATGAATACATACACAAAGTATATTATACTAATCTAAATACATAATACATATAATAATAGACATGAAACAGGAGTAAAGAAAATATAATGATGCTGTTTAAGGAGAGAGGAAGCGCGGTGTTTTTTTTTTCATATTTTTTAAAGTAGACAAAGATTGATCACGCCGTGCCGACACGGGCAAGTCATTCCATAACCGTACTGCTTGAACAGTAAACGATTGGTCGTAGAAAGTGGTGGAATGCATCGGCATGTCTAGTCTCAAAAATAAAAAAATACGTGTGGCACTCGGGGACTGCCGCGGTAAAGCTATTAAGCTTATGCACTTATAATATTTATGCAATATTTTTGAGCGTGGTGAGCGATAAGAAAACAAATTGCAGCTCGTCTCGATCCGTGCGAGCTTCGTACAGTCTACACGCATACGTCTAGTCGCACGCACACAAACACCGTGCCGAAGTCTGCCGAACTGAAACGACGTTAGAAGATGCACGGCTTTCAACGCCGCATCGCTGTGCCGGTCGGAGTGGGGGGTGTTAGGTTTTTTTTCGTTACGGAATTTCTTGATTCGGTCGTCGCGCTCAAAGCCCGAGATAAAAGCTATGCAATAGCTTAAAAATAAAAAATCTTCAAGTGTCAGATTGGTATTTGGACTAATTAAAAATACTAGGCTTTTGAACTTATTAAAAGGACTCACCCCCGGCATAATATGCTCATCAACATCCTTAAAGATGTCGTCCCACTGCTCGGGCGTCTGCGGCGCTTCCTTAGGCAGTAGCTTGTGCAGATATCCTGGCTGCACGCTCGGGTACACGCGACGGTCGCGAATGTTCTCTAGATAGTCAGCTATGTAGTCCACCATCTCCTTGGCTGGGTAGGACAAAGATAAGAATGAGTTCAGATATATTGCATTAAAATAAGTTACCATCTTCATGCACTTCTGGGGGATGTCACATCTACAACGTGTAACTTAAATAACGCAAAACCTGTTAAGGGGTCATTGTACTGATCATTATGAACGACTTTTTACTATGGGACCAAACCTGAAATCGCGAAAAATAATCAGCTGTTCCTTGCATTTATATATTTATTTATTTCTAGTAAATAAATGGATAACAATCGTTGCTTATAAATATTAGGTGGATCCGCTCTTTCAGATTACATTAACTATACATATGTGTGAGAAAATAAACAATATATACATTTTGAAAACATGCCATATGTTTTTTTACAATACGAAAAGAATATATAAATAATTAATGCGCACAGTGGCATATGTGTGCGTGTGTGGGGTGGAGTATGTGTGTGTGTGGCGGGGGGGGAGTATGTGTGTGATGTAGGGGTGTGAATGTTAGTATGGGAGGTGTGAGATGTTTACTTTTTGATTTAGTCTAGCGACAAGTTGTGTTCTTATATTATATGTATTTTGGGAATTATGTGATTGTAAAGAATATAGCCTCCATTTTTTCGTAACTTTTGCTTCAAATAATAAATAATAATAAAATCTTTTATTTCGACCAAAACAGGATTATAAGCACAAAAATGTCAAAATTAAAAAAAATAAAATACAAACACATACAATATTAAAAAGACCATGTAACATAAATTACATACTTCGATTGCCCGGTATGTGAACCATAGAGCAATGGTTCAGGTACTGGCAATCGAGGATGCCGCTGGAGCTAGCCCGAACCCTGCGCACTAGAAGGATCTTAACTCTCTAGGCTCTAGACTCTAAGAAAGTTAAGTGAGTTGTCAATCCCTAGCATCAGCAGTGCGATTCTGCAGTGCGATTCTGTAACCATCTCACCGTGAAAACTTAGGTGAAGTGAGCTGTCACAGTAATCCCACTGATTCTAAGGATTGACTAAGCAAACATTTACAATCATAATCGAGATTTTAATAATATTTTTTATGCTAATTCTATTGATCATTTTATTTAATTTCAAAACTACTATTTTAATCGTCAAAGTAAGCAACAAAGTTTTGTGGTGTTTTCAAATAAAATAGCAAAACAGAAAATTAGTCAGAATATCCATTTTATTTACTTTTTTTCCTAGACTAGTCCTTATATAAGGAATAGTCTTTTTCCTAGATTAAAACCCCACATAATAGTAATGTTTTGACAGTTAAAATACTAGCTTTGAAATTGTATAAAATTATCAATAGAATTAACATAAAAATATTATTAATTTCTCGATTATGATTATAAATGTATGCTTGGTCAATCCCTATTATCAGGTGGGATGACAATGACAGCACACTTCACCTAAGTTTTCACGGTGAGATGGTTACAGAATCGCACTGCAGGTGGAATGACAGCTCACTTCACCTAAGTTTATTACAGAATAGACCGACTGTTAGCTAATTACCAAATGTTACTATTGAAAAAGCATTTTTTTTTTCGTTTAATTGGAATGACATAAGTTTTTAAGAACACAGTGCTTTGTAACAAAGAACCCAGAAAGATTTAAAAAAAAATCAATTCCTCAGAATCCTATCAGCGTGTACAAAGAAGTCTTTGATTGAAGGGCGCCGGACAATCGGACACTTGTGCCCGTCCAACACTCTTAAAGGACTTTAATTGTATACTTTTCTCGTAAATCAGACACATGGGATTGATTTTTTTTCTATCTCTATCTGGGAATCTGAGAAAAATACTGGTATTCAGCTGCATCCGGTCAGACTGGAAGCCGACCCCACCGTGGTTGGGAAAAGGCTAGGCAGATGATGATCTGGGAATCTGAGTAAAACTATGCATGGATATTAATTGGTAGAAAATGCCTGTCATTAAGTCCGCCTTTGTACAGACGCCAGCACATCAAGCAATCCGAAACTGTGAAATCTCCCCAATCAAATTTGAACCTTATACTTTAGCGATAAAGTTGAAAATCTATTAAAGAATGGTGACAGATTGTAGTAGCTTGATGTGCTGGCGTCTGTACATTTATGTGCTTGAAATATGAAATTAATAAAGCCATTACTAC
Source organism: Eremobia ochroleuca (assembly GCA_949629135.1). Classification (NCBI taxonomy): domain Eukaryota; kingdom Metazoa; phylum Arthropoda; class Insecta; order Lepidoptera; family Noctuidae; genus Eremobia; species Eremobia ochroleuca. The sequence continues at coordinate 7,055,586 of OX451411.1, read as the reverse complement.
TGATGGCAATTCAGTTTTGTTACAGTTGTAATGGCAAACATGTCATTGGTTTAAATAGGTTTTTAATTTTTATTATTTTATTTAAGGCGCTCCCTCACCGTGAGCATTCGCGTGTAATGTAACGTTAAAGATTCAAGCGTTACATCAGTGAGGGAGGAAAATCGAGCATTACAGCGCGCACCTTGTAATGATACAATGTGTAATACCTTGATACAACTTGTAACATCAATGCGCTCCAATTGTAATTTGTCCGGCGGGCCGTGGAGCGCTCCCCGCCCCGCAATCTTTAATATTACATTACACGCGAATGTTCATCAGTCAGGGAGGTAGTATTGTAATGTAATGCTCAAAATTGAATTTGAAATGTTACATTATAGGCAAATGCTCCTGGTGAGGGAGCACCTTTATGTTTTAAATGGATTCTTTCATATTTTGTGAATTTGAGAACGTTGTAGGTCTTGTTGACTGTAGATTTGTAGACCGTTTTCTATTTTGTTAAGTATCAGCACCGTAATTGTGTAAAACACTATTACTCTCAATTTGAATCATTTTGAAGCATATTGCTAATCCATTGCTCCATATGTTTGAAAAACGTGTCTGCTTAACAACGTAAATAACGCAATGTATGTTGTTGAACTGTCAAAATGAAACCTATTGCTACTGATAGTGTGTTACGCAATTACCCTGCTGGTATTTGTTGGCAGGCCTACACTGTCCTTCCATACATATTAACACTTTAATTTAAAAATATTGTAAAAGCCAATTACAATTATTTTTAAAAGAGTATCCGTGGAGTTCCTTGCCGGCTTTTATCCATAAGAAACGACGAATCGGAGCCGTGCCCCTAGGTTCTGACGTTACATAAGTGCTCATGTAGGTTTATGTGAAATAAAATATTAAGATTTGACTTGATTTGCAGATGCTGACTTAATACAAAGATCTAGCAAAGAAGTCTGATAAGAACTAAATAAAATACAGCACAATGTATTCCTCCACCAATCTCCGATCCACATTTGTTTCGAAACAAAAGACAATACCAATTGTTATGTCAATAAAGAGACACAACCATAAAAAGGATTTAAACTAACCGGCGTAAACCAGTACAAAGCGGAATAAACCAGTATAAACTGGTTTACACCGGATCGAATGACTCAATAACAGGACATAGAAATCCGAAATGAGGGTAGGAATCAGTGATTTTATGTTATTGGTTTGATAGTATACATTGTAATGTAGAGGCATGGAAGGGGTTTCATTCAGTGAGGAGCGAATGATTTTACGGGACCGTTTATTGAATAGATTTGTAAAACTAATGTTTACTGCTGCATTTGCTCCGTGAATGAACCAACCAACAGACACACTATCTCTTATTAATTCAGGATGCTGCTGAGGCTCCCTCCGTTTTGCAGCGCGTCTACCATGTTCATGGAGGCAAACACAAATGGTTTCGCGCCGATCTTAGGGTGCGTTTCCATAGAAGCGGAGCTGGGCGAAGCGGAGCAGAGACCTGCAGGAATCGACTAATCACAATGGTTGAAATCCTCATCGCGTCACTCGTCTCGTCTGTGATTGGACGATTCCTACACGTCTCCGCTCTGCTCCGCCCAGCTCCGCTTCTGTGGAAACGCACCCTTACGCAAGACAGCGGCGTCACTGCTACACAGAGTGCGTGTGAGTTTACATTATGAATGTCCGTTCTTCTAAAATTGTATGCGTTTATATGTGTGAACTAACATAGTTTTAAGGATTATTTTTGCCTCTTATGTGGCTAACCTTTCATAAAAAACAGCCGGCCGATTCTGGAAAAATCTCACCGTGATAACTAAGGTGAAGTGAGCTTAGAGTGAGCATCATATCAGTGAGTGTCATGATGATGCTAGGGATTGACACTATTGACGACTCACCACGCTCACTTCACCCAAGTTTTCACGGTGAGATGGTTACAGAATCGCACAGCTGGAGTGATGATACAACCACATGGATTTGTTTTTTTATGATTTCATTCCTATATTTCCGATGTTGCGGTTGCCCCGCGACTGTAGTGCATCACGTATGTTTGCGGAGGCGCGCTTCGATTGCTTCTACGCTACTCTGCGCAAGCGGTGCGCGTCAATGCTGAGCAGAGTACGGGCTAGTCGCAACAGTGTTTTAAGAATGATAGCCAGTAGACTTGACTGTCTGTACAAGGGTCGATGTATTAATGCTCACATTAGTTTTGATACCTTGATTCATGGGTCAGGCAGGGGGCGAGTAGATTAAGGCTGTATTACTAACACCTGCCGGTCGATTCTGTAAAAATCTCACCGTGAAATCAATGAGTGTGTCAAGTGAGCAGTGTCAATAGTGTTAATCCCTAATGACAGCTCACTCCACGCTCACTTCACCCAAGTTTTCACGGTGAGACGGTTACAGAATCGCACGGTAGTTCTAAGTTGTTATACTACTAACAAATTGGATCCTAGTTATCTTAAATAAAAGCTTATTATTATATCACTCCTTGAGAAAGAAATGCATTTGAATTTCAGGTAAAAAAAAAAATAATAATTTTGTGAAAAGATATCAATTTTTAGATTTAATTTTTTTCTGATGATTGGCTGCTGATTGCGGGATAATACCAAGACAGAATAAGATATCATCACGTTTGCCTTTGGCATGCAAATATTAATACAATAATGTCTAATGTCACTCCGAGTCAATTCATTTAGAAATGTCATGAAAATATAGATAATAAATATAATAAATTAGGTTGTTTATTTCGCAAAACTAAACTAAAGTCTGAAGGAAGACATTTTCATTTGAAGTTATAAATTTAACATTTCAGCACCTAATTGCGTAAAACTGTCAATTTTGATTCGAATTTGAAGCATTTTGAAGGATATTGCTAATACATTGCATCATAATATGATGCAATGTATTAGCAATATCCTTCAAAATGATTATGTTCGAAAATTTTATCTACTCAACAACTTAAATAACGCAATGAATGTTGTTGAACTGTCAAAATGAAAGCCCTTCCCACTGTTAGCGTGTTACGCAATTACCCCGTTTTGTTGATAAACTAACCATAATCATAGATTAATTTATGATGAACTTGGAAGACCTTAAGAGCGTATTCATTCAAGACAGAACAATTATATGAATTTGTAACTATCTGCAGTACTTAGTAAGTTGCCCTGGAAATAACCATAAACCAGGACATTCCACAATAATTTCAATAAACAGTACTTAATATTCAGAAAACGTACAAAATAAATATAATGTAATTATATCAGTAATTGTGTCCTATAATATAATTATATCATGATACTTCATAATTGTGATATAATTGTAGGCTGAAATGTACTTGTCATTGAAGGTTATACTAAATAGTGTCTTTGATTACTATGTATATTGTTGCTAGGTACTGCTTTTTAGGGTTTCGTACCCAAAGGTTGCCAACGGAACCCTATTACTAAGCCTCCGCTGTCCGTTCGTCTGTCTTTCTCATGAATAGCGTTGAAAAAAGCAGGGAAAATTCCCGTTACTTTTCAATTCCGTTGTTTTTTTCAATGTTTCATTCGAAAATTTCAAGAAAATTTACCAGTATATATTTCATGTTTATTTTTTTTTATTTTCAATATAACCGAAAAATATGAAAGAAACGGGAATCTTTTCATGTTTTTTTTTTTCAAATCCGTGCTTACTATATTTAACTTAGGACATTCTATGCTATAACTCCGCCCCCCCCCCCTAAATTATTGTGCATCTAGTATTCTAGCTGTCAGATGTATAAATACATTATTTATAGTTATATCAATTCACGTGCTAGTTCCGAATGAAACATTGAAAAAAAAACAACGGAATTGGAAAGAAACGGGAATTTCCCCTGCTTTTTTCAACGCTACTCATGAATCGTAACAGGTACACAGTTGGAATTATTACAGAGTCTGTCTTTCTATTGCCGCTATAAGAAAAAAAAATATGAAAAATTAAAGGGTGTATGTTGTTGGCGTAAGTTTTTTACGAAATCCTTAGCCATTTTGTTTCATTCTGAACTTGAATGTTGAAGTAAAAAAGCACCTTCTACGTGCTGGAGGGAGCGATCTGAGGACATGTAAAGTGAGGCGACGCGCGACGTCTTTTTGAAGCAGACTCGGAGCCATTTAGACCTACCTACAAATGGTCCAAAACTCGAAAGGCAGCATCGAAATTCAAGGCTGAGTCACGCTAGAGAACACATGAATCCGACTCTGTATGACTGGTCAAGAGTAATGTTTCCGTCGATTCGAAGTTCATGTTATACACGCACGATAGGAGGTAGAGTCTACAAAAGACCAGGAGAGCGATAACCAAGCTTGCGTTGAAGATAAAGTGCCATACGGCGGTGGCTCCATACACGTGTGGGCTGGAATTTCTTCCGAAAGCCGCACCGTGCTAGTGGTAATAGAAAATGGCACTTTAACTGCAGAAAGATACGCGAATGAAATCCTAAATGACTTTGTTGGTCCATTTTTAGTAAACATGGGCGAGAACGCCATCTTTATGCAAGATAACGCTCGTCCCCATACAGCTCGGATGGTGTCTGCCTTGAAGATGTTGCAATTACACGCATGGAGTGACCAGCACGCACACTAGAATTGAACTTCAACTAGCATGCCTGGGACGAACTGGGACGATGTGTACTGTTTACCCCAGCGAAATTCAATTATTGACTGCTGCGCTGCGTGTCGCGGGTTCGATTCCCGCACGGAACAAATATTTGTATGACCTACTGGTTCCGGGTCTGTCTGTTTCTGTGTGTGAGTTTAAATGTTTGTAAACGCACCCACAATACAGGAGAAATTCCTAGTGTGGGGCAACGTTTTTTTTAAAAAAAAATCTCCAATCATGCTTCGTGAACTGAAAGAAGCACTTATAGAGGAATGGGACAACATTCCTCAGCAAGGGCTCAGAAATCTGGTGGAAAGCATGCCAAACCATATAAAAAAAGCCAACCAACCAACCTTATAAATAAATAAAATTAACAGCTCGTGGTGGAAATACAAAATACAAAAATGTGCATATTTGATACTTTAGCACATTTTTCGAAATCTAGTGAAAATGGTAATTTCTATTTAGCTTACTCTTATTCAAAATAAACTTCATAATCGTAAAGTTTTATAAAATTGATTTTAAGCACTATAAAATTGTCTATAATGCAGTCTTTATTTGATAAAGCTAGCTCCAATATTTTAGATGCTATTGAGGTTTTTGCTACCGACCCACTTTCTTTGCGGCCCAGTGTAGTTGAAGCATAAATGCTCTGAAAGGTGCAGCGTGTTCAGCAAATATTTTGGCATCCAATAAAGAAGCAACATAGTATTTATTAAGACAAAATATTTCTCACCCTTCACGCGGAACTCCGTGTGCTCCATTTTGTCTATGGATTATAGATGTTTTTGGTGAATACCTGTAACAAAAGAGGTGAATATGAAGTAAATGAAGATGTAATTTTAACAAACTCGCCGTTTAGTCTTTATAGGATGTAGGGTAAGCTCATCAGTAACTGGCCACTTTTATAAGCATATCGCCCAGTTCATGTCAGTGTTATGACAAAATGTCTCCAGAAATTAATAATAATAATAATAATAATAAATCCCTGGACATTTCACACAGCTCCATTTGTCCCAAGCTAAGCAACCTAATGCTTGTGTTATGGTAACAAGATGGCTGATAAACTACTTATATACATTTTTTTTTTGTAAATACATACATATTATAGATAGAAAAACACCCAGACTCGGAACAAATACATGTAGGTCATACAAATATTTGTTCCGTGCGGGAATCGAACCCGCGACACGCAGCGCAGCAGTCAATCGCTTAACCACTGCGTCAACCGTGCCGTCGATTAATATTCTTATATTACCTTTGGTTAAAGCGTGTATCCGTTTATCGATACTGATGCGTAAAAATTCAAATAAAACTGAATTATACAGAAATATTTTAATGGGATGAAAAAGTGATTATTTTTAGTATAATTAGGCCATAAAATTTAGAAATTAGCCATAACACTAATAATTGGCCATGTAGAAATAATCATCAAAAACAAATAAAATATAGGATAAAGTACCTATACCAGGAATACAAAAAACATCAAAAACTTAATAAGGCAAATTCTAACAATGTCGTGCTTACGTAATTCATTTAAAAAAAATCAACATCTTAGCTTAAAAGCAGTTTGTTTGTAAACTCTATAGGATCGGGAAACTTAAAATATTAATAAATTATCTACATCATCATCGTCATCATCAGATATTGTGTTAGACTCTCTGTAACTATTATGGCACAAAAAATGGTCAATATTTTTGGCGCTAGTGTCCATGATAAAAAAAATATAATTAAAATGAAAGCTGCTTGAGTAGGTAATACCAAAAACAAATAATAGATGGCGTACTGTGAGGATAACTCTTAATATTTGCAGTTGAAGTGAATAGTGGCCAATTATTGAAAGCGGCCAGTTATTCATCGGTTTACCCTACCTGTGGGCTAGGTTAGATAGACTTAGATGGAGCTATATACAGCGTGTAACGGAAGGGGGGTATCAACCCTGAAGGAGGTGAATGTGCTCATGAAACTCAACAACTTTCCCCAAAGAACATAGGTCGAAATATGAAAAAAAAATTTAGCCCTCCCTTACAAAACTGACTACCAGCTGATTGATCTACTATGGGAGGGCCAAATTTTTTTTTCATATTTCAACCTATGTTCTTTGGGGAAAGTTGTTAAGTTTCATGAGCACATTCACCTCCTTCAGGGTTGATACCCCCTTCCGTTACACGCTGTATATGTAGATAAAATCACCCATTTATTTCAACTTTTCGCCATAGATTGACTGTGTGCTAGTTAGCTAGATATGACTGAAATTCGGTGCGTTATGGTCGGTTCGTAACAAACAACCGAATACACACACAGACAGACAGTTTTTGTGTAAACAGAGAGTATTTTTCGCGGGTCTACCCACACGAAAAAGTTAAGAATATCAAAAAATGGATGTCCTTGCAATTCTTACTAAAGCTAACAAAATTAGGTTATATTTTTCACGTGTCATTCAGTAAAACCCGGTCTATAACACGTCTAGGGCTGTTATCATTTTACCTACATTAAAATACCGACTTCAAGATTTATTCACCTTCTAAGAACACTAATCTAGGTCTCCAATAACAGTTCAGTTTTTGGGCGTATCTCGTAAACTTCTGAACAGCGGGGTAATTACGTAACGCACTATCAGCAGCAATGGGTTTCATTTTGACAGTTCAACAACATTCATTGCGTTATTTACGTTGTTGGGCAGACACATTTTTCGAACATATGGAGCAAAGGATTACCAATATGCTTCAAAATTATTCAAATTGAGAGTAATAGTGTCTTACGCAATTTAGGGTGCTGATTTGAACACAATTTAGACCAACCAAAGGAAACAAAAATCTATAACTGAGTACGTCTTTCATTGACTTGAATGTGCCATGGCGGCTGAGGGTATGTCATGCTCACTCAAATGTCTCGCTGGTGGTGGCGTGTGTGTTGGATCATTAATTCCCTTCAAAATGGTTGAGCTAAATGGTGCTGATCCCTACGTCATGTTCGTGAACGGGCGCCGCCAGTAGGGACTGGTCATCTCTTAGCTGCCACGGCTTATTTTAATTTTAATCTAAGTATTTTCATTTCTGAATTGTTTTTTTTTTTTTATCTTTTTTAGTACGGACGCTTTTAACGTGCACGTCTTTCTACATCGTTTTCACATGTATAATTTCAACTTGAATGATGTAACGAAAATGTTGTAACAATTTTTATGATTTAAAAGAGTGTCCGTGGAGTTTCTTGCCCGTTCTTCTCCACAGGTACCTACTACGCTTTGGAATGGGCAACTAGCTTCATCTTTCTGACTGACCGACCCCTTGACAATTCAAAAATGCCTATAATTGGTTTACTTGAAATAAATGCTTTGAGTTTGAGTTTATAACATTTTGGTGAAACCAATTTTTCCTGTACCCTTCTTACACGCAAGCTATTCACTATTTTCCACTTGTCCTATATAAAACACGTGAACAAGTAGTAAACCCATCGAATTCGGTTAGGTTACCGTAACCACACTGTATAATACGGTAATCCGGCTCGCCAGACGTTTATGAAGCCTTAGTAAATGCGTCGATACTACCACGCTAATGTCCTACAGATAGGCAGGGACAAATTGGAATTTATTTAGTACCTACTCAACATCTACGTTGCCATATTCCAACTATGTAGGAGTCAGCTTCCAGTCGAACGACATGCAGCTGAATACCAGTAAGTATTTTTAACCGACTTCAAAAAGAAGGAGGTTATCAATTCGGACGTTTACATATATATTTGTTTTATGTATGCTCGAGCATAATTCCATCATATATAGACAGTTTTGCAGAATTCTTTTTTGTTCGATAGAGGTTAATTCCGAAATGGTCCCATTTAAATTTCGTAAAGATCTGGTGATGAGTTTCGGAGACAAACAACGGAACTCTTCAATAAATACCACTAAGACAACCGCGATTGCTGCTATCGCATATGTATGCATTGTTTACGCAATCGCACAACATAACATCACGTCTGTACCCTATAAACTCAGATGCAGCTTCTTGTCACTGATATTTACATAGCAAGTAGTGTTATATGAATTTGTTTGGGGTAATAACTAAAAAGTGAAAAATAAAAACTTTAAAAAAAAAAAAAAAAAAACAACCGACTTCCAAAAAAACACTACAAAATGAAAAATAATTTTGGAAGTCGGTGTCGTTGGTTCCGCAATTTCGTTTTGTTTTTGACACCGACTTCCGAAATTAAAGTTATTTTTCACTTTGTAGTGTTTTTTTGGAAGTCGGTTGTTTTTTTTTTTAAGTTTTTATACATGGGCCGACTGCCTACGTCCCCACCTACGTCCTACGACGGCCTGCGTCGTCGTGCGTCGAATGTCGACCTCAAAAACCCAATTGCTGGGTAATACGATAATCGTTGGTTGTCAGACTTGGATCTACAAATGACAACCGGGACCAACCGCTTAACGTGCTTTCCGAAACACGGAGGAGTCTCGATATGCTATGGATAATACTTACTACATAATAACTACAGTGCACATTGCTCGTACAAAGAAGGGCTAATGGAGCCGAATGGTTCTGGAGTGACGACTGCGTACTGGAAAACGCAGCGTGGTTAGGCCAGAAGGAAGAACAGCAATCAGGTGAAGGTCGCGGAGAGCTACTGAATTTGGCAGCACAAGATCTTGTCGTTTTGGCGGTGCCAAAGAAACGGCTATGTCCAGCAGTGGACGTGGTTCGGGTGATATGGAGTTGATGAATTCTTATGAATATTAACCTTCAAGCAGTCGCGCGGCGTCGAATCGACCGCGATTCGATCGATTCTCGATACATTTATGATGCCAAATTGCTTACAAATCCAAAGAAAATTAGAATATTATTTTGATTTTATAATTTTGTTTATGTCCTAAGATAATGATAATGTGATAGATACAAAAAATATTAAATAATTAGTGTTTCAAATCCCTGAAATATCCTATAGGTCTTTTAGGTTACGCGCGACCGCTGGCGTTACAAATGACCGCGCGCCCGCTTGAAGGTTAATGCTTCATCTTAGGGCAACAAAGTTGGGAAGGGCCCGTGGCTAAATAATAACAGCCGCACAGCTAAGCAGTTAAGCTACGCTTGCCCCGGTTGGTCTGTGGATGGGTGACCATCTGTACATACCGAGACCCCTCCGTGCCTCGGAAAGCACGTTAAGCCGTTGGTCCCGGCTGTCATTCGTAGATCTTTGACAGTCGTTACGGGTAGTCAGAAGCCTGAAAGTCTGACAACCAGTCTTACCTAGGGGTATCGTATTACCCAGTAACTGGGTTGTGGAGGTCAGATAGGCAGTCGCTCCATGTAAAATACAGGTATTCAGCTGCATCCGGTTAGACTGGAAGCCGACCCCAACATAGTTGGGAAAAGGCAGGCAGATGATGATCTTAGGGCAACAAAAGGAGATGCCACATGTGGAAAAACATACTGGCTATCGTCAGCATTTTGAAAAAAAAAAGGTAAGTTTCCACGGAACACATAGAGACACTAACCTCCTGTGCCATATAGCGTTAGTTAATCCAAAGGGTAGAATGCTCAGTAATAGTTTTTTTTTTTTTTATCATTGTCGGTTCAACCAAAGCACCTGCCATCTAATCTCTTCACCACCCTTGGTTGACTGGTAGAGAATGCCTAAGGCATTAAGTCCGCCTTTGTACCTTTTTTGTGTGCGAAAAGTTTAAATAAATAAACAAATAAATGCTCTGGATAACCCTTCACCATCTCGATTCAAGGCAGCCCGTGACTACCAACTGCTTGTTACCGACCTCTCCAAGGCATAAGGCAAGGTGGCTGACGTGAAATCCAAAGGGAACTGGCCGAAGTACTAAAAAATGCCCAACGTAAGTTGCACAACGTTTAAAGATGTAAATAATGATGTAGGTACAACCTCCAACAGCTAAAATCTTCTTATTTTTTATTATTATTACTGTGAGTGTGAAGACTATGTGGGTCATTTCTGTTTTTCGGTTTTCCTTCTTAGTTAGTTTTAATCATGATCTGGCAGTTTGAGTCATTTATGCGGCCTACCCAAATGTCCTTTCATTGGTATTGTTCGTCGAATCGTAAGGCTCCTCAAGTTCTGAGTTGAGCTGCACGATTTTTGACAAATGCGTGCACTGACTGGACAGGTCCGCTCAATCTGTGTGGTTCTTTACTCAAAAGACCATTTCAGACACCAATCTACACGGTCTTCACATGATCTGACTAAGATTATGTCTGGACTTTAAAAGAGACTGTGACTTCTGAGTTTGTTTCGGCCTTTCTTCTCAGAGTAGTCAGATAGGAAACGCCGACCTCATCTAGTTTAAAAAATATGATTGACATGTAAAAGTGTTTGTACAAACCTACTTACAGAAAATAAATCATTTATCATTTATCATTTATCAAAATGACTAGACAAGGCGGAAAGCTTAGACACTTACACCAATTACCTTCTCCTCGTTTGAGAAAGTTAGTATATTGTTATTATCCCTGCTGCCAATCTTCTTTAGTAATGAATTAAAGTGCTTTAATTTCATTTAATTCAATTTTGAACTCCCATTCTTTATCGAGATTCCTCCTCGGAGAGGATCAAACGAAAAGCAACTTAACTTTCAAGTTGGATACTTCTAAATCAAGTGGCAAGCATAAAGGCGCCGCTGCACTGAGGCACATGGCTATGCTACCGACGTATCACGTGTGCTTAGTTTCACCTGCCCGTCGATTCTGGAAAAATCTCACCGTGATAACTAAGGTGAAGTGACCTTAGAGTGAGCTGTGAGTCATGCTGATGACACTATTGACGACTCATTCCACGCTCAGTTCACCCAAGTTTTCACGGTGAGATGGTAACAGAATCGCATGAATATGAAGGCGGGAACTTCCAGCGATCCACGGCCACGCTACGCACGATTCGCAAACAAATGAACCGCGCAGCTAACGTGGCAAACCGCAAACCTCTACGTGGACATCCTACGTAGCATGGCTTTAACTTCACGCCTGTAATCCGAAAAGGGCTAAGCAGAGGTGTATCTGTAGTAAACTCACATTTCGTCAGATATGTTTATTTCCCATGTAATAAGGGGGGAGCTAATAGCCATCAACCGGGCACAAATCCAGAGCGAGCTGCAACTGAGAAATTCTTGATGGAAATATCCAATAACACTTTACCCGACCTGAGAATCGTACCCAGGACCTCATACTTGAGATTATTAGACCAACGAGCCAATCAACGAACTTTAAAAAACCAGAAACAAAAAAGCATCTACAGTGCGGTCGACGAGAGAATGCGTTCTTGACAGCTGTCAGTTTCATACAAACGAATGCGTGTTTTGCGAATTTGATCTTTATTAGCTACTAGAATTGTCATACTGACAGGTGTCAGGAACGCATTCTCTCGCCGGCCGGATTGTAACATTTCCTTTGACAGTTCTAATAAAAAACAAATAGAAATAAACCACTCATAAATAGAACGTCTAACTTCTAAATGTGTTATAGAAATAATAGAGAGTACAGTCGGTGACAGATTGTGACGCATCGGCTTTATGGCGGTCAAAGTAAACAGTGATGATTGGTGTTGACTGTACTTTGGAAAATACTTCAATAATGGAGTCGATTTTCTCTTGTGTATTGTGACATATTTAGTTTCCGAAAGATTCAAATAAAATAAGTAAGTCAGCAAAACTTGAATGAGTATTACTGATTTTTACGTAAGTAGTGAAAAGGCAGTATAGATTCACCTAAGGGGTGATTCCCGGTTTTTTTAAGAACTTTCATATTTAAGGGCTGATTCTCCCAACGCCAGATTATTTTATTTATTTTACATGTAAAGCTGGCAGCATTACCACGTTGGATGGCAATGCTGATTCTTTGGGTTAAAAACAGACTAGCCCTCTGGTCACATGAAGAGTCAACCAACCGCTTGGCGATGTCCCGAAATATTCGATGAGCGCTCGGACTCCAAGGCCCTAGTGTTTCAACCCCAAACGGCTCAAACATATAGGTTCCAAAGAGATTGGAGTATTTGCGCCGTTTGAGGTTTTCTGCACCTGCAGCAGCCGCTCCAGCACAGCCCATCGTGCTTGGAAGATGGGATGGCGCAAGGGTGTCGACACAGGTTGCATCCCACACCAAAGGCCTACCCAACTTCCAAGGCATTATAGTCATTCCATCAGGCCTCTTCCCATCGTCGCGTGCCAAGCCATTGCGTTCTAACACAGCTTATTCCTTGACACACTTCCAGTATAAGCTGACTTCAACAATCGGTCTTCTAATATAAAATTATCCCCAGCACTCCAGCCCAGCGCTGATATGCTGGATTCGTTATCTCCTCTACCGATAATTTTTCTCCAGACAGTTCATTTTGTTTATATGTATGTATATATGTATCTATCTATGTATTGTTATTAATTCTTGTATTGTATAGTAATTTCCTAGCTATCTATCCCGCATGTTGCACCTACCATATTTTGTCTCTGCATCACCCTAAGGTTGACTGGTAGTAAAATGCCTCAGGTATTAAGTCCGCCTTTGTATAGTACTTTTTTTTTTACTTGTGCATAAAGTTTTAATAAATAATAAATCACACCTGCAACCAGGGCTTGGAACCGGTTCCAAAAGTACAGGTTCGGTACCGGTACTTAGCGGTTCCAGACGGGTACCGGTACGAAATTTAGGAACCGGCGCGAATTACATTAATCTCATTTACGTACGAAGAACCTCGTACAGTACGGTTGGTAACCTTGAAATTATTTTTCTAATACTTAACTATATTTTACTCTTTTAAAATGTTTCACAATATTTTGTATACATTCATCATAAGATTATACAACGTGTAAAGTTAAATGCGCAAAACCCCAGACACCCCAACAGATTTTTAAATTCAATTGACCTATTTCAGAGAGAAAATAAGTCATTAAAACAAATTGTAAAAGTTTTATGTGCTGTTTTAGTTTTACTGGCCATTCTGATCGTTTCTTGCGTCTGCGACGACGCTTAGCCGAGGGAGTAGTCGTCACCGGGCCGCTGCGCCGCGCTGACATTGGCTTGCTTGACCTATTAATAAATAGACACGGCAACGTTTTTGATGAAGATTTTTTGAAAAATGTGACTTATATTAAAAAGTGGTTCAATTAAGCTCGTTATTCTGATCAATCCATTTTCAGGTTTTGCGCATTTAACGTTACACGTTGTATATGAAGACGACGATACGTCAACAATATTCAGAAACATAATTGAAAATTTCTTGTGGGCCCATAATTTTACCAAACCCCACAAACGTGATCACCGGTGATCGGAATAGACTGAGGATATTTACCTAAAGTTTAAAGAACGGAGATGGAAATCGGAGACTTCCTTATGACTACATTTTTATTTACCGGTAAATTTGCTGGAACCTTATCTATGTAAATTTTTACAATTAAAGCTTCTATTTAGCAAAACATTCTTCCTTAGAACCCTTTGCACATATTTTTTTTTTCAACTAAATTAAAAATACACATATTATGTTGCATCATTTCTCAGGTAACGGTTTTGATGATACAATTTTTTTAATGATTAAATATATCTTATTTGAAAGTTACATAATTAAAGTTCCGGTAAATTTAACGGTAAAAAAAATTTAGTCATAAGGAAGTCTCCGATTTCCGTTTCTGTTCTTTAAACTTTAGATAAATATACTCCGCCTATTCCGATCACTGAAACTCATAGGTACCTACGTACGGAATTCCCTCAATCAAGTTACAAAGACCTAGTACTAGACCACCACCCAAATTACGTAACACAAATTCAAACACAATCCGAATGATTTTGAAGGATATTGCTTATACATTGCTTCATATGTTAAAAACAAATGTCTGCTTAACAACGTAAATCACACAATGAATGTTGTTGAACCGTCATAATGAAACCCATTGATACTAGTGGTAGTGTGTTACGCAATTACCCCAGAGGTACCAATACTGTTTCTTACGACAACTTTTTTCATTCAATCCTTTCAGGACCTGAGCTGTCACAATCTTCCCAAACGTTTAGAAATTTGAATGAAAAGGCGCATTTCCATTTATATTTAACCAAGATAGAGTCGGGTCACTTCCTTCAAATAAAACAGTTAATCTGAATCTTTAACCTTCACGCAAGAAAATTTTATTTTAATTCCCTTGCTAATGGTTCAAAAGTGTCCATTTTTAGGGTTCCGTACCAAAATGGTAAAAAAGGAACCCTTATGGTGCGACTCAGTCTGTCTTTCTATCCGTCTGTCACACCTGGATATCTCAAGAACGACTAATGGTAACTAAACGGTTGTATCATAAAAAAATTGAAGACGGAAAATCTCCGACTCCTAAGATACAGGTCTGTGTACCCAGTTTAGGAGCCCGGAAACTGACAAAAATCTTAAGCTTGGTAGTACAACCCACTGTTTCCGTATGCTATGTCATCATCTGCCTAGTCTTTTCCCAACTATGTTGGGGTCGGCTTCCAGTCTAACCGGATGCAGCTGAATACCAGTATTTTACATGGAGCGACTGCCTATCTGACCTCCACAACCTAGTTACTGGGTAACACGATACCCCTAGGTAAGACTGGTTGTCAGATTTTCGGGCTTCTGACACCCGTAACGACTGTCAAAGATCTACGAATGACAGCCGGGACCAACGGCTTAACGTGCTTTCCGAGGCACAAAGGGGTCTCGGTATGTAAAGATGGTCACCCATCCACAGACCAACCTCGGCAAGCGTAACTTAACCTGATCGATCGACCTGTGCGGCTGTTATTATTTAGCCATGGGCTCCTCCTTCCGTATGCTATGTACTGTGTTGTTATTTTTTGTTTTGATGTACTAATAAATTATTATTATTATAATGCCTTCAACTTGAAATTTGGAATAGTTTTAGATGATGTTTGCCCAACTATTTTGTAAATAAGACAACTCGAAGGCATGTGTCATGTACCAGCCCGCACTGGGTCCGCGTGATGGTTTGCCCACTCGATCTCACAGAGAGGAAGCCTTTGTCCCAGCAGTGGGAACATTATATAACTCACTATAATATCTCCCACGCCGAAGCCTAGTCTCCATTGAGATGAGCTACCACTGCCAAAATACAGTCTGGAGGACTGTAAATTACAGCTTACTGCAATAACTCCCTTGGACACAGCGTTCAAGTTAGTATTCCTTGTGCAATTGTATTATTTGACCAAGATTATGTCTGGACTTTAAAAGAGACTGTGATCTCTGAGTTTGTTTCGGCCTTTCTTCTCAGAGTAGTCAGATAGGAAACGCCGACCTAATCTAATTTTTAAAAAATATGATTGACATGTAAAAGTGTTTGGACAAACCTAATTACAGAAAATAAATCATTTATCATTTATCATTGCACACCCAGAAAGATGAAGACTTAGATCTTATAATGAGCTAGCTTCAGCCACATACAGTACATCTGCAGTGCGATTCTGTAACCATCTCACCGTAAAAACTTAGGTGAAGTAAGCGTGGAGTAAGCTGTCAGTGTCATCCCACCTGATACTAGGGATTGACCAAGAAAACGTTTACAATCATAATCGAGATTTTAACAATATTTTTTATGCTAATTCTATTGATAATTTTATAATTTCAAAGCTAGTATTTTAATTTTCAAAACATTACTATTTTGTGGGGTTTTGATCTAGGAAAAAAAAAACAAAGAAAAACAACAAAATTGATATTCTGACTAAGTTTCTGTTTTGCTATTTTGTTTTAAAACCCCACAAAATAGTTGTGTATTTTAGTTCAGTGATTTTAAATATTTGTAATTAATTGAGAATGGGTACCGAAGCTAACGAGCGAGACTGTGAAAATGTATGCGTTTTCAGTTTTCACAATCATTTCACCCTGAATAGATTTTATGATATTCATAGTTGACTTAAAACTAATATGGAATTTAAATTGCAGAATTATTATAAAATAATATTTTCAGATTTCGCAAGGAACTTTTCCTTTACGGAACTTTTTTCCACACTGTACTCCAAAATACTATTTTAAATTGTTTATATGAGTATTTCTGTGCCCTTCTTTATTTGTGTAGATATTGAATATTGAACAAGGAGCTTGTGGCTAAGTTATATCAGCCACATGGGCCGATCGCTAAGGTTAAGCTACGCTTGCCGCGGTTGGCCCGTGATTGGGAGACCATCTTTACAGACCAAGACCCCGGCTATCATTCGAGGATCTTTGACAGCCGTTACTGGAAATCAAAATCCCGAAAATCTGACAACCAGTCTTACCAAGGGGTATTACCCAGTGAGATAGGCCGTCGCTTCATGTAAAATACTGGTACATAGCTGCATCCGATTATACTGGACTAGCGACCCGCCCCGGCTTCGCACGGGTGCAATGGAGAAACACTGATAATTTTAGAGCCATTATTTCTCGTAAAAAGTATAGGATAAAAATGGTTATTGTGGGTTATCCTTAAGAGATAGACATATACCATCGCGGACTTTTTTGTAGACCTTTTTAAGGTGTACAATACTGTAGTAGGTACATTATTTTGATCTATCTCGACGGGTTCAGTCAGCGTTTACAATGTAAGCGCAAAAAAATGTGTTTATTTACGACATTACATTAGAAACCTCTAAAATTACCAGTGTTTCTCTACTATATTATGCATGTATTATACATATAAACCTTCCTCTTGAATCACTGTATCTTTTAAAAAAAACCGCATCAAAATCCGTTGCGGAGTTTGAAAGATCTAAGCATATATAGGGACAGACAGACAGGGAAGCGACTTTGTTTTATACTATGTAGTGATAGTGAAGCCGACCCCAACAAATATAGTTGGGAAAAAGACGAGGCAAATGATTGAATATTGAACAAAGGAAAACAGATAAAGTTGTTTTTAATTAATTAAATTACATTTTAAACTATAATAACTCGTCAGTTTACCAGTTAAAGTTTTGAGAAATCTCTCCATAACAATCTTACTCACTATGAAACTTCTTGAGAATTCAAAAGAGGTTTTAATTGAAAGGAAAACGGATTGAGTTCGTGTTTAAGCCCTTATTAGTATTTCTAAGAATGTATGGGGCTGTCCATTAATCGCGTGAGGCTCGGGGGGGGGGGGGGTCCATAAAAAAATCACACAAAATATCACAAGGGGGAGGGGGGTGTAGTAATATATCACGTGTATTTATTGTTTCGGTAAACGCGCGATACTGAACCGAAAAGCGGCGTTACGTGTAGGTATTTATTTTTCCGTCAAACGCCAAAATATTTATAAATATTTTTAAAAAAATTAAGATTCTTTGTAGCTACTAAAAAATACACGTGATATAGGGGAGTAGTCTTAAACCTCACCATGTATCACCAAGGGGGGAGGAGCGGGGGGGTTAAAAAATGCCAAAAAAGACGGCCCCTATCCATAATACATGTCTCTCTTTATATTATCACCTAAATTCTGCCTTTGACTTCGCTCGCGTGATTTTTTTTGATATCCCGATCCACCCCTTTACATCACATCTCCAGCCCGCGCTATTTCTTCGTTTTGTCAAGCATGTTTGCTATCGTGTTCTTTCCGACTTTGTTCCTTTTGCTCGGCTCATAAGGAGTCCTAGCGTGATGTTTAACACTACACGGAAAGAAAATTCTTAGAAAAATTACTGTGCTCGTCACTGTAAAGTGAGTGCAAGTGACATCTACAGAAAATTTTCTGAGTGAGATTGGGAAAAATTCACTATTTGTCCAATAAATTTTACTGTACAGTATAAGAATTTTTACTGTGCTAGCATGGTAATTTTTCCATTACCACTCAAATGCACTCAGATTATGAGACAGCACAGTAATTTTTTTTAAGATTTTTCTCTCCGTGTAGAAAGACTGAAACTTAGTATATACCTATATTGCCCAAATGCAGTCAAAATGACTGCTTTTGGGCAATATAGAACGAACGACAATGAAGGAAGGGGAAGGTAACTACAATTATTAATAAACGCATTTATATGTTCTACAAAAAGTCACAAAATTGTAAGAAATTGTGTTATAATAGACGTAATTGTTGTTCTAATTGAAATTAAAAACAGTCAAAATGACTTCCTTGGGCAATCTAGTGTTAATAGCCTATAAGATATAGCCTTCCTCAAGAATTAGGCGATTAGGAATTAGGTTTATCAAATGCATTTTTTTTATTATATTAATATTGATCCGACTGGCGTTTCCAGAGATTAACATGTTCAAACAAATAAACACTATTCCGCTTTATTATTTGTATAGATAGATTACAATAAAATATTTTCAAGGAGAATTTCTTTAATTACCTCTATCTAATGTTCAGTGCTACGTTTAACTCTAAGCTTCACATTATTGTAGAAAAAAAATGTATTTAAAAAAAAATATGGCATCGTATAAAAATGCCACAAAACTGCATTCACATTAAATTATTAATCCGATATACCTAAAACAAACCTTAATTTTTAAACCTTTTATCACAAAAAGAACGAAAGGAATCGCATCTGTAATAAATACTTCTACGTTCAGAACAATTTATTATGTTCTACAAATTCAAAATTAAAACTGGCACTTAATATTATTCCCGGAATTAAAAACCTTCAAAATCTAGTCGTCATTTCGGCGACAATCAATGTCAAAAACTTGTCAAAAACGTCTGTATGAGATCAAACTGTGAACGTTCTTAAAATTACGATAATTTTACCCCTTATAAGTTTGCATACAGAACTACAGCATATAAGGAATGACAAAAAAATAATCCCTTGCAGAACTACCTTTTCATTCAAAAGTCATTGAAATCCAAAAAAAAACTTTTTCAATAAATATAGGAATAATAGAACTATTTCTACAATAATAATAATATTACTATGTTCTACTTACGTGAAAATTCAAACTGACACTTTTTATTTTTCTTAATTTTTTTTAAAGGCGACAACTGTTACACAGGGTGCGGAGATACTGTCCGGTCGCAGCCTACTGTATCGTTTATATAGGGGGTGTAGCGCCGCGAAGCAACGTGGTGAGGGTTGTTTGATGAGCGGAGCGGAGACATGAGCGATTTCAGTTAAGGTTTTTGATAGATTTTCTGATCTTGCCGAGTAATTATGACTTTTAAAATGTTATAAATTAAATTGAAGTTTTTTTTTTGTCTAGTGTGTTTTTTACTCTCGTTTCATTTTTGACTGCTGAGCGTGGTTTTCTGGGTATAATTGCATCTGAACTTAATTTGACTTAACCCTAGAAAGATAATCATATAGCAACTAGCGTAAAAGATAATCATACGTCTGTCAGATGTACCTTAGTTAATTAAGATTTTTTAGTAAGGCTAAGGAAGTATTATCATGCCTTATAGGTGGAAATAATTGTTTAAATAAAAATAATAATAAAAAAATCACTACACAGTATAAAACAAAGTCGCTTCCCTGTCTGTCTGTCCCTATATATGCTTAGATCTTTAAAACTCCGCAACGGATTTTGATGCGGTTTTTTTTAATAGATAGAGTGATTCAAGGGGAAGGTTTATATGTATAATACATGCATAATATAGTAGAGCAACACTGATAATTTTAGAGGTTTCTAATGTGATGTCGTAAATAAACACATTTTTTTGCGCTTACATTGTAAACGCTGGCTGAACCCGTCGAGATAGATCAAAATAATGTACTACAGTATTGTACACCTTAAAAAGGTCTACAAAAAAGTCCGCGATGGTATATGTCTATCTCTTAGGGATAACCCACAATAACCATTTTTATCCTATACTTTTTACGAGAAATAATGGCTAAATCAGTGTTTCTCCGTTGCACCCGTGCGAAGCCGGGGCGGGTCGCTAGTTAATAATAAAAAAATAATAAAAAACCTACAACGAAATTTTATTTCACGATACGTCTTGCGGACGTAGATTATCTTTCTAGTGTTAAAGAAAACACCAACAGCCTGGAGTCAGAATTTGTGCCCAGGCTACGCTTATAGTCTCTCTCTCTCTCTCTCTCCCTCTCTCTCTCTCTCTCTCTCTCTCCCCCCCCCCCCCCCTTTAATAAGAATGTTTATCCTCGTAAGGCCCAACCTAAATTTAGGTTGATATACATTACGACCCAATGTACTAAAAATAGGTACAAGTTGTTGAGGCTCAGAACTTTGGATTAGTAAAAAGGTCCTTTAATGTAACGCTTTTGGCTTTAGCCAAACACATTGCTGCTGTTTTTGAACTGTGAAAATGAAGCACATTCCTACTGATGGGGTGTTGCGCGATCCGCGAGTTGACTCATTTTTTTTTATTATTTAAATTGAAGCTTTTTTACCTCACTAATAGCTTGGTATATAAACAGTTTTTTAATATTTTTAAAAATTGAAAAGATATGAGTGTTCAAAACTCTCAATTAGACAGAGAGGGAAATACTGAATTGTGACGTCATAGTTCAGTATCGCCATATAAATTACATGCAAAACTTCGTTTTGCGAGAAAGAGATAGACAAAAAGTTTCTATAAGTTATAAGTTTTTTATTTTTCGACCGATTTCAAATTTGATTTCGAATTCTATTATTGTATTACATGTGTGGATGTTCTGTTATGTTGTCTGTGATGGAGTAGTTCCACAGAGGTTTCCGCCATCGAAGTGTGCTTAAGGCTGCCTGTCCATTGACGCGGAGCGAGGCTGCGGAGCGGAGAAACGGAGAAATATTAACCATTAGGATTGCATAAAATCTCAATGTCATTTTTCTATTGGTTAATATTTCTCCGTTTCTCCGCTCTACAGCTTCGCTCCGCGTCAATGGACAGGCAGCCTTAAGCACACTTCGATGGCGGAAACCTCTGTGGAACTATTACTACCGGTCGATTCTGTAAAAATATCACCGTGAAAACATGCGTCGAGTGAGCTGTCAGTGTCATCCCACCTGATACTAGGGATTGACCAAGCATACATTTACAATCATAATCGAGATTTTAATAACATTTTTTATGCTAATTCTATTGATCATTTTATATAATTTCAAAGCTATTATTTTTGCTGTCAAAACATTACTATTTTATGGGGTTTTAAAATAAAGTAGCAAAATAAAAAAAAGAAGAAACATCACCAACAAAAACAGAAACTTAGAATGTCAATGAAGTTTTATTTTTCTTTTTGCCTAGACTATGGAATACTATGGTGAAGTGATCACGCCACACAAACTACGTGGGATTAAATTCTATGGTCCGTCAGCCAGGCACCCACAAAATAGTAAGGTTTTGACAGCTAAAATACTCGCTTTGAAATTATATGAAATGATCAATAGAATTAGCATACAAAATATTGGGTATTAAAATCTCGATTATGATTGTAAATGTTTGCTAGGTCAATCCCTAGTATCAGGTGGGATGGCACTGACAGCTCACTCCACGCTCACTTCACCTGTGTTCACGGTGAGATGGTTATAGAGTATGCTACAATGCTGTTCATTTCATCATTTTATTCATAATTATTGCATAATAGTTTCGCTATTGTTAATATGTGATTGACTGATTAAGAAGGGATACATAATCAATCGCTCAAAAACTGTATTGTGTAGCCATTAGCGAAGCCAAACATGAGGCGCAGCGAAAAGCGTAGCATTTCGTAGCAATCGATATCAAACAAAAATTACACATTTTTTCCAGTTGCTTTGAAGTTCAATGTAATAAGGGGAGTGACCAATTAACAGACATACACGTACAGACGCCAGCACATCAAGCTACCCGAAACTGTCAAATTTTACCAATCAACTTTGAACCTTATGTATTAGTAATACAGTTGAATATCTATTAAAGAAATTTGACAGATTGTAGTAGCTTGATGTGCTGGCGTCTGTACATAAAATCACGCCTTATTCCCATGGGGGTAGGCAGAAACCAAAGAACGGTACCTGCTACGATCCTTACGCTCCTTATGCTTCATTTACGTTCACGACTGATATAGTGGCCGGCACGTAACTTGGCAAGGTTTGTGCGTAGTTGGAGTAAGTTCGCGCATTACACTTATTGCAGCAAAAAAAAATACACTTTTATTGTTTCTCGTTATTCTATGGTTATTCAATCAACTCAGCCTATCGCAGTCCACTACAACACCCTGTCCTCCGCCTTCCACATCCAGTCCACCCCAGCCACCTTCTTTAGGTCGTCCGTCCATCTAGCTGGGGGGCGTCCCACACTACGCTTGCCGATACGCGGTCTCCACTCCAGGACTCGTCTGCTCCACCGGCCATCGGCCCTTCGACAGACATGGCCAGCCATAACTTACAACACTTACTTACATTGCCATAACTTATTTTTGAACATGTCTGTTTAGAAGGACGTTAGAGAAAGGAGAGGAACGACTGACGACTCTTGCCAACTTACGTGCCGGCGGCGATAGAGAGGTGTGGAAGAAAAACATGTTGCGTCGACCCCAAATAAATTGGGATAAGAGAAAATCATCTGCCTAACCTTTTCCCAACTTTGTTGGTGTCGGCTTCCAGTCTAACCGGATGCAGCTGAATACCAGTATTTTATATGGCGCGACTGCCTATCTGACCTCCACAACCCAGTTACTGGGTAATACGATACCCCTAGGTAAGACTGGTTGTCAGTCAGACTTTCGGGCTTCTGACGACCCGTAACGACTGTCAATGATCCACGAATGACAGCCGGGACCAACGGCTTAACGTGCTTTCCGAGGCACGGAGGGGTCTCGGTATGCTCACCCATCCACCAACCGCAGCAAGCGTAGCTTATTAAATAAGGGCAAGATAATAATAATATTTTCACACTACCTGAACGTCAAATTATATTATGTCATGCATATTAACCTTTTTTTATTTTTTTTTGTTTCGCGGTGGAAAATCCTCATGGATGTCCGCCGCCCTGGGGCGGGCGGCGGGGTCTGTCAGACTGTTACTGACTAAAAACCACCCCGGTGTTCCCTCTCTCACCTACGCCGGGGGTCGCGGGAACGAACGATACTTCCGCAACCCCCGGCTGGTGCTGGCCCGCTCCTGCGGGCCTCCTCGTGTCAGGGGGGGGAGTGAGGTGTTAAACTCCCCCCGCGACGTCAGAGGGGCGCGCGTGGAACACTACGCGCCGCCGCCTCGGGTCCTGATGGGTGGGGGGCGACGGACATCCCCAAGTCCGTCGCCCCATGCATGCATATTTAACCTAAAGCAAGTCATTTAAGCCCTAGGCTCTTGCCGGGCGTTAATATTGTAATTAACCCTTTTAGATGTTATATTTTTGGAATCTTCTCTTCAAGCCCTTTATTTTTAATACCCCAGTTAGTAAGTGTACTGTTATTTTTATTTATTTTTAAAGACCTTATTTATTGTCGTCTAAAATCCGCCATTTTGATTTTATAAAAACAAAAGCTACCCTGTAACTTTCGCGCGACACAAACGAGTCGATAGACACCTCATGTATCAAAATCCATCCGGCAGTTAAGATGCTTCGAGGGTATAATGAGTACAAAGATACAAAGTTAAGAACTTGCACATAAAACAGCCCTGTCATGTCACGTAGTCGGGTAAATAGTGTATGACACTGCACACAACTAGCTATTACCCGGTTATTGAACAGACCTTATAGATCGATAGATTTATAGATAGATAGATAAATCATTTATTTGGCGCACACAAAAGACAGCACAACACACAAAAGTACAATAAGATGATAACCAGTTACATCAATTAAATAGATAAAAACAAGTTGACGATATAAAAACAAATAAATCACACACATCGAAATAAAAATGACACTGTGACAAATCACGTAAATACACAGTGCGGTGTGCGTCTCAAGGTTGTGCCAAATGGGAGTCCAGCTCAGCATGTGTCAGGCAAATATACCTGACGCTGATATTCTGCTGGATCTGTGTGGCTGTTATTATTTAGCCATAAGCCCCACGAATGAACCAAATCGCAGTTTTAATCATGTTTTATAAATCGCTGTCGCTTATCACTAACACACTACCACTAAGAGGATGTGAGAACTAGAATAAAAATTCATTCGCGCATACTTTTAATAGATTTTCCGGAGTAACTTCAAATTGTCGATCGTTATCTCACGTCGATATAATGATCCTTGGACAAATGTCGATGATTTAAATTGTAACTAACTGTAAATGCATTGTAAATACAATATTTTAGAAGCATTTTAAGCCGTAAAGTCGATGGTGTTGGCTGTCATTTGTCATTTGTAGACAAGCATAGTATTTACGATTGAGGGGCTCGGTGCTAAATAATAGCAGCCACACGGGTCGATCAAAGGTAAAGGTACGCTTACAGCGGTCGGCCCGTGGATAGGTGAACATCTTTACATAACGAGACCCCTCCGTGCCTCGGAGAGCACTTTAAGCCGTTGGTTCCGGCTGGCATTCGTGGATCTTTGACAGTCGTTACGGGTAATCAGAATGCCGGAATTCTGACAACCAGTCTTACCAAGGGGTACCGTAGTATCCAGTAAGTGGGTTGTGGAAGTCAGATAGGCAGTCGCTCCAAGTAAAATACTGGTATTCAGCTGCATCCGGTTAGACTGGAAGCCGACCCCAATATAGTTTGGAAAAGGCTAGTCAGATGATGATTCTAAAAGCATTTGAAATGTGGCAGTGTATCTCTGAACGAATTTAAAATATAATTTTGTTTCTTTCAATCGTTTGACGATGACAGAGAACGAATTAAGTTTGAATATACTTTGCGTTTTATTTATTTATTTAATAAGGTACGCCAACATCACAGAACAGAAATTCTATTCTGTGTTTATAATAATATATCTTATGTATTTTATTTTTTAAAGTAACCGACATAGCTTGCAGAGTAAGCAAACTGAAGTGGCAGTGGGCTGGCCATGTCTGTCGAAGGGCCGATGGCCGGTGGAGCAGACGAGTCCTGGAGTGAAGACCGCGTATCGGCAAGCGTAGTGTGGGTTGCCCCCAGCTAGATGGACGGACGACCTAAAGAAGGTGGCTGGGGTAGACTGGATGCGGAAGGCGGAGGACAGGGTGTGGTGCGCAGTCTGGGAGAGGCCTATGTCCAGCAGTGGACTGCGATAGGCTGAGTTGATTGATTGATTGACTTTATTTAGTGATTATTGGTGAAAGTGGGCTTAAGTGACTAAAATGGAATTGTGTGTGCTCTGTACATCTATGCGTACTCCTTGGCGACATTTTCATGAGAAATGCCCGTTGATTCTGTAAAAATCTCACCGTGAATAGCGTGGAGTGAGCTGTCAGTGTCATCCCACTGATGCTAGGAATTGACCAAGCATACATTTACAATCAGAATCAAGATTTTAACAATATGTTTTTATGCTAATTCTATTGATCATTTTATATAATTTCAAAGCTAGTATTTGAGTTGTCAAAACCCACGTTTAATCCCACGTAGTTTGTGTGGCGTGATCACTTCACCCAATTCACGAAATTTCGCGAATCGGGTGAAGTGCTCACGCCGACTCGTCAGGACTAGTCTAGGAAAAAAAAAACAATATTGAGATTCTGACTGAGTTTCTGTTTTGCTATTTTAGTTTAAAACCCCACAAAATACTAATATTTTTACATTTAAAATACTAGCGTAGAAATTATACAAAATGATCAATAGAATTATCATAAAAATATTATTAAAATCTCGATTATGATTGTAAATGTATGCTTGCTCAATCCCTAGTATCAGGTGGGATGACACTGACAGCTCACTCCACGCTCACTTCACCTAAGTCTTCACGGTGAGATGGTTACAGAATCGCTCTGCTGCTTTCTTCAAACAGATTTGTGACCACAGATTTTTATACGCACTTTATGGGACTTTGGGTCTCACTAAACTTACCATGGTATCTGCAGCTAAGGCGAAAATGGCGGGTCGAGCTTGACTCCTACCGGAAGGGAAGTCTTTTCCCGGCAATAGTGCAATACGGGCCATTATAGTTAGAAGATATTAGAAGTACTTACAACCGCGTAGACTCCACACACACAAAGAGAATTGACTTTGCATTCATCCATTAAAGAGAAAAAGACGAAAATGAGTAATGTAAGTTATATGGTACAGACGCCAGCAGATCAAGCTACCCGAAACTGTCAAGTTTTCCCAATCAACTTGGAACCTTATGCTTTAGCGAATCTATTAAAGAAATCTGACAGATTGTAGTAGCTTGATGTTCTGACGTCTGCGCCTTTTTTTTTATATATTCATGTAATTTACTACCATTTAATTGTGCTTTTGTGTGTTGTACTATGTATTTTGTGCACTAACGGCCGAACCCAGTAACCTATTTGCAGTTAAAGGCAGATCGCTACTCATGATGGCAAGTACAATCATCATAACTGCTGGTATAATATAATCATACAGATCGCTACTGATATAGATTATTGGGACGTTCAAACCAGAGATAGATAGGTTTTTCTACCTCCAGTATGCCAAAAAGTATCTAATCAGCTGGTTTCAGCAAAGCTGTTTGAGAATAAATTCTCCACACATAGATTCTCTTGTATCTTAGATGCGTTTATGGACATAATTCTTACTTGCACAAATACCCACCCGGAACAACTATCTGCAGGGGGGATCGAGAGCAGGAGAGAGAAGTGGTGGCGCAGTGGTAACGATTTACGAGTTGTAGTTCGTGGGTTCGAACCCCGGCAGGTTCTTTACATTGTGTAAATAATTGCATAATTATCTAAAACTAAATGCGCCCCGAGGTTTAACCCGCATAAGTGTCGATCCCGTGGGGATATCGGGATAAAAAGTATTCTATGTGTTAATCCCGGTTATAAACTATCTGTGTACCAAATTTCGTCTAAATCTGTTGAGCCGTTTGAGCGTGAAGAAGTAACAAACATACAAATACAGACACAAACTTTCGCCTTTATAATATTAGTGTGAATAATTTCAACAATCCTCTCAAAACGGTGAAGGAAAACATCTTGAGGAAACCGGCATGTTCTAGAACCAAGAATTCGAAGACATGTGACACATACCGACCCGCACTGGGCCTGCGTGGTGGATTAAGGCCCATTCCCTCTCACAGAGAGGAGGCCTGTGTCCCAGCAGTGGGAACATTCTAGGCTTATTATGCAAGGAATTCGAACATACACCCCATCATAAGTTAATTCTATGTGTACAGACGCCAGCACATCAAGCTACCCGAAACTGTCAGATTTTCCCAATCAACTTTGAACCTTATGCTTTAGCGATAAATTTGAAAATCTATTAAAGAAATCTGACAGATTGTAGTAGCTTGATGTGCTGGCGTCTGTACAAGCATAAAAACCTCATTGGTAGTTTGAGTCGTTTGGCGTTGAATCACTAACGCCACGAGGCCCGAGTGCTCATCGAGTATAAGTATTGCCATTCAGCGTTTCGAACCTTTTGGGCCATTTTCCTGTACAACAGCGATGTGGACGAACTCCTTTTTTATACTGGCTCCAAATTTTTACAGGGTGTTCTACCCATGAATATGAACAACTTTCACTATAGCACCAACTCTGAGATCACAAAAAAAAAATCAGCTGTTTAATAGAAAAGTTACCTACCTGACCAAAATGTATGAAACAGCTGATTTTTTTTTCGTGATCTCAGAGTTGGTTCCATAGTGACAGTTGTTCATATTCATGGGTAGAACACGCTGTAAAATTTTGGAGACGGTAAAAAAAGTCATGCTGTATTGAGTGAAAGGGACATCGACGTGTAGCCTGTTACAATGGATTCAGTAGGTGACATTGATATTTCTCGTCAGTTATTACTCGTACAAAAAAATCACTGTTCCATACATTTTTACCGCGTAGGTTTGCACTTTTCTATGAACTAGCAGATTTTTTTTTTGATAACTGACGACGAAAACTTTCTACGCTAGGAGAAGGGGGGGGGGGGGGGGGTAGAATCATGTGCTGAATTCATAGGTACAGTTTGCACGTTGATTTCCTTGCCCCTCTTGTTTAAAATAATATATTTTACTGTTAATTTGTGTAGTGTCAATATCTGCCTAGCCTTTTCCCAACTATGTTGGAGTCAGCTTCCAGTCTACCCGGATGCAGCTGAGTACCTGTATTGTACATGGAGCGACTGCCTATCTGACCTCCACAACTCAGTTACTGGGTAAGACTGGTTGACAGACTTTCAGGCTTCTGACTACCCGTAACGACTGTCAATGATCTACGAATGACAGCCGGGAACAACGGCTTAGCGTACTTTCCGAGGCACGGAGAGGTCTTGATATGTAAAGATGGTCACCCATCCACAGATTAACCGCGGCAAGCGTAGGTTAACCTGATCGAGCGACCTGTGTGGCAGTTATTATTTAGCCACGGGCCCCTAATTAAGTATTTTTCTCTGAAAGTACTTAAGTAAATTAATTGCGACAAGTTTCTACCAAAGTAACTATTAATTTGTTGTGTAGAAAATCAGGAGGCATTTGCGACACAAAAGTAACTGAATGACGCACTGTCGGTCCTTAAATCAAAATTTATGATTTGATAAACACATCAAAACTTATCTAAAAGGACATCTCACATATCACAAATTAATATTTTTATATGAATTATAATATTAATCGATATAGAGCATCCTGTTGCTGGAAAATATTTGTTTAGGATAAGGTAATATTTAAAATCATTATGTAATATAAAAAACGAAACGTTACGAGTAGAATACTTCCCCGACATCCCCGACCTAGCTCAAGAAAGATAAACAGACTGTGTGTGTGTGTGTGTGTGTGTGTATGTGCGTGTTTAGAAGGAAGCCATCTTTCTCTTTACGTTGGTCAGATTGCACAATGTCACAGGTAAAACCCGCAATTATTTAAAAAAAAAAACATATGGCTTTTTCATCTTTTTGAATTTAGAATTGGAAAACAAAAGAATGTTTTTTGATCAGTCGAATAGTTTTATTGTAGCGTCTATTCAAATGTGACAAGTCAGTTGTAAAAATGGAAATATGAAAGGAAAATATGTGTGCGATAATTTTCTACAACTTTCAAAGGGGATTAACGCGACTTCAGTGCTTTGAGGAGATCACTTCTGTGTTTAGTGATGCAGTACCATGTCTTAGGATTGTAGAACGCTGGTATTCAGAATTTCAACGTGGGCACTCTAGCTTCAGTGACAAGCCACGTGAAGGTCGTCCAAAACCCGCCATGACGCAAGAGAATATCGACGCCGTGCGGCAGCTAATTATCGGAGATCGTCATATGACATACCGTGAAATAGAGGCAGCCGTGGGCATTTCAGGGACTATCCATAAAAATCCTGCACGAAGAACTCGGCGTAAGAAAGTTGATCTGTCGTTGGATACCACATTTGCTTAGCGACGACCAAAAAGCAGCCCGTGTTAGATGGTGTCGCAAAACTCTGCAGCGATTCAACCGAGGAGAGTCAAAACACGTTTATGATATGGTTAGTGGCGACGAGTCTTGGATATACGCTTAGAATCCAGATTCCAAGCAGCAGTCAACCGTCTGGGTCTTTCAAGATGAGCCAAAACTGACCAAAGTCATACGCTCACGGAGCACTTCAACAAGATGGTTGCCTAGTTTGTGGCAAAGGGTGGTCACGTCGCGACTATTGTACTAGAAGATCACAAGACGGTTAACGCTGACTGGTATACCACTGTTTGTTTGCCACAAGTCACCACAGAGTTTAGAAAAAACAACTCAAGACGTCGTATGATACTACACTTTCTTACAATCAACTTTGAACCTTATGCTTTGGAGATAAAGTTGAAAATCTATTGACCCGTCGCGCGTCAATTAGCAGACAATAGAAACAAGGTGAACATTCAACGTTTGAGAGGTTAAAGAAATTTGACAGATTGTAGGGGATGCTATGCTAGAAATTAACCTCCCAATCACTACATAGTATAAAACAAAGTCGCTTCCCGCTGTCTGTCCCTATGTATGTTTAGATCTTTAAAACTTCGCAACGGATTTTGATGCGGGCTTTTTTAATATATAGAGTGATTCAAGAGGAAGGTTTATATCTATAATACATACATAATAGTAGAGAAACACTGATCATTTTGGAGGTTTCTAATGTGATGTCGTAAATAAACACATTTTATTGCGCTTACATTGCAAACGCGCTGGCTTAACCCTACGAGATAGATCAAAATAATGAACTACAGTATTGTACAGCTTAAAAAGGTCTACAAAAAAGTCCGCGATGGCATATGTCTATCTCTTAGGGATAACACACAATAACCATTTTTTATCCTATACTTTTTACGAGAAATAATGGCTCTAAAATTATCAGTGTTCCTCTACTATATTATGCATGTATTATACATATAAACCTTCCTCTTGAATCACTCTATCTACTAACAAAAAAAAAAAAATATCAAAATCCGTTGCGTAGTTTAAAAGATCTAAGCATACATAGAGACAGACAGACAGCGGGAAGCGACTTTGTTTTATACTACTCGTATGTAGTGATCAGAATTGCACCCGTGCGAAGCCGGGGCGGGTCGCTAGTTAGTTATATTCTGTAAAATTCACTTGGAATCTCATTCAAGTGAGCGCACACAATTCGAAAGCAAAATGGATGTATTTCTACGCTAGGGGGTAGCCTCCCGAACGATTTCCGTCACGGTGGCCAATCACAACGGAAATTGGCCAGGTACGCAGGACATATTATAGTGCACAAGTGTGTGCGTAAACACAGGTGTACTCCCTGTTCCTTTACTCTCATAGTCCGATGGGACGGCAATCCGACACTACCGGGGAGAGATCAGGCGCAGGACCAACGGCTTGACGTGCTTTCCGAGGCACGGGGCTCACACCGCCAACTTCCACACTCCGCGCTGTTACTGAGAAATTCCTAATGGATACCCAATAACACTTTGCCCGAACTGGGAATCGATCCCAGGACCCCACGCTCAGCAGGCTTGCAACCACGACACCAACGGTGCAGTGAATATAAATCAATCAGTCAATTCATACTTACAGTTTTCACGTCGATATTCCTGCATACATGTTTTAATGCATATGAAATCTGGTATAAGGAAATCATTAAGTATTTTGATCTTGACTTATAAATATTGCATTTGAAACAGGAATCTACGATGCGATTTAGAGGAAATGACAACACACTTATCTGAGACATCTATAATAATAATTATACTAACATGATTTTTATACCAAAATACTGTAAAAGACAAGCGTAGCCGGCGGCTATCATTAGTCTAATTAAGTTATTGATATATTTTTTTGATAAGAGTTGTTTATTATTTTTATAGTAATATTTTATTAAAATGTTATTACATACTGCAACATTAGTTAATACTGCACGTACATTTTTTTAACATGAATCCTTCTTTAAAAATATTATTCAACCTTATCTTTTATACTTTGCTTGACCAGAAATTCTATTTTCGAATTTATTTCAAATGTGGAATTTGCTTGTGTCACGGAAGATTTTTTCTGTAAAGCTAGTGACACTCACGGACTAGAAAAAATTCTAGTCCGTGGTGACACTATAGAAAATTCATCACAGACGACGGGTCACGTTATTTTTTTTGAACCAATACAATTATAGTACGGTTAATTAAGATCATGGCATAAATTAAAATTGTGTATGTGAAGTTTCTTGTGAATCTCATAATCAGGGTATGTTTCTTTCTTCATTCGATTATCCTAAAGTTCTTTTCGTTTGCATTTTGTTACTCTCTCTACATTACTGCACGCTCTACATTAATGTATTGTTTAAGTGAATAGTTAGTACTTATTTTGTAAAAGTTGTTATTAATGAGTATTTTTTTTTTCAATAAATGTTGAATACTTATATTATTGCATATAATGACAAGACAGTAATAATAGGGTTACCATTTACGAAGAATTATTCAACGTCTAACTAGACCGGAGGTTACGAGACCGTTTGCCATGCATAAGATTGGATGTTCATATCCAAGGCACGAAATGTACTTTATAAGCGCTAAACGGTTCCTCTTTCTAACACACAGGATGTTTCGTACAGAAAAAAAAATGGAAAATAAAACATTGCGTAGCATTTTTTATCTTTTAATGCCTCATCTATATTTGTTTTAACTATGTGTAAAGCATAAATGACATATGACAAATACATGACAATTATTATGAACGATAAAAAAGGTGCTGCCGTTATATACTTTAAAGACAGTACTTATCTATTTGTTTAAAAATGAAATTGATGCATTAATCAATTATTAAATACTAGCGACCCGCCCCGGCTTCGCACGGGTGCAATGGAGAAACACTGATCATTTTAGAGCCATTATTTCTCGTAAAAAGTATAGGATAAAAAATGGTTATTGTGGGTTATCGATAAGAGATAGACATATACCATCGCGGACTTTTTTGGAGACCTTTTTAAGGTGTACAATACTGTAGTACATTATTTTGATCTATCTCTACGGGTTCAGCCAGCGTTTACATGTAAGCGCAAAAAAAATGTGTTTATTTACGACATCACATTAGAAACCTCTAAAATAATCAGTGTTTTTCTACTATATTATGCATGTATTATACATATAAACCTTCCTCTTGAAACACTCTATCTATTAAAAAAACCGCATCAATAAAAACAAATTCGTTGCGTAGTTTTAAAGATCTAAGCATATATAGGGACAGACAGACAGGGAAGCGACTTTGTTTTATACTATGTAGTGATAATGTTCATAGCAGTGCAGTTATTAATCAATAGAGTTTTGATATTATACTGTATGATTTTTTTTTCAGGCTCCAAATTTTTACAGGGCTACTTATGAATATGAACAACTTTCACTATGGGACCAACTCTGAAATCGTGAAAACAAAATCAGATGTTTAATACCGCACGGAACAAATATTTGTATGACCTACAAGTAGTTGTTCCGGGTCTGGCTGTTTGTGTATGTGAGTTTAAATGTTTGTAAACGCACCCACAAAACAGGATAAATTCCTAGTCTGAGGCAACGTTTTTTATAAAAATAAAAAAATGTTCAATAACTAATTGACCAAAATGTATGAAACAGCAGATTTTTTTTTCGTGATCTCAGAGTTGGTTCCATAGTCAAAGTTATCCATATTCATGGGTGGAACACCCTGTAAAAATTAGGAGCCGGTAAAAAAAGCATGCTGTATATTATAAAAATACTCGTGAAATCATATCAATTCTTACAATAAGCATGACCATCTTATTTCCAAAACTGGCAACATACCTCGACGAATACTCGAATCAAAATAATAATCTTTTTAATTGAAATATTTTCTGCAAACATTTGCCAAGTAACGAAAGTCGTGGTTGAATTTCAAATATTGTCAGTTATTTTTTTAAATATTATAAACTTTTTGTCCGTACTAGGTCACAAAAAATCCATGTCCTGTGACACATGGGTAGACCAACGCCTAGTAAAGATATAGTATACTTTTTATCACGATATTTCTATAGGATCGAGACTCATGCGGATGAAACTGCAGTTAGTACAGTGAAACAGGGCTACATAACATCCTCACGCCTGTAATATACGGGCGTTATGTTGAAGAGTTACCATAACGCCGCAATTGCAATAGCCCTAGTTCGCCTTATACAACGTGTAACGTTAAATGCGCAAAACCTGAAAATAGTTTGATCAGAATAACGAGCAGAATTAACTGAACCACTTTTTAATATAGGTCACATTTTTCAAAAAATCTTCATTAAAAACGTTGCCGTGTCTATTTATTAATAGGTCAAGCAAGCCAATGTCAGCGCGGCGCAGCAGTTCGGTGACGACTCCTCCCTCGATAAAGCGCCGTCGCAGACGCAAGAAACGATCAGAATGGCCAGTAAAACTAAAACAGCATATAAAACCTTTACAATTTTTTTAATGACTTATTTTCTCTCTGAAATAGGTCAATTGAATTAAAAATCAGTTGGGGTGTGTGAGGTTTTGCGCATTTAACGTTACACGTTGTATAAATAAATAAATCTATGAGGCTACAATCTAAAGAACTGCAATAACTAATAGGACTTCGTGAGAGAAATCTGTAGCTACCAACTAACTAAGGTATCGAATCCCAATAAACACTTAACACCATATGCGCAGAAGCTCTCGTTTACTGTATTCCAATCTTACCGAACCAACAAGGATTTTTACAAAACAAAACAATTAATTAACATCGAAAATATACCTAAACAAAAACTTTAATTAGTCCATCATGACGCATTTCCTCGGAAATCTAGTGTTTCCGATCGAAATGAAATGGAAAATGAGTTCAATTCGATATAGATTTCTATCTATATCGAAAAAAAAGTGTTTATAACATTTTTTAACTAGATTTAGAGTGACTTGTAGAACCATTTTTAATTATTCATGAAACACGTGACTGACTTTTCTATTACCTATCTAGTATCTACTTAGGCCAGCTGGATTTTCAACTGTCAGTGTTGAATCGAACATTGAGAAACCAACAGAGTGCATCACAGTACGTCAAAAAGAACACTAAGTATTGGATTTTTATCTCTTGGCGTTTATTCTTCTTTTGAGTAGATACAGAAGCCACATTGCTGTTTTTCAGATAGTTCTAGTTTGACTCGAAGCTACTAGAAAAGTTAGTTGAAAATCATTATTATTGGGTGCAGAGCAATGGAGGTCCAATAGTAACGGCCCCGAATTACGAATTGTACAGACGCCAGCACATCAAGCTACCCGAAACTGTCAAATTTTCCTAATCAACTTTGAACCTTATGCTTTAGCGATAAAGTTGAAAATCTATTAAAGAAATTTGACAGATTGTAGTAGCTTGATATGCTGGCGTCTGTACGTCGTGTGTTCAAACTCTGTCAGGCGTGTTACTTTGTCTAATTTATTTGATTACCACTCCTCTCAAAGCGATGAAGGAAAACATCTTGAGGAAACCGGCGTGCAAACAATGTAAAAAATGCATCATCTTCATCGTTTCAATCGCAACGTCCACTGGACATAGGCTTCTCCAAGCAACGCCACTTTGACCTCATCTGTGCAGGCCGCAAGAATCCGCTGGATGCGTTCAGCGGATTCCTGCGAGTTTCACCAGGTCATCGGTAAAGAAGTTTGTTATAAAATAAAAATAATAATACATCATAATATTAACTAGCTGGTGACGTTCTGTATTTTCTACCCACCCCCATGGGAACAAGACGTGAGTTTATGCTATGTAATATTTTCGCATTTTTACTCGGAATAAGTATTTATGTTTCATGCTGGGTTGTATTCAAACTCTATTTGAATTGTTCCTGAATAAATAAATTGATTGAAAGTATGTACAAAAAGTCACATTTTGTAAGCAAGTGTATAATTTTAAAATTATTAATATCTGCCGGGTAGAGCAGCGCCACCTACCATACTATTTGCAAACTTCACTCTACTCAACGCGCCCACCAATCAACGCCATCTATTGTCTACATAAAAAAATATTTTGCACTTGCCAAGTTCACTTAGTAATACGTGCCGTAGCTCTAGCTTATTCAATTAGCACTAGCTTGTGTAAAACATAGATGTCGCTGTTACAACATAACGCACTAGTATGAAACGTAAGAAGTGATGTAGGTAGGTTAAGCTACGGTTTTCTAGAAGAGCGGTGGCTGCCAAATAGCGTCCACAATTTACCGGCGAATGACGTCACTGCAATGTGACTACTCGATTAAGATGTAGTGTGAATAACCCGGGAAAGAAGCCCCACAGAAGGTGGTTGCGATGATCCCACCATCTGTGTTAAGAGTTGCAGTATCCGTTCCTGGGGAAATCTACGGTTCTTTAGAGGAGCGGTAGCCACATAGCGTCCGCAATTTACCGGTGAATGACGTCACTGAAATGTTATTTATAAAAGTATGTTGGTGTGTTTTCCTGGAGAGCGTCTTTGAACACTGTAAAGTCAAACCCTGGTGCTATTATTCAAACCAAATCAAATCAAAATGTTTATTTGGGACAATAAAAAAATCCATATTTTGTTAGTAAATACAATATTTTAAAAAACTATGTTAGTAGTTACACGTAATATATCAAAATTAAATTAAAATGAAAACGAAAACAAAAAAAAATAAGAATTAAATTAAAATTATCTTCACATTAAAATCAAAGTTAAAATAAATATTAAAATCAAAATCAAAATTACAATCAACATTAAAATCAAAATCACA
Organism: Eremobia ochroleuca; assembly: GCA_949629135.1. NCBI lineage: Eukaryota > Metazoa > Arthropoda > Insecta > Lepidoptera > Noctuidae > Eremobia > Eremobia ochroleuca. The sequence continues at coordinate 7,018,924 of OX451411.1, read as the reverse complement.
ATCAAAATAAATTAGGTACAACTTAAAAAATTCCAATGTCGTCTTTTTATAAAATTTCAATTTAGATATCTTTCCTCAGCACCAGGCCCGCAGCTATGTCTACGGGACCAGTGCATCAGAAAGGGGCAGTCTGGCCTCTCCACAATAATCCTCAGGATTATTCCTCAGGCTATTGGAGCTTCCACGTATCCTACGCATCAGGGATGCCGTTCTTTTGCGCAAGATGGCCTCGAAACTATCTATGCCTGCCTCGGCAAACATGCCCGGCGCACTACAGAACCGCGGAAGCCCCAGTAACACCCGGAAAGCATTAAGCATTATTGCTATTATTTGGATGATAGCCCTCACTGCGGCCGTTATGTGGCGGCCATCGCTCTTCTAGGGAACTATAGCTTTCCCCAGGAACGGATCTTAAATACTTTTAACACGTTAAGTGCGAAACGAGGCCTAAATCACCCCTCATGCAACTTCCTTGTAGTGCGGCAAGGAAAAACATGAACATCTCTGTCGTGCGAAGGGCATAGCTTTGGTTTGGTCCAGTATAGAAAAGAGATAAATATATATTTGAGACGCGCTAATGGTCCCGGACTCGGTGGTATACCTACCTTGCTACCGGATGTCTTAGGCCTCGTACCGCACTGAATTAATATAATTTTAATGCAGTGCGGAACGAGGCTAAAACGTCCCATATCCCCCCGGACCTCGTACCGCACCCAACGCGAGCTTCTCGCGACTAGTGTTGTGCATCACGTCGATCGGAGAGCACGTCCTTTTACATCGCCGAACATCATTGCCTCGAAAAGGGTGAAAAAAGAAGAAGATGTGTTGGTTGTTACCAGAAACTACGCACATTTTTACCATCTCGTGAAGCTGACAAAAAATCCAAAAAGATTTTGACTCAGTGCTCTCAGTGCAAAAAATCTTATTGTCTACCCTGTTTCAATGAAAAACACCCATAAATAAGTACAAAATATATATTGCGATTTTTTATAAAAAAGTATATTGTTACTGATTTTTTTATGTTAATTCAAGTTCTAATAAGTGTATTTTTAAAGCCCCAGGCAGAATAAATAGGATAGTTTCTTTTCTACTTCTGGTTTTCTTTTTTTTTCTATTCTGTGAACCGCATTAAGATTTTCACACAAAAATAGATAAACGTCGTTGCGTCGATTTTATTTTACCCATCACTAATCTTAGCGAAAATTTACCCTATTTCAGTGCGTTACGAGGTGTATAAGATCCCATATTTTGTTTTGCCAATAATTCCTAAACTAGCTATCAGATCCCGGGGCGACGGTAGATTAGGGTTCATCAATTCACTGTCTATATCGATAAGGACCAAAATTTTTCATTTTCTTTGATTTCGCGCCAGAAAACGGATTTTAGTCTGTTAAAGGAGGTGGGGTCTAATAGACCGCGTGTCGCACTAACGTCTGGTCACGGTGCGGGCCGATAATACCTCGTGCCGCAGGAACGGAAAGTTTGCAAAAATTGGTGCCGCAGCTAACGTGTTAATAAAGCGTCACAATCCCAAATAAGGAGAGACCTTTTTATTCGGCTAAACTTCCTATCAACAGATGCAATTGCATATACAACGGAAATATTGCGGGTTTGCTTGTTAGATTTAATTAATTAATAACCAAGAAACGGACTTCATACTTGATGTATTTTTAAATATGTTTAATTTTCTTAATGTATTTTACCCACAGAAATCTTAATAATTAAGATTTCTGTGATTTTACCCCTTCCCTCGAATTCGATACCGTACCGTATCGTACAATGTCAATGTCTCGTCGAATCGTTGAGCTCCTTAAGTTCTGAGTTGAGCTGCACGGTTACTGACGAATGCGTGCACTGACTGCACAGGTCCACTCAATCTGTGTGGTTCTTTCCTCAAAAGACCACTTCAGACACCAACCTACATAGTCCTCAAAGATCAAAGATTATGTCCGGATTTTTATATACACATTGACATTGATGAATTTTATATAAACAATGACATGGATATTTACTTTGTAAAGTATCTTATTTTTTATTATTATTATTGTGAGTGTGAAGACTATTTTATTTTATTTTATTTTATTTGGGAAAATAAACGGTTACACATTACAATATCGCTAAGAACTTAAAACTAAAATGGTATTATAAATGTACAACCAACAAGATTTTCCACATAATATAAAAAAGTTAAACTAAAATGAACATCGTGCGATGTAAAAGTAGATATAATGGATAAATGTTAACCTCTAATAATAATAAAACTAAACTGAAAGTTATACATACAAAAAAAAAAAAAAAAAGTAAAAAGAGAAAGAATAGTAAACTATGATTTTAAATGGTTATGTACTTAATTCTGCTATGGTTTTAAGAGCAATACTTCGAAATTTCCCAGCCGAAACAGCAAAGAACTCAATACCCTGGAAAATTTTATTGAACTGAGCGGTAAGACGTCGTAGGGGTGCTCGCGAGCCCGCGTTTGTCCGACAAGAGGTTACAACAAACAGCGGTCGCGCGCGCACACCCCGACATATAGTTGTTCTAGGTACTACATAACTTATTCTATTGCTTATATCAATACAATCAAATTTATTGTTACATAAATCAAACAGAAACATCGATTCCAACATTATACGTCTAGATTTAAGATTTTGAAGTTTGAATTTATTTAGTAAGTCGCTGTAAGATGCATACGTACGAAAACAACGGTAATGCATGGCCTTTAAAAATTTGCGTTGTACTTTTTCTATCATGTTAGAATATTTATCATAGAAGGGATTCCACACCGGGACTCCGTACTCTAATTGAGACCTAACCAGAGTTTTAAATAGATATAGATAAGTACTAGGACGTTTAAATTCCTGAGCCGATCTCATTACAAACCCGTACATACGAAAAGCATTGTTCACAATTTTAGTAACATGAGCATCTAGATGGAGTTTGTCATCCAGCAGAACACCAAGATCACGAACTATTGTTTCTCTAGTCAGATCTATATTGTTTAAGGAATATGCATGTTTTATTATTTTTTTATTTTTAGTAAAACTAATGCAATGGCATTTCGATATGCTCAATTTAAGTTTATTTTTAACACAATATTCAGAGAATCTATTTAAGTCTTCCTGCAGCAGTAAACAGTCGCGTAGATTAATAATCGTCCTAAAAATTTTTAAATCATCTGCGTACAGCAATACTTTAGAATTTTGAAAACACGTACTTATATCATTAATAAACATAACAAACAAAAGAGGACCCAGTATAGAGCCCTGAGGAACACCTGAAGTGACATTTACGGTCGCAGAATTATAACCGCTTATCACAACTCTCTGAGATCTGTTAAAAACGTAAGAAGTGAACCATCTTAGTAGGTCGCCACGTATGCCATTAAAGGCAATTTTACTCAAGAGCAGTTGATGGTCCACTTTGTCAAATGCCTTTTGGAAGTCCGTGTATATAGTATCAACTTGAATGCGAGAATCCATACTGTTAAATAAATAGTCAACAAAAGTTATCAGATTAGTGGTAGTTGATCTTTTTTTGACGAATCCATGTTGTTGTGGGATAATGTTATTATGCAGTAGAGGATAAACTTTATCATGGACAAGTCTCTCAAATAACTTTGAAAATACAGATAATATCGATATAGGACGATAATTTTCGATATCCTGTTTAGGTCCCGACTTATGAACAGGAGTCACATTTGCGAGTTTCCAAGCTTGGGGAAAGACTCCTTGTGACATTGATAGATTAAAAATAATTTGTAATGGCACACACAGATTAACAGCGGTCTTTTTAATGAACACGACTGGTAGGCCATCTGGTCCCGGGCCTTTTGACAGATCTAATGCTTTTAGTGCACTTAATATTTCATCGGCAGTAAACTGAATGCTACTAAGGAGAGAACAGGTTTCAGAGTAATCTCCGTACTGCGGTGAAACACTGTGACCTGAAGTGGACGGCTCATATACCGAATTGAAAAAGCTTGAGAATAAATTACAGATGTCTTCAGGGTTGTTGGCTGAATGATTGCTGTAGTGCATGATAGTAGGGAAACTTGTAGAGGATTTGCGGGAGGAAATGAAAGTCCAAAAATGCTTAACATTAGTCCGGATGCCGTCTTCTACGGAGGTAATGTACTTTCTATAACAATTTTTGCACTCAACTTGGAATCTAGATCGGTAAATGGAAAACTGTTCATAGTCCGAGATGTTTTGAAACATCTTCCATTTTACCCAAGCTTTAGCTTTATTTTTGTAAATATGGATTAGCGATTTTGTGAACCAAACCGGAAATTTCAAAGATCTACAGTTATTCATTGGAACGTGTTTCTTTATAATACTGAAAACAATATCATAAAACGTGTTCAAGGTATCGTCAATGGTTTGGTTTACTAAGACTTCCTCCCAATTAATCCCTTTTAAATCCGCATTTATGTCATCATAATTTGCCTTGTAATAATTATATTTTTTATAATGACTATGTGGGTCATTTCTTTTTTCTGTTTTCCTTCTTAGTTAGTTTTAATCATGATCTGGCAGTTTGAGTAATTTATGCGGCCTACCCAAATGTCCTTTCATTGGTATTGTTCGTCGAATAGTAAGGCTCCTCAAGTTCTGAGTTGAGCTGCACGATTTTTGACAAATGCGTGCACTGACTGGACAGGTCCGCTCAATCTGTGTGGTTCTTTACTCAAAAGACCATTTCAGACACCAATCTACATGGTCTTCACATGATCTGACCAAGATTATGTCTGGACGTTAAAAGAGACTGTGACCTCTGAGTTTGTTTCGGCCTTTCTTCTCAGAGTAGTCAGATAGGAAACGCCGACCTCATCTAGTTTAAAAAAATATGATTGACATGTAAAAGTGTTTGTACAAACCTACTTACAGAAAATAAGTCATTTATTATTTATCATTTATCATTTATCAAGATCAATGTGACTACTCGATTAAGATGTAATATGAATAAACCGGGAATGAAGCCCCACAGTAGGTGTACCTATGCCATGATCCCACCATCTGTGCTAACGGTTGCAAGATCTGTTCCTGGGTAAGGTCTGCTTCCTTAAAGTATGGAAGCATCACAGTATAGTCTGCGCAAGGGCGATATTTTCCCGAGGCAATTTTTTTACACGCACCGGATTTTCAACGCACTGCTTTTTTTTCTCTTTATTTATTATTAGGGACTTTTATACAATTGTACATGCCAGTCCCATCGGACCTTATAACATAATAAAAATAAAAAAAAGTAATAATAAAACGCACTGCTTAAACTCCGAAAGTTGAACATCCAACACTGTGCTTTTTTGACGCGCAGCGATGCTTCCTGTTGGATATTCGATGCTCGGCTGAACACCGGGAGTTGAAAATCACGCCGCGAAATTTTTACGACCGTGGAAACGCGTTCTAATATAAGGTTGAATATAACTCACGTCATCAAGGTCTCTTTATGTATGTGACAGTAAGATAGTTTCAACCTTAAGCTATGGTGTCCTAAAAGAGCGGTGGCCGCCAAATAACAGCAGTAGTAAAGGCCGTCATGAAATGCTCACGATTGCCTGTAAGACCTCACGTGGACGTATCGACTGTCCAGAGCTCCAATGCCTTTTCTGCCAATTATTTCAGGCCGACAAGTATCTACATCGGACACCGTCACAGCCACTGGCACAATCTGTTTCCCATCACAAGTATCTTCGGATTACTTTCTGGGAAGCCCCGGCAACTAAACTGTATAGATTTAAGAGATAAATACATTTTTTTTTTTTTTTTTTCAACGGACATCCAGAGCTGTAGCCAGAGCCAAATGGGAGACTGTGGAACTAAATTAAATTAAATTAATTAATGTCATTGTTGGTAGTCAGAAGGGAATTTAGCACGAATTCATTTAATTTAGTAATTAAATTAATTAATTACTAAGTAAATCAAATTCATTTTTATAATTTTTTTATTATTATATTAAGTAACAGAAGGTGAATAAAGGTATTTTTCATACTTTTTATGCTCTTTTTAGTGGTTAAAGTCATTTTGGAAAAAAAATATTAGAAATATGTGAAAACTGCAAACCATCATTTTGGGGTACGAACTTTGAGGGTGATTTTCACCCCTTTAAAACGTTTGTTAGCAAAAAAAAAATACGTATCTCACCATTTTTCATGTAGATTATTATAATAAAGCCGCAACTAAATCTCGTTGGTCTAGTGGTCACAAGCGCAATTGCCGAGCATGAGGTCTTGGATTTGATTCCCGGTCCGGGAAAAGTGTTATTGTTTTTTTTTTTTTTTATGTACGCCAAAAAACAAATAACAAACAAACAATAAACAAATATCTGTAGTACATAATATACTTTCCCTGGTTATTTATACTAGAGCAATATTTTTTTTTTTAAATATTGCTCTTATTTACTTATGTTATATAAAATAAGTAAAAAATATTGCTCTAGTAAAAATAACCAGGGAAAGTATATTAAGTACTACAGATATTTGTTTTTATTTATTTGTTGTATGGTACGTTTGTATGGAATCAATGCCAACGATCACGTGACTGCGTTTCCTCCTAGTAGGAGAAATAATGAGCAAGTTAGTGTGACAAAGAATGAGTCGTTTGTGGTTTATATTCTTGTGAATCTTGTTTACATTGTCTATTTGTACCTATCATTTGACGCAGTTACGCCAGCACATCAAGCTACCTGAAACTGTCAAAATTCCCCAATCAACTTTGAACCTTATGCTTTAGCGATAAACTTGAAAATCAATTACACAAATTTGACTGACTGTACATTAGAATTTGCGTACTTACCTATGTTTAAATAAATGAGTTGGTATCATTAGGAAGACGTTACTAATGGGTATCGTGTTACCCAGTGCCATACTAGGGTGTGGAGGTTAGATAAGCAGTCGCTCCATGTGAAATACTGGTATTTAGCTGCATGCGGTTAGACTGGAAGCCGACCTCAACATAGTAGGGAAAAGTCTAGGCAGATTACGATCATTAGGAAAATTTCTATAAAAGGATAAGCAAGTAAGTAGTATGTTTATTTGTATGTATGTATGTATGTTTATTCTCATAGTATTTGTTTAGTTTTAACCCATATATGCCCACAGGGTCGATAACGACCTTTTTATTCCTTCATGACTTCTAATACAGACTGACTGCGAACTGTTGCATTAATTTAAATTATAGTGCCATCCTTTGTTAGAGTGAAGAACTATTTTATATACTGATAATAACAACCTACCCACTGGTGATAAAATGGCTAAAATTCGGCCATTGTTCAACATCATGAATGAAAAGTTTCTAACATATGCCCCCGTCGAGAAAAATATAAGTATTGACGAGTCGATGATACCCTATTACGGACGTCATGGATGCAAACAGCACATGACAAATGCTTTGAAGCATTTCATGCATAACTGAACATTATTTTTTATGTAGGTATTTTTGTTCCTTGACTGACTAAATTAATTACTTAATAGTTCCTATATTATTGTTGAACCTAATAATAAAAATGATTAGCGTATAAATGTTTTTATTTTGATGCACCTTACTCCATACTAGCGTATGACTATAATAATTATATGCCCATGGGGTCGTTATCGACCCACTGAAAAAAACATACTTCCTAATCTGAAAACCGCAAATTACAATTTACAGCCCTTATTTATAATCATTTATTAACAACATAGTCCAAAATCTTTAAAATTCATCTCAAAAAAAGTTCTGGGCATATATGGGTTAAACGCACACTATGCAGCCAAGCATATTATAAGTTGGAGGGATTACATCGCTGACAAAAGTGAGCGTGGAGTGAGCTGTCAGTGTCAAACTGACAGCTCACTCCACGCTCACTTCACCTAAGTTTTCACGGTGAGATAGTTACAGAATCGCACTGCAGGAAACACATTTGATGTCAAAATTTCTTACCAGTTTCCATGAAAAATCAATTCAAGTTAACCCTGAAAAATATCGCCGAGTCACTCACATTTATAGTCTACCATATATAATAATACTTATTTAGATTGCTCCATTATCACATAGAACATAATATAACGCACTTAGCACTTCACTTGGTCAAGGTTTTAAGCGAACCGTTGCTTAATTAAACCATGATGTGCAAATACTTTTTGTATCCAGTTATTATCACCGTCTCAGTGAATATGTGGGTTAAAAACACTGTCAAAGAGAATTGTTTTGACGTTTGTAAAGTCACGACTTATCCTTGAGGTGATGAAGGAGGTTGTATACTTTTCTGTCCGGGACTCCCTCCGCGTGACATTTCTGGTTCCTCCGACCTACCTCCTCGCATCGCATCGCCTGCCCGAGTTATTATCTCGTTTTGCTTACTTTCTGACTTTTTTTCTTTTTAATTGACTCCTAGCCTAGCGTCATGATAAATAGCGTTCCTCATGAATTGGGCTATTAAATCCAAGAATATTCAACATTATTTTTAGTATACTGCAAACCTGAATATAGTTTGTTCAGAATAAGTAACTGAATCGATTCCAATAGTTTTTACACCATGTTATATTTTGTCCCAAAAATATTTAAAAACAAGTTGGACACCGAGCGACACTAAGTACATATCCGCAATGATATACGCACAACACAGGTCACAGCCGGTCGGCCAGCGGCGCGTGTTAAGTGGTAACCAACGTTTTGTACGGACAATCAGGTAACATAACAAGCTTATAACTTCGTGATTTTTCATGATACAGTTTTGAAATTTTGTACATAGATTCTTTACATAAAAATACTAGACACGTGTTTCGGGTTTGCTATATACTAAAAATAATGTTGTATATTTTTAATCCGACTGGCGCGTTCAAACAAACAAATAAACTCTTCAGATTTATTATTAGTATAGATACATATACATATACATATGTAGATAGTGGCAAGCACTGGTACAAAAACGACCTACTTTAAAAGCAACTAAATCTGCAATGTACAGACGCCTGCACATCAAACTACCCGAAACTGTCTAATTTTCCCAATCAACTTTGACCTTATGCTTTGGGGATAAAGTTGAAAATCTACTAAAGAAATTTGACAGATTGTAGTAGCTTGATGTCCTGGCGTCTGTACCTGTCTACCTACACCTAGTCAGTTTTCAATACAACTGCAGTTCAGAGTTCGAATTGATGGCACATTAAGATACCTTTAACACGTTCACTGTGCATGCCCCATCGGTGGGGCATACCGAGTTGCTCATCGTACGTGCATGAGCCACGGGTGGGGCATGAGTTGTTCGCAAAATTCTACTTCTTGTCAAATATTTTGGGTATGGAAACCATAAATAATAACGTATAAAATAGAGACAAGAGCATGCAAATACGTCATACGTGCATGCCACGCGGCTGGGGCATGAAGTTACGAGATCATACGTGTATGACCCAGGGGTGGATCAATAGACAAAATATATTTTTTTAATGAAGGTGGTATAAAAAATTAAAAACAATGCCATAATATATCATTTTTATACCTAGCGCAACATATTATCTACAATTTGCGTTTGCACTTATGGGGTAGTCCCTTTCATCATAGCTGCACAGTGAACGTGTTAACATGCATTCAGCAGTGCGATTCTGTAACCGTCTTACCGTGAAAACTTAGGTGAAGTGAGCGTGGAGTGAGCTGTCAGTGTCATCCCATCTGATATTAGGTCTGACCAAGCATACATTTACAATCATAATCGACATTTTAATTACATTTTTATGTTAATTCTATTGATCATTTTATATAATTTCATCGCTAGTATTTTAGGTGTCAAAGCATTACTATTTTGTAGGATTTTAAAATAAAATTCCAAAACAGAAACTCAGTCAGAATCTCATTTTTTTTTTTTTTTTTTAACTTTTTTCCTAGACTAGTCCTGATCCTGACGAGTCGGTGTGATCACTTCACGCCACACAAACTACGTGGGATTAAACGTGGGTTTTGATAACTAAAATACTAGCTTTGAAATTATATAAAATGATCAATAGAATAAGCATAAAAAATATTATTAAAATGTCGATCATGATTGTAAATGTTTGCATGATCCATCCCTAGTATCAGCCGTGCGATTCTGTAACCATCTCACCCTGAAAGCTTGCGTGAAGTGAGCGTGGAGTGAGCTGTCATTCGCTAGGGATTAACACTATTAAGTGCTCACTTCACTTATGATTTCACGGTGAGATTTTTACAGAATCGACCGGCAGGTGGGATGACTTTGACAGCTCACTCCACGCTCACTTCACCTAAGTTCTCACGGTGATGGTCACAGAATCGCACTGCTGTCGTGTCAGCGACAGTAAGAAGAGGATAGACGTCGATATTACCCAGTCACTGCATTGTAGTCAGATGTTTGTCGCTCTATCTACAACGTGTAACGTTAAATGCGCAAAACCTGAAAATAGTTTGATCAGAATAACGAGCACAATTAATTGAACCACTTTTTAATATAGGTCACATTTTTCAAAAAATCTTCATTAAAAAACCTTGCCGTGTCTATTTATTAATAGGTCAAGCAAGACAATGTCAGTGCGGCGCAGCGGCCCGGTGACGACTCCTCCCTCGATAAAGCGTCGTCGCAGACGCAAGAAACGATCAGAATGGCCAGTAAAACTAGAACAGACAATACACTATACATTACAATATTTTTAATGACTTATTTTCTCTCTGAAATAGGTCAATTGAATTAAAAATCAGTTGGGGTGTCTGAGGTTTTGCGCATTTAACGTTACACGTTGTATACTACTAATAATAAAGCTGAAGAGTTTGTTTGTTTGAACGCGCTAATCTAAGTAACTGCGAGTCGGATTAGAAAAATTCTTTTTGCATTTGATAACCCAATTCTTGAGGAAGGCTATAAGCTATTTAACATCACGCTATGATTCTTAGGAGCCGAACAAAAAGAAAAAAATCAGAAAGAACTTTAAGCGAAAACGTAGTGATAGCGCGGGCAGGTGTGATGCGACGGGGTTGGTTGGGGGAGTAAAAAATTCCAGGTGGAGTAGCGGGCAGAAACTATGTAGAATATTGGTATTCAGCCGCATTAAAGAACCGGGGTTACCGACATAGCCAACCGGCATAGACCAAGCTGAAGTGGTAGTGGGCTGGCCGTGTTTGTCGAAAGACTAATGGCCGGTGGAGCAGACGAGTCCAGTCGAGTCGAGTGGAGACCGCGTATCGGCAAGCGTAGTGTCGGACAACCTCCAGCTAGATGGACCGACGACCACAAAGATGGTGGCTGGGACAGACTGGATGTAGACCATCTCAGACAGGTTTCAAGGTAATGAAACAACATTTTAATATAAAAATGTATTATTTTTTTTTAATTATAACTTACCTACAGCAACATTCAATAATTAATATTCCATGATAATATCTCTTATTAATATTAATTAACTTATAATAATTACGTGAATAATGATGCAATAATAAATTATTCATTAGATGCATTTTAATTATTTTGATACTTAGATTAATTTGCGTATGATAAATGATAAAAGAGACACGGGAAAAATAAACCAAAAAAACTTCACGTAAAAAACGTGCGAATCTCCTGTCTGATATTTTGAGCTTCTTAAAAACATTTTGAAAACAATGCCACAAAGTACATTTTTCCAGTGAAAAATATAGATACAGAAAAGTTGCATCTATGTATAGTTGTATCTACCTGCCACTGCTTCGCACGGTTGCTTGACAAAACTAGAGATTTATTAAAAAAAAAAAAATATGCCGAAGATATCTCGATGCCTGCAGTGCTATTCTGTAAAAATCTCACCGTGAGAACTTAGGTGAAGTGAGCGGAAAGTGAGCTCTATCATTCCCTAATGGTAGGGATTAACACTATTAAGCGCTCACTTCACTTATGATTTCACGGTGAGATTCTTACAGAATCGACCGGCTGATTGTTGACACTCGCTATTTCTTAACCCTTAAATGCATGATTTATTTTATCGTATTGCAAAAAATGCTATTGTATAGGTATTTATCTATAGAATTTAGATAATAAATATATAATAATTATACAATAATATTAATATTCATAGAGTATATATATTGTTTTGACAAGAAGAGGTGCGTTCAGAAAGTCACAGCTATCACATTCTTAACCCTTAAATGCATGATTTATTATATCGTATTGCAAAAAAATGCTATTGTATAGGTATTTTATCTATAAAAAAATTAAAAAAATATATTATAATTATATAATAATATTAATATTCATTGAGTAAATATATTGTTTTGACAAAAAGAGGTGCGTTCAGAAACTCACAACTATCACATTCTTAAAAAAATTAAATGACGTGCTTTGTTGCCATTTGGCAACATTATGCATTTAAGGGTTAAAAAAATTAAATGACGTACTTTGTTGCCATATGGCAACAGTATGCATTTAAGGGTTAATGGGTAGCGGTGCGAACACGTCGGTTCAGTCGCACCTGAAAGCTCAGTTGCTCAGTCCTGATTTTGTGCTGTACTCTAACTACTCCAGAAGAACAAGTTGATCCGCTTTGACCAATCATTGCCGTCGATCGCGGTGTAAAAGTTGTTTTCACATCAGCATTGAGGTAAAGTCACAAGCAGCCCACGATGTATCACAGTGACGTATCCTTCAGCAAGTGCGTGCATGTCTATAAGCATGCATTTGTTTCACATGAAGGTGACATCAAAGGAACGAGCTAAACTGCGATCGCCAGGTATCACAGTGAGGCATCTCGGACATGTAATTACCAGATTGAGATTCGTCAAGTCCGCCTTTTTACCTTTTTTCACGATTTCTGTTTTGTTGTTGTTCATTATGATGAGTACAACAATGACCCCTTATGAGGTTGTGCGTAATTTAAGTTGCATCTTGCATAATTATATTTTCAAGGATTGAAATTTGACGTTTTGGTGGGTTTACTTGTCAGATTTGCGTCTATAAACACAATCAATATATCGGAGAAATTCTTAGTGACAATACAACTTCGACTAACTTTAGGCGCCTTCCGTTTGTAGATTAGGATTATTAAAAAAATTAAATGACGTACTTTGTTGCCATATGGCAACAGTATGCATTTAAGGGTTAATGGGTAGCGGTGTGAACACGTCGGTTCAGTCGCACCTGAAAGCTCAGTTGCTCAGTCCTGATTTTGTGCTGTACTCTAACTACTCCAGAAGAACAAGTTGATCCGCTTTGACCAATCATTGCCGTCGATCGCGGTGTAAAAGTTGTTTTCACATCAGCATTGAGGTAAAGTCACAAGCAGCCCACGATGTATCACAGTGACGTATCCTTCAGCAAGTGCGTGCATGTCTATAAGCATGCATTTGTTTTACATGAAGGTGACATCGAAGGAACGAGCTAAACTGCGATCGCCATGTATCACAGTGAGGCATCTCGGGCATGTAATTACCAGATTGAGATTCGTGAAGTCCACCTTTTTGTGTGCACAAAAAGATAACATAAATAAATAAATAAATGTATTATTAAAACATAAATTTTGTATAGCATATGTCATGTCAAGCTATTGTGTTATATTACATACACCTGCCGTGCGATTCTGTAACTATCTCACCGTGAAAGCTTGGGTGAAGTGAGCGTGGAGTGAGCTTTCATTCGCTCGGGATTAACACTATTAAGTGCTCACTTCACTTATGATTTCACGGTGAGATTTTTACAGAATTATGGCTGCTTACTCTTTAGACCAAACGGGCCACAAAAATATGTCAATAGGGCTAAAACATATAAGATATAAAAATACAAACGAAATAGACACAAAAATTCATCAATATACATGTTTCACTTATCCCGATGCGGGAATCAAAACCTAAACACACTCAGATACTCAATTTATTCTCTTATCCCAATAATTTATTTGGGGTCAGCGCACCATGTCTTTTCCTTTCATACTTCTCTATTAGTCGTTATCTCGGTAGTGACCCCCATCTAGTCATATCCTCTTTCACGCAGTCCATACACTCAATTGTCAACTCTAGTACCAAAAAACACCTTAAAAAGTATTAATCAATTTCTTAATCATATCTACAGACTCATTTTGTGCAAGTCCTTCAATATATTCCGTGGCTTTCTTAGCATGCTCTTCATACAGCCTCTGAGTTTTGTCCACAGCGTCAGTCTTCAAAATATTAAACTTCAGATCTTCGTAATCCACATCTTTAACATCTTTCTTTGACTGTGTTATTATCTGATATAAATTGGGATTGCTGTCTAAAGCGAAAAGGACAGGTGCACTTGCTAAGCAAAACTGTTCCTTACTCTCTGAAGTTAGCTGCTGTATTTCCGTGGCTGCTTGCCAGGCTAAGCCGACATGACAACCAAATTGGTAGGCAAGGTTTTGTGTTTCTCTATTCTGTCTGTCCAGTACCATAGCAGATTGGCAGCCCCTGCCTAGCAAGCTAACACCATTGTATACAGTTCTAGCTGTCCACTCCTTTCTAGGTTTACCCAAAACTTCATTAACAGCAATAGAGTTAGTATCGAAAGTAATTTCATAGTCCTTGGCTGTAGGTTTAGGCTCACCAGGAATAGGCATGTTCTGTTCATCTCTTTCGCCAAAGAATTCGCCTTCAGAAAGGTCTTTTAAAGCTGTTGAAATTATGTACGAAACGTCTGAGTTTCTTAGGTTAGCTAGCATACCGTTTGCAGTTACAAGGAGATAGTCTCCGAGTAGAATAGCTATTTTGTTGCCGAAAATTGCTGAATCAGTGTCCTGCGATCGCTTAGCGAAAGGCACGTTGACAATACCTCTATGAATCAGATGACCAGTTCTCATCATCTCTGTAAGTTCAGCTAGCACTCTGGTTTGTTCTTCATTCTTCTTCATTTGCGGGGTGTAAGTGGGGGTTTTGACGGATTTCGAGAGGAGAAGAATGATGAGGCCCCAGGGTTGAAGGTTCTTGGAGTCTCCGTAGAGGACGTTCTTTGCTGTCTGCATGACTAGGTGGTTGCTACCGACCTGGGGACAAGGAATGTAAAATAAATTACACATTTGCTGGTTTCGATATGCCCAGTGATTGAGAAACAAACCCAATCAGGGTTTGGTGCTATAATAATAATAATATTAATAATAATAAAACCATTTATTTTCAGGTAAAAAAGACCCATAGCTATGTCTATGAGTGTCAGTCGATCTATTCTGTAAAAATCTCAATAGGAGTGAGCTGTCAATAGTGTCAATCCCTAGTATCCAAACTCACTCCATCTACGTTTTTACGGTGAGATTTTAACAGAATGGCACCGCAGGTGTGATTCCTGCATATAGTATACAAGATGTAAATTAAATAAAGCACAATCTCTTAAGGGGTCATTGTACAGACGCCAGCACATCAAGCTACTACAATCTGTCAGATTTCCTTAATAGATTTATTTTATAAGATTCAAAGTTGATTGGGAATATCTGACAGTTTCGGGTAGCTTGATGTGCTGGCGTCTGTACTCATAATTATGAACAACTTTTACTACGGGACCAACCTGAAATCGCTAAAAAATGTCAGCTGTTCCCTACATTTATATTCACAAAACTCGTCAAAATGTAGGGAACAGCTGATTTTTTTCGCAATTTCTGTTTTGTTGTTGTTCATTATGATGAGTACAACAATGACCCCTTATGAGGTTGTGCGTTATTTAAGTTGCATCTTGCATAATTATATTTTCAAGGATTGAAATTTGACGTTTTGGTGGGTTTACTTGTCAGATTTGCGTCTATAAACACAATCAATATCGGAGAAATTCTTAGTGACAATACAACTTCGACTAACTTTAGGCGCCTTCCGTTTGTAGATTAGGATTATTAACCCTTAAATGCATGATTTATTATATCGTATTGCAAAAAATGGTATGAGGATCTTATCAAAACGGGATATTTCCAAAATATGAATTTTTTGAACTGAGTATGAGGTCTTCTTACCTATGCTAAAATACATCATTTTACACCTTAAACGAATGTAAAATAGGATATGCTTCTTAGAAAATTGGACTTAAAAAAGCGTGTTCTGAACCAAATATGATATTTAAAAAAAAAAAATCGAAGAATTACAATTAATTAATTATTAATTACAATTCAAAAGGAGATAAATGCATAAACTGTACATTGTAAAAGGGGATATTTTCATGATAGGTTTTCATGATAGGTAGGACAAAAGAGGATATTTCGATTTTGTCCTAACAAAAGGGGATATTTTAATTGTTTATGTCCTTGTTATCAATAAACCAGAAGGTATTAAAAGAAAAAAAAAGTACAATTCTTAGTATTTTATTATGTAGTTCTTATATAGTAACATTATTTTTCTGTGCACTATAAGGTTTTCCTACAATCAGTTTTTTCTACTTTCTGGAAAATGAGTTAACATGCACATATCCCGTTTTGAAAAGACCCTCCTCATATGTACCTATTTATCTATAGAATTTAAAAAATACATATATATTATAATTATATAATAAATATTAATATTCATAGAGTATATTATATTGTTTTGACAGAAAGAGGTGCGTTCAGAAACTCACAGCTATCACATTCTTAAAAAAATTAAATAACGTACTTTGTTGCCATACGGCAAAATTATGAATTTAAGGATTAAATGCCTAAGATGCCTCACTAGGATACCTCACGGTCTTGGCTTAGCTCGCTACATCGATATCACCTCCATGTTAATCAAATGCATGCCAATAGACACACAACCCTTATAAATTCAAACGCTGACGAGCATGTCGATTCTGTAAAAATCTCACCGTGAAAACGTGCGTGGAGTGAGCTGTCAGTGTCATCCCACTGATGCTAGCAGACAAAGCAAACATTTGCAATCATTATCGAGATTTTAATCATATTTTGTATGCTAATTCTATTGATCATTTTGTATTATATTTAAAATAATTTCACAGCTAGTATTTTAGTTGTCAAAACATTACTATGTTCTGGGGTTTTAAAATAAAATAGCAAAATTCGCTAAGTCAGAATATCAATTTTCTTTTTTCCTATATTAAAACCCTACAAAATACTTATGTTTTGACAACTAAAATGCTAGCTTTGAAATTATATAAAATGATCAATAAAATTAGCATAAAAATATTATTAGATATTATTAAATATTATTATTTTTTATAGTTTTAATGTGTATTTATTTTAATGTAATGCCAATAAACGCATTTTTCTTTCGTTAAAATCTCGATTATGATTGTAAATGTTTGCTTAGTCAATCCCTAGCATCAGGTGGGATGACACTGACAGCTCACTCCACGCTCACTTCACCTAAGTTTTGCACGGTGAGATGGTTACAGAATCGCACTGCTGAATATATTCATATTCAGGTCAGCATTCGAATTTATTAAGAGAAATATGTTACCGCGCATATTTTATACCATTATAAGTTTGTGGCAACTATCTTAGTTGAAATGTTGAGGTCACTCAAACTTCGTCAGTCTACTATGAAAGTTGTATAAAATACTCGTAGGTATTACTACACCTATCCAAAAGATAGTCTATTTAAAATCGTAAATTCGCTTAAAATATGCATAAACAATCTCATCATCATCATCTGCCTAGCCTTTTCCCAACTATGTTGAGGTCGGCTTCCAGTCTAACCACATGCATGTGAATACCAGTATTTTACATGAAGGGACTGCCTATCTGTCCTCCACAACCCAGTTACTAGGTAATACGATACCCCTTGGTAAGACGCTCCTCGTAAAATACTGGTATTCAGCTGCATCCGGTTAGACTGGAAGCCGACAATAGTTGGGTCCAACATAGTTGGGAAAAGGCTAGGCAGATGATGACATAATAAAGAGTGTTCTATTCTATTCTATGCCTAAAACGATCTTTGCGTGTGAAGTAACAAACATACACACATTAAACACATTACCCTCCTTTTAACTTCCGGTGTCGGGTAAAAAAGAAAATACAGCCGCTTTTTTGGGTACCGTAATTTATTCGCATTTTATTATAAGCAGTCTGATTCATCCTAAATAAATTTAGCTCAAGGCAAAAACTTAAAATACCGGTTTGAACGTAGAAAGTAAAGGTTCACTTTCACGACATTAGCTCGTTCATAATATACCTAACTGTATGTTTATATTGTTGGTTAGTACTCGTACCTCAGTTGACTGCCCGTTTGGTCTCGTGGTTGGGCGACCACTTAGCGTGCGGTCCTGGGTTCGATTCCCAGGAATTTCTTAGTAACGGAGTTTGGAAGTTGTCGGTTTAATCCGTGCTCCCTCGTGTGACTACCCCGTGGGTCTCGTGGTCGCAAACGCGAATGTCAGGACCGCAGAACTCAGCAGTCGAACCCACGGGTTCGATTCCCGGGTCGGGCAAAGCGTTTGAATCGAAATGAGAACATTTCCCGGACGGTCAGCACTAAAAAGTGTCACAACACAATTTTTAGTCATCTTATCATAATTTGATCGTGTTTTTTTTATGTAGTTCATGTTTTAAAAATGGTAAAAGTAAGAAAGCAGAATGAATCTTTATTTTTACTTTTTGCATATTTTAGCAAAGAGTAGATTGTTTGTGTACAGAAGGACTTGTGGCTAAGTAATAACAGCCGCACGGGTCGATCAATCACGTTAAGCTACGCTTACCGCGGTTGGTCCGTGGATGGGTGACCATCTTCACATACCAAGACCCCTCCGTGCCTCGAAAAGTACGTTAAGCCGTTGGTCCCGGCTATCATTCGTGGATCTTTGACAGTCGTTACGGGTCGTCAGTAGCCCGAAAGTCTGACAACCAGTCTTACCTAGGGGTATCGTATTACCCAGTAACTGGGTTGTGGTGGTCAGATAGGCAGTCGCTCCATGTAAAATACTGGTATTCAGCTGCATCCGGTTAGACTGGAAGCCGACCCCAACATAGTTGGGAAAAGGCTAGGCAGATGATATAACAATAACAATATAGAGATTTGTTCATGGCTAACACTACGTGTGAAATTTGAGGAATACTGTAAAGAAATACCTACTGTACAGGACCGGTATCTACCTAAATACCGTCCTTCACAGTATTTCTTTATATAGGTACAATGTTTTTCACTAATTCGGAAGCGGGCACTAAAACAACCAGGCTAGTTAGAGAGCTTACACGTGAGCAAGCCACATAAAACCGGCCGTGGCCGTGGGAGAAACAGTCTTGCCGCAAATCAACACCAGCAAATTTCAAAGTTTGTCCCTGTGAGTTATTAATAGTCATCGCGAAACAAACCTTGATTGGAAACTGCAATCTTATAAATTCAAACGGAAGGTCATTTGGTATCAATGGTATACGCGGCACGAAGACTGTTTCTCCTCTGGCAAATCCAGTTAGTATTTTGGCCTCAATAACATTGCGGCGGAGAGCTGTTAGTAGTCTAGTTCCATTGCACAATTTTCGAGGCCGTATATTTCGAAGCAACGTGACAGGAGCACCTACAAGCAACATGAGTCAGTGACACGGAAGACCCGATAGATTTGTCTCTCCTTCCCTTTTCAATCCATCCAAAGTTTGTTTTTAAAAGATCGCTCTTAGCGATGAGACCGCCCGTTGTGTCACACTTTGTAAAATTTCTATATTTATGTTTGTAATTTACCTATATGGTGTACATAATAAAGAGTAGTTATTCTTTTCTGTTCTATTAAGAGAATCTAAAAAATCTACAGGATAATTAACCGACTTGTCCATATCGATCATGGCGTTAACAGAATTATAAATCACTAGCGACCCGCCCCGGCTTCGCACGGGTGCAATGGAGAAACACTGATAATTTTAGAGCCATTATTTCTCGTAAAAAGTATGGGATAAAAAATGGTTATTGTGGGTTATCCCTAAGAGATAGACATATACCATCGCGGACTTTTTTGTAGAACTTTTTAAGGTGTACAATACTGTAGTACATTATTTTGATCTATCTCGACGGGTTCAGCCAGCGTTTACAATGTAAGCGCAAAAAATGTGTTTATTTACGACATCACATTAGAAACCTCTAAAACTATCAGTGTTTCTCTACTATATTATGCATGTATTATACATATAAACCTTTCTCTTGAATCACTCTATCTATTAAAAAAAACCGCATCAAAATCAGTTGCGGAGTTTTAAAGATCTAAGCATATATAGGGACAGACAGACAGGGAAACGACTTTGTTTTATACTATGTAGTGATTTGTTCACTTTCGAATGTATTTTATCAACATTTCGTTGATCGCAGCGGCTTGGTCGTTTTTGGGAGTCAAAACGGCTCTCTCGCATAACCACTCCATCGGTTTGTCTTTAATATTTTTAACATCAGGATAAATTTTATCTATAAGTCCCTCAACTGTTGATACCACAGTACATAATGCATTTACTATTTGTATCAACCCATGTATTTGTGAAAAGCTTCCGTTTCCGCTGCTCTGAAAATCTGCCGGCAGAAACTTCACCTCTGGAGTTATACTCTCATGTTTCGGGAAAGTTTTAGCACTAGCCATAAAAAAGATCTTTTGGTGCATGCTTTGATCTCATCTGCGCGCGTTCCTTTGGGCACTATCGGCAAAGTCTGACGAAAATCTGCCAGCAACACCGTCATACCACCAAATAACATATAACATTACAAGTCATAGAAAAAAATACACAACCTGAGGGATTATGGCATTCGACACATAAATAGTTGATCTCATCATAGGGAGTATGTTAGTCTGAGTCAGGAACGTGTAGTAGTTTTAGTTTGTTATGTTGTATGTACACGAGGAGAAAAATCGTAGAAAAATTACTGTGCTGTCTCATAATCTGAGTGCATTTGAGTGGTAATGGAAAAATTACCATGCTAGCACAGTAAAAATTCTTATGCTGTACAGTTAAATTTATTGGACAAATAGTGAATTTTTCCCAATCTCAATCAGAAAATTGTCTGTAGATTGCACTCACGTTACAGTGACGAGCACAGTAATTTTTCTAAGAATTTTCTCTCCGTGTAGTTATAGTATTTTTAAGTTATATTATTATAGTAGGTATTGTATTTGTGATATTTTTTTTTATGTATTAGTTTATAAGTATTCTTATGTTTGTAGTAGTATGTATTGTTTTTTCTATGGGCCCTAGTTGCCTGAAATAAAGGAATAAATAAATAAACCACTGAGCCATAAGTCTAACTAGTCTTAAATTAATTTTAAAAATAGCTGGTCTACTCTGTAAAAATCTCACCGAGAAAACTTGGGTGATGGAAACTGCTCATTCCACTAACAGCTAGCTAGAGATTAGTGTTGCCTAACTATCGATAGTTGATCTATTAAACTAGTAACAATATCGGTAAGGCTATCGAAAGTATTGGAATTTAACAATACTATCGATAGCATCAATCGACAGACATAAGTAATACTACTGATGAAGAGCAATAATAGTATCGATAGTATTGAGTTGTGATACTATTGATGCTATAGATAGTATTAGAACTATCGATATTTTTACCCCATCGACATTTAATGATCGATATTTAACTTATATCCTTATGCAATACTACTGAATTCACGTTAAATATCGATGGGGTAAATCGATAGTTCTTATTCTATCTATAGTATCGCCAGTAATTGTTGTAAAACACACTTTTATGGCGATAGTATCAATAGTATCACAACTCAAGTATAGACACTATTGGTACTCATCAATAGTACTTAAATATTTCGATTGAAACTATCGGTAGTATCGGCAGTATTGTTAAATTTCAATACTATCGATATTGTTACTAGTTTTCGAGGTCACGATAGTATTGAAATACTATCGAGAGTCAATCAAAATTATAGTTGAGCAACACTATTATGGATTGACACTATTGCCAGCTCACTTCACCTAAGTTTCAGAGATTTTATCAAAATAGATCGGTTTTAATTCCGAAAACAGAAAATTAAGTTACTCACCAACTTCCGCAAATAGAGCGCCATATTAGCGAATTCATCACTCAGCAAGCACCGCAGATTCATAAACGAAGTCGGATACCCGACGACTTTCTCTGCATCTCTTATAATATTGCTCCAATTCGTAAATGGAGGACGTAATAATATTAAAATTTCATCTTTTGTCAAACTCGCGACAGTCGATTCCAATCTTTTTTGGTAAAAGAAAGGGGACGCGCGCTTCAGAACGCGGGAAACCGCGTAAGACACCGCCATGACAGTATAATTTTTTAAAGTTTTTTTTTTTTTTTTTCGAGGCAGAGGTTGCGTCCGCGCGAGTGGACGAATGTAAACGCAATGGTGTTGTTATGTGTACCGATTGTGGGGAAGGCCGTGTTGAATTTGGAATTTGCCTGATTTTTGTATTTATTATTTTAAGTTTTGCATAATATGAAGGTTGTCTGAAATGTTTTATGTCATTTATCATCGTTTATTTTATCAGTATTGTTTAGAATTACGGTAAAAATATTTTTACGCATCTAATATTTACGACGCATAATTTTCTACTCGAATTTAACGGTTTTATTTATTACACATATCATACACACATACACACATATCATTCATTCTATAATTGAAGACAAGACAACATAGCCAAGTATTCTAGCTATATTCTGGTACCTACAATATGTACAAGAACACAGAATGCCCCTGAACGAATATTCACTTAAAAAAAAAATATGTAGACTGTAAGGATGGCGTTCGGACGTATGCCATCTTTTTATACATATTTTTATCATAATTTTAGGTACTTTTATTTGCTGCAGGACGTGGGTCAAATTTGTATGGATCGTGATCCTTCTTCTTTCTGGTGGAAAAAACTCAGTGACACTGTCCGACTTGGGAATCGAATCTTATGCTCATCAGTAGCGCTTGCGACTGCCAGACCAACGAGGCAGTCGATTTTATTTATTAACGTACAGACGCCAGCATATCAAGCTACCCGAAACTGTCAAATTTTCCCAATCAACTTTGAACCATCTAGCGATAAAGTTGAACAGCTATTAAAGAAATTTGATAAATTGTAGTAGCTTGATGTGCTGGCGTCTGTACATGCAATGCTTATGAATAAATGTCACATTGTGCTCCAAACATGAAATACTTTTCTTGCTCATTTATTATTTATACCTTTAGTCTTAAAAGAAAACACCTGAAACGATATTTTTTACAATTTTCAAGGCATTTTAAAAAGATCCTTCATACGGAATGAAGGAAAACTTAAGTTAGTACAAATAATTACAAGCAAATCTCCATTGAAATAACTCCCAACTATCAGCTAAAACTTATAAACTGGCAACACTGATGTTCTTGACCGTGAAGTGGAAAGTAGCGTTGGACTAGTCTCGAAACCACGCTCCATTTACCGTTAACACCCAACAGCACACTCAAATCTCAACCGTAAACCACTGACATAAGAATCAAAACAAACTTTCACAGGTAGAGAAGAAATTTGTCAAGGCGTGGTTTTCCAATTTAAGTAAGACCTCTGTTTTCGTAGTTTAAAAGTGAATGGATAGGTCAAGTTATACTGGACACAACGGATTCTTTCGACTACTCTTTTTATTGCAATCTTGAATGAATTTCTCCTTTCCGGCCAGTTTGAACTAACGTGTTTAGTAAAACTTTGTTTGGGTCGTGTTCGTAGTACGAGTGCTCAATTTGAGTCAAATTAGTGAATTACCTATTTATTGTTAGGGTTCCGTACGCCCTAATGAAAAAATGGAACAGTCATGGCCAATTTGCTCCGAATCTCAGTAGATTCGGAGCAAATGACTAATTAACTTGATGGGTAATCATTTTAACAACTGTTATTTAAACATTAGAGGGGTTATTATGATCAGTAAAAAAAAATAACGGACAGTTATTTTATTTTTTGGCGGTTGTTAAATTAAAAGATGAACAGTAAAAAAAACAAATTTGGTCGTTATTTAATCCTACAGTGTCAGTATAACAAATACTAAAGTAAAAAAAAATAAATAATGGCCAGTAACAATGTTGGAAATTGGAATGGACAGATAAGCTCCGTTCCCACTATGTCGTGACGACAAATTATCGTGTCGTTTGAAGCGTCGTGGTTTGCGTATTTAAATGGAGGTGTTCTCATAGAGAACGACACGATTAACTGTCGTCCACGACTTTTTTTTTGCAGTGACGACAGAATATCAAGCCAATGGGAATGGCTAGCACGACAGTCGTAAAACAATAAACAAAACGTCACGACTTGTCGTGACGTAAACTTTCTTTTCTTCGCTTACTTTCATCTTCCGCCTTTTTTAAAAGTAATACATAATTAAAATTTCATCTTCTCCCATTGCACTCGTGAACTACACACACTACTAATCTTCAAAAGACTGATGTGCAAACGACAAGGCGACTGCTGTGAACAGTAAAAATGTCTTCACAATCCAATGGGAACAGCTAGATGCGAAAGTCGTTCAACGATAACATAGTTATTTCCACAATCCAATGGGAACAGCTAGATGCGAAAGTCGTTCAACGATAACATAGTTATTTCGACGACAAAGTGACGATAAACAGTCGATATAATGGAAACAGCTAGAGTCGACAGTCGTCCAACGATAAATTAATCGTCACGACATAGTGGGTGACAATAGTTCGGCAGTTGGCCTGGTTAGAACTATGACCAACCACGCGCGAGGTAAGTTAGGCCAGCTCGACCAAATGGATTTGGTGAGGTTAGAACACCGAGCCTACGCGGTGGTTTCCTTCTGCCAAACAGTCGTCTCGCAGAACGAGGCTGCGGAAAGGGAGAGGGAGATCTCGTCCCCTCACCCAGCCCGCAGCTGGCGCACCGGGCGTCGGCGGAGGGCGGATAACGCCCTCTTCCAGCCCCACTAAATGGGTCCAGGGGTGACGGACTTGGGGACGTCCGTCACCCGCCACACATCAGGACCCGAGATGGCGGCGCATAGTGTTCCAAGCGCGCCTTCTTAGACGTCGCGGGGGGAGTTTGACACCTCACTCCCCCCCCTGACATGAGGAGGCCCGCAGGTGCGGGCCAGCACCAGCCGGGGGTTGCGGAAGTATCGTTCGTTCCCGCGACCCCCGGCGTAGGTGAGAGATGGAACACTGGGGTGGTTTTTAGTCAGTAAAAATCTCGGACATCCCATCCACCCCGGTCACATTTCTCACCGACTAATAGTGACTTTATGAGATTTTTGAGACAACGCTTAGAACCCCAAAATGAAGGTACATACGAAGTGAAAATTCAGCTTATTATCTCTTAGGGGGGCTTGTGGCTAAGCAATAACAACCGCATGGGTCGATCGATCAGGTTAAGCTACGCTTGCCGCGGTTGGTACGTGGATGGGTGACCGTCTTCACATACCAAGACCCCTCCGTGCCTCGGGAAGCACGTTATGCCGTTAGTCCCGGCTGTCATTCGTGTATCTGGTCCATCCCAATTGATCCTAGATACGACAATGTCGAACAAATGTGGATTACCCTTACATTAAATGGAAATAAAATCGCTATAGGCACAGCGTATCGTCCCCCACGCTTCGATTTGGACCTCTTTCTCGACGCCATGGCCAGAACTGACTGGGTTAGCTCCTCAGTAAAATGTGATCACTACATGATACTGCTCGGCGATTTCAATGTTAACTTACTGAATGCTAACGGACAAATTAAGAAAGTATCTGAGTTTTTGAATAGCCTGAGCCTAAAACAACTGGTAAGTTCGCCCACTCATTTCACAGACCATAGCGAAACATTGATTGACCTTGTCTGTACGAATCTGAACCACAAAGGAATATTTGTTGGACCCTATGGCTCAATAAATTGTCACTCACTTGTTGTGTGCGAATTTAATATTAGGCGTAGTAAATATAAACTACATACAGTTACGTACAGACCCATTAAACAAGTAAATAGAGAAGTGCTAGATAGTGATTTATCGCACATACACTGCGACAACATCGGTGGCTTGCATAATGTGAATGACATGGTTGAGGAATTAAATAGAAACATTATAACAATTTTCGATGCGCACGCGCCGCTCAAGAAATGTTTAATTAAGGAACCGACATACCCCTGGATAACAGATACAATCAAATTGATGATGCAACTGTGGCATAACGCTCTGGTAAAGTACCGTGAAACGAAATCAGAGTCCAAAAAGTCATACTACAAGCAGCTGAAATCACTGGTGTTAATTTCCATATTTAGAGAAAAAGTTGCTTATTTCAAGTTCAATATTAATAACCAAATTAAAGATCTGAAAACATTATGAAAAAACTTAAAAAGCACTGTATTACCAAAGAAACAAATCGATGACCTGCCTACTCACTTCAGAGATCCAAACCAAATAAATAATCACTTTTTGAGTGTTCCTGGTAACCCTGTCTGCAAAAGTCGTGACGGGTCGTCAGTAGCCCGAAAGTCTGACAACCAGTCTTACCTAGGGGTATCGTATTACCCAGTAACTGGGTTGTGGAGGTCAGATAGGCAGTCGCTCCATGTAAAATACTGGTATACAGCTGCATCCAGTTAGACTGGAAGCCGACCACAACATAGTTGGGAAAAGGCTAGGCAGATGATGATCTCCCATTCTGAGGTTGACCCCTTTTTATGATAAAGTGACTGGACTATATAATTATACCTTTTAGGTGTCTTTGATTCAATATGACCAGACTATGTCAGCATGTGGGACGCCCCCCCAGCTAGATGGACGGACGACCTAAAGAAGGTGGCTGGGGTAGACTGGATGCGGAAGGCGGAGGACAGGGTGTTGTGGCGCAGTCTGGGAGAGGCCTACGTCCAGCAGTGGACTGCGAGGCTCAGTTGATTGATGTAAGCATAGGTACAGTCGCCAGCACATCAAGCTACTACAATCTGTCAAATTTCTTTAATAGATTTTCAACTTTATCGCTGAAGCATAAGGTTCAAAGTTGATTGGGAAAAATTGACAGTTTCGGGTAGATTGATGTGCTGGCGTCTGTACAATTTTAGTCACTACATCGCAGCAAGATATCGAATGAGAAAAATAACTATTAACATTTTCCCTCTTATAAAGTACACAATGATGTAAGATGTGCTAACAGGTAAAGACAGCGAAATTATTTGTTAAGCACATTGACCACCAACCTAAATTAACTGTACAGTCAAATCACAACAGCCATTCTTTGACAGTTGTGTGAAATGGCATATCATCATCTTCATGCCCTTCCGGTCGATTCTGTAAAAATCTCACCGTGAAATCATAAGTGAAGTGAGCTTGAAGTGAGCAGTTTCAATAGTGTTAATCCCTAATGACAGCTCACTCCACGATCACTTCACCCAAGTTTTCACGGTGAGATGGTTACAGAATCGCACGGCTGGTCTCATGCTAGTTATGGTCAACGCAAGAGGTTTTCTTCTTACATTCTCCCCGTTAGCCGTCACACTATTACTCACTCCCTTATCTTCTTATCTCCCTTCTCTTATCATAATAATATCATTCCTCACGCAATCCATCCATCTCCATACTTTCTTTGGCTTCTTCTAACCCATTTATATGCATCACTCTATTAGTCTTAATATGCGTTTCCTCCCTCCTCATAGATATAACAAGGCTTTGGACGTAGGGGCTCAATTTGACGTAGGGTGTCAGTTTGACGTATGGTTTCAGTTTGACGTAGGGTCTCAGTTTGACGTAGGGTGTCAGTTTGACGTAGGGTGCCAGTTTGACGTAGGGTGTCAGTTTGACGTAGGGTGTCAGTTTGACGTATGGTGTCAGTTTGCTTAACAATTAATGTTCGTGTCTGTACAACTTTTCCTAATTGTTTGAAATGGTAATGTAACCATTACATGTGGAATATTCGATCCTTACATAACGTGTACAATCATAAACGAGGTAAACAAAGTCTGTAGGCACTCACATACTCTTTGAACCGGAACAGCTGTGACGCTTGGCAGAAATACCTATGGTGACAGTACTGTTAGTATTGGGGCAACAAATAGGGGGGCACCAAATAGGCTATAATCTCTACAGTATTTACCCAGATGAGCTACCATTACTTACAAGGGAATGCGACCTTGATTCGAGATTGACCAGTTGTAGAGTTTCTGGCCCTTCTCCCTTCTTCTCCATAGGTATCTACTACGCTTTGGAATAGGCAAATAAGTAGCTTCATTTTTCTGACTGATCGACTCATTGACAATTCAAAAGTCCCCGCCTAATCAACCTAAAATGTTCCCTCTCCTGGTACACACGCCTGCTCTTGGAAGCGGGCCGTAATCGACGGGCCCAGTGCGGGTTAGTAGATGTTACATGTCTTCGAATTTTTAATTCTAGAAAACGCCGGTTTCCTCACGATGTTTTCCTTCACCTTTTTGAGAGCAGTCTGTGATGATGTAAATACTTACCTACTCAAATTAAGCGCCTGCCTGGGTTTGAACCCACAACCTGACTCCCGACTTACGAGTCAGGTCGGCGTCGTTACCACGGGGCGACCAGTGTGTGCCTATGATTGGTTTAATTGAAAGGAATGCTTTGAGTTGGAGTTGGATAAAACAAAAAAGAAACAGATTTTCTAAACTAATATTTCAAGCAACTACAATATAGGTACAGACGCCAGCACATCAAGCTACCCGAAACTGTCAAATTTTCCCAATCAACTTTGAACCTTATGCTTTAGCGATAAAGTTGAAAATCTATTAAAGAAATCTGACAGATTGTAGTAGCTTGATGTGCTGGCGTCTGTACCATTACTAACATGAGTAAAGGAAAAACATCATGAGGAAACCTGCACCCTAGTTGCGTAACACACTACTACTCTCAATTTGAATAATTTTGAAGCGTATTGCTAGTTCATTGCTCCATATGTTCGAAAAATGTGTCTGCTCAACAACGTAAATAACGCAATGAATGTTGTTGAACTGTCAAAATGAAACCCATTGCTAGTGATAGTGTGTTACGCGATTACCCTGCTGGATGTACTCGTATTGATAAAATAATAACAAGGGCAATCAACTTTATAGAACTGCTAGCAGCGCCCTGCGGTTTCACCCGCATAAGTGTCGATCCCTTGGGAATATCGGGATAAAAACCGGCCAATTGCGAGTCGGATTCGCGCACGAAGGGTTCCGTACCATTATCTATAAAAAATCACGTTTGTTGTATGGGAGCCCCATAAATATTTATTTTATTCTGTTTTTTAGTATTTTTTTTTATAGCGGTAACAGAAATACCTACATCATCTGTGAAAATTTCAACTTTCTAACTATCACGGTTCAGGAGATACAGCCTGGTGACAGACGGACGGACGGACGGACAGCGGAGTCTTAGTAATAGGGACCCGTTTTAGCCCATGGGTACAGAACCCTAAAAAGTACCCTGAAGTGTTATTTTATGTACTCGTATAAGCTACAATACTGTAAAGTTTCAACAAAATCCGGTCAGTAGGTTTTGCGTAAAAGAGTAACAAACATCCATCCATCCATCCATCCATCCTCACAATCTTTCGCGTTTATAATTAATACTAATGCACTAAGTAGGATAGGATAGTAGGAATTTACCCAATAAGATTATGGTTACAAACGTATCGAAGCCGTATCGAAGTTAGTATCCATAAAAGAACCCAAGAATTGAAGTGGCAGTGGGCTGGCCATGTTCCTCGAAGGACCGATGGTCGACCAGACGAGTCCTGGAGTGGAGACCAAGTTTCGGCAAGCATAGTGTGGGACGCCCTCCAGCTAGATGGGAAGACGACCTCAAAAAGGTGGCTGGAACATACTGGATGCGGAAGGCGGAGGATAGGGTATTTTGGCACAGCACGGGTGAAGCCTATGGGTGCGTTTCCACAGAGGCGGAGCTGGGCGGAGCGGAGTGGAGACGTGTAGGAATCGTTCAATCACAGACGAGACGAGTGACGCGATGAGGATTTCAACCATTGTGATTAGTCGATTCCTGCACGTCTCTGCTCCGCTTCGCCCAGCTCCGCTTCTGTGGAAACGCACCCTTAGTCTAGCAGTGGATTGCGAGAGGCCGAGTTGATTGACAACCGTATCGCATAATATTAGCACAACTGACAAATAGAAGGCGAGAGAGTGCTCCTTATACTCTTGACAAGTGACGCGACTATGTAACATATTGCTTTAATAATTGGTGCAGGCGTCCACTTGATTTCGTCCGCGTGAAATGAGGATGGCGAGGTTGCATGTACAGACGCCAGCACATCAAGCTACCCGAAACTGTCAGATTTTCCCAATCAACTTGGAACTCTATCACTTTAGCGATAAAGTTGAAAATCAATTAAAGAAATCTGACAGATTGTAGTAACTTGATGTGCTGGCGTCTGTACAATGGGACCCACTGTTAGGAGTATCGTGCAGTACGGAAACTTATATCTAGTTGTAGAACTATATAAAACTAGCAAATGGGCAGTAAGTAGTAGAGGCTGGGAGAAAAAAGATATGCAATGTAAAAGATTATAACTTAAAACGAATCTAATAGTGCTTATTTAATAATATAATACAATATCTTGTTTATATATTATGTAGTTTCAAAAAGGTGATCAAACAGAATAGAAATATTTACCAACACTACCATCGTGTTTCTGTATCAGTCTCTCTGGCAAAATATAGGTAGGTACTTACATACCTACTCAAAATAAAAAATACGTCTGGAAGCTAGGAACTAGAAAATAGTGACATGGTCAAAACGAGATATGAAAATGAAATTAATACTGTAAGCATAGACTGGATTGATATAGGATGAAACTACTCGTAATCTCGTATAATCACCGACTTCTACTCCTAATACGAAACACGGTGCGTTTAATTACTGCATGATGACTTATTTTTATGTAAATAAAATTCTTTTCTAACTTTTAATTCCCATCATCTAGTGACTCAATATTTTTTTATATAATCCTCTTATAAACTCTTAATTATAGTAAATATGAACTTGCAAGTGAACGACACTTGGTTAATTTATAAATAATGTGGGTCCAAACTCGCCATCCTCCTTTCTTGTTCCTCCGACCGACCCAGTCGCATCCCATCACCCACCTGCGCAAGTATCTAGTAGCGCGTTTTTGCATCGCGTTCTCTCAGACTTGTTTTCGTTTTGCTCGGCTTCTAAGGGTCGTACCGTGATGTTAAATGACCTTCTTTATTACTTATTTTATTATTTTTTATCGCTAAATTGGCCTACTCTTGATGCGATTGCGATTACGCCTGATGGAAAGCTATGGATGAGGTCTATGATGGAACGAGCGTGCCCAGAAGATGCCTGTTCACTCTTGCTTTGATGGCAGACGGGTTAAATGTGGGAGGGAACACAGATGCCGGCAGAGTTTCACTCTTTGACTGTGCACATAATAAACGTGGAGGAGAAGCGCTGAGTACGACTCGTTGGGATATCAAGCAAGTGTGGATGTTACGCTGCAGTACGTCTGGTTGTCCTGTGGTAAAAGGGCGATGGTGGGATCACGTCGTGGAACTCCTGCGCACATTCTCTGTAGTACAGTCTGTAGAAGACTGACAGGCAAGCAACATTACAGTGATGACCTTCCCCAAATATTGAGCTATCAGATGCAAAAGAATTTCAAACCCGACTAGTAGTTCCAGAGATCAAACAAACAAACTTTTCAGCTTTAAAAGTATAGATGGATAGATTATAGAGTTCTAGCTTTTGCTCGTGACTTCGCGCGCTGTTTTACGCAACGTGCGCCAGTAAAGGCATGATTTTTCCGACATTTTCAACAGTCATCGTCATGTTTCAGCCAAAATAAAATACACCTAAATCATCCTCATGAATGACTGCATCTGTTGGTGGAAACCGAATGAAAATCCGCTCAGTAGTTTTTGATTTTATCGAGCTCAGACAACTAAACGCGACCGGGGGTCTTTGTTTTGTAATCATTTTGTAGTGATATAAATAAGTAATCCAACCTATCTTAAGCAAGCGTGATGATCAATACTCGTACCTTTTCTGTATGAGAAGAGGCCTACTGTGGGAGTTGGAGCAATAATAGCCAGCCTATTACACGAGTCTCATAATTAAAAAAAAAAAGTCAAAGAATCAGCATTGCCATACAACGTGGCAATGATGCCAGCCTTTTGGGCACTTTTCCTGTTGAAACGATGCGGATGAATTTTTTGATGCTACTAACACACTATTTTTTTACGTGCATTGTACCTACTTACATAAATTATTTTAAGACAAAAAAAAAAGAAACAATCAAAACATCAATATCATCTATTTTTAACACACTTTTTGATTTTTCTCTCGTGAACCGTGTACCACTGAGTTCAGGGCCCATTGCGTATAATATATGACGGGCAGGTAAGCTAATACAGAGAAGATGAAGAAGTACAAAATTACGGATCCCGACATGACGCCAAATATGGGGTACACCCAAACCCCTTTGATTGCGTGGACCATGAATAACCTGAAAAGGACAAAAAATATATTATTACTACAAATATAGCATCATTTATATATATTCTCCTGTATGTTTTAGCAGATGTGTAATTGAGCGAACTAGGAGTAATTGAAAACCTCTTTACGCGTTGTACTCCGTATTATGAAATACTTTAATACAATGTAACCTTAATATAACGAGCCTCAATACAGTGTGAGTCTTTATAAAGTGCACATATTAAAAAGGGTGAAAATATAAACAAT
This sequence comes from Eremobia ochroleuca, assembly GCA_949629135.1. Classification (NCBI taxonomy): domain Eukaryota; kingdom Metazoa; phylum Arthropoda; class Insecta; order Lepidoptera; family Noctuidae; genus Eremobia; species Eremobia ochroleuca. The sequence goes on along the minus strand of OX451411.1, from coordinate 6,986,415 downwards.
TTTATCGACGGAAAAAATGTCAAAAAAAATTTTTTTTAATGGTAAGAAATGGTAAATTTTCTTTAAAAAATCATGAATATTTAATTTATGAGGTTTCTTTTTCAAAAAATTATGACTTTATTAGCTTGGCCTATTATTAGAGATCATTATTAATTTTGTTTTGTTTTATTATGACATTTAGTTTAAAAGTAGTAACAGTTTGTTTGCATGGGGTACCCAGACGAGAGTAAAAAAAAATTAAAAATAAAAATTTAAATTTTTTTTTAGATTTATTTTGACATTTTTTCCGTCGATAAAACTGTTTATAATTATTTTCACCCTTTTTAATATGTGCACTTTATAAAGACTCACACTGTATAACGAATTGCTCGATTTAACGAATTTTTCAAAATCCCCTAGAAACGTCCATAAGAGCTGATGCAAAATATACCTCTACATTACGAATATATATTTACCAAAAACTTTTTTATAAGGAATTTTTAATCATTGCAGAATGTACAGACGCCAGCACATCAAGCTACTACAATCTGTCAGATTTCTTTAATAGAATTTCAACTTTAGCGCTAAAGCATAAGGTTCAAAGTTGATTGGAAAAATCTGACAGTTTCGGGTAGCTTGATGTGCTGGCGTCTGTACATAAAAATTTATTGACGTCTATTTAACGATTTTTTCAACCGATAACCTTTACATAACGTATCCTATCAACTTCTTACCGCGTTAAAACGAATCGTAGTCCAATCTAATCTCTATACAACACACCTCATTGTAACAAATAACCCGGTATAACGGAGTGTTCTACGTGAGCTCGAAAAATGGATGTGCGATGTGGAGGGCCATGTCCGGCAGTGGACCTGTTTCGGTTGAAATAATGATGATTATCTTCTTAGCGTATCGGAAGAAAAAAGTTTAAATATTTTTGGGCCCAAGGTTCAGGTGCGCGAACTCCCCTCACTGACGCAGTCATAAGATCATCTAGTGCACAGCCGGTCGATTCTGGAAAAATCTCACCGTGATAACTAAGGTGAAGTGAGCTTAGAGTGAGCTGTGAGTCATGCTGATGCTAGGGATTGACACTATTGACGACTCACTCCGCGCTCACTTCACCCAAGTTTTCACGGTGAGGTGGTTACAGAATCGCACGGCTGGTGAAAGGTTATGCGGCGCAGGATGGAAGGTGAGCCATTGTCTGTGAGGAGGTGACTTGAGATCAGAGCCGTCCGTGAAACCCCATCTGTGGAGATTATCTTTTACTCCGGCCGACTTGGGTTTGTTGAAACCTGCCTGAAAGGGGACTTTTGGCGGAAAGGTGTCGTATATCGATGTTTCCGAGGACGGTTACGCGACACCACACAGCGAAACACGTCGCCGACAACGTTACGTGTATAATCATAGTTTTAAGGTTTTTAATATGTATTAGTTTATTTTTGTATAAGATTCTTTTGTGTTTTTTATATATGGGCCTTAGTCGCCTGATAATAAAATGATTATTATTATTATTATGTCGTTTATTCATTTATTTATCTTATTTTATTATATTTTTAACTATTTCTTATAATTTAAATAAGTACAGAAAAAAAAAATATAAAATATAGTGGATCCACCGGTGTCGGGAGCAGGGTCCAAGCTACCGGTGGTTAGGGCTCCAGAGACAGGAGCCTCCTCACAATGCGAACCGTATCGAGGAGTACTGCCTTCTGAATCAGGCCCTTGATCCAACCGCCTAACGAGAGCCTCGATAGATGATGATCGAGGCTTTTGGCCATCAGGCCATTGGCCGATACGACAATCGGTACAATGATAGTCGAGCTCACATTCCACATGTCAACAACCTCGTGTGCTAAGTCAAGATATTTGATTTGTTTTTCTTTCTCAGCTTTCACGAGGTTCCCGTCCTGTGGAATGGTAATATCGACAATCATTATTATTATTATCTCCTTTATTTAATTAAATACATATAAATTATATTTTTAAATATTAGAATATAATAAATATAAAAACATTTAAAAATATAAAAAATAGTAGCCCACCGGTAACGGGAACAGGGTCAATAATAATAATAATAATAATAATAATATTATTATTATTATTATAAAGAGCATTAAATACTTACACCCTAAAGTAAACGATAGCCACCATCAGTACACCCAAAACTTGCCACCTATGGTTCCTCGGTGGCTTCCGACTCCTGAACATGGCTTCCCACAAGGTGGCCGGGAGTATATACGTGTGCATAATGTGGTTTGAAGTACCGGTGATGACCAGGTCGATGTCCTTGGGGAAGAACAGGTTCCGATCGTAGGACCAGAACGACCAGAAAACTGTGAAGACTAGCTGTAGGTAAAGAGGAAAAATATGGTTTAAAAAACAAGTAAGTATCCGTTTTAAAAGTTATCTTGAAAAGAAAATAAATAATGAGTGAAAAACTAATGTTATTTTTAGGGTTCCGTACTCCCGCTCCGCTGTCCGTCCGTCCGTCCGAAGTTTTGTCACCAGGCTGTATCTCATGAACAGTGATAGTTAGACAGTTGAAATTTTCACAGATGATGTATTTCTGTTGTCGCTATAATAAAAAATACTAAAAAACAGAATAAAATAAATATTTAAGGGGGCTCCCATAGAACAGACATGATTTTTTTGCCGTTTTTATAGATAATGGTACGGAAACCTTCGTGCGGGAATCCGACTCGCGCTTGGCCGGTTTTTTCTTATTCAAACATAGGAAAAACGTGGACTGCTGGACATAGACCTGCCCTAAGCACCACCATTTCGACCGGTTCTGTGCTTCTCGTATCCAGTGGTTTCCTGCGGCCTTCATCAGGTCATCAGTTCACCTTGTTGAAGGCCTTCCAACGCTACGTCTTCCGGTACGCGGTCGACTCACGAATACCAGCGAGTAACCGCTCGTTGAAGTCGCGCGGTCGCCGCTCGTTGGCGGCTGTTAATTTATTACGTAAGACAATTATGACCACCTTCTGACACCCTTCCCCCACACGTAAGAAAAGATAAGACTTGTGTGAACCCCCTCCCCCCTTTTTAATCTTACGTAAGATCAGTAGGTATCTACCAAGATTTCAAAAAGTAGCAAAAAATTAAAATTTTATAATTTTTGCTTACTTTGGTGATCTTACGTAAGATCAGTCTATACCCCTCCCATCCCCACGTAAGAAAAAATAAGACTTGTGTGGACCCCCTCCCCCCCTCAAATCGTCTTACGTAATACATGAACAGCTCCTTGCTCGCCATCTCGTTTTTGATAGCTAACTCTACTCGCTTCCCGTTAATCACCGGCGGTCAGATAGGAGCCTTAAGATCTGACTGCCTGTTTCAAACAAAGTCACTTTTGGCCAATATTTACGATCCATAGACTTGAAACTGCCGGTCGATTCTGGAAAAATCTCACCGTGATAACTAAGGTGAAGTGAGCTTAGAGTGAGCTGTGAGTCATGCTGATGCTAGGGATTGACACTATTGACGACTCACTCCACGCTCACTTCACCCAAGTTTTCACGGTGAGATTGTTACAGAATCGCACGGCTGGTTGCCAACGACTTTATTATTTATTTATACACGCCACAAAAATACTAAACAAAAAAAAATACATCAAACACTACATTACAATGGGCGACTTATCGCTTTCTGCGATCTCTTCCACGGAACCTTGGAACGGACAGTACCTAACTTTATGTGCATTTGGACGGCATCTACAAGGCTAGCGACTCCATCATTTTCATTGTTTGTTGCTTAAACGACTTGATCTCAACACCAAGTGTGCGTCATATACAGACGCCACCAGCACATCAAGCTACCCAAAACTGACAAATTTTCCCAATCAACTTTGAACCTTAAACTTCAGCGATAAAGTTGAAAATCTATTAAAGAAATTTGTCTGTACATTGTAAAGTTCAAATCTTTGATCGGTATATCAAAGATTTGATCTTTACAGCACATGGCAGGACTAATTACTGCCGGTCAATTCTGTACAATTCTCACCGTGAAAACTTGCGTGGAGTGAGCTGTCAGTGTCAACCCACTGACGCTAGGGATTGACCAAGCAAACATTTACAATCATAATCTAGATTTTAATAATATTTTTATGCTAATTCTATTCATCATTTTATATCATTTTAGAACTAGTATTTTAGTTGCCAAAACATTATTATTTCGTGGGGTTTTATAATAAAATACCAAAACAGAAACTTAGTCAGAATATCAATTTTGTTGTTTGTTCCTAGATTAAAACCCCACAAAATAGTAATGGTTTGACAATTAAAATACTAGTTTTGAAATTATATAAAATGATCAATAGAATTAGCATATTTTTTAAAAATTAAATTCTCGATTATTGTTGTAAATGTATTCCCTAGTACCAGGCGGGATGACACTGACAGCTCACTCCACGCTCACTCCACCTAAGTCACGGTAATATTATAATACAGTAGTGTAACTCGGCCGCATGATAGAAATAAATGCGTTAAACATGCGTTAGGGCTGCCCGTCTCCAGCATTTTATTTACATTTGCCTTATTTTGTTTCTATGTATTTAGTTTTGTGATTGTAAATATCCTTTTTATATAAATAAATGAAATACTTTGTATATTGAATAGGAAGTGTTCAATAAAAATGCGTGTTGTTTTTTGATTGGTTTTTTTTTTTCTAGTATTATTCATACACGCAGATAATAAACAAATATTATTAATAATGACATACCACGTCTTTACTTTGAATTATGCAAACTAACAAAACACACACGCACCGAAGTTTTAACACAAGCGTAAGTAGGTAGGTACCTACCGTATCATGATTCATTCAGAACCGCATATAACTACCTATTTCACTCGTCTCAATAACTTTCCGTTACTCTATTCGCTTTATTTATTAATCAAAACACCTTTTTTTTCGTGAGATAAAAGGAAATACTTATCCATATCCATACTTATCTATTAGAGAAAAAATCGCGCGGTTATTGTTAAAAAAACAACACACCGTCCGTTCGACACTGCGGTACAGCCGTGACTGTCTGCGCCCCGAGCGCACCCCGAGGTCGAGGCGTTTGTATGAAGTTGGAGTACTGTATTATAATATTACCGTGCCTAAGTTTTCACGGAGAGATGGTTACAGAATCGCACTGTTGAACTGTGGCTGACACTTAAGAGATAGATAGATACATAGTGTGTGTCTGACGACCCTAATAAGCCGTAGTTTGATACCAGACTAGCAGCCTTGCGAAATCGGAGTGATAGTCACGCATCCGTAATCAAATCAAAATGAAAGACACTTTTATCAGCGTTTTATTTATTATTGTTTGTCTTCTTTTTATGTGCCCGTTCGTCACGGTCAAGGCTTCTGATAATTTTATTACAAAATTTTATGTACTTATTATTTATTTTATTTTCGTCAACGCTGTACGTGTGATTGGTTTATAAATAATACTAGCACTTCCCCCGCTATTTCGTTAGCGTGAATTTCGTATTTTCTCCTACAAATTATGCGCTGTGTGTGCGTGTGAGCTGTCTAACCGCCTGATGCTAGGGATTGATGCAGACACTAGACAGCTCACTTTAACCTCACTTCACTTGCGTTTTCACGGTCAGATATATAGAAAGAAATAAAATACTTTTATTTAGCATAGACTAAAAGACACACAATACACCAGGATGCTGTCGATTCTGTAAAAATCTCACCGTGAAAACTTGCGTGGAGTGAGCTGTTATTGTCATCCCACTGATGCTAGGGATTGATCAAGCAAACATTTACAATCATAATCGAGATTTTAGTAATATTTTTTATGCTAATTCTATTGAGCATTTTATTTCATTTTAAATCTAGGATTTTAGTTGTCATAACATTACTATTTTGTGGGGTTTTAATCTAGGAAAAAAAGAATAGTCTGCCTGACGCTGGTTTTCAACTGGACCTACCGCCAGTCGATTCTGTAAAAATCTCACCGTGAAATCATAAGTGAAGTGAGCACTTAATAGTGTTAATCCCTAGCGAATGACAGCGCACTCCACGCTCACGTCACCCAAGCTTTCACGGTGAGATGGTTACAGAATCGTACGGCAGAACTATTTTACAGAATAGGTCGGCTGTTTGTCAGGTGGTGATTATGTTAACAACCTCATGGAATGTTTATGGATGACTTCTTGAACCGTTTATTGAAGCCAGTATTAATATGTAAATACTTGTCAGTAGCAGTTTTGAAATAGCCTTCATTAACACAGTGAATAAATGTCCAAATATCATTAAAATATACTTACAACAGTAGAAGGCCAGACAAGTGTACTAAAAATGGCATCTCTGCTATGAACCAGGAATTTTGGTACCTCATAGCCAGTAGACTTGGAATTCTTGAGCGTTAGGATATCTGTATATAGTCCGAATATTGCGTATAATGTCTGGAATGTCTGGAAAGAGAAAATATATCAATTGTGAAAAGGTTTTGCTAGATCAAGATAGGTGAAAATAATTTTACTTAGAACTAGTGGACTTCACTGTGGCGTCTTAAGGTAAACGTGCACTGGTCCACACCGCAACACGCGCACGACACGCAACGTATTGAACGGATTTTCCGATAGCATGCGTCCACCGTTTCCGAATTTTTAATTTGTCTTGATAGATTATTCTTTATCAAGTACACCATAGATATTACAGAAATGAGTGTAGAAATATTACAAGGGGTGACACAATGGGCGGTCTTATTCTTATTAATCTTTTAAAGACAACCTTTGGATGTATTTAGAGAGAAAAGAGAGACACAATACTGCAGGTAGTCTGTGGTGTACCATTTACATATGAGGAGCGTCGGAACGAAAAACAAATTAAAAAAAAGCTTGTAAGTTTTTTAATGTTACAAAAGTGGAAAATCATAGCATGTCAATTTGCAGTTAAAGTGACATCGATTGATGTGTGAAACTTGACGGAGGGTAGATAGATACTTAATTTAGGGAGATACTTGGCGGACAAGTATGGATATATCGGTTTTTGACGCGATCATTATGGATATATCGGTTTTTGACGAAACCAAAATGGATATGTCGGTATTGAACTGAACTGAATACTTATCTATTTAAATAAGTATATACGTATAAGTGCAAAGAAGATACTAAATGACATTTAAGGAGCGAGATAGTGTTTCTTAACCATAGTTTTAAAAATTGACAAAGATTGAGCACTAGAGTGTTTTTTGCTGTCAGTAGACGTTGCCCGTCATGGAGATTGACGAAGATATTATTATTAACAGTTGCTTGTGGTGTTGTGCAATGTTTTTGGCGGTTCACACCTCAATTATAAACAAAACAAAAGTGAACTAATCCGTGTGACGTCACCGGCACGCATTGAGTGCCGGTGTTGTTTTGTCCATATAATGTTTATGTTCAGTTATGCGCTCGGTGCGGGCGGTACCGACAGCTTACGCAGTGCTATATGAATTCATACAAATCAAACCAAAATCCGTTGCGTGCCGTGCGTGCGTTGCGACCGGTACGCACTAGTGGACGTTCACCTTTACAGTATAACTAATTTAGTACGTGACTTATTTTAGAACGATTTGGTATTTAAATAAGAATGCGCATACAAGAATGCACTGAAGATAAAATTATCGGGACATGTCACGTTACATAGAACTCCCATTGTATCCTATTCCATCGTTTCTCAGTAAAAATCAAAATATTTTATTTCACATAAGCCTACATGGGCATATGAGACGGGGCTTATGAGACGTCAGAAGCTAGGTGCACGGTCAAATTTGTCGAAAATCAAAAGTCATTTATTCAAACTAGGCTGAGAATCAACACTTTTCGAACGTCAAAATTACAAAAGACAGTCCCCCAAAACGCCCGCCCTTCACCACTTCCTAGTGCTTTCGCTGGGAAGAAGAAGTGGCGCAACAAACTCCCCAGCAGCACAGCTGTCTGTTCAGTTAGAAAATACTTGATTGAATACAATACAAGGCATGCAAAGTAATTAACATTACAAGGCACAGAACACTAAATTAAATTATTTGCTATATGTCCGCTAGCCACGCCAATGTACCAACAAATACAATAAAAAACTATACGTACTCAAAAAAATAATAAATCAAAATTAAATAAAATCCTCCAGTCGTTTCCTATAGACAAGAGTCGGCAAAAAACTCCACGGTTACTCTTTTAAAAGTAATTGCCTTTTACAATGTTTTCAAATTACAGTATTAAAAGATATGGGAGGACAGCGTAGGCCTGCCAACAAGTACCAGCACCCTGATTGCGTAACACACTATTACAATTTGAATAATTGAGGAGCGTCGGAACAAAAACCGATATGTCTTAATTAAGACATTATTTTTTTTTTCTGTTACAAAATGTTTAATTATTTATACACCCTTCAGGAAAGAAATCAATTAAAAAACAGTTACATCCATCTTAAAAAAAATATCAAAATACTGTGGTCAAATCAAACCCGACAAATACATTTTTAAATTCAACATGTTCTTGTTGTTGGATTAAAAACCGATAATTCTTATTAAGTTCTACACAATTCAACAATGGTCGGTTCAAATTCAATTCAGTTCAATACCGACATATCCATTTTGGTTTCGTCAAAAACCGATATATCCATAATGATCGCGTCAAAAACCCATATATCCATACTTGTCCGCCAAATATCTCCCTAAATTAAGTATCTACCCTCCGTCAAGTTTCACACATCAATCGATGTCACTTTAACTGCAAATTGACATGCTATGATTTTCCACTTTTGTAACATTAAAAAACTTACAAGCTTTTTTTTAATTTGTGAAAAATATGGTAAATTCGATATATCGGTTTTCGTTCCGACGCTCCTCAATTTTGAAGCATATTGCTAATCCATTGCTCCATATGTTCGAAAAATGTGCCTGCTCAACAACATAAATAACGCAATGAATGTTGTTCATCATCTGCCTAGCCTTTTCCCAACTATGTTGGGGTCGGCTTCCAGTCTAACCGGATGCAGCTGAATACCAGTATTTTATATGGAGCGACTGCCTACCTGACCTCCACAACCCAGTTACTGGGTAATACGATACCCATTGGTAAGACTGGTTGTCAGGCTTTCGGGCTTCTGACTACCCGTAACGACTGTCAAAGATCTACGAATGACACGCTGGACCAAAGGCTTAACGTGCTTCCCGAGGCACGGAGGGGTCTCGGTATGTAAAGATAGTCACCCTTCCACAGACCAACCGCGGCAAGCGTAGGTTAACCTGATCGATCGACCTGGGCAGCTGTTATTATTTAGCTACGGGCCCCTCAATTTATGCAACCTAACCATTAGAAACAAATGAAAGATAAGACACTTACAAAAGTCCAACAAGTGAAGAAGAAGAACTGCATCTCACTGAAATGTCGCACATAATCGTTCTTCATGGGCTCCCCGTGGAAGGAGCCTATCATGACCAACACGTTGGAGACGTGCATCGTGATCGTGACCACGTAGCCCAGGATACGGAAGTAGATGTGGTGGGACATGGTGCTGAAACATGTGGAAGAAAAAAAAGTATTAGAACAACATGACGCTCGAAGGTATATGGCCAAGTAATGACAGCCGCAGATCAGGTGAAGCTACGTTTGCTACAGTTGGGCCGTGGATGGGTGACCATCTTTACATATCAAGCCCCCGCCGTGCCTCGGAAAGTACGTTAAGCCGTTGGTCCCGGCTGTCAGTTGTGGATCTTTGACAGTCGTTACGGGTCGTCAGAAGCCCGAAAATCTGACCACCAGTCTTACCAAGGAGTTCCGTATTACCCAGTAACTGGATTTTGGATGTCAGATAGGCAGTCGCTCCATTCAGTTGCATCCAGTTAGACTGGAAGCCGACCCCAACTAAGGGCGCGTTCCCACTATGTCGTGACGATTAGTTTATCGTTCGACGACTGTCGTCTCTAGCCGTTCCCATTATATCGACTATTTATCGTCACTGTGTCGTCGAAATATTTTATCGTTGAACGACTCTCGTATCTAGCTGTTCCCATTGGATCGTTAAAACATTTTTACTGTTGTTGGCAGTCGCCTTCGCGTTCGCACATCAGTCACCTCTACGTTCTTTTGAAGATCTAGTGTGTGTAGTTCCCGAGTACAATGCATAAACAAGAAATTTTAATAATATGTACTTTAAAAAAAGGCGGAAGATGAAAGCAAGCGAAGAAAAGAAAGTTGACGTTTTTTTTTATCGTTTTACGACTGTCGTGCTAGCCATTCCCATTAACTTGACAATCTGTCGTCACTGTAAAAAAAAAGTCGTGGACGACAGTTAATCGTGTCGTCCCATATGTGAACACCTCCATTTAAATACAGAAGCCACAACGCTTTAAACGACACGATAATCTGTCGTCACGACATAGTGGGAACGGGGCCATAGTTGGGAAAAGGCTAGCCAGCCGTAAAGACTGTCAAAGATCTACCAATAGCTGAACGTGCTTACCAAGACCGACCCGTGCAGCTGGTATTATTTAGCCACGAGCCCGTGCATCATTTAGTTTATTTTATTTTACAGTTTTTGGAAAACTTACAGCTAAAAACTTTTGCACGATTAAGAGTAACAGAAATAAGGCAAATTACAAGTTTTCAGAAGGATCCAGTTGGGTTGGGCAGCATTTGGAAAGCTTCGTCAAGTCTTCTCGTCGCCTATCCCTCAGTGCTTGAAGACTAAGGTCTTCAACCAGTGCGTCCTGCCCGTCATGACATGCGGTGCTGAAACGTGGACACTGACGGTCGGGCTGGTCCACAAATTCAAGGTCGCTCAGCGCGCTATGGAGCGAGCTATGCTCGGAGTTTCTTTGAACGATAAAATCAGGAATGAAATTATCCGGAAAAGAACCGGAGTAACCGACATAGCCTGCAGAGTAAGCAAACTGAAGTGGCAGTGGGCTGGCCATGTCTGTCGAAGGGCCGATGGCCGGTGGCGCAGACGAGTCCTGGAGTGGAGACCGCGTATCGGCAAGCGTAGTGTGGGACGCCCCCCAGCTAGATGGACGGAAGACCTAAAGAAGGTGGCTGGGGTAGACTGGATGCGGAAGGCGGAGGACAGGGTGTTGTGGCGCAGTCTGGGAGAGGCCTATGTCCAGCAGTGGACTGCGATAGGCTGAGTTGATTGATTGATTGACAAGTTTTCACAGATAGAAGAGCATGTTACAACAAAAAAAAAGACATTTGAGAAGGTAGACATTTTGCGTAGAAACATAAGATAACATCTTGTGAAGTATTAACAGTTCGACAGCTATTTATCATGGGCATTGTATTAAAACAACACAAAGCTCTACCCTACAGCGCTACATATACTAATAAAAGACGTAAAGATATAGTTTGCCCACAAATTTCAACAAAACATGCTTTTATATCCAAATTTTACCTGTACCTCGGACCTCTCCTGTATAATAGACTAAATTCGAAAGCAAACATTTATTCTGTGAACTATACAAATTGTAAGAGAATCCTCAAGGATGCTCTCCAAAGTATGTCTTATGAAGAAACAGAAAATTTACTAACTGTGTTAAAGTAAATACAGGTATACAATTTTCACCTATGTTAAATATTTACCAAATATAGATAGTAAGATTTAAGCTACTCAACATATAATTATTTGTCCATTTTCAACTTTTGTTTATTTATTAATTTTAAAAGACTAGTTTAGCTCTTCTCGCCTGAAACACAGGATTACCTAGTTCAGGCACGTAAGTCTTAGCAATACAATTTTTATTTAAGCAAAACTGTACTAATTTTCATGCCTTATAATTTTTGAATAAATATATTATTATTATTATTATTATAAGTAATGTAAAGAGGTAAAAATGCGTTTCAAACAGAGTAAATTGTTACTAGATAACAATCTACTCTGTCCGAAACACATCTCTGCGATCTCTTTCTCGACCACGCAAGCCGATAGATTTTATCAGTTTACCTGACCAAAAAAGAAATCACATAGAGTCCTTTTTAATTTTTTCAACAACTTGTTTAAAACTTTGTTGCAATACGATGCTGGAAATATGAAATAACGTAAGGAACAAAACTAAGGTTTTTAGGAGAGCAAAAATAGGATATTTTTCTTACAAAACTAACGATAATTTTTTAACTATTATGTTTTATGTAAAAAGTGTCTAGGACAAAGTTTCTTAGATTCCTTCATTTTTTTAAGCTAAAATAGCAAAATATCAATAAAACCTATAGTTTTAATGTATAATTCATTTTCGACAAAATGTCCCTTACGTTATTTCATATTTCCAGTATCGAATAGGTAATAAAGTGACCTTTGGTCATCATTATTAAACAGTGATTAAAATTCAATTAAACTACGTAATCAGTTTCACGGTCAACTAAGACGGTGAGTTTTATGTGACTGTTATTTTAGTTTAGGCGTTGTGTATCTTACGACTTCCACGTGAATGGAGTCGCTGTCAGAAGTTAGTATACAGCGTGTTTGGTAGAAGGACCGACACAACTTTCTTAGGGATAGGAAGTGTCATATTATCCTAGTTTTCACCCACCACACGTGTCTTAAGTGTCACGGTGTGTAATTGAAATAATAACATGTTTATTTTTAATCACCCGTGTAATATTTTCAATATTTTTTTGTTTTGTTGTTGTAATAGAGCGCTATAGTTTTTAGTGGTATCTGCAAAGTACAGACGCCAGCACATCAAGCTACTACAATCTGTCAAATTTCTTTAGTAGATTTTCAACTTTATCGCTGAAGTATAAGGTTCAAAGTTGATTGAAAAAGTTTGACAGTTTCGGGTAGCTTGATGTGCTGGCGTCTGTACATTCAAGTACAATAATTGGTTCTAGAAAATGACTTGGGTGCTTCCAAAATCGTAAAGTTGTGTTAAGCAACGAAAAATTTCAGTTTAAAAATTAATAATAAAAAAGTAAAATAAACATTTTTTTTATATAGCAAATGACATCCCCAATCCCACAAAAAATTGTGTCGGTCCTTCTACCAAACACCCTGTATAATAATAAAGCTGAAGAGTTTGTTTGTTTGAACGCGCTAAACTCTGGAACTACCGATCGGATTTGAAAAATCTGTTAGCATTTGATAATCCAATTCTTGGGACTATATGCTACTTAACATTACGCTAGGATCCTTAGGAAATGAGCAAAAAGAAAAGAGTCAGAAAGAGCGCCAAATGCAAACTAAGTAACAGTGCGGGCTGGCACGGGGTGGGTCGGGGGACAATAACGTTCACGCGGATGAAGTCACGGGCTGAAACAGTGTACACACGCTGATAGCCCAGCGATAAAACTATCGGAACTACACACTCGCTGCTCGCTGCTCGCCAACTCGTTTTCCAGTTGCTAGTTCTAGTTAGTTCGCTACTCGTTCATCGCCGGCGGTGGGCAGAGGTGTAGTTACAGACGCCAGCACATCAAGCTACCCGAAACTGTCAAATTTTCCCAATCAACTTTGAACCTTATGCTTTAGCGATAAAGTTGAAAATGTATTAAGCAGAGGTGTAGTTACAGACGCCAGCACATCAAGCTACCCGAAACTGTCAAATTTTCCCAATCAACTTTGAACCTTATGCTTTAGCGATAAAGTTGAAAATGTATTAAGCAGAGGTGTAGTTACAGACGCCAGCACATCAAGCTACCCGAAACTGTCAAATTTTGCCAATCAACGTTGAACTTTATGCGTCAGCGATAAAGTTGAAAATCTATTAAAGTTTGACAGATTGTAGTAGCTTGATGTGCTGGCGTCTGTACACAAATATCAATCTCAAACTGAATCATGCTCAAAATATGAGTATGCTCAACAACATAAACAACGCAGTGAATGTTGTTGAACTGTCAAAATTAAATCCATTGCTACTTTTAGTGTGTTATGCAATTAGGGTGGTGGTGAAGATTGCGGGAATCCCCTGGGTGCGAGAAGGACAGGACCAGTCGGTGTGGCAACGATTGGGGGATGCCTGTATCCAGCAGTCGACGTATTTTGACTGAAATTATGATTCTGGGGAGATTAAAGGTTTTCTGGCTTTTTTAGGTTAGTTTACTAGGTTTCTGATTTCGGACTCTTACCGAAACCATACGGTGTGTAGAAGAACGGCAAACACGACATGCGGCCGTAATGTCCAAATACAGAGCGTTTTTGACACCTCAATGTCAAACACGTGAAAATTACAGATTTTTATGAGGTCTTTTATAAATATGACGGCAACGTTCTTCTAGGAAACCATAGCTTTACAACCACTGAATGCTACCACTCGCGCCATATTGCTAAATTAATTTTAGTCTTTGATTTTTATGTGCACTTGTTTCTATGACAAGAAACAGTTTTCTTTTCTTTTCTACATTGTGGCAATGTAAAGTAGTATGAGAAAAGATAATTTATTTACTTACATAAAATAAAATAGATAGCTTTAATATTCCCACACCAATATTACTGATTTCCCAGTATTTAAAATTATTCACATTCACTTAGAAAAAACTTTTCCCTTCACTGGCCACAGATAAGTAATGAAAAACATACATCGCTATAAATGAAATATTTATGTAAACAACGCACACGTTTAAACCCGGTCGTATCTCAAGGAACACTGGTGCTTATCGTGAATACAAAATGTTTTAGTAACTATATTAATGAAGATAAATGATAAATCATCATCTGTCGACCCCAACATACTTGTGAAAAGCCAAGCTTTTTACAATTATGTTGGGGTCGGCCCCGTGAGGGGCCCGTGACTAAATAATAACAGCCGCACAGGTCGATCGATCAGGTTAAGCTACGCTTGCCGCGGTTGGTCTGTGGATGGGTGACCATCTTTACATACCGAGACCCCTCCGTGCCTCGGAAAGCACGTTAAGCCGTTGGTCCCGGCTGTCATTCGTGGATCTTTGACAGTCGTTACGGGTAGTCAGAAGCCCAAAAGTCTGACAACCAGTCTTACCTAGGGGTATCGTATAACCCAGTAACTGGGTTGTGGAGGTCAGATAGGCAGTCGCTCCATGTAAAATACTGGTATTCAGCTGCAGCCAGTTAGACTGGAAGCCGACCCCAACATAGTTGGGAAAAGGCTAGGCAGATGATGTTGGGGTCGGCCCCCGGTCGAATCGGATGCAGCTGAACAGCGGTATTTAACGTGGAGTGACTGAGCAACACTGGTGTCTGTCAGTCTGTGAAGACTCTTTTTCTTAGGAACGCATGGAGGTATCAAATTGAAATGAATATCAAATAGGTAGGTCTCCGGCGATTGCTCTAAAAAAATCAAGCTTTTAAGTCAACACAATACATTTATACGACATATTTTTACAGTCGCAAATAAAACAAAACCTATGGGGTACTTTCCTGGAGTAATAATTCTGCCGGTGTCCCTCAGGGTCGCGTTCTATTTCCTCTACTTTTCGCAGTTTTTACTAACTCACTCTCCGACGAACTAATTTCTTCCTACCACCTTTATGCAGATAATTTACAAATTTACTCGCGGGCTTCTCTTGGAAATCTATCCGAGGCCATCTCGTGATTTGGCTCGTATATGCGACTGGATCAAGAGATATGGACTTATGGTCAACCATATAGAGACGCAGGTTGTGCTGGTGGGCAGTTCTAGGACGGTCTCAAGGATCGACTGGACGACTCTTCCCCTAGTTTTTTTTGACAACACAGTTGTTCCATTCAGTGAGAAAGTTAAAAACTTGGGGATAGTCATTGAAAAGAACTTCTCTTGGACTGCCCAGCTACAGAAAGATTGCGTAACTTCTACTACGCTTGCAAAATCTCTTCTTCTACCCATTCTTGACTATGCTGATGCCAGCTATGACCTTACCCAAGATCAACTCGATAAACTTGAACGGCTTCAATACGTCTCTATAAGGTTCATATAGAACAATCAAGTTATAAAACAAATATACAATGCTTACGTACGTAGTAAATTAGAATATAATGCAATAGTTCGGAGTCCTCAAGAGTCATTGTATAGTGGCCGGCACGTAACTTGGCAAGGTTTTTGCGTAGTGGGAGTAAGTTCGCGTATTTACACTTATTGCAGAAAAATAAATGACACTTTTATTGTTTCTCATTATTCTATGGTTATTGCCTTAACTTATTTTTGAACATGTCTGTTTAGAAGGACGTTAAAGAAAGGAGAGGAACGACTGACGACTCTTGCCAACTTACGTGCCGGCGACTGTACACTATTATGATAGAAAAAATTCAACGTAAATTCTGTAGATACCTGTACAAACGTCAATATGGATACTACCCCTTTCTATATCCTTCTTTGTTCGTGTCAGGAATGGTGGGTTTAGACACACTCAAATTCAGGCGAGAATCCACATATATTATTAATTATTATCTAATATTAGTAGATAAGATAGATAGTCCCGCTCTACTGTATGTTCCCGACCAGTATATGCGTGGCGTTGTAAGACGACAACATAGACTCCTCTGCTACCCGCCTACATGATGTGCTCCCCGAACCAACAACACTCCCACTGCTAGAGCAATTAAGTTAATAAATGACTTTCTAAAATATATTCCTGAGGCAGATTTATTTTTTGACTCTCAGTGGACAATCGCTAAACATGTGTGTATTTATTTAAATAAGAAGAAATAATTGTTTAGTTTCTAATTTTAAGTTTAAGGTTGTTTTGTGTTCAAATTTTATGTTACTCCGTTTTTTTTTATTTATTTTTTTTTTAGTCTAAGAAGTTTTAATTAAAATTGTACTTTAATTTTGTAGAATTAGCATAGATATAAGCGATTTGGTGTAAATTGTTAGCTTATATTTGATCAATAAATTAATATGGAATGGTTTGCGTAAATATGATTATTTTACTGAATTTCGTGTGAAGCTCAAATGGTTACCAATAAATTCGCCTTCGCCGGAATGCTCATATATTCTCCCTTTTGTATAATGTGGTCTTTTCCCCATTCACCCCTCTCTATCTCAAGACACGTTTCCAGTTTCTTTGTGACTCCCACACGAAATGTTTCAAGGTCATCAAATAACTTAAAGCTTAAGTTGCCTAAGCACTTCACAACTTTCCTCGACAAATCCTTTACTATCCAGGCCGCTCGTGTGTGGAATGCATTGCCAGTTGAGGTAAAACGTGTGCAGTCGTTACTTGTGTTTAAAAGACTCGTAAAGGAACATTACTTATCATTGTGATCTTGTTCTCGAAACTGTAATTATATATAGTGTTCATTTATTTTCGTTGCTTATATATTTAGTAGGTATCTATATATCTATTGTTTAGGATATGTATATCTATGTATCTATTTTAGTATATTATTGCACCAAAGACAACCCCATTTTATATCCAGCAAATTACTGTCCATTCCAAGGTTGCCTGAAAGAGATCGTCGAAAGCGATAAGGCCGTCCATTGTATATACAAGGTGTAACTTAAATAACGCACAACCTCTTAAGGGGTCATTGTACTCATCATTATGAACAACTTTTACTATGGGACCAAACCAGAAATCGCGAAAAAAAAATCAGCTGTTCCCTACATTTTGACGGGTTATGCGAACATAAATGTAGGGAACAGCTGATTTTTTTTTCGCGATTTCAGGTTTGGTCCCATAGTAAAAGTTGTTCATAATGATGAGTACAATGACCCCTTAAGAGGATGTGCGTTATTTAAGTTACACCTTGTATTTAGTGATCGATCGGTTTTTTTTTTGTTATGGAGTTTTGTGGTGTACAATAAAGTAGATATAAACAAATAAATACTTTCCGTAGGCCTAGAATCGTGAAATTGAAATTTGGCCAGAAACAAGTTTTCACAGCACAAGCAAAGGTATGTCAGAAAATCAGAAAATCGTTAAGTTGTAGTTGTATCATATTAAAAAAAAAACCGGTTACGTACGACTCGGACTCGCGCACCGAAAGTTCCGTACTTTGTACGTATGTAACTAAAAATTTACGATTTTCGGATTTTTTCCCTTACTTGCACATGACATTGCTTCTTCCCAAATTTTATAATTCTAGGCCAACGAGAAGTATCCTATAGGTTTTAATACCCTTACGAGTGTCAAAATATGCGGCATAAACGGAACATAAACGCCCGTATCTTTTGATTGCGTTACATTTGCAGTTGGAGAATTGACGATGTGACGTTTATCCATGTAGATATGGAGTAACATGTTTTTCAACTAAAATGTTGTTTTTTTTTGGCATAAATTCATCCCAACTGCGGAATCCTTCAATGTGCGTGGTCCGACACGCAAAAGGCCGGATTTTTTGTGTGTATGATTTTGTCTTATCAAGGGCTATCGGGTTACCCAGGCACTTGGTTGTGCAGATCAGACAGGCAGTCACTACATGTAACACACTGGTATTGAAAGAAAGAAAGAAAATGCATTTATTTAGCACAGACTATAAGACACACTGCACACCTGAGACATACATCAGATAAAAACAAATAAAAATCAAACAAAAAGTGTAAAGTCCGATGTAAGAAATTGACAGGAAAGTGTGCCTCACGGCTGCGCCAAAAAGGCCCAGTTCAGCAAAAAATGCCAGACAACTGGTGCCTGACGCTGGTTTTCAACTGGACCCGATGTGTCAGGTGACGGATGTAAATCAGTTTTATACTGGAAAACGTGATGTGTGTATGCATACTTAAATATGTATTCAGCTGCATCTGTTTATACTGGAAGTCGACTCCAACATAGTTGGGAAAAGGCTAGGCAGATGATGACATGAACCACCATTTCTATTTGCCCTTGCGAAATTTGCCGCCATAGTACAACTGGGAATTTGGAGAAGTTTAGTATCACAGGCGCTATCTTAGATTTTATTTTGACATCACTATTGGCTTCAACACCCTTAAAAACCATGAAAACTAACCCACCACTCTCTCTCTCTCACTCTATTATATGTAATAGAAAGAGACAGAAAGAGTAAGTCACATGGAGGGGTATACATAGCGCTTTTTCGTTACGTGACAATTTCTACCGCTTCCTCCTCCTGGCCGCGTTAAAGAACTTCTTTTCAAAAAATCAGATGTTTTATGTGTATATCCATAAAAAAAATACTTATGGATAAAATAATGAAATCTTCATGTTTAGCCAAGTCTTAAAAACCGGGCGAAACAGGGGCGTGTCGCTAGTTCAATAATAATATATGGTAATCATTATAATGGTTGAATAAAACTTTTTTAGTCCAACGTATCTTTATCAAGACTAGACGTTATGTCCCAATTACAAAGTTGATGAACCTAGATAAAAATGATTATTTTCGACCAAAACAAAATCAAATCAAATCAAAATATTTTATTTCACGTAAACCTACATGGGCATTTAAGAAACCTCAGAAGCTAGGTGCACTGTTCCAATTGGTCGTTTCCCGTTTCCTATGCAGAAGAACCGGCAAGAAACTGCACGGTTACTCTTTTAAAAATAATTTGCTTTTACAATGTTTTCAAATTACAGTGTTAACAGGTATGGGAGGACAGTGTAGGCCTGTCAACAAGTATAATACTAACGAAACGGAAAACGGAGCAAGCGTCAAGCCAAGAATACATACAGAGTGACAGCCATCGACGCGCAACCAGTTATCATGGATTCAGCATGTCGATTCTGTAAAATCTCAGCGTGAAAACTTCCGTGGAGTGAGCTGTCAGTGTCATCCCACTGATGCTAGGGATTGACTAAGCAAACATTTACAATCACAATCGAGATGTTTTAATAATATTTTTTAAGCTAATTCTATTGATAATTTTATATAATTTCAAAAACTAGTACTTTAGTTGTAAAAAACATTACTATTTTGTGGGGTTTTAATATTAAATAGCAAAACGGAAACTTAGTCAGAATATCAATTTTGTTTTTTTTTTATCTAAACTAGTCCTTAGATAAGGACTAAACAGCGAATGTGTGAGCTCAAACTTCCCAGTGTGGACACTTTTTCGCGTGACTAAGTACGGTGGGCAAATCTAGCGATTTAAATCTCAGGCAGCGGCGTTTGAATTTACGGTGTCAAAACACTCTCTAGGAAAACACAACAACTTACTTTCTTTACCGGTGAATTGCGGACTAACTTTAAGGCGTTTGTCCAACGGTCGCGGTGGACACACAATCGCCGTCACCCGAACGTCACCGAGAACCGAGATTTTTTTGAACCGAATGTGACGTCCCGGTGACGGAGATGGTGTGTCCATCGCATAGACATAGACGATGGACTGTGCAATCCCTATCCTAGCAGTAACTAAAATATGGTCAGAAAACGTGGGAGAGAGACGGCTATCGGATACTCCCCTGTTGTTATCTCTTTCTAAAATTCTGATTGGTCCACGTCACAACTCGGCAGGTGCGGATCATAACTACAAACCTACAGAGAGAGACAGAGCAGGGGAGTATCATCGCACTCTCCCTTTCTAACAAAGTGGACAATTTTCTGAGTGGATCGCGCAGTCCATCCTCTATTGTCTATGTATGGTCCATCGCGACCGAACTCGACATGCTAGAACATAACAAAAACAAAAACTTCTTGCAGAGGTGATGGAAATTAATAAAACATTAATTAAAATTCCGTATAATTTCATGTAAAATCTTTAACAATTAAAAAAGAGAGCTCAAAAAACTCAATAATTAAATAAATTGTTCTAATTACTTCACTAGGATCATTTGACTTTTTTCTCTAATTTCGCCTTTTTCTTTTCAGCCTTTTTCTTTGAGCCGTGTATCATGTTCGTGATTGGCCATTGTATATAATAAAATGTAAAGAACATCACACCCATGGCTGCTAGGGCCAAAAAGAAGTAAATTGTCCCGAAGAGTTTTCTGAAAATCGGGTACAACCATACTCCACGCTCGATGTAGGTGAAGTACATTCTGGAACAAAGAATACTAAAAATTAATTACAAAAGAAGCATCGATAAAACAGTTTTTCTTTTATTGACTATATAATCGATTTTGTGGACCAATACAAAAACAAAGCAACCTATACTTGAATTAATTATTTTAGATAATTTACGTTTCATTAGCGCTAACTCAACTATCAACCCTAGCGTTATGTATTCTAATTTGATTTTTGATTGCTAATTTATAACAAAATTCCTAAAAATAAAAATTTGTTTGCAATGGAATTTGAACTTTGTCATCGCGTTATTGAGTTTATTGTTCCAAATCTTGATGATTATCTCAGATTCTGAATTAAACTATAAACACGATTTGGCAAAATAATTTCACTCTCTAACTAAATGGAGGTCCTGCAGGGCGCAAACCTCTTTACAGACAGAAAAAACTCTTCCTCTGGGGGCTATCGTTTTTGTGGTCACTAGTTGGCGCCACTGGCGAGTAAGGTCCTATCAGTACTGTCAACAATCAGCTAAACATCAACGCCGTCTAGCGGCCGCGCTCTGTACCAGCGCTCGTATCGCGGCGGTGGCGACAGAGTGCAGCGCAATCAAGCGAGGATGCGGGGGCCGCGGGAGGGCGGACGCCGCGACACTAGCGACGCGCAGCGGTAATAAACATACACACACACACACACACACACACACACACACAAGCTTTCGCCTTTATAATATTAGTGTGACTAGCTGACCCGCCTCAGAATCAATAGGAACGAATGTATGAGAAAATTAATTATCTTCATTTTTTTTTGTGAATTTTTCGCCATTTTTTAATAGTTATTCTGCTATTCGGGGCGGAGTCGAATCCAAACAATAAAAGATCATAAAAATCGGTTCACCCGTTCCTGAGTTATAAATGGTGTAACTAACCCGACTTTGTTTTATTTACTATTTTATTAGTAAAAATACGCGATAAAAACTCCCGCGAACAGTGAATGTTCAATGATTTGACATTTCTAGAGACCTTACTCAACACTAGCGCCTCTAGCGGCGAATGCAAGCGCGATAGCCCTCATTGCAACGTTTTGGACACAGAGCACAGAGTCATCTCGGCAGCCACTACCAGAGGCGGCATTGTGATAACTTTCCATACTAATTCAACATTTATTCTCATTATGACACAAATGGCGTATAAGAAACTGACGACTTTGAAAACGGTCCATGACTGAAATTATGCGCTCAACGCACTCTTCCTTTCACATTTATTTTACCTCTGATTTTCAAAACCACAGAGAACTTTATTCTCGTTCCAATAAGATTTCTATTGGGTTACTGCCACTAATAAGTCTGTCAAAATCATTGTGAACTCACCGGCTCCGGGTGAGTACACAGATTACCGCGTCTGTGTCCCGCCCGGAGCGGGCGGTTAGTCACTGTTTTGTTTATAAAAACTGTGTCTATCTCGCGCACACGGACACAGACGCGGTAATCTGTGTACTCACCCGGAGCGGGCGAGTGACACAGATGAAGGGGTATGGTCGCTGTTAGGTTGATGCTGTCTGAGGCAAAATAACTATGAACGGACTATACCGGCACAACGATTCCGAGCTTTGTAGTTTTGGGTAATAGTATCTTATTCACAGTTGGATTTCATACAGTAAATTCTGCGCCATCATTTATATTATTTTGATCACGGCACTAGTTTATCATTGACCATGGATGCATTTACTTCTTTTCCAGTGCCTTATGTCCAACAGTGGACATCTCGTCATCATTGGCCAACCCTTCTCCCACCTATATCGGGTTAGGCTTCTAATCTAACCGACTGCAGCTGAATATCAGTATTTTACATGGAGCGACAATATTATTCTTAAGGAGGTCAAAGAGGCAGTCGCTCCATGTAAAATACTGGTATTCAGCTGCATCCGGTTAAACTGGAAGCCGACCCCAACATAATTGGGAAAAGGCTAGACAGATGATGATAGCAATATTATTCTTAAGACGACTTAAAGGTAACAGTTTTATGTATTAAAATAAAACACTTACACGCTCACATAAACACATAGGTGCAGAGTCAGCTGGCTCACATTCCTGGCATGATTCTCCGGCTCTTTCCTGGGTCTCGTCAGCACCTCCCACAGCACCACAGGAACTATCATGGTATGTATGATATGGTTCGAAATGGGGGGTATGACGGCGTCAAGAAACTCTGGGAATATGAGGGCTCTGTCGTAACTGTAGAGACCCCAGAACACTGTGAATACCACCTGGAAAGTGAGGGAGTATTTCTTAGACAGAGAAACATGTTTAAAATACAGTAAAAATATCCTCTCGGGACACAAACGGGAAGATGTAACTCCAATCTCCAAGTGGGGCTACATCAATGGAACGGCAGTAGGGTGTGCCTGCGCTCTGTGTCCTAAAACTTGCAGTCAAAGTGAACTCTGCGTTGCCACTGAGGCCGCCGTGGAAGTGGCAAAGTTTTGGGCCAACAAGATCTGAGAAAAGTCGTGCTAACGACACGAAGATAAAGAAGAAGTCATACTTTAACTCGCAACCGACGTTCATGTATGACCAGCAGTGCGATTCTGTAACCACCTCACCGTGAAAACTTAGGTGAAGTGAGCGTGGAGTGAGCTGTCAATGTCATCCCACTTGATACTAGGGATTGACCAAGCAAATATTTACAATCATAATCGAGATTTTAATAATATTTGTTATGCAAATTCTATTGATCATTTTATATAATTTCAAAGCTAGTATTTTAGCTGTCAAAACCTTATTCTGTGGGTGCCTGGCTGACGGACCATAGAATTTAATCCCACGTAGTTTGTGTGGCGTGATCACTTCACCAGATTCACGGAATAAGCTTAGAATTAGCTTAAAAAATATTATAAAAATCTCGATTATGATTGTAAATATATGCTTGGCCAATTCCTAGCATCAGTGGGATGACACTGACAGCTCACTTCACGCAAGTTTTCACGGTGAGATTTTTACAGAACCGACCGGCAGAAGTCGTGAACGTAAACGAAGCAAAAGGGGCATGTAAGGATCGTAAGATCTACCCGTATATGAAGAAATCTACGTAATCTTATATTCACTGACAGATTTTCATTAATGTTTTTTTTTTTTCAGTCACCCACAGCTTCGGGTCTAGAAGTATGAAATTGTTTGCCCAAGAATACCAATCGTAACAAAGGTAGGCACTGATAAAGGATTAAAAAAAAGAATCCCCTAGAGGGGTTAAATAAAGGATGAGAGTTTTTTTTTTTACCAATGGGATCGGAAACTGCTTTTTATGATAAAATACATTCTGTCCAACCTCGTCTTGTTATAAAACATAATTAATTTGTGACGAATGACAGACTTTTTAACCCGTTCAACGCCACACAAAACGTTTAAAATTGACAGAAAATCGACTTTTTGTTTTATTAATGCACGAACATTATCAGAAAACAAACATAACTTTCTAACAAATATATTTTTTTAGAGAGCTGATGTGATTACACTGTTCTAGGAGGTCGCGCGGGTCATGCTGCGTACAATATTGGCTTGTATTCTTGACCGACGGCTCAGAACAGACGTTTAGACATACGTCTGACTGTCGGACAACATTATCCCCCACGGCCCGAACGGAACATACTGGTGTCGCCCAACATTGTCCAACATGGCATGAATGGAAATTTATCGTGTTAACGTTGAACGTGTTATTAAAGCGAATTTACAGAAATAAATAAAAACATAAACAAAATATTGAAGGTAAGTACACTAAAATATTCATAGTAAATTTCTGTAAAAATGTGTATTTATGAGTAACGGTAATTCCAGTTACAACGTGCCCGTTCACTTGCCTCTTTGAAGACCAACAGAATGCCACTGATGCCGCAATCAACGTGGCCTTTCATGGATGTCTTCAAGAAATTTTCTCCTATCGTTCAAACAACTTACCATGGAGCTAGGCCACACGAGTCCAGCGAACAGGATTTCCCTGAAGTCACTGATAGGAGACGGTAGCTCGTAGTTCTTCTTCTTTGCGTTCTTCAAGATGAAGAGGTCGCAAGTCAGGCCGTAGACGGCGTAGGCTATTTGTAGTATCTGAAAAAGCAAAAGGGGGAAATTAGCTTAGTGATCATAATACCGTTGCATAAACAGGGTCAGATTAAATTTGCTAGCGAAACTCCGCAGGCGTGATGGGAAAGGACATCTAAACAGCCGGTCGATTCTGTAAAAATCTCACCGTAAAATCATAAGTGAAGTTAGCACTTAATAATGGCAATCCCTACCATTACGGAATGACAGAGGTCACTTCCCGCTCACTTCACCTAAGTTCTCTCGGTGAGATTTTTACAGAACACTGCATGATAAAACAAAAAAAAAATGATTTGGTAATAAATTATTTTGGAGTCAACGACCGCTGGCTGGTGACTTGAAGTATGAGTTGAGAAAAGTTTTTTTCTTTTGTGTCTAGAACTGACACCCATATCGTCTGTGAAATGCGTGGATAAACACACACACACACCTATAAAAAAAATTGCGTGTGTATTTGCGGGGGACAAAAAGTATCTCCTGATAAGTCTGCTCGCTTAGTACCACGTTTTACAAAATGTTAATTTGGTCTGTGCTGTGTGTTATTTTTCTAATAACAAGCTCTTCTATCGTTGAGTGTACTTTTAGGCAGAACGGCTGTAACGTGACTGATCCGAGAAAAAATCACCTTCAAGAATACAATAGGGCCATAAACGGACGCTAGGCGTAGCGGACGTAACGCGACTCCGTCCAAAAAACGTGTGTTTAATTTACGTACGTGTTTAAATAAAAATATAATAAAAGGTGTACGTGTTTAAATATACATATTCACACAAGCATCCTGTTTTCCGGATACTGCAAAAAGGATGCTTGTGTGAATATGTATAATATACAACGTGTATCGTTAAATGCGCAAAACCTCAGACACCCCAACTTATCTTTAATTCAATTGACCTATTTCAGAGAGAAAATAAGTCATTAAAAAAAATGTAAAGGTTTTATGTGCTGTTTAGTTTTACTGGCCATTCTGATCGTTTCTTGCGTCTGCGACGACGCTTTACCGAGGTAAGAGTCGTCACCGGGTCGCTGCGCCGCGCTGACATTGGCTTGCTGGACCTGTTAATAAATAGACACGGCAACGTTTTTAATGAAGATTTTTGAAAAATGTGACCTATATTAAAAAGTGGTTCAATTCATTCTGCTCGTTATTCTGATAAAAGTATTTTCAGGTTTTGCGCATTTAACGTTACACGTTGTATTTAAACACGTAAACCACTAAACGGGATCCAGTAAAAAACCGTACCTGCAAAAAACGGGATCTTGTCGTGAGAAAGAGCCCTAAGGCAAGAAAGAAGAAGAAATGAAGAAAATACATTTATTTAGCACAGACTGTAAGACACACAGTACACCTGAGACATACATCAGATAAAAACAAATAAAAATCAAATAACAAAGTGTAATGTCCGATGTAAGAATTAAACTGGAAAGTGGGCCTCACGGCTGCGCCAAAAAGGCCCAGTCCAGCAAAAATGCCAGACAACGGGTGCCTGACGCTGGTTTTCAACTGGACCAGAGCACGCAAAGGTGTATGTACAGACGCTAGCACATCAAGCTACTACAATCTGTCAGATTTCTTTAATAGATTTTCAACTTTAGTGCTAAAGCATAAGGTTCAAGTTTGATTGGGAAAATCTGACAGTTTCGGGTAGCTTGATGTGCTGGCGTCTGTACATACCTACAGTCCACACCCACACACCCACATTATGCTAGTTATTGATAGGGAGCGTGCCTTTTGACATCAACCGTGCACCTGGCTCCGGGCTAACACTGAGAAATTCCAGATGAAAAACCCCTTTTTTTTTACATCTGACATCTGTCAATCAGGACGACACATCAAAATTTTCCGTTTTTACAATTTTAATGCATTTAAAAATCGCAAAGAATGTTCGAAATTTGAATGATGGCACTATGGAGCTGACGCTGTGTGAGCGTGCGTGTTCCATCGCCGCCCGTTCAATGTCCACCACGCACAGGATGGATGGGAAGCAGCACATTAAGTAATTGTTTGCTCCGTTGGTGTAATTGCTGAATGGCGTTCCAGTAGGAGGACAAATAAATATACTTTGCTCGACCTGGGAATCGAACCCAGGGCATCATGCTCAGCAGTAGCGTTTGCGACCACTAGAATGATAAGGCAGTCAATTTAAAGATTATAAGCCAACAATATATTACAATTAATGCAACAATAATAGACTAGAAATTCAAGGTCGCTCAGCACGCTATAGAGCGGGCTATGCTAGAAGTTTCTTTGATGGATAGATGGATGAAGTTATCTAGAAAAGAACCGGAATGACCGACATAGCTTGCAGAGTCAGCAAACTGAAGTGGCAGTGGGCTGGCCATGTCTGTCGAAGGACCGATGGCCGGTGGAGCAGACGAGTCCTGGAGTGGAGACCGCGTATCGGCAAGCGTAGTGTGGGACGCCCCCCAGCTAGATTGACGGACGACCTAAAGAAGTTGCCTGGGACGGACTGGATATGGAAGATGGAGGACAAGGTGTTGTTTCGCAGCTTTGGAAGGGGCTTATGTGAATCTTTGTCCACTTTTAAAATTATGATAAAAAAACACTTCATCTCTCCTTAAACAGCACCATTATATTTTCTTTACTCCTGTTTCATGTCTATTGTTATATGACTGTGTATATTTATTTAGATTACTATCAAATACTTTGTGTATGTATTCATTGTATTGTGTAAATGGTACACCACAGAGACTACCTACAGTATTTGTCTCTCCTTCCCTTTTCAATCCATCCAAAGGATCGGAAGAAGGATCGGAGGAAGGATTTTAAAAGATCGCTCTTAGCGATAAGACCGCCCATTGTGTCACCCTTTGTAAAATTTCTATATTTATGTCTGTAATTTATATGGTGTACATAATAAAGAGTATTCTATTCTGTTCTATTCTATGTCCAACAGTGGACTGCGATAGGCTGAGTTGATGGAATAGATTACAACAGGTTTTAGTGTCAGATACTTACAAAAGTCCAAGTCGTAAAGAATCTGTACTCCAGACTCTTGAATTGTTTCACATGTTCGTTGTCTGTTGGGTTGCTCTTTTTAAACCAGCCCATGTACAGGATGTTTGAAACGTGCATCACTATTGTGGCGACGTAGCCCAGGATACGGAGGTTGATCAGTCTGGACATTGTACTGGAAAAGAAAAAGGTCATTGATTAGTAGAAATATATCGAGAGCAGTCGCGGCTGTTTCCACTGGGCCAGAAGAGTTGTAGATTTTAGCAAGGTTTTTTTCGACGATCTGGGCAAAGGCCTCCCAGTTATCCTTCCAAACTTCCCTGTCTTGTACGATGTCTGGCCATGTTGACCCTGCAAGCCTTATTAGATCGTCACACCACCTTCGCTGTGGTCTACCTCGACGGCGATGTCCTCCATCAGGCGTCTAGTGAGTGACAATCTTTGCCCATCTCTCCGGGTGCATTCGTGCAACGTGACCGGCTCTCTCCCAGTGGGAGTGGCAGGCATTATGGCGTCCGAACGGGATCGGGACAGGGCTGTTCCTGCTCGGAAAAGGAGGCGTCGGGGAGGCAACCAAAATCATGTGTTCTCTGTAAAAATCTCACTCTGAACACTTGCGTGAAGTGAGCTTGACGTACGCTGTCATTCAACCTGATGCTAGGGTTGACACTATTGACAATATTTAGCTATCCCGTTGGTCTCGTGGTCACAACTGCGACTGAGTATTTCCATCTGCAATTTCTCGGTAACAGCCCGGAGTTTGGAAGTCGGCGGTGTGATACCCCCGTGCCTCGGAAAGCACGTCAAGCCGTTGGTCCTGCGCCTGATCTCTCCCCGGTCGTGTTGGATTGCCGTCCCATCGGACTATGAGAGTGAAGGAACAGAGAGTGCACCTGTGTCTGCGCACACACTTGGGCACTATAATATCTCCCGCGCCAAAGGCTGGTCCCCGTTGAGAAATTCGGTCTGAAGGATTTTTTTTTTTTTCTGACATAATATCAGCTGCTTAATCACATCGTTCATTAACAATGAACTTTGAACCAGTGACATCTATCTATACATGATCGGAAATTATAGTTGATAGCACTGAGCGTACGAGTGGCATTGAGATGACTAACAATTATGTTATTATATCAGCCGGCCGATTCTGTAAAAATCTCACTGTGAAATCATAAGTGAGCACTTAATAGTGTTAATCCCTAGTGAATGACAGCTCACTCCACGGTCACTTCACCCAAGCTTGCACGGTGAGATGGTTACAGAATGGCACGGCAGCAGTGCCATTCTGTAACCATCTCACCGTGTCATCCCGTCTGATACTAGGGATTGACCAAGCATACATTTACAATCATAATCGAGATTTCAATAATATTTTTTATGCTAATTCTATTGATCATTTTATATAATTTCAAAGCTAGTGGCTATTTTAACTGTCAAAACATTACTATTTTGTGGGGTTTAATCTAGAAAAAAAAAGACTATTCCTTATATAAAAAAGTCTGAAAAAAAGAAAAAAACAAAATTGATATTCTGACTAAGTTTCTGTTTTGCTATTTTATTTTAAAACCCCACAAAATAGTAATGTTTTGAGTAATACTGACATAGATACCTAGAGGAAACGACCGCGTTTTTGTGTTCAATGATATGTACAGACGCCACCACATCAAGCTACCCGAAACTGTCAAATTTTTATAATCAACTTTGAGCCTTATTTTTTGGCGATAAAGTTGAAATTCTATTAAAGAAATTCGACTGATTGTAGTAGATTGATGTGCCTGCGTCTGTACTTATCTATCTTCGCCCATCCGCAATATCCGCATACATATCATATATGTATATTGTATACTAAAAACACTATGGATTCATTGGCGCGGAGCAAATCAATTGCTTGTCCAGTACATCTTGTACACAATCCCTAACATTGACTAAGCATAAAAACACCAGCACAACTTGACATCAATTTATACAAGCCGGTTTTGACGTCGCACAATTTCACTCCCGCTATTAACCAGACGATGACGCGGCAAAAATGACAGATAACTTAACCTTCAAGCGGGCGCGCGGACATTTGTAACGCCAGCGGTCGCGCGTAACCTAAAAGACCTATAGGATATTTCAGGGATTTAAAACACTAATTATTTAATATTTTTTGTATTTATCACATTATCATTATGTTAGGACATAAACAAAATTATAAAATCAAAATAATATTCTAATTTTCTTTGGATTTGTAAGCAATTTGGCATCATAAATGTATCGAGAATCGATCGCATCGCGGTCGATTCGACGCCGCGCGCCCGCTTGAAGGTTAAGAAACAATTTCACTGTTCTACACTTCGAAAAACACAGTTTTTACATCAAAATTACACATTAAACTACACTTTTTGAGGATAAGTTTTATAGTTTATCGAATAGGTAATAAAATGCTATGTATTTACCTTGATTTTACTTATGAAGAGTACGTAAATAGAGACTATTTTTATCGTTTTATCAACACTGATACAAGTAAGTACTGAGACACAACCTGCCGGTCCAACGGTTGGGACCGTTATATCAGTCAGTCACTCGATTCTAGCCGCTGGAAACAACATTTTTAACTTATCATCATGCTGGGACCTATTCCCTGAAGGGTTATACAGAGGTGTAAACTACACCTATATTAAAGTACCGCAATTATGTTGCGATATGTAAATATGTACTATCAACATAATCAATTTATCTGTCATTAGTACCGATTCCCGATTCCGATTCCCTTGTACACAAACTAAACTAAATTTAAGTTCATTGCATCTTTTTCTTTCTATTCCATTAAGACAAGGGCAGAAGATAAATATTAGTTTAGTCCTGTCAAATTAAGATAATCCATAGACAAGTTCAGACGTGATTAAAAATTGGCTACTAAAAATACGTCAGTTCACGACAGGCGCTGACTAATTTGACCACAAAATAGTAATGTTTTGACAAATATAAAATACAGCCGGTCGATTCTGTAAAAATCTCACCGTGAAATCATAAGTGAAGTGAGCACTTAATAGTGTTAATCCCTAGCGAATGTCAGCTCACTCCACGCTCACTTCGCCCAAGCTTTCACGGTGAGATGGTCAAAGAATCGCACGGCTGGTTTTGAAATTATATAAAATGTTCAATAGAATTTGCATAATTTTTTTATTAAAATCTCGATTATGAATGTAAATTATGTATGCTTGGTCAATCCCTAGCAACAGTAGGATGACATTGACAGCTCACTCCACGCAAGTTTTCACGTTGAGATTCTTACAGAAAGCACACGCTGCTGTAATTTGCAAACATAGTAAAAGCCAATTATTTTTAAAAGAGTAACCGTGGAGTTTCTTGCCGGCTCTTCTTCATAGGAAACGACCAATTGGAACCATGCACCTAGCTTCTGACGTTGCATAAGTGCCCATGTAGGCTTATGTGAAATAAAATATTTTGATTTTGAACATAGAATACGTTTTATATTGAAGTAACTACTAAGTAGGTTCTTTCTTTTCAGATTTGACTGGACAGGCCCACTCAAGTCCGTGTTGTTCTTTCCAAAAAAATACCATCTTAGACACTTTTTTTTTTTGTCAAACGTTGCCCAACACTAGGAATTTCTCTTGTATCACATACACAAACAGCCAGACCCGGAACAACTACTTGTAGGTCATACAAATATTTGTTCCGTGCGGGAATCGAACCCGCGACACGCAGCGCAGCAGTCAATCGCTTAACCACTGCGCCAACCGTGTCGTCAAACCGTGTTATCTGCAAGGTTTGTGAGAGGTCTCTGAGTTTGCTTCAGTCTTTCTTCTCAGACTAGTCGGTTGGGAAACACCGAACGCATCTAGTTTTAAAACATAATTTAATTTTGACGTGTAAAGTGTTTTTTTTTAACCAATTTACAGATGTAAAAATAAAAATAAGTATAGATTTAGAAATAAATTACTTCTTTTTTTGCGATCTGTTCTTATGTAATGAAGTCCTCTAATGATCTTCAATGAAATCGTGTGCTGCGCTCGCGCCGTATGTTTCACAAACAACAAATACGCATTTCATCCTTACATTGCTCATATCTCTTTACTATCTAGTGATTTCATCTTATCATTATATGAATTTAATTTGAATAAAGCTTACTGGGTACTGGCTTAGTTTAGTCCAATTCATACAACACACATACAACGGGTTTGTAACATTTGAAATAATAACAAAAGTTCTAATGATCATAATATGGCCTTATTTCATTTAATATACTTTTTTTTAATATTACTATCAAATGACATAATGAATTATTGACATAATTTCATTGAACAGAACAGAATGTTTGAACAATATTCTTTAAACATTTTATATTAAACCCATACATGACATCTACACAGACGACATATTTTACCTAATTTTGTATGGCATGATGAACATTTTTTATATTGCACATTTGAAATAATATTCAATTAGTATAATATTCAGTTGCTATAACATTCAAAATATATAAGTAAAATTTAATATAATAAACTTTATTTTTGTCACCACAATATACATAAGTTGGATTCGACAATGATACATAATTCAGGTAAGTATATATTGTGGAAGACTGGTACTTAAGCTAGGCTCGAGGCCTGTATTTCAGGACTCCAGGATCCCACCCCTTTACACATAATTTAGAAATGTAATTTAGAAACGTCTACTTTGTTTTGTATATTTTTTCAAAAACTGATTAGATTTTAAACGCCTGCCAGTTTTGTGCTAGCAAACATAAGCACCACATCGTTGTTATTAGTTTGCTTTTATGCGGGTGTACAGATATTTTGATGTTTTCTTCTTTGGCCTTCTTTTCGCATAATGTTTTTTTTTCCTAATTTTCTTTGGCATAACTATTTTGATATAATAATACTGTGTCGTAATTGTTTTTGGCATACCGTTTATGTTGACATAATAGGTTAGTTTACTGTTTAGGTTCCGAGGAGGCCCCGGTTTCACCACTGCGTCGACTGTCGGGACAACAGGGCCCGGCATACGCTGGCAGAGTGTGCCGCTTGGGAGGGGCCGCGCCGTGACCTCATCTCAGGAGTAGGCAGTGACCTGCCGGCCGTAGTCGAGTCGAGTCTATGGTCGGCAGAGAAGAGTCCTGGGCCGCAGTGGTTTCCTTCTGCGAAACGGTCGTCTCGCAGAAGGAGGCTGCGTTAAAGGAGAGGGATATCTCGTCCCCTCACCCGGCCCGCAGCAGGCGCACCGGGCGTCGGCGGAGGCGGACAACATCCTCTTCCAGCACCCCTAAATGGGTCCAGGGGCGACGGACTTGGGGACGTCCGTGGCCCCCCACACATCAGGACCCGAGGCGGCGGCGCGCAGTGTTCCACGCGCGCCCGTCTTAGACGTCGCGGGGGGAGAGTGAAACACCTCATAGGTGTGAGATGGAACACCGGGGTCGTTTTTAGGCAGTAAGAGTCTGACAGACCCGTCCGCCCGCCCCAGGGCGGAGGACATCCATAAGGATTGGCCGATTAGCCACTCCAGAAACAAAAAAAAAAAAAAAATTGTTAGGTTAGACAATTTATGCTTAAAAAAAATGCGTAAGCTGTTATGCGCAAATACAATTATGATAAACAAAAGTATGCCATGTTACCTATGTCTTAAAATTTGATGCAAATTAATAGCTATCCATATTTGAATACCAGTCAGGCCAATAATTATATTTTGCATAGGTCATGAGATATTTTCGTATGCAACAAAAACAACACAGGAAAGAAAAAACTGTATAATTATTATCATGCATAATATAATTGTATATTTATTTATATTACATTGAACGGCCAAAACCAATTACACTATTTAAACAAACGTATATTTTATTTAACACAGTCATGCACTCTTCTCACAAAACATCATACATGGTGACCATATCAACAAAAAAAAAAAACTTAAACTGTTGACATTGAGAACTTCAGTAACACTGAAGTTTTAGGCAAAGGTACCTATACTGCCGCCGTAAGTAAAAAGGACGCATCTGAGGAAAAGGAGTGGAGAAAAATAGTGAGCCTAAAAAAATGGATGCGCCTCTTTTTAGTTAGGTTTATTTTTCTTTACATTGGCCAATATTCGTCCTTTTCACTTACTTCGGCCATATAGGATACCCACATTCCGTTAGCTGAGTCCCATGTAATAGGGGGCAACCCTATTGCGATCAACCGGGCAGAACTCCAGACTCCACGCTGCTACTGAGAAATCATCATCTGCTTGCCTTTTCCCAACTACGTTGGGGTCGGCTTCCAGTCTAACCGGATGCAGCTGAATACCAGTATTTTACACAGAGCGACTACCTATCTGACCTTCACAACCCAGTTACTGTGTAATACGATACCCAGTCTTACCAAGGGGTATCGCCCCTTGGTAAGACTGGGTGTCAGACTTTCGGGCTCCTGACTACCCGTAACGACTGTCAAAAATCCACGAATGACAGCCGGGACCAACGGCTTAACGTGCTTTCCGAGGCACGGAGGAGTCTCGATATGTAAAGATGGTCACCCATCCACAGACCAACCGCGGCAAGCGTAGCTTAACCTGATCGATCGGTGTCTGTGACTTGTAATCTATTTTAAATATTTTTCTGCGTCAAAAATATTTCTGTGAATCTAGTTTTTGTATCACATGTCGAATACCGAATAGATGGAAGATTTTTCATGCAGTTTTTTTACAAAACCAGATTTGCAAAGAAACTAACACTGTGGGAGTTGGTACGTATTTATATTCGACATCCGCAATTTAGTCTCCAAAAATGTAACCAAGTAGATTATTATGTTTATATGGAAAAATTACTTTTCAACTTCGACAAACTTTTCTAGACCTGTATGTGTACCCATCACGGATAATTTTTTTTTAAATTGTTACCTCTTTGATACAATATTGTTTATCTTTTTTCTTTAAACTTGTTTCCATTATTTTAGCCCTGCTACAGTTAACGTTTGCTTAGAGTTTGTTTTGTTGTGTTTTTTTTTTTTTATTATATAATATGCTAATCTGTGGAAAATGTGGTGGGTAGAATATTTGTTAAGTTAAATGTTAAGACAAATATGTTCACGCCTAATATACTACTGTTTGTTTTCCCAAATATAATAAATAAATAAATAAACTTAAAATCAACTTAATTTACACTTACATAACGTTTATATTAGTTTATAAGTGGAAATAAAATCAATTGTAACCAAGGATTTGAACAGACTTTACCTATCTAACTTGAGCCTGATTTACCTACAGATTATAATGAAAAATATCTCAGTCTGTTGCGAAACAGGGTGCCGGGCAAACGTGTTCAAATATTCCTGTAGTTTTATTAAAACTGTCGCTGAAATCTTTGTTAATTTGTACAAATAAAAAGATACTGTTGGCATATTCCTTGAGTTCATAATTTTAGATTTCGTATAACGTTTTTAAATCTCAATAGAATTATGCAAATCTTATAATTCAACCAGCTATTGTTTCACTAAAAATAAAATAATAATTTAATAATTATTTTTTCCAAAAAATATTAAATGTTCCGCATTAATTGTTTAACGTGTTTTTTTAACTAACGTTAATTTTGTTGTTTTGTCGTTGATTTAAAGAGTTCTTAAATTAAAACAACAGAAATATATTACAGTGCATATCTATTGAAAATGTCGTCTACAGAAGTATCAAGCCGGTAAGATTTCTTTTTCTTTTATGCGAGCTCTTTTTTTTACTAGTAAAAAAATCAATCCGCCTAGCTCTGTCTTAACTCTATAAGGGTCAGCTTCCTGTCTAACCGGATGCAACTGAATACCAGTATTTTACATGGAGCGACTGCCTATCTGACCTCCACAACCCAGTTACTGGGTAATACGATACCCCTTGGTAAGACTGGTTGTCAGACTTTCGGGCTTCTGACTAACCGTAACGACTGTCAAAGATCCACGAATGACAGCCGGGATCCGTGCTTTCCGGGGCACGGAGGGGTCTCGGTATGTAAAGATGATCATCCATCCACAGGCCAACCGCGGTAAGCGTAGCTTAACCTGATAGATCGACCTGTGCGACTGTTATTATTTAGCCACGGGCCCCTCAACACGGTTCAGACTGATGTTAGTTTATGTTACCGGACCTTTTGTTCTTCATATTATTCTCCATCTAATTAATAAGGTTTGATTGATGGCCGCGAAAAAAAAAGCACCATTTTTGGTCATCGGATTTTATAAATTGCATTGATTGGGTCCAGCCGGTCGATTCTGTAAAAATTTAACCGTGAAAACTTGCGTGGAGTGTCAGTGTCAGTCAGTGAGCTGTCAGTGTCATCCCACTGATGCTATGCATCACCTTTGTACCTATTTTTCTGTTCTATTTTTCCTTGACTGTTTATATATGTGTGTGTGAATAAATAAATTATAATCGAGATTCTAATACTATTTTTTATGCTAATTCTTTTGATCATTTTATATAATTTCAAAGCTAGTATTTTAGTTTTCAAAACATTACTATTTTGTGGGGTTTTATAATAAAATATTCAAGCAGAATCTCAATGTGTTTTTTTTTTCTAGACTAGTCGTTATAATAGCCTGAAATGCGAGAATGTCACGCACGAAAATAAAACATTCACAGCCGCATCGACATTGTTTGTTATTATTAATATAATTAAAATCTCGATTATAACTGTAAATGTATGCTTGGTCAATCCCTAGTATCTGGTGGAATGACACTGACAGCTCACTCCACGCTCACTTCACCTATGTTTTCGCGGTGAGAAAGTTACAGAATCGCACTGCAGTGTATTTTTAGATTCTATTTTTATACCAAACAAGTTTCAAAAAGGGACGGTGTATTTTTAGTGTACAAACATTTTCTTCAACCGATCACCGCCTCTGTGTTTGTCAGTTTGTGTATAAGGCTCGAAAACTGTTTATCCAATTGACGTGTTTTATTTTTATCTAGCTTCTGTCCGCGACTCCGTCTGGCAGGGTAGTTGCGTAACACACTATCAGTAGCAAAGTTTAAAGGAAAAGTTTTTTTTATTCTTTTTAGCGCATTTAAATAAAAGCTTGTTTTTAAAAATGTTTTACTTTTAATTTGTTTTTTCTTTTTTCGAGTTATTCTCAGCAAGCCCTTTTATTTGATACCCATATTGTAGATGTGCATTAAAAACAATAGCTTGCTATCTGAGGTGTTCCGCCATGTTGGGCTTAGAATGACGTCACACAGCTAACCATGCATTGTCATCCAAACTAAACGGGTATACAAAATTTCAGCTCAATCGGTTAAAGATATCTGCTTCAAAATTGAGTTGAAAGATTCCACCCGAACGAACATAGTTATATACATACATTGCAAGTTAAATAAAAGCTTGTAAAAAAAATGTAGTTTAAAAAAAAATTAAAAAAACACGCTTTAATAGCAAATCGAACTAAAAATCAGAAAGTAGGTTTGAATTTATATTTTATTAAAATGTTATAAAAAGTATACTAACCCAAGATGTTTCAACAATTTTCAAAAATTCTAAAATAAAAATAAAGTTATGAAAAGAAAATTAACTTCATTGTAAAAACGCATGGGGTGCTTTTTATCATATTTGTATACTAACTCTAGGTTTACAAATAACTACTAATTATATATTTACAACAATCAATATCAAGCACCCCACGCTTTTTTACAATGAAAGCAATTTTCTTTTCGTAACTTTATTTTTATTTTAGAATTTTCGAAAATTATTAAAACATTGAGTTAGAATACGTTTTATAACAGTTGAATAAAATACAAATTAAAAGTTATTTTCTGATTTTTAGTTTGATTTGCTATTAAAGCACGTTTTTTTAGTTTTTTTAAACTACATTTTATTCTATTATGTTTTAGTTTTTTAAACTATATTCTCTTTTTTTTTTTACTTTTTTTATCAAAATATTGTATTGTCGTCAGTCGTTGATAAGTCTACAACGTTTAAAGTAAATCTGATCGCTTAAAGTGGGGCAAAATCGAGCCCAAACGAGTCAGTTACATACAAACAAACATACAGCCGGTCGATTCTGTAAAAATCTCACCGTGAAATCATAAGTGAAGTAAGCAGTTAATAGTGCTAATCCCCAGCGAATGACAGCTCACTCCTCGCTCACTTCACCCAAGCTTTCACGGTGAGACGGTTACAGAATCGCACGGCAGGTGAAACTACTAAAAGCGTGTTAAAAATAGGAGTCATTTTATGAACATTTGGTTGTGATGTGTGGTACGATCCCACGGTATTCTCCTTTTCGTCATTTTGAAATTTTCGCAATCGCCATCTTGGATTTTTATTTTGAACTTCGTTCCTGCCGGGGCTCCGCCAACCTTACATGTTTTTTTTTTATCCTACTAATCTTCTCTCGCGGAGGACAGGGTGTTGTGGCGCAGTCTGGGAGAGGCCTATGTCCAGCAGTGGACTGCGATAGGCTGAGTTGATTGAATCTTCTCTCTGGAACTACCAGCTCCAGAGATTAGCGCGTTCAAACAAACAAACAAACTCGACAGCTTTATTATTAGTATCTATAGATATTATAGATTCGTAGAATGTTCTCAGGCTAGGTTTTTAAGCAGACAAATAAAAACAAAACAATGACGGTCCACGCTATTGAGCTATTAAAAAAAACCCCGTTAAGAGCGAGTCGAACTCGCGTACCGAGGGTTCCGTACCATCAACATCATCATCATCTGCCTAGCCTTTTCCCAACTATATTGGGGTCAGCTTCCAGTGTAACCGGATGCAGCTGAATACCAGTATTTTACATGGAGCGACTGCCTATCTGACCTCCACAACGCAGTTACTGGGTAATACGATACCCTTTGGTAAGACTGGTTGTCAGACTTTCGGGCTTCTGACTACTCGTAATGACAGCCGGGACCAACGGTTTTACGTACTTTCCGAGGCATGGAAGTGTCTAGGTATGCAAAGATGGTCACCCATTCACAGTCCAACCGCGGCAAGCGTAGCTTAACCTGATCGATCGACCTGTGCGACTGTTATTATTTAGCCACGGCCCCCCAGGGTTCCGTACCGTCATTTAAGTATAAATATTTTGGATGTGCCAAAATATAGGATAAAATAGGATACAGGATTGTTCCTATACCCATCCTGTATAAACCAGACTATCGCTCATAAAAGCAGCTGAACGTGTTCTATCAGTACCATATTTAACTGGAATCCTATTAGGAGCTTCATTCGTATAGATACCTAAATAGTTTTGTGCTTCACCCAAAGCAACCTGCGAGTAGGTGGGAAGGAGGACATTTTGGTTGTGAAACGTGAAATGTTTTTAAATTTCCATCGGCGAGGCCTATATTCTTCAGAGAATTTTAACACTACGGTGTTAGGACAGCGCCATCAATATTGCAGTTTTAGGTCAGCGCCATCTCTTGACCGATAGTGGAACTAATGTACTTTTTGTATTTTTTTTCTATTTTTCATGAAAAGCCGAAAACTATGCGGCATAAAAAAAGTAAAATTTTTGAGAATGTGCTAAGAGCGTTCTTTCATGCCCTAGTAGCCCCACTCCGAATTTTTAAGAACCATTTCAGTCCCTGTTGCAAAAAAAACTATATATTTTTATTTCTTTTTAATTACAAAATAGTTGGGCAAACGTCATCTAAAACTAATCCAAATTTCACGTTGGTAGCATTAGTAGTTCTTGAGATCTTCAGCTGTGACAGACAGACAGACTGAGTCGCACCATAAGGGTTCCTTTTTACCATTTTGGTACGGACCCTAAAAACCCACAAAAATAACCTTGAAACGACGTGTAAAACTACACTATTTTATACTAAAATAGTCTTGTTAGTTTTATTAATTAGATACTTATTACAATAACTTTAAGCAACGTGTTTTCGTGGGAAAATGGTTTGTTAAAACAAAAAATCTGTAATATAAGTACAGACGCCAGCACATCCAGCTACTTAGCGATAAAGTTGAAAACGTATTAAAGAAATTTCCCGATGTCCATCACTCGTTTGGCCACCACTGTGGGACACAACTTTTAAAAATTATTCTCGCTATCCACCACTGGGGAACAAATTATTGTAACCTAACCTCAAAACGCACCCAAAAATACTGGGGTAAGGCCGCGAAAATTAACACAAAATAACACAAATGTAACACAGCCTTTTTGTGTTATCGTAACACAAAAGCAACACAATAGTAACATATTATTCTCATTAAGGGAATTTCACAAGGTATGTTTATTTAGCATTATTCTAATAAAATTTTTAGGAGTTATTTCAAGAGTTATTTATAGATATAGTTAATAAAAAAACAACATTACTTTTAATCATCTTTTTATTGTAAAAGTTGTTCATGAGTCAGTACAGAGATGGTTGAAGGGTTAAAGGTCTTTAAAATATTGCCAGGCGTTCAAATAAGATGTAGCCTATGATACTCTTTACAATTTTAACGGTTGAAACCTTAATTGCCAAAATCGGGTTATTAGTTTTGGTGCTATGGTGGAACATTCATACACAGTACTTACATACATTTTTATACAAACATTGCTAAAATCATAATCCTTTCTTTTGGTTTTCGGCGTGTAAATAACCATTTTTTTTTTAAATTAACAGTAAATGTTGTAAAAAGTCTATTTTTGCTTTATGTATAAGCCTTTACAATTGAATTGTGTTACGTAACACAACATTTTTATCACGGATAACACGGAAGTATCACAAAAGTCACACAATTGTCACACAATTCTTGCGTTTTTGGGTTATAATTTCTAAATGTTAACCAATTCCACCATTTTACCTTCTAATAAACGTAAAGTACACTTTTCTGCGATGACTACATATAAAGTTTTTAAAAAGAAACTATATTTACCTTACTTTATTATTGAAAATCAGTTGTATTTCCGGGTGTCATCAACCATGTATCCACTTTCTCGTCGAGTCATAGACCAACTAACATGGCGCTGTGGGAAGTGCAACCCTTCCCCCCTCACGTGACAAAGGATAGGC
The DNA here is from genome assembly GCA_949629135.1 of Eremobia ochroleuca. Lineage (NCBI taxonomy): Eukaryota > Metazoa > Arthropoda > Insecta > Lepidoptera > Noctuidae > Eremobia > Eremobia ochroleuca. The sequence goes on along the minus strand of OX451411.1, from coordinate 6,945,631 downwards.
ACCCATGCTAGGCAATGCCTGTGCTTTGTTGCAGCGGGCGGGGGTTGATTTTCATTCACGACATTTCGTGAATCGGGTGAAGTGATCACCCCACACAAACTAAAGAAGATTAAATTCTATGGTCCGTCAGCTGACTAAGTTTCTATTTTGCTATTTTATTTTAAAACCCCACATATCTACACTAATATTATAAAGAGGAAAGATTTGATTGTTTGCTTGTATTGAATAGGCTCAGAAACTACTGGACCGATTTGAACAATTGTTTTACCATTAGAAGCCGACATTATCCCTGATGAACATAGGTTACTTTTTACCGCGGGAAAATGCTTCATTTCTACGGGAAAACGGGTAATAGGATTTAAACGGCGGGAATTCCGAATTCTACGCCAACGAAGTTGCGGGCGGATGCTAGTTAGTAATATTTTGACAAATAAAATACTAGCTTTGAAATTATATAGAACGTACAATAGAATTAGCATAAAAATATTGTTAAAATCTCGATTATTATTGTAAATGTATGCTTGATCAATCCCTAGTATCATGTGGGATGACACTGACAGCTCACTCCACGCTCACTTCACCTAATTTTTCACGATGAGATGGTTACAGAATCGCACTGCTGCAGTGCTATTCTGTAAAAATCTCACCGTGAGAGCTTAGGTGAACTGGTGAACTGAGCGGGAAGTGACCTCTGTCATTCCCTAATGCTAGGGATTAACACTATTAAGTTACAGAATCGACCGGCTGTACATTTTCCTCACCGTGTTTTCCTTCTTCACGGTCATCATCATCAGCCCAGTCTTTTCTCAACTACGTTGAAGTTGGCTTCCAGTCTTACCGGATGCAGCTGAATACTAATATTTTACCTGAAGCGACAGCCTATCTGACCACCAAAACCCAGTTACCTCCTCCAGTCTCAGTTCGGTTTTCTTCTCAGTTCCTTATTCTCATTTCTTGTATGTCTGTATAATTTCAGGTACATCCCATCACCGATATACCCTCGAATGCTAGGCTATGCCGTCAGCTTGGCTGTGCACGTCACCAACGCAGTCCACATGGCTAATACCTTCAAAGGAGATGTGTTGAAGGATCCTGATGTGAGGAGGTTCAATGATGACCAGTTCAAGTTCTTGACTGTTTGGAATGTTGTGAGTATCACTTTCTTCTATTCTGATAGGAATTTCTAGCTAAATTCAAATTCAAGTATTTTATTTCGGAATTATATCCACATATTGTTAGTAGTAGTAGGTATAACTTATTTCTTATTTTTATTTTTTATTTATAATTTAGCAGGCCTGTTGGTCTAGTGGTCAGTGGCCCTGACTACTATACGCAAGGTCGTGGGTTCGATTCCCACCCAGGACAAATGTTTGTGTGATGAGCACGATCATTTGTTCTTTGTCTGGGTGTAATTTATCTATAATATGTATGTGTTTAGAAATATATATCTATGTCTATCAGTTGTCTAGTACTCATAGCACAAGTTCTGCTTAGTTTGTGACTAGATGGCGTTGTGTGAAAGTTGTGGAATATTTTTATTATTATGTCCATTTTGTTCGATGGTATCGCTGGCTAGAATTTGTCGCAACTGTAAGAATTATTGCAGTTTTTCTATGTTTAATCTACACTATACTAATAATAAAGCTGAAAGTTTTGTTTGTTTGTTTGAACGCTCTAACCTCTGAAACCACTAGTCGAATTTGAAAAAATCTTTTTGCCGTTAACAGCCCAATTCTTGACGAAGGCTATGTTACTTAAAATCAAGCTAGGGCCCTTGGAAGCCGTCCAATAAGGAAAAAAAGTCAAAAAGAACCCTGATGCGATGCGAAGGGGTGGAGAGGGGAAACAAGTAATTTCACTCGGTCGAAATCGCGGGTAGAAGCTAGTATTCTATACAACCACAACATACTCAAGGCCAGAAAAGCTAAGCATCATCTGCGTCGCCTTTTCCCAACTATGTTGGGGTCGGCTTCCAGTCTAACCAAATGCAGCTGAATACCAGTATTTTACATGGAACGACTGCGTATCTGACCTCCACAACCCAGTTACTGGGTAATACGATACCCCTTGGTAAGACTGGTTGTCAGACTTTCGGGCTTCTGACTCTACCCGTAACTACTGTCAAAGATCTACGAATGACAGCCGGGATCAACGGCTTAAAATAAACGGCGAAAATATTCCAACCTGATTTGGAGTTATATGTTCGAGCCGTTTGGGGTTGAGCCGCTATATCGCCATGGGGTCTTCGTTTGGGGACTTGGTTTTTCGAGACATCGCCAAGCGGTTGGTCGACTCTTCACGTGACTGCCTGTTTTTTGGACAAAGAATCAGCATTGCCATACAACGTGGCAATGCTGCCAGCCTTTTGGACACTGTTCCTGTTAACAACGGTGCGGACGAATTTATTGATGGCCTATGATTTTTTTGCTTCTTTTTTCATATGCATGTAGGTACATACCTAATTATTATTATTTTAAGTCCGTTAGCTTATATTATGTAATTATTATCCTCATTAATTAGAATTCACCAAGAGATATACAAAAAATTAAACCGAAAATACATAATTTTCTCCTTTATTTCAGTACATGCAAATGTTCTACTCAGCTCTAGGACTATCGTGTGACGTTCTCTCATTCGCAAACGAGGGGAAAGACAGCTCTCTCCTCAAGACACTGAAGAAACTTAGAGATCCCCTGTTCTCTAGCTTGGTCTGTCCAATGACCTTTGTAAGTATTCTTATATCACTACATAGTATAAAACAAAGTCGCTTCCCTGTCTGTCTGTACCTATATATGCTTAGATCTTCAAAACTACGCAACGGATTTTAATGCGTTTTTTTTTTAATAGATAGAGTGATTCAAGAGAAAGGTTTATATGTATAATACATGTATAATATAGTAGAGAAACACTGATAATTTTAGAGGTTTCTAATGTGATGTCGTAAATAAACACATTTTTTTGCGCTTACATTGTAAACGCTGGCTGAACCCGTCGAGATAGATCGAAATAATGTACTACAGTATTGTACATCTTAAAAAGGTCTACAAAAAAGTCCGCGATGGTATATGTCTATCTCTTCGGGATAACCCACAATAACCATTTTTTATCCTATACTTTTTACGAGAAATAATGGCTCTAAAATTATCAGTGTTTCTCCATTGCACCCGTGCGAAGCCGGGGCGGGTCGCTAGTTACGTTATAAAATTATATCATCATCTGCCTAAACTTGGTTGATTCCATGTTGGGGTCGGCTTCCAGTCTAACCGGATACAGCTGAATACCAGTATTTGACATAGAGCGCCTGCCTATCTGACCTCCACAACCCAGTTACTGGGAAATACGATACCCCTTGGTGAGACTGGTTGTCAGACTTTCGGGCTACTGACGACCCGTAACGACTGTCAAAGACCCACGAATGACAACCGGGACCAACGGCTTAACGTGCTTTCGGACGGAGGGGTATTGGTATGTGAAGATGGTCACCCATCCACGGACCAACCGCGGCAATCGTAGCTTAACCTGATCGATCGACCCGTGCGGATGTTATTACTTAGCCGCATTAAGCCCCTCAAAGTTATATATATTTACGTTATAAAATTATTGTTTTCTCCAATTTCAGACAGTGTCCTTCGTTTTCTGGACAGTCTTCTCCTACGAACGCAGCCTGATACTGCCTCCGAGCGTGGACAAAACCCTCAGTGGCACAGCCAACCATATCATTCACACAGCTATAGTTCCTTTTGTTCTATGGGAGATTGTGTTCAGACCTAGAAGAGGCCCGGAATCTCATATGCCGTATCTACTTCTGATGTATAGCTATGCTATTGGTTATTTGGCTGTGTAAGTATTTTTTGTTACATTTCATTGATGAGTCAATCAATCAATCAACTCAGCCTATCGCAGTCCACGGCTGGACATAGGCCTCTCCCAGACTGCGCCACAACACCCTGTCCTCCGCCTTCCGCATCTAGTCTACCCTAGCGGGGTGTGTAATGTATGATATAATAACAAATGCTCTAATTTCACTTGAAATAACATTCATATAATATAATTTTCATATGCTATAAAATCATATAACCTAATTTCATATGACCTAATGTTTCATATGATATAATTTTCATTTAATATAAAACATTTAGTATAACGTTCATTTTATATAATTTTCAATATGTATAATATTCTTTTTATATAACATTCATTTGTCCTAATGTTCTTTTGACCTAATTTTCATGTTTAATGGTCACAGTTCTAACCTAACTCAAATGGCACCTAACCAAATCTTAAAATATTCAATGCATGGACGAGGGTGGGCTTGGTCGAAAAAAAACAGTACAATATTTTTTTAATCATAACATAGCATCACATAAATATTACATCTTATTAAATTATATTAAAAGTTATTAGAGATTATGAATATTATAGTAAATGAATAATATACTACATGAATATTATGTCAAATATGCATTATAGGAAATGTTTATTATATCATAAGAAATTAGATAAAATGAAATTATATCAACAATTCATTATCTCAACTGATCGTTATATTAAACAAAAGTATATTAACTGAAATTAGGTCAAGTGAACGTTAGATTTTTTGTTATTATATCAACCGTTACACACCCACCCTAGCCACCTTCTTTAGGTCGTCCGTCCGTCTAGCTGGGGGGCGTCCCACACTACGCTTGCCGATACGCGGTCTCCACTCCAGGAGTAACTTGATGAGTAATGTAACATAATTATATCACCACACCTGCCAGCCTAGGATGTAGGCAGACGAGATTAATATACTCAAATTCTGTCAATTAAGTTTGCCAGTTTATGACATTAAATTAAAATGTTTAAGTGGCAATATTCAAATGAATGAGTTTGTTTTTGGTGTAGTGTATTAGTGTGTAATTAGGAATGGCTTTCATTTTGACAGTTCGATAACATTCATTGCGTTTTCTTCTGGGCTGTGACTAAAAAAATCCTGATGGAAAAACCCAGTAACACTTTGACCAAAGGGACAGTTAGTTTATATTGTACGGTGGTACGGAACTGTGCGAGTCCGACTCACACTTGGAGTGGCCAAGTGTGAGTCGGATTCGCATATAAAGAGTTCCGTCCTTCATAATAACGCTATTTAACGTAATTTTGTTTTTCTGTTTCAGCTTGGTCACCTCCTACGTCACCCTAGGCGCCTGGGTGTACCCGATACTAAATCTCTTAGATGGTACAATCTACCTGTATATATTCCTAGGCACTTCTGTCATTTTGGTACAATTTTTCTATTGTCTGCAGTGGTACCTGACTGATCTCGTTTGGGACAACCGTGAAGATATGAAGAAAGTTAATTAGATTTTCTTAGTTGATTAAGAAATGATTTTTAAGTGATTTATCTGTGAGGGAATTGTGTAACACACTTATTTTAGGATTGTTATTTACGTCGTTGTACAGACAATTTTTTCGAACATATAAATACTGGTAGGTATTCAGCTGCATCCGGTTAGACTGGAAGCCGACCCCAACATAGATAGAAAAAGGCTAGGCAGATGACGATATTACATTCTTATACTAGCCGGTCAATTCTGTAAAAATCTCACCGTGAAATCATAAGTGAAGTGAGCACTTAATAGTGTTAATCCCTAGCGAATGACAGCTCACTCCACGCTCACTTCACCCAAGCTTTCACGGTGAGATGGTTACAGAATCGCACGGTAGTTATGAATAATATGAAGCAATTGATTAGCAATATCCTTCAAAATGATACTTCTTGTGACTGATCGTGTGTTACGCATACAGCAAATAATTTAATTTAGTGTTCTGTGTCTTGTAATGTTAATTACTTTGCATAACTTGTATTGTATTCATTCAAGTATTTTCTAACTGAACAGACAGCTGTGCTGCTGGGGAGTTTGTTGCGCCACTTCTTCTCCCCAGCGAAAGTACTTGGAAGTGGTGAAGGGCGGGCGTTTTGGGGGACTGTCTTTTGTAATTTTGACGTTCGAAAAGAGCTGGTTATAAATGATAAATGATAAATGATTTATTTTCTGTAAGTAGGTTTGTACAAACACTTTTACATGTCAATCATATTTTTTAAACTAGATGAGGTCGGCGTTTCCTATCTGACTACTCTGAGAAGAAAGGCCGAAACAAACTCAGAGGTCACAGTCTCTTTTAAAGTCCAGACATAATCTTGGTCAGATCATGTGAAGACCATGCAGATTGGTGTCTGAAATTGGTTCTCAGCCTAGTTTGAAAAAATAACTTTTGATTTTGATTTTGAGGGTGCTAGTTCTTGTAGGTATTTTTGTGATATTATTACGGTATTGGTCCGATAAGGATTTTTGTTGAAAAAACAGATTTTCTAAATTCATACTCCAAGTAACATCAATACAAGGGGTAGTTAACACCCCAAAAAAACATCAAATCTTTTAGTTTTTATTAAATCGTGTTGGGATATCTCTTCCCAACACGTCTGCAGTTTCGCTAGCTAATTTAATATGACCCTGTATACTTGTTTAGGCTCTAGCCACACTGAGGTGAATCCCGAGCGTTGATTGTTTTAATTATTAGGAAATCACGGATTCATGCAAATTGGTTGACCCAATCGGTGCGTGCAAATTACGGCCGCATCCCGCACGGTGTTCGCCTCAGTTTGGCCAGACCTTTATTTTGTTGATCTTCCAAATAACTAAATGGATATACAACATTAGTTTTAGTATAAATGCGAAACTCGAAACACGTGTTATTTTTATGTAAAGAATCTATGTACAAAATTACAAAACCGTATCATGAAAAATCACAAAGTTATAAGCTTGTTTATGTTACCTGGATGTCCGTACAAAAATATGCTCACACCATGCGGCGCCTCCGCGCCGCCCGCGCCTCCAGCCCGCTGTGTACCCGCGCCTAGTGCCGCTATGAACGGCCGTGACCTGTGTTGTGCGCATATGACTGCGGATATGTACTTAGTGTCGCTCGGTGTCCAACTTGCAACCTTTTTTAAATAGTTTTGGGACAAAATATAGCATGGTGTAAAAATTATTGGAATCGATTCAGTTACTTATTCTGTCAACTATATTCAGGGTAGCAATATACTAAAAATAATATTGTATGTAATAAAGTCCTCCAGACAGTATTTGGACCATGATGACCAATCTCAGCGCATACTAGGGACAGCCGCGGGAGATATTATGCTATGCTAAAAATCTTCGTTCCACCAACAATCGTCTTCTACGATGTCCTTCTCACCATTCTGACTTCATTCATTCTTCCTTCTTTGTCCAGGCAGTCTTTCTTTGGAATGCGCTCCCTCTGAACATCAGTACGGCAACCAGTCAGTTATCTTTTAAAGTGAAGGCACGTGAACATATCCGTCAGAAGCTGGCCGTAACATCCCAGCGGTGATATGCTGGATCCGTTTTCTCCTCTACCGATCATTTTTCTCCAGACAGTTAATTTTGTTTATATGTACGAGTATGTATATAATTATGTATCTATCTATGTATTGTTATTAATTCTTGTATTGTATTATAGTCATTTCCTATTTCCATATTTGGTCTCTGCATCTCCCTAAGGTTGACTGGTAGAAAATGCCTCAAGCATTAAATTCGCCTTTGTACGGTACTTTTTTTACTTGTGCATAAAGTTTCAATAAATAAATATTATAGTGCACAAGTATATGCGCCACTAACATGCCCTACCTGTGAATCAAATCCAGGACCGTACGCTCAGAAGCCGCGCTTGCGACCACGAGACCAACGGGGCAGTTAAACGGATACAATCTCTACATAGTATAAAACAAAGTCGCTTCCCTGTCTGTCTGTCCCTATATATGCTTAGATCTTTAAAACTACGCAACGGATTTTGATGCGGTTTTTTTTAATAGATAGAGTGATTCAGGAGGAAGGTTTATAGGTATAATACATGCATAATATAGTAGAGAAACACTGATAATTTTAGAGGTTTCTAATGTGATGTCGTAAATAAACACATTTTTTTGCGCTTACATTGTAAACGCTGGCTGAACCCGTCGAGATAGATCAAAATAATGTACTACAGTATTGTACACCTTAAAAAGATCTACAAAAGGGATAACCCACAATAACCATTTTTTATCCTATACTTTTTACGAGAAATAATGGCTCTAAAATTATCAGTGTTTCTCCATTGCACCCGTGCGAAGCCGGGGCGGGTCGCTAGTAACTTATAAAATCTATCGGCTTGCGTGGTCGAGAAAGAGATCGCAGAGATGTGTTTCGGACAGAGTAGATTGTTATCTAGTAACTATTTACTCTGTTTGAAACGCATTTTTACCTTTTTACATTACTTATGTTTCTACGCAAAATGTCTACCTTCTCAAATATTTTTTTGAAGTGAAAACTTCTTTAGCGGCGTTGTACACTTTTTTTGTAACGGGTAAAAAATGTAAAACTCGCGTCAGGACACGTGACCCTGATCGAAAATTCGTAAGACGGATGGTGAGTAGACAGCCGGCGGCGCGGCGTAGGCGATGAAGTATCCCCCTCTCTTTCTACGGCGCGGCGAAAATGTATGCCTGCGCCTGTTGTTTAGTTTAGGTGGGGCAGGGTGCTTGCGCGAATGTTCGTGTGTGTTTATGTTACAGAAACAAACTTAACTTAAATGAATGAATTAATTAGAATTGTAGTTAGAATGTATTGATAGACTTGAAGGTACATCTCTCGACAATAAATCTGCAATTTGGGAACTACAGATAACTGGTGGAACATATGGCACACCTCCGGTGGACGTGAAAAAATTAAAAAATTAATAAAATAATGGTTCTGGTAATAATGATGGTGAAAAAGTCGTCGAAATTATGGATGGAAGTTGATTTTTCTGAGAGATAAACTTTTTAATGTAATATAAATTGTCATGTTTGTGCAAGATAGCGCAATAAATAAATATTGTATTCTACGACATAAATGATAGTACTTTTATACTGATAATTAAAGCAATTCGTGCAAAATGATTCCCTAACCATTCCAAAATATAAAAAATGCACAACGTTAATATTTAAGTTTTCACTTCTGCCGGCACTCCCGGAGTGCAACCCGTCGTTTTTTTTTTTGTTGTAACATGCTATCTGTGAAAACTTGTAATTGGCCTTATTTCTGTTACTCTTAATCGTGCAAAAGTTTTTAGCTGTAAGTTTTCCAAAAACTGTAAAATAAAATAAATAAATAAAAATGTTAAATCAAACGTCATACGTTGCAGCTTTGCCAATCTGCCATTGTCAGACTATTACCAATCTTTCTTTGTATACGTTGTTGAGGTTTGATTGAGTTACAAAGCCACTTGTAAAGGGGCCACTGCCCTCGAGCTTCACGCAGTAGCGTAGCTTGTCCTAAAGGGGCCCTGTATTAAAATTTGTAGGGGGCTCTTCTTACCCGAGTGTGATGAAACTCTAAATGAGGGCATTGTTTCAAAATTAAAGCGCCCGTCTGGGTTCGAACCCACAACCTACAATTCGTAAGTCGGGGCCGTTACCACTGTGCCACCACTGTTCCAAGCCATAAGCTAATAAAACGATATTGTTAATATTTTCATTGGATATTCATTCATTACAGACCTCTTATTGGTCAACAAGAATTTCAGGTTCTGTATATTATTTAAAAACAAATTGGTTACACACGTCGCGTTGGGGGCCCTGTAGCTCGGGGGCCCCGTATCATTGATACGGCTGATACAGCGGTAGCTACGCCCCTGGCTTCACGGCTCACGCAGAAGCGACGTGTAGAATAATTTTTCAATAATCTGTTGTACTAGGTTCGTCGCACCTAACTGCAGACAGATGTGTTAGGGCCCCTTCCCACGGCAAAATCCCGTTTTTTGCAGGTACGGTTTTGTGCAGGATCCCGTTGAGTAGTGTACGTGCATCCTGTTTGCCGGATACTGCAAACCGGACGCTTGTGTGGGATACGAAGTGAATTCGAATAACCTATAAGTTTTTTTTTTTATTATTATTAATACGGCGCTGCTGAAGTGAAACGCGCGTGCATGACAATGTTCTTTTTTTAAATTCATAAAAATTCATACAGACACCACGAATTGAATATGAATATGTGAATAAAGGTATTTTTCATAATTTTTTATGCTCTTTTTAATGGTTAAAGTCATTTTGGAAAAATTTTATTAGAAATATGTGAAAACTGCAAACCATCATTTTGGGGTACGAACTTTGAGGGTGATTTTCACCCCTTTAAAACGTTTGTTAGCAAAAATAAACGTATCTCATCATTCTTCATGTAGATTATTATAGTAAAGCCGCAACTAAATCGGTGAGGGACACCTCGCGAGGTTTCCTTGTTAGCCACAAGCCTCTCTAACTAAGTATACGGCTTATACTCTAATAAACAATAGAAAACACCTATACTATGGGAACAACGTGTCGTGAACAGAATATTTACAAGTCGGTATTCTATATTAAAGTATCCTTTGTCCTAACTCCTAGGACATTGTCTACCAATGTGCAACACTTTATACAACGTGTAATGTTAAATGCGCAAAACCTCAGACACCCCAACTGATTTTTCAATTGACCTATTTCAGAGAGAAAATAAGTCATTAAAAAATTGTAAAGGTTTTATGTGCTGTTTTAGTTTTACTGGCCATTCTGATCGTTTCTTGCGTCTGCGGCGACGCTTTATCGAGGGAGGAGTTGTAACCGGGCCGCTGCGCCGCGCTGACATTGGCTTGCTTGACCTATTAATAAATAGACACGGCAACGTTTTTAATGAAGATTTTTTGTAAATGTGACCTATATTAAAAAGTGGTTCAATTAATTCTGCTCGTTATTCTGATCAAACTACTTTCAGGTTTTGCGCATTTAACGTTACACGTTGTATAATCACATATTAGTTCGAACTACTGTTATCATTGAGAAACTCTTCTATGCCGTAATAACATTTGTTCAATAACAATGACTCTAATTTCCTCATGAATTCATTTGGATTCATGGAGTTTTTAAATTGTACAGGCAATAAATTGCCTGTACAATTTAAAAACTTATACTTATATATAAAATATACTATACTTACCCTAATAAATATACTTAATAAATATAATATAAATATACTTGTGTGTATATTTATATTAGTTTTATTTATACTTATATATAAAATATACTATACTTGCCCTAAGGGGTTGATAAAAAAAGGCCTTGTTCATGTTATATACAAGGTGTAACTTAAATAACGCACAATCTCTTAAGGGGTCATTGTACTCGTCATTATGAACAACTTTTACTATGGGACCAAAAAAGTGGGAAAAAAAATCAGGTGTGCCCTACATTTATGTTCGCATAACTCATGAAAATGTAAGGAACAACTGTTTTTTTTTGGCATAGTGTCACTTTTACTTCGATATGTGTGTTTTTCTATTTATTTTTATATCGGCGTCTTGTTTTTATATAATATTAATGTAGGTAATTGGTTATCATCTAACTGTACTTTTGTGTGTTGTGCTGTCGTTTGTGTGCGCCTAATAAATGGTTTATCTATCTATGTACCTATCTATCTATAATAATAATAATAATATTCCACAACTTTCACACAACGCCATCTAGTCCCAAACTAAGCGGAGCTTGTGCTATGAGTACTAGACAACTGATAAACATACATATATATTTCTAAATACATACATATTATAGATAAATTACACCCAGACAAAGAACAAATGATCGTGCTCATCACACAAACATTTGTCCTAGGTGGGAATCGAACCCACGACCTTGGGCATAGCAGTCAGGGCCACTGACCACTAGACCAACAGGCCTGTCAAAATCTATCTATAAATCTAGTATCTATCTATCTATCTACATATGAATTGAAAAGTCACATTAAACCGAATTAAACAGAAACCCTAAACCTCGGGTATGGCACAACAAAAATCCTAAGCAAATAAAAACATACTTTACACCTAAAACCGTCTATGTTAAGATGATGTCTATGATGAACCGGTAAAATACCACACTACCACAAAATAGTCATATTACAGAAGGTTGGCTACATACAGCAAACGAAAACACATGCACACATACGAAAGTACTATTTTCACGTAGGTACCGCTGTACCTACATGAAAATAGTACTTTCGTTTTTTCTTTTCTCGCGTTTGCACTCGCTAGTGCAAACGCGCTCGCGACAGGCATCAGTTGAGATAGCATGAGATCAGCAACCTAATTGCGTAACCCACTATTACTCTCAATTTGAATCGTTTTGAAGCATATTGCTAATCCATTGCTCCATGTGTTCTACAAAAGTGTCTGCTCAACAACGTAAATAACGCAATGAATGTTGTTAAACTGTCAAAATGAAATCCATTGCTAATGATAGTGTGTTACGCAATTAACCTGCTGTTAATAGCTCAGGTACGTAGTGGTAGTCCAGTGGCATCCTCTCCAACTTAACGAGTCGTAAGTCGTGGATTCGAACTCAAAATTGCAATGTATTTCATTGCCACTGCTTTTAAAACGGTGAAAGAAAACATCGTGAGGAAGCCGCATGCCCTAGTCCCAGAACCAAAAATTCGAAGAAATGACTATGACATCTACCAGGGGTTCGTGGCTAAATTATGACAGCTGCACGGGTCCATCGAAGGTTAAGCTACACTTGCCGCGGTCGTTTCGTGGATAATTGATCATCCTTTACATAAGTAGAACCCTCCGTGCCTCGGATGGTAGATCTCTGACAGTCGTTTCCAAAAGTCTGACAACCACCATCTTATCAAAGGGTATGTTACCCAGTAACTAGGTTGTGGAGGTCAGATAGGCAGTCGCTCCATATAAAATACTGGTATTCAGCTGCATTCGGTTAGTTCGGTTTTCTGTTGAGCAGACTGATAGACAGCGAGCCCACCAACCCGCTCTCCCTCTCTCAGAAAGGAGGCTTGTGTCTCAGAAGTAAGAACATTCATCATCTGCCTAGCCTTTTCCTAACTATGTTGGGGTCGGCTTTCACTGTAACCGGGTGCAGCTGAATACCAGTATTTTACCACCCAGTTATTGGGTAATACGATACCCCTTGGTAAGACTCGTTGTCAGACTTTCGGGCTTCTGACTACCCGTAACGACTGTCAAAAATCTACGAATGACAGCCGGGACCAATGGCTTAACGTGCTTTCCGAGACATGGAGAGTTCTCGGTATGTAAAGATGGTCACAAAAGTAAAAACATTATGGGCTCTTTATTCCATGCGTTTATTTTTTCTATGCTAATGCTAGTATGAGAACACCGTACATATACTACGCGCCTATGTGCGTGCGCGCCGGTTTCCGCTCGTTGTTCGGAGCTGACCTTCTGTGCCATTCTGTGACAACCCCGTCTTCGTCTCGGACCGTACCGTTATCTGCTTATTATGGCAGTGTGCCGGTGTGATTTGTGAGGTTCAAACGTGCCGTATTTACGGCAATATTAGTAGTGAATAGAAGGGATTTTGGTTTTGTTTTTTTGGACCTCTCAGGCAAAAGGTGAGGTTTTTGCTGTATATTGTGTATTAGGAAAAAGCAGAAGTTTATTGTTTTGCAGTTAGGGTAGATATTGAAATACTTACGGCTGATTTTTCTATTGTCAAACAAAAATTATACAAGCTCAAACTCAAACTCAAAGCATTTGTTTCAAATAAAAAATTACAGGCACTTTTCAAAATCAAAAATCGAAATCAAAATGTTATGTTGTGTGTGTGTTGTGTTGTTGTTGTTTGTTGTGTTGTTATTTCACATAAACCTACATGGGCACTTATGAAACGACAGGAGCTAGGTGCACGGTTCCAATTGGTCGTTCCCTACGAAGAAGAACCGGCAAGAAACTCCACGGTTACTGTTTTAAAAATAATTGGCTTTTACAATGTTTTCAAATTACAGTAGGTATTGGAGGACAGCGTAGGTCTGTCAACAAGTACCAGGTACTTGATAAAATAAAAAATGGTCTACAGATCTGAAGTCTACAAGGCCTACTAAGTCCTCGCATTTACACGTTACGTTACGTTTACGTTTTACGTATGACTGAAATATGACTGACCCCTTGACAATTCAAAAATGGGTTTTCTATGTTATCATAGAAATCCAGTTTTTAATTGTCAAGTGGTCATTCAATCAAAAATATGAAGCTAGTTGCTCATCCAAAGCTTAGTAGATACATGTGGAGAAGAACGGGCAGTATAGTATGCAGTAAGCGAAAAAGACGCATATCGGCCAAAAACGTAAAGAAAAATAAACCTTACTAAACAAAAAAGGCGTATCCATTAAGGCTCATTTTTCTCCATCCCCTTTCGGCAGATGCGCCCCTTTTACTTAGGGCGGCAGTCTACGGACACTCTTTCAAGAGCTGTTAACCCGCAATATCACACTATCACTACATAGTATAAAACAAAGTCGCTTCCCTGTCTGTCTGTCCCTATACAAGGTGTAACTTAAATAACGCACAACCTCTTAAGGGGTCATTGTACTCATCATTATGAACAACTTTTACTATGGGACCAAACCTGAAATCGCGAAAAAAAAAATCAGCTGTTCCCTACATTTATGTTCGCATAACTCGTCAAAATGTAGGGAACAGCTGATTCTTTTTTCGCGATTTCAAGTTTGGTCCCATAGTAAAAGTTGTTCATAATGATGAGTACAATGACCCCTTAAGAGGTTGTGCGTTATTTAAGTTACACCTTGTATATGCTTAGATCTTTAAAACTACGCAACGGATTTTGATGCGGTTTTATATAATAGATAGAGTGATTCAAGAGAAAGGTTTATATGTATAATACATGCATAATATAGTAGAGAAACACTGATAATTTTAGAGGTTTCTAATGTAATGTAAATAAACACATTTTTTTGCGCTTACATTGTAAACGCTGGCTGAACCCGTCGAGATAGATCAAAATAATGTACTACAGTATTGTACACCTTAAAAAGGTCTACAAAAAAGTTCGCGATGGTATATGTCTATCTCTTAGGGATAACCCACAATAACCATTTTTTATCCTATACTTTTTACGAGACATAATGACTCTAAACTTATCAGTGTTTCTCCATTGCACCCGTGCGAAGCCGGGCCGGGTCGCTAGTAATATTATAAAGGCGAAAGTTTGTGAGTGTGTGTGTTTGTATGTTTGTTACTTCTTCACGCTCAAACGGCTGAATCAATTTTCATGAAATTTGGCACGCAGGTAGTTTATAACCAGGATTAACACATAGAATAGTTTTTATCTCGATATTCCTACGGGATCGAGACTTATGCGGGTGAAACCGCGGGGCGCAGCTAGTAATATTTATATAAGCGACTATCGAAAAATTTCTTAACACACTACATTTTTATTAAGTTAAATTCAAGGAGAAAATCTGCTTTTCCTGTAAGAGAAATTTCGACGCTAGCAACTAAAATATCTAAGACACTAGTTCAATTTCCATTTTCATGATTTTAATTTTACTTCCATACTATATAAAACCTTATTTATATTTCAAGTTCTTTTTGAGAGGCATGTGGCTAAGTAATAATATAACAGCCGCACGGGTCGATCGATCAGGTTATCTACGCTTGCCATGGTCGGTCCGTGGATGGGTAACCATCTTTACGTACCGAGACCCGGCGACTGCAACCGGCGACTGCGGGGTATTTGCGTAAGGCATTAGGCACTATCAGTAGCTTCATTTTGACAGTTCATCAACATTGAAATTTCATTGCGTTATTTACGTTGTTGTGCAGACAAGTTTTTCGAACATATGCAGCAATTAATTAGCAATATCCTTCAAAATTCTTCAGATTGTGATTGATAATGTGGTCACCCTTTGTAAAACTTCTGTATTTATGTCTGTAATTTATATGGTGTACATAATAATTCTATTCTATTCTACGCAATTACGCAAAAATGAACTGCCGGTCGATTCTGTAAAAATCATAAGTGAAGTGAGCACTTAATAGTGTTAATCCCTAGCGAATGACAGCTCACTCCACGCTCAATTCACCCAAGATTTCACGGTGAGATGGTTACAGAATCGCACTGCTGTTCATAACATAATCTATCGACGCATCGCCCGCTCGCGCGTTTACTTCGTTTTCCTTTAGTGTCCTTTTTGGTTTTTTTTAGGGTTCCGTACCCAAAGGGTAAAAAGGAACCCTATTACTCCCGCTCCGCTGTCCGTCCGTCCGTCCGCCCATCTGTCACCAGGCATAAATGAACATGAACATTTCATTTTTTTTTTTTTTTTTTTTTTTTTTTTCATTTTTATTTTCAACAACATTCTCTCATGAACCGTGATAGTTAGACAGTTGAAATTTTCACAGATGATGTATTTCTGTGGCCGCTATAACAACAAATATTAAAAAAACAGAATAAAATAAATATTTAAGGGGCTCCCATACAACAGACATGATTTTTTTGCCGTTTTTATAGATAATGGTACGGAACCCTTCGTGCGCGAATCCGACTCGCGCTTGGCTGTTTTTTCTTTTTACTGGGATTCGGATCGTAGCGTCGACTGGTAGTTCCAGACATTAGCTCGTTCAAACAAAAAAAAAAAACAAACCAACTCTTCAGGTTAATAAAAATCATTCGCATATTTATATTATTTTAATGATTATTTTATACTAATCGTTGCCTGTTTTAGCATAATCAAGAATTCATTATTGAATCTGTCCAAAAAACTGCCTATAAAAATGACTTGGGAACAAAGTCTCATGTTACAAGTAGTTGAACAGGTTCTCATGTCAAGTAATTGTCCTTGAGTATATACGAGTAATTAAAAACAAAAGCCCATTTAAAAAAAATGACAATCGTTAACTCTGTCATTTCGTATGATAACTTTTCCGGTTTCTTATAATAATAATAAACTAGCTGTTTACAGCGGTTTTACTCTATCTTCAGTAACTATCATCCAGATGTTACCAGCGAATCAAAAGCTTGTCGCTCTATCTATCTTGAAGGCGTCCTTCGCTACGTTAGTCGATTGTGAGCGTCTAGACAAGTAACAATTGCTTTTTTTCTGAAAGGCATCTCACAGGTCAACCTAGGAGGTTGTCAGCTCTTGCGTCATTGTATCGGTGGCACGAGGAAGCGAGGGCGCAGGGCGAGCGACCGATGCAGCGACACTTAGAGCTGCGTCGGTCTCAGCTTGGCGGAATGGCGGGACAGGCTTTTACGCCCTACCTCCGACACCATCGAGACCGTCCGGCTGTTACTCGAGCGCTGGCTCGGTAGGACGCACGGCTCCCTGTCGTTTCGAGTGACGCAGATGCTCTCGGGGCATGGTTGCTTCCGGAAGTACCTGTGTCGCATAAACAGGGAGGCGAACACCCGGTGTCACCACTGCGTCGACTGCCGCGAGGACACGGCGCGGCATACGCTGGCAGAGTGTGCCGCTTGGGAGGAGCTGCGCTGTGCCCTCATTGTCTCGCAGAAGGAGGCTGCGAAAAGAAAGAGGGAGATCTCGCCCCCTCACCCGGCCAGCAGCAGGCGCACCGGGCGTCGGCGGAAGGTGGACAACGCCCTCTTCCAGCCCCCCTAAATGGGTCCAGGGGTGACGGACTCAGAGACGTCCGTCGCTCCCACACATCAGGACCCGAGGTGGCAGCGCGCAGTGTTCCAAGCGCGCCTCTCTGAGACGTTACGGCGGGAGTTTAACACTTCACTCCCCCCCGACCCGAGGAGACCCGCAGTGGCGGGCCGGCACCAGTTGGGGGTTGTGAAAGGATCGTACGTTCCCACAACCCCCGGCGCAGGTGTGCGATGGAACAGCGGGGTGGTTTTTAGTCAGTAAGAGTCTGACAGACCCCGCCGCCCGCCTCAAGGTGGAGGACATCCATGTGGATTTTGCACCCTAAAAAAGAAAAAAAAAGGATCGTACGTTCCCGCAACCTCCGGCGCAGGTGTGCGATGGAACAGCGGGGTGGTTTTTAGTCAGTAAGAGTCTGACAGACCCCGCCGCCCGCCTCAAGGTGGAGGACATCCATGAGGATTTTCCACCCCGGAAACAAAAAAAAAAAAAAAAAGGATGTTGCTTAACCAGGCTTGTCTGTGGTTGCTTCGGTAAATTAAGGCATCCAGCCAGGGCTTAAAACTTAAAAACTAAGCGACGACAGACTGGGGGCACCCCCTGTGGGGTACGGACCTCGGCTTAGGGCATCACTGGGGGAGGGCAGCATGGGGCAGGCTGGATCGGATTATTCACAATCGGATTCAAAATATTTCATATTTTAAGATCTCGGGAAATATCAACTCAGCCTATCGCAGTCCACTGCTGGACATAGGCCTCTCCCAGGCTTCGCCACAACACCCTGTCCTCCGCCTTCCGCCTTCAATCTGTACCAGGCACGTTTTTAAGGTCGTCGGTCCATCTAGCTGGGGGGCGTCCCACACTACGCTTGCCGATGCGCTGTCTCCACTCCAGCATACGTATTCATAGCTATTCGACAAGTTGTTGAATAGAAAATGACACATTTTCATTCACTAATATTTGCCTTCTGCGGGACACCAAATAGCTGTCGGAAGAATGGCGGCCGTCTATTTGATTTAAATTTACAAAATTTTCGTGTTGCTTATTTGGGAACAGCCTTTAGAGGAGCAAACGAGTCCTCTATAACATTCATTCGTGTTCTATTTGACACGGAAGCATATCGAGCTATGCAAGACTCGTCTGCTCCACCGGCCATCGGTCCTTCGACAAACATGGCCAGTCCACTGCAGATGCTTATTCGCAAGCTATATCGCGAACTCCGGTTCTGCAGTGCTATTCTGTAAAAATCTCACCGTGAGAACTTAGGTGAAGTGAGCGGGAAGTGAGCTGTCATTCGCTAGGGATTAACACTATTAAGTGCTCACTTCACTTATGATTTCACGGTGAGATTTTTACAGAGTCGACCGGCTGTTCCGGACAATCTCTTCTGGTAATACTCGTATGCCACGCACATACGAGTAGCATTGAACAAAAACAAAACACAACCAGTAAAATGAAGGCCATCTTAGCCCGTTTTGGGTCATCAACGACTACGTTCCCTTCCGGTAAAAAACAAAGATTTAACCCTTAGTAGGTATCGTGGGTCAAATTTGACCCAGAAGCGAACATAGCGTTTTTCTTACATTTCTATTTTTTTTTTTATGTTTTAAGTTCACACTAACCAAAAAGTGCCAAAAAATTAGGTTAGTTACAAATGCGTGTAAAACATGATATTTTTTTTTATATTCTAAAATTAAATCAAGATAATTTGGTAAAAAAATGTTTTTTATTTCATAACTAACCATATTTTATACAAATAATAAAAAAATCTACGTTCTACAACAGATTTTTTGGTATGGGTAAAATATGACCCACGATACCGGTAGTGTTGCCAAAAAGGCGATACCAGCTAAGGGTTAAGACTTAAGTGTTGTTATTTTGCAGCTTTGTGTAACAATCTGTAGTTTATGTATCAAGCCGTCGCGCGCCAATTAGCAGACACAGTAGAAATTTTATTGTTATCTGTGGTGCTATTCTGTAAAAATCTCACCGTGATAACTTGGGTGAAGTGAGCTTAAAGTGAGCTGTGATTAGTGTCAATCCCCCTAACACACACCACCTAACTCACACTACCCTACCACACTACCCACCACCCACCTACCCACCTACCTACTATCTCACTTCACCTAACTTCCCACGGTGAGATTCTAACAGAATCGACCGGCTGTACACATTATGGTGTAAGGGCGAATTCCACCAATGAAGGTTGCAAGACGTTTGTCATGGGTGTAATGTATGACGAAATACTCAAGAGCTGTCAGTGTCATCATTGTTGCAGAGAAAAGTGGTGGCCCAACAGCAGTGGTCGCCCAAGAGCAGTCCGGTGATATCGGCCGCGACTCACCACGTTGTAGATTCGAACTCAGTCAGAAGTTTGTGTAAATCATTTGATCACTACTGCTCTCAAAACGGTGAAGGAAAACATCGTGAGAAAACCGCCATGTCCTAGAACTAAAATTTCGAAGACGTGTGACATCTACCAACCCGCACAGGGCCCGCGTGGAGGTTTACGGCTCGCGTGGTGGATTACGACCCACTCCCTCTCACAGAGAGAAGGCCTGCGTCCCAGATGTGGGAACATTATAGACTGATTATATCGTCACTGACAGCTCTTGAACGCGGTTTAAATGTTCTAATAATAATAATAATACGTGGGTGGATCAAATATAAACCGGACTTAAGTAAAAAAAAATACGCACGTATTATTATACTCGTAAAAAAAAGGAATATATTTTATTTTTCTACATAATCTCCCCTTCTATTAACACATTTTTCCCAGCGCAGGGGATGTGTTGGTCGTGCCTTTAGCCAGTTGCACACGAATGATTCCACTATCTGGTCAGTGTGAAAACGGCGTCCTCCACTTGAATTTTTTTTTGTGCCATTCCTACACTTGAGTTCTTGAAAGCGTATTCTTTTCGAACTGTAGAGTCAATGGATGCAAAATTTCGGAAGGTTTTATGCCCTCCCGTGTTAAAAAAGTTATGACAAGTCGTTGCTCAACAGACTTATATACCTCCTGCTCATACATGATGCTACTGGCGCGCAATAAACTAAAGTGAGCCGTAGCAGTATACCCCCCTCCCCTAGATGATGCCCCCTAACACATACAACAGCACCAAGTGCGTCACTTCACTCAGCGACCAGTAATAAAATAAGTCCTGTTTATATTTGATTCACCTAATAATAAGACCATAAGTCCATAAACAACACACATTACAATTTTATACATAAAACATACATGCATACATGAAAACACATACCTACACAAAAAGTACACTAAACCAACTTATTTTAAACATTGGATTGGAATGACGCACGATGAGTGGTCATCCATTGCCACATCATTGGACTGTCTATCCTGTCGGCTATTAGAGCCACCAAGCTGTTAGAGCTGACGCGCACTCGCCGCATCAGGGATGCTATCCGTGTCCACATCAGTGCGTAAAAATCTGGCACGCCATTCTCCGCGAACATCCCCGATGCTCTGCAAAAGCGTGACAGCCCCAACATAACTCTGAAGGCGTTATTGTTATTGTTATCGTTATTGTTCTGACCACGTTCTTTAGCGAAATTCGCCCTTGGATAAAAAATACAGGACTTAAACTAGCCGGTCGATTCTGTAAAAATCTCACCGTGATATCATAAGTGAAGTGAGCTTGAAGTGAGCAGTTTCAATAATGTTAATCCCTAATGACAGCTCACTCCACGCTCACTTCACCCAAGTTTTCACGGTGAGATGGTTACAGAATCTCACGGCAGTTTCCTGACTGAGAACGTCAAACTAAACCATTGTAGATAGAAACATTTGGTTTTTAACATTTTTACATGTCGCACCCATGGTGCAATAACGTCACTTATGCAAATGATGTAATATTTCAGGAGAAGCGTTTAAAAATTCGCCATTCTATTATAATGTTCTTCTTCCTCTTCTTGACTAAAGAAATTAACTGGTAATAAACTACAACTTTGAACTTCATATTAAAGTTAAAGCGAACATCTCACAATTTTGTAATAAAATAATATTATAAACGTTTAAAATTTACAACCCTCCCAAATTGCATAAGTGACGTTATTGCACCGTAGGTGCGATGTATTGTGTGTCATGTGTTGTGTGTTGTATACAATGTAATGATTTAAAAAATAATTGATAGATGAGTTTTTGCTATCGTTACATATTAATTAATTGATAATTTCCTTAATATCCGTTCATTTTCTTTTTAAAAATTAAAATTTAATAATAATAGTCAACATGTATAATTTCCATTTTTTTATTGTGTTGTGAGTGATTGTAATATTTATAACTTTATTGAATTAATTTTGATTTTAATTTAAAATCAAAATGATAATAATAAAATTAAAAAAATAGCATGCGTGTACCCCTCAAGTAGTGAGGATGAAGGCCTCCTCCAGAGAACACCAGCGATCTCGGTCTTTGGCTTCTGTCAGCCAGTTTTTGCCGACGACTCGTGTGATGTCGTCTGCCCATCTAGTTACAGGTCTTCCTCTTTTCTGAATGCCTGTAGAACCTTTTTTATTATAAGTGCTATTTAACGTCTTGCTATGACCCTTAGGGTTGGACCTCATCTGGCAGCACGGAATCGCATTTGTTCCGCCTGTGCTACCACGTGCTGCAGTATGCTGCCGCATGCGAACGCGCGCTGTCGCATTCCGCAGACAAAAAAGGACAGCATAAGATAGCAAGTGATCGGCGTGAAAGGATGCGTTAGCATGCTATCGCGCGCTTCAGCGTTCCGGAGTCTCCCTGCCGACCATTGCATTTTGTCCGTGATGCCGATCGCCTCGAGGATTCCGCCGCGTGCTATCGCATTATGGTTTCTGTCTCGGTCTAGCAAATGGCAGTTCTAAGCGACAGAAAGAGAAAGGGCGACGGAAAAAGGCGATTCCGTGCTGCCAGATGAGGTCCAACCCTTATGAGCAGTGATAGGAATAGGTAGTGCCTATTTGCCTAAACTTCGAAGAACAGAGACAAGAAACGGAGACTTCCTTAGGACTAAATTTTTTCCGGGACATCTGTCCCGAAATTCGGGACAACACTTTTAAATACATTAAAAAATATGTTTTTTGGAATAAGTAATAAGTAATTCGTAAGACGAATTTTTTGTCTAGTCGCAAACTTTACGTAAATATAGACGAATTACTTATTCCAAATAACATATTTTTTTGTATCTTTGTATGTATGTTTGTAACGAATATTACGTTCTATGAAGTTTAGGTATACATATTAGCGCCCGATTATCCGATCACTGGTAAAAACGCGGGCAGGGGATGCGATACGACGGGGTGGGTTGGGTACCTAAATAAAACCCACCAAAAGGCATAAAGGGCGTGACCACGGGCGTGACAGCTTACATATTTATGCAAAGCGTGTAGGTTATCTTCACATAGCTGTCACTCAAAGTCACAAATGTCACTGTTTAGATGATGTAAATTTTATTTTTCGTTGCTTCAACTTATGATATGCCTCAGGCAATTAAATCGCTCCGTGTTAATTAGCCTTCAACGACTGCGCATGCTTAGTTCAATATTTACATAATATAAGCTAACAGACTTAAAATAATAATATATACAGACGCCAGCACATCAAGCTACTACAAGCTGTAAAATTTCTTTAATATACAACGTGTAACGTTAAATGCGCAAAACCTCAGACCGCCCAACTGTTTTTAATTCAATTGGCCTATTTCACAGAGAAAATAAGTCATTAAAAAAATTGTAAATGTTTTAGTTCTGATTGTTTCTTGCATCTGCGACGAAGCTTTACCGAGGGAGGAGTCGTCACCGGGCCGCTGCGCCGCGCTGACATTGGGTTGCTTGACCTATTAATAAATAGACACGGCAACGTTTCTAATGAAGATTTTTTTGAAAAATTTGACCTATATTAAAAAGTGGTTCAATTAATTCTGCTCGTTATTCTGATCAAACTATTTTCAGGTTTTGCGCATTTAGCGTTACACGTTGTATAAGGTTCAAAGGATGAGGTTCAAATGTTCCAAGTTGATTGGGAAAATTTGACAGTTTCGACACAGAATAAAGAGTACAAGTACTTCAGTACAAGTGATATTCACCTAAACGTTGCCGCTCTCTTCTAACGCGTAACTCTGTCGCTGTCTGTCGCGGAGTGACGCGCCAGCTGTGACGCCAGGGTTGTCAGCTTGCCGCTGTCACTATAATATTCATCGTCTATCTACCTACTTCGATCACATAATCTATCTATGTTTGATGCGTATGATTACACGGTCAATTAGATAGATAGACATCACGACGTAATTTTTTTGTAATTAACAAATGAAAACAAACCTTAATCTTTAGGGTACCTAGATACCTCTTTGAATAACATTCCTCATTAACTTACAATAATAATATTTTCACATTTTGCATTAGTTAAAAAGTACGTAGAACAAAAACATCCAAAATTCTAGATGTTTACATTTTCACTATAGTAATTCTTAATTATTTCCTAAACGCGTGGACCAATTTACATGATTCAGACGGATAAAATGGTTTTAGTCGTAGACCTTTTATTTGAAACCAAAATCGTTAAAATATCTAAATAAACAAAAAAAATCACATTTTCAAGTAGGTATTACGTAAACAGATTTTGTAACACATTTGCTCGTAAAAGGTATCTTACTGCACCAATTTCAATATCGTAATGTATCTCATTACGTACTTGTGCGTAATTGTAATGTAAAGCGCACGGTTTATCAAGATGCTCCGTCTAAAACGAACGGTACTTTTTAAATCTTAGCAAAGAGTTTTTATGTCAGAAAAGTGGTCAACATTTTATGAATAAAATTAACTTTGGGAGATAAAATATAATAAATAAACATTTAATTCTTTAATTTAATTAATTTTGACAATTAATTACAACCATTTATCTGTAACAAAAACACAAAAGATTAATTTACTTTATTAGTAATACTGGCTGTTTTTTGTGCCTTTGAATATATGATAATAATACGAGTAGGTAATGTAATAGCTTGACAACATTAAAAATGCCAACTGGCAACGTAATCATTAATTTTACAAATTGTTGGAATTTTAATAACTGTTTTAACAAGTAATTAAAGATTTATTTGTTTAAGAAAGTCCGAGTTTTATTTATTTCCTCTCAAATGTGTTATAAAACGTCGTATGACATACGTGCGGTTTGATAATTACAGCCTCTGCTTTCTTATAGCCCTCACCTACGGCTCGGGCTAGCAATATCGCCTCAGCTGTAATTTTCAACTTACCGCACTTATATCATAATGTACTATTATGCAATTATTAACTTTGTATTCAAAATATTTGTGTTCAAACCAAAATTGGCTTTTGTAGAAAATCCGAAGAAGTAAAGAAATAAATACTGCTGACGTAATCACCATCCAGACCCCCATCCCCATGTCATCAAAATAACTAAGGCAAAGACTCCCCCCCCCCCCCGTAGTGCTTACGTAATATTTGAATGGCCCCGTAGCTCATAAATGATTTGTTTTGATTTGATTTGAATTCTTTTAAAAACTATCTTATCAAACATTACACGTTAAAACGTAGTCTTCGTAGATTGTCGGTACTGCTCTGGGCACCTTCAAGCGGAAACCTAATACGCTGATAGTGGTGGTACGTGCTACACACAACGCTTGTAAAACTGTATAAAACGTGTAACGTTGAATGCGCAAAACCTGAAAATAGTTTGATCAGAATAACGAGCAGAATTAATTGAACCACTTTTTAATATAGGTCACATTTTTCAAAAAATCTTCATTAAAAACGTTGCCGTGTCTAATTATAATGGGTCAAGCAAGCCAATGTCAGCGCGGCACAGCGGCCCGGTGACGACTCCTCCCTCGATAAAGCATCGTCGCAGACGCAAGAAACGATCAGAATGGCCAGTAAAACTAAAACAGCACTTAAACCTTTACATTTTTTTTGTGACTTATTTTCTCTCTGAAATAGGTCAATTGAATTAAAAATCAGTTGGGGTGTCTGAGGTTTTGCGTTACACGTTGTAGAATGATAAGTGAGACCAAGTTCATTAATGTAAACACGCATTTGGTTTTTGTACGCAGCCTATCCTGAACCGGGTCAAATTTGGTCAAAATGACCTTTCTTCTCAATTTTCAGATCATGTCCTCCTCAATCTACTACCGGCTATTCGGTCAGGCTGTAACTCTCGGCCTGCACGCTAGCAACTCAGTCGTCCTATTCATCTCCATGCAGAATGAGGAGCTGATGAAGGATAAAGAAATTAAGAATATGACCTCGATGCAGAGTCGCTATCTGACTGTTTGGAATATTGTAAGTTATGTTATGCGAGTTTTTAAGTTTCCTACTTGATCTTTTGTGACGCCTCGTTGGTCTTGTAATAAAGAGTATAGCAGGATAAGCATGGGTCAGATGCCCGTCGGCAAAGTGAGGGTGATATTTTTACCAAGAAATCGCTTTTTTAAGAGAAACATTTCCCTAAATTATCAGACCTTTGCGCACGTGAGTTTTTCAAAAACAAGGAATTATTGAATTTTGAAACAAACATTTTTTTTTCTGACAAAATATATATTTTTTTATCTTTTTTGGGAACGTCAGATACACCAAAGAAGTATTATACAAGATATTTTTAAGTTTTCGCAGTGATTCATATCTCGAACTGTAGCAAATTAAAAAAAAAATTGCACGTATTTTAAGAGACACTAGCACGATTTTTTTTTATAAATGACCCTTACTATGCTCTATAACATATATTTTTTTCAAAATTTTCGCTAGGGTAGAACAGTTTCAAAAAAAATATTATCATTATTTAGATAGAACAGGGGTAGTGGGATAAGAAGGATGGAGAGGCAAAATGGGTAATAAATAATAAAAAGATTATGTCAAAGAATTATCATCATCATCTGCCTAGCCTTTTCCCAACTATGTTGGGGTCGGCTTCCAGTCTAACCGGATGCAGCTGAATACCAGTATTTTACATGGAGCGACTGCCTATCTGACCTCCACAACCCAGTTACTGGGTTATACGATACCTCTAGGAAGACTGGTTGTTAGACTTTCGGGCTTCTGACTACCCGTAACGACTGTCAAAGATCCGTGAATGACAGTCGGAACCAACAGCTTAACGTGCTTTCCGAGGCACGGAGGGGTCTCGGTATGTAAAGATGGTCACCCATCCACAGACCAACCGCGGTAAGCGTAGCTTAACCTGATCGAACGACCTGTACGGCTGTTATTTTTTAGCCACGGGTCCTATTACATTATCATCGTAAATACATATTTGCTATAAGTAACCTTGAAGAGACCAGTCGTGCGATTCTGTAACCATCTCACCGTGAAAGCTTGGGTGAAGTGAGCGTGGAGTGAGCTGTCATTCGCTAGGGATTAACACTATTAAGTGCTCACTTCACTTATGATTTCACGGTGAGATTTTTACAGAATCGACCGGCTGGGCATAATTATTTGCAACACGCAATAAGTAGGCCCTTGTGATCAATGCCGTCTTCCCATGTCCAACTTAATAACATTTTTGCTAAAATAGCTTAAAAACATTTGTTTAGAAAAAAAAAAAAATAATAACTCTCACCCTTATTTTTTTTATGGATGTGTCACCTACATACACGGCATATTTTCAGCGTTGTAGCGATGATACTACAAGTTATTGCTATCGCGAAATACATTTGTATTATAGCTTATTTATTCATTTATTATATGTAACTAGCGACCCGCTCCGGCTTCGCACGGGTGCAATGCTGATCACTACATAGTATAAAACAAAGTCGCTTCACGCTGTCTGTCTGTCTCTATGTATGCTTAGATCTTGAAAACTACGCTACGGATTTAATGCGGTTTTTTTTTATAGATAAGAGTGATTCAAGAGGAAGGTTTATATGTATAATACATGCATAATATAGTAGAGAAACACTGATAATTTTAGAGCCATTATTTCTCGTAAAAAGTATAGGATAAAAAATCGTTATTGTGGGTTATCCCTAAGAGATAGACATATACCATCGCGGACTTTTTTGTAGAACTTTTTAAGATGTACAATACTGTAGTACATTATTTTGATCTATTTGGAATGGTTCAGCCAGCGTTTACAATGTAAGCGCAAAAAAATGTGTTTATTTACGACATCACATTAGAAACCTCTAAAATTATCAGTGTTTCTCTACTATATTATGCATGTATTATACATATAAACCGTCCTCTTGAATCACTCTATTTATTAAAAAAAACCGCATTAAAATCCGTTGCGGAGTTTTAAAGATCTAAGCATATATAGGGACAGACAGACAGGGAAGTGACTTTGTTTTATACTATGTAGTGATAAGAAAAAAAACAATACTTACGGTTTGGGCATTTTTATTTCACTTTATATCGCAAGAAATGACACAAGCTCAGAATGCTACAATTACGCGCGAAACAATTGAATGAATTTCACAAATGACGTGTAGTGGGTATTACCAGAAGAAAATAATGAAAAGTCCTACTAATTGGCTTAGCTACTACAATAGTCGCAGAATTATAAAATAAAATATCTGTGTGGTAGAAAAAAATGTTAAACTTCTGTCACCTACAGGTGACACTGGGAATTGAAGAGTTACTTAAGAACTTACTTTGTTATAGCAGAATGATTCTAAGCTAATAATAAAATTTAAAAAAAAAACTTTATTTGTTTCCAGGCGTTCCAGCTGTCATACTTCTCGCTAGCATTTGCCAGTGATTTCCTGACAGTGACAGGCAGAGACAACTTGATACCAAAGAGTATCAGGAGGTTTAGGCAGACTTTCTTTAATTCTATCATCTTTCCTGTGGGTGTGGTAAGTAAAACATTAGTAATGGCACCGATTCTGTTGTTCACAAACAAGACTAAATTTAAGTTCAGTGCATCTTTTTCTTTCTATTTCATGAAGAAAAGGATAGAAGATACATTTTAGTTTAGTCCTGTCAAATTAATCAGTGCCTGACGTAAATTAATTTAATAATAATATTCCACAACTTTCACACAACGCCATCTAGTCCCAAACTAAGCAGAGCTTTTGCTATGAGTTCTAGACAAGTGATAAACATACATACATATTTCTAAATACATACATATTATAGATAAATTACACCCAGACAAAGAACAAATGATCGTGCTCATCACAATTGACTTAATTTTAGTAAGCAAGTTTTTAATCACATTTAAACTTGTATGGAATGGAGTAGTGTCAGGCGCTGATTAATTTGACAGGACTTAACTAAAATCGGAACTTTTAGCCCCGCTCTCCTCTATGCTTGGTCAATCCCTAGTATCAGGTGGGATGACACTGACAGCTCACTCCACGCTCACTTGACCTTTGACCTAAGTTTTCACGGTGAGATAGTTACAGAATCGTACTGCAGTTTTAGCTGAGCTCGCATTGTATAGGTTTTTTGTACAATCAGAAGTCAGCTTATACTGGTTATGTGTAGCATGTGTCAAAAGATATCACGGGCAACTAATAAAACGTTTGTTTCAGCTAATATTCGTAGTATTCTGGCCGACCTTCATCTACGACAGAGAGCTACTATTCCCTGCGTTCATAGACAAGATATTTTCTTTTAAATCCAATCTGGTCATGCATTTTGGCATACTGCCTGCTGTGCTATGGGAACTATTATTCCTGCCGAGACCCGTTCAAAAGTCACATCAACTCAATATTGGGATCCTTGTGGTTTTATACGTCCTGTATAATTCTTTGTAAGTATTAAACATTAAAATTAATATCATATTATTCAATAACATATCATAGAGGTGCTCGTGGCTAAGTAATAACAGCCGCACAGGTTGATCGATCCGGTTAAGCTATGCTTGCCACGGCCGGTCCGTGGATGGGTGACCATCTTGATTTTTAATTCAATTGACCTATTTCACAGAGAAAATATACCATTAAAAAAATTGTAAAGGTTTTATGTGCTGTTTTAGTTTTACTGGCCATTCTGATCGTTTCTTGCGTCTGCGACGACGCTTTACCGAGGGAGGAGTCGTCACCGGGCCGCTGCGCCGCGCTGACATTGGCTTGCTTGACTTATTAATAAATAGACACGGCAACGTTTTTAATGAAGATTTTTTGAGAAAATATTCCTATTTGGGCAGACGAACATCATATAACGAGTCCTATAATTTTACATGATAACGCCAGACCACACAAATCAAAAATAGTTCAGAATTTTATTGAAGATAAAGGATGGATTGAAATTATTCAGCCGCCATATTCCCCGGATATGAATCCTTGTGATTTCAATTGTTTTGGCCATGTGAAGAGGAAATTGTCGGGTACTCGATACAATAGCAAAAAGGAGTTAGATATTAAACTAAAGAGCATTATTGATGAATTAAATGAAAGTGGTACTTTAAATGGTGTTCAAGATTTGCCAGCAGTCTGGGAGCGAGTGATTAATAGTGGTGGAGATTATTGATTAGTGTCACAAGGTTATACAGTATAGTAGTCAGTTTTTGTATAATAATAATAATAAAAAAATATGACACTGGAAGTGGGATGACCTAATAAATCAAATACTATACGTGTAACTTATGTAATCCATTATGGCACGGCGTGACAGCAAGGGTGCTTAACACCGTGCAATAAACTCACATACCGTAATGTATTTTTTTGTAAATCATGTTTTTTATTGTTTCAGTGTCCTGCACACATACAGCCAACGCGGGTTATTTCCATATCCGATTTTCACAAACACCTACGGAACGATTTACTTCCCAATATTTTTAACTGCAATATTTTTCCTAGGACTAGCAATTTATTTATCACAATGGAAACTGTATTCTTTAATTTGGGGACAAGAAAAATCACGAAGCGTGGGCAAAGTTAAGTTTTCTTAATTTTTTTGTTAGTTTTAATTATAAATATGTGATTACAATGTTGTCTAGTTGAAATAGTTTGTATTAAAATGATAAAAGGTATGAGATCTTTAATTTATTTAGCCTAGAACCTCCAGCGAATCTTCCTGTCCGTGTTCAATTCGAGACATCGGTTCCGGTTGTGTACATGACGACACTGCCCACTTCCAAACTCCGGGCTGTTACTAAGAAACCCCTAATGAAAAAACCCAGTAACACATGCCCGACCTGGGAATCGAACCCAGGACCCCTTGCTCAGGAGTCTATTGTAGGATTAAATAGACGACCAATTTTCTTTTTATTACTATTGCCCACGTTTTAATTCAAAACCGCCGATAAATGAAATAACTTCTCGTTATTTTTTTTTGCTACTGATTTTTATAACCTCCCTAATGTTTAAATTACAGTTGTTAAAATGACTTTCATATTTTTGCGTCACATTTTCACCCTATTATACAAATGACCCAAGCATCAGTCAGCGAATTCCACCACCGGCCACCGGGCCACCGGTGGTACGCGCCGGCGTGAACGTGTTAAACATTTTATATTAGACGCATTGGCTGAATATCATTTAGGCCGCTAGTTGAAAGGCTAGGCTGCTAACCGAATAGCGGATTAGGCTAGTTGGCGGTGATATAATTTTACACTCATGGTCTCTTTTTTTCAAGCCGTCGTTCGTAGGGTCAGAAAAAATATACTACTCGAGGTCCAAATTCTAAGGGTTTAAGGCAGAAGAAATAAAACACAAACGCATTTGCAAGTGATTCGAGAATAATAATAAAAACAATAACATTTATTTACTATTGGTTCTCAAAATTCACCATTATCTACTTTAGGTACATAGGTACAATGTTTTTTTTTTTTGTATTTGAGTTCATAAACCAACAAAGCTCATGCGCAACATCATCGAAAAAGGCTCAGCCCACAGTTTCTGAACGAAAGAAAGAGTAAAGAATTGAAAACTCTGCTCCTCTTTTGAAGTCTGTTAAATATGTTTTTTTTTTTTTTTTTGTTTTGTCACAGTTTTCGATCATACCGCGCAGACAAAATATGTTTTTTAATATATTCTGTTCTTTACATAGATATATTATTATGTTTTTTTTTTTTTATATTTGTAACTCTTCATATGTTCAGGTAATGTGTAAAAATACTTAATTATTTCATTAACAAATTAATATTTTTGATAATATAAATCATCTCATAGAAAAACAAGACATACAAAAATTTTATTATTTTTATTTCTTTTTCACTATTTATAATGATCTCAGATACCCATAAATTCGTAGGTATCGTTTTACAAAATAGAAACTCTTAGAAAATAATTAATTAATGAAAAAAAAAAAAACATTTTACGAATCGAACCAATTTTTGTAAAAAAATGCACAGACACCCGTGACCGATTATTCCCATATTTTATCATGCTTGCTTTTCCAAAATACATTTTTTCATGCTATCCTTTACGTGTCCAAATCTATATTATTAGTTTTTAGTGAAAATTTAGCAAAACATAGTACAAAAGTTTTAGAAATACCTACTAAAACTACCCAGCAAGTAAAACGTTTACCCTATATAGTACTATCACTATCGCACTGACACTCAAACGCATATGTGCGAAAGAGAGGCAAGATGCTCCTCTCTTCACCCTTCGATTTGCACCAATCAAGTCTAAGTTATGCTCGAAGTTATGGACACGGCGTTGTTTAGGATGGCTACACATTTGCGACTTTTTGTTGCGATTATTTAATGGGACTTAAAACATAAATGGCGAAATATGTGTGCAATACTTATACTATCTAAAGGTACAGACGCCAGCACATCAAGCTACTACACTCCGTCAAATCTCTTTAATAGATATTCAACTTTATCGTTAGAGCATAAGGTTCAAACTTGATTGGGAAAATTTGACAGTTTTGGGTAGCTTGATGTGCTGGCGTCTGTACATATCTGCCTAGCCTTTCGGTGAATATAGGTGTGATGTTTTATTTGATAAATAAGTTTTACTGAAGTTTCATGAAGTAAAGACACAAATTGTTTGAACGCCTGACTAACCCTATCTTGGTCTCAAGATGTTCCCAAGATAAAGCGACGAAGAGCAACATTGCTCACAATATTTATAAAATTGAAATAAAGATGAAGTCAGATAGGGACTCGGTCAAATCATTAGAATATTGCCTTAGAGAGGGTGTTAGTGGGCCGAAGCCGGCCCCAACATCATTGGGAATATGCTAGGCAGATTGATCGAGTCTGTTGGCAGGTCAAAAAATCAATTCGGAACAGACAAAGGTCTGACATAACGGGAGACGGGAATACAGCTTTAATATTTATAGTTAGTTTAAATTCAGACTTTTTGTCGAAGATGGCGAAAATGAGACGATAGTTGTAGTTGTCTTTCACAGTCACTCTTAACAGTGTTTGGTGACAGAAGTATGTAGATATTTTAGAGCCAGGACGACAATACAGCCAAACTCCCATCTGTTATATCCCACAAAAGATATTGATGCTGTATGATACAGTTTTGAGACTTGTCTAAAGCAATGGTGTCGATTCCCTTGTTGACAAACTAAACTAAATTGAATTTCAGTGCATCTTTTTCTTTCTATTTCATTAAGAAAAGGACAGAAGATAAATATTAGTTCAGTCCTGTCAAATTAGTCAGCGCCTGACGTAAATTGACGTATTTTTAGTAGCCAATTTATGGAGTATCTTAATTTGACAGGACTAAACTAATATTTACCTTCTGTCATTTTCTTAATGAAATAGAAAGAAAAAGATGCACTGAACTTAAATTTAGTTTAGTTTATGAATAAGGGAATCGGCGCCATTTTTTTATTTATTTAAACTTTTCGCACACAAAAAGGTAAAGAGGCGGCAAATTAGATTAAATTGGACATAGTGGTACTAGGAGTATTTTAGAATTATAGCAGGGCGTTCTATAGTTTCTGCCTACCACATGGGAAGAAGGCGTGAGTTAATGTATGTTTGTATGTATGTCAGACAAACATAATAAGTCGCAAAGTCGCAAGTGTTCAGCACATATTCTTCCAATAATTTTATTGATTTATTTTTCAAAATAAATTCGTGTTACATGGCCGGTCTCCAACAGTTAAATATCTGAATCAGAACATTCAGGAAGTTGCTGAAAATTGTTTTTTTTTTTTGCAATATTTTTATTGTTTTTTTCTGTTAAACCATGTTGTTAAGTGAAGGTAATAGGTTTTTCAGCCAATTTTTCAGTCTTAGTGCTCTAAAACGTTTTCTCCAATGTTTCGTTTCTTTACTAATTTTATTTTGTAAACCTTCTTGGGAAATGTCCAATTGTAGTTGAAAGTTATGAAGAAGATACAGAACAATATACTTTATCTGAAAAAAAAAAATACATGGTGTTTTTTTGTTTGCTAACATTCTTTAAACTTTGCGAATTGGTTTACATTTTGAAGTATACATAATGAAGTAATTAACTGTTATAACACAATACATAGTATACATTTTTTTTTTTGGGATATTTTACAAAAAATTATTACAATTTACAATATAATTTTACAAATTGGACATTCCCATATCGAAGCTAAACGTAATGACTAAACAATCTAAACGTGTGCGCCTAGGTTTTTACATTTTTATTTATATTTTTGCAAAAGAAGAGTACACACTCTTTGAAAAACTGTATTGCATATACTAATAGTTGTGGAAATATTAAAAATTAATTATTTCTACGTATATATCTGAGTTTTAATAAAAATTAAAATATATCATGTTTAAAAATTAACATTTGAACCACCCGTATGTTTTTTAACTATTATGTATGATCTCACTATATAATTATATCTATTTTATCAGTAGAAAATAATAAAAAAGGAAAAAAAGGAAATAAAAAAAAAATAAAACCAAACTAGACAATAACAGATTGCTTTATTTAACAAAAAATATATAATATATAGAAAGGAAAAAAAAACAACATTTTTCACATGATCTGTCAAGCATGCTCGGAGTCCATCTTGAAAAATTTGTTTCTTTTATTATATTTTTTAATAGAATGTAAAATTAAAGATAACCCATCGAACCTTATGATATTTAATATAAAATACATATGATTAATAACTATTTACAAAATACAAGTTAAGATTTATACTTTTTTATTAACATTAATATAATCCAGTCTATAGTAAAGGCTATTCGACAAACTTAGCGTAATGTTAGAAAATTGATGGTTATTTTAATAATTCTAATTATTAGTAGCAGGCAATTTAAATTAAAATATAAATATACGTATAAAATCGCGTCAAGCTAAAATAAAAAAGGTAAAAAAATAATTTACGTATTAACGGATAAAAATACAACAGTTTATTTATTATGCAAAATTGTGTTTTTTTCATTTTTTTTCTTGTTTCATTTTACTATGCAAAATGTGACATAATTTCATAGATGGCACCCAAGCAAAGAATATGAAAAAAAAAATGAGATCAATTTACACTACACGCGAGAAAATTAAAAAAAATAATAAAATTGCCTGCTAAATATTACAAAAATGATTTTTGTCCGTGAAAATTTGATTACTCATTCCTGAAAGGTTCATTCTCATTTCATAATTTTGTTCAACGCAACCAACTTAAAATTACATTTATTAATTATGATTTGCATTTTTCCATCGCTTTAACATATTTGACATATTTATGTAGTTCTTTATTTAATTAAAAACAACGAAAAAAATACAAAAAATGGGCAGTATCATGTATTCCTATATTACAACTTAAATCAAAAATCTACAGAGGCGAAAAAAACATCAATAATAATAATAATCATTTGAAATAAATAACAAGTTACATTCTTTAAAAAAAAACTGTTAAAATTAATAAAAAAGAGTCCTATTTAAAATAAGTTCCGTTCAATTGAAACTGTGTGATCTTTAACTTGCTACACCTTTATAACTTTTTTATTTATTTCTTAATAAAAACTCTATTCCTATTATTATATCTTTATATAATAATTATTATTATTTCTTCATTCAGAGTTAGATACACTTTACGATAATTATATTACGATATTCCTTTGTATACAATACACAATCAAACATACATTATGTCTAATTATGTATTAAATAAACCACAAAAATGTGTGTAACGCTACATATTTCTTGTTACGAAAAAAATAATAAGAGATTTCCATAACAAATGAAAAAAAAAATCATATATTCTGAGATTAAATGTAAAACTAAACGCATTTAAATGTAACTAGAATCGAATTAAATAAACCTCCTTTTAATTATTGTACGTACAT
Organism: Eremobia ochroleuca; assembly: GCA_949629135.1. Lineage (NCBI taxonomy): Eukaryota > Metazoa > Arthropoda > Insecta > Lepidoptera > Noctuidae > Eremobia > Eremobia ochroleuca. The sequence goes on along the minus strand of OX451411.1, from coordinate 6,909,994 downwards.
ACTTTTAAGTAAATATTTTAACAGTCTCAAGGTACATACATACAATTATAAATATATTAACAAATGATTTAGATGCGTTTAGTTTTGCGTAGGAATTAATAAAAAAAATAGCTGTCAAGCTGTCAAGAGTCTTTGAAAAGGTCTCAAAATGCCACCGTCCAGCTATATTGGGCAAAAATGAGATCGTTCTAACGCAACCTGATAGAAACCTGTGGGTTCAGACCTGGGGCAGGTGCAGACCTAGCCGTGCGTGTAGTCCAGTACACTGTCCAGTGAGAACAGCTCCTTGTAGAGTGCTGGGAACACGTGGTGAGGGTGCGCCGCCTTGAAGCGACAAAGAGCCTCAAGGTGCATCAGTGATAGTTCTCTGTAATTGAAAAAATGTTGACATTAGTATAGTGTTCGCAACCGGCGTGCGTAAACAAGGCAAAAGGTGCCGCAGGCGCGTGCTGCAGGTGGGTTTCTGCCTACAACATGGGACGAAGGCTTGAGTTTAGGTATGTGTGTATGCACGGTTCCAATTGGTCGTTTCCTATGGAGAAGAGCCGGCAAGAAATTCCACGGTTACTCTTTTAAAAATAATTGGCTTTGAGAATGATTTGAAATTACAGAGTTGAAGGTATGTGAAGACAGTGATCTTGATACTATACATACCTGAAGGTGGGTATCTTAGCCAGCAGTGTGTCTAGAACAGTGACGTCACCCTTTAGGGGCGCGTGGTTAGTCTCGATCTCATGCCGCATCGCCGCCATCGACATGTTAAAGAGGCACTGGATCTCAGGGTTGCCGCGGACACCGTGCCGTTCTGTGGAGAATTGAGTTAATGGTTAGTATTTTAATCATAATTATATTCTTCTACAATATTGGGTAATATTTTTTTTTTTACACCATGTTATATTTTGTCCCAAAAATATTTTAAAAAGGTCACAAGTTGGACAACCAGCAACGGCGCGGGCGGCGCGGGAGCACCGCGTGGTGTGAGCATATTTTTGTACGAACAACCAGGTAACACTTTACGATTTTTCATGACACAGTTTTGAAATTTTGTACATAGATTCTTTACATAAAAATACTGGACACGTGTTTCAGGTTTCGCATATACTAAAACTAATGCTGTATATGAACTCATAAAGTAATAATTTTCAAGCACGAGTATCGTTGTATGGGTTTTCATGGCAACTTCTAGGACATAGGTGTCTATTTTTTTGTCAGTTTGTTCACTAGCTATAAAGTTGTGATTCTTACCTGGCCACAATAGCACAAGGCTCTGGTAGAGAGCAAGTTCAGTCTCAGTCAGCTTGAGTCGCGCGATTGTCTTCGCCGCGTCAAATATACCCACCACTAGCGCCACGTCGCGGGGATCACTGAAATTAAATAAACATTTTTATATACATGTGCAACAGACACCATTACATTACAGAACTTATTTTTGACGTTAAAAATACAGATTCTTTTATGTAAAATTCTGCCGGTCGATTCTGTTAGAATCTCACCGTGAGAAGTTAGGTGAAGTGAGCATTCATTTCATCTTATGCTAGACATTGACACTAATGACTGCTCACTTCACCCAAGTTATCACGGTGAGATTTTTACACAATAACACTACAGCTGGTCGACTCTGTAAAAATCTCAACGTGAAATCATAAGTGAAGTGAGCACTTAATAGTGTCAATCCCTACCATTAGGGAATGACAGAGCTCACTTCCCGCTCACTTCACCTAAGTTCTCACGGTGAGATTTTTACAGAATAGCACTGCTGTAGTTAAATGTAACATATTTTCCACCGGACTTTATTTCTCAATGTTTTCAAATCAAATGTAACTTTGGCAGTTTAAATGTAACTTCTCAAATTAAATGTAACTTACCGTGCATGCACGCACTCCCTGATGGGCAGCACCACATCTCCATACAACACCTGGTCTCGGTTCACGTCGATCAGCCGCGAAAGTCGGACGATGGCCAATTCAAACGAGCCTACAGAGAGAAATAGTTTATTTAGATAATTTGTTGGTAAATATTTCGCTGCTTAAATTCAAAAGGGGCCACAAGTCGAAAAAATTACAAAATCCTTTTTTAAAGCAAAAATCGTATCAATTCTGCCTATTGATACGATTTTTGCCTTATAAAGGATTTTGTAATTTAAAAAAAAAATTGTAGTTTGTAAAAGGGCCACAAGTCGAAAAAATTACAAAATCCTTTTTTAAAGCAAAAATCGTATCAATTCTGCCTATTGATACGATTTTTGCCTTATAAAGGATTTTGTATTTTTTTCGACTTGTGGCCTTTTTGAATTTAAGGAGCGATTTGTTTTGGAAAGTATTATAGTGATAGATGGATTGATGAAGATAATTATTTCATACTAAATGGATTGTTTTATGTAAGATGTATTTATTATGTTAAAAAACACATAAATTTAATACTCATATACTTTTTGTCGAAAAGGTAAGGAATGTAAATCGTTCCTACCTTGTTCTAATAAATACATTCATGAATGAGTAGGTCCCAGCATTTTAAGAAATTAAATTATATTTATATTATACAAAATTATTTTAAAATATTTTTTTAATGAATTTTTTTTTTAAATTATTTTTTATAATACATATATATTTATAGTAAACCATAAACCATCGAAAAAAAACTGATAGAAAAAATTCAATGATTTCTCAGAGCCTCCTATTTTTTTCTACTGCCCAACTCCTGGTCAAAGACTCTCTCAAAATTAGATTAAAGAAAAACAAAACCCCTAATTCGACGATGAGTGATTTATGGATACTATACTCACCAGACTTAAGCAGCAGTATCTGATCATCTTGTGTCAGTTTCATAAATCCAGGGATAAGTTTCGCGAACTCAATGATATTCTGGATCATCCCAGTCAGTTTGTCTGCACAATCCAGCCACATCTCCTCGTATGTCATTGAACTGTAGTATAGTAGCCTGGAAAACAAAGAATGGTTAGTCACCAGACAACATAACATGACATCTATCATATATCTAGATGTACCTGCCGTGCGATTCTGTAACCATCTCACCGTGAAAGCTTGGGTGAAGTGAGCGTGGAGTGTTCTGTCATTCGCTAGGGATTAACACTATTAAGTGCTCACTTCACTTATGATTTCACGGTGAGATTATTACAGAATCGACCGGCTGATATTAAGTTTTCTATAAAAGAAACTGAACGATCTCACACTTAAACTGCGTAAATTTTAAATAAATAAATCATTAATTCAATTCAATTCAATCCTGAAGGCCAATTATTGTCGTACTTAAAAAAAACGTCGCAATCTCGACAATCAATCTCAAAAACTTGACAAAAATGTTGGGAAATTAATTGCATTTGACAAAAATACAAACAATTTTGACGGATTAAAACTGAGATTTGAGATTCTTAAAAACGCGGGAATTGACCCTCAGATCATCTGCAGAACTAAAACCAATCACATTAATTTAAATTAAACAAATTACAAGCGCTTTTGAACTGTCAAGGAGTCATCAGAAAAATGAAGCTCGGTGTCCATTCCAAAGCGTAGTAGGTTCCTATGGAGAAGAACGGGCAAGAAACTCCATGGACACTTTTAAATCAACCTATTGATTGAAATTTTTGTTTCTGCCTAGCCATTACAAAACTATGTATGGATCGGCTTCCGGTCTAAGGGTGCGTTTCCACTGAAGCGGAGCTGGGCGGAGCGGAGCGGAGACGTGTAGGAATCGCCCAATCACAGACGAGACGAGTGACGCGATGGGGATTTCAACCATTGTGATTAGTCGATTCTTGCACGTCTCCACTTCGCCCAGCTCCGATTCAGTGGAAACGCACCCTAACCGGATGCAGCTGATTACCAGTGTTTAACATGGAGCGACTGCCTATCTAACCTCCACAACCCAGTTGGGTTAAATAACAGACTATTACAACTATTACCCTGAAGGGGTAGGTAGAAGAAGCGTGGAGTTGAAGTCCCATGTTATAGGGGGCGAGACTATTGCCCTGCATCGGGGACAAGACTGACTGCTATCGAGGAATTCCTCATGGAAAAGCCCCAATAACACTTCGGCAGTCCTGGGAATCGAAACCAGGACCTCACGCTCGGCAGTCTCGCTTATAGTAATGAAACGGAGGTAAGCATATTAAGTAGGAAAATCATCATCTGCCTAGCCTTTTCCCAACTATGTTGGGGTCGGCTTCCAGTCTAACCGGATGCAGCTGAATACCAGTATTTTACATGGAGCGACTGCCTATCTGACCTCAACAACCCAGTTACTGGGTAATACGATACCCCTTGGTAAGACTGGTTGTTAGACTTTCGGGGCTTCTGACTACCCGTAACGACTGTCAAAGATTAATAAAGAATGACAGCCGGGACCGACGGCTTAACGTGCTTTCCGAGGCACGGAGAGGTCTCGGTATGTAAAGATGGTCACCCATCCACAGAACAACCGCGGCAAGCGTAGCTTAACCTGATCGATCGATCTGTGCGGCTGTTATTATTTAGCCACAGGCCCCTCTAGGAAAATACAACTCGGAAATAGTAGTGTAAGTAGAGAAATAATTATATATTAACTTTTTTATATCAACCCGTTGCGGCAGCGTCTGCAGCGGTTCGGGTTTCAGTGCCTGGGTTGGGCAGTGTGTATGGGGTAGTCTGTTAGAAAAATTTGGGATCATTTTCACTTTGTCGTAACAATGGGCCCGACCCCTATGACATGCGACCTAAACTGGGTGATTTTAAAAAGAGGAAGAAGAGCATAGATACATATAAACGCGATACTCTAATTTACTTGTATCATCCCATGCGAATTAAATTAAGAAAAATATGGAAAAAAATCTAGTGACACAAGTAGTACCTAGGTACCTATTAGAAAATTTCAAGAGAATGTTTCGACAACTATAATTTAAGTGCCACAGTAACTGATGAATCAGTATACTCACTTGGAAACATCTTGTGGCTTTCTGAACATCTCGTGTATGAACTCCAGCTTAGGGTTGGTATTCGCGTGTGCTTCGGCCAAACTCTTCACAAGGACCTTGCTGATATCGCCCTCCGCTGTAAAAGAACAAAAGATTTAGCTACTCGCCGATAGATGGCAGTGTTTTAAATTTAGTGCAAAGAGTTCTCTACTAAAAATAATTGAATTAATAAACATTTTCTTGAAAATAATAGTGAAATTACTGCAAAACATTTTAGCAAGCATTCTAAAAGTAAATAACAAAATTATACAATTAATAAGTATAACAAAATAATATTTGTGAACGAAACAAACCAAAAAAAGAAATATTTTTTTATTGACATTTGACAATACCTATCAAATTAGAAATTGAAAATTAATAGTCATTTATTTGGTTAAAATCATAATGAAATTATAAAAAATCACGGCTATGGAGCCACTAACTGCCTTTTTATTGGGCTCATGTTATTGTTGTATATGTTGGCGTGAGTATACCTAATCGAATTTTCATTTTCATGTTAGCTAGTACGCTGAAGTTCAGTCCTCTCAAACGAAAGGCTAAACCTATATTCAGTATGTGGAACAATCATGGAAGATTATATAAAGATACCCGTCAATTATGCAAGAACAATTTGTACTTAAAAACCCCTAATTCTATTCTATACCCTATTTCTATTTTTATTATAGCTCCATTCCTTACAAGAGACGATATATTTCATGTTTATACCGTCTTCTTTTAATGTATATTTATTTTTATTGTTTTTTATTTATATCTAATCGTATGCTGCACAGGTTACGTCATCTGAAAACCAGCGCTGGGGTTCTGTCTGGTATAGGGTCTTAGCATTATGCTGAGTGAGGGCCGTTTTGCGTGGATGTGACGAATGTTTTCTCCCAACTTGTTATTTTTTGTTTGTTTGTGTTTTTTTTGTGCATCATTTTTGCCACAAATAAACGTACTTTCTTTCTTCTTTATTTTTTAAAATATAATCACCCATAATATACAGTCGACTGCACGTCTTTAGTTCAATATGAGCTACGAAAACCACTAAGTACTGCTGCGAAATAAAGTGGCGGCGGTGCCAAAGTCAGTGTTACCGTGGACTTTCGGTTGACTATACTATGAGATTCTGGGTTCGATTCCCGAGTCGGGAAAAGTGTAATTGGAATTTCTCAGTAGCAGCCCTTGGTCTGGATTTGTGCCCGGGTGGTGGCAATAGGCTTGCCCCTTATTACATGGGACTTAAACCTAATTGGTGAAATGTGGGCGTACTGTACACCTTTGCCCAAGCGTTCGGGGGTTACAGGTGCGATTTAATGTTCTGCCGGTCGATTCTGGAAAAATCTCACCGTGATAACTAAGGTGAAGTGAGCTTACAGTGAACTGTGAGTCATGCTGATGCTAGGGATTTACACTGTTAACGACTCACTCCACGCTCACTTCACCCAAGTTTTCACGGTGAGATGGTTACAGAATCGCACGGCTGTCATGTTGTTTGTTTCCAGGTACATACAAAATGGCGTGCAATAATTAACCAATACTATCTCTGTTTGTCTAACCATAGTGCCATTTTTAATAATTTTATTTCTAATTATTAGCCGCTTGTCTATTGCCGTTTTGTTTGTCACTACCGATACCAATGGTAATAATAAAAGATCCGAATTCGAACCGATATGGAGTAAATGAACAATACAGAAAGGATGGGCCCGTTTTGAATAACGTAAGTTTCATTTTTATTTACCATCAAATTATACAGGCTGGTTGTACATCGACGGGCAAACTGTTACCATGAACTCAGCACACGATTCTAGCGGAGAAATTATTCGCTAGTTATCAAGAATAAAAAAATCTGCTGTTTCATAGACACGTGCAATGATTACGTGGACAAAATGTATGGAACAGATATTATTTTATTAATAACCTTCAAAAAATTTTAACGCGGTTCAGAATGTACTGGATCCATGGTAACAGGTTACAGGTCGATGTCCTAGCCAACCTGTACAATTGAAAGAAATAGTCTGCAATCGTCAACCCGCAATGGAAAAGCGTAGTGATAAATACACGTCCCTTCTCTGAATGAAAAGAGGCCTTTGGTATGTATTCTAAAGAATGTAATCACAAAAACCTGTGAACGCCTATTCCTAGCAGTGGTTGCAAATTTATAACTTAACAAGAAAGGCCTAAAAATGCCTTCCAGACGAGATGCAGCTGAATATCAGTATTATACATGGAGCGACTGCCTGTCTGACCTCCACAACGCCGTTACTGAGTAACACTATAACCCTTGATAAGATTGGTGGTGAGACGTTCGAGCTAGGACAATAAATTGATATTTAATTTCTTTTCAGCTAAGAAGCAGTCTCCGATTCTTCCCATTTAATGGCTTCAATCATGCTATTCCTGGAACAGGCCTCACAGGTCCACGGTTCAATTTATTGTGGCACCATAACAATATAAATATTGAAAAACGAAACGAGCCTCGATGACTTGAAACTGTTGTGGAATTAAATGTTCATAAAACTTTTAGTGGCCTCTTTTTTATATATTTGTAAACAGACAGGTTTTTGACAAAATAGTAACTACGGTTACCCATGGTCACCTGCAAAACCAAAGGGCTTTTCGACACAATTCCAACCTAGGGAACTAATGTTAAAATGTCTTCTGTGCCAGTACTCTCAAAATATAGAAATACTTCTTTTAGGCAGAAATTTTAGATTGAATTGTCCCGAATTTAGATACTGTTTTAATGCGGATATATGCAAACTAACTACATTCCTAAGAATTTTTCTATTCCTATAAAAGCATTGTTGGAATCAAAAGACGCTACTCATAAATACAAAAACATAAACTGAAAAAGAAATACTACATACGAAAACAATAAACGAACAATAAAACTGGCAAAATAATCGTGTAGCATAACCGAAACAATCCAACGTCATCCACTTACAAGGCAAATCATCACTCGAACTATGACTGGACCCCTGATGTCTTCTGTTCGACACAGCATTGGGATTCACCATGCTCATCCCAGACATATTCATATGTAGCGGATCCATCAACCTTCCATGCCCGCTACTGGACGTCAAGTCATCCGGGCTCAAATCTTCACTTGTCAAGGACACCGAACTTTGCCCGCTCACCAACACAGAATTTTGGATATCCATGGGACTATGTTGGATGTTCGAGGGACTATGTAAGAATGTTGTAGAATCGACATAACTGGCAACAAGATTATCAACTCCCATTGATGTTTCTGGTTTAATTTCTTGCTTAATATTTATCACGCCGCTTGAGATTGAGGCAGGTGATTGGATTCTCTCTTGGTCGTATCGATCAAATTCTTGTATTCGTGTCCTCGGGAGCTCGTTTATGGATGACTGTCGCATGGATGTTGTAGATGTCGTGGCTGTTGAGGTGGATGTTGAGCCGGATGGCCGGACTATTGTCGTCCCCTTTTGCTGATCGTCTATAGGTAAGTTTGGTGTTAGTGGGTAGTACTAACAATTAAAATAATTTAATTTAGTGTTCTGTGCCTTGTAATGTTAATTACTTTGCATGCCTTATATTGTATTCAATCAAGTATTCTCTAACTGAACAGACAGTTGTGCTACTGGGGAGTTTGTTGCGCGACTTCTTCTTCCCAGCGAAAGCACTAGGATCTGGTAAAGGGCGGGCGTTTTGGGGGACTGTCTTTTGTAATTTTGACGTTCGAAAAGTGCTGATTCTCAGCCTAGTTTGAATAAATGACTTTTGATTTTGATTTTGAATACTACTAGGTACTAAATGTATACTCCTAATCTTTATCATTTAATTTCTTAAACTTGGGGGAAAAAATCTGTAATGATTCGGATTTTATTTTGATGGTGGCTTGACCGACAAAAGTAACGCATTCATACAAGAGGTTTTTTTTTGTCATTGCGATTGTTTCGCAAGCTACAGATGGCCCACCTGATGGTAAGTGGTTACTGCTGTCCAAGGTCACACTTAGAACTAAGAAATCTTAATACGTTTCCGTAATAGGCATATTATTCATATCTCCCCATATAAGTCCTTAAATACTGCTTAAGGGAATTACGCTTGGATAAATTCTAATTATCTTACGTTTGTTGCAATTTGCAGATAGTTTGAAATTCAAAGTTTCTTACGGTTTTTTGCAATCGTGGTAGTTTGCAAAAAACCGTAAGAAACTTTGAATTTCACGGTCCCCCATAGCACTTAAGCCTTAATAATACACAAAGAAGATCCAAAATACATACCATGACTGATAAAGTCAGGGTCCAGGAAGCCTCCAGTCTGTTTCGGCTCGTAAGCTGTGGTGGAGTCGACGTAGTCTGCGGACACATCGTAGGGCTGTTGCTGGGGCGGCTGCGGCTGGATCCCGCCCATGTTGGATGGAAGGGCTGGACCCGCGTTGTTGTACCCGTATGAGGACAGAGGGGATCCGTAGCCGGGGTAGCTGTTGATGACAAAGTTGGTAGGTTAGGTTTGGATGTTGATTTGATGGCTTCCAAATATGGAAGCTGATTGGCTGTTGGTATTTTATATTTCTGATGATGTAATTGGATTTGTTTTATAGTTCAAAATTTGTAATACATGAAACCAATTTGGTCGTAATCTAAATAATTTATTATAGGTTCAAAAGAAGTACAAATAGTTACCTATTTGAACTTCTTTTAACCGTTCATAAATTGGAAAAGTGTTTCAAATTTTTTCTTGAGTAATTTGTTTTTCTCAAGTCATGCTTTCTCGCTAAATGTAAATATGCCTCTCATTAAATACAGTAGCGGTAATATATTTCATTTCCTAGAATATTAACAGTAACCCTGCATACCGACGACAGTTGTTCGGCTTAAGAGAAACACAAAAAGTCACATGAAACTATCAAGCAACAAACTATCAATTATGATGAGTAATTGATGTATCCCACTTCACAGCAAAAATTGTCGCGTTAAGAATTTTCCCCTCATTCCTTAACAACTATTTACTGTTAAATCCAATGAAAAACAAATCGTAAATCTAATAAGACAGACGCGCAATAATAAAAACAGCGCCATCTATCATGCTTAATGAGAAACGCTTAGTACCGCTACTCGATACTAGGTGGCAGCATTTACAGTTTACCGTTAAGCGCCATTCAACTTCGTCACGACACTATACCGTTGGACGCTTACAATAATGACAGCGTCTGATGCACCGCTGACACAAATTGAAGTCTGTGCAGTAATGAATTACAACGGTGACGGTAAACTAGAAAGCTAGGAGTTCTAACGAATCATACTTTTGTCTTTGACTGCCAACCATTACGCATTTTATTGCCAAGTTGGATGAATAACATTAATTGCACGTTTGGCATAAGGTGTAGCACGTAATTCATTACAGTCTTGAAGGGCAGTCTTTGCAATTTTAACATTCTACATTCCACGAATGGATAGGCAGATAAGTACAAAATATTAGGGCATGGATAGCTGGCTGATTATGATTACAGTTTTTCAATTTAGTATTGTAACTGCCCCCCAAAATTTAACAAATTCCGAGAGGAAAAATGAAAAAAGCATTTTCATTGTTTTACTTTTCGATAATAGATGGCGTTACTTACCCATTATAATGACCATGGAACTGGTCGCTTGAGCTCGGTGTCTGTTGCTGGGCGTCGTATACCGAATCAGGCGCTGTATCAGTCTGCGCTCTCATCTGTGCACGATGGAACCGCACCTCATCCTCCACCTTCTCACGTTGCTTTTTCGACATACGTCCGAACTTCACCGCTGAAAACGAAGAATTAAATTGTTAGTTTAGTTCTGCAACTCACCGCCACAAGCGCTCACGTCGCGCACGAAAAACTAATGACACAAATGACATAACAGGGAATCCGATATTCGCAACGTTCCCATGCCTCTTAATATTCACACGACGAAAAAAACGCAGCTAAAATCGGCGAGCCTAACAATACAATGCAATTATGTTCTCAATGACACCTAGCTTCATCGCTTAGTTACTCAATACCTGCACACATAGGTCGGCGTAGTGTGCGAAACACGAACGACACGCGTTCTTTCGATAGTGTGCGTGAACAAACGGGTGTTGATTGGTTGTGTGTGTAGGGTGCGCGTTCGTGTGTGTCGGGGACACTTCGGCCGTTGGCACACTGCCTAGTAGAACAACGAACTCGCGAACTCTGACGTATGTATGTATAGTACGTGCGAGTGACGTATACTTGCTACGTAACTCGGCGCGATCCCGTTGGGCGGCAACGCGACCGATTTGAATTACGGACGCGGTTCGAACGTCGAATTCCTCATGAGGTGCCTTTTTAATTTCGTTGCTTAAATTATTTTTCAAGGAATAGAGTTTTTGTGTTAAGAATTCGTCTACGAATTTTCTTTGTGAGAGAGGTTCGATGACTTTTACATATCCAGTTCAGCTTGATCCGTCTTTGAGAGCAGTTTGTTTATCCAGACGGGTCTTGTGTTTTGGTTATCTTTTCTATATGTATTTAGGAACAGTCAGTCCATAGTTTGTCGTCCCAGATTTTTGTAGAAACAATTAAATTTGTAACAATAGTGGTTTGTTCATCAAAAACAAAGAAAAGTCGTTGAACTGTATGTGTGTCGAAAAATATTTATTTCTGGTCTTAAATCAATAGAAGAGGCTCGGTTGGGTATGCGGAAGGATTTAGCTAACATGGTTTGCTAGCTGTGATAATATCATAGCTACATTGCAATAGAAACTTCGTACGTAAGTCTAGGTAGTTAGGTACAGACGCCAGCACATCAAGCTACTACAATCTGTCAAATTTCTTTAATCGATTTTCAACTTTATCGCGGAAGCATAAGGTTCAAAGTTGATTGGGAAAATTTGACAGTTTCGGGTAGCTTGATGTGCTGGCGTCTGTACACAAAATATGTAGATAGAGATTTGAGATTCAAACTGGCATTAGGCTGTTTCGCCCTTCCAGTCATTCGGAGCCTGCCGGAGATGGGACAAGCCTATATCCAGGACAATTGTGTACATTCTCTTCTACTTTCCTTACAGTCTCTGGCAAAAATTACTCAAGTAAAAAAAAATCACATAATCTCAAGCGAAACCGCGTGCAAACGTAACACCTAACATTATAAAATAATAATGTACTAGTCTTGAATTAGTGCAGGTTACATAAAGCCGTCCTGTGTGTATGTGTGCGTTGTGTTCGCGTAAGAAACTGTGTGTCGCTGTAAAAACTTGGATATGTTTATGTTACGCTTCTCGGCTGCTATATTGTGCAATGTGTAGGGTTGGGAGTTGTCGATGATTTGGGGTTGTCGATGTTACTGATACTAATTATGTATTGGTTCTTTGGGCTGTTAAAAAAATCAAGTCAACAACTGATTACTTAATTAATTATCAATTAATACTGAAATAGTTTTGAGTTAAGTTACTATAGCAATTAATGAAATAGTTAAAAGACATTTAGACTTCCTTCTCTCTCTATGAAGGAGCATTATTTGGCACTACTTTCTTTCTACATAACTCGGAATTTTCTTACATGATATCACAAACCACCAATCTATCGACATAACTACCAACTATCGACAACCGCGCATCTAGCCAGTAACCAGTCATTGCGCAACAAGTCGTATGCGCACGCGTCGCCGGTATCGCGTTATGTACGATATATGATCTACAATTCTAAAACGTGACATGTTATGCAGAAGTAGTAGTGTAGTTAGACAGCTAGGGACGAGAACGGGAACTCATATAGCATGATTCGTAGACGACAAAAAAATGCCATTGATGCCGCGATTAATGTTGCCACCTGCAGTATTTTAGCAGTTCTTTTACTTCTGACAACACCAACCTAACAGCAACTTTATTCTAACGAGAATAAAGATCATTGTGATTTTGACAGACTTGTCACTAGCGGCCTGGCATGGCAGTAACCCAACAACAACCTTGTTATAAGATTGCTAACGACCACTGTGATTTTGAAAGTGAGGCAAAATCATAGGTAGAATAACCATGAATGGACTGTAATGGGCCTAAGTAATTTGACAAGACGTACCATCGATACGAAAGAAGGAGATAAACTATGCCCCAGTTCTTTTAAACTTTTCATTTAGTATCTTTCTTGTATAAGAGAGCTGAGTGAGTAGGGTGCTTTGAACGTAGTTTTAAGTATCGTGGAGGCTTTTTTAACACTTCCAATTAATTTAATTGATTGTTTCTGCTGAAAAAGTGGAAATAAATGAGCCTACTATGATTGGTTCTTATTATTTAAGCAATCAGTAGCAAATTAAGCTTTCCTTCGCTAACTTAAAAATAACACAAAGCAATTTGGTCGAAGCCCTTCATTAAAATTTCAGAAACTGAGCGAATTCTTTTGTATTCAATTTATTTATTTATTTAAATATGGGAGACTTACAGCTAAAACAAACAGATCAAGGACAGAATATTAGTCTGAAAGCCAATTACAGGTCTCCACTTATAAAATACAGAGAAAAAAAAAGTTAATTCAAAGGACATTCACACCAAGCTGCTATATACTACAGTTACTATATTTATCGACAGTTTTCCTAAACTATCGATAAAATTTCGAACCTATCGATAAACACTATCTGATCGTTACAAGTATTGCGCAAGTACTCGTCACTACACGCGTCGGCGACGTCTTGCTATGTGAGCTCACGCGATTTGGCGTGACATATCGTTTGTATGTTATATTATTATGCATGGCTTTGTGTTGCGAATCATATTGTTTTTATTATAATAACAGAGGGCGTTGTTAGCACGAGAATGCTGTGATTGTGGGTGGTATAGGGTTTATTGAAAAGGGCTATGTCTAGATTGTAATTTGCAGTCACGGAATAGCAACTTCTTTCCCTGTTAAAGAAACAACTTTATGTCCATCAGTTACAAGGGTTATATTTGCAAAGACAAAAATTTATGAAGCTTTAAACAATGTATTGTGTAAGTATGTAATTGTTTCCTGTAGTTAGAGTTGAAAGAATAAAGTTTGATAAAACCGATAACAGATGGCGCTAGTAGTGCTCAAATGTTCAGTTTATTTTTTCACTTCGCATAGTTTTTTTTTTATATTTGTGCCAATATTTTTATTGCATGAGAAAGAAAGTGTTTTCTCTATAGTTAGAAGGATTTATTGGATTCCCTTACAATTTTTCTCAATTTCTAAAATTCCTTAAATTCAATAAATAAAATTAATAGGCACTGCGGGCGAACGCGAGATTATGGAGACATTAACAGACGTACCTACTCACATAGTAGTTAACTTTGTCATCAATATTATTGTTTATAAGGGAATCTTATTACATGTAATCATTATTCATTTATTACATGCTGTGACTATGTGACCATCTACAGCCTTATGTATGAGTTTTATAAAAAGAAAGAATAAATTGGCAATCATGGCGATGGAGCAATATGGTGTAATATTTGCATATGGAATGCAATAAAGAATTGAGTACCTATTGGAGGGAAATATGTTTAAAAAGCATTTTTGATGGCGGATTCAATGAAGATCTTTGTCCATCAGTGGCCTTAGGCTAGTAAAATTTTGCCCAGCACTGGGATAAAGGGTAATGGACACATTTAATCTGAATAAATTCTCAAAAGTAGTTCTTTACTCTGAAAATATTTTGCCCAGCTGTGGGACACAACTAAACAATTACGAGTGACTACTAGACTCGTTCCTACATCGCTATTTCTCACTATAAACTTGCTCTGAGTACTTATGTAGTATAAACAGAGCGTTATCAGCAACTGATATTAGGTCGATGACCTAACGCTCGCTTCCTCATCGCTCAACACGTGGTTTTGAGGTGAATTCGAGTTCTTTTCTTTATTTTATTGTGATTTGTATTTGGAATTATTGTTGTTGGAATTGTAATAGCTATTTGTTATTGTGTGTATGTTGTGTGTGTGTGTGTGTGTGTGTAAATTGTGTGCTTTTATAATCTTATGTTGTAAAGGTGCAGGTAGAATGATGATTTTTTTTTTGCGATTTTAGTCCATAAGCTTTTTTACCTATTTTATGTTTTATTTATACACTATTTGACGTTAGTGAATACGGATTTAGCATTCTAGATACCTACGGAACGGAGGTCTTAATGTGAAATTAAGAGTAAAAAAATCTAAGTTATACTCTCCAAAAATGTTTTTAAAACCGACTTCAAAAAAAGGACGATTTCGGCGAGTTATTTTCTTTTCTCTTAATAAAATCGTAGCCTCGCTATTTGTTTCCTACCCATATTAATGTAATTTCGATTGAATTTAGCAAAATAAAAACTCTTTCCTGACACAAAAAAAAAAAAATGAAGCATTCTACTCACCGTCACGACTCATCCCAAGCTTCAAACACTTCTGTAATCGGCAGTACTGGCATCGGTTCCTGTTGACTCGGTCCACCACACACGCCTTGTTCCGAGGGCACTGGTAGTTCACCACTGGAACAGAGCACAGGGTTAGTATCGATACCTAGCATTCAAACAATCGGGAAACATCATCGAGTTGACCATAGACTCGAGGAGAAGTCGTGGCCCATTGGTAACGGCTTCGACTCACGAGTTTGTAGGGACGTGGGTTCGAACTGGTTCAGACAAGCGCTTTACTTTTTTGTGTAAATAATTTCGTCACTAGTCACTACTCGTCAGTACTGTTCTCAAAACGGTAAAGGAAAACATCGTGAGGAAACCGGCATGTCCTAGAACAAAAAATTCGAAGACATGTGACATCTACCAACCCACTTTGGGCTCGGGTGGTGGATTTACAGCCCACACTCTCTCACAGAGACGGGAACAGGCTGATTACACATAGACGTAGAGACTGTACTGAACGTTAACCTCACAAAAGTTATTACTCATCAGTATCAGCACCGTAATTGCGTAACACAATAACTCTCAATTTGAATCATTTTGAAGCATATTGCTAGTTCATTGCTCCATACATTCGAAAAATGTGTCTGCTCGACAACGTAAATAACGCAATGAAAAAAAAAATGCAAATTGCAAAAAAACTTAAGAAAATTTGAATTTCGCGTACTACCTTAGTGCATCTATCTTAAGGTGAAAGCGTCAGGGTAGCCCACAAAATTCGATTTTTCATAAGTTTTTTTGAAATTCGAAAGACTGACTTTCGAATTTCAAAAAACTTGCCAGATTGTATCCTTAGCACATAAAGGCATAAACAGTCGTTCAAAATGAAGTCTTTAAGTAGTTAGGTGATTTTGAACGATTCGACTATAATGACGTTCTAGTTTAAAATAAAGCTCGGAATACACATGCTTGTAACTTGACAAAAGTCTGTAAGTAGCCTGCATGCATGTCAACTTCTGATTGGTGAATACCGTAATGGCATGCAAGCTACTTGCATGCTTTTGTGTAAGTTACAGGCATGCGTATACCGAGCTTAAAGTTATTACATGCAAGTTACGGATAAGTTCAACAGTAAGTAAGTCGGAATGGCAATCGGTCATAGAGTATAGAGTATATGTTCAAATCTTACCTCTTAAATCTATGGAGATGAATCGACCTTGAGTGAGCATTCATTTCTCCTAAATTAAAATTGTAAACATATTTTTCTGTCCGTTTTCCAAAGATATCTCTTTCTCCCATTTTTGTATCCTACAACTCTGTCTCTTTCACATCTTGCTTTCCTTTTTTTTTGTTTTAAAAGTCAAAAGATGTTTTATCTTTTTCTAGCCCGGCTATGACTTAACTTGTAAGTCTGCTTACCCCTAAGAAAGAAACCAATGCCCTTACTGTTGATAACTCTCCTTCCATTAATACATAATAATTGCGATAAGAAATATTACTACAAAGCTTACAAGAACGTTGATAAGAAAATTATGTAAAATGCCTACATTTAAAAAAGTGCCTAGCTGAATTGAGTCCCAGGCGACTGAGGGTCACACATACAGCGATGACAGGCCAGCGGGGTAATTGCGTAACAGTAGCAATAGCTTTCATTTTGACAGTTCAACTTTCATTTTGACAGTTCAACAATATTCATTGCGTTATTTACGTTATTGAGCAGACAAAATTTTCGAGCATGAGAAGCAATGCATTGCTACCGATAGTGCGTTACGCAATTACCTCGCTGTCTACAAAAGCGTTGGTTTCCTAAGAAAGCGGTGAACGGTCACACAATAACAGCTGTCGCAGTAAAGAGCGCGTTTATGACACGTTAATGTCAAATCCTGGAGAAAACATATTTTCATGACGGACGTTATAATGTGACGGAACCGCTTTCCTAGGAAACCTAAGCTAGCGTAGTGGTACTTATGTCACTTCTCCCTTGACACAATATAGGTACAAAAAAAATTGTGGGAATAGCCAGATTGCTAGACAAACCTACTATCTTTTCAGAGGGGTTGATAAGAGTGAATGTAAGAAAATGAAAATGTTAGTCAAGAGTAAGATAAATTGTTACTAGGCATTTAAGCAGCAGTTTTGTTTTAACCGTTTACGGTCTGCGATTTAAACGCCTCCATCATAGACTGGTGAACAGACATTCAGACTGGCTTAAGGAAAAAGCGCCCCAGGGCATTTTATTGAAATTACAGACTCCTCAAAAGCCCTGCTGGTTCAATATTATTGCTTTACGTAAGGCTCTTTGTACAGCCCAAAGAAAAAAACAAAGATGTACGGCTTTGATTTCTAGCTTCTAGGGCATCACACCCCGATTTTAGTGTCATAGTACACTAAAATCCAGATATCAACGCTGTATCGTGACGTGGGCGCAGTCCTTAAGAATTATAAGAACTCTTTTTTCTAATATTATTTTTGGCCAGTGTTATTTCGATCGAAGACGTCTACATTATATTATTTTTGAATTTTTTGGCCGTTCTCTAGCGGTTTAATGTAAGGAGGTTTGCCACAGTCGGTTTATAATCTATGGTAAAATAAATATAGCAGATAAACAGATGCCGACCTGTACTCTGGGACCGTCTGAAGAATCCCTTGCATCCTTCGCAGGTAATGACGCCGTAATGGACGCCCGAAGACTTGTCGCCGCACACCTTGCATGGTATTATCTCGATTTGAGCTGAAACAAATGAAAAAATATCATTAATTACATTTACATGTGACTGTGGTATCAGGAAAGAAATGTGACCTTTTTAGGTAGTTGGTAAAGGCAATAAGGGTCAATATGGCAAATGAAAAATTTTTTTTTTTTTGGCAGTATGTGACGAAATGTTAAAATGATGCATGGGAATACAATAGCAAGGAATAACTACAGACTAGAAAAACTGTTGTATAACACGCTCAGAAAAAAAGTAAGTGTATCCAGACAAATGACCATCGATCAAAGATTAGATTCAACTGTCAATCAAAATATCTTTTCTAATTTTCTGAACATTATTAAAACCAGCTTTACAGTAAAACGTAATTTTTATTATTCTATCCGAAAACCCTGCTTAACCCAACCCCGTAACCAACCGTGAAGATAGAACTCGTACTTGATTCGCGGCCATTTTTGGTCGCAAGTTCATCGACCCCGAGGCAAGGTCGGATCGCGGCCGATGACTTGGTGTGAGCCTGTGTGCGTACCGTGTGACTACAGGGACAGTCCGTTGTGGGTGTGGGGAGGTGTAGACAATATGGCCCGATCCCCTTTTGTTGAGATTTTTAATGGAGCTGGAATGCGTCACTTGTCAGTGGTTTTGAAATCGAGTTTTTTTTTTTTTTTTTTGTGAAAATGAAGCAATTTTATAGCTGCACCCTAATTGCGTAACACTAGCAATCTGAATCATTTTGAAGGAAATCGCTAATCCATTGCTTCATTGTATGTTCGAAAATGTGTCTGCTCAATAACGTAAATAACGCAATGAATGTTGTTGAACTGTCAAAATGAAACCCATTGCTGCTGATAATGTGTTACGCAATCACCCTGCTGAGTTTTTTATTATGTTGGCAATTCCTATTTTGAAAAATGAATTATTAAGCTTAAATACCAAGGGCAAGACTTTTTTAGGTTTTTTTTTTTTTTAATGGAATATTCTTTATTTTTACAGTAAAAGGGAACATTTTTATCTAATTCTTACACGTGGCTCTCTCATTAAGTATTTGATGAGAAATGTAATTAAAAACACATTTACAAAGTGGTCTATGTCATTGATATAATTATTTTAGGATTAGTTAGATAATTTCTGGTTAAATGTCCCTCGCTTACGCGGTTAGGAAAGATTAATCTGTCTTTTCTTATAAGAATAACAGTCTAGTTATTTTTTCTTTATCCACTTTGTGTACGAAATAAAATTAGGCAATAATTCAAAATAATAGTTTCTTAAAAAAACCTAATTGCATTGAGTAAACGGAACTCAAAACAATAGTTTAAGCGTTCCGTTCCACGCAACAGCACAGTTAGTGGACAATTTACATAATGACAGTCCTTGCAATATCCTACTTGATTCAACTTTGTCATATAATGCACGGTTCTGTCATTTCGTCATTGCATTTCAATGAATTGGAATTATGTCAAAAGTACAGATTTGTGTCACTTTACGACCGGTTTTCCCAGTAACTGGGTTATGGAGGTCAGATAGCAATCGCTCTATGTAAAATATTGGTACTTCCTGTAGACTGGATAATTGGGTAACACACTTACAGTAGCAATGGGTTTTATTTTGAGAGTTCAACAACATTCATTACGTTATTTACGTTGTTGAGCAGACAAATTTTTCGAACGTAGGTATGAAGCAATAGATTAGCAATAACCTTCCAAATCATTCAAATTGTGATTTGTGTTACGCAGTTTGGGTGCTAGACATTGTTGTCTAACATATGCTTGTAGACAATCCAATTTTCGAATAACCAAGAATGGAAACCATTTTTACACGCTGAAACCAACATCCAAATCGACCAAGCAGTTTCCGACGTTAGTAGAGCGAGACACAATGACACAAATATATATCTATCTCTGTCTTACTGCTCAGCTGATTATGACGTCATCGGCCGTCGACCGCGGGAATGTTTGGAATTGTATCACGCCCCGCTACGTCATGCAACGGTCAGCCTTTTGGATTTGGAACGTATAGGATTCCAGTTATGTAATGGAGTGATTTTTTTTTTTTTTGTTAGGCAGAATGTGGATATGGTCCTTGTGTTTTAAAAAAAACGATTCTGTCATTTTTGAGCTTGAAAGTTTAGAATATTGCAATACGATAGACTATGATAACCATGGACTCCACACCACATGGACACCATGGGGCATCGTGTTACCCAGCAACTGCATGGGTTGTGGAGGTCAGATGGGCAGTCACTCCATGTTAAAATACTGGAATTCAGCTGCATCCGGTTAGACTGGAAGCCGATTCTGACATAGTTGGGAAAAAGCTAGGCAGATTGATTTAGAACTAGACTATTAGCAATTCTATTAGGATGGAAAATTCCATAGATTTCCATGAATATCTTAGAATAAAAACTAGTACCAAAACCTACACGTTTTTAATCCCACATGATTTCGAAAAAAATATTACTCAGTCAGTAAAAACCTTTTTAAGTTCCAAGATTTTCTCTACCGAACCACCGTTTTCATCGTGAGATCGGCACTATAATAGGTACACAGTCAACCTACCGTTCCCACTGCTGGGACACAGGCCTCCTGTCTTAGTGGGAGTGGGCTATTCCGCCATTCGGGTCCAGTGCAGATAATAGGCACCTACTGTGAATATTATTACTTATCACAAAAATTATACCAATTGAGGGGCCCGTGGCTAAATAATAACAGCTGCACAGGTCGATCGATCAGGTAAAGCTACGCTTGCCGCGGTTGGTCGTGGATGGGTGACCATCTTTACACACCGAGACCCCTCCGTGCCTCGGAAAGCACGTTAAGCCGTTGGTCCCGGCTGTCATTCGTAGATCTTTGACAGTCGTTACGGGTAATCAGAAGCCCGCAAGTCTGACAACCAGTCTTACCTAGGGGTATCGTATTACCCAGTAACTGGGTTGTGGAGGTCAGATAGGCAGTCGCTCCATGTAAAATACTGGTATTCGGCTGCATCCGGTTAGACTGGAAGCCGACCCCAGCATAGTTGTGAAAAATCCCTCAAAATATTTGAAAGTTCTGAACACGGTAGGGAGTGGATTTAAATGAACAACTGCGGTGCTATTCTGTAAAAATCTCACCGTGATAACTAAGGTGAAGTGAGCTTAGAGTGAGCTGTCGCTCTTGCTGATGCTAGCGATTGACACTATTGACGGCTCACTTCACGCTCACTCCACCTTTGTTTTCACGGTGGGATGTTTACAGAATAGATAGGCTGGCTTCAACTTTCTAACTTCCGACTCCTTGACATTTCAAAAATCAGTCAGTTTGAGTTTGTAGTTTGAGTGTGGCCTATTGTCTATTTTATAGTGTTTGATGTATTTTTTTTGTTATGTATTTTTGTGGTGTACAATAAAGTATATATAAATAAATAAATAAGAATAGAATCTAAAAATGCTCAGATTTACAAGGGAAAATAAGACTATGACCTCCAACATTTCAACAGTACACATTGACATGAAACGTGTCCATTATTCAAGCATAAGATCCTCGTCTAACTATAGAGAAAATCTCCGAATATGTTGATTCTAAGCTCACCCACTCATCCTTTGAGGAAATAAAATGACAGGACCCTATATATTTTAACTTTTTAACCAAGGAGTACACTTGACAATCGAGTGATTATTCGATATTCAATTTGCATTCAATACTATGCTTTACACACCCACCGTACGTCACGGGTCAATGTCCTCTCGAAGCCTCAACATGGCTTTAGTTAGGGTTGTCAATAAAAGTTAAAGGAAAAAATTATAAATGTGTAAAAAGTTTTTAAATAAGGAAAAATATGCTAATATTCTTTGTTACGGAAGGGGCAATTTGCCAATTTACTCAAACTAGGTATATCTTGAATAAAATATATTTGGTATTTAATAAATAAAGCTGTCTTGCAGGAAGATTACTTTAGTTTTTCTGTTACAAAACAGGCAGATTCAACAATTAATGTAAAATAAATAAAGTGTTATCATTATCAGTATTCCGCGAAAAACTAACTTCAGCAGTGACACGTGCACACCATGGATCTAGTCCCAAATTTAAATTTTAATCTAACGGCTTACGTCAGGGGTCATCGACCGCAGTTGTCCGAACTAGCGATACAAACAACGTTATTGTGACACCCCTAAATTCGCAACCAAGACTCTATCACCACGAAATAAAGTTTAATTT
The DNA here is from genome assembly GCA_949629135.1 of Eremobia ochroleuca. Taxonomy (NCBI): domain Eukaryota; kingdom Metazoa; phylum Arthropoda; class Insecta; order Lepidoptera; family Noctuidae; genus Eremobia; species Eremobia ochroleuca. Next base: position 6,887,844 of record OX451411.1, on the reverse strand, counting down.
CATACAGCAATTGGTTTGTAAACTGCGAAAATATTTTTGCATTTACTAGTTCGAAATTCGAATGCGAGTCGAGAGATTGTTTCTATACTATCTTTAATGATGTTTTTTTTTGCAAATTGGTAGGATATTCTCGTTATGATAGTTGTTTTTTTTTAATATAAATAACATCTCAGTAAACTTACAAGACGCTTCGTAGCTAAAAATACTGTCAATACTGGTGACTAATTCTTAAAATAATGTCTCTCTCAGTCTCAGGTTTAAAATAGTACCGATAAAGATGTTTACTTCAATTTAAATCGACTATCTTGATCCCGTGGATTTTCTCACTCAGATCAGACGTTTACACAGTGGCACAGTACATATTACAATTATAATAAATGTATACAAAATATTGTAAAAAGTAAGTATGGAGTTTCTTGCCCAGTCTTGGAAACTAGTTTTTGGAAGGGGCGACTAGAATCAATTCTATTTTACTGTAAATTTTGACGTTCAAAGGTGCCTTTTAATGGCTCACCTGAAATAAATGATTTGACTTTTTCACTTCGACAAACATAGCTCCTGAAGATATATGTTTTTTGTTACATTTTTAAATAATGTAATTTGATCAAATCTCCAGTGCATTAAATAATCTAAATAGAAGTAAAAACCATCACATTTCAAGTGTCGAAGATGAAGAAATATCGTATCTGCAGAAGCAGCATTATTCCAAAGTTCAACAACACGGGCTGTTGCAAAAGAATATTGTTTTAATTGCATAACGAGCGAGCCAATATGATGCAAGTTTATGCGTCAACAAATTAAAAATGGAATACCATCGTATGTGCCTTGTGACGACAAAAGATTGTATGTTGTAAGATACGATTGTTGGTCTTAAATTACTAGTGATTATAGGTTTATTGTGTTTGTTTTTTCTTTATAAAAATTATAATTATGTTATATTTTCTACCATATGTTTTTTTTTTTTTTCAAAATTCTGCAATGTCTTTGTTGCTATGGAGAATCACTAACTCCTATGTCACAGGAACTTGCACCAAGTTTAGGAGTCTCGAGTATTTAAATATTGAATATTGTAATAAGCCTTTTATGTTTTTAGTCATAAAGATATTGTTAAAGGCTTTAGGTGAAATATAGAATTATTAATTGTAAAGAAGGTAAAAGGGCGTAAGTAATTTGACAGTTAAAATGTCGTTCCGTAAAATAATGAAGCAAGTATCTCAATTATAATACGTTTAGTTTTGCTGGTAAAAAAGGTTTATCAAAGAAACTTATAATCTACTAACAAAAAAACGAGTTAAACTCCTGTTTTCCGTTTAATATGGGAGCTAACTTATTAAGCTGATTTTAATGGTCAGAATGATCACTTCTATGGAAGTACTTTGTGTGTTAAATAATTATTTCACAGATTATACAACGTGTAACGTTAAATGCGCAAAACCTGAAAATAGTTTGATCAGAATAACGAGCAGAATTAATTGAACCACTTTTTAATATAGGTCACATTTTTCAAAAAATCTTCATTAAAAACGTTGCCGTGTCTATTAATTAATAGGTCAAGCAAGCCAGTGTCAGCGCGGCGCAGCGGCCCAGTGACGACTCCTCCCTCGATAAAGCGTCGTCGCAGACGCAAGAAACGATCAGAATGGCCAGTAAAACTAAAACAGCACATAAAACCTTTACATTTTTTTTTTCAATAACTTATTTTTTCTCTGATATAGGCAAATTGAATTAAAAATCAGTTGGGGTGTCTGAGGTTTTGCGCATTTAACGTTACACGTTGTATAGTTTTTATTTTTATTATGACTGTTTTCTCACACAAAGCCAGTGATAAGTACTATTTTTACCCAAACTCAAAAGACGTAGAAAATCACACAAACATCCTCATTTATTAATAAATCGATTAAATATAGTTTTGGCTTCAGATCAGCTGTGAGCGGTCGTCGAACCCCCCATCTATTGTCTCACTAATTTATTGTAATCACATTCTTCTATCATTGCACAAGTTTTTAAATGAACCGATTGGTATTGTGAATTGGTCAATGGAATATTACATATAAAAGGGATTATTTATTGACTTAAATGTCAACTTGGTAAGCTAGTCGAGAATGCAAGCCGCATTTGACAGAATGATGAGGATTTAAAATTAGAATGCCATGGTGTTGAAAAAGAAAATGAATAGCAAAAACAATACAGCATTCTAAATTCGAATGATTCAAAATGAATTTTGATGGGACTATTTAAGTAATCTATTTTTTTTTTAAAGAAATGAAAGCAAAATTATCTTTTCATTGATGAAAATGCTGAAGATAACATATAACTGCAAATCAATGATTACGATAACACAATACCTATATATCAATCATTAATCCGCTAACGAGGCATTCCTTAGGTTTTTTTAGTAAATATGGTTTAGTCAAGTTCCATCAAAATATCTGTCATACATGATATATTCATACTTGTAATTAATACTCGTACTATATAACATGTCTGCCCATGACGAAATGAATATACATGAACTATACATAATATATTGGAAGCCAAGGAACGACCTTGCAAGCCGTCTGTCGCTCAATATAGTATTATACAAAGATTACTCATCTTAATTATGCATAACGACATAGTCTGCCTATCATACAGGGAGAGAAAAATATTAGAAAAATTACTGTGCTGTCTCATAATCTGAGTGCATTTGAGTGGTAATGGAAAAATTACCATGCTAGCGCAGTAAAAATTCTTATGCTGTACAGTAAAATTTATTGGAGAAATAGTGAATTTTTACCAATCTCACTCAGAAAATTTTCTGTAGATGTCACTTGCACTCACTTTACAGTGACGAGCACGGTAATTTTTCTAAGAATTTTCTCTCCGTGTACGTATAGCATAATCAGCGTATAATGTTCCTGCTGTGACACAAGCCTCCTCTCTGTGAGAGGGAATGGGCCATGCAGGCCCAGTGCGGATTGGTGGGTCACGTCTTCGAATTTTTTGATTCTACGATACCCCGGTTTCCTTACGATGTTGGTTTTCCTTCACCGTTTTGAGAGCTGCAGTGCTATTCTGTAAAAATCTCACCGTGAGAACTTAGGTGAAGTGAGCGGGAAGTGAGCTGTCATTAGGGATTACTATTGACACTGCTCACTTCAAACTCACTTCACTTATGATTTCACGGTGAGATTTTTACAAAATCGACTGGCAGTAGTGGTGAAATAATTTACATAAAGTGCCTGCCCCTAACGGAATGTTTATCGGTAGAAGGAGCATTGGCAGGCTGATAGCCAGGTGGGTGGACGACCTACGAAAGATTGTGGGGAAGACCTGGATGACACTCGCACAGACCAGGGAAGCATGGCACAAAAGGGAGGAGGCCAGACTCAGCAGTGGGTTTAATAAGGCTGACAACGATGACGATGGAGGTGCCTGTCTGAGACTTAATTGAGATACGTCATTTTGACATTTCTAAAGTTCAGTCCTGTCAAATGTATGTGCGATGAAATGAATCTTTGTAAAGTACTGGGACAAAACAACTTTCTGCAATATCATACAAGGAAAGAGATGAGAGAAGTCAGTAATAAATAATAGTAGTATCTGGCTCGAGTACAGAAAGATCTGGAGAAGTATTATTGCAAGTTGCAACATCGCAGGGCTCATAATAGTTTTCAACTTTGTCTCTGGGTGACTGGGACAATAAAATAAGGTCGTAAACTACTTCAACCTATTTCTGCAAAATTCCGTATTTAATAGCTAAAAGTACATTGATACATATTTATTTTAGTAAGTAAGTTATTTGAAAGTATTCCTGACCTTGTTTTACTCACAATATTGCATTACAAGATTCTATACAAAATTATATAGAATATTTACTTGATGGTTGTTCCCAAATTTTAGTGAATTGCATAGTATTCATGCCAAGATTGAATTAAGAACTGCGTTCCAAATTCGAATTCATTTTGGAAGATGGAGAGAATATCGTGGGGTCTATGTTCGCTGATTTTTTTTTTAACTTTTGAATAAAGAACTTAGTCTCGAATAGAGAAAGTATTTCTGGAAATACGTTACTATACAATTATTGAACCGAGACTGAAAGCCGGCTAGGAGACTTGGGAAAACGCCAGGAAAATGATAAAATACAAATACATAATATTTATTATGTTCGTAATGCGGTTTGTATAATAATAATCATCCTCAAATGAAAATATATTTACACTGTAGCGCATTTTTATCGCAAAAGGTAATTGTCCTTCACTTGTCAATGACCGATGGATTCTATTCAAAGTCCGTGGATGGATTAGTAATTTATTTTATTTAATTAAAAACCCATTGAGTATTTCTTTTTTTAAATTAAAACAAAATACTTAAATACTTTTCCTGTTTTTCAACTATTACTAGGACTACTGCTCTGTTTCAAGTCAATGTAAACAATTAAAAAAGAGTTAAAAAGAAAAAAAATGTGTCTCCACTTTTTCCATTCTGTAAAAGCTTAAAAATAGACGGCCAATTAAAAACTGTAGTTCCAATAGCAAAATTAAAAACCAAAGTTCAAAATAAGAACCGACCTTTAAAAAACAGCAAACATTTTTTATGTATCACAACAGTGAATCACTATCATGTCAAGGCAATGACCGTTATCGGTCAAACGCAAACCGCATTACAGATCGTATCGCAAATTCATATACGTAACGTGGACGAGCGCGTTACCGTATTTCAAATTACCTACGTTTTGTGACGCGAGTGACATCACGGGCCAATGACCTCGATACCGCATGCTTTTCATTTTATATTTAGGAGAAACCATTTTAGTTTGACCTTTGTTGTGCTCAAGAATGTTTGTGTCAATAGATCAGTTTATAATGGTTTTTGACCGTTATAATTGACAAATGTATCTTGATCTCTAATTATTTATAGAACAGTTCGAAATGATAGTTCTTTGAGAATTAGCTGTGTTTACTCTGCGATAACTGATGTATTTTGATCCATCATTTCATTCAAAATGTTTCGTTGGACGGCTCATTCTATTTTTGTAACTAGTGTAAGAGTTCCAAATGAGGAGTATTGTTCTGGACGAAAATGTTTAGATATTTAGAGCTTTAGGTAACAATGCTTTGATAAAATAACCAGACAGCTGGACAGATAAATGTCGATAGCAGAAATTATAATCAAACATTTTTATCAGTGAACCTACTTAATAAACGCTCCAAAACGTTCGTCTACAAAAAACGTCATAACCACCAAACTTGAGAAGGAAAATAGAGATCTAAGGGCAATTACATTAGTGCGAAAGTGGAATTCTCCAAAAGTTGGTATGAAAGATCGTAACTACATTTAAGACATTATTCACCAAATTTATTTTAAAGCATTAACTTCTAAATTAAAATTAGAATAGCAACATTCAAATCAAAGTCCAAGATGGCGGAATTTTGTACCTAATATAATGACAGCACATTTTCAGCCCGTCACAGGTTATTGAACCTCCGTTATTTGAAAGAAATGATGACGAAGTAATTATTAGTAACCAAATGAATCATTTCTGTAATGGTATTTAGCTTAGTAATTGAATTTCTGTAGTTTAGTTGTGAAATCTTAGTTTTGCAAATACAAAGTCGTGTCAAATGATTTCAGTGCACTTTTTTTTAAAGTAGGCTTTAGTTTAGGTAGCATTCTAGATATTTTAAGTGCTATCTATTCACGGCACAGGCACGTTCATTCTTTTTGTATTTTAGTGCCTGATTTTATATGGATTCCCTATATTCAGGCACGCCTAAGCTGGGTGTCCAGTAACTCAGTAATTTTTTTACTACGGACGTTTGAAGTAATGATTCTAGTGAGGTGATGGAGCGCCCCTAGTGCCAGTAACACAGTTGAATTCTTAACACGGAACTATCCACTATAATACTCCTATCCGTCTCTCATGATGTAGTATTTAATTTAACCAGCAACACACTATCAGTAGCAATGGGTTTCATTTTGACAGTTCAACAACATTCATTGCGTTATTTACGTTGTTGAGCATCTTTCACACATATGGAGCAATGGATTAGAAATATCCTTCAAAATGATTCAAATTGAGAGTAATATTGTGTTTCGCGATTAGGGTACAGGGTCGCGGGTTGTTCGAAAGAGTTACCGTGGCCCTTGGCACAGGCAACTGAAGGAACACGGGTGGGTTTTAGTCAGTAAAAGTCTGACACGCCTTCCCGCTCCGCCCAGAGCGGGAGAAGTTATTTGATAATTTCCCACCCAAAAAAAAAAAAACAAGGAGGACAAGACAATCTTGGCAGAAAAGTTTAATTTTAAATTTGATTTGTTTTTTTTTTTGTTTGATTTTTTTTTTGTTTTTTTTTTATTTTTTTTTTTGTTTTTTTTAATAAGTGTCCATGGAGTTTCTTACCCATTCTTCTCCATAGGTATCTACTACGCTTTGGAACGGGCAACTAACTTAATATTTCTGACTGTCCTTAACAGTTCAAAAGTGCTTGTAAATGCTTTAATTGCAATGTATGCTTTGGAGTCAGAGTTTTACAGTCTGTGGTATAAGTCTTTATGTTCGTAGTTATGCTTTTTTAAACCAGACCATAACGTAGATAGAGTAGTATTATAACTTACAACAAAAAGTCTATTGTACTGCTTAAAATATTTCCTAAAACATAATTAATCTCAGCTTTCAAACAGCTTCTTTCTGTTTCGTAATATGACTCTCTCTATACTATAATATACACAACAGTAGAGACTTGTGTTTTTTGTTTATAAAAGAACTATTAGTGGTGCTATGAACAGTCAGGCTGTGGTTCTTAAACTTTGAAGCTACTGTCGGAGTACTTAAGGTGACATAGTTCACTTAAAAAAAAAAAAATTATAGAATGTTATAGCTTACACAGTCACACTTCAAAACCGTGATTTGATTTCTATAGAAAGGTAAATGTATTTAAGGACCATTAAAAAAATGACATATATAAGTGACAGTACTTCTAACAAATCACCTTGCTCTCCTGACCCTAATGTTACGGTAAAACCCTCGCCGTCTTTGTAAAAATCACTTCGAAAATCGAAAAGGGAAAGGGAATTCAATCGTTCTAAATAATTTATGTGTGAAGTCATTATAAACTTCATTCGGCATCTCTCCTACGAACCAAAAACAATTAACTTTGAGAATTTCAATTTGTCAAGAATGTTAACAAAACCATTCATTTGAACGCGCCCTAAAATAAAAGTGACAGCATACGTCACGTGACGTCACGGGTCGACTACACCACGAGATCGTTCTATTTTTGAAACGTTTTGTCAATTTGTTTTATGGATTTTTATTTTGAATTTGCTCATTTCAATTAAAAACTCTTTCATTTATATTTTTTGGCTATGAAGACTTTGGTGGTGTTAGTTGAAAATCGATTGAACACAAAATATTTCCTGTTCGTCATGAAAAACATGCCAAATTACATTTTGATTAAATTTAGACTTATGGTATTAAGGAATTAGGAACGTTACTTCGGTGCTCCGCCCACCGTTCGTGCCGCTCTCATGGAAAATTTCTGCGTGAGAAAATCAATAAGCTACAATAAAAATGAGCTAGTCTGTTATTGAATTTTCGTTGCCTATCATGTCTCTTTTCGATATTATTCTATTTATTATGTTTTTGAGCAACCCACATTGATTTTTTGACACACACGTTTTTTCTTTGACAAAGGTAAATGGCAAAGTGTTGCCAGTGTGGCTGCCTGATGACCAATTCCCGTAATTAAAAATGTTCAAAATCTAGTCGCAATCTCATCTCAGTGACAAACAATGTCAAAAATGTAGGAAAAATAGGGGTATTTTTGACAGATTGAGACTGTGACCAGATTGTGAACGTTCATAAAATTAAGAGAATTGCCCCTCTGTATCGATTCAAAAATCGAATGACGAAAATTTTAAATTCCTTTTTTAAGTTTCAACCAGCTGCATCCAACCCACGCAGCAATGACACGATTTCATACAGCCCGAAATAAAGAATGAGTCTAGAGATATGAAGATTCATGTAAGAGGTGAACGTATCATTAAATTAACGGGCAACGGCCTTGAACCCGGCCAGTTGAAGCCAATTCGTCGCCGGATGACAACCCCAAAATTGTTCCACTGCGCGATGCCTAGTGTAATGACTGAGTAATGAGAATAGCAATTGGACTTAAAAATGAGATCTAAACGAATTTAAATTGACAATCTGTCGTGGACTCCCACGACAGATTGTCATTTTTTTTTTTTTTAACTTAGGATTAATATTTACTTCAGTAAATTGTTTTTTACTTCATAAAATGTTGTCAACTTCGAAAAACTTCTATTATATTCTATTTTCAAAGCCGCTCGCTTCGCTTGAACTAAAATAAAATTCGTAATTCAAAACCTGTAGTTCACATAAATTACATTCCAATTGACATTCCATCAATAAAAGTCCCAATTAATCTAAATGCAAAACATTAAGCAAAGACAACGCGGCATGCAGCCTTCACTTACGACGTTTTACCACTGTACTGGCATCCACGTGTCGGTTTTCGACGGGGTTAATGACACCAACCTGCACTTTGACTTGCCTAGTTAATTGTTTTTTTTTTTTATTTTATTTATTTAATGGCTTGCAAGTAAATTGCTGTTATAGTTTTTTTTGTGTGAAAGCCCTATTTTTGCTGTTCAAAGAGTTTTTATATTTCGCATTCAAAATTATTCTAAAAACTGTCTGTTGTTTTAGGAGACGAAGCAGAATAAAATGTTAACGTGAAACTGGCTATAATTTTCATTCCACGTTGGTTTTCAAATTAAAGCGATTTCAAAAAAGGAATTGAATCCTTGTTGATATTACAACAAAGAAGTAACTCGGGTTGATAGTCATCTAGCTACTACTGTTATTTAGGACTTCTGCTGACTCATGAGTATAGCTGCTTAAAGAATCAGCATAAGGCTTGCCCTTATTCTAACAAACTCATTATCATCATTTTCATGACCTTAGTCCAATTTATTTGGGGTCGGCGGAACATGTATTTTTATAAAAATCCCGATTATGATTCTAAATGTTTGCTTAGTCAACCCCAAGCATCAGTGGGATGACACTGACAGCTCACTCCACGCAAGTTTTCACGGTGAGTTTTTTTACAGAATCGACATGCAGGACAAGAGGATGATAATGTTAACCTGCCCCATAATTGCGTAACACACTACACCCAAGTTATCACGGTGAGATGCTTACAGAATCGCACTGCTTATCCCAATTAATTTGGTGTCGGCACAACATGTCTTTTTCTGCCATACTTCTCTTTTAGTCGTCATCTCGGTAGTCGCCCCCTTTCTATCCATATCATGTTTCACACAGTCCAACCATAGTTTCTTTGGTCTTCCCCTACTCTTATAGCAATCCACATTTACACTCAACACTTATTCGGACCAACTTTACGTCAGTGACACAACTAAACAACATAACCCAAATTTAACGACAATTAACACAAATAAATGAAACAAAGAAAAAACCCCCAATAGGTTAATTGCAGAAAATTATAATTTGGGGCACAAACATTTAAATGCAATTTGGGGCAATAGATAAATGCATCGATTTTGTAAATATGTTCACTGAAATGTGGGTCGAATGACGAAAAAAAAGTACTTAAAACTTGAGTAATCGAGTTTTTGTCAGACTATGGGAAGTTACTTTAAAGTTTTTGTCTAAACAGCTAAAAAGCTTAAGTCGAAGGTACTCATCATCATCCTCTGCAAAGCCTTTTTCCTATGTTGGTGTCGGTTTCCAGTCTAACTGGATGCAGCTAAATACCAGTATTTTACATGGAGCGACTGCCTATCTGACCTCCACAACCCAGTTACTGGATAACACGATACGCCTTACCCCTCCGGCTGGTTGTTAGACTTTTGGGCTTCTGACTACCCGTAACGACCAAACCCAAAGGTGCGATAACTTTCACAAAAAAGGCAGTCTTACTGTTGACATAAGTTACATTAAAACATTTATTCAATGGAAATATCATAGCAGACGTCAAATGTAGGTTGATCTCTAAAATGTCATAGCAGACGTCAAATGTAGGTGGATCTCTAAAATGTCATAGCAGACGTCAAATGTAGGTGGATCTCTAAAATGTCATAGCAGACGTCAAATGTAGGTGGATCTCTAAAATGTCATAGCAGACGTCAAATGTAGGTGGATCTCTAAAATGTCATAGCAGACGTCAAATGTAGGTGGATCTCTAAAATGTCATAGCAGACGTCAAATGTAGGTGGATCTCTAAAATGTCATAGCAGACGTCAAATGTAGGTGGATCTCTAAAATGTCATAGCAGACGTCAAATGTAGGTGGATCTCTAAAATGTCATAGCATACGTCAAATGTAGGTGGATCTCTAAAAGTCATAGCAGACGTCAAATGTAGGTGGATCTCTAAAATGTAATAGCAGACGTCAAATGTAGGTGGATCTCTAAAATCGACCTTGAGGTGACCTGAAAGTTTTAATGACACCTAAGTAGTGTCAATTTTAGCTATAGACCAATTAGAGACACGGTAACCCGCTTTCCTGAATTCACTTTTACTTGATCTAGTTTTTTTTTTGTCTCTGAATTTGAGCTGTCACTTTAGAAAAGGAAACTATTTTTTTTTATGCTAAAAGGCCAGGCCCTGATTGGTAAATCAATAACTATTTTTATGCGAAACATTTTAGCGTAACTCAATCGTACGCGTTTCCATCTGGAACTTCTCAGTAGCAGCTCGGAGTCTGGATTTGTGCCAGGTTAATTGCAATAGGATCGCACCCTATCACATGGGACATGAAAACCTTGCTGGTGAAATATGGCCGTACTGTAGGTACACCTCTGCCTAAGCCCAAAGGGTTAGGCGAATCCGCGACTGTACTCCTCAAAAGGAACACAGTCGCGAATTCATGATATTATGTTATATTGTCATAACTCTATGCTACTGTTAAACTACTACTACTACATTTAATCTCTGACATCACTGACAGGTGTCAGAAGAGATAACTTGACAGATAAATGGTCAATCTAAAAAAAAAATTGCCAATACGTGACAGGTGCCAACTTCTTTTTTAACATTTTTTTTTCTGATAATCATGTTAAGAGTTCTGCTGAACCCCTTAAAAAAGGGTTATCGCAGTAATTAATACGCACTTTGATCCAACGAATTGGACAATGCAAATAAACAAACAATCAAAACAGATAGTTACTGTTATTTGCACAATCTATCGTGAATAAAGGCCCAATCATATTTGTGCGTGACAAATCATTGTAAGTTAAGTTTGTTTATATCTGTCAAAAATAATTAATTCAAAAGTATGAGTTAATTATTGAAATAATTTTCGACCTTGATGAGGAAAAACAGCCGATCTTTCCTGTAAATATCTCATCGTCAAAACGTAGGTGAAGTGAGTATGAAGTGAGCTGTCAGTAATGTCAACCCCTAGCATGACTTTGCGGTGAGTTTTTGACAGAATAGACCGGTAGTTCTATTTCGACGATCAGAAAAATAATTTAATGACGAGAACAATTAGGTCGACCGTCGAATCTTATTTTTTTTTTTATGTAGAGTTGTTAACTTTATCATGCTCTACACGATTATTAATACTTAAATAAAAAAAAAGTAAATACCTCTTATAGAATTAGCGGCTTTCTTATCCATGAACATGCCAGATATCGATGAGCCGAACATCCCATCACTACTGCCAGGCGGCGGGGATGTACTGTCCGCCACAGATCCTGAAGTGATGTCCATGCCCATTGGGTTGTGCATCCCCTGCTGCACATCTGTATGAGGTTCTCTCTTCAACTGCATACCCTGAGGTAGACCCTGGGACTGGTGCAGCATGGTGGAGGCAGACGAGTGCCCTCCATGTTCATCGGGAGGCCACTGCGACCCGAAGAGATTATGAAACTGATTGCTGTTCATCATTCCAAATTCAATCTTTGAATTTTTCTCCGTCGTGTTTTCTTTTTTTTTTTCTCTTGAGGTTAAAAACTTTTTTAAGTTATTTTCGGCCAATGAATTTGTGTGCGCGCGAATCGAATTCGCATTGCTGTTAACACTAGTATCACTGTGCGATTTGGTGTTCCAACGGATTGTTTATTTCTCTTCTTTTTTTAAATTTTAAGCGACTATGTCGGTAAGGCAACTGTTTTTGTTTTTTTTTGTGTGTAGCTACACCATCAGAATTTTTCTTCGAAAAAACTATGGCACTCCCAATTTTAATGTTTCTTCAACTTTGTTGACTTTTAATTTTAAGCACCAGATTTTTGTGTTTAACTGATAAATATATTCCGGCCAAGCGGTGATGTGAGATTTCTTTTAGCGAAGTTTATTTCAGGTATTAACTTTTTGAAGAGCAACAAATTTTTTGGCATTTTGTCTCCGTGGTTGTGTTTTGTTTTCTTCCTTTCGTCTTAAATAAACATCTACGTAAGGCACTATTACTGTTATTGTATTTATTCACTTGTTCCCTTATTCTACTGGCTTTATATTATCCCTTTATCAAAAACTGACAAACACAAAAAAATCTGTAAAGAGAAAACCGAAGCGGAAGAAGAAGTTATTTGAATTTAAAAAAACTTTTGGGTTTGCTTGAAAATGCCAATTAGTTGTTCTTGTCAAGATTTTAGTAAACCGAACACTGCTGCTCAATTATCTAAAATCCGTTATCCGAATTTACGTGGAACACAAGATTTAAATTTTAAATAAGTCGTTAGACGCCACTATGTTCCATTTTCCAAAAAGAAAAATAAAATCTTATCACTGTTGCACTTGTAGGCACTGTCACTTGTTTTGTGGAAAAATAACAATACGTGATCACCTCACTGCTGGAAAAATTTGTACGTTATAATATTTGTACTATAGTTGTTCACAACTCGACTTCGCGTCGGCAACTGGCAAGTCCAAAGATGTTGACGCCAGAGCGGCCCGAACGTGACTGACGCATTGACGAATCTTCGGCCAGGCTCACGAAAAATTATATATTTTTTCATTCCGACCGAATAATCAACTTAGCTCATAGCGATAGTTCAGTCGCCCCGGCGGCGGACTACGATGGGAAAAAATCTCCTGCAATATTCATCTTTAAGGGGAATTTCCTTGAGGGGCGTCAATTAGCACTGTCGTACCTCCCAAATCGCCTAAGAAATGTACGGAAACGTGTGTAATTACGGTGTAATTAAGAGACAAAATTGCCCATCAGTGAGCGAGCGGATCACAAGGCGTTATTTGCTTGTGTGCGTACGTCGGTGTCGTGTACAGATACAGCGGCGCGCGCACACTGGCTCAGAGGCGTCACAGCAGTTCATTGACCCCGGGACCCAAACAAAGTAGATTTCGGTGAAATGCTGTTGAACTCTAGTTTTGAATGTGGAATCACTGAGCGATATTACGTCGCCGCCTTTCCTGGCGAATTTTTTCGCCAACGACTCGAATAATTTTGTTCTTTTTTCAAAACGAACATTCTTCGGGATTTTTTGTCTATTTTTCGGGTTTGGGTGTCGAATACTGGCAGGCAATGATAGATAATGGTTTTTGAAATTCGTAAAGTACTTTTTTTGCATAAAATTGCTGAATTATTGTGCAAAAAATTTGCAATGTAGGTCTTTACTGGAAAACTATTGTAATCAATAAAAACCATTCAAATTTTTTTTTCATTACTTTCTGACTGTGCAAATTAAATCGAATTAAATCTACTATATCATCATATATTTCGTTTTCCCTACTAAACATTTGTTTTGGCAAAACAACACCTGAAGTCCTGAACTCGATTGCTAGTGTTAACAGGTCAATGACCCAGGAAAAATGTGCTGTCAACCGCAAATATAAATGTAGGCAATTTTGTTTCGTTACGCGCCTGCAGTGTTTTTTGTATACATTATTTTTCCTTTTAAATTATTACGCACTGTAATAAAAATTAACAAAAAAAAAATGACATCTCATTTTGCGTATCGATTTTTTTTATTTTTTTTTATTTCTATTTTGTTTATGGAAAATAATCTCTCAGATTTTGTAGAAAGCTTTTTTTTATATTACTTCCTTCTAAGCCGTGCAAAAATCTTTAGATATCCGTGTAACTGCCAAAAATGACCTTTCGCTATGGTTCAATGACACCTATACACAGTGGGATATGATGGGCTAACTATTGCGAATAATATTTTATTATACTATTCTATGTTTTATAGTTATCAAAGGGATATTCTTTAGAAACTTAACATTTACATAACAGTTATTAAAGAAAAAATATAAATAAACAAAAAGGTAAGTACTTAAAAACTTTCTTCTAAAAACTTTTACTGTTTAACTAAAAACTTCGTAAATAATGCTTAACCAGCATTCCATATAAGTCACTATTAAGTACCAAACTATTAAACATTACTCTCACTGCTTAACCATCATTAATCAAAGCGACATTATACAAAAAAAAAAACACAAACTTACTACTACAAACATCATCAAAATCCATCCCGAGAAAGGTCAGTCATTTAAAAAAAAAAAATCATAGATCACAGAATCAAGTCATAAACCATGACGAAAAACACCGTAATCCCCGAAATATGAAGAAAAAAAAGAAAAGTAAATAACCCTACAGGGAAGCCGCCGACCTTGTGCTAGAAAGGGACGAGTGACGTGACGTCACGTGGCGCTGTCTCACTCTTACTTACAGGCTAACGACCTATTGATTTCGGACCACGTGCTACGACGTGCTCTTTAGTAGTCCACCGGTGGGCTAAATGCGTATTAACTATTATAAAAAAAAAACCTACTTCTTGACTTATATATATAGCACAAAACATAACATAACATCAAGCTTGTAATCCCCAACGAGTGGGCTAGACGTGTACGTTTAGCACACCCACATTTCGACAGTAATGGATAGTCCCATGTAATAAAGCCATCAACCGGTTCTGGGCTGCTACTAAGAAATTCCAGGTGGGAAAACCCAATAACACTTTAAAGGACCTAGGAATCGGGCCCAGAACTTCATGCTAATCAATACATCCTGTATTGATCAGATACTGGCCAGCGTCGACGGTTCTATCAACTTTCGCGGTACAATCTACTGTATTTGTTCCAAGCCCTGCCATTAGTAGGCTTGGCACCATTTTTAACTTGGATAGACAGGGAATGAGGGCGTGGTTTTAAAAGAATAATAATAGAAAAAGTGGGATGGTACGGTGGTGGTAGGGGGTATCCCTAGGTAAGGATCGTAGCAGGTGGCGTTCTGTAGTGTCTGCCTATCCATGGGACGAAGGCGCGAGTTTATGTATGTAGGTATGTGTAATAAAATGTCAAATGTAAATGTCTGTTCTCTGTTAATTGTAAATGTTTGTGTTGTTGATGTGCCTTAATAAATAAATTAAATAAAAAAAACTAGACTTCCGAATAGTATATCAGTCCGAACAGTTTCAATTACAATTGACATATTAGTAATTTCGTCATTATCGAAGCCAAGTCTTCAAATCTCAGCATAGATGATCTTTACATTTTTAGTGTTAACAGCTGAAATTGCCTTCAAAGACTTAATTATAGAACAGTTGCTGATGAAAAAAGCCTTTAAAACACTTCCCATAAACACCCCATTATTCTTAGCATTTCAGGTTCAATGAAACGGGAAACGACTGACAACAGCCTTCAGTACTTGTTTGGGCACTTTTCCAATCCCTAAATGAGAATTTTCCTGACAGGCGAATTCAATTTGTACTGTTTGCGCAATCTCATCGATCGTAGGCCTTCGTAGGCTGTCGTAGGCTGAAAACCTTAAATTCTGTTTCAGTCTCCACATCAGAACGAGACAAACCTGAAAACGGTGTAAAAGCGATGAAGTTTTTAAGGCTCCAAAATATTTCCTCAAGAAAGGCAGAGCTTCTTGAGGAAATATTTTTCTGTATCCTTCCTTTTAGCCGACCTCCAAAAAGGAGCAAGTTTTCAATTCGGATGTTTGTATATTTTTTTATGTATTTTCGGGCATAACTGCGTCATATATAAACGGATTTGCATATTTTTTTTTTTATGATAAGGTATGCCTCAGAGGTGTATCCCATATAAATTTGATTAACTTTGCTTGGGTTGTTTTTGAGTTAGCTTCAATAATACGATTTTTTTCTACTTAGTTTATATTGATGTTTTAATAACTTCTTGTCACTGATATTTACATAGCAAGTAGTGTTAAATGAATTTGTGTGGAGCAGGTACACTTAAAAAGTGAAAAAAAAAATGATAACGAAACAAATAGTAAAACAGAAAGCAAAAAAAAGGGGTTTTCCCTTTAAAATATCAAATATTTTGCGCAGTGCACACCATCCGCTCAAAACAAAAAAAAAGAAGAATTGTTTTTTTTTTTAATCAAACTTTAAAAAATAAATTCTAAATATTCTAAAGACATTTAAAATGTTTAATTAATACATTGAAGCTCCCAGCTTAACTAAAAATAAACTCGATAATGTATTAACAGTTTTCCCCACGCATTATGTCAATCCAATCTAGGGAATTGGGTTGCAACGGTGAGCGTAAAATTAGGTCGAAAATATGTCACTGGCAATGCCCTAGTAAACTGTTGTAACTGGTAACCCCGTTGGCTTAAAAAATTTACGTTCGATATTCAACTGTATTTGAGAAAGTACATTTTACAGCCATATTTAAACATAGAGGGGTTTATTTATAAACGTTGCTTAAAGTTAAATAATTATTAGGATTTGTGGCTGTTTAATAAGTCACCTATTCCTCGGAACTTAGCCGCTATTAACGCTCACCTGAATTCAAATACAGCCGGTCGATTCTGTAAAAAATCTCACCGTGAAATCATAAGTGAAGTGAGCACTTAATAGTGTTAATCCCTAGCGAATGACAGCTCACTCCACGCTCACTTCACACAAGCTTTCACGGTGAGATGGTTACAGAATCGCACGGCAGAACTTGATATGTTTGCGAATTAATAGAAGATACTGTCAGAATGTTTGATTTTTTGTGAGAAGAATGCATGACTGTGTTAATAAACAAATTATATGTTTAAATAGTATAATTGGCTTCGGCCGGTCTATTTCAAATAAATAAATAAAATAAATCAACCAAGAAAAAGCCTGAAATTGTATCTGAGACTGTTCAATTATTTAAAATAAAATGCTATCAAAATGATCCAGTCTGTACCAAGATGTGTTACCCAATAACTGGGTTGTGGAGGTCAGATAGGCAGTCGCTCCATGTAAAATACTGGTAATCAGCTGCATTTGCTAAGACTGGAAGACGACCCCAATACAGCGTGTAACGGAAGGGGGGTATCAACCCTGAAGGAGGTGAATGTGCTCATGAAACTCAACAACTTTCCCCAAAGAACATAGGTCGAAATATGAAAAAAAAATTTGGCCCTCCCATAGTAAATCAATCAGCTGGTAGTCAGTTTTGTAAGGGAGGGCCAAATTTTTTTTTCATATTTCGACCTATGTTCTTTGGGGAAAGTTGTTGAGTTTCATGAGCACATTCACCTCCTTCAGGGTTGATACCCCCCTTCCGTTACACGCTGTATAGTTGGGAATGGCTGTGATGGTGACGCTATCAAAATGATTTACTGCCACCATTATGTAAATTGTAGATGAACCAATACAAACCCAATATTTTTACCAAGTTAGCGTAATTTGAAATGCTGTAACTTTTCATGCTAATATTACAACCTAGATCTTCTCAAAATAATTTAATCAAGAAAGTGTGAATCTTTATGCTTCTAACAGAAACATACAAGTTTTACGAATTTCAAATCATAGAATGGCCATGCAACTCGTGAATGTTCTGTAGTAAACAAATATACGTTACGGTTATACTTAAATTGATAATTCGTTTATTCGAAGCACACTATTAAGTACTCTCAATTCGAATAATTTTGAAGCATATTGCTAATCCATTGCTCCATATGTTCGGAAAATGTGTCAACGTAAATAACGCAATGAATGTTGTTGAACTGTCAAAATGAAACCTATTGCTAATGATAGTGTGTTACGCAATTACCCTGCTGCACAGAAAAGACACAGTACAACATATAAAACACGATTAAATAATAACAAATTGTATGAATATTAAGAAAACATCTACAAGACGCCAATCTTCATCATCATCGTGCTCCTGCCGGTACTCCAATTTATTTGTGGTCGGCGCAACGTATTTTTTTCTTCCATACTTCTCTATTAGTCCTCATTTCGGCAGTCATACCCTTTCTAGTCATATTATCCTATCCTACTTCTTACTAATATTATAAACGAGAAAGTTTGTGAGGATGGATGGAAGGATGTTTTTTGATCTCTCACGCAAAAACTACTGAACGGATTTTGATGAAACTTTGCAGTAATATAGGGTATACATTGGAATAGCACGTGGAATATTTTTTATCGCGATATTCTCACGGGATTGACACTTATGCGGGTGAAAACGCGGGGCGCTGCTAGTAACACTAATATTATAAAGGCGAAAGTTAGTGAGTGTGTTTGTATGCTTGTTACTTCTTCACGTAAAAACTATTGAACGGATTTGGATGAATTTTGGCACACAGATAGTTTATAACCAAGACTAACACATAAAATACTTTCATCCCGATATTCACACGGGAACGCTCCACGTACCACTCCAAATAAAAAATTAAAAACAAGAGATATTCCGAAGACTCTATTGGCTAAGACTGACAAACTTGAAAATAATGAAATAACAAACATAGAAACTGCGGTGTGCGTCTCAAGGTTGCACCAAATAGGAGTCCAGTTCAGCATGTCATCACCTGCCTACTCTTTTCCCAACTATGTTGGGGTCGGCTTCCAGTCTAACGGAATGCAGCTGAGAAGTACCAGTATTTTATATGGAGCGACTGCCTATCTGACCTCCACGACAAAGTACGACTGTGTAATACGATACCCTTCGTAAGAATGGTTGTCCAACATTCCGGCTTAACGACTGTTAAATTATATAAAATGATCAATAGAATTAGCATAAAAAATATTATTAAAATCTCGATTATGATTGTAAATGTTTGCTTGGTCAATCCCTAGCATCAGTGGGATGACACTGACAGCTCACTCCACGCCAGTTTTCACGGTGAGATATATACTCTGCCACCCTCTTTAAGAAGGCAAATTATTATACTTTGCGTAATGTTACAAGTCTTGGTCAAGAGCAATGACATCATATCGTGTGTATAATGTCGTTTTTATGATAAATTATTACTTTAGTTATTAACTACGAGTATGTAATGAGAAATAAATGATTTATTTTCTGTAAGTAGGTTTGTACAAACACTTTTACATGTCAATCACATTTTTTTAAACTAGATGAGGTTGGCGTTTCCTATCTGACTACTCTGAGAAGAAAGGCCGAAACAAACTCAGAGGTCACAGTCTCTTTTAAAGTCCAGACATAATCTTGGTCAGATCATGTGAAGACCATGTAGATGATGTCTGAAATGGTCTTTTGAGTAAAGAACCACACAGATTGAGCGGACCTGTCCAGTCAGTGGACGCATTTGTCGAAAATCGTGCAGCTCAACTCAGAACTTGAGGAGCCTCACGATTATAATGTCTTCGTACACTACGCACAGACGCCAGCACATCAAGCTACTACAATCTGTCAGATTTCTTTAATAGATTTTCAACCTTATCGCTAAAGTATAAGGTTCAAAGTTGATTGGGAATATTTGACAGTTTCGAGTAGCTTGATATGCTGGCGTCTGTACATTTCATATTGTGTCTGGGGATATTTTTAATGTATTTTTTCATGCTATCTTTCTTGGAACAAGGAATGTTGCATAATCTGCCTATAATGTTCCCACTGCTGGGACACAGGCCTCCTCTCTCGGAGTGGGCCGTATTCCACCACGCGGGCCCAGTGCGGGTTAATAATATTATAATAATATTCCACAACTTTCACACAACGCCATCTAGTCCCAAACTAAGCAGAGCTTGTGCTATGAGTACTAGACAGCTGATAAACATACATATGTATTTCTAAATACATACATATTATAGATAAATTACACCCAGACAAAGAACAAATGATCGTGCTCATCACACAAACATTTGTCCTAGGTGGGAATCGAACCCACGGCCTTGCCATAGCAGTCAGGGCCACTGACCACTAGACTAACAGGCCTGTCTAATATACTGGCCTGTATAATAGACTAACAGGCCTGTTAATAGATGTCACATGTCTTCGAATTTTTGGTTCTAGAACATGCCGGTTTCCTCGCGATGTTTTCCTTCACCGTTTTGAGAGCAGTGGTGTTGAAATAATTTATACAAAGTAAAGCGCCTGTCTGGGTTCGAACCTACGACCTACAACTCGTAAGTCGGGGCCGTTACCACTGGGCCACCACAGTTGTCAAACAGCACCCACGGATCATACGCCATCTTTAATTTACCCATTCATCATCATCCTAGCCTTTTCTCAACTATGTTGGGGTCGGCTTCCAGTCTAACCGGATGCAGCTGAATACCAGTATTTTACATGGAGCGACTGCCTATCTGACCTCCACAACCCAGTTACTGGGTAATACGATACCCCTTGGTAAGACTGGTTGTCAGACTTTCGGGCTTCTGAATACCCGTAACGACTGTCAAAGATCTACGAATTACAGCCGAGACCAACGGCTCAACATGCTTTCCGAGGCACGGAGGAGTCTTGGTATGTAAAGATGGTCACCCATCCACAGACCAACCGCGGCAAATGGTGCTTAGCCTGATCGACTTGTGCGGCTGTATCTATTTAGCTATGGGTTACCCATTTAGTGACAAAAAAAATCGCCAACGAAAAATCGCAGTTCAAAATTCAAATCTAAAACTGTACATTTCTGACTACGTAAAGCACGAAAGAATTTCAAATTAACCGAAGGAATGAGAATTACAAATTTCGAACCAGATTCGGTACGTCCGTTGAACTAGGACCTTTTAGGATGTTTTTTTTACGTTTGTCAACTCCTTACTTTTAAAAAGAAAATGTGTGAAAATTAGAAATTAGATTTTACCAGAAAGTACCAACGAAGAATAACAATAGCAAACAGCTCAATTCTCTCAGTATCTATACTGTGGGTTCGATTCCCACCGGAAACACATTTTGGTACTTACTTTCTTAAATTAAGACTTAAACATAGATTTCCAGCGGGGATATATAATAATTATGTGCCACAATAAAAATAGGAATGGCCTTCATCGAACATACGGATTATTAATATCATTAAGATTGGTGTCTCCAAATGAACCAAAACACAGAACAGATTCGAACGTCCTTTGAAAAAAAAAAAAACAAGCGAAAAAATACAGTTCCTCATTCGAAATTCAAATTGTTGTGACCGTAGACCAATTCACCCCCTACCAACCTATCCGGGGTTCAACGTCACGGCTGGGGTCAATAAGTTCACACAGTTCGCAGGTCAATAAACGACCCAAGTGACACACTATTTGAAATTCTCGTGTTCGAATTTTGTCGTATAGTCGTTTTTTTTCCGAATATTTACGGAACTAAGATTGTTTTTTTTTTTTTTAAGATGGCTGTAGCATTTTGTTGCGTGCTTACTTTAGAAAAAAGCACCCCCAATAATCCGCAAAGGGGTAAGCAGATGTCTTAGTACACCAGTACTAAGACTTCTGCTTGCAAATTATTCAGCGCCTGACTTAAATTGACGTATTTATAGTAGTCAATATTTTAATAACGTCTAAACTGGTCTATGGAGTATCTTAATTTGACAGGACTAAACTAATATTTATCTTCTGTCCTTTTCATAATGAAATAGAAAGAAAAAGATGCACTGAACTTAAATTTAGTTTAGTTTGTGAACAAGGGACTCGGCGCCGTTGTATTAGGCAGTTCCGGAAATAAATGGCCGATAAGGCACAGCCTGGAAGACCTGGATGAGACTCGCACAGTTCAGGGAAGCATGACACAAAAGGGAGGAGGTTTATACTCAGCAGTGACTGGAACAAGGCTGTCAATGATGACGAGGAACGTTACAGCCAAAAAAAATGAAGACAGAAACATGAAGTTAGGAAGATTATGTTCCTAAAAAGGTGCAAAGGTCCACTGAGGAATAATTTTCGAGGAGAATCGACGCAATAATATTTTTGTAGCACTTTTATAATATTGATGTAGAGACAGTGTTACGTCTGTGTTGCTATGCCAAGCGTTATCTTATTAAACCACGCGACAAAATTGCAAAAAAAAAAAATTGATAAAAACTGATAAAACTTGTATCATGTCCGTCCTTCCTTAGCAACAAGCAGAACCCTGACATGTCCCACCCAAAGATTTGGCACAGACATTTGATCCAACTTTCAACGCGGACCAAAAGTTGGGCCAACTCAAATTTTGAAAAAAGAAAACAGAAAGCGGACGTCCTGCTATCTGCCAATCCCGGTCGAAGGAACATCAATCTGTTTAACAAATCGCCAATCGATATCGCGCCGCGTTATCGCTACGTTTGGCGGTTCGTCGCTCGGGCAACGAACCCCGAAAATTCGCGAGTTCATTGCCTCGTCTAGCTTCGGCCTAACGTTCTACGTTTGAATCACGATGCATTCGCCAATTCTATTGGTCGGAATTTGAAATTTTTGTTCAGCGTTTCGAATTTGGATTTCGAATTTGAGTGGAAGTTTGGAAGTTGATTTTTAACGGTTTTCTGTGGAGTTTGTGTTTTGTTTCAATTATTTATTTCTTATTTCGTACATATTTTGTCCTAGCGATAAATGTACCTTACCTAACACTTTGACCTCCCGTAGAGCCACAAAAGTGTATCTTCCAAAAAGTCTGTTTTAATCTAGAGTATAAAATAAAATTAAGTTCACAGTGGTCAAAATGAACGAGATAGCCAACAAGAGTATCTTTGTCAAAAAAAAAAAAACGCCCATTATGAAACAGACATTGCTACCTAAAGATAAAATGGTAGGCATATTGAATTCCAGTTCACCAGACATGCACACCAATCAAACTAAACCTTTATCAATACATCTGCAGACTTCCTCTATCTAAATTGTCAAAACAACAATAACTGAATTGAGGCCGTAGACAAGAAATAATAAAATCTTATGCGGCAGACTTCAGATACGAACTACAAAAGAAAAGAAAGAAAAAACCCAAACTAACATTGAAAATACAAACAATTTTAACCCGGTTTTTCGTAATTCGAACGTCTTGTGATAGCCATTATAAAATTATAAAACCTGGCGGGCGTTGTGCGTAACTTTTCGTAAAAGGAACGACTTTCTTTTTTCTTTTGTGTTGAAAACGCTAGTTTTTTTTTTATCTTATGAATTATAAAATCGACAGATTAAAGATGGCGACTTTTCGTAGTTATTGGGGTTTTTTTTTACTAAATAAGGAAGGGAAGACTTCTGTTGAGATAAAACAAAATACAACCCGTTTATGGTTGATGAATATCTGAATGACAACCTCAGATAAAGGTTATCATTCAGATATTCACTATTTACAGGTAATAAAATTCACAATGAATAAAAAGTTTTTTTTTCATCATGGCGAACAATGTCAAAATCCATCAGTAAACGGCTAGTAAATAGGCTGAGTTGAATGATTGAGCAGTTTTGAAACAGATTTTCCTCCAAAACATACAGTTTGAAAAAGTAGGTTTATGTAACAATCTTCCATAGACATGTATGTTTACATTATGTGTCGTAAAAAGAACGGCCTAGTAAAACAACACATGCGCCGCAAAATTTTTAGACTAGACTAAATTTCTGCTAGTTCTTTGCTAATCCAGTTTATAGATTCATTTCTGAGACCAACGGGAACTGTTTTTATTACTTTGGCTTAGAAATAAACGCAGAATATGGCCAGTACTTTCTCTCTATGTGTCAAAAAAGAGGCTGTCTACGAAAAAAAAAAATAGTGGGTACTGGTGAGTACACCAATGCTTAGCTTGGCTGGTGCTGGTGTGAAAAGAGTTTTTATGGTAAAATGATTGACCGGTCAACAAGTTTAGTATCGGGTCTGAAGACTGGTAAAGACTGTACCTCTCGTACCGCTTTTCTTGAGTATTGTCGTACTCGTGGAAGTCATAAAGGCTCTACAATTTGGTTTAGTTAATACTAGTTTGAAGAAAGTTATATTTTAAAGTGACGATCGTTTTCGGTCTCAAAAATAATTTCAATTAAATATCATTTTTCAGCGAAACCATGCTGGTTCTTGGATGGGCGGCCGTTAAATATTGCCAAATCAACAATTTTTTGCCATTGTTCCTCTGAACCTGCCATCTAATCTCTTCACCACCCTTGGTTGACTGGTAGAGAATACCCAAGGCATTAAGTCCGCCTTTGTACCTTCTTTTATGTGCGAAGGGTTTTATCAAATCGCAGAGCATTATTATTGAATAAGCTTATTAAACACGACTGAACAATGTTTTAAGACTAGTCTTTGACTTGACCAGAGGAGGTCCTACTTCATTCTCAATTACCAAACGGACATCACATTAAACGTCCAGGAACAAGATGAAAACGACTTTTCTCTTCTTCTTCTCACATACTATTGTCTACATTTCTTTTTTACTTCACCTTTCGCAAGTCTGCTGGAAGAAAGATCTTAAGAAATAAGCAGTACCTTTGTACTCAAATTTTAATCATGTCATATACCTGTGTATTTTACTGTGTGTACATAAATAATAAAATAAATCAAGATTATAATAGCCAGTTACCGCCATCTGTATAGCAAAGCATTATACTGTGAAAATCAGGTTTCCTTCTGGACTGCGGAGGTCAGGCGGCAGTGGCTCTGAGTAAAACCTGTAAGGCTGTAACGCGCCATGCCTTGGACTTAAGATAAAAATAAGTACTGGCTCAAGAAGAAAAAAGATTGGAATTTAACGTCAAAAAATGGGATGGTCTTTTCGGTTTTTGAATGAGTGATGGTTACGTCACAATTTTTAAAACTGGAATCTTTTTTTTTTCTGCGAAAAAATGGCTGTCAATGACAGCGTTCTCTACGTATGGCGTAAAATATTTCCTTATTTTTTTTTTTAAATCATCCGTCCTATCCTGCCCGGATTAAAAGAGATAGCACAGCAACACACCTCCTTGGCAACACACCCATACTCGAAAAAAGAACGAAAAAATCACAAAAATGCGACCGGGAAGTCACTACAGGGCGATAAGACCGGCCGGTTCCTTGCCTGCCCACGTGGTGGGTCAACGCCTGCCCCACTGCGCAGGCGGGTCGCTGAACCGAACGCGCCTCACGCACACAAACACACACACATTTTCATACTCATCGCGAACACACACGGGATTCTCCAGAGTGTTTACGCGAGCATCTCACTCACACACACAAGTCCTGTAGTTATGAACTTATACGCGCGTAAACTCACGCGCACATTCATGTTATGGGCGTCAACGGACAGGTGACTAATTGTATGTACCTTGTTTTAAAGCCTTTTTTTACGGTAGAGTAAGGTTGGCAGTTTTTTGAAAGATCATCTTGGATCGTTGAAAAATGTTTGGCTTCCGGGAATGTGCAAAAAAAAATTGGCACTGAAATTTTTGAGAAGAAACTACATTGCTATCCCTACCCACGACTAATGAAATCACAAAAAAGTTCTATTCATACAAAAAGAATCTCAAAGTACAAGAAGCAAAAAAAAAAAAACAAAAATAAAGAATTTTCGCAACTACTACCGTAAGGTGGAACACAACAGACAAACATTATTTTGGCGCGCAACATGTCCTTCATCTAATGACATCACGGCATTCTAAATTTAAAAACGCGTCACGGCCTAACAGAAAATAGGTGTTTTACATTGAAGGTCACACTTTTTGGTGATTATAATAATGGCCATAGAATCTTCAAGAATGTGTTAGAAAGAAAAGGATAGATGGAGGAGAAGAGAGATGGCACGGAACCTAGAACCAGAAAATCGAAGACATGTGAACATCCTCCCATGCCCACTCCCTGTCACAGAGAGAAGGCCTGTGTCCCTGATCATAGTATTAAAAGAGCTGTTTTTGGAGGGGTTGTGCCAATACGACAGTGACACAAGGTTCGACTTCTAAGGAAATCCAGTTATAATGTAACTACTAGGATATTGCAAAAAAAAAAAAAAACTTAGTCATCTTCCAAAGTTATTGTCTATGAGATCATCACAATAATATAACTGTGATCGATTAGGATCGATTTTTTGATCGATCTATCGACAAAAACATACACAGACTTATTGGTTGAACACGGTTCCCTCCCACATACGGAATGTAAACAGTAATAGAGGAAATATTTACGAAAATCGAGGAAGAATTCAAACTTGTCTACCTAACCCACATATTGTAAATTGTAAGGAATAAAACCTGCATACACGGCGTAAAACCTGAATCTTTGAGAAAAGAAGGCCTTTAGAACGCGGTTTGGTTAATCTATGAATAGAATGGAATCATCATCATCTGCCTAGACTTTTCCCAACTATGAGGGGTTATGTTAATTATACTCCTACTAGCATCAATCGCCTGAAACACAGGATTACGTAGTTCAGGCACAAAACAAGGGTGAACTTGACATAGATTTAAGAAAAACTGTATTTAGCGTTAGTCCTTATATTATTAAATACATTTTATTATTATTATTTTTTTTTCATCTCTGCGAACACCTACATGCGTGATGTTATGTAAGTATGTATATCCAATCTTAACAAAAATACCAATAAAGACAGGAACTACAACCTTTTTTAGGGTTCCGTAGTCAACAAGGAGCCCTTATAGTTTCGCCATGTCCGTCTGTCCGTCCGTCCGTCCGTCTGCAGCTTAGCTCAGAGACTCTTACTACAAGAAAGCTATAATTTGGCATGGATATACATACATATTAATCATGCCGACAAAGTGATAAAATAAATCTAAGTAAAAATATATGAGACACCCTCTATACGTAAAGAGAGATGTGTTTTTCTCTTCTTTAAAATTGCAATTGTAATGTATGGGAGAACATGATTTTCAACTACAATGTTAAGTTTGTTCTTGGGGTTAAATTCATTCCAACTACGTAACCCTTCATTGTGCGTTGTCCGACACGCACTTGGCTAGTTTTTTAGGTACTACAACCTTTTTTAACCCAGCCTTTCCTCGCCTCCCTAAACCGAATGCCTTCTTAATATAAAAAAAAGTCCTCCATTACGTACAATTTCGGTCAATTTACCCTTTTAACGGCCTCCACTGACACATTAGGTGCCTGCATTAAGTTTATAGGGGTCTGTTACCTATCGGAGGTCGTTACTCCTAGAGGGCATTCCCTCTGAGGGTGGTAAACCCTCCAACAAAAACATGACGAGAGAGTATTGAACTAAGCTGTACCTAATGATAGATGGGTAACGCCTTTTCTCGTTTTGGCTGGTTTTTGGGTTTGGTGAAAGGGTAGTTGGATAAACGAGTAGGAGGGATGTGGGTTGCGGTCAAGATAAATTGATTTAGGTTGGATTTTTTTTTCTCTCTCATTTTTGGGAACAAAACTAAGTTTTAGAAAGATAGCAATGTGATGAGTCTAAAAGATTGGCAGAATCCTCTTCCCGGCTAAACAGCAGAGATCACCAGTAAAATTCGTCTAAACAAGTGTGTTAATTTATGATTACCGATGAAAAGACGTTTTCATACTGAAAATGTAACATATCCTAGGACCCTAGGATTTGAAAACCTATGAATTTTGTGATAATCACATTCTTAACTAACCGTTGTTTGAAAAATATTGTCTGCACCTACTCTACCTACTCCAATATAGTTAATACTGCCTAAAACGAATGTTATAATAATATAGCAAATAAACATTAAAAGTGCAATAAAACCTCCAAAAATAAATTATGGCGTCTCCCATGCTCTATTTTTAAAACGAAACAAAATAGAATTATAAATAATAGAACTATTTAAAATTGACATAGATTCGGCTAAACTCGGCTTTTTTCGGCGGTCGACGGCCGTGCAATGAACTTTTCTGGGTAGTACTGACCTATACTTACCTAGAGATTGCTCCGTAGAGAGTTCAACCTATTGAAATGATATCATACTCAATACTAGCTTGAACATGTCTTGGACTAAGTCATTTCCAAAGACCGGTAAAGAAAAGAAAGAGCTATTTTTGTCTATGACAAGGCTATGTGACAGCCCATCAGATGGAAAGTGGTAGTTCGCAGAAACAAAGAGTTTGCATACGTTGGCCATTGCAAATACAATCAACTGTCGTAATTTGAAGAACGTTCACAGTCTGATGTCAGTCTCAATCTGTCAAAAAATACCGCTAATTTCTCTAAATTTTTGACAAGTTTTTGACATCGATTGTCGCTGAGGTGAGGTTGCGACTAGATTTTGAACCTTTTTAAGTACGGGAATTGGTCTTCTTGTAATTTTACCAGCTCCCATATACTTCAAGCCAGTAAACTGCAATGCTTTCCAGTTACCTTACTATAAGACCGCCCATTGTGTCACCCTTTGTAAAGCTTAATAAATAAATAATAATAAATAAGGAGTATTCTATTCTTCGAAATTCGAATACTTCGTGTTATAGGTGTTCGTAACTACGAAATGATTTTATTAAAAACAAATGAATTCGCTATCCAAATGTGTGCGGTCACTTGAGTGACGTTCCAACTTTAAACTCACGATAATTATGTTAAAGCTTTTAAATGTATAAAGAACTACCAACCTACAGATAGATTAAATTATCTTTATCTATGTAGCAACCGAACAAAACATAATTGTCTCTGCTCTATTGACTACTCCATATTATTCCGTCTAACATCCTACTTTACTAAATTCGTGTGAAACTGTGAACCAATGACCGTTAGGTTAACGTACGGTGTCAACGGACGACCTTCGTAGTTTGGCCTTGGTGTGGGTTCGAATCCCTGTGACGTCACAAGGGGTGAACGTATGGCTTGAACCCGGATGATTCAAATTTTAGAGTTCATGACTTTATAGGTGGGGGTGAAGATATGTAAGTATTATAAGTCTATGGGGGTGTTTTAAAATAGCCTCTATGATTTCGGGTCACTGAAGTTCGTCTGGTTGGACAGTCAACCTTGCGTACTGACGGACGAATTCTAAAACTCAGTTTAGCATGAAACTTAACGGCTACTTAAAAATTGAGCAGCGTTTAAAAATTTGCCTTCAGGAAGTTCAATCAACTCTGAACAAAACTTCTAGAATTGGTTTTGCTGTGACTGTCTTCACGAAACACGTCATTTTGCGCAATACAACTTCTATTAGGCATCGTGCTTCAGGAAAACACGTTAAAATAACACGGCTTCTGTCATACAATGATACAAATGTAACTTTGCGGTTCACAGTGGCGCTGTTTGTCAAGGGCTTTTGACAGAAATATATCAAATTCTATAGATTTTAAATTAGTACCAAATTTTGCCGCTTGCACTAAGGTACGTAGTAATGCGTAACATTATGCGTAGACTTAAGTCAATACCTTTTTTTAGTCAGACTCGGTATGTCGTTCTATGAAAACAATCATAGCATAACAGTCACAATCAAAATTGGCAATCATAAAAAAAATCTACTGAAAATCTGAAGTGCTTGTGTGCAAAGCTCACTTGGAATCTCACTCAAGTGACAGCACACAATTCGAAAGCCAATTCATTTGTTTTTGAAGTAAATCAAATCTCAACTTCGTTCGAATGTCGAATTGATGTCGATGTTCGAAATTCGAACGAAGTTGAGATTTGATTTAAGTACTGTAAACAGTAATAGATTCTAGAGACATCAATTCGAAATTCGAACGAAGTTGAGATTTGATTTTCATCAAAAATAAATGAATTCGCTTTCACAGACAAGAAAAAAAATCTGTCAATTATAGACATGACTATATTTTGGCTCTGGTCTGCATGTCATATTAAATTATGGTGTGTCATAGGAAATATGGATTTCTAAGTTCAATGACTTAATGTGGCATTACGCCATGTTGTGCCATAGTGCTAAATTGTTAACTCATACTTATCTTTACGCACTTCAATAACATTTTACTTTGATTTTTCGGCTATCTCTGACTGATAAGGAATTATTTGTTTGATTATTTGGCATTTCTTCAAGTTGGTAAATATTTTGTTAAATAGAAATATTGACTTCAATATTACCTAAGAAATTATTACAGAAAACATTTTTTTTTTTTCAAATGTTTAATAAAAATAGATAAATCGTCAAAAACTACACATATACTAAAGGGCCAATGGACAGACTGTGTGAACGATGATATACAGGATGATTGCGTAACACACTGTCAGTAGCAATGGGTTCATTTTGACAGTTCAACAACATTCATTGCGTTATTTACGTTGTTGAGCAGACATATTTTTAGAACATATGAAGCAATGGATTAGCAATAAGCTTCACAATTATTAAAATTGAGATTGATAGTGTGCTGTGATGATGACTAATAAAGGAAGAAAAAGACACGTTGCGTCGACCCAACAACAGTCCCCCAAAAACGCAAAACAACTGAGGACTTCCTTAAACCGACCAGAGTTATCAACTTTGCCCGGGTCAACGTACCGGGGGCAGGTTGAACGCGCGAATTAACCGCTCAATGCGAATACTGCTGTCAGTTTCAGCCAGAGATGTTGACATAGGTTATAATAATAATATTCCACAACTTTCACACAACGCCATGTAGTCCCAAACTAAGCAGAGCTTGTGCTATGAGTACTAGACAACTGATAAGCATACATATATACATATTTCTAAATTTATGTTTTCTTCAAATCGGTGGGTACTTTGAATACGATTAACGAGCGGCGTATAATAATCGCAAAAAAATGATAAAATTAAAATGATAGAATTTTCAGGGTCGAAACAATTAGTAGAGGTAAGTTCATGTTCATATTTGTCATTTTACGTGTAATCTTGTAATTTCATTGATACTACGTAACACAGATTCACATTATATTGCATGATGTTCCATGCATAAAAACATACGTTTCTATTGAGTTATGATTTTTCTAAATATTTTTTCGAGAAATGGCATCATATTTGCAGGCTAATGTATTTTTTTTAAGCCGATAAGAAAAATCATGCACTGTAGGGTTAATATTGGGCCACCACTGCTCGTTTTTACCCCACTGCAGGGTAAAGGCCTCTCCTCTTCTCATTTAGAGAAGGCACGATTAGTGATCACCACGCTTGATCAAGACGAGTTGGCGATTTTTGACTGATATTCGCTACCGTGCGATTCTGTAACCATCTCACCGTGAAAACTTGGGTGAAGTGAGCGTGGAGTGAGTCGTCAATAGTGTCAATCCCTAGCATCAGCATGACTCACAGCTCACTCTAAGCTCACTTCACCTTAGTTATCACGGTGAGATTTTTCCAGAGTCGCCCGGCTGGTTTCCTCACGATGTTTTCCTTCACCGATGTCAGTGACATCCAAGATAAACTGAAATGTTTGTGATGAAAAGTACTTTTTCTTTTCCAGGATAAAATGTCAATTAGATGTTATAGAAGGCTTTTTAGTTACCAAAAATGAGTAATTTTTCCAACTCTGCAAATTCTTTTATTATTAGGGGAAACAGTATAGTTATATTTCCATTTACTATGCCAATTACTATGAGGAAGCCAACAACTGTATGGTTTCCCTTAAATAATCATATAACCTTACTTCAGTAAGAGGGTAAACAGTGACATAAGATGTAATGTAAAAGTAAAATATTTTGGTCTGTCTACCAAAATAGGGGTCATTCAACTCGCCTCGGCCGTCGACGCGCTGAAAACAGACGAATCACTCTGCCTGGGCGGCTGGGCCATATAGTATGTTAGTTTATAAACTAACATATTGACATGCATGCATTCCCCGAAGGAGTAGGCAGATATTATGTGCCTTTCCGCCAGTTAGGGACCATTCAAGTATTACGTAAACACTACTTGGTCTTTGGCTTAGTTATTTTGATGACATGGGGATGGGGGTCTGGATGGTGATTACGTCAGCAGTATTTATTTCTTCACTTTTTCGGATTTTCTACAAAATGTAGTCAATTTTGGTTTGAACACATATTATTATGCCAACCCTACGATGTTATGTTATGTCTATGCTTGAAAACGAAACGCATTTTCAGGGATTCCCGGAAATAATTAAATTAATAGTTATAAGAGCAGCAGGCTCATCAATGAATAAAGAAACATTGAAAAATGCATTTACCTACCAATGTTTACGTAAGAGTGGGGGTGGGGGGTAATAGATTTGCTTACTTTTGCTGACGAGGGGGAGGGGGGGGGGGTTATTATTGCAAAAAATCTGCTTACGTAATACTTGAATGGCCCCTTATGTCTAGGTTCCATATAACAAGGGATGACCCTATTATTATTATTATTATTTATTTAATTGTCAGATAACATGATCCATAATGGTTAGTAACAACAGGAGCTTATAAACTATGCAACTATTACTATGCTATTGCGATCACCCAGAACGGATTCAGACTCCGAGGTGCACCGGAGAGATTTCTGATGGAACATCTCTATAATAAATTTGCCTGACCCGGAATCGAACCCCAGGACCTAGATAATCAGTACTGGCATTTACAACCACTAAACCAAATAGGCTACTAGTCTGACTCATCCATTCAAAAAACTACATAATTTAAATTTTCTGCAAAACAAAATATCTATAATAGCCCTACTAGAATCAAACTAATATTTTCAAGTACAGACGCCAGCACATCAAGCTACTACAATCTGTCAGATTTCTTTAATAGATTTTCAACTTTATTGCTAAAGCATAAGGTTCAAAGTTGATTGGGAAAATCTGACAGTTTCGGGTAGCTCGATGTGCTGGCGTCTGTACATAGAATTGTCATCATTTGTTTAATTTTTTATTAATTGTTTTTATCTGAGGTCTGTATTTGGTGTATTGTGTGTTTTTTAGTCTGTGATAACTAAATGTATTTTCTTTCTTTCTTTTCTTTCATTCTCCTGCTCTTATCCCATTTTATTTGGGTTGGCGCAACATGTATTTTTCATCCATCCTAAACTATAAATTTTTACCATTTAACTAAAGAACTCTTTGGTAAATCATCTACCCAAAATGGCCGATTTAACTGTCATTAATCCCAAACAGATTGCTGGATCACGGACATAATGGAACCGTGACGTCATGACATGTCCGTCTACATTGTCTATGGGCGATCGACCTAACAATGAGCTTTGACCTTTAGACCTTAAAGTGATATCATAGATATAGTTACAGTAAGTACAGGTAGATATTAAATTGTTTCCACGAGAAGAAATACCTTAATGTGCAGACGCCAGCACATCAAGCTACCCGAAACTGTCAAATTTTCCCAATCAACTTTGAACCTTATACTTTAGCGATAAAGTTGAAAATAGAAATTTGACAGATTGTAGTAGCTTGATGTGCTGACGTCTGTACGTCCAGCGAAAGTTCGACGACCAGTCTTATAAAGGCGTATCGTGTTACCCAGTAACTGAGGGTTGTGGCTCCTTTTGCCTCGTTTACGTTCATACATCAGGACATACACGCACGTACCTGACCTTTCTGAAGAACATCATCAATAAGGTCACGTGTATGTTCTCCTAGGGCCCCCTCCCGATGTTTCCACTCACATCTGCCTTGAAAATACTTCATTCACTCTTCCTTCTTTGTCCAGGCGGTTTTTCTTTGGAATGCGCT
Source organism: Eremobia ochroleuca (assembly GCA_949629135.1). Lineage (NCBI taxonomy): Eukaryota > Metazoa > Arthropoda > Insecta > Lepidoptera > Noctuidae > Eremobia > Eremobia ochroleuca. The sequence goes on along the minus strand of OX451411.1, from coordinate 6,854,235 downwards.
CCCTCTGAACATCAGGACGGCAACCAGTCGGTTATCATTTAAAGTGAAGGCACGTGAACATATCCGTGAGAAGCTGGCCGTAACATCCCAGCGTTGATTTGCTGGATTCGTTTTCTCCTCTACCGATCATTTTTCTCCTGACAGTTCATTTTGTTTATATGTATACTATATATATATATATCTATCTATCTATGTATTGTTATTAATTCTTATATTGTATAGTCAGTTCCTAGCTATCTATCCTGTATGTTGCACCTGCCATATTTTGTCTCTGCATCACCCTAAGGTTGACTGGTAGAAAATGCCTCAGGCATTAAGTCCGCCTTTGTACAGACACCAGTACATCAAGCTACAACAATCTGACAAATTTCTTTAATAGATTTTCAACTTTATTGCTAAAGTATTAGGTATAAAGTTGATTGGGGAAATTTGACAGTTTCGGGTAGCTTGATGTGCTGGCGTCTGTATAGTACTTTTTTTACTTGTGCATAAAGTTTGAATAAATAAATAAATATAATACCTTTTGTTAGTCTCCTTTCTTTCATCCTCTCAACTTGACCAAGCCATCTAAACATACTCTTTTCAATTGTTGTCACTACATCTTCCTTTACACTTATTTACCATATAATTCCTCAGCCTAGCGTTCATCACACCTCACATGCTTCGCAAGGAACGCATTTCCACAGCATTTATTATAAGTTCATAACACTAACCCCAAAAAAAAAAAAATGAGAACAGTCATGACAATTCAAACTCACATCTTTCCGATCAAATCTTTTTGACTGACCCACAGGGCTTCGGCTTCTGACTCATGAAGACTCATTAATTAAACTATTGTGTAACGACGTTACATAGCCCAGTTCCCCAATAACTCGGGGTAATGATAAATTGTTCTAGAAACAGCGAAAGTCGGTTCAGTAGTTTAGAAGATTACGATTTGTGAAAATGTGTGATGAAAACATGTGTTTTTAGAAAGATTTATGGGTGTTTGAGAGTTTATTTTGATGTTGGAATTATTCCTTTTAATCCCTAGCTATTAATAATAGGAATAAATGGGTTTGTTTTATTTTATTTTTGATATTCTACCAAGACTTGTGTCGAGTTCCAATCCAGCCAAATATTTTTTTTACAATAATTATGGATGTCTTTTCCTCATCAAGCACATTCTGATTTCGGTTTTCAGAATCATAACAACAGCTAAACTGAGATGTGATAGCATACTGATCAAAGATTTGACTAGTGCTTGCAGAAACTGACAGACAGTGTCAAATCATTCTCTTCTTTTAATGGAAACCAAGACCAATTTTCAGTAATAAAAACATAAGACTGATTTGATATAAACCAACACTACTCTCAAAACGGCGAAGCAAAAAATCGTGAGGAAAGAACCAAAAATTCGAAGACGTGTGACACCACCACCCGCACTGTGCCCGCATGGCGGATTATGGCCCACTCCCTTTACCAGAGAGGAAGTCTGTACCCAGTGGGACCATTCCAGACTGATTATAAAGCCAGATTTGATATTTAAAAAAAACAAATCTTTATGATCCGATTTTTGTTTTCGAAAACAGAATTTTGCAACGTAAAGGGACGTTGCAAAATTTTGTTTTCGAAAAAAAAAGTGTACAAATATTTGGAAAAAGAAATCTAATTCGATTTTAAAAGTGTTTATGCCTTGTTGTCTCATAAGGATTCGATTCCAGTACTCTCGTTTCTAGGCTTACATTACCCAAATACAGTGTCGTTGACCCCTCAACAAATTCTTTGTAGTGTTTGAACCTGCGTTGTTTTTCCTCCTATTTGTTTTTATAATAGGACAATAGTGAAATTACTGATGGAGTGCTGATAAAATTGGTGATGGTATATTAAAAAAATAATATTGATGACATTCAAAAAGTTAATTTTATACGAAAATATGTGATTTTGTTATTTATTGGAGGAAACACAACATTAAAAAAATATTAGAAATATTATTTATTAGAACTGGCCTCGAGTTTTATTTTTAAAGACATGTGCCAAAAGCATAATGTTTACATGAATCAACTCATAATAAAGAATATTTTTCTTGTTAATATTTTATAATGAGAATAACATGATTATATTCAATCACATTCGTGTAATTTAAAACAAACCTTCACGCTTTTGCCCCTAAAAACAAAAACAGATGTTTAAAAAACAATAATTACCAAAACTCATTAAAAAATACATCATTTCTAATTAAAATTACATAAAAACCTACTCAAAAAATACCCTACACTGTCTTGCCCCCAAAAAATCCTAAAAACCACCGCCCGGGCTAGTGAAAACGGTACAAACCATACAAACAAAAAAAAATAGCAAAGTAAGTACACCGACGAACTCGAGCGTCGAACTTTCGGTCGTTCAATGAACCTAAGAATTTTGGCAGTTCATCGACCCGGTCGCTGCCCGCTTATAAATAATGTGAGAGCGAGACAGCGATACTTGACATCTTACGTCAGCTGATAGTGTGGCTAATCATCACGTGACGTCATCGGCTGGGCTGCATTTGAATTTGGAAGTTTGTTTTGAATTTAGAATCGTTTATCTCTGATGAAGGTTAGGTTGCTTGGTTTTGGTTCAATGCGGAAGTTGATGTTTTGTTTTTATTTGCGAATTAAATTATGTGGTTTTAATTTTAGTAAAAAGTAATGTTTTTCTAAGTAATGTTTTTATCGCAGTATGATAATGTATTTTACCTTGTTGTGTTGGCTACCTAGACTGGAACCTGGAGAAGGACATGGGCTGCTTTTCATCCTAGATATTTGTATGAAACACAAAGTACACGCTGATGATGAAGGCAAAAGCTAGTCATCATCATCTGCATGCCTTTTCTCAACTATGATGAGGTCAGCTTCCAGTCTATCCACGAATGATAGCTGGGACCAACTGCTTAACGTGCTTTGCGAGGCACGGAGGGGTCTCGGTATGTAAAGATGGTCACCCATCCACATACCAACCGCGGCAAGCGTAGCTTAATCTGATCGATCGACCTCTGCGGCTGTTATTATTTAGCCACGAGCCACTTAGTATACACTCATACACTAAACTAAATTACATTTGAATTTCGTAAATTACACCATCAATTTAAAAATAATAAATTTACATTTCTTCAATGGCCTGTAAATTAAACAATATGACCAACACCTTAAAATTTAAAATAATAACAATATGTAATAGTGTGAATGGTTGTCAGACCTTCGGGCTTCTGACGGCCCCTAATGACTGCAGGTAAAAGCTATTATAAAATAATATTCAGAATCATCTGTGGTTAATCTAATCGACCACAGCCACATAAAAGACTTGAGGACAAAACATAGGTAAAACCTTAGGCTTGGCTAGTATGCGAGTCGGTAAATACATTATATTTATCTATGAAGCGTCTAGTCAATCCGGGGCCGTTGAACTCAATTAAATGACAAATATTTTTCTATTAGTTATAATTGAGGAATAGTTTTAATCGACAGAGGGACTTGGAGTGCAGTAAATGGGACGGAATGATTTATTTATACAACGTGTAACGTTAAATGCGCAAAACCTCAGACACCCCAACTGATTTTTAATTCAATTTACCTATTTCAGAGAAAAAATAAGTCATTAAAAAAAATGTGAAGGTTTTATGTGCTGTTTTAGTTTTACTGGCCATTCTGATCGTTTCTTGCGTCTGCGACGACGTTTTACCGATTGAGGAGTCGTCAACGGGCCGCTGCGCCGCGCTGACATTGGCTTGCTTGACCTATTAATAAATAGACACGGCAACGTTTTTAATGAAGATTTTTTTAAAAATGTGAGCTATGTTAAAAAGTGGTTCAATTAATTCTGCTCGTTATTCTAATCAAACTATCAGTATAGTAATAAGCTCGTACCTTTATAAAAAAAAAAAATCATCAAAATAACAGATGAAAAGAGTATGCCTTTACTTTCGATTTTTTTTTTAATGCTATATGTTAAAATATAAACCTTCGAGTGAGCTTGTCAGTCCACCTGAGGGATGGACGCTATTGACAGCTCACTTCACCTTAGTTCACGATGAGATTTTTACAGAAGAGGTCAGCTGGTATTCAGCTACATCTGTTTAGACTGGAAGCTGACCCCAACATACTTCGGAAAAGGCTCCGCAGATGGAGATTTAGGCCACGTTCACACGGCGTCATTCTGTACGATATTTTGCTGTAAAATTTTGGGATCACATGGTAGTTTCACACTGCATTTGTTTTTGACTGTGTGAACAGTAGGTTGTTGACGTGTGATCTAAGCTTTTTATCGTAAAATATCGTACAGGACAGCACCGTGTGAACGACCGCTTAGAGTAATTCTGCATAGTTACAAGTTAATATTAAGGCCTAAAATTATTTGCACTAAATAACCAATAAGGATTGGCGCCTCCCGTTATACCGGTAAATAAGGCAAACTTCTCGATGATAATTATTTACAATATTACTCAGAACTGCCGAAAGTATGTCAGTGACCTAGAAAAATAAACTCCACGATGATTCTAATTAATATTCAATAATATACTTAGAATTGGCAATAACGTCAATTTGTAGGAACAGGAAAAGATGGCTTCCTTCCTCCTCGCTTCCTACAACGTGTAACGTTAAATGCGCAAAACCTGAAAATAGTTTGATCAGAATAACGAGCAGAATTAATTGAACCACTTTTTAATATAGGTCACATTTAAAAAAAAATCTTCATTAAAAACGTTGCCGTGTCTATTTATTAATAGGTCAAGCAAGCCAATGTGAGCGCAGCGCAGCGGCCCGGTGACGACTCCGCCCTCGATAAAGCGTCGTCGCAGACGCAAGAAACGATCAGAATGGCCAGTAAAACTAAAACAGCACATAAAACCTTTACAATTTTTTTAATGACTTATTTTCTCTCTGAAATAGGTCAATTGAATTAAAAATCAGTTGAGGTGTCTGAGGTTTTGCGCATTTAACGTTACACGTTGTATATTTATATGCACACACATGGACTGGCTACTCTGCCTAACCCTTTAGGATATAAAAGGCGTGATGTTATGTAGGTAGAGGTGTAGCTCTAGTACACACGGATTCCATCAGGAATGTTTAAGTCCCATGTAATAATATGGGGCGAGCCTATTCCACACACAAATCCAGACACAAATCCAGACTCCGGGCTGATACTGAGGTTTTGATGGAAAACCCACTGTAGCCCCGAGAACCTCACACTCTCAAAGGGTTGCCGAATACCGGCTGCAATTTCTAATTCCAGAATTTCCAGATGGCTCAGAACCGCAAATTATGAATCATTTTTCACGCGCCTTTAACGTGGTAAGGAAAAATGGAATTTTAAATATGGAACTCTCTTCATAGAGCCGGTTTGTTTTCATTTGGCAATAATTAGACACAAGGTATTTTGTCCATCAAAGAAAGTCTGCTATTTTATTCCCAAAGATACACAGATGAAGTCATGGCGAGAGACCATTGTCCAGCAGCGGAATTTTTAATAAACAACTGCTTAAAAACAGCGAGTTCTTTTATTTAAAAACCTTTTTTGTTTTTTAACCCGTAACCACCTACCACCGGTCCCTGAGACCGCAACGGCAACTAGCAAATAAAGGTTAAGGTAAGTTTATTTTCATTACACACATTAATGCATTTTGTGACTATTGTTTTTTCCTAAATAAAGGATGTGTAGAAAGGGTATATAGACGAGCACTGTCCTATGACACTTACACATCGAAATATTTGAATGCAAAAACACGTTGCGGTCTCGAGGACCGCGGTGGTAGGTGGTTAAGGGTTAAATAAGGAGCATGAATGAATGGATTGGTTTTGAAGAGGAATACAAAAGTCATAAAGTATATTGGTATTACAAAGCCCCAAACGCTTGAACTTCATAATAGGAATTTCTGAAAAATTACCAACGGTTCGTCATTCTTCAATTTGCCCACAATTTTAATGGTATTCCCCTAAAGTTCTTTATTGCATCTGAAGGAACACGTTTACCGGGCTACGAGCTAAAATGAGTATGCACGCCTGTGTAACATAAACATTCATAAAAAATCTGATTCACATCAACACCTTTCAGCCCTTCCGGGATCAAAAACACCGAATGAAACGGCTTATTCTTCAACCATACCAATGACTAACGCACATTCAAACAATAAGAGACAAACAAGAAAGATAAGTCATTTGATAAACAAATAAATTAACAATAATACTTATTCATCTTTTTACTAAAACATTTTCGTTGGGTCCAACAACCTGAAGTAAAGAGCAACGCACTCGGCACCAGACGTTCCAGGGAAATACCTTTGTACAACGCCATCTCTTATCGAGTAGACGTACTAAAGGTCAAACTTGAGGGTTAATGAACCGAGTTTGAATTACACCCTATCAGAAATGATTGTGCTACTATTTTTGGTAATATTTGTAATGGAATCAAGTGTATTAAATTTTATTGTTGAGTGTTCAAAAATTAGTTGGGGTATTTATATTAACAAGGAGGAGATTATAATATGTCGATTTTAATCTTGATAGAGATATGTCGAGGTATTGTGTTTGTTTCGGAACCTACTTAGGTTTAACTATAAAGCTGTATAGTGGAGACGAGTTGTGGAATTGGGTATGATGTCATAATATTAACGTCATTTATTCTACCAGAGGGGTAGTTGCGTAACGCACTATCAGTAGCAGTGGGTTTCATTTTGACAGTTCGACAACATTCATTGCGTTATTTACGTTGTTGAGCAGATTTTTTTTTCGAATATTAAAAGCAATGGATTAGCAATATCCTTCAAAATTATTCAGATTGAGATCGATAGTGTGTTACGCAATTAGGGTGTTGGTCTACATTCTTATGCTCAATATGCCTAAATAGAAGTACAAGAAGTTACAATAATTGTTGAATATTATTTCAAAATGTATCGACTTCTCCGCATTAATGAATGCGGGAAAGTCCTGGATGGTTCACGCTATAATTGTTATAGTCTACTGGTAAAATTGAAAACTCTTAAGTAATGTTATTTAAAAGTTTGTTAAACAATTATGAACAAAACCAAATGATGATGGGTTTATAAATCTGGCATAGACCGCACGTACACGTATAACCACACTAACACGTAAAAACAACGAATCGCTGAACTCCGAACGATCTAGAATTCTAACAATCTTACTATGTCGTTAATAAAAATTGTCAAATTATTTTATGAAAACCGCCATCTATGGTCGAGTGGCCGTACCAAAGTTCAAACTGCCAAACTGAGGTGAACGACCCCTTGCGCGGGCTTATCTTCGTATTATGTACCTCTTATGACGCACGCTTGATTTATTTTTTCCATGCAATACGTACCTCGTCAAGCAAAAATATGTATTTTTATTGCAATCATCGTTATTGTGTTTATTTTGTAAGTATTTATTCATTTTCGAATGAATTGTTCGAAGTCCCAATTTTAAAACGCTGCGTTCCTTGTGCAATTTCGAGATATGGTTGCGTTCATTGTTGCGTTGCCCAAATATTATTATTTACAAAATAACGTAGTTTCACACCTGCAGTTCTCAAAGAGGTTGGTAGTCTTATGTAAAAGGGATGTAAGATGATTAATAATTATTTTCTTTCTACCAATAAGAATATTGATAGATTAAGATAAAAATGTTTTCATTGCTACGAAAAAAATCGTACCACACACACAATAGCGCTATAATAATTCCAACCTACAAAAAACATAATTGAATGAAAAATTGCTATTGTATGTACAACAGCCATAAAAAAGTAATGTATCGACAGTCGGCATAGCATTTAAAAAATCATCAATTATACATAGGATAGTAATTAATCATTCGCCTTTGTATGCTTAATTATCTGTGGCAGACGTTGCCAACCTTTGGTAGGTCTTTGACAAGCAATTGTTAACCAAAGACACGTGGGCAGGTAGATTATTTTTTTTATTAAATGATAATTGTCCTAAGTCTAATTTGTGACTATATGGTTAGAAAGGGGATGAATACCGAGATGACGACTAATAGAGAAAGTATGGAAGAAAAAAACATACAAATAAATTGGGATAAGAGCACGAGAATGATGAATTTTCCTAAGTCTGAAATCGCCAATCCATCTTGAGCAAACGTAGTGACCAGTGCTCATGCCTTCTTTGTATGAAAAGAGGCATTTGCCCTGCGGTGAGACAGTTATAGGCTGGCATTATTATTTTTATATAATAATTATGATATCATGCCTAATTTCGTTATTCTGTTTTGCAAAATGATGGAACACACGAGCAAGAGGGCTACACACAGATTACCTACACTCCTACATATTACCTACTCCTAGAGTAACAAATGACAAAATGATTGAAAAGTACCCTTTGAAATCCTGTCTGAAATAATCTTCGTAAAGTAGGGTTTGTTCAGCAGTGGACCAATGATGTTGATATGTCAGATCATAATCGACGTTTTCGTAGTCATTTTGTACAAAAAGGTCACAAATCACATTCCGGCCGTCGAGAAATGCATTCCTGACAGGTGTCAGGAATGCATTTTGTCGACAACCGGCACTGACAGGTGTCAGTGCGACAATTCTAGTAATTAATAAAGATCAAATTCGCAAACCCTGTATTCGTGTGTATGAAACTGACAGGTGTCAAGAAGACATTCTCTCAGCGGCCGCACTGTAATTACAAATGTTCCCCATCTCTGACCTATGCCTATAACTCATTAGATTATTGATGTGTCATTTATTATTTTATTAAAGCAAAAACTGTACTCATGTCCAATTATGTAGGCGTAAATGTATGTTCTCTGCACTGCCTTCCAAATATAGAGGAATACAACATGAATGACTTTGTGAGTTAAAAATAAACGGCTCATTCAGTTCGAAATTCTTCAGAATCGTGGGTGTGTTTGCGGGCACAAGTCTTACGTGCACAAACACCGAAGCGGGAAAAAAATGATTTAAATTAGTTTTAAAAGTATAAGTGTTTGCTTTCAGCTGAAATTAATCCCAGAAATCTTAGTGAAGACAGTTAAGAGGGAAGCGCCATGGTTATCTACTAAATTATATTTATTTTTTTACGTTTTTTGTAACTTGCAAGGGTATTTCCCAGGCTGCCTACCGCATCGACCTTAAAGGCTTTGACAATGTCCTAATCAGGTTTTAATATAAATATATCACAAAAAAAAAAGAAATTGTTTTAATTATTTGGGTTTAAGTAGGTCTAAATGTCTAATACTACTTATAACAAACAGCGCTATTAATTTAAAGTGCTGCTTATTCCCTATCCCGTTGGAATTTCGGAAAAAAATCCGGCCTTATTCCTTGTAAAGTTCATAAAGGCAACCTCTATGCAAAATTTCAGCTTTCTAGGTCCAAGAACTTGGCTTTGGTGAGCCAGTCATTGATTGAGTTAGGACATTTCTTCTGTATTATGTATCACTACATAGTATAAAACAAAGCCGCTTTCCTGTCTGTCTGTCCCTATATATGCTTAGATCTTTAAAACTACGCAACGGATTTTGATGCGGTTTTTTTTAATAGATAGAGTGATTCAAGAGGAAGGTTTATATGTATAATACATGCATAATGTAGTAGACAAACACTGATAATTTTAGAGGTTTCTAATGTGATGTCGTAAATAAACACATTTTTTTGAGCTTACATTGTAAACGATGGCTGAACCCGTCGAGATAGATCAAAATATTGTACTACTGTATTGTACACCTTAAAAAGGTCTACAAAAAAGTCTGCAATTAGGGATAACCCACAATAACCATTTTTATCCTATACTTTTTACGAAAAAAATTATCAGTGTTTCTCCATTGCACCCGTGCGAAGCCGGGGCGGGTCGCTAGTTAGGAATAATTTAGTAGGTTGAACCTCAAGGTCCAACACACTGCCAGACCGATTACCCCATAAGTTGTCCACACTGACCGGTTAATACCTCGTAAAAGTAAATACTTGTCATTAGTTGTAATTATACCGTACCCCTGACTATACCGTGTAGCAGCTACGCCATGTATGTTACAGGTGTCTTTCACAGGTGCTGATACCGTTGGCATCTCACATACAAAGTGCCACTACAATTTAAAACCATGTTTCTTAGAATTAGTAGAGGTGGAAAACTGTGTGTTTAAATTAGCAGCAGATTTATAGAAAAAGAAAATGTAAGGCCAGAGTTTTGGTAACATATACAGGGTCCCATTAAAATAGATGGACACATTTTATCAATATCCAAGCAAAAAAAAAACACTGATTTAAGTGATTTTATTTTCACCTAAAATAATAAATTGCCCGCACGTTAGTGTATTTTCGTTAGCTGATTATTTTTCTTTTAAGTATCTAATGTGTTTTTCTTATATTTTGTTTTACCATTGTCCTTATTCATATATTATTAAAATCAGCTGTTCCCTACATTAGGAATGTAGGGAACAGCTGATTTTTTTTTCGCGATTTCAGGTTTGGTCCCATAGTAAAAGTTGTTCATAATGATGAGTACAATGACCTCTTAAGAGGTTGTTGGTGTTTTACAAATAACCCTGTATACCCACCTGCCTGTGCCTGTGTGGCCTGTGTCCCACTGCTGGGACACAGGCCTCGTTTCGCTGAGAAGGAATGGGCCGTAACTCACCACGCGGTCCCAGTGCGGGATGGTAGATGTCACATGTCTTCGATTTTTTTTTTGGTTCTAGGACATGCCGGTTTCCTCACGATGTTTTCCTTCACCGTTTTGAAAGCAGCGGTGATGTAATAATTTACACAAAGTAAAACGGCTGTCTGAGTTCGAACTCCAACCTACAGCAAGTCGACGTCGTTGGCCAGTTTTTTCCACTGGTACATTGTTTTCCACTTGACCACGACTGCTCTGTCTTGGTAACATTGATAATATTCATTGACATTTTTCTTGATTGATATACATACATATGTGTTGTCTTTGGTCCCTGGTCCTGACATCAAGCGCTTGAGTACGAGGCTTTTGGCTACGTTGTATATTTTATGTCTTTTTTATTTTTATTTTGTTTTTTATTTGTAACGAGCGTTTTGTTTGTGCAGAATAAACGTTTTTTTCTTTTTTTCTTTCTTTCTTTAATTTAGATTAGGTAAGGTTCTCTCCAAAGGCATCTACTGGGAAAAATATAATGTCAAAGGTGGAAGTTCTTTCTTGGATAAACTAAAAGAGGTCTACCATCTCATAGCTCTTCTAAACTAATATTATAAAGAGAAAAGACTTGGTTTTTGTATGTTTGGTTGTTACGTTTACGGATTTGGATGAAATATGGCACATGGGTGGACCATGACTTGATATAGAATAATGGATATAGAATACTTTTTATCCCGATATTCCCACGGGATCGAGGCTTATGTGGTTGCTGGGTGCAGCAAGCCAGTAAATTTTTAATTGTATTCAGATTTGACTGGGGTCAAGGGTTACTGACTAAAAACTGAATAACACAGGTTCAGTAAGCTCTTTGTTTTGTTTCGGTGGCATGAGCCATACGGGAAGAGATCCTGTCGTGGTAGAATCTTATCCCGTCAGCAACAATGACAACAGCACCCTAATTGCGTAACTGTCAATCACAATCTGAATAATTTTGAAAGATATTGCCAATCCATTGCTTCATATGTTCGAAAAATTTGTCTGCTCAACAACTTAAATAACGCAATGAATGTTGTTGAACTGTCAAAATGAAAACCATTGTTAATGCAAGTCCGATATGTTTGGTTAGTAGGACGTTCTTATAAAAAGGACAATTATTGAGCGTGTAAGGCATTGCTCAAGTAAATAAAAATTTACTGCCAGTCTTACCACAAGCAAATCAATGTTGTACCTAAACTAGTATCGACACAAACCCATGAAAACTAACTAAACAAAGTGTGAGTAATTAACGAAGCGTTGTTAATACTAGCACATAAATAATACTGCGTTGCAGTTCGTATCCGATTCGCGTCGCCATTATTGTTATGAGCAAAAGTAAATAAAAAAACAATGAATAGCAGTCGGTCAGGGAACGATTATCGTAGCCGATAATCGTTCGCTGACCGATTGCTATTTAATATTTTTTATAGCAAACTGTATGCAGTTTGCTATAAAAAAATATTATGACATAGTGTATGGCCGGTCGGTGACCTGTGTTACGCAGGATGCACAGCGCCATCTAGTAGTGAGTTACTTAACCACATTCTAATTAGGAACAGATTTTTACACTTGGAATAAATTCAAAAATAAAGTAGCCGATTCCTGACACGTAATTAGTTTAGTTAATATTATTCGCGTACAGAATCAGTCTGTTTTGAGGGGAAAATTACAAAAGTTCGGCTACTCAACGCTAGATGGCGTCACCGCCGTGCCTTTCCAACTTTTCGCTCATACCACCAAAACCGCACCTAACTTAATTGGTATAATTGAACGAAATAATGTTTAAATATGAATAAATACGGAATAAAACAAGTTGTTTAAGCGTTATGCGTTTGCTATTACGCATTATGAAACCGTATACAAGTTAGTTAGGTAATACCACTCGCCGTACGAAGTTGGTATCGTAATCGTTCCCCACTGCTAAATCTTAGCGAATTCCAAGGTTAGTCTCGCAGTACTGAATACAAAAAGGGTTCCTTTGAGATAAAAGTTCTCCTTTCAGAGCTTTTATAAAGGTGACGTCACGAGACAGGCGTATTCAAAGGGTCCGACTGGATTTTTTCGACCAAGAACATTTGTGCAAAAAGACTTGAACAAAAGAAAAACTTCATTCAAAAATAGAACGTCTACGTATTATTAATTTTTTTTTCGTGGAATTAAAACCTAAAGCCTCGTTCACACTAAGCTACACTTTCGCTGACAAATGGTGCCGAACGAAACTATGGCGTACGAAAAAAAATACAAATTAAAACTTTTTGTCGTATTATATACTAGTAAATACTAAAACTTGTCGAGGATTAGGGTAGCAGTAGTAGTTAATAAAAGATATGAACGAACCCTCCTAGTATGCAGGACTTGTACCATTTTTTTCCACCTGTGACTGTCAAAGGTTTGTAAAATTGTTTTTTTTTTTTGACGTCACAAAAAATATAGCGTGTGCGTATATAAATTTTTGCATATATATGCCTATTTTAAAAAGTTTTATCCTGGAACCTTTGGCTTTCGTTAAATTGAAAGAAGTTCGTATCCCAAACGAAGCTTGTGAAATCATAGAAAGATGGTCAGAAAAAAGAAGTTGGGGAAGCCTGAATGCGAAGAACGATAAAAATCTGAAACGCAGTTTTAGAAAGTACCTAGCGAGGAGCTATAGACTGAGTGAAATGAACCCCTTTATTTATAAACGTTGCTTAGAGTTAATTAAGTTAAGAGGGGCTTGTGGCTAAGTAATAACAGCCGCACGGGTCGATCAATCAGGCTAAGCTACGCTTGCCGCGGTTGGTCCGTAGATGGGTGACCATCTTCACATACCAAGACCCGTCCGTGCCTCGGAAAGCACATTAAGCCGTTGGTCCCGGCTGTCGTGGATCTTTGGCAGTCGTTACGGGTCTTCAGTAGACAACCAGTCTTACCAAGGGGTATCGTATTACCTAGTAACTGAGTTGTAGAAGTCAGATAGGCAGTCGGTCCATGTAAAATACTGGTATTCAGCTGCATCCGGTTAGACTGGAAGCCGACCCCAACATAGTTGGGAAAAGACTAGGCAGATGATGCTTAAAGTACTGTTTAGAATAAGACTGTTTTGTTTAACCATACATTTTTAACTTTAAGCAACATTAAGAAACAAAATCTCTTTAATGAATAGAGTAGTTGTAGCTGTAGTTTCTGCCTACCCCATGAGAAGAAGCGTGAGTTTATGTATGTATGTATGAACAAGCATGACAAAGGATGATAACCACTGCTTACCGCACAAGCGCTTGAAAATACTTAATTTAAAATAAATTAATTCATGAAAGCAGTATGCATAACGGTTGGGCAGCGTCGCAGTCAGTATTACGCGGACTAATCTAGAAATGTCTAGCCGAGTTGGTAATTCTATATTTTGTATGCTACGTACGCGTAGAAGAATTGAATCGATAATGTTGTATGTGGAAAAATTCTAGTGAAACCATCATTTGGAAATGTTGTTGGAAAATACTTTTTATTGATTTGATCAACAGCTTAAAAAAAGTGAAAATAGTTGTTTTTCGCGATCGTTTGTGAAGCTCAGTAAAGCTTTTCTGTCATGAAAAAGTATTCTGGGTTTCGCTATAAAGTCTAAATCGTCATGGTAATTGATTCAACGTTACCTAAGTAAATGAAAAAATATAACAAATGGAAACGAATCGATAGTTTTTTTTGGTTTGCTTAATCATCTGAAATTCCATCCCTAAATAAAGAAAAAGAACAAAAAAAAAACAAACATGATGATATAAACAGTCTGCAATTATCTCTTCGTCCTGCATACCAGCGTCCTTAGATAATTCAGTTATTCAGCTTCCGTACACAACTGGGGCAGGAGTTCAACTTTGACCTCGAATCCTATTGAACCTGAGATCCAAGGTCACAGAGGTCAGATTAGGGCCGTTCGAGAGCTAGCCCAAAACGTGTCAGGCTGTGACCTGCGGTTGACCTACATATATGTTACAAGTTTGAGGTCGAATTGCACTGCTTACGTATTTTTGAGAACTGCTGATTGATTTTGTGCTGTAAACGATCAATATGCTTTTTTTTGGGGCCAAAGTTGGAAGAACCTAATTCAAAAGATAGCATTACAAGTAAGATTTTTAAATTCAAGACTGCTGAAGAGCTCGACACAATGAGATATCCACAAAAAAATTGGCTACAGTTTTCTCATTTTTCACAATTTCGTAGTGTATTTTCTGTTGCCAAGTCGTTTTTACTCTTCTACAGGTGTTCGTTTAAAGTTTGCTGTTAACTCGGTACCAATAGCGTACAATTAGCCCATTTCTCTTGGAAGCTAGCACAGTTACAAGCCCTGTTAGTCTTCAAACTACAATAAATTACCGCTGTGCGTGACTTTTAGCGTTTCTCACGGCGTCATATTGTTACAACTTATGTAGCTGTTCTGTTCACATCTTTTCCCGTTTCAAAGCCCTACGTAATATTACGTACATTTGCAAAATAATACCCATTCATTTATAACCAGCCCCTTTTAAAATCAACTTCTTTTATGTCTGGCCCCTTAAAATATCCCTGGTAACTAACAAGGAAATTGCAAGCCTGCTTTCTATATGCCACGTGGCCTGAAAATAGGTCATCCTTTATCTTTCGACAATTTAACTATCCCTGTCCCTCTCTTTTCGTTGTTGGACAATGGGTGTGAAAAAGAGGGCTGTATTTAAAGCGTTCCCTCTGAAACTTGATAGTGTGGTAATAGTTGGCTAGTTGACTTTTGTTACTTAGGGTTAGAGTGTCAAGATGTATCCTGGCTTGTCATGCTTTTTGTGGTGACATCAGGAAGTTGCCTGTCATGATAGGAAGACAGACCAGCAATAGCATTCCTTTTCATAGTTTTGTCTGATTTTGTTGTAGTACTCATTCGGATTGTTTAAAATGAAACATGTTGATAATATTATTTTATTAGGTATATTTGAAACAATGACAAAACCTTTTTCTGTAGTTGCGGTTAAAAACCGTGGTTGATAAACTTGTTAAGAGTATTTTTTATATTTATATTTATGATAGATATTTCATTATTATTCGAAGCAGCTTTTAAATTGGTAACATACATAGGTAGAGCGATTTATAAATTGCCCAGTTTTTTAAAAAGGGTAGCAAAAATGCTTATTTTTTCTTTTAATTCTAGTTTTGTATTCAATGCGTGTTTTCAAGTATTTTTTTCTAATCGACAAAAGCTTCAGCGAATTCTTACAATTCATATATCTATTTGAACAGCTTGACATATGTAAACTTAACGGAAATGAATTTAGCATGAAACTTAGGAGGACAGTTATCTTGTACAAACGTCGAAACCAAGATAATTATGTCTTATCGATGTTGTATGTATACAATCGACGGGTTGCGGTTTCTATTCTATGATTGGCGCCTACAATTGTTGGAATCGGTATTCCAATATTTTATATATTTTATCACTAGCATCCGCCCGCAACTTCGTTTGCGTAGAATTCGGAATTCCCGCCGTTTAAATCCTATTACCCGTTTTCCCGTAGGAATGAAGCATTTTCTCGCGGTAAAAACTAACCTATGTTCATCAGGGATAATGTCGGCTTCTAAGGGTAAAACAATTTTTCAAATCGGTCAAGTAGTTTCGGAGCCTATTCAATACAAAGAAACAATCAAATCTTTCCTCTTTATAATATTAGTGTAGATTATTCGTGCTTTTTTTTTGTTAATATAATAAATAACTTTAAAGCGTTGTTGTCAGTAAAATATTTAAACGGGGTTTTTAAAAGAAGACTTTTCTATAAATTTGGAAAATAAATGTTTATTTTTACTTCCTTAATTATAATTAAACACGATAGTTATTTGAAATGTGACGGTGTTTGAATTCGAAGATTGGTATGAACATTTTATCATTATCAATGCATATTTTATACGGGTGTAGTATTTTTATAGTTTATCTAAAAACAGCAGACTTTGATAAGTACCTATGCCCTGTAAACAATTTATAAAATGCCTACAATTGTTACCCAGTAATCGAAATACTATACATCGAACAAATGTTTGTGTTACTGATGTTATAACTTTATCAGGTAATTGGACGTAAATTAAATGGTTACTGAGCGATTATAATAATAATCATAATAGGCAGTCACGTTCGGTTCTCTCTGGTTGTAGACAAAACATAAGCCTTCCTTTTGGCTTCGCCGCAGTCGGGCAATAAAACATAAGGAAGGAAACATAAAACTTGTAAAAGTTTGTAAAAGATCGTTTTAAAGCTTTTATAGGCATTTAGATGCTGCAAATCATTTTTAGTGACAATAACAATAACTATGAAACATAACAACAATCAATTGAATGTTATGCCTGCTTAATTTCTTTATAACACTGCGTTAAGTAATCACAATTTTAATTACATAATAACACTCTCCGTCTTCCTAAAATATAATGAGCAACAATTTGTTATTAGGAAGTTACAAAACTGTCTAATTTTAAACAGCACCATCACATAACTGAGCTTATTATTCCATTATTAAAGTTACCGTGACCAATTTAAACTTTATGGACAGACAACACAGTTAGCTAAACAGTTAACGTTTGTTAAAATTCACATGCAAAACTGGCTTCGCACCTCTAATTGCGTAATTATAACAATTAATAATTGTAAGATAAAAAATTTACGTAAAAAACTTTCGAATAAATAGAAAAAAAAAATGGTTGCCGAAGTTGCCGCCAAAACCGGGTTGTGAACGCGTTAAATAAAAACGTCAAACCTCTGACATCATTCCATTATTCCTATTAATTCACTGTCACAGAACACACCACAGATAACACAAGCACTAGGTAGGGCACTTAAAAATGTTGGAATTTTCGCGTTCAGAATTATTTCGTATACGCGCCGAACTCGTAAAGACCCGCTCACACCAAGATGTTGCAAGCGGGCCATCGGGGGAGCAACTAGGAAATGAATACAAGCGACGGCACACCGAGCCGCGCCTGCCACACATAACCTCTTTACACGCACTTGTGTGTGTGAAGTGCATACGTTTTGACAGCATGTGGAGTTTATTTATAGGCCTATAACATCACATATATTTTGAAAAGAAAATAACACTCTAACTAACCAAAAAAGCTCATGTAATTACAGTATCATGCAGACATATTTCCATGGCTCCAATTAGAGTCTAATAAGAGTTGAAAAAGATTATATCAGCAGTGCAATTAAAATATTTTAATCAAAACTACAGATCTAAAATGACAGATTAAAAATCTGAGACGTAGCGGTTTGAGAGAAAAATGTTACGCGGCTAAATCACAATAACCGTTATTACATAACAGTCGGCTAGAGGGAGATGGGAATAGTTTTTGTACGTGCTAAAAAAAGACAGAACATCGAGGTTGTGTAACTCACCACAGGGAAAGCTCACACGTACTTTCTTTATACATGACATGACAAACACTTGTGCGTGGCTAGTATATATGTGTGCAAGTGTGTGCGCGTCTTTACATTTTTGAATTTAGAACGAAAGAGCGTAAGTGTCGGGATGGATTTTTCAAAATGGACTCTTCTTTTAGAAAAATGGAGTGCAATATTGAGCGTTGAAGTGGAGGCTTTAGGGTCGAATTTTGTGACGGTCAAGGAGTGCACGGCAGCTTTTTGAAGGGGTTCAATGACACACGGTTTGGCACGTTCCTTAGGCCCACCGATTTTTCAAATGTACTGCGGAGTAGGTTGAAAACGCCACAAAAGACGTGATATTTCCACAGAACTGAAACTAGGGCATGCGTAGTTTTGCTGTTATGACTTTTTAATCGATTTTCCTCGAAACAAGAGGATAAACTTTAGACTTTTAACAAGCGGAATTTTCTCGCATCCTAATATTCCGGTATGATTCGCTCGTTGCGAGAATTGACCGAAAATGAGGACATGCGTGATAGGTAATAAATCAGCAATAATAAAGTGTCGCTACCCGATGCTAGATGGCGTTGTCATAAATTTTATAGCGTGTGAGAAAATTTTCTTTTTATCGACCCTGTTTTGCTTTGTACTTAATTTTATACGTTAATAAATTAATTATATTTTTTTTTTGTAACTGCGCTCATTCACGAAGTTCTGTTTCAATTGTTTCGCGCCAAAAATATCACACAGTCTTGTTGCAAAATTGTCACAAAATTATTTATAGCGAGCAAAAGTGCATACACTACAATGATGGTAGTTAATAATTGACTTAAAAAAAAAATACGATTAGTTGAGGACCGGCTCGAACACACTTTTACTATTAATAATTAAAATAACTAATTAATAATTACGAAATACTAAAAATAAATGAATCTTTGTCTCAAAATAGATGCTATACTGTAAAATTGCTATTGCATCACAGCAGAGGAAGTGAAATAACAGTCATAATATTTATATAGCTATCCCTTTCCGGCTATATGGCGTCATCTTTGTCGCACGCGGAGAGTTCCTCGTTTGAAACGCGAGACTGAGAGGAGGATTGCCGTCTCGCTCGCGCTACAGCGTTGTTGTATATAGCGGCTATGTTCGAGCAAGGCAACGGAGGGTATTGACCTGTCCTTGTTGTCTATGTGTGCAGCCTTGCTTTACAGTTATACCTTGTTTCCATGTATTGTACGTGCATCGTAAGGATCGTTACACACTGCATCATATTTATTTCGTAAATTATTTTAATTTTATGCTCTTATGTAAACTGTTAGTTTAATGTTTGTACAAACCACGATAATTGTTGGTGAATGATTCCATCTTTTCTTGGGTGATGGATAACTTACCTGAAAAGAGAAAATTGTATTGGTTAGTTAAAAATTACACAGTCGTATTGTAATAATTAATTTATGCAATATGGACACGCAAAAAAGGTACTGTTTTTTCATAGGCTTCTTAAACTCTCTTGTTTAGTTTTAATTATATTAGGATAGATAAATATCCAGGCTTTAAGTGCCTATGTACTTGTACATACTTAGCCCTTAACGTGAAAGACTTTTCCAATTTTCAGCCTCTCTAAAACTATTATTTAAACCATTAGGTATTTCCAAAATTGCCATCAAAAACATGTCCACAACCATTTGTTTCCTCAACAACAACCGCATAAAACAAATACGGAACCACACATAACAAACAAACCGAGGAAAACCTGAAAACGGCCTAACAAGTACGCTTATAAAAAAAAAGTTGCGTCAGAGCCTATAAAAAATGTCTGCCAAGCGTCAACGTTGGCATTACATCACTCGAGCCATCGGTGTGTGTGAGGCGTACCCACACGTCACACGGCACATGTGCGTGTGTATACGGCGTCTCTTCACGTGGCGCGCGGATGTGTGTGTGCGGCCTAATCTTTAGAGGAATGCGGGTTTCATACAAGTACTTTTTAAAAGCTGAAAAGGGAAATTCTTTGACTGACTCGCCACACCACCCTTTATGTTTTTATTTTTTAAAGTTTTTTTTTTTTGAGGCAAATGAAATGGATTGATGCGGATTCTCTTTGAGACTTTTTAGTTCAGTTTTAATTAGAGTTTCGTAACGCTTAATTACTGACGTGGTTTGATGAAATATCCTGTGATGTCGAGTTATTTATAATCTAAACAATTATGTAGGTATTTCAAATCAGAAAGGCAATTCTCGTAGTTATAAGAACGTTCAAAGTCTGGTCTTCTGAGTCGACTCTATAACCGTCGAACGGTGCCAGTTCTCTTGAAATATGACAGTAAAGTCAAAAGTGACATACAGTTGACATTTGAGTTGTGCCGCTTGTCAAAGGTTCATTCGAAACGCGTTTGTCTCCGTAATAGTAGTTAACTAACTGATAGATAACTTATGTAATGACTCATCGATGCCAAGCCCAAATTCTTCAACTTAGAAATCGTTTGGCTTGATTTGAAGGGAAGTTTTGTTTTGTGCTGTCGAAGAAATGAAGTAAAACCTATTTTTGTGGGTGAGAAAGTATTTGAAGAAGAGTAACCTAATTTTTTTTTAAAGAATTCATTTTTTCAACTCACTGCTGTTTAAGACAGGAAGTGGGAGGTTCAACTACAATCCCACATCAAGATTGGCAACCGTTGCTTGCTGCATATTAAAAAAAAAAAAAAAAAAACTCTAACAGTAACTTTTCTAATTATGATCCCGTAGTAAAAGCAACTCATAGAAGTGACAAGTGCACAGACTAACTAATGATGGACACGTCGAAAGAAAAACTTCTAAACAAAATGGCTCAAAACCGTTTCACCGAGAGACAGAGAAGGCTTTTGTTGGCTGTACCTACGTTGACAAATAAAATTGCCACTTATACCTAATGTACAAATCTACTGCTACACTCGATTTGCTAAATTAGCTATATACCATACCAAATCAGTATCTTCAAGTATAAAGCCCTAAAGAACCCACATATACATACATATGTCGCGAAATATATGAATGTATTCATAACAAAACTATTTGGTATTCCACTCGGGGTTACATAGAAGTAGGTTGAGCCGGAAAATGCATCTTAGTGCAGCGAAGGTAATGGTATCATTGACCGACCTTGCAATACTCCGTTAGATAGAAAATAGATTTACTACTTCTCTCTTAACGTTATGACCAACCAACTCAGCCTATCGCAGTCCACTGCTGGACATAGGCCTCTCCCAGACTGCGCCACAACACCCTGTCCTCCGCCTTCCGCATCCAGTCTACCCCAGCCACCTTCTTTAGGTCGTCCGTCCATCTAGCTGGGGGGCGTCCCACACTACGCTTGCCGATACGTGGTCTCCACTCCAGGACTCGTCTGCTCCGCCGGCCATCGGCCCTTCGACAGACATGGCCAGCCCACTGCCACTTCAGTTTGCTTACTCTGCAAGCTATGTCGGTAACTCTGGTTCTTTTCCGGATAATTTCATTCCTGATGTTATCCTTCAAAGAGACTCAGAGCATAGCTCGCTCCATAGCGCGCTGAGCGACCTTGAATTTGTGGACCAGCCCGACCGTCAGTGTCCACGTTTCAGCACCGTATGACTAATAACGCAAATAATAAATAATAACGAATAATAATAGCTCATCATGCCAACAACTGATTAACTCAACTCTGATCTGATCAACTTTGTGGGGTCGCCTTCCAGTCTAGCCGAAAGCAGCTGGATTACCAGTATTTTACATAGAGCGACTGCCTATCTGACGTCCACAATCCAGTAACTAGGTTACACGGTACTCCTCAGTAAGACTGGTTGTCAGATTTTCGGGCTTCTGACGACCCGTAACGATTGTCAAACATACACGAATAGCAGCCGGGACCAACGGCTTAACGTGCTTTCCGAGGCATGGAGGATATAAAATGATCAATAGAATTAGCATAAAAAATATGATTAAAATCTCGATTATGATTTTAAATGTTTGCTTAGTCAATCCCTAGCATCAGTGGGATGTCACTGACAGCTCACTCCACGCAAGTTTTCAAGGTGAGATTTTTACAAAATCGACATGCTGGTATTCAGATTATTGCGAATAGAAGTTGTAGAGATTTAGAGAGGTGTTCTTCATCATTACTACGTCAGTCCACTGGGCCATATCTGGTGGTGACCGCATACGGGTTAGTGGGGCCATATCTGGTGGTGACCGCATACGGGTTATTTTCTTATGGTGGCGTTCCTGATGAATACTACGTACAGACGCCAGCACATCAAGTTACCCGAAACTGTCAAATTTTCCCAATCAACTTTGAACCGAATAAAGTTGAAAATCTATTAAAGAAATTTGACAGATTGTAGTAGCTTGATGTGCTGGCGTCTGTACATACTATTTACTGTCATAATCGTAATCATCAGAATCTTAGAATAGTAGAATGAATGGTACAGAATGCTAGACCTAATGTTAGAGTCAGCATTCTGCGGAGCTGGGTATAGGATTGCGTTCAACAATAGATCTATATCCTCATAATATGACAAAAAATAAAACTGCGGTGCTATTCTGTAAAAATCTTACCGTGAAAACTCAGCTGAAGTGAGTTTAGATGCTAGGGATTGACACTATTGGCAGCTCACTCCAGGCTCACTTCACACAAGTTTTCACGGAGAGGTTTTTACAGAATAGCATTGCAGGATTCCTTATGTGTCATCCTAGATACATTACGATTTGATGAAGAATTGCAGACCAAAAATGAATCATTCTAATAACTGGCAGTGCAGAAATCCTGTGATAATCGATCTTATCGAAACAATGATTATAAATGAATGAACAACTCAAAAAATATACAAATCATAACAGCATGCAATACACAATACAAGAAAAAAAAAAGAAATTAACATAAAATCGAAAACCGCAAACACCGCTAGTCATTAAAAAAAGAAGTCGGAAACCCGTTGCGAAAACCTGACCTAATACAATACACTAATACATACATAAATACATACATACGTAAGGGTATTACGTGGGAACTGGTAACAATGATAATATTGATTTAGGGCATTTGCAAACGGGGCATTTTGCACTCGACGACTGACAATCCGGAATGATCTCGCTAGTTGATATACATATTAAGTGATACAGCAATGCTATTCTGTAAAAATCTCTCCGTGAAGTGAGCGTGGAGTGAGCTTTCAATAGTGTCAATCCCTAGCATCTAAACTCACTTCACCTGAGTTTTCACGATGAGATTTTTACAGAATAGCACTGCAGTTCTGTGCTCATTTGGACGCCGTAATAGTAGAATTTATTGTTTTGCTTTCGCCCGCATGAATGTTGGAAAATATCCAATAGGAACGTACTGCTGGGATTAAAAGTACCCAATCCAGGTAAACAATGACGTATTAATTCCGTAATACAAAGTTTTCATATAACTAACTCTATTGATTTACGCGGCGTACTCCTGTAAAGTCAGCATGATTTTTTTCCGACATCTCATCCAACAATCATCGTCGTATTTCAGCCAATTTACATAAAACCTTAATGAATTATACATCTAAACCTTCCTCACAAATCACTCTTTCCATTGGTGCAACCGTATGAAAATCCGTTCGGTAATTTTGAGTTTATCGTGTTTAGATAGAAAGATACGACGTAGGGACTTGTTTTATAATATGAAGTGATGAAATGTTTCATTCAAATGAATGAACTTTAAAAGGGACGATTGGAATGTTTTGACTCGACATTCCAGCACAGCAATGCTTACCATTTTCTTACTGTCTAACTCTCAAGGAGGTCGATTAACAGAATCGGTTACATGAATATGCCTAGACAGGAGGCTATCAACAATTATATTTTTATCCCTTCATGCTAATATATCAGTTCCATCCTGATGGAGATTACTCTAATTATACAATTCCTCAATTATGTTTGACGCGCAGAATTGTTCGTGTGTAAAAAACCTAAAACTAGATATATTGCAAACACGTATACATGTAAAGTTATATATTACCAGAGTTTAGCTGTCATGAGTCAGAATTGCTTGAAATAGTGTAATCATATCATTATTAGTCTACGATTTCGTGACTAAAATGCACATTATGGTGGAGGAAAAAAATATGTTTTATGGATAAGATAACTTGGCCATGACATGTCTAAGTTTAGTGTCCAATTACGGGCAAGGTATTTAATTGTAGATTTCGAGAATATGTCACGAGAGGACAATCATGTAAATCTTGAAAGGTTGCTAAATGAAACGTGCATTCATAAAAAAGCGGCAAAAATGATGAAAGCTGTCAAAATTATTTTATTTTTGGGCTTTCTAAGGAATTGCAAAATACTCTTATTGGTCAGTTTTCTTTCAGGGAGATTGCCTTTATTGGTTTCCTTTACGAGGAGATTTTTTTGGCGCAGCCGTGAGGCACGCCTTCCAGTTTAATCTCTTACATATCGGACTTTACACTTTGTTATTTGATTTTTATTTGTTTTTATCTGATGTATGTCTCAAGTGTACTGTGTGTCTTACAGTCTGTGCTAAATAAATGTATTTTCTTTCTTTCTTTCTTTTCTTTTTGGGATGCATGGAGAACCTCCTCGTGTAGCGCAGTTTGTTCCGCCAGTTACTCAACTGAACCGAGCGCTTGGCGCATCCTGGACGTCACACCCAACACCTTATTTGACTGGCCAATTCTTCCCTTGCTGTGGTAGGGCTAACGCCCGCCTGGTTTGCGACCACCCTCCCACTGGAGTCCGGTGTCAAGCAACCTGCTGTGTTTCGTCGATGCGTGGGAGTTCCAGTGCCTTAGGCATCTTCTGGGCACGCTCGTTCCATCATAGACCTCATCCGCTTTCCAGCAGACCTGATCGGAGTCAAAAGCGGGCCTATTCAGCAATAATAAAAAATAATAAAAAAAACTACCCGCTGGTAACAGTATCTTCTAGCCAGTGCTTAAGCTAACTGCCGTGCGATTCTGTAACCATCTCACCGTGAGAACTTTGGTGAAGGCGTGGAGTGAGCTGTCATTAGGGATTAACACTATTGACACTGCTCACTTCAAGCTCACTTCACTTATGATTTCACGGTGAGATTTTAACAGAATCTACCGGCTGATTTGGTAAACTGTGGGGTAACTGCGTAACACACTGAGGGCTGATTTTACCAAAGTCAGATAACTTTTATCCGTGGAATACAATTGACATCTGAGAGTTCTTGTATGAAATAACTGTCAAAAATTCACAATTTATTCTCAGTATAACACTTATTCTATATATAAAAGTTTCGTGGAATTCGACCTTACTATGGCAATGCGTTTAATTTTGACAGTTCAACCGTATTCATTGCGTTATTTACATTGTTGAGCAGACTAATTTTTCTAACCTATGCAGCAATATATTCATCGAATTGTGATTGAAAATGCTGGTTAGAGTTAAGGTATGAAACATATTTTAGGCTGAAGTGACTCTGATAATGATTTTCTATGAGATAATGAGTTTCTTTGGAAGAAATGTAGGCAGCCCGTTACCTCGAAGTGGAAAACCGTAAACTAAATCACAAACAAACATTATTCGACCCAGCACAGCCCACAATAAACACAATCTCAATAAAGGAATTCCTAGTTATGCCAGTTTACGTCAAATTCAAATATTGAATAGTAATAACCGGCTCATGATCTGGACACAGTGAATTATTCCGCGGCAAATTATCGAAGACTGCTTTGCATATTAAACAGCCAGCAGTGTTATAGTTTGAGATTAATAATGTATTTTATGAATATTTGTCCGGAACTGCAGGGTAATTGCGTAACACACTATCAGTAGCAATGGGTTTCATTTTGACAGTTCAACGACATTCATTGCGTTATTTACGTTGTTGAGTAGACACATTTTTCCAACATATGGAGCAATGGATTAGCAATATACTTCAAAATTATTCAAATTGAGAGTAATAGTGTGTTACGCAATTAGGGTGCTGGACAGAGATTGATTGCAAATTATAGATATACTAGCGACCCGACCCGGCTTCGCACGGGTGCAATGGAGAAACACTAATAATTTTAGAGCCATTATTTCTCGTAAAAAGTATAGGATAAAAAATGGTTATTGTGGGTTATCCCTAAGAGATAGACATATACCATCGCAAATTTTTTTGTAGACCTTTTTAAGGTGTACAATACTGTAGTACATTATTTTGATCTATCTCGACGGGTTCAGCCAGCGTTTACAATGTAAGCGCAAAAAAATGTGTTTATTTACGACATTACATTAGAAACCTCTAAAATTACCAGTGTTTCTCTACTATATTATGCATGTATTATACATATAAACCTTCCTCTTGAATCACTCTATCTATTAAAAAAAAACCGCATCAAAATCCGTTGCGTAGTTTTAAAGATCTAAGCATATATAGGGACAGACAGACAGGGAAGCTACTTTGTTTTATACTATGTAGTGATTTTGTTTTTATTTTTCCTTATTATTAGAATTCATAATCTTTTTGTATGCACGTGTTTCTGTGACAAATAAACCTATTTTTCTTTCTTTTCCTTCAAACGTACGTTTTCAGATTGAGTGGAGTTGAGTTTTATGCAGGAAGGCACAATTTGTTACCACAGATTCAGTGCATGATTCAGAAAACCTCTGCGCTGATATTTTAGTCGAATATTTAAAAAAAAAAAAGCTGTTCTGTACATTTTGACCGCGTAGATATTGCGGTGTTCTGTGAAAATTTCCCGGAGAAAAAAGTAAAAAAAAAAAAAAATCTACGCCACGTTTGAAATCAACATGTTGTATCAATATGCTGTATACTCATGGTTACAGTTGCGCGTCAATGTCCCCGTCGTCATTCTTTACTTAGGTGAGATATTAGTCAAATACAAGGCTATCGAGAAATGACAATAATAATGTTTCTTTGCCTAAAACAGTGCTTTACATTTCTTTAATGTCAACATTAATAGCTAGGCCTAGGTTCAGTCGCCAACACATCAAGCTACCCGAACCTGTCAAAATCAGCACATCAAGCTACTACAATCTGTCAGATTTCTTTACTATATTTTCAACTTTATCGCTAAAGCATAAGGTTCAAAGTTGATTGGGAAAATCTGACAGTTTCGGGTAGCTTGATGTGCTGGCGTCTGTACATTAAAAAACAAAAATAAGACTCAAAGGAAACATTTTGCTTATTACCTCCACAGTAGGCCGAGTCTGTCTCGTGGACGTGGAGTCCTTGGGTTGTCCGTGGTATTAGCATAATAAGAAAAATTGAAAATGAGTTATTTTTGAGACGGTAAGTTTTTTTTTTTTGGAAATTTTCAGCGCATATAATATTTATTTAAGAGCATACATACCTAGTTTACAAAAAAAAAAACGATATTAATGTTAATAAGAATGATTTTTACAGCATTAAACACTGACACGGAGATCAGAAAGTTTTGATTCCAGACCTAGGATTAGAAACTGAAGATTGTGAGCATCGATACAATAGCTGAGCGTAGTAGACATATAAATAATACATTCAGCATCCGAGATCACAAAGGGCTTAGTTGGAACTGTACACAGATATAGGTACTACAGTAGCACTGCAGTTCGCAGACAGTATTAGTTTTCTTGTGGACGAGTCCGTAGCTACTATCGGTCTATTCTTGGACATATTGTCTATACTTCAACATAATTTCATCAGATCTGTGTTTTCCCTGCATAATCAGTGGGTAATGTTTCCACTGCTGGGACTCAGGCGTCCCCTCTGTGAGAGGCCACTAAGCCGCAGTGCTGGTTAGTGGAACTCACATGTCTTGGTTTTTTTCTTTTCAGGTCCCACTGATGCTAGGGATTGACCAAGCAAACATTTACAATCATAATCGATATTTTAATAATATTTTTTATGCTAATTCTATTGATCATTTTATATAATTTCACTACTAATCACTAGTCCTGACGAGTTGGCGTGATCACTTCACCCGATTCACGACATTTCGCGAATCGGGTGATCACGCCACACAAACTGCGTGGGACTAAAACGTGGGTTTTGACAACTAAAATACTAGCTTTGAAATTATATAAAATGATCAATAGAATTAGCATAAAAAATATTATTAAAATATCGATTATGATTGTAAATGTTTGCTTGGTCAATCCCTAGCATCAGTGAGATGACACTAACAGCTCACTCCACGCAAGTTTTCCCGGTGAGATTTTTACAGAATCGACAAGTATCGAAGAAAAAGACATATTGCACCGAACCGGGCAGAAAATGATGATGTCGATCACTTTCACGTTATCACCTTACTGATAAATTCACACAAAATGGAATTGCATAACCACAAAACATTATTCCAGTATACCTAATATCACACTAATATTATAAAGGCGAAAGTTTGTGAGTGTGTGTGTGTGTGTATGTTTGTTACTTCTTCACGTTCAAACGGCTGGACCAATTTTGATGAAATTTCGTACACAGATAGTTTATAACCAGGATTAATACATAGAATACTTTTTATCCCGATATTCCTACGGGATCGAGACGTATGCGAGTGAAATCGCGGGGCGCAGCTAGTTCTATTATAACTTTTAATAAACATCAATTAACATACCAATACTTGAAAATGTCGCAATCAAATTGAATTGAAAACTTTTCAAATTGAAACCAATTTAGTTTGATTGCATAAAATATCTGAATTCATTCCATCTGATTTCTCTTTATTTATTGAATCGAAATAATTTGCTTTGCGCTTTGAGGACGTTGGCATATAGAGCCACCTGTACTATATACCGAAAATTGTTTATATCTATGTATATTAAATCTACGATATAATGAAATATATACCACGATGAGATACAGACAAAATACAACGTGTAACGTTAAATGCGCAAAACCTCAGACACCCCAACTGATTTTTAATTCAATTGTCCTATTTCAGAGAAAAAATAAGTCGTTAAAAAAATTGTAAAGGTTTTATGTGCTGTTTTAGTTTTACTGGCCATTCTGATCGTTTCTTGCGTCTGCGACGACGCTTTATCGAGGGAGGAGTCGTCACCGGGCCGCTGCACCGCGCTGACATTGACTTGCTTGACCTATTAATAAATAGACACGGCAACGTTTTTAATGAAGATTTTTTGAAAAATGTGACCTATATTAAAAAGTGGTTCAATTAATTCTGCTCGTTATTCTGGAAATCGTCGTATTAAACCGGAAATAGCAAAAAAAAAATCAGCTGTTCCCTACATTTTGACGGCTCGTACGAACATAAATGTAGGGAACAGCTGATTTTTTTTTCGCGATTTCAGGTTTGGTCCCATAGTAAAAGTTGTTCATAATGATGAGTACAATGACCCCTTAAGAGGTTTTGCGCATTTAACGTTACACGTTGTATATTTAATTAGATTAGTATAATATTCTTTATGTATGTATTCATTGTATCGTGTAAATGGTACACCACAGACTACCTACAGCATTTGTCGAACCCGCGACACGCAGCGCAGCAGCCACTGCGCCAACCGTGCCATTCTATTCTAATCCATTCTGTTGACATATTTCCCTGTCTACCTTACTATACGCTTCTGCCTATCATTTCATTGGGTACAGACGTCATGCTATGTTAATATTGAAAACAGCCGCTCGATTCTGTAAAAACCTCACCGTGAAATCATAAGTGAAGTGAGCACTTAATAGTGTTAATCCCTAGCGAATGACAGCTCACTCCATGCTCACTTCACGCAAGCTTTCACGGTGAGATGGTTGCAGAATGGCACTACTGCCGATCGATTCTGTAAAAACCTCACCGTGAAATCATAAGTGAAATGAGCACTAATCCCTAGCGAATGACAGCTCACTCCACGTAGTGTTAATCCCTAGCGAATGACAGCTCACTCCACGCTCACTTCACGCAAGCTTTCACGGTGAGATGGTTACAGAATGGCACTACTGCCGGTCGATTCTGTAAAAACCTCACCGTGAAATCATAAGTGAAATGAGCACTAATCCCTAGCGAATGACAGCTCACTCCACGTAGTGTTAATCCCTAGCGAATGACAGCTCACTCCACGCACACTTCACGCAAGCTTTCACGGTGATATGGTTACAGAATGGCACTACTGCCGGTCGATTCTGTAAAAACCTCACCGTGAAATCATAAGTGAAATGAGCACTAATCCCTAGCGAATGACAGCTCACTCCACGTAGTGTTAATCCCTAGCGAATGACAGCGCACTCCACGCTCACTTCACGCAAGCTTTCACGGTGATATGGTTACAGAATGGCACTACTGCCGGTCGATTCTGTAAAAACCTCACCGTGGAATCATAAGTGAAGTGAGCACTTAATAGTGTTAATTCCTAGCAAATGACAGCTCACTCCACGCACACTTCACGCAAGCTTTCACGGTGAGATGGTTATAGAATGGCACTACTGCCGGTCGATTCTGTAAAAACTTCACCGTGAAATCATAAGTGAAGTGAGCACTTAATAGTGTTAATCCCTAGCGAATGACAGCGCACTCCACGCTCACTTCAGGCAAGCTTTCACGGTGATATGGTTACAGAATGGCACTACTGCCGGTCGATTCTGTAAAAACCTCACCGTGGAATCATAAGTGAAGTGAGCACTTAATAGTGTTAATTCCTAGCGAATGACAGCTCACTCCACGCACACTTCACGCAAGCTTTCACGGTGAGATGGTTATAGAATGGCACTACTGCCGGTCGATTCTGTAAAAACTTCACCGTGAAATCATAAGTGAAGTGGGCACTTAATAGTGTTAATCCCTAGCGAATGACAGCTCACTCCACGCTCACTTTAGTCAAGCTATCACGGTGAGATCGTTACAGAATCGCACGGCAGAATTAAAAAACACTGCAATTAGAACCGAGTGTCAATTTCAAGATGTCATTAATTAAATCGTTTAAAAGACCTTTAAAACAATAAATCAGTTCTTTACATAACCTTTATGGCATTAATTTATTAAAATGTAATCAACAATTAATACTTGTTAAGTAATAATAATTAATTGGATAAATAAAAACGTTGACAATTCATTACCTACATTCAGAAATAATAGTGAGTACTTTTAATAATTGATTTTAATGTGTTGTGACCTATTTCTTGATTTGTACTTTTGAATTTATCTTATACTAGCGACCCGCCCCGGCTTCGCACGGGTGCAATGGAGAAACACTGATAATTTTAGAGCCATTATTTCTCGTAAAAAGTATAGGATAAAAAATGGTTATTATGGGTTATCCCTAAGAGATAGACATATACCATCGCGGACTTTTTTGTAGACCTTTTTAAGGTGTACATTACTGTAGTACATTGTTTTGATCTGTCTCGACGGGTTCAGCCAGCGTTTACAATGTAAGCGCAAAAAATGTGTTTATTTACGACATCACATTAGAAACCTCTAAAATTATCACTGTTGCTCTACTATATTATGCATGTATTATACATATAAACCTTCTTCTTGAATCACTCTATCTATTAAAAAAAACCGCATCAAAATCCGTTGCGTAGTTTTAAAGATCTAAGCATATATAGGGACAGATAGACAGGGAAGCGACTTTGTTTTATACTATGTAGTGATAAACCTTCCTCCTGAAGCACTCTATCTATTAAAAAAAACCGCATCAAAATTCGTTGCGTAGTTTTAAAGATCTAAGTATATATAGGGACAGACAGACAGGGAAGCGACTTTGTTTTATACTATGTAGTGATAAACCTTCCTCCTGAAGCACTCTATCTATTAAAAAAAACCGCATCAAAATTCGTTGCGTAGTTTTAAAGATCTAAGTATATATAGGGACAGACAGACAGGGAAGCGACTTTGTTTTATACTATGTAGTGATAAACCTTCCTCCTGAAGCACTCTATCTATTAAAAAAAACCGCATCAAAATTCGTTGCGTAGTTTTACAGATCTAAGTATATATAGGGACAGACAGACAGGGAAGCGACTTTGTTTTATACTATGTAGTGATAAACCTTCCTCCTGAAGCACTCTATCTATTAAGAAAAACCGCATCAAAATTCGTTGCGTAGTTTTACAGATCTAAGTATATATAGGGACAGACAGACAGGGAAGCGACTTTGTTTTATACTATGTAGTGATAAACCTTCCTCCTGAAGCACTCTATCTATTAAAAAAAACCGCATCAAAATTCGTTGCGTAGTTTTACAGATCTAAGTATATATAGGGACAGACAGACAGGGAAGCGACTTTGTTTTATACTATGTAGTGATAAACCTTCCTCCTGAAGCACTCTATCTATTAAAAAAAACCGCATCAAAATTCGTTGCGTAGTTTTACAGATCTAA
Source organism: Eremobia ochroleuca (assembly GCA_949629135.1). Classification (NCBI taxonomy): domain Eukaryota; kingdom Metazoa; phylum Arthropoda; class Insecta; order Lepidoptera; family Noctuidae; genus Eremobia; species Eremobia ochroleuca. Next base: position 6,821,971 of record OX451411.1, on the reverse strand, counting down.
GTATATATAGGGACAGACAGACAGGGAAGCGACTTTGTTTTATACTATGTAGTGATAAACCTTCCTCCTGAAGCACTCTATCTATTAAAAAAAACCGCATCAAAATCCGTTGCGTAGTTTTAAAGATCTAAGCATATATAGGGACAGACAGACAGGGAAGCGACTTTGTTTTATACTATGTAGTGATAAACCTTCCTCCTGAAGCACTCTATCTATTAAAAAAAACCGCATCAAAATTCGTTGCGTAGTTTTACAGATCTAAGTATATATAGGGACAGACAGACAGGGAAGCGACTTTGTTTTATACTATGTAGTGATAAACCTTCCTCCTGAAGCACTCTATCTATTAAAAAAAACCGCATCAAAATCCGTTGCGTAGTTTTAAAGATCTAAGCATATATAGGGACAGACAGACAGGGAAGCGACTTTGTTTTATACTATGTAGTGATAAACCTTCCTCCTGAAGCACTCTATCTATTAAAAAAAACCGCATCAAAATTCGTTGCGTAGTTTTAAAGATCTAAGTATATATAGGGACAGACAGACAGGGAAGCGACTTTGTTTTATACTATGTAGTGATAGTGATGGTACATAAGGCTGACTCATTGATCTATCTTCTCTCGATATCTTCTTGTAGAAGAACGATAAACTTACTTCTCGCAAAGTATTATAGCTTTGTTAATACCATATCGTGTATTTACTTAAACTTCAGATATTTTCCGCCTTGAACTTTTGCTAAGTCAAAGTTTGGTCCCCTCATCATCATCTGCCTAGCCTTTTCCCAACTAGGTTGGGGTCGGCTTCCAGTCTAAGAGGATGCTGCTGAATACCAGTATTTTACATGGAGCGACTGCCTATCTGACCTCAACAACCCAGTTACTGGGTAATACGAGACCCCTTGGTAAGACTGGCTGTCAGACTTTCGGGCTACTGACGACCCGTAACGACTGTCAAAGATTCACGAATGACAGCCGGGACCAGCGGCTTAACGTGCTTTCCGAGGCACGGAGGGGTCTTGGTATGTGAAAATGGTCATAATGTAGGCAACATAGTGTAATCAAACCAAAAAAAAAAAATCCATGCCATAAAGAGTGATATAACTAGCGTTGAAAAAAGCAGGGAAAATTCCCGTTTCTTTTCATTTCCGTTGTTTTTTTCAATGTATCGAAAGATTCAAGAAAATTTGCCAGCATATATTTCACGTTTTTTTTTTTCTTTCAATAAAATCGAAAAATATAAAAAAAAAAACGTATTCTATTTGTATATAACGAATTGGAAAGAAACGGGTATTTCCCCTGCTTTTTTCAACGCTAGATATAACAGTATTTGTTTATTTATAGACATGTTTTTTTTTTTGTTTTTCCTTACAGCCGTTGCAACTACGTATCCGTCAAAACAAGGCAACATAACATAGCAGGTGAGTATTTCATTCGGAAAAACCCAAACAAACTTTATGCTTCACGTTTTTTTTTTCCTTGACGTAGTAAGCAGAAATATTAGTAGATGCTGTTGTAAGTGCGTGTTGAGTGAGGTCATGTACGGTAATAATGTTAATTAGAAAACAAAGTGCGTGTGCGCTGTGTTGTTGCTGACAGCTTAGTGTTCGAGAAGTTTGGTTTTGGTGACGTTTTTTGGGGTAGATGGCGAATTTTTGTCTAATACTTAGGGAGTGAAATGGACGTAAAAGTTGCAAAACGCGTATGTGAGGATCGTAGCTGGTGGCATTCTGCTTAACTCCATGGGAAGGAGGCGTGAGTTTATGTACAGACGCCAGCACATAAGCTACCCGAAACTGTAAAAATTTCCCAATCAACTTTGAACCTTATACTTTAGTGATAAAGTTGAAAATCTATTAAAGAAATTTGACAGATTGTAGTAGCTTGATGTGCTGGCGTCTGTACGTGTTTAGGAAATAGGTCAGTTTGATGACGACAAGAGCCATTTTCTTTTTTACCGATTTTTGAGCTTTTTTTTTAAGTATAGCTTCAAAGAAGAAGCATTATACAAACTGTAACGTAAATAACGCACAACCTCATAAGGGGTCATTGTACTCATCGTTATGAACAACTTTTACCATGGGACCAAACCTGAAATCGCGAAAAAAAAATCAACTGTTCCCTACATTTTGACGAGTTATGCGAACATAAATGTAGGGAGCAGCGGATTTTTTTTTTCGCGATTTCTGGTTTGGTCCCATAGTAAAAGTTGTTCATAATGATGAGCACAATGACCCTTACTTAAGAGGTTGTGCTTTATTTAAGTTACAACTTGTGTATTTATAATGTGGTCATCTCGCATTTACGCCATAAAAGTAAAAGGTAGTCTAACTTATGTTTTATGCTTTTCATTAGCCTAGAATTGAACTTTCTATGTATTTCTACCTCCTCCTTTTCTACAGCCATTATAAAAAAAAAAACAAAAGCAAAATCGACCATGAAATTTCTTAAAAACCAGCACCCTAATTGCGTAACACACTATTTCTCTCAATTTGAATAATTTCGAAGCATATTGCTAATCCCTTGCTCCATATGTTCGAAAAATGTGTCTGCTCAACAACGTAAACAACGCAATGAATGTTGTTGAACTGTCAAAATGAAACCCATTGCTACTGATAGTGTGTTACGCAATTACCCTGCTGATAAATTTAATAAACTCTTAGAATTTTAGATGTAAAACGACAAGTTATTTACAAAACGCCGCTTTTACCTCGTCCAGCACATAACGAGTCATGTAACAGACCTTCAGTTCCCAAGTTACGTCTAACTTAACTTAACCATACTTAGTTTACTTAGATGATTACCTATTCCGTTTGGGTGCATACAAACACTGACATCTAGGCAGCCTAGCTGAATAATTTAAGTACTACGAAGGCTTATTAACGAAAATTGGTCAATGCCGTATGTTCTAGTACTTTACAGCTATATAAATAATTATTATTCATTATTTTAATTTTATGAGGATTTTAATTTTTGCATTTAATATTATTGGTTGGTTGGGTTCGAAAATTATAGTGTTTTGAGTCGTTTAACTTATGTTTTAATAGTTTCAAAGCCATTAATAAAATAAATAGTTAAAAGTGTTTGAACACGTTTTTAATAATGAAACAGCAATTTTGTAACAAAACGCCTTATTAAAACTACACTAAATAAAAATATTACGATACTACCTAACGCGAAAATTCGCATAGTGTGTCAACACAAAAAGTTTTTTTGCCCTCAGTGTAATCACGAGACGATGAGTGGTGCGGTGCGCGACGTGCGCGTCGCTCATGGTTCCCTATCTTGATGTGTGCATCCGTGTGACCCACTTACGAACACGTTCGGCGCACTTCGGTCGTTTCCGTCGCCCGAACATATGTCCACGGGACCGCCATCTTTACTTATTGACTGCGAACGACCAATTTAAGTTGACCTATCTCGACCGGTGTTTCTTAAGAATGTTCTTACGTCAAGGGGTCATTGTTAGTTGGATGGTTGTAAACGACGCGTGTTACGTAAAAAAAACTAACTAAATGTTTACTCGGCGCTTGTTTTCGCGCTGTTATCGTACTGTTTTGTCATCGTGTAGATAAAACTGATTTACTTCCTTACGTTATGGTGAGTTCGTAACTTTGTAGTTTGTACGCACTGTATCGAGTTTAGTTAGGTCGTACAGACATGACCTAGCCAATTCTGGTAGACGTAATAGTAGAACTATGCTGCATTATCTTTTTATGCAACATTGTTTCGTCTACGTACGAATCTATGGTTTACAATGTAGCATCATTATTAAAAATATAAATACATAGTAACAAGCAATAGCACTGCAGCGAATTTTATGCAAAAATTTCAATAAAAATAAAGAACCTACGCAACCAAATATCGACTTAAAAGTTATTTAATTAAACGATTATCAATCGGTATCGTAATACCGCATAACAGAAAGCTCGCGTGTGCATATCCGAACGTAACTTCCGCGTTCGAAATTTGATTTTTTCCCCACTCACACATAGGTATAACTTTCACCTATTCGAAAGTGGAATGATGACGTGTGTGCGTTGCTATTTTCGATTCGGATATGCGTTCAGAAGAAAGCTTTTAAAAATAACTGTTAAGTACTTATAACTGTTTTTTTTTTCAATTTTGTTTATTTTAGGTCGATAAAAGCCCAGGGCTCGTTTAATCGAGCGTGCTGATGTAATATTTGTGAATCCTTTTTAATATTAATCGTTACGTTAAAGTTTTACTTCTGTTCTCAGCTTTTCCTTCGTGAATGCGTTTATCGAGCTTTTCCATTGAGCGCGTAACCGTTTACTGCTTGAAAAGAGACTTGTACAATGACCATTTCAAGCAGAGGGTGGGTGTGTAGAGAAATTTGGCACTTTCTTCATCTTCCTTGATAGACGGGTTGATGATCACACTTATATAATACAATATAATATAATAATATTATAAAGGCGAAAGTTTGTGAGTATGTGTGTGTGTGTATGTTTGTTACTTCTTCACGCTCAAACGGCTGGACCAATTTTGATGAAATTTGGCAAACAGATATTTTATAACCAGGATTGACACATGTAATACTTTTTATCCCAATATTCCTACGGGATCGAGAGTTATGCGGGTGAGACCGCGGGGCGCAGCTAGTAGTGCATATATTGTTATTAGCAGACAGGGACATTGACGCATCAGCACATGATTCCCTAGCGTACAATTTTTTTAAATAAATATTTGTTGACCCATAAATTTTGACAGCGTAGGAACTGCACTTTTTTATGAAATAACAGTTTTTTTTTTTTTTTTTGATAACCGTCTAACAATTTAAAGTTTGCGCGTGGATTTTCCAGCTACTCTGCATTCTTAGAGTAACCCTTAGAACCCGAGAAATGGGAAAAGCATACCGACGGCGAAGTGCCAATAACGTCTAACTGACAACGTCAAAAATTAACACAAACTGAAGAAAAAAAAACGTTCAAAAATAGACACGTTGGTTTAGTTGGGAGGTATTTCCACATTTTAATTTAATTCTGTTGTAACTAAAAAATACACTTAGGAGATTTCAGTAAAACATGCGAATAACGCCTTTAAATTCAAAACGAAAAAAAAAAGTGGATTTTCTCGAAAAATGTCAGTTAGGAGGTATTGACACTTCGCCGTCGATACATAAGCTTTTGTTTCCAAAGATAGCTTTGCAAATAAAAGACTACTTTTGAACCCCAATTTCTCTATTCAATAATAAAATTCCGATCAAAGTACACAGATAAATTAGAAATCGTCCAAAACATACAATTACATCAGATGTATCACTCTCTCGAGTGGACCAACCACAGAGTAACAGTATCTCATGCATAATCTTAGCGTAATTACAGTATCCGAACAGTTTTGTTTGTCATCTTTTTTATCTGTGACGCGTAGACGTCGCGGTTTGTAGGGCTGTGTACTTAAGAAGATTTATTTATGTAATAATGTATTTAAATAATGACTTCTTAAATATGTTATAGAACTAAGCATTTTTTTTTTCGTTTATAGGAAAATAAGCATGCGGGCTCAAAACAGTGAAGGAAAACAAGGTGGGGCAACAAACACGACCTTGAACCGAAAATTCGAAGACATGTGACATCTACCAACACGCACTGAGGAGACCTGTGTCCCTCCACACTCCAGTTACTGAGTAACACGACATTTTTTCTTTTCTTTCTTTTCCCTTGGCTAGCTGTCAGACTTTCGGGCTTCTGACTACCTGTGACAACTGTCAAATATCTACGAATGACAGCCGGTACTAACGGCTTAACGTGCACGTTTCCGACGCACGCGGTATGGTCACCCATCTACGGACCGACCTCGGCCAACATTGCTTAACCTGGAAGATCGACCCGTGCGGATGTTATTATTTTGCCACGAACTCCTCTTCAAAAACATTAAAAACACTAGACAATCATTTTAAAACATTAAATGCAGATACAGAGAAATCGTCAAGTAAAATCACATTGCACATATTTCGACCGTCAGGAGCCGAAATTACTTTCACCGGTTACATAATGCACCGGTTTGCCGATCAACACTGGTGTCGACATAAATGGAAAGGGGTGCTATGGTATTTTCTACTTAAATACATCCAATTGTCGGTGGAAATAATCCTTCAGGCCGTGTAAGAGTGAAAACAATCCTTCAGGGGGTGAAAGTATACAAGTATACACATTTGTATACTTGTATGTTTTCAAGTTCTTTAAAGTGGTTCGATATTCATTAATACTGAACCACTTTAATTAACTTGAATTTTTTTTATCGAAAATGCATGATAAAAATAATATTATTTTTTAAATTTTTTTATTAAAACTTTAGGCACAAGTAAAACAAAAGTACTGTACAAAGCCTGACTTAATGCCTGAGGCATTTTCTACCAGTCAACCTTAGGGTGATGCAGAGACAAAATATGGCAGGTGCAACATACGGGATAGATAGCTAGGAAATGACTATACAATACAAGAATTAATAACAATACATAGATAGATACATATATACATACATATAAAGAAAATGAACTCTCTGGAGAAAAATTATCGGTAGAGCAGAAAACGAATCCAGCATATCAGCGCTGGGATGTAATATCAGACTCTGATTGTCCTACCACAGGACCAAAGCATCTTCCTTCTGATCACTTGAAGTTTTCAGGTAGAGAACCTCATTCTGGAACATTTATGAAACAAAGAGAGTTAGTAACTGGATTGAGGACGTCAGATAGGCAGTCGCCCCAAGTAAAATACTGGTATTCAGCTGCATACAGTTAGACTGGAAGCTAACCCCAAAAATAGTTAGGAAAAGGCTCGGCCGATGATAAGTCCTTCTCATATAGAACAAGAAAACAGATTGTTTCTCTCTCTGATTATAGCACAACTGCGCAAAACGCTATCCTTGTAAAGCAAAGCTGCCTAGTCTTTTCCCAACTATGTTGGGGTCGGCTTCCAGTCTAACCGGATGCAGCTAAATACCAGTATTTTACATGGAGCGACTGCCTATCTGAACTCCACAACCCAGTTACTGGGTAATACGACACCCCTTGGTAAGACTGGTTGTCAGACTTTCGGGCTACTAACGATCCGTAAAGACTGTCAAAGATCCACGAATGACAGCCGGGACCAACGGCTTAACGTGCTTTCCGAGGCACCGAGGAGTCTTGGTATGTGAATATGGTCATCCATCCACGGACCCACCGCGGCAAGCGTAGCTTAACCTGATCGATCGACCCGTGCGGCTGTTATAACTTAGCCAGAAGCCCGTCACGGGTGCACCTCATCTAATAGTAAAATAGTAGTAAAATATCTTTACTTTTCCCATCGACTTGAAAAGAAGTAGTTAAAGCATGGTGCGAAAAAATACCTATGTACGTCTCCAATTCTGCCTATACACGATATTAACAGGCGTGAGTATAACCAATTATAAAGATCGTTATCCCGCACATAATTATTTTGTACAATAATCAATTCGCAGTAGGTATTTAAATACACACAACAAAAGGCAGGCCTTCACCGTCTTTTGTGAGTTGCACGCAAACCGCAGTATTTTATACAGGAATCACGAATATATTACTCATACATAAAAGATGAATAAATTCTTCAAAATCTTTCATCAGAATAAACTTCCTAATGTCCGCAGTTTCATTCGAATCCTAGGGAAACTCCTTCAATCCAAGTAGGAATAAAAGTATCCTTTGAGGGAATTCAGGGCTTGACCTATTAATGTGCCATTTGTGCAATTTTGTTCAGGCGTTAAGCGCTGTAGACAAAAACAAAAAACAAAAAAGTTTATTGCAGTAACATGTACAACTTTTACAGTAAATCTTCCATGGGGATCTCCTTTTATGTAAAGATATACCTGTGCTAGGAGGTCCCGCTCTTCAATGACAAATTATAAAATGATAAAAGTGGTGTACCAAACCATAATAGAATTTAAACAAAAGAAAAAAAAAACAAAAGAATAAATATAGTAAAAAACTAAAGAAATAATAATAATAAAATAAAATAGTGTGTGTGTGTGTGTGTGTGTGTGTGTGTGTGTGTGTGCGTGTGTGTAGAAGGTTTAAACTTAAACATCTTACCAACACGTCAAGGATCGAAAAGGTACCACATTACTGGAATAGAATTTAAGCTTCCTCCCTGAAACATATTCTTATTTTTATCAAGTAGCATTGCAGTGTTTAGGAAATATGTAAATGCATGAATCATTTTGACCTTGTCATGTGACCTTCATCAGGCATCGTATCATCAAAACCCGTGATGTTACTGGTGTCTATACACATCCAGTCACCCCCATGAGCTGTCAACCTGTTTAGTTAGTTCTGGTATTGGGCTCCGATCAATATCCAAACACCTATTATAACTACAGAAAATATCTGCACACACACACACACACTATTTTATTTTATTATTTCTTTAATGTTTTACTATTTTTTTTTTCCTTTGTTTAAATTCTATTATGGTTTGGTACACCACTTTTACTATTTCATAATTTGTCATTGAAGAGCGGGACCTCCTAGCACAGGTATATCTTTACTTAAAAGGAGGTCCCTATCTAAGATTTACTGTAAAAGTTGTACATGTTACTGCAATAAACTTTTTTTTAATTTTGTTTTTTTTTTTGTACAATCTTTCCCATCCTACTTTTTTTAAAATGACCCGAATTCAAAAACCACACCACACGTACAACTGGTAAGGTAACAATACCAACGCATGTCACGATGGGAGTCGCGTGTCAAATGTCCTCGAATCCGCATATTAATATATTAGAGCCTGCGGGATAACGTGACAAGACGCACACACGTTTTATTTGTTATGTGTGAGGGAGAAGGAAACTTACTTGTTTAATTTCTAAAATTAAATGAGTGAGTGTGAGAGGGAGAGAAAGCTTGCCTCTCTCCTCCATTTTGTTGGTCCTTTAAAGCGCGTCAAACGTCCTCGGATCCGGAAATTAATATTTATTAGGACCTGCAGGATAACGTGACGTGATAAGATGTAGACACTTTCTATGCGTACAGATATGGAACGTTTTCTTTTTTACTGAGTGAGTGGTAGAGCAAGATGCATGAATGTAGAAGAAGTCATAATGGGGTTTTTATGGATCGAGTTCTTAGTGCGTGATGTTCTTTTGTTTTTGTCTATTTTTAGCAAACGCAAAGCAAATTTAAACTCGCGAGCTTTAGGATTTAGAAATCAGTCTGAAGTGAACTACACTAAAAATCTCACCGTGAAAACATAGGTGAAGTGAGCTTGACAGTGAGATTTTTAATGAATAGATCGACAGTATTGAAATCCTGCAAAAGCTCATAGCAAAAAAGCCTTGCTTTTCACGGAAAGCGATGGAAAATTTTGATTTGTCTTCAGTTAAAAAACATCCATGAAATCCTTCAATTTGACGCCAAGGTCAACTGCAATGCTTAACATTAGTTGCCGTTGATTATGAAGCAACCTGAATTATCTGGTTGCTTTACCTCAAGGTTGCTGTTGATAACCGTTGGTAACCATCAGGGTGATTGCGTAACACACTATCAGTAGCAATGGGTTTCATTTTGACAGTTCAACAACATTCATTGCGTTATTTACGTTGTTGAACAGATACATTTTTCGAACATATGGAGCAGTGAACTAGCAATATGCTTCAAAATTATTCAAATTGAGAGTAATAGTGTGTTACGCAATTAGGCTGCTGATTGAAGAAACGATATGCAAAGCGCATATGATATAATGGATAGAATTGTTTCTAGTACCATTCCTTGCAAGAGAGAGGCTAAGTAATAACAGCCGCGCGGGTCGATCGATCAGGTTAAGCTACGCTTGCCGCGGTTGGCCGTGGATGGGTTTTCTCTACAAACCAATACCCCTCCGTGCCTCAGAAAGCACGTTAAGCCGTTGGTCCCGGCTGTCATTCGTGGATCTTTGACAGTCGTTACGGGTCGTCAGAAGCCCGAAAGTCTGACAACCAGTCTTACCAAGGAGTATCGTATTACCCAGTAACTGGGTTGTGGAGGTCAGATAGGCAGTCGCTCCATGTAAAATACTGGTATTCAGCTGCATCCGGTTAGACTGGAAGCTGACCCCAACATAGTTGGGAAAAGGCTAGGCAGATGATGAGATCGCTAAGGATGCTACACTTGCTACGATTTCCTAGGCCTACACGGAGAGAAAAATCTTAGAAAAAATACTGTGCTGTCTCATAATCTGAGTGCATTTGAGTGGTAATGGAAAAATTACCATGCTAGCACAGTAAAAATTCTTATGCTGTACAGTCTTTATTGGACAAATAGTGAATTTTTCCCAATCTCACTCAGAAAATTTTCTGTGGATGTCACTTGCACTCACTTTACAGTGACGAGCACAGTAATTTTTCTAAGAATTTTCTCTCCGTGTAGTACCAACTTAACTCTGCTTACATCAAACATTTGTAAAACAATCCAAAACTTCAAGGGTAAATAGCTTGATTAATTTCGAAAATGTATGTAGAAAATTTTGCAAATTAAAAAAGAATGTTGTAGGCTTGGATTGCATAAAATGCGAAACTAAATAGAAAGTTGTATGAAAGAATGAAATAAAGAAAGCTGCCGTGACGTAAAAATGGCAATCTCTAGTTTTGGATATACATGCCCTGAACGAAATGATCGTAAAATCTTTAAGGATCTGCCGGTCGATTCTGTAAAGATCTCACCGTGAAATCATAAGTGAAGTGAGCACTTAATAGTGTTAATCCCTAGCGAATGACAGCTGTCATGGTGAGATGGTTACAGAATCGCACGGCAGATGCACCATGTGGTATCGCCCGTTGAAAAAGTTTGGATGGAAAAAGGATTTTTCTTTATTTAATGACACGTAAGCAGAGCAGCAGAGGGGCTTGTGGCTAAGTAATAACAGCCGCACGTTTCGATTCATCAGGTTAAGCTACGCTTGCCGCGACTGGTCCGTAGATGGGTTACCATCTCTACATACCAAGACCCCTCCGTGCCTCGGGAAGCACGTTAAAAGGCGGTGGTCCGGTCTGTCATTCTTGGATCTTTGACATTCGTTACGAGTGGTCATGGTCAGAAGCCCGAAAGTCTAACCACCACTCTTACCAAGGGGTATCGTATTGTCGGCTTGCCTATATTAATTGGCAAAATTTTTTTTTTCTTCCTGACCATAGATACAAGTCGAATACATAGAGCACAGGCATACAACGTGGCAATGCTGCCAGCCTTTTGGGCACTTTTCCCGCTGACAGCGATGTGGACGAATTTTTTGATGCCCTATGATTCTTCTTGTTTTGTTTTATATACTTACAGTACCAACATATGATTGTTTTAAGTCTGTTTAAGTCTGTTAGCTTATATTTTAAACTATATTTATTGTTATTTTGAAATGACCATCTCCGAATAATTTCTAGACAGAGAAAGAAAGATAAAAAAAGAATTAAAATAATTTCTAGACCTATCAAAACACCTCCCAATTAAAATCGGCGCCATCTTTAAATCGATTCTAAAAAGTCGATTAGGAGGAGTTTCGTATAATCGATGCCTGATAAAGGCATGTCATGTTGATACCACCTCATTATAAACAGCGCCAAGGCTGCGCAAACGCACGCCGTGACGCGGTGTACTGACGAGTGACGTCATTTGTACGATTCTTAATTTGAATTGCTAGTGTTATGTACTTATAATGTGGCTTTTTTGTTTATGGATTAGATAACTGATAAAAGTCCTCAATGCGATTCCAGGGTTATGTCAATTTTTATTACGTTTTATACGAACTCTGGCAGCTCAGGGTTAGGCGACGAGAATCAGTTATATTTTCTTGTAAATGTTGACGTTTAAAAGACAGTCGTAATAAGAAAGTATGTACAGACACCAAGCTACTACAATCTGTCAAATTTCTTTAATAGATTTTCAACTTTATCGCTAGGTCATAAGGTTCAAAGTTGATTGGGAAAATTTGACAGTTTCGGGTAGCTTGATGTTTTGGCGTCTGTACTGTAAAACTTCAATTTGATTGCCTTTTAGTGTTGCCTTGCTAATAAGGTGCCACAAATGCAATTTAACGTGTGAAGTTTTCACTTTTACCTACTTCTCTTTTGAAGATATTTTGTAGATATATACAGCGTGTAACGGAAGGGGGGTATCAACCCTGAAGGAGGTTGATGTGCTCATGAAACTCAACAACTTTCCCCAAAGAACATAGGTCGAAATATGAAAAAAAAAATTGGCCCTCCCTTACAAAACTGACTACCAGCTGATTGATTTACTATGGGAGGGCCAAATTTTTTTTTCATATTTCGACCTATGTTCTTTGGGGAAAGTTGTTGAGTTTCATGAGCACATTCACCTCCTTCAGGGTTGATACCCCCTTTCCGTTACACGCTGTATATCTATCTATGTATTGTTATTAATTTATTAATTAATTAATTTTAATTCTTGTATTGTATAGTCATTTCCTAGCTATCTATCCCGTATGTTGCACCTGCCATGTTTTGTCTCTACATCACCCTAAGGTTGACTGGTAGAAAATGCCTCAGGCATTAAATCCGCCTTTGTACAGTATTTTTTTTTACTTGTGCATAAAGTTTTAATAAATAAATAAATAAATATTCTATTTTTACATTACATACATAAACTCATGCCTTCCTCCCATGGGTCAGAAACTACAAAAACCCACCTGCTACGATTCTTACTCCTTTTGCTTCCTTTGCCTTCATACATCTGTAAGGTAATTGCGTAACACACTATCAGTAGCAATGGGTTTCATTTTGACAGTTGAACAACATTCATTGCGTTATTTACGTTGTTGAGCTGACACACTTTCCGAACATACGGAGCAATGGATGAGCAATATGCTTCGAAATGATTCAAATTGAGAGTAATAGTGTGTTACGAAATTAGGGTGCTGGTCACACAGGCGCGCCGGTTGCGAGTTATACGCATCTGACCTTTCTAAAGAATATCACCAATAAGGTCACTGTATGTCCTCCTAGGGAGTGAAACCGACGAAAATCCTACGCTATTAGTCTAACAAGGAAGATATCCCGACGTGTCACCTCCGATTTTTTTGTGGCTGATATATGTTATTCTCCATCAAATTTTAAGAGACACGTATTTTTTTTTTTGCCAACGCGCCTTTTTTGTGGGTGAAATAGCCCCCTAAACATTACCACCTTTCGGGGCAGTTTGAGGGTTTTACATACTTCTAGTTAATATTTTTCCAAAAGACCAAATGGATAAAAATATAAAATCGGAGGTGACACGTCGGGATACATTCCTTGTAAGATACGTAGAGGAACAACCTTCACCTATCGACTAACCGGACGAAATGTGTTTTTATGTAATAAAATATCCTAATGAAAGTAACGACGATGGGTTGCCTAATGAAATCCTGTCAAGGATATTTTTAATCAATAATGTAACAGATAATCCTGATTGTTGACAGGTTTTTCATAGGCAACCTTATACCATGGTATTCGCAAAAAATAATCTTCATTTTGATATATATTATAACTTATTTGGTTACTCGATCGGTGAAGGTAACATTTTCGATTTACCTCTTTAAACTAAGCAACCCTACAGCCTTGACAAGAAAAAGCTCTATGTTTAAACTCTATGTTTGCATATTCTAAAGAGTTCATAGGTACTTTCGATTAGCGTTAAATTTTTTTGGTTACACCATCGGTGAAGGTATCGAAAAAAAAAAAACTAAAAATATCCTTGACAGGATTTCATTAGGCAACCCATCACCGTTACTTTCGTTAACATATTTTATTCCGTAAAAAAACACATTTCTTCCGGTTATTCGATCGATGAAGGTTGTTCTTATACGGATCCTGTACTATAGGTCCCCGCTACTACTATCATCATAGTTTTAAAGTGTCTGATGTAACACAGAAACGCGTGGTGCCAACATGAAGTACACAATACGTTTGCGCAACTAAAGTGTAGAGCTCGCGTAGAACAGACGGGCAATTCTCGTACCGTCGAACAGGGTGACTATGTGTCTGGCAGGTGAAAATGTGCAATGGGGGTCTTAAGTTATGCTTTGATTTATAATCTAACTCAAATGTGTTTAACGCCATATTTTTAATCACTAATAGATTCACGAGATATTACGAATCTATAAGTGATTTAAAAATATGGCGTTAAACACATTTGAGTTAGATTATTAATTGCACATTTTCACCTGCCAGGCACATAGTCACCTCGTTCGACTGAAATTTTAAGAACGTTCACAGTCTGATCTCAGTGTCAATCTGGCAAAAATACGTCTAATTTCCCTACATTTTTAACAAGTTTTTGACATTGATTGCTGTTGAGATGAGTTTGCGACAACATTTTGAACGTTTTTAACCGACTTCAAAAAAAGGAGGAGGTTATCAATTCGACTGTATTTTTTTTTTTTTTTTTTTTTTTTTATGTTTGTTACCTCATAATAACCGACTGGGTGAACCGATTTTCATGATTCTTTTTTTATTTGAAAGCTGGTGCTTCCCGTGTGGTCCCATTGTCACCATTTCAATATCTGATGATGGGATCTTGTAGAAATCTGGGGAACTCTTCAATAAATAACAGCAGATTAACCGCGATTGTTGCTGTAGCATATCTAAGCATTGTTTACACCATCACACAACATAATATCACGCCTGTACTCACTACAAAGGTTATAATTTTTTTTATAATAATAATAATTAACACCAGTAAAACCACCGCGATTGCTGCTATCGCATATGTATGCATTGTTTACGCAATCGCACAACATAACATCACGTCTGTACCCTATAAACGCAGATGCATCTTCCTGTCACTGATATTTACATAGCAAGTAGTGTTTATAGAATTTGATTGGGGTAGATGTAACTAAAAACTGAAAAATAAAAAAATTTATATAAAAAAAAACAACCGACTTCCAAAAAAACACTACAAAGTGAAAAATAATTTTAATTTCGGAAGTCGGTGTCAAAAAACCAAAATGCGGAACCAACGACACCGACTTCCAAAATTAAAATTATTTTTCACTTTGTAGTGTTTTTTTGGAAGTCGGTTGTTTTTTTTTTATATAAAATTTTTTTTAATTACGAGAATTGACCTTCTGTCATCGTTAGTGCGAAAGAGTTCGGTAATAAAACATATTCTTTAGAATCATTTAGGACAATAAACCGTTTATGGTATTCTCCGCGACGTACCAGTATTATTGTCCTAGGTTCGAACCCAAGCGCTTGACTTCGTGTGAATTTAATCACCACTGTTCTCAAGACGGTGAAGGAAAACATCGTGAGGAAACCGGCATGTCCTAGAACCAACAATTCGAAACATGTGATGATGTGACATCCACCAACCCGCACTGGACTTGCGTGGTGGTTTACGGCCCACTCCCTCTCACAGAGAGCAGGCCTGTATCCCAGCAGTGGGAACATTGTTGGCTAATTATGATTTACGTGTTGGCAATTTCAAACCACATATTTATAATTCTAGATTTCCTTACGATGTTTTCCTTTACAATAAATCTAAATATCCATAGTCTAGATTACGTCCAGTTGTTTTCTTTTTTTCTCAATTTTAATCATTTCAAACATTTGTTTTTTTTTTTATTTTCATACCCAATGTTGCCATTACAAATATTATCACTTTCTACAACCTTCACTCCATTACGCAGTTGGTGCGACTTCGTGCGTATTTTCCTTGTTGCAACACTGAACATATTCGAGGGAAAGCGGTGACTAATCTTTATATCAAAAGTAAACAAGTTTTATATTGTCATATTGTTGAAATAGACGCATAAGAATCTGTAACAGCCGTGCGATTCTGTAACCATCTCACCGTGAAAGCTTGGGTGAAGTGAGCGTGGAGTGAGCTGTCATTCGCTAGGGATTAACACTATTAAGTGCTCACTTCACTTATGATTTCACGGTGAGATGTTACAGAATCAACCGGCAGGAACTCAATCCTCTATTATATTCTATTCATATTAGATTTAAAGATATTTATTCTGAAAAACACACAAAGTCACTTACATGAGAACAATGCTTAAATTGAATTATACAGGTTGAAATTGAAAACATGCGACAAATCGAAATGAGAGATTGTACTCATCATTGAGAACAACTTTTACTATGAGATAAAACCTGAAATCGCGAAAAAAAAATCAGCTGTTCCCTACATTTATGTTCGCATAACTCGTCAAAATGTAGGGAACAGCTGATTTTTTTTAGCAATTTCAGGTTTGGTCCCATGGTAAAAGTTGTTCACAATGATGAGTACAATCGACATTTTGATTTGTCGCATGTTTTCAATTTCATCCTGTATAGGTAAAGTTCGTAACAAACATCACGGTACCAATTGCTTGTGATGCACCCATCCAATGCATTCCTCTTTTAGGAAGGGTTAATATAGCTAAAATAGCTAAAAGGGCTAAAATAGCAACTAATTGAAATACTTATTTATACATGAGGGTATTTTGTTATACAGGGTGGCCAAAAGTCGTGGATCAAGCGAAATAGGGGGAGATAAAGGAGGTCACTTCCAACAAAAAAATCTTTCTACAGTATTTTCTAGTTCTGCCTATTTCCATGTGAAAAAGTCGTGTGTCTACGTATGTCTGTTTGTGTTAGTAAAACTTCTGTCTCTCAATGTGTGTTAAAGGTAAAATTCGTCGCGTGCCGAGCCCTGTGTGTGTTGCGCAAACGCACGCGTTCGCTTTTTGTTTGTCTTTGACATATGCGCGTTACGTCAGTGCGCTGAGAGTAAACTTTTATGTGTTATCAGTTTTGTAGGGAGATGATAGAAAAATATTTTATAGTTGACTAAAAATTTAATTAATCGTAGGTGAAGTGAGCTTGAAGTGAGAGTCTTTCGAGACCAATTGTTATTAAAAACCTAAAAACGTTCAAAATCTAATCCCAATCTTATAACAGCGACAATCAATCTCAAAAATGTAGGGAAATTAGAGTCTGCCTATAGTATTTGTCTCTCCTTCCCTTTTCAATCCATCCAAAGGTTGTCTTTAAAAGATCGCTCTTAGCGATAAGACCGCCCATTGTTTCACCCTTTGTAAAATTTCTATATTTTATGTCTGTAATTTATATGGTGTAAGTACATAATAAAGAGTAGTCTAATCTATTCTATTAGAGGTATTTTTGACAGATTGAGACTAAGATCTGAGGGGCATTTCTCGTAATTTTAAGAACGTTCCCAGTCTGATCTCAGTCTCAAGCTGTCAAAAATACCTCTCATTTCACTACATTTTCGACAAGTTTTTGACATTGATTGTCTCTGAGATGAGATTCCTGTCGGGGGAGCCCCGGAAGGAACGAAGTTCAAAAAGAAAATAAATCCAATATGGCGGCTGTGAAAATATTTCTTGCAGTCGCCATCTTGGTTATTTATTTTGACTTCACTATCGGCTTTAGCATCCTCGAAATCAGCAATCTCTTACATTTTGAACGTTTTATATACGGGAATTGGCCTTTTGGACTGTGCACGTTTTGTCGCCCTCTGATGCTAGGGATTGACACTATTGACAGCTGTCATTAGTTCCAATCTCTCCGTGAAAACTGGTGAATTGAAGTTGAAGTCAGCTGTGCGTTGTCTGTCAGTCAGTCTTCAAACTTTTTGTGTATTTGACGAGAGATTTATGAAGATGATAAAAAAAAATTAAAGATCTTTGTAAATAATAAACGAAAATTACTGAAATAATTTTCAAGCACTTCTTTAAAGGCATAGGATAATATAACAGAATTAAATTATTTCACACAACCTTCGATTTGTTTATTACAAGCATTTACATCGCAATTATACATGGTTATTAAATGATGGCCTGGAAATTATTAAACTCCATATTCTAGAACTTTTCTCGAATGTATCACGATTTAAAACGAAATTTGACTAGAGCTTAGAAGTTTAGAATCAAATCTCTCATTGTAAACCATGCAAATCATGTGTGAAAATCTTTCTAGAATACGGCCCTTCAAAGCGACCAGTAACTAATTATTGCTAGTAGGTAAAATGGCCGGCGAGTATTAGGACTCTTTGAAGGACCTCATGAATATAAAGTTAAGATGTGGCCAGTGCGTTAATGGCTTTAATGGAGACAAGAAACATGTTCATATTAAAAACCAGTTAAATTAATTTAATCACAAATCCTTGGCGGCCATTTAAATTGCATTTTATAAGAACAGAAAAAAACTCAGAAACAATTTCAATTTAACCATTGAACGTATCCGAAATTAAAATTGAGCGAGAGTATATAAAAAAAACGCCAAATTCGAAATTCAAATTTCGAAATTCGCGATAGGACGGTGCGTTGTCTCAATTAAAACTTTACGTTAACTTCATTCATTGGAATATCAACTGTAATAAGTTTTAAATAAAGTTGATTATTCTTTGTACAGTCACACGGCTTGTAGCCAACTGAAAAGTATGTCACCGAGTTGAATAGCACTCGCAAGGCCGAGCTATCTATGAATGCGCGCTCAAAACCGCGGATGTGGCTACTATCAAGTACTATCAACGCTCAAAATCATCATTGTTATTAGCCATTAATAAATAGGCAACACTGTTTAAAGCTAGCAACACTACCCAGGCCGCGAAAAAGATGGCTTAGTTGCAACGAAAAGAAATGTTCAAGGCCGGACGAATGCGCGTTTAAAAAGACTAATGTGACGGTTTAGCTGCATTTTGTGTTTACTAAACGCATAAATTGATAGGCAAAGGCATCTTTCTATTCAGCCTAATTCAAGATGTTCTTGGCAGAATAGGATAGATACTTTTTCCATTATTGTCCTATTAAAAAAAATTGAGGGAATCTGAAAATTGCCACGATATGGCTACAAAGTCATAAAAAGCTCTTATTTTGGTTGGTATTACAAGCAACTTTAGAATGGACACAAAATTAACGGGTTTTCTTTTTCTCATAGGTTGTTTTGCACGGCGAATAAATAAAAGATATTAGCTAGACATCTGCTGACATCATAAAAAGTATTAGCACGCAATTTCTAAGATAATATTGCATAATAATTTTATAACAAATGCGTTTCTGAGTATTCTAATTAAATCATTTTATCTTAAATACATCACAATAGAATAGGGCGTGAATAAACGTTCGACGTAATTTTATCGATAGAAAATTGGTGTAGTTAGTCAATAGATTTACAGTTTAATGATTTTTCTTTACCGATCGTAACCGAGTCCAAAGGATATTTTGGCGTTGACAGTGGGGCGTTGTTTGTAAACATTTGTGAAAATGTAACAGTAATTATACTGGAAATACAAAATGGCGGAGTTAGTTCCGATTTTTACCACGCGACAATAAATCCATGCACTGTTGTAACATGATATGATATTAGATTTACTGCTCAGCACCCTAATTGCGTAATAAACGGTTAATAACAATCTCAATAATTTTGAAGGATAGTGCTAATTCATTGCTTCATATGTTCGAAAAATGTGTCGGCTCAAAAATGTAAATAACGTAATGAATGTTGTTGAACAGTGAAAATGAAAGCCGTTGTTACATTTAGTGTGTTACACAATTACCCCGCAAGGTTTCAGAAACCGTGGGCACTAGGCACCACCTAAGCGTCCTAAGCTTTGCGAAAGTCATCAGTTGACAGCTAAGTCAATCCTTTGCAGAAATCCTTACCAAAGATTTTGCTAGCCGGCATGCCACCACAGTCATTAATTTAAAGTCTATCATGCGTTTAGGCCCTAGACTAGATTCTAGACCGTTCTATCAAAGTCCATGTTTAGGCACTAAATTATCATCATTTATCGGACAGTTCGACCTAGAGCCACTGATTGCAGTATTGCTTCTCGCTTTTTATCTAAAATGGCGTCAGTGGAGCTTTTAGATGTATCTACTAATAGTTCGTTTAAATTAGATAGGTACTGCATTTGTCTTTTACAGAAGTATTAATGGCCATTCAGTAGATTTCGAGTTCAAAAATTTGAAGACACGCTCTGGGCCCGCGTGGTGGATTACAGCCCACTCCCTCTCGAGGAGAAGAAGCCTGTGTCCCAGCAGTGGGAACATTATAGGCTGATTATATAATTATTATTATTATATAAAGTAGACTTATATTTTTAAACAGAGTTCAAAGCATTGATGGAAATACTACATGTACATCACTATTTCGTTTGCAAAATATTTTTTTTAATTTTCGTACGTATGTCGTCAGAATAGAGCGATTCAGAATTTTTAAAGACTTGCCGTTTCGCTGTCATATAGAGCTGTTTCTAAATTTGAACTAGACTGCAGATTGGAATTTCTAGATGCGTTCATTTAAAGCGTCTGTTTTGAACCGGTGCGTTTACGAATTTCGAGTTCTTGTATGGTTAAAAAATGATGGGAGAACAGAATTTTGAACATATTACTAGGATATCTCTGCAATTGCCTGAAAAAATACAGATACCCACTAAAGCTTAGGCTGGTAGACTTTACAGGCTCGAACAATTGCCACAATACCAACAATTGTCAGTTAAGAGAAAACAACCTTCCGTCGTATTTCAACACTTAGAATCAGAACGCTTTTACATTTTGCAATATCCCATCAAGGTGATAATGGTTTTTGTGTACTGATACCCGAAACGGGGTCAGGTGTCCGTCCTTGAGGCGTGCCAAAGAAAAACTGATGAAAATTGCCAATAAGTTATTAATTGAATTATCAAAGGTTTGAGAGGTAGGATTAAGAAAAGATGTGACGATTGTGAGAGATGATATGTATATCGTAATTTAGACATAACGTTCAAAATGTAATCGCAATGAGGGGCTTGTGGCTAAGTAATAACAGCCGCACAGGTCGATCGATCAGGTTAAGCTACGCTTGTCACGGTTGCTCCCTGGATGGGTGACCATCTTCACATACCAAGACCCCTCCGTGTCTCGGAAAGCACGTTAAGCCGTTGGTCCCCGCTGTCATACGTGGATCTTTGACAGTCGTTACGGGTCGTCACTAGCCCGAAAGTCTGACAACCAGTCTTACCAAGGGGTATCGTATTACCCAGTAACTGGGTTGTGGAGGTCAGATAGGCAGTCGCTCCATGTAAAATACTGGTATTCAGCTGCATCCGGATAGACTGGAAGCCGACCCCAACATAGTTGGGAAAAGGCTAGGCAGGTGATGTTCAAAATGTAGTCGCAGTCTAGACCGGCGACAAACAAATGTTAAAAATTTGTCAAAAATGTAGGGAAATTAGAGGTATTTTTGACACATTGAGACTGAGATGAGACTGGGAACGTTCTTAACCCTTTACCGCATAGGAAACCATATATGGTTTGACATGTATACAGTTTATTTTACTCTAAAAAAATAAAAAACTACCGTATAAATCCTAATGGGGTTTGTTTTTCATATCATTAGCAATAATAAAACACAACTACTTATTTTGTCTATAATCACATACTACTTGGAAAAAAAATACACTAAAATTAATTCTGAAGCTTTAATAAACTCATTAACATTAAAAAAAAAAATTGTCACTTATTTAATATATCATGCAGTAAAGGGTTAACATTATGAGAATTGCCCTTCTGAGATGTTTAATCAGTCTATAATATTCCCACTGTTGGGACACAGTCCTCCTCTCTGTGAGAGGGAGAGGGCCGTAACACACCACGTGGGCCCCGTGCGGGTTGGATAGAGATGCATGATAGAAGTAAAGACGTGCTGCGTCGATCCCAAATAAATAATGATGAGTTATCTGAGGTTGGTAGTAAAGGGTTTGGTTCCCTGGGTTGGTAGAACCTGCGTCTGCTAAAACGTCAAAAGTAACACCCGAACGTCAGTTTTGACGTTTTCTACTTCCCCGTAGGATATGCAAGCTGAAGTTGCAATGGTTCGGCCATAGAGCAGAGCAGACATTTCAACGATGTACAGACGCCAGCACATCAAGCTACCCGAAACTGTCAGATTTTCCCAATTAACTTTGAACTTTATGCTTTAGCTATAAAGTTGAAAATCTATTAAAGAAATCTGACAGATTGTAGTAGCTTGATGTGCTGGCTTCTGTACAAAGGAAGAGCTTATAGCAGTGTACATAATAATCAAATAATTGATCTTCCATCGCGACTCAATCAATTATCTACTTTAGTAAAATGTATTGAAAGTTCATTTTTGAGTAAACATTTGTAACAAAAAGGTCCTAATAAGTTTTTGTTTGCAAAGGAATTTGTACTTTGTTAAGTATAACATTCAGTTTATTGTTCCATAACTTGAAAATTAACTCAAATTCTTAATTCCAATGTAAGTCTAGTTGTAGGTAAGCAAAACTTGATGAAAATACATTATCTATCATTTGGAATGCTCCCAAACAGTATTTTGCTTAGATTCATTAATCCGAGTAGGTACCAATAACAAATGACACACTTAAAGAAACCTAATACAACTAACAAATTACCGCTCGCCTTCAAAATGGCAACAACATAGATCTCATGTTTTACAATTAATTCTGTCAATAACTAAAGTTTTGTGACAACTGCAATTCCCTCTCTCCTTCTGCATAGAACACGGCCCGATGACGTCATCAGTATAAGCGCAACGCGCGGACATGAGTACACGCACAAATGTATGTGACCGTTTAAATAGTTGTTATAAAGGAGTGTTTGAATAGGCTTAGTACTTGACTGAAATACTAGAACTTGCGTAGACGATTGGCTGCTGGGTTTGAGTTTGTGTTTTCAAAGACCAGCCAAATCTAAGGATGTGGTACAGATCATCAAACTGAACAACTTTCTCCATGGGACCAATATCGTATTCGCGAAAAATTTATCAACTGTACCTTAGAAAACTTCAATACCCACTCGACCTAAACGTATGGGACGGTTGAATTTTTATTCGCGAATACGATGTTGGTCCCATGGACAAAATTGTTCAGTTTGATGGTCTGTACCACACCCTTAAATTTGGCTGGTCTTTGAAAACTAACCCTGTATAATATTCCTTAGATCCGACAAACCACACAAATAAAGCTTTATTCCCTTGAATGGGCAAACCAAAGCTCTAAACCACAGAGACGTCAATAAGCCATAATGGCTCATTACTTCTTAAAGTGTAAGTGTTTCAAAATGAACACACAAACAGCTACGGTAACAGCCAATAAGGTGCAATTCACAGCAAGCAATAAAATAAAACAACCAATACGGTGTGAGATCAAATATTCAGATAGCATAGTGTGAAATAACGCAACTGTTGCGTGCTTTGTGGTTTTGTCCGTTATTGTTTGAAAATAGAACTGTTATATTTGAAACTTCAACGTAGTAATAAGTGTTCTGTTTTAAGTGACGTCATTAATGTTATGGATTGCGCATGTGCTGCGATGTGCTTGCGCATGTGCTGCGATGCGCTTGCGCATGTGCTTTTGATGTCGCATGATTGCATCTGCATTCCCCGAACGGCTGGGCAAAGGTGTAGGTACCTTTAGTACAACCACATTTCGCCTATAAGTATCAATCGGGCATAAAACCAGACTCCGGACTGCTAAGAAATTCCAGATGGAAAAACCCAATAACACTTTGCCCGACCTGGGAATCGAACCCAGGACCTCATGTTCAGCAGTAGCACTTGCAACTACTAGACCAAGGAGACAGCCTAATCCTTCGGGAATTGCAAGCGTAATGCTATGTATGGAAAACTGTTATATTTTAAACGTAGAGTAATAATCAATGTTCTGTTTTTAGTGACGTCATTAATGTCGTGGCTTGCGAAAACGTCGCATGATTGCGTTGGGTAATAATTCAATTAATTTTGTGGCAGTGGGTGATGAAAATGGTTAATTATGTTCATTTTAGACGATGAAATGATCGAGAGAGAGATTATTCCCCACTACGATTCTCAGGCGAGAACGATACGTTTTTTTTTTTTTTTAAGAATCACATCACAATATCTAATATTATAAAGGCGAAAGTTTGTGAGTGTGTGTTTATATGTTTGTTACTTCGTCACGCTCAAACGGCTGAACCAATTTTGATGAAATTTGGCATACAGATAGTTTATAACCAGGATTAACACATATAATACTTTTTATCCCGATATTCTTACGGGATCGAGACTTATGCGGGTGAAACCGCGTAGCGCTGCTAGTATACATATTATAAATTAAAGTCACTTTTCGTGTCTGTTGTGTGACCGCGTTGCTCTTCAAAACTACGCAATGTATTTGATGCGGATTTCACCATCACTTAGATAATTTCTTCCGGAAGGAATAATAAGGTGTATAGTATAAGTATTCCTGGCGGGGATTTTGTTGCGCCACTTCGTCTTCCCAACGAAAGCACTAGGAAGTGGTGAGAAGCGGGCGTTTTGGGAGATAGTCGTTAGTAATTTTGATGTTCGACAAGTGCTGATTTTCAGCCTAATTTCAATAAATTACTTTTGATTTAGATTTTGATTGATATTAAACTTATATACAACGTGTAACGTTAAATGCGCAAAACCTCAGATACCCCAACTGATTTTTAATTCAATTGACCTATCTCAGAGAGAAAATAAGTCATTAAAAAAATTTTAAAGGTTTTATGTGGTCTTTTAGTTTTACTGGCCATTCTGATCGTTTCTTGCGTCTGCGACGACGCTTTATCGAGGAAGGAGTCGTCACCGGGCCGCTGCGCCGCGCTGCGATTAGGTTGCTTGACCTATTAATAAATAGACACGGCAACGTTTTTAATGAAGATTTTTTGAAAAAAGTGTCCTATATTAAAAAGTGGTTCAATTAATCCTGCTCGTTATTCTGATCAAACTATTTTCAGGTTTTGCGCATTTAACGTTACACGTTGTATAATAAAGAAATCTCGATGTTTTGCCAAGTCGTGAAAACCGTGCGAAGAAGGGGCGGTTCGCCAGTCGCCTAGATAAAACCAATATACTGAACGCAGCATAGTGCACTACACACACACACACACACACACACATACGTGAATTTATTATCAGCCGCTTGTAAGTCCCCGAGTAAAGCACAAACGGCGAGGTTAGTTTTAACTAGCAAAATGAGTATAATACATACTATGCTAGATTTAACATAGAAGCATATGTGTCAAAAGCTGTAGTTTAAACACAGAGCCAATACTTATAAATACAACACAAAATACAAAAAAAAACATTACAATAGGCAGTTTGGCCCAACTGATATTATGTTTCTCAGCAAGGCTATATGTAGAAAATAAATTGTTACTATTTTAAGTGATCAGAATCCTAATAATTAAGTAATGTTTACTTTTTTCTATCTATAATATGTATGTATTTACAAAAAAAAAAAATTGTATATAAGTAGTTTATCAGCCATCTTGTTACCATAACACAAGCATTAGGTTGCTTAGCTTGGGACAAATGGTGCTGTGTGAAATGTCCAGGGATTTATTATTATATTATTATTTATTATTTTATTCTGTTTATATTTATATCGTTCTTTCTAACAACTAGTACATCAGCGGGGTAATTACGTAACACACTATCAGTAGTAGTGGGTTTCATTTTGACAGTTCAACAATTTTCGATCAACAATATCAATCGGAGAGAAAAGCAAGCATTTTTTTTTTTTAATAACCGACGAAAAATTTCAACGCATGTCCAGTATCATATACAGCAGTGCGATTCTGTAACCATCTCACCGTGAAAACTTAGGTGAAATGAGCGTGGAGTGAGCAGTCAGTGTCATCCCACCAGCTGGTCGATTCTGTAAAAATCTCACCGTGAAATCATAAGTTAAGTGAGCACTTAATAGTGTTAATCCTTACCGTTAGGGAATGACAGAGCTCACTTCACCTAAGTTCTCACGGTGAGATTTTTACAGAATAGCACTGCTGATTGCATTTATTTATGCATTGACCAAGCATACATTTACAATCATAATCGAGATTTCAATAATATGTTTTATGCTAATTCTATTGATCATTTTGTATAATTTCAAAGATAGTATTTTAGTTGTCAAAACATTACTATTTATATATACGCGCCTAGGAAACGCTGGCGTGACGTCTAGCCGTGCGATTCTGTAACCATCTCACCGTGAAAGCTTGGGTGAAGTGAGCGTGGAGTGAGCTGTCATTCGCTAGGGATTAACACTATCAAGTGCTCACTTCACTTATGATTTCACGGTGAGATTTTTACAGTATCGACCGGCTGGACTCATTCTTCACTGATTTATCAAAGAAGGCAAAAGGGAGAGCCTAAAACAAGACAAGAAAACTAGTGACACTCCTTTGCCCAGCTGTGGGCATTGCAGCCTTACGATCGTCATCATCATCTGCCTTTTCCCAACTATGTTGGGGTCGGCTTCCAGTCTAACCGGATGCAGCTGAATACCAGTATTTTACATGGAGCGACTGCCTATCTGACCTCCACAACCCAGTTACTGGGTAATACGATACCCCTAGGTAAGACTGGTTGTCAGACTTTCGGGCTTCTGACGAGCCGTAACGACTGTCAAAGATCCACGAATGACAGCCGGGACCAAGGGCTTAACGTGCTTTCCGAGGCACGGAGGGGTCTCGGTATGTAAAGATGGTCACCCATCCACAGATCAACCGCGGCAAGCGTGGCTTAACCTGATCAATCGACCTGTGCGGCTGTTATTGTTTAGCCACGGGCAGCCTTACGATCGTAAGATTCGTATAAACAACCAATGTGCATCAAATGTAGGTAGAGTTTTCTCCATAAACGTAAAAAAAAAAAACTACACGATTTACTCTACATATATCAACGTCAATTACAGGCCTCAGATAAAAAGCGGTCTAAACAGAGCACAGTGTATGCACACACGGCTAACTAATATCATTATGTCACTCGCTAGCCTAACCCACTCACCCGGTCATTTGCGATGTAGCGAGCTAGCTACTTTACTACTGGATTCTAACTAGACATATTAAGCTATTTAAACGGAGCATAGTGCATTACATACACATATTACATACATAGTGCGGAATATAGTTACGCAGTGGTGGTCCAGTGGTAACGGACACGACTTACGAGTTGTAGGTGGTAGGTTTGAACCCAGACAGGCCCTTTACTTTGTGTTAATTATTCCATCACCACTGCTCTCAAAACGGTGAAGGAAAACATTGTCTAGAATCAAAAATTCGAAGATATGTGACATCTACCAACCCGCACTGGGCCCGCGTGGTGGATTACGGCCCACTCCCTCACGGAGAAAGGAGGCCTGTGTCCCAGCAGTGTGAACAATACAGGCTAATTTATGATGTGTAATAAAGGACGAGATCACAACTAGGTATCCAAAGCCTGGCTTCTAATCCATGCGATTCTCAACCTAGTTTGAATAAATTACTTTTTATTTTATTTAGCTTTTCAGTTCTACTTAAAGAGCGAGCTTTTTGATTACGATCCAAAACAGTGGATAAACAAACAAACATCAACTAATTTCCTTTTATTATTAGTAAACCTCACCTACTGTCTTCGAAGTACTAAAAACTTAGTCCACTATCCACTGCCTAGACTAGGCCGTCTAAACGCAGCACAGTACCTACAACACACAGGCAGCTAATATTATCATATCAGTGGCGAGTACCTGAGTGCACGCTCCACGCATGCGCATACTTAAATGTGTGGACTGCGACTCACAGGTATTGATACTTGTCACGCTATATTTGATTCTAAAAGTAGTATATTAGAACATTTAGGGCGCGAACAACATTACTTATTACTTAAGAGAAAAGTGATAATTTTTGTAGTGAAAAACTTTAGCAGGGATGGCCAAAATAAATTATGTTACGAACAAAGAACCTCCTCCTTTTTAGAAGTCGGTTAATAAGACAATAATTGGTATTGTAGATTATTATAAAGTGGACAGACACTAAATCCTTTATTCATAAATGTTGCTTAAAGTTAAAAGACATTTTAACGTCAAAAATGTATGGTTAATGAGTCGCTAATCATTACTTCAATTAAGCAATGTTTATAAATAAATCATTAGATGTCATTTATAAATAAGATAAATACTGTTGAAACTCATACTTGGAGCTAGTTTTGCAACAAAATGGCTTAACTTTAAAATTCATGTCAGCACGAAAGAAAAAAAATTATTTGTACAATCATTAAAAAAAAAACAAAATTAATAGATGTCATATTATTAGAGGCCAATTCCAGCCGTGCGATTCTGTAACCATCTCACCATGAAAACTTGGGTAAAGTGAGCGTGGAGTGAGTCGCCAATAGTGTCAATGTCAATCCCTAGCATCAGCATGACTCACAGCTCACTCTAAGCTCACTTCACCTTAGTTATCACGGTGAGATTTTTCCAGAATCGACCGGCTGAATTTAAAAACGGCCAAAATCTAGTCGCTGTCTCATCTCAGCGACAAGCAATGTCAAAAACATGTCAAGATTGTAGAGAAATTACAGGTATTTTAACCGACTTCAAAAAGGAGGAGGTTATCAATTCTGATGTTTATATATTTTTTTTAATGTATGTTTGGGTATAACTCCGTTATACAGTGTGTCCGGACATGGACTAGCGATATTCTAAATACTTAAATATAAGCTATTTTAAAGTACTATTACACTATAGGCTTGGGTCCAATACACTTCCCCGCTATGTGGCAGCCATTTTGTTTTTTTTGTTGAAATATGCTCTATGCGAGTACAAAAAAAATCATATATCTCAAAGTTTTAGTCATACTGAGATAAAAATAGGCTTATTCGGAAGGCAATAATATTGTCTACCGTCTGCATTACAAAGCAATGTGTTCACAATTCCATAACTTTTGAAAAAAAATGTGAAAGTCGAAAAAAAAATCAAAAAATTATGCAATTCAACCAATAATGGTTAATTACTACAAAAACAACCCCGAGAACTTTTTTATTTTTTATACTAGATCGACAGTTTTTGAGCTACGCTACAATGCAACATAAAATTCACAACTGTATGTTTAATACTTTAAGAGTTATTGTTGTTTGAACATAGCGTATGCGCAAGCACAAAACGTCTTTGTTAACCGCCAGAGTGTCATTTATGGCATTCACTGTATTCCATCTGAGAGCAGGCGAGAAATACTGTTCGTTACTACCGTGAGTAAGCGAGATAGAACGTATTAGTCCACTACCTGAAACAAAATCAGTTTTAAGGACAAATTATTAGTTGGGTTAGTTTAGTTGTCCCTCGCCCTGCGTTGTGATCGCTATCGCTACTTTCACTTACCGTCCGTGCTGTTTACGTGCTGCGTTAGTGTTTTGTATTTAAAAGTGTGATAAAGTATGGCACAGCGTCAATATTCATCGCAACATATTGCTGACATACACTTTGTGTATGGCTTTTGCAATGGAAGTGCAAATTTGGCTGTACAAGAATATCGACGAAGGTACCCTAACAGGCCTACACCGAGTCGCCAAAGTTTTATCGACGTGCATTCAAGATTAGCGGAAAGAGGTATTCAAAGAGCTGTTAATGAACGCAATCGCTTGGTATCGCCCGAAGATGAAGAAGAAGTGCTTAGACTAATAACCAATGATCCTAGACTAAGCGTTAGACGGATTTCAGTGCAACTTCGAATGTCTAAGTGGCATGTATGGAGAATTTTGAAAAGAGAAGGGTTACACCCTTATCATTTTCGACGGGTTCAAGACGTGATCGAACCAGATTTTGCTGCGAGATCTGTGTTTTGTTCGTGGATAAATAGAAATTCGAGACAGAACCGTAATTTTTTACAAAGAATACTGTGGACTGATGAAGCCAAATTTACAAGAGCTGGGATTACAAACCACAGAAACGACCATCTCTGGTGCTCCGCAAATCCAAGGGCGGTGCGCCCAAGCTCATTTCAACATGAATTCTCAGTAAATGTGTGGGCCGGCATAATCAACGATAGGCTGATAGGGCCATTGGAATTGCCACCTATATTAAACGGCGCTAGATTTTTAGAATTCTTACAGACACAGTTTGCGGACAGCCTCATGGACCTACCTCTATCATACCGTCGGCGTATGTGGTTCCAGCTCGATGGTGCACCCGCGCATTTTTCTCGAGCAGTGAGAGAATATTTAAATAATAATCTACAGCCGTGGATCGGTCGTGGTGGTGTAGTAGCGTGGCCGCCTCGCTCACCCGATTTGACACCCTTGGATTATTTTTTGTGGGGTCATATGAAACAAAAAGTATACGCTACAGTTCCAAATACCAGGGAAGAACTCGTCGCAAAAATTATGGCAGCCGCCGAAGAAATTAGATCCGATTTGGATTTAATTAGGCGCTCATCAACCCAGGTGGCACAGAGAGCCGTAGTGTGTCTACAAGCTGGAGGTGGCCACTTTGAGCAACTGCTTTAGATATTTTAATCTTCATTTAATATTGGAAAAAACATTAAATAAAATTCAATATGAATGTTATGTTTTTTTAATGATTTCCTGTTTAGGGTTCCGACAAAGGCCTTTTGTGCTTGCGCATACGCTATGTTCATACAACAATAACTCTTAAAGTATTAGACATACAGTTGTGAATTTTATGTTGTATTGTAGCTTAGCTCAAAAACTGTCGATCTAGTATAAAAAATAAAAAAGCTCTCGGGGTTGTTTTTGTAGTAATTAACAATTATTGGTTGAATTGCATAATTTTTTGTTTTTTTTTTCGACTTTCACATTTTTTTTCAAAAGTTATGGAATTGTGAACATATTGCTTTGTAGTGCAGACGGTAGACAATATTATTGCCTTTCGAATAAGCCTATTTTTATCTCAGTATGACTAAAACTTTGAGATATATGATTTTTTTTGTACTCGCATAGAGCATACTTCAACAAAAAAAACAAAATGGCTGCCACATAGCGGGGAAGTATATTGGACCTAAGCCTATAGTGTAATTGTACTTTAAAATAGCTTATATTTAAGTATTTAGAATATCGCTAGTCCATGTCCGGACACACTGTATATAGGCGGATTTGCAAAATTCTTTTTTTGTTCGTTAGAGGTCTATTCGGAAATGGTCTCATTCAAATTTCGTAAAGATTTCGTGACGAATTTCGGAGACAGACAACGGAACTCTTCAATAAATACCAGTAAAACAACCACGATTGCTGCTACCGCATATGTATGCATTTTACGCAATCGCACAACATAACATCACGTATGTACCCTAAAAGAAAAGTCAGTTGAAAAGAAGTCAGTTGTTTTTTTTTTTATAAAAAAGTTCTTGACTATAAACGTTCTTAAAATTACGTGTATTGCCTCTAAGAACGTTACGGGCTAGTATTTCTACATATTTTAACAGGATAACGTTAGTAATAAAATAACAAAACTTTGACATTTTTTTAATACTTTCTATCATTATAATACTGTGAATTTCTAAGTCGTACTTCTTAAACTTCTGTTTGCACAAAAGTAAAAGTTATATCCGCCTTTTGAAACATAAAGTTATTCTTTTATCTCTATTATGTGCATATCTTTGGCAATCAATTTCGTCGTATTTTATAACCATAAATTATACATAAATAGAGAAATAAAAACAGTTTTTAAAGCATAAATCAGGATGATGCTGAACGAAAGTTGTCATATTTTTTATGAATATTTATGGCTTTAGTTTCAAAATGCCTAAGGCAATGGTCATAACATCTGTTAAATAACTATAATTATGATATTTGTTACATGTTAACGATGACCACAAAAACAACTAACGTATAAGTGTCTAAAAAAAATGTTTCTAATTCAAAATATCAGACATATTTATTACAGTAATTATTAACCAGCGCTTCTATTTCTGACAAGCTTAACTGAATTGGTATGTAATTATTTTCAACTAGCGACTCGCCCCTGCTTCGCACGCTTCTATGACTGGGCAAAACGTCGAGATTTCTTTAGTATACCTATCTAAGTTTAATATTCATGTATTATAATAAAAAACTCTCTAAGCGACGGTGAACTACATCAAAATCCATTGCGTAGTTTAGAAGAACAACGCGTTCACAGAGACAGAGACGAAAATCGAATTAAATTTAAATTAAGTACATATAATATAGATAATGAAAAAAACTTAAAATGGCGTCGAACACATGACAACATTCGCGCATAAGTATCAAAACTCGTTGGTCAAAGTACATCGAACACGCTATATGGGTCTTGGCCAGGCAACTTTTTCTTGCGCACGCGCACTTTAGTACTAAACCGACTTGCGACCTGTCACATGTTTATACTATCCTGGTACTTTTCATATGTGTATGTATGGACATTTTAAGTAGGTTTTAGGTAAGATAACATCGCACCAGCACCCTAATTGCACACTGTTACTCTAAATTTGAAACATTTTGAAGAAAATTGCTAATCCATGGCTCCATATGTTCGAAAAATGTGTCTGCTCAACAACGTAAATAACGCAATGAATGTTGTTGAACTGTCAAAATGAAACCCATTGCTACTGATAGTGTGCTACGCAATTACCCTGCGGTTTCCTCAAAGGGTTGGACAGAGGTGTATCTACAATACACCCACCTATATTTCAATAGTTACAACAGTACCGAAGAACGCAACTGAATAATTAATTGTTAATTCATAGTGTTTATAATATGATTTGATTATACAATTATACATTCTTGAAATTTTTATGTCATTATTTTTTGATAACTGTGATTATTTTGTTTTGTTTTGATTCTATTTTAATTTAATTTTTATTTTGTAGTTATTTTGATCTCATTAGCTCCCACTGTACACAATATTTGTAACTTTAAAAGGATTTTTTTTGTTACTTACCGTATATTTGTAATTTCGTTATGTTTTCTTTTTAATTTAATTCGATTATTTGTTATTTTATGTCGTAATTCCTTTATCAAGATTTTAATAGCTGTTTGAATTAAGTGTTATTTTACTCACTTAGAATGTTGGTCCACCTATTATTGGCGACTGTATAAGTCTGATGCTTTTGTTACTAGTATTATTCTTATGTAAAGCTGTATACAACGTGTAACGTTAAATGCACAAAACCTGAAAATAGTTTGATCAGAATAGCGAGCAGAATTAATTGAACCACTTTTTAATATAGGTCACATTTTTCAAAAAATCTTCTTTTAAAACGTTGCCGTGTCTATTTATTAATAGGTCAAGCAAGCCAATGTCAGCGCGGCGCAGCGGCCCGGTGACGACTCCTCCCTCGATAAAGCGTCGTCGTAGACAGAAGAAACGATCAGAACGGCCAGTAAAACTAAAACAGCTCAAAAAACCTTTACAATTTTTTTAATAACTTATTTTCTCTCTGAAATAGGTCAATTGAATTAAAAATCAGTCGGGGTGTCTGAGGTTTTGCGCATTTAATGTTACACGTTGTATAGAAGCTGTTGGTTTGCCTTTAATAAATAAATAAATAGTTATGTATGAAGTCCCATGTAATAGGGGAGGAGCCTATTTCCATCACATCGTCTGCTTGCCGTTGTTTTACTGTGTGTAAATTATTTCATCACCACTGCTCTGAAGACGGTGAAGGAAAACATCGTGAGGAAACCGGCGTGTCCTAGAACCAACAATTCGAAGACATGTGACTGCACTGGGCCCGCGTGGTGGGTGTTTATGGTACGATCCCTCTCACAGAGACGAGGCCCGTGTCTTAGCAGTGGAAACATTTATTTATTTATTTAATTTGGGGTTGAAACACTAGGGCCTTGGGGTCCGAATGCTCATCGAATATTTCGGGACATCGCCAAACGGTTGGTTGATTCTTCACGTGACCAGAGGGCTGGCCTATTTTTAGCCCAAAGAATCAGCATTGCCATCCAACGTGGTAATGCTGCCAGCCTTTTGGGCACCTATCCCATTGACAGCGATGCGGACGAATTTTTTTATGTCACAGGAGCTCCTGCCTTTTTTCTTTATTTTTCGTTTATCTGTATACTTCTATGTAATATATGTATATAATATGTTAAGGACTTATTTGGGCATGGTCATTTACTAATACGTAAATAGCGTTTTATTTTAGCTCTCCCCCTAAAATAGATTTTTGTTCAAAGTTGATTGGGAAAATTTGACAGTTTCGGGTAGCTTTACGCGCTGGCGTCTGTACACTTCTGCCTAAGCCTTTAAGGAGATGAGTTGTGAAGTCATTTCATGAGTGTAATTACTTTTAAATGACATAAGAAGTCATTTTTTTATGCTGTTTGTCTAATGTTGTAGAGTAAGCAAATAGTCGCAAGCAATCCTTTTTTTCCGCTGAGCCTTCAGTATGATTTGAAACTGTGAAAAGTTATAGACCTTGGCTTACCTTCGTAAAAAAAAAAACAGAGTTGCCATGTGTCAAAATCCTAAATATAACTCGGCCATATTGTTCGTGGACTAGCAACACTTCACTACGGGCTACTACGAGCTAAACAATCCATTTCCTCCAATTATATTACGAATTGCACTAGAGACTCGTCTGACATACTAATATATTTCATTCATATCGTTCTTCATACATGGTCAACCAGGATTTGTGCACCTTGCACTCGCAAATCATATAATTTCTTTGAAAATTTAATATTTAATTAACAAAATAATGCCATCTAAATCGAAATTACGAAAGCGTTACTCAGTTTTCTAGCTAATAAAGTCTTTTTTCATAAGGATTGCAAAGATATTATCAGAAATTCATCACTATATTCAAGTAAATCGAATTTTCCAATATGGCTATGTATGTCATGCATAATTATGGTAACGTCTTAAAAAAAAGAGAGTGGAAAACTATTCCAAAACTGAAAAAGTGTAGCGCATTTTTTTTTTGTCTATAAATTATTGAGAGCCAGCTATTTCTACTATTACTTTATTCTATTTAAAGAAGACACGAAATTTTTAGGCAGAATAAATATCTAAAAACATGACGAACTGAAAAAGTCGCTGACATTAAAATTATAAAGTAGTTTTGATACCATTAATATTGCGTCCGGTGGTAATTCGAACCCAGTGCAGACTCGGCAATAACTAGTATTGCTGGACGGCAAATGTGGCTATTGTGCTTGTAAATCAAGTTTTTGTACTATTACCCTCTAACGAAATAAGCAGAATTTTTTAAACGTGCACGTGAAATTGGCTTAAAAATAATGTAATGTCTGCGAAATACTCTTTTTAAACTAACTAAAAAAAAAAACTTGGAATTGTGTTTTTTAACCGACTTCCAAAAAGGAGGAGGCTATCAATTCGTTTGTTTTTTTATGTTTGTTACGTCAGAAGTCCGTTTTTGCTTTTTTATTTGAAAGGATATAGGTACTTTCAGATTGGTCCCATAGAAATTTCATCAAAATCGGTTCAAAACCAAAATTACTGGTAAAAATTCAAGTAAACGAATTTTTTTTTGTAATGTTACGCGAAATCTCCGGTAATTGTAAATCGATTTCGATAAATATTTTTTTAATGGATAGAGTCACGGACTAGATTTTTTCTAGTCCGTGGATAGAGTATGCCTCAGGGGTGGTCCCATATATTTTTTTATTAATTTTGCTTGTGTAGTTTTTGAGTTAGTTTCTTCAATAATACGTATTTTTGCCACTTACTTTATATTGACGATGTTATAATAACTTCTTGAGACTGATGTTTACATAGCCAAGTTATACGAATTTGTTTGGGGTAAGTACAACTTAAAAGTGAAAAATAAAAACTTTTTTGCAAAAAAGTAACAACCGATTTCCAAAAAAGACACTGCAAAGTGAAAAATAACATTGATTTCAGAAGTCGGTGGCAAACAACGAAAATGCGAACCCAACGACACTGAATTTCGAAATTAAAGTTATTTTTCACTAACAGTGTCTTTTTTGGAAGTCGGTTCTTTCTTTTTTGTAAAAAAGTTTTTATGATACTTAACGTTGTCTTCTCTAAATTTTTGTCTATTGATGCATTAAACTGTTTTTAATTTACACACCATCTCCGCGCAAACTGTAACCATGATTTCAGCACATGATTCTCGACTCCCTGGCGTAGTTTTCCAACGCTTGGGGGTTCAGAAACATGTACTGAATCCATGGTAACTGGTTTCTCGTGCAGGTCTCTGTGACTCTATATATATAAGCCCTCTAGAGAAGTTTCCTAAAAATATGTGCAACCATTCGTACTTTTCTTGGAAAATCCTATACTTTTTTAACTCTATAGGCTACTTTACGATAATTTTAACAATTTTTAACAACCGGCGATCGATTTTCATCACCAATTTCGCAAAGGACATAATTCCATTTTTAAATCGCGCCAGTTTCTCTTTTATGTTCTAAATCGGAGGGGCGCATTCATGTTTGGAACTCGTATGCCAATCATAACTTATGCTAAATGGAACTGGTTAGCAATGCCTTGTTACGCAACTGCGTTTAAAAAAGAAACCAGACTCGTTCGCTTTAGGGTTTTCACTTCATTTAAATTGTGTTGAGATTTCAAGTGTGTAATTTTGAATGTGAATGTAATTAAAGATAAAAAAATATGTGGGTAATTTATCAAAAAGAAAGTTTAAGTAATGTAAAGAGTATCAAGTGATTGATGTATGAGATGAAAGTGATAAGTATTTGATGTGGGTGGATTTTGATATGGCATGGGATGGGCCAATGTTGTATTTTGTATTTGAAAATTTAACGTTTTCAACGGTTTTTGTCTCGTTTTCGTTATGTATTTTTTTATAATCAATAGCAGATATTGGACCCAAAAGACGGTTTTTATCTAAAGACTATTATAATTTCCCAGGACAATGAAAAGCTTCTATTAAAAAGAGAGATGAAAATGTATCTTAACTTTCCCAGTCTACAATTTCACATTTTGAAATCACAAACAGAATTTTGAGAATTATATCTCTTTGTTTAGTCTGCGCCATTTTTATTAATGCTGGACAGGACAATGCAGAGGTTAAGATCTGTATCAACTTTCTCTTGAAATATAAAAGTCTGTTAGGCAATTTAAAGCCGTGAGTATTGTTTTAAATGCTGTTACGACATTACAACTGGATGCTTTTTATCAATTCTTTGACTAAAAATCAAATTAGGTATTTAATTATTTTCCGTTTAATACAATAGCTAACAATAGTCTGTATTGTAATCTACCTACCCACAGTAGTTTTTTTTATTTTTTAAGAAAAAAAATTAAGCACCAATTATACCTTGTCTGTCCCGAAAATAAAAGCATTTTTTTTGCAATTACAACCCTAGAAAGCTTTCTTAACAGCGGCATGCGAAACACTCAACACGTTCTTTATTATTCATTTCTGTGCCATAAACCGCGCAACGCGTGAAAGTACCGCCGAAATGTCAATTGAAATTGAAAAAAGAACAACTTTTTATCGCTGGCTGAATATCAGGGCGATCAATGTCATTAAAAAGAGAATTTAATGGCTCCAGTATTACAATGGCGTTTTGACATATTGATAGATTATCATGATTGACGTTTTGTGTGCCAATGAAGAAATGGACGTCGAAGAATGATCACCCTACGCCAGTGATGTTATAATATCCCAAGTAGAATATTTATAGTTGCTTCATGAATAGTCTTTGCACATTGATTGCTGTATAGAAGAACAGGTAAGAAAACCCCCTTGGCCACCTTTTATGCTCAGTTAAATAAATGTTACACAACGCCGTAGGTGTGCTAGAATATACTATCTCGAATTCTAAGCCACACACAACTTATAAACATCTTTGAAACTGAATGCACCGCACCAATAGAAAACAGAAATATAAGGAAAACGGCAAATCACTAAACTTGTCCAAAGTTTAGTGATTTGCCGTTTTCCTTATATTAACGATTGCAATGCCACCTATGCAGTTTAGCATTGAATCAATCTGACGTTCCGTGAATGTGTCAAGCGTTAACATTCCCTAGAAGTTACTCAACGAGGATTGAAGCTAATGATATTTTTGATGACCTAAATGACGAAGCGGTAAGACATCCCGCGCTAGTCCTTAGGGCTTCTACATTAAGACAAATTAATACCTATTTGTTTAACGCTGAGAATATTATGTTACGAAGTCTTGATACTTGTAAAATTTACACAGACATGTAAGGAAATTGCTACTGAAGTATCTTTTAATATCATGATTATATTATCCCCCTAAAATGTATAGCATATCTATAGATGTTTGTTTATTCTGCTATTCGTGGTGGAGACAAATCCAACAAATCAAAGATCATAAAAATCGATCCAACTGTTATTGAGTTATAAATGGTGTAACTTACCCGACTTTGTTTTATATATATATAAAAAATATATAAATATAATATATATATACAACGTGTAACGTTAAATGCGCAAAACCTCAGACACCCCAACTGATTTTTAATTCAATTTACCTATTTCACACAGAAAATAAGTCATTAAAAATTGTAAAGGTTTTATGTGCTGTTTTAGTTTTACTGGCCATTCTGATCGTTTCTTGCGTCTGCGACAACGCTTTACCGAGGGAGGAGTCGTCACTGGGCCGCTGCGCCGCGCTGACATTGGATTGCTTAACCTATTAATAAATAGACACGGCAACGTTTTTAATGAAGATTTTTTGAAAAATGTGACCTAAGTATATTAAAAAGTGGTTCAATTAATTCTGCTCGTTATTCTGATCAAACTATTTTCAGGTTTTGCGCATTTAACGTTACACGTTGTATACATATCTTTTTAAATATAAATAATATATAATTTATTTAAGATGTAAAAAATATATTGGGTTTTATATCAGGAACTTCTGGGTAGCAGCCCGGAATATGGATTCGTGTCCAGTTGATGGCAATAGGCTTGCACCTATTACATGGGACTTAAACATAACTGGTGAAACATGGATTTACAGACGCCAGCACATCAAACCCGAAACTGTCAAATTTTCCTAATCAACTCTGAACCTTAATGCTTTAGCGATAAAGTTGAAAATCTATTAAAGAAATCTGACAGATTGTAGTAGCTTGATGTGCTGGCGTCTGTACTATAGGTACAGACGCCAGCACATCAAGCTACCCGAAACTGTCAGATTTTCACAATCAACTTTGAACCACATATGCTTTATAGCGATAAAGTTGAAAATCTATTAAAGAAATCTGACAGATTGTAGTAGCTTGATGTGCTGGCGTCTGTACATCTCTGCCTAACCTCCGGGAACTACAGGCGTTGTTTTATTTTGTTAGTCAGAAGAGGTAAAAGGCCACAATGAATGCCAACGCAAGTCTCAAAGACGGGTTTAGCAAAATTATGCAAGTGTTTTAAAGATTGCAAAAATACATTTTGCGTGGGAAGAGATGCAGTTGACACATTCGTATTGTAATATTAAAAGATTAGATCTGTGATGAGCAGTGTATCAAAATTAACAAAACCTGTTTTGTTTAAAAAAAAAAAAAAGAAACTCACTCACGATGCATTGAGTAATGACAACGGTAGTAATGAATGCCAATATCGTAAGGTATTAAATAGTACTTATAATAAAATGTATTCAAATAAGAGCAATAATCTGTCTATAATGGTCCCACTGCTGGGACACAGACCACACTCAGTCCACCGCTTGGGAAATCAAAGCGATGATTACTAGTAAATCACCAAATACAGCTTCATTAAGTTATATCCAAGCGGCCAGTACGAAGCAGACCTCAACATAAAACCAGAGAGAAAATTCTACAAAGAAAAAAAAAAAAAAAAGTATAGTGCATCTGGTGGTTGTCATCCCGTGCCAGTTATAACTGACTGTGGCTCGGAACTGGGTCACTGAGGCGACCATAAGCGTTAGGGTAACAACCTCTCAATACTTATGCCCCCTACGTATATGTAGTAACGGCGGATAGGACATTTGATGCCGTGAATAGGATAACCTATTTCGCGCTATGGGAAGAGAGAATGTCTAAAAAGGGATTGGCAACTAGAATTATATACTAGGCTCTATGGAAATTAAAACATCTGTGATAGAAGAGAAAAGGAGTATTTAATAAAAAGAAAACTAGCACGCCGCGCTGGGTCGATAAGGCAGCAGAAAATACAAAAGCGACAAAAAAATCTGTTCTGTAAGTCAAACATCAACAAAATGCTACAAGCGTTAAGAAAAAAATACAAGCATAAAATGGATATTTTTTTCACAAAAGACTATAAAATAATTACGAAATATCACGACAGAGCGACGACAACAACCGAATTTTAATTGGCCACTTTCTTATAGCTTACGCAAGACCACTATATGAGAAACAATTATGTGGATATAAATATACCGGAAAAAGAAGTTTTCGGACCTCACTTTCTATATTTTTTTTATATTTTTTATTATAGTTTTGTTTCACGCAACCGTCTTTTTTTTTTAATTTGCTTCTCTTTCGCCAATTTCAAAATGAGAAACGCTTGCTGTTTCTATGCTAGGTTTTGCATGGATACTAAAGCTGTGTTTTAATGGGGTTTGGAGATACAACAGGGCCATAACATGCTATAATTTTGTTGGGAATATGGATTTGTGAAATAAACTTTTGGATTTTTCTTCTACAATCAGTCTTTTTGTTACTAGGGGGCTTTTACTACTACCCAAAGAGTCTAAAATTAACTCATCCCATTTTTCTTAAATGTGTAACCACATGCAAACAGTTTTTAAAGTTATCGTCGTTACAAATCACAAATCCAAAAGTTATCGATTTATTAGTTTTGCAAATATTACCCGTGAAAGTTATTCTTTTGCTATTTTGCTTGGGGCAAACTTGGTGGATTCGCTTTTGTATAAGGTTTCCAATAATGGTTAACAATTCTTATTCTGCGTATGGAAATAAAAACACAAGGAGTATGAAATTGACTGAAACCGATTCTTAGCTTTTGTTCAACAATAAAACCACTTTCAAATAAATTAAACGTTAATAATAACTAACTACGGTACTTTCCTGAAATACTACTGAATAATTACTAACTACACCAAAAGTTCTAGTAATTACTACCAACTTTTGGTCCAAAGTTTGCCCCAAACACCGGCCCCGTTTTATTAAGTGGAAATTACCTTTAATGCTCCCACCTGAAGTGTGCGGTTGCTGGCTTTGTTGGACGTTGGTCTGCTCCAGCTTGGTGCTAACAGAGTTCCACATATCGAACATGTTCAACATATTGGCCCAAGGCCCAACACTAGCACAATGGTACCATAACACTTAACTTTCACACACAAACACTCGATCATCCATTTTTGTACACTGAAAATAGCAAGTGTCAAAATTGTTCAACCGTCGTACAAAATACTAAGGCTACGGCTCTGATCCCTGATTAATATTTGTATTATATTGCGTTTTTTTATTTAATAAATACTTTTTAAATTTTTATTTCTACATATAAACTTTCTCAAATGCTCAACTAATGTAAATACTATTTTTTTTTTTTCATTTAAATCTACTTACGGAATTTTATATATCAGTCTAAAATTTCGATTTTAAGGTTGGGTTTTATTTGCTCGGGAGGTTATTATTATTATTGTGTATCACTAATTTGTGTTTAATTATTGATTTTTATTAAAAACTAACTGTTTTGTGATTAAATATTGCGTATAAATTTGAATAAACTTGTGAGTTAAATGCTTTCGGAATTGTTTAATATTGTCGACGTGCTCATACGAAGTGGTTTGTGTTTAATATATGGCATTGAATGCGTTTATTTGGCGTACCGTGCATTCGTTTTTTCTTCTTCATAGTTCGTTAATAACTGGAGTGTGTTCGCTTCCACTTGTGACCGGTCTATGCTGTTCCGAGTCCACACTTTGCAGATAACATTTTAAAGATTGAAGAACCGACACATAACCCGAACGCGCTTTTATTTTCGTTTTTAATATATAGTGTTCTCTTTTTAAAACAACTGGAAATTGCGTTTTATTTCTTTCAAGTTTTTCTTTGGTGGCGTTCTCGCATGCACTGAAGTGCAGTTGCAGCGTGGGGGTGTTTCAGCTACAGTGTCGAGGGGCGCGGGGGGGTCGGAAGACGTCGTCCTCTTTGCGCATGCCCGGAATCGATCCCGCGTGGCCACTGAGGTATACCAACTAAAACACTACTTTTCTTACTTGCTATATGGCCTGCACGAATAGATATGTACAGCCTATTATGTCATTCACTTTGATGTCTGGTTACTAGGCTGTATAGCTGTAGGTGTTTGCCTATTGTTGACCGTTTCTTTATTGAGTGTTGCAACACTGATGGAGTGTGAATGTACTTGCGTACTGACTGGTATTTATTTTAAACTTGTTAGTGTTCTAATGAGTTTTTATTTTACTGGTTTGTATTTGGAATAGAATTCACGTGTTTGTGCAATTATGGTGCAATGAGTTCTTTTAATTTACGATGCATAGCAATGTAGCTCGTATTTTTTTTTAACTAGATTTGTTCTATTTATTTTGAATAGTAATTCGATTTTCATATCGATTATTTTGTAATAGAATCGCCGGGAAGTGTAGGCCTTGGAGGACATAATATAGTGATCTAATTGGTGATGTTCTTCAGAAAGTTCAGGTGTGTGACGTGCATTTTTATACACTCTTTTTCCGTCGTCTATGTTCATACCAGATGTATGAACATAGACGACGGAAAAAGAGTGTGTATGGCTCGTAGCAGGTGGCGTTCTGTAGTTTCTGCCAACCCCCATGGGAAGAAAGCGTGAGTTTATGTATGTGTGTGAGTATTTTATAATACACACTGATTTTTGAGTTTACTGCTTAAGGTAAAAGTTTCATCGAACTAGAGACCATTACCAAACCTATTCAGTGTGACTACTGACTTCGTGTCATACCTGGAACATGTCCATATACATTGGTACAAAAACATATACACGTATACATGTATATGTACATCGTTATGCCTCCTATTCAAGTACCACGAGTAGTGTGAGTTGCGTAACATTTAAAGCTGCAGTACTATTTAAAGATAGTTCCACAGAATACTTTAACTTATTAATTTGCTATTTGAATTAAAATGTTCTTTAAATTACTCAATAATAGAGTAGGTTTTACTGTGGCTTCGTGTACGTGAAAAAGGATGAGTATTTCAGGATGAAAAGTAGCTTATGTTATTTGGCAGTTAATCAGCTACGTTGTAGTAATGTTTCATCCAAATCGGTTCAGTGGTTTAGCAGTGATGATGTGACAAACATACAGAGAAGTTAAGTTTCGTATTTAATAATGTTAGTGCTTAGAGTTAGGACCTAGACGTTTATTTATTTAATACATCATCATCTGCCTAGCCTTTTCCCAACTATGTTGGGGTCGGCTTCCAGTCTAGCCGGATGCAGCTGAATACCAGTATTTTACATGGAGCGACTGCCTATTAGACCTCCACAACCCAGTTACTGGGTAATACGATACCCCTAGGTAAGACTGGTTGTCAGACTCGGGCTTCTGACTACCCGTAACGACTGTCAAAGATCTACGAATGCCAGCCGGGACCAACGGCTTAACGTGCTTTCCGAGGCACGGAGGGGTCTCGGTATGTAAAGATGGTCACCCATCCACAGACCAACCGCGGCAAGCGTAGCTTAACCTGATCGATCGACCTGTGCGGCTGTTATTATTTAGCCGCGGCCCCCCATTTATTTAATACTTCAAGAACATAAAAAAAAAATGTACAGAGGCGAACTTAATGCCACAGGAACTTTCGATGTTAAGTAATTTGCTGCCTCGCTACTGCAGTTTCTCAGGTATGTAAGCGGAGAGCGTCCAACCACCACCAGCACCAATGACGTTCTGGCGATGATCGCGGACCGGATGAACTGCCCATACATACGGCACTGTTGTCATATAATTTTTGCTCGAGTACGTATAGTTTTTTATTGTATTTCTTGGTATATTGGCGTTGCTAGCTAACATATGGCAAATAATTTAATTTAGTGTTCTGTGTCTTCTAATGTTAATTACTTTGCATACCTTGTATTGTATTCAGTCAAGTATTTTTTAACTGAACAGACAGCTGTGCTGCTGGGGAGTTTGTTGCGCCACTTCCTCTCCCCAGCGAAAGCACTAGGAAGTGGTGAAGGGCGGGCGTTTTGGGGGACTGTCTTTTGTAATTGTGACGTTCGAAAAGTGCTGATTCTCAGCCTAGTTTATTTTATTTATTTATTTTTATATCCTCACTTACAACTATTTTAACAGGTATAACCCAATGCAATACTGAAGCAAACTTAAAAACTTATTATCTGAAACTTATTACATAGTATAATTTTATCCTTGTGAATTCACTCAGTGTACACGCAAAAACGTCTATCTCCTCTGCTACAAGAAATAAATGACTTTTGATTTTGATTTCATAAGCATGTTGCCGACACATTTATATGCAGCAGACACATTTTTCGAACATATGGAGCAATGGATTAGCAATATGCTTCAAAATGATTCAAATTGTTACGCAATTAGGGTACAAGATAAAAGTGTAACGTGTGCAGTGTGTATTCGTTTCCTTTTGCATAGCCCGCCAAAAAACATTCATAAAAGGATTACCAATTGTCTTTAACTCGAAATGTGAAAGAAAATAAAAAAAGCCCGAAATTCTGCGAAAAATTTAATCATGGCCGATGCGTGCACGACACATTAACGTTACGCAAGATAACGTTACGTATGCCCATGCGCCGATGAAAGTCGCCGGTTTTGGCGGTGGAGGTGTAAGTCATGAGCGGTAGCGGGTGAGAGAAGTGAATGTGAGAGTGACGCTTGTGGAGCGAAGTGGGCGTTTTGATTTCGAGACGGGCCATTTTTAGAGTGTTTGGG
Source organism: Eremobia ochroleuca (assembly GCA_949629135.1). NCBI lineage: Eukaryota > Metazoa > Arthropoda > Insecta > Lepidoptera > Noctuidae > Eremobia > Eremobia ochroleuca. The sequence goes on along the minus strand of OX451411.1, from coordinate 6,777,425 downwards.
AAAGAGTTATTTCGGTTGCTGTTAATGCTTAAGAAATGATAAGTTTAAGAGCGTCGCCCTTTTTTAAATAATGACCAAAACAATAATGAAGATTGTAAATCTGCAGTGTTTTTTTTTTGCAAGTAGTGCAAAAATGGTTTGATTTTTTCATGCAAGAAGCGATGGAACCACATTTCACTGAATGAGAATTAGATATAGAGGGTCCCATTAAAATAGATGGAGAAATTTTAACACAACGCTCAGTAGGTCTAACCAAAGACATCCAAGCAAAAAAAAAACATCGATTAAAGTGATTTTATTTTGACCCTAAAATAATAAATTGCCGGTACATTAGTGTATTTTCGGTAGCTAATTATTTTTCTTGGAAGTATCTAATGCGTTTTTCTTATATATATTGTTTTACCATTTCCCTTATTTTGGTGGTCTGAATGATTTCTAAAATTTTGTCCATCTATTTTAATGGGACCTAGTGAATTAGACTGGTAAATGATCATGCCTGGTTGAAAGCGAAAAAATGTTAGAAAATAAAATGAATAGAGTAAAATTGACGTAGTCTCTCACGTCTGTGAGTAAAAAGATTGCCAAAAATTTGTTCAGCTAAGTTCAGTTATAGTTCGATTACAGTTTGGTTACAGTATCCATTATGAATGAAAACATGAAATTGGTTAGTAACCGAGTATAATGTATGTGAATGTGATTTTATTTGCGTAGATCGTGAAGATAACATTGTTTTGCAAGGTATTACTTACTCAATTGTTTAATTGCGATTTTGCAAGTGAATGCAAATGAGCGGATGAAAGGTATTTAAGTATTATATTTTTGTTACATAAACACGGGCCTCGGAAAGCACGTTAGGCTGTAGGTCTGTCATTCGTAAATCTTTGATAGCCGTTACGGGAAGTCAGAAGCCCAAAAGTCTGATCACTATTCTCACCGAAGGGTATTGTATTACCCAGTAACAGTAACTGGGTTGTAGAGGTCAGATAGGCAATCGCTCTATGTAAAATACGGGCATCTAGCTGCATCCAGTGCACTGGAAGCCGACCCCAACATAGTTGAAAAAGGGTTAGGCAGATGATGATTTTTGTTACCTAAATGAAGACTTGGTATTGTTTACTGGGTGAATGGTCATTTGAATGTTACTGAATGAATAATTTATATGTGAAACTAAACTGTGCTTTGGTCGAAAAGGATTAATCGTAATTAAAATGGTAATTCTTTAAATAACTTAATTGTCTTTTAACAAAAAATGTATTATAATTCTTACGTGACTGCTGAATTTAAAAGCATTTCTAAATTATTAGCTTGTTGAGTTGCGTAAGATAAGTGAAAATTATTTTGAACCTTTCCTAAATGTCGGAGATAATTTGCGAATCATTATGCAAATTTTTGACAAGCTGTTTCCTTAAGTAATTAAATGTAAATTATAATGAACTTTTAATGCACACAGTTTTATTTAGCATCAGTATGAAAATACCATATCTTTGTAACGAAGTAGAAGAAAAATTAAAATACAGATATTAGGTACATACTTATGTTTCTGTTGCAAGAAAATAACATTAATTTCGTTCTTTGTCTATTATAAACTCATTGATTTACGCTAACAATATGAAATCTTATATTAACTTTTCTTATTAATATTTTTCATTCAATTTATTTACTCCATGCTATCTCGTAGCTGGACAAAGGCCTATTTTTTAAATTTAAAAGTTTAAAAACGCCGCAAAACATCACATCTTAAAAAAAATAAGCGTCAAATCGCTGTCAGTTTCCACCTTGTACCATACGAGACTCAAGTGAAAGTAAGAACTGCCAAAATCTCGCGTGAAAGTCGAGAGTTGATCGATGCCATAATTATTATTACCATTATGAGAGATATGCTAAAAGCAAGCCGGATGTAGGAATCGAGTATCGATATAAAAAATCTAGACATCGATATATCAAAATATTAAGTGAGAGGATTTTTTTACGACTATGAAAGTTTGAACTCTGTTAGTGTTTAAAATTTTGTCTTTTTACGGTTTTTGTTATGAGTGGTTCTGTTTTAGTGATAAAATTTTAAATTAATTTCATGCAAAAATATACACTTAAGTCATCAAAAAGTGTTTTCGTACATGAAAAAAAAAAACAAACGAAAAATAATTAGAACACCTAAAAAAGACTAGGAAAAACTTCAGAACACATCCCAACACCGCGACTCATTTCAAAAATAGAATCCTTAAAAAAACATCCTGTCAGTTATCAACTTCCGTCCTAAGTGGTAAATGGTGAAATACATTAGAAAGTGCATGAGTAAGAAAGCCAAGCCTTTTAAGAAATACAACGACACTAGCATTAGGAAATATACATGTAATTTTGGTTATTTTTGCTCACTAACTTAACACAGCCGTTAGTCTCCTTTCTCATTTTCACGACTCTTTGACAGCAAAGAGTTCTTATGCATATAAGAACTTTTTGTTTAAAATGTCTAAAAAAGAAATGCATGTGGGCTGGCTCTATCGCGTTGCACAGTGACAATTTGGAATGGCTTAGAACAAAATGGCTTGAAAATAATAGCAGTAATGATTAAAATTATAACCTTGTCCATATTTTAGGGTTCTTTTGAGGCTAGATCCTCAAAAGACTGGATGCGGATGGCCGAGGACAGGGTGTTGTGGCGCGGCCTAGGAGAGGTAGTATGTCCTGCAGTGGACTGCGATATCTCGATTCAACTCAGTCCGAATTGATTGAGAATCTAAGCATCATCGTATATTTGTGAATTCTTCTTCTTGTTAACAACGAATGAAGCCTATTACTTACAAATCGTAAGTTACACGAATAAATGTTAACTTAATCAAGTCTATGAACAGAAACTTACTTCAGCTTATCAATATTTCATTGACGAAAATACTATTTCTGGGACTAAGTTATGTTAAGTTAAAAAGATTCAAGCATTACTCTAAACTAGTTTCTGACAATCAAATGGCCTAGAACGAATTTTAAGTAATGCTTGAGTCTTGAGTGAAGTTATATGGGCCTAAGTTAAGTTAAGTTAGGTAAGCTAAATGCACAGTCGTATTCAACATATGTTTCTATCTGCGTTTAGTACCTAGTAGCATTCAAGGCTAGATGCAGCAATAAGTCATTGGGACTTGAGATTGCAATGAGACTCACAATAGGCAGGTTTCTATTTTATTTAAAGCCTTAAAACTATTTTTAGAATGTTATTTTTCCTTCGTAAATGTAAAACCTTATTAAACCCTTATCAGTGACTGTAAATTAACACTAATCACTTTTGCAGCTCAAAAAATAGTAGAATAGAATACTCTTTACTATGTACACCATATAAATTACAGACAAAATTTCTAATTACAGAGAAAATTTCTATATTAAATGTTTGTTATTAAGTATTAAGATATTAACAATACTAATCTAATAACTAAGCATCATCATTGTTACTAACACTAAAATACTAACAAAACTATGGATATTGTAGTCCGAAATAAAGTTTTATTATTATTATTATTACATAGAAATTTTACAAAGGGTGACACAATGGGCGGTCTTATCGCTAAGAGCGATCTTTTAAAGACAACCTTTGGATGGATGACCTTTGAATTATCTTTATGGCGATGCCTGGTCTTCCAAGCGACGTCAAAATGGCCTCCCATCTACTTTCCCTGCACTGATCTTTTTTCACCCTGTGCAAAACAAGGATCTTAAGAACTTGAAAGACTTCGTTTCAAAAAACTATGCAACGTGCTACTTTTGTTACTTTAAACTTAGGTACCTACCCTGTTAATGAAAAAAAAATGGAAAAAAAATGAAAAAAATAAATTAATGGAAAAATGGAAATGAATTAATGGAAAAATGGATTTGTTCAAAAGGCAACAGTGCCAGAACATCCTAAGCACAAATATTATTACCAAAAACTCTAAAATATTTCGCAAACCGAGTACTCGCTGGGATGAGAACAAAAAGTATTTATCTATCAATATTAATGAATAATTATAGGTACGGAGATCTGACTGGCCTCGGCTCACGCAAGCCACAAAACCAGCTACTTGTAGTCTTGTGTTTGAAATAAATACGTAGCAACGACCTGTGACAAGGATAAAGGATTTATGCAAGATTTTTGAAAAGTTTTACTTTTAGAGTTAAAAGAACAAATTTTAGAGTGGTGATTTTTGGTTTCACTTGTGATTTTTATGGGAATAAAGTACAGTTTTTGGAGACAATTTATGATAATATTTCCAGGTTCTTTTAAGTCAAATTCGTTTAACAAAACGATGCATTTGGCCCTTCAGACTTAGTAGCATGTCTAATCACCAACCTATCTTGAGCAAGCGTGGTGATTAATGCTCGTGCCTTCTATGTATGAGAAGAGGCCCTGTAGTGGGACACGAATTGGCTCGTATTATTATCATATTACTCCACATTTTTTAAAAATGATGAAGCTTACTGAGCACTCTAAATGCAATATGTATTTGTGAAAAAATTTTTCGAGTACATGGTAATACCAGGTATTACGAGATGGCTCCAGAAAAGGATGCTTGGAAGGATTCGGGGGAGGCCTTTGCAGAGCAAAGGGAATGTTTAGGCTAAGTTTTTTTTTTTATTTACCTACGTAGAATCATTTTGATGATATAATTATATCCGTAATATAGTATCGAATGCAGCGAATCTCATTCACTCTATTCTGTAAAAGGCATGACAGTAATACATTGATTCTAGCTAAGGTTACGTCTCATATTGATGTCTAAGGTCTAAATTTAGTTTAATTAATTGCTCAACGGTTGCAAGCCCATAGCAAAATGGGCTTTGAGACTAAATTTTAATCCATTAGTAGAGTGTCTGAAGCAAAAATTCGGGTTAAAATAAAAAGTTGCTTGTTAAAAAGTTCCTATAGTCTAGAGATATTTTCGCAATGTCATATTAAACACAAATAAACACATCCATTATTAAATAAAAAAAAAGCAAAATGAATAATCAAAAGCGCCTAACTCACATGTTAAATAATATCTATGAAAAACACTCACTAATATCTATCAACATAAACTATAATTGTTAAATTAGTTTATCAACAAACTCAGAGCATGACCCATTAAGTCTAAAAGATAAACAAAGCTAAATCCATCATAAGATTATTATTTAATAAATTAATCAAACATCTCACAATCCTTTTAACATCGACCCAAATTAAGTACAAACAAAAATAAAGCAAGATAACACAACAATTATCTTAAAAACAAATATTCATAAAAAGTGCCCTTCAGCCCCCGAAAGAGAAAAATGATATTTCCCAAGAGTTTCCTAACGTCTGCTATCTCTTTCCAACGCAAGGTCGAATTCTTTGTCTCTCGCTCGCACAGTATGCAATACAAGATCTCATGCAACAAGAGACCTTGATAAATTGCAAGTTTCGTGATAGGATAGATAATAATTGTTATACGGGTGATTATTATACGGGCCTTTGCCATTAAAAAATATAAGTATAAAAAAAATCGAACGCATTTTTGTTAGTCTATGGTTAAGATTTTTTGCGTGTTCGAATTTCAAAATCAGCGATGCCTTGGTTTTGTATTTTTTTCGGGGATATATTACTTTTTAATTCTGTGAATTAAAAGTAATTTATACAACCCTTACAATACAAATACAATGGGATTTTAATTAGACATAATATTGGCCATAGCAGAAATATCAAAAGAAAACATATTTCATATCGACGGACGAACAATTTTCTATGTAGATATAATTATAAAAGTGACTACTCACATCCAACGTAATGCATTTGTTAAACAATCCAAAAAGTTCACAACACGAGTCCAAAATGCAATAAGCACAGGCTATTAAAAAGTTTGTTTAAATATGGAACACAAAGTCGAAGCGAGAAAAGCGCGGGAATTTTGACGTTTGTTTTTTTCCAAAATGTAAGTACGCGGTGCCAAAAAGTTTGGGCGTAGAGCGGCCGTGCGCGCGCGGTTTGCAAGTCAAACTGAATTTTGTAAGCGCAGGCGAATGGCGCACGGCGTGCAGGACTGTGAAGGTGTCGGCCCCAGCATTTAATTTGAAGACATTTAACCATCGGTCTGTCTTGCCGGTATAAATAGAGGCTGTTGATGTTAAGCCTGTGCATGTTAGGTTTAATTAAAGTTAGTGCTAAATTTAAAAAAAGAACGATGATTTTTGGCAGTGTTTCTAGAAAGTTCGATTCGAAACTTCAATTCGTCAAGGAAAAGGAGAGTTTGACGTTTAAGTTTGATAATTAAACTATTTAAAACAAAAAAACTTTCATACTTTTTGACAGCTAAAAGAAAAAAAAAATTGTCAGGTTCAAATTGCCAGTGGAAATAAAAAACTCTGTCTACCATTTTAAAGCCCAATAGGCTCGCTAAATACAACTACAAGAATAACACAGACTATTTATGTCTGTCCTACGAGCATTAAAAAGAATTATGGACGACTGTCAACAAAGTATAAAGCTGTAAACTAATCTATTTTTTTTCTAAAACAGAATGTCAACACACGTCATGTTAATGTCACATTTAAATACTTTAAGAAAGAAAATGTGTTGAAATCATTCTAAAAAAAAATATCAATCATTGTCACAGTCATAGGTTTGGCTAAGGAATTTATTTTACTGCCAAAGAACTATGTTCTGTAATTAATATTTTCACCTAATAGGTAATAAAATGACTCCCAAGGAATGAAAATTAAACCAGTTATACACCTTTCTACCTGTAAAACTGTTGACGGACTTTCCTTCATATGACATTTTACAATTTCCTAAGGCAAAATACAGAACCTTTCCAATATCCACAAACCCGCTCACAAAAAAATCCAATTTCAGACTTCGTAACGTCAAATTTAAAAAAAAACGAAAAAGTGGCCGCTCCTGTCATGCTTGTAAAAACGTCCGCACACAAAGTATCATCTTCAAATCAATATAAAAAGTAGGTCATTCTAAAATCTAAAATGACAATCAACCCTTCACTGAGGATTTTTACTCGCAATTTTAACCCTTTTGTTGGTTGTTGGACCCTCAGAATGACAGGACATGTAAAGTCCATTGAACAGAAAAACCGGACAGGGCAGGGGTTACAGAAGTTTTTAGGGTTCTGTTTGCGAATAAAAAATTGTGAAGGGTTTTTTTGGGTCGAGGTACGGTGTGAGAGGGCAAAAAATGGTTCTTAGGACATGTCTATCACTAAAAGCTGTAATTTTCTTTCCGGTTCAGGTTTTCCTGTACCTAAACCATTTTCTTCACGAGAGTTAAGAAAAAATTTAAGGAAATCCATCTTATTTTGGATGTAGTGTAAAGTTTTGGTAAATGTAGCAACGATTTTCTGGTGCACAAAAGAAAGGTATATTAACATAGTGCTAAGTCTGAAACATTCATTTTCTGTACCTAACTTTCTTTTCTATTCATGGTTTTTTTCAGTGCCTACCTATAGCATGTGCCACTTCTTGTCTTCTTTCGTGACTGAATTTCAAAGAATCGTAAAGCTAGCCAAAATAATCTCAATGTTTGCTTTTTACACCAAAAAAAGGTAATTGTAAAATTATTGATTAACTTGCACATAAAATAAAATAAACATTTTTGCTAAATAAGTACGACGGTCTCAAGCAAATGACGAGGAAAATATTAAAAACATATAATTTATATGCGTCAGTGAAAAAACCCTTTTTGAAAGTCTCGTGCCTCTTCAATTGCTTTCAGAGTATATTTAATAAATTACAATCGAGGTTATAGCAAGAAAAGAAAAACTACTATAAAAAAAATAGCGAACTATGACGAAATATCGTCGGACTTAGCGTTTTGCAGTTCAGAGCTACCCCAAAAGATGACATCACTTTTAATAAAGTTCATCATAATGCAAAAAAAAACAAGCAGAACCCTCTTCGCAAATCTCACTTACCCGGTGTATTTTGAAAAACCAGTTCACAATATACTCAAAGGACCCTAACTTGAAAATCATGTCTACATCATGAAAAGAATGCCACATTAGCATATTATTAAAGTGCGTCCATCTCTTTGATAAAGACAAGTTGGTCACAGTAATACCGATATTCAGATACTTACATCTGGTTACACTGGAAGCTGACCCCAACAGTCTTGAGCAAGGTCTGGAACGAGCTTTATAAAAAAATAAAAATAAAATTTACGTGAAACGAGTTCGCATACAGGCAAGAGACAAAAAAAAAACAATCACAGAATTCTTAATTGAAAAGTGACGTTTTGCGTCCGGCATTTTGAATTTCCTGTGACGTAGTGACACATTCACACGACTGGGCTACACCAAATTTCGATGGTCTAGAAGACAAACGTGGCAAGTGCAAAATTTTGACTTTTTACATTTAAATGCCAAATTTACTAAATGAACATGCTCTACCGTTTGCTCTTGTTAAAATAACACAATTCCATCTCTTTCAGCTTAAATTGTGAGTGTAGATTTTTATTAAGTGACATCAACTGGAACTCATAAAAGATAATGACAGTGAATTGCCATCGTAAAAACAACAATATTCACATCTTGATCAATAATTACACAGATAAACAAATTCACTTTAATATACACTATACTTTTAAACAGTTTTGAATTCCAGCTTTTCAAACTTAAATTAACTAAAACTGTCTTCCTGAATAATTGCATGATACTAGCCGTGCGATTCTGTAACCATCTCACCGTGAAAACTTGGGTGAAGTGAGCTGTCATTAGGGATTAACGCTATTGACACTGCTCACTTCAAGCTCACTTCACTTATGATTTCACGGTGAGATTTTTACAGAATCGACCAGCAGATCTGTAATTAGTACGTTTGTCTTCTAAACCATCGATTTGTTGAACATAATATATAATTGGTACGTGGACCTGTGTGGAAAGCATAAGATAGCATATCAATGTACAGACGCCAGCACATCAAGCTACCCGAAACTGTCAAATTTTCCCAATCAACCTTGAACCTTATTGTTTAGCGATAAAGTTGAAAAAATATTAAAGAAATTTGACAAATTGTAGTAGCTTGATGTGCTGGCGTCTGTACTATAGCTACACTTCACCTCTGCCTAACTTTTCGAGGCAAACGGACGTGATGTTATGTCTATTAAGTTCAGGAGACTCTTTAAATTGATTATTAGCCCATCGATTCTGTAAACTCTCACCGTGAAAACTTGCGTGGAGTGAGCTGTCAGTGTCATCCCGCTGATGCTAGGGATTGACTAAGCAAACATTTACAATCATAATCGAGATTTTAATCATATTTTTTATGATAATTCTGTTGATCATTTTATATAATTTCAAAGCTAGAATTTTACATCGAGATTATTTTATATCATGTAAGTTTAATATTAATGTTAAATACACTAAATCCTTCCGGAATTCATTCCCTAAATGACGGTGAAACTGAAAACCGTATTAAAATCCGTTTCGTAGTTAGAAGAACAACTCAGTCACACATACACGAAAACCGACTTCAATTTTGTGAGAATAGATTTTTAAATTTTATTTTATTTCAGACTAATATTTACACAATATATACATAAGCTCCCAGAGTTAAAATATTTTTTAATAAAATAGGGAAAAGAATCACAAAGCATCAATAAATTCGACCGCATTCAACCGATTTTAAAATGTCTTCATCTAGTGTCAACTATATCTGTCTACCACCCATTCCCAGGTTCGAATCCCACTCAAAAGAGTACCCGCCCGCACCTCAAACTTCTACCACGAACACTAGTAGGCAATATGTACTTCCAAAAGATACAGTAACCTAATTTCGTCCGTATCGCACTGATAACGCGTATCAACGTAACTTGGTCAATGTACGATATAAATAGATAACAGGCATTTATGTTTTTGTTAAGAATTAGGTGCTTTTTGAAAACGTTATGTGCGTGGAAGACGAATATAATATATCATGAAATATGTATTATTCAATCACACTAATATTATAAAGGCGAAAGTTTGTGTGTATGTGTGTATGTATGTTTGTTACTTCTTCACGCTCAAACGGCTCGACCAATTTTGATGAAATTTGGCACACAGATAGTTTATAACCAGGATTAACACATAGAATTATTTTTATCCCGATATAACCACGGGATCGAGACTTATGCGGGCGAAACCGCGGGGCGCAGCTGGTTGGATTATATGAACAAACTTGTTACGCTCGCGAATTTTTCAACATAAAACCTAACACTGAGCGGCAAATTCCAAAATATGTAAGAAAATTTGAATTCCGCGAGCTTCCTTGCCTCTTAAGATGATGGGTAGAAACGTAGTCCAAATAACGCTAGCTTAGTGGTGCGTACACACAGGCGACACGAGTCGACAGAGGCAATTGTGGCATGCCGTCAATTAGCGTAAGTTTAGTGCCATCGGGTATTTGAGCACCGTACTCATACGAGAGACTTGTCGACGGCAGCCGCCGACGCGTCCACGGGTGTCGACATGTGTCGACAAACGACAATCATCATGTGCCTAACCTTTTCCCAACTATGTTGGGGTCGGCTTCCAGTCTAACCGGATGCAGCTGTATACCAGTATTTTATATGGAGCGACTGCCTATCTGACCTCCACAACCCAGTTACTGGGTAATACGGAACTCCTTGGTAAGACTGATTGTCAGACTTTCGGGCTTCTGACGACCCGTAACGACTGTCAAAGATTCACAAATGACAGCTAGAATCAACAGCTTAACGTGCTTTCCGAGGCACGGAGGGGTCTTACGTGAAGATGGTCACCCATCCACGGACCAACCGCGGCAAGCGTAGCGTAACCTGATCGATCGACCCGTGCGGCTGTTATTACTTAGCCACGGGCAATCAAAACACCAATGAAATATAATATAATTTTAAATTAAATTAATATATTTACTGTAATACGAGATGGTTTCATAAACAAGTGTGCGATATCAAAATGCACTGAGTATGCTTTCTGAAATGATTGAAACTAAATAAAAATTGTGATCGCAGGTATTTTTTCAGGTTGTTGCTAGGTCATTAAGAAATTGCTTTAAGTTAGGATTATAACGCTACTGTGTATGATTTTGATAGATTTTATTTAAAAACTGATAGAAAATTTCAAAGTTTTTTTTTTTTGTATTTGTTTAAGTTTGCTTCTTGACAAGCATATATTTGCAAACTATGTATTTATATTGCTACTTACTTTAGTTTAGGTGATGTGTTTTTTGTTTTTGTGCTCACACCATAAATGATTATTATATATACGTGAGGATTTGTAATTGGCTTTCGGGTGATTATGATTTCCTTTTGTGTCTGTTTTTAATAGCTGTAAGTCCTCCATGTACTAAAATAAATAAATGAAAGAGGATAACTTGATGCCTGTCTGTAGTTATGTCATCAAACTACAGCAGTTCACTACTGGACACAGACCTCTAAAATTGCGTCCATTCAGCTCGATTCCCGGCAACTTTCATCCAGCTGCGAAGATCGTCTCTCCACGGAGCCTGAGGGCGTCCATCCTCTGCCAGGGTCGCGGGTTGTTTGCAAGAGTTACCGTGACCCTTGGCACAGGCAACTGAAGGAACACGGATGGGTTTTAGTCAGTAAAAGTCTGACACACCCTCCCGCTCCGCCCAGAGCAGGAGAAGTTATTTGATGATTTCCCAAAAAAAAAAGTTCTTGAATCCGCGAGTTGACTAATTTTTTTTTATTATTTAAATTGAAGCTTTTTTACCTCACTAATAGCTTGGTATAAACAGTTTTTTAATATTTTTAAAAATTGAAAAGATATGAGCGTTCAAAACTCTCAATTAGACAGAGAGGGAAATACTGAATTGTGACGTCATAGTTCAGTATCGCCATATTAATTACATCCAAAACTTCGTTTTGCGAGAAAGAGATAGACAAAAAGTTTCTATAAGTTATAAGTTTTTTATTTTTCGACCGATTTCAAATTTGATTTCGAATTCTATTATTGTATTACATGTGTGGATATATGATAATATATCCACACATGTAATACACGCGTGTATGTGTATTCAATATCATGCAACTACCCAATTATGTGCTGAATTCATGGTTTCAGTTTTTTCAATTTACGCATAGATGTTCCTGCCAGCCTGTATGTATGAGTACGTCATATTAATTAGGTAGCATTAGTCATCCATTTTAATGAAATCAGAACTCTAATTGCATAACACACTATTACTCTCAATTTGAACCATTTCGAAGCATATTGCTAATCCATTGCTCCATACGTTCGAAAAATGTGTCTGCTCAACAACGTAAATAACGCAATGAATGTGGTTGAGCTGTCAAAATGAAACCCATCGCTACTGATAGTGTGTTATGCAATTACCCTGCAGTATCTAATCTAAAGTTAACGATATTGAACTACTGAAAGCGCTCACACACCATAGAATTATTAATTCGGGTCTAAGTGTATTGTGTAAACTGAAACTTGCTTCTGCAGTCTTGAAAAACAGTGTAGTGATACTTGATACCATTGCTGATAGCTCCAAGTATCTCAGCTTACCTGAAAAGGACAGAAATATTGTTAATTGATACATCTTTAATAAAATAAAGAAGAAGAGTTTGTTTGATGGTTTGAACGCGCTTATCTCTGGAACTACAAGTCGGATTTTAAAAATTATTTTTGTATTTTATAGCCCAATTCTTGAGGAAGGCTATAAGCTATCAGACATCACGCTAGGACTCTTATAAGTCGAGCAAGAAGAAAAAAAATATGATAAAAAACGGTAAGCGAAAAAGAAGTAACAGCGCATGCAAGCAATTCGATGCGACGGGGTGGCTTGGGGAACAAGAAATTTCACGCAGAGGAAGTCACGGACAGAAGCTAGTTAATACAAAAAAATCGATTAATTAATTAATTAATAAAATCATCATCAGGCGAAGTAGTACAGACGCCAGCACATCAAGCTACCCGAAACTGTCAAATTTTCCCAATCAACCTTGAACCTTATGCTTTAGCGGTAAAGTTGAAAAACCTATTGAAGAAATTTGACAGATTGTAGCGACTCAATTTGCAAGGCTGAGAAAACTTTCGTAAATATTGCGAGTCACACACAATGGTTTTTCTTTCAAGGGCAAGTCGAGCGCCCGATGAGTTTTCCCAGTAGCGAAAATGACGAACTTTCATACAAACTTGAAACCTTCATCCTCTATCCCTTTTACTGGTAGAAGCATTTATTTGTGCCAGAAAAATAAAAACTCGTTTTATGGAATCATTGACGGTACTTTAATTACTTCTGTTCAATAAAAAAATATATACAGGTTTGGTATAAGAAAAAAACATGACAATATCCTTGCCAGCACCAGTCTGGGCACTGGTAACTTTCAATGATTTTCTTGTGGCAGTTGATGAAATAATTTAAAACATGGATGAACACATAGCACCACTTTACAATGGGTCAATGGTTTTTTTTTTTAATAATCTATAATGCGTTCCTTTTTACGCAGATTCAGTAAGTTTTAAAGTAGTTGTGTTTCCAAACGGAAAAAAAAACAAAAAACGTTGGTGGCACACATATTGCCACCACCAGTAAAAGGGTTAACTAACCGTTAAGTACTTTCGTGGATAAATTTCTTCAAAATCCATTTTTAGTGCTCTCCTTCGTTATAAAAGAACGTGTGCAAAATTTCGTGCTTCTAGAACCAGCGGTTTAGGCTAGTAGAACTACCCTCATTTAAGACGGCGGATTTGAAAGACGATGCAGATATGGTGAGGGAGCGCAGAGTATTGTCGGTTCGGGCTAATATGCTGGCCCGCGGGTTCTTCTGATGTACAGCGGCGGTCAAAATAACGCTGTTTAAAGCATATTGCATGTCGCTGTACTCGGGGAGCCTGTGGTTCCGCTACTCCCAAAAGGCCTACAATGCTCTGCGGATCCAGTATAACAACGCATTTAGAGTGCTGCTGCGTCTGCCACGGTTCTGTAGCGCATCATCTATGTTCGCTGAGGCACGCACCGACTGCTTCAATGCTGTACGACGTAAGAAAGCGGCCTCGCTGTTAAACAGACTCCGTGGTAGCCCCAGCAGCATTCTACGCGCTATAGCCGGGAGACATGACAGCCCGTTGGTGAGGTCACTTGTCACCTGTACATTGTCTGAGTTATTAGTTAAGTACTAACATACTTTAAGACTATTGTTACTAACCCAGTGGATCTCTGTTATCTGAATAAATAAATAATAATAATAAGCATCGCCATTCGTGGTTATATTTATTTAAACGCGTCCAAAATACTGTAGGTACTCACTAAATAGTTACGTTTTCGTACAAATTACTTAATTACGTGACAATTTAAGTAATCAGTACGAAAACTATTTCCTTTTCCCTCCTTTCGCGACTACAAATGATGATAAGGTTTAATGAACAATTCCAAGTCACTTTTACAAAATTCGATCTCTTTTGGTAAATGACATGTGGCATCTACCAACCCAAACTGGGCCAGCAGTGGGAACATTTATTTATTTTACCATTTATGTACACACATAAACAGACAAGAAAAAAAAAACAGAACAGAAAAATAGGTACAAAAGTGATGCTTATTTCTTAAGAAATCTCTTCCAGCATACCTGCGATAGGACAATAGATAGAGAGATGTAGACAGCGTGTGAATGAGTAAAGGAGACAAAAAAATACATAAAATCGTAATCAATTATTACATTATAGGCTGATTGTTTTTTTTTTTTTTTTGAAGAAAAACTCTTGACTTTTTTTTTCATTTATTTAGTACTTGCTTTTGACCTGCGACTTTTCCGCGTGGATATTATCTTAACGGAACGTACTACCAGGATAAAAAATATCCTTATCATTTCTCATACTCGGAAAGTAGTAGGTATTTGTTTGATCTGAAAAGCGGGTGGAAGACGCTGCTTCCCACCTTTGGGCGGGAAAGACTCATAGTAATTGCTTCCCTCTCTAGAGCGGGAATGAATTTTAAAAATAGACTACATTTGGTTAGGTAGTCAGCTACGATTTTTTTAAGACAATTAAGAAAAATGCTGCGGTCTTATGAGTGTATAAACAGCCAGTGTGAATTAAAAAAAAATACTCACTAAGCGGGACGGCCCGCGACGGTGACGCGGTGTGTTCCATATTTAAAATTTAAGAAAGACATAATTTGTACTAGTCATGTTATTATTATCATAAATAAATATTTTAGAAAAACTACAATTTTTTAATTTCCTAATATTCGAATTGAAAAGTAGGGTTTAACACGGGTGAAAGTCATCAATTCTTTTCGTACCCTTGAATAACGATCTACTATTTTCCCAACCCAGGTGACCTATCCATGATCTATCCATGACCTATCCGTGTGTCTTTCATTCTAATCTGTTCAGCCTTTAGGGCATTAACGTTTGTTCGTCATATTATTCTCCATCTAATTAATAAAGTTTGAATGATGGCCGCAAAAAAGAAAATGCACCATTTTTGGTCATAATTTGTTTCCAATTGATGTTATTTCAAGTTAAACAAATATCAACTTTATTTTAATGCCAAGTAAGTTGATTTCAGAGTGCCTAGCACTATTGAAAAGGTTATACAAATGTTTGAAGTTGTAGCGTAAACTGAACTTTATTGTGTAGGAATTAAAGTTATTTTTCCAAAAACACATACACTACCGCTCAAAAGTATTTGGCCACCTGCATTTTGTTTAAGTTACAAACAATACATATAAAAATAATCATATAGCTTATTGTTATTTGCCGACTTTTGGTCATTAAACCAAAATAGTGCTTAGTGTCGGAATTTCTTCGAAGTTAATCTTTGCAGTCGCAGTTTTATTTTGATTTAGTTATTGAGAAATAAATATAACTAAAATGTAGAATAACTACTACAAATATTGTATCGTTAGTTATCTGATGGTTTTTGACCAGAAAACACGCACTCCGTAGCTCAGTGCTTAAAGTCTAATAATATTTTATTGTTTTTCACTTCTGAGTTTTATTTTTTGAAGATAACTGGTAAAACTAAGGAATATTCCCTAGAGATCAGGGGCATAATAATCGGCCTTCATAAATCCGGTAAAAGTAATTGTGAGATTTCAAGACTGCAGAAGATACCAAGGCAAACTGTTGACTACATCGTTAAGAAATTTGCAACTGAAGGAACAATTTGCAACAAACGTCGTTCAGGCAGACCACGAGCCACAACTTCGAGTGATGATTTGAGTATAGTTATTACAAGGAAACGGAATAGACGATTAACTACGCCGGAAATAGCAGTACAGTTTAATGTGGATCGTGATAAACCAGTCAGTATATCCACAGTCAAGAGAAAACTCCGTGACGCAGGACTTAAGGGATGCATAGCGGTCTCAAAACCACTTCTTAAAACTATTAACAAAAAGAAGAGACTTAATTGGACTAGAGAACACAAGAATTGGACAACAGCAGATTGGGAAAAGGTCCTCTGGACGGACGAGTCAAAATTTGAAATTTTTGGATACAAAACGAAGAGTTTTCGTACGGCGGCACTGAAACGAAAGGGTGAATGATGCTTGTACTGTGGCTTCAGTTAAACACGGCGGAGGGTCTGTGATGATTTGGGGCTATTTTGGTGGCTCCTCCGTTGGAGATCTTGTGCGAATACAAGTAATCTTAAAAAAAGAAGGTTACAAAAAGATGTTGGAGAATAGCGCAGTGCCTTATGGAACCCATTTAATTGGTCCAGGATTTATATTTCAACGAGATAATGATCCGAAACACACGTAAAGACTATGCAAGGACTTTTTAAAAGGAAAAAAACAACAACAGGTGTTGAAACTCATGATATGGCCTCCACAGTCCCCAGAATTGAACCTGACAGAACTATTGTGGGATCAGCTGGATAGACAGGTGCGGAAACGTTGTCCTACATCTCAAGAAGACCTGTGGAGGAAACTGCAAGACGAAGGGCAGAAGATAACCAAGACAACATTGGAAAAATTAGTAGCTAGGTTGACGAAGCTTTGTGAGGCTATCATAAAAAATAAAGGTGGACACATAGATGAGTCCAAAATTTAAAAACTGTATTATTATTATGTTTAAAAATTGCTAATAAACAGTTAAAATAATTATGAAATAGTTTCATTCAATCAAACTTTTACAAAATGTATATTACTAGGTGGCCAAATACTTTTGAGCGGTAGTGTATTTGTTTACATATTTGGCAACTAAATCGCGAATGCAGATTAGAGATTTTGTCTAGGGGGGGACGTGCAGCTGAACTTACCACAGTAATTTAATGACGCCTCGTAATAAATAATCCCACCAAAAATATTTGATGTAAAGTAGGTTGCCAAGACTTAAATAATGCTTTCACTGTTAATAAGTTATCAGATCCAATGTAGAGTCAAGTCCCTAACTCAAAGACTTATTATAAATATTCTCTATGCCCTAACTCTACCAGGCCTAACTCTACAAACCTTACATCTTGGTCAAAATGTACGGTTCTAATAAAAAGCGATTAAACTGTAAGTCATTCTTCAAGAATGGCGCCGATTCTGTTGTTCACAAAGTAAACTAAACAGTTCAGTGCATCTTTTTCTTTCTATTTCATTAAGAAAAGGACAGAAGATAAATATTAGTTTAGTCCTGTCAAATTAAGATACTCCATAGACAAGTTTAGACGTGATTAGCAATTTGGCTACCAAAAATACGTCAATTTACGTCAGGCTCTGACTAATTTGACAGGACTAAAGTAATATTTATCTTCTGTCCTTTTAACAAAAAGATGCACTGAACTTAAATTTAGTTTAGTTTGTGAACAACAAATCGGCACCACTGTCGATTTTTCTAGAGTGGGCAAAAAAGTTTCTAGGGTAGGTATGGCCCATCCGTGCTGCTTAGCCACGTTCACAATAATTATTCAGGAAGTTAGCTTATAAAGAATAATTATGGGCTAATATGTTGGCAGTTTACATGAACTTTATTTTGACGTGTCGATTGACGACAGCTTTTGTTTTTTTTTTTTTTTTTTTTTATTATGTTATTATACCTGTTATTATACCATTCGGCAATAATTATTTTTATTATCTATTAGTTAATCGAAGCAGTTTAACTTTACGCTATCCAATAAATATGGTAGATATTTTTTTATTAAGAAAGTAGTTTATTTATGGCGCGAGTGTCTGTCACTTCGCTCATGTGACGTCATAATTGCAACCGCAACATCGAAACATAACGTAAAATTCAATATTCGAACTCCGAACCCTAACACGTTCCTTATTGTTAGAAAACAATTACCGACAGTCAAAGACCTTACACAAAAGAGGTTTTAACACAAAACAAACACGCTATGGCACTCCAACTGGTTCCTATAAAGAACCTAAAGCTAACGGATCGGTGCATCCCGGATTCTACGCACACATCGACTCGTTTCCCACGTACGACACACCAACGCGACATCAGCTGAGTCAAAAGTGTGTCAGTAGCTAGCGGTCCCGTTGAACGGTACTTGGCAAAAACTGATGTCGCTACTCGATAATAGATGGCGCTGTACAACCATAACATCGCGTAATTCTTTTTTTTTTTGTAATTATGATATTGATGGGCAAATGTCTATTTTTTTAACCGTTTGAATGTGGGTTTCTATGCGCTCTAGTGCTTTCGATTACTCATAATGATATTTAGGTCAAACTGATAAGAACACTCCGTTCTAGAAGTAATTCGCTGTATTAATGTTCTATGTCTGTCTTTGCACTTAGTCGTGCAATTAAGACAGCTTTGGAAAATAATTAAAAAAACCTAGAAATAAAATTAAATAAACAGTTACTCAGCTTTACCGCTAGATGTCGTTGTACGTCAACGACT
This sequence comes from Eremobia ochroleuca, assembly GCA_949629135.1. Classification (NCBI taxonomy): domain Eukaryota; kingdom Metazoa; phylum Arthropoda; class Insecta; order Lepidoptera; family Noctuidae; genus Eremobia; species Eremobia ochroleuca. The sequence continues at coordinate 6,758,662 of OX451411.1, read as the reverse complement.
TACCAGCTGGCAGAACAAATTATCAAATGAATGAGCCTAATTAAACAACTCCGGTGTCCTATTACTGTTACTAAAGATTATAGCCTGAGAAAGGGTTCAAACACAAAACTACCGTTGCAGCTGGTTCTTGTGTCAAACTAGTACTGCCTTTGCTCACTAGATGTCGCTAGTTTATGTGTAAATAAATTTAGATTCTTGGAAGTTCCGGTAATTTATATTATATATAGTATTACCGTAAAATGTCTAAATATATAGCTGTATAATTGTCTTCTTTTTATGGTTATTATTATTACCGTTAGCTGGCATTTTGTTGGTTGAAAACAGTTACGATTGGGATAAATCCTTGGATAGAGGAACCTATAAAAGTAGTTACTTTATGCCAGGGCTGCTCAGACGTATTTGTAATTTTCTCAATTTTCTCGTTTACTTCAAAATACATAGGCGTCAAGTGACTGGCGCCGATTTCCTTGTTTCTTTAAGAAAAGGACAGTAGATAAATATTAGTTTAGTCCTGTCAAATTAGGATACTCCATAGACAAGACAACACAACAGACGGTCTATTCTGTAAAAATCTCACGGTGAAAACTTAGTTGAAGTGAACTGTCATCAGTGTCAATTCTTAGCATCAGGTGGAATGACAGCTCACTTCAAGCTCTCCTCAAGCTCACTTTATCTAAGTTTTCACAGTGAGATTTTTACAGAATACACCGGTAGGTACCTAACTGACAAATCCTAATCGCGTAACACACTAACAGTAGCAATGCGTTTCATTTTGATCGTAGGTTCGAACCCAGACAGGCATTCGGACACAGAGGGGAGGCCTGTGTCCTATCACAGGGAACAATAGAAGCTGATTATGTATGATTGTACTACAGCTTGCACATTTCTGCCTACCTATTCGAGGAATAGAGTCGTAATAGTTATGTAAAAGGGCCAATGACCGATAATACTCAGCCTGGCTAGATTTCAGATAAGCTAATCATTACAAACAAACGTACAAATCGCTCTTAACCGAACTATTAAGTAATCTGTGCCACTAACCTAATAAAACTCGAGGATCGATCAATACGCGGTGTGCGTTTGAACTTTTGACTGGGTTTACTAACGGTTCAGCACGTGTTTCGTTATATTTCCTAGTATACTATTTTGTAGGCAGAAACTACAGAACGGCATCTGCTACAAACCTTACACTCACAGTTCTTATGATTCATTTACGTTCATACATCAGAAGGGCAGTTCTCGTAACTTTAAGAACGTTCACAGTCTGATCTGTCTTAATCTGTCAAAAATACCTCTAGTTTGTTATGGTCATACCCTGGTAAAAAATACGGGCCGAAAATACGCCGAAAACAGGCCGAGGTAGTGAACAAAACGCCGAAAACACGCCGACACACGCCGACACGCCGAAAACAGGCGGAAAACACGCCGACACTTGCCGAAATAGGCCGAAAATACGCCGACACAGACGCCGAAATGAGGCCGAAATCCTAGAGCAAATGTGATGTAAGCGGGCTGTGTGTATAGAGATTAAGTCCTATTGAGATACATACTACAATTCGGGACAAATTTGGATCGATACCGAATAAACGATACGCCAAAACGAATAATTTAATAATAGGCCATCCAGACAAAACTTCGGACACGGCGGCCAATCTCAACGGAGACCAGCCTTCGACGCGGGAGATATTATAGTGCACAACTGTGCGCGTAGACAGGTGCAACACTCCATCTTCCCTCACACTCATAGTACAATGAACGAAAATCCGACACAACCGGAGAGAGATCAGGCGCAGGACTAAAACGGCTTCACGTGTTTGCCAAAACGATAAACAGCTTGCATTAAATATTTCCATTTATTGCTGAAAATTAAAAACCTGAGCTGAAGGCGGCTGAGGGTATGTCATGCTCAATCAAATGTCTCGCTGGTGGTGGCGTGTGTGTTGGATCATTAAGTTCCCTTCAAAATGGTTGAGCTAAATGGTGCTGATCCCTACGTCATGTTCGTGAACGGGCGCCGCCAGTAGGGACTGGTCATCTCTTAGCTGCCAAGGCTTATTTTAATTTTAATCTAAGTATTTTAATTTCTGTTTTTTTTTTTGTTATCTTTTTTAGTACGGACGCTTTTAACGTGCTACGTCGTTCTCACATGTATAATTTCAACTTGAATGATGTAACCAAAATGTTGTAACAATTTTTATGATTTAAAAGCGTGTCCGTGGAGTTTCTTGCCCGTTATTCTCCACAGGTACCTACTTCGCTTTGGAATGGGCAACTAGCTTCATCTTTCTGACTGACCGACCCCTTGACAATTCAAAAGTGCCTATAATTGGTTTACTTGAAATAAATGCTTTGAGTTGAGTTTGAGTTTGAAATCTTGAAAGTTAAAAAACCAAAAGCTTTGTTACAAATAAAAAAAACAACCGACTTCCAAAAAAACACTAAAAAGTGAAAAATAACTTTAATTTTGGAAGTCGGTGTCGTTGGTTTCGCTTTTTCGTTTATTGACACCGACTTCCGTAATTAAAGTTATTTTTCACTGTTTTTTTGGAAGTCGGTTGTTTTTTTTTTTTACAAAAAAAGTTTTTATTTTTCACTTTTTAGTTATACCTACCCCACACAAATTCATATACTTAACACTACTTGCTATGTAAATATCAGTGACAGGAAGCTATTAAAACATCATCAATATAAACTAAGTGGGAAAAAATCGTATTATTGAAGCTAACTCAAAAACTATTCAAGCAAAGTTAACAACATTTTAATGAAAATGGGACCACCCCTGAGGCATACTTTATCCATTAAAAAATGAGAGAATTGCGATCGATTGCGTAAACAATGCATACATATGCGATAGCAGCAATCGCGGTTGTTTTACTGGTATTTATTGAAGAGTTCCGTTGTCTGTCTCCGAAACTCATCACTAGATCTTTACGAAATTTAAATGGGACCATTTTGGAATAAACCTCTACCGAACAAAAAGATTTTTGCAAATCCGTCCATATATGACGGAGTTATGTCCGAACATACATAAAAACCGATTCGATACCTCCTCCTTTTTGAAGTCGGTTTCAAATACGTCGTCATTGCAAATTAAATTCTATTCCTAGAACGACAAACTAGATACGAATCGTTTCCATGAAAAACAAAATTCGCAAATACTTTTCTGTTTCGCGGTTTCGCTTGAAAATGGATTTTCCGGGAAGCTTACGGATTGGAAGCTTTACAAAAATGCTTTTACACAGATAGGTAATAGGAGTGATAACGGATCTGTCTAAAAACGCTGCCGTGTCTATTTATTAATAGGTCAAGCAAGCCAATGTCAGCGCGGCGCAGCGGCCCGTTGACGACTCCTCCCTCGATAAAGCGTCGTCGCAGACGCAAGAAACGATCAGAATGGCCAGTAAAACTAAAACAGCACATAAAATCTTTACAAATTTTTTAATGACTTATTTTCTCTGTGAAATAGGTCAATTGAATTAAAAATCAGTTGGGGTGTCTGAGGATTTGCGCATTTAACGTTACACGTTGTATATGATTCTATACAGTATACAATACATAGTTCAATTGAATGTCTTCACTGCCGAAACCCTACTTAAGGAGGAAATCCGGTCTTTCAATAAGCTTATGTACGTATTGTACATAAGACAGGTATATAAGCAGGCTCGCCACTCGCAAATACCTTGAACACACTTCGACGATCAAATCGTGTAACGTAATACTCTATTAATTAAATGGACTCTTTATGTACGCTAGAGAAACCTTCTAAATCGGAAATTAATATGCCTTTAAATATAATGCTTCGGTAGATTGAAGCATTATGTATTTAATTGGCCAAGCTTAGCAGACAATTTTTTTTTTTTTAGTTAAGAAAAACGTTGCCCCACACTAGGAATTTCTCCTGTATTGTGGGTGCGTTTACAAACATTTAATCTCACATACAAAACAGCCAGACCCGGAACAACTACTTGTAGGTCATACAAATATTTGTTCCGTGCGGGAATCGAACCCGCGACACGCAGCGCAGCAGTCAATCGCTTAACCACTGCGCAAACCGTGTCGTCAATTAGTAAAGTAAACAGGGGTCATAACAGCCGCATGGGTCGATCTTTCAAGGTAAGCAACACTTGCCTGTCCGTAGATGGGTGACCATCGCTTTAATAGTGGTTACGGGTAGTCCGATGTCCAAAAGTCTGATAACCAGTCTTGCCAAAGGATATCGTGTTACCCAGTAACTTGGGTTGTGGAGGTCAGATAAGTAGTCACTCCTTGTAAATTACTGGTATTCAGCTACATTTGGTTAGACTGGAAGCCGAACCCAACGCAGTTGGGCCGATGTGAAGCTAGGCAGATGAATTAGTTAACAATAAATGGTGTTTCTCTTTCGAAAAGACCATTTAACACTTTCTCGCTCCTTAAACAGCATCATTATATTTTCTTTAGTCCTGTTTCATGTCTATTGTTATATGTATATATTTAATTAGATTAGTATCATATACTTTATGTATGTATTCATTTTATCGTGTAAATGGTACACCACAGACTACCTACAGTATTTGTATCTCCTTCCCTTTTCAATCCATCCAAAGGTTATCTTTAAAAGATCGCTCTTAGCGATAAGACCGCCCATTGTGTCACCCTTTGTAAAATTTCTATATTTATGTCTGTAATTTATATGGTGTACATAATAAAGAGTATTCTATTCTATTCTTTAATTTAGTTGATTCGCGTCCAGCGGTCTGCCTCGTGAGAGGCCTTCCAACGCTACGTCTTCCGGTACGCGGTGGTCACTTCAGAACCTTTCGGCCCCATCGGTCATCTGTTCTGCGAGCAGTGTGCTCGGTCCACTGCCACTAAAGTTTGGCAATTCTTCAGGCTATATCGATTACCTTGGTTCTTCTACGGATCTCTTTCTGATTCGATGGCGTAGGGAAACTCCAAGCATAGCCTTCTGCATTGCCCTTTGTCCTACAATAGGACAATCATACGCTGGTATCATTTTAACTTTTAATTGACCTGTCCCAACAGTCGCATGCTTGCATCAGTCATCGAATCAACTATATTTTAAGGATCTCAAAGATGGTGATGATGAAAACTCAGTATGTTTTTATTAACATACAGAGACAACAAAAACAACAATACAAAAACAATGAGAGTTAAGGAAGAGAGAGCGCTCCCGTGTGACACAAGTGTACAACCTTGAGACGCACACAGCACTGTGTATTTTCGTTATTAAATATTTTTCATTTGTGTTTTTCCTTTTGTTTTTATATCGGCATCTTGTTTTTATATAATATTCATGTAGGTAATTGGTTATCATCTAACTGTACTTTTGCGTGTTGTGTTGTCTTTTGTGTGCGTCAAATAAATGGTTTATCTATCCTATAATATCTCCCTCGCCAAAGGCTGGTTTCCGCTAAGATTGCTTGCCATAGGTAATAGGTAACACGGGCTGGTGTCCGCAACTCCACGTCAATGCGCGTATTTTGCGTACGGGTGGGAAAATCGATCATTCGATCCACCCCAGCTCCTCAAGGAAGGCCAGCAACGCCTTGATGTTACTGACCGTCTCACGTAGGGTACCTGGGTTACCGAAGTATTTTGCCCTGTACGTGGCGACCACCGGGCAGCTTAGAAGCACATGTGCCGCTGTCTCGTCATCCTCCATGCAGGCCCTGCACAGCGGACTGTCTGTTACTTTTGTTTACTTTTTTCTTACTGATTGCTTGCCATGCCCGATATTCGATCTGGAGGACTTTATTATCATACAGGAGGACGCTGTCTTTCTTGACATGACCATTAATTAAAGTATAGTGATTTCCTACAACACAAGGAATATACAAGGAACGACCGAAAAAATATCGCAAGGAAGACCTGGAGGAGACTCGCACAGACCAGGGAAGCATGGCGCAGAAGGGAGGAGGCTTATATACTCAACAGTGGGTGGAATAAGGCTGACAATGATGACGATGATTCGAACGTTGCTTCCCGATATTGTAAGAGTTCGATACTTCCCGATGTGTATTAATTTTTTATCTAATTTTTTCTAGTAATAAATATAGCCTATGTTACTCAGGGATAGTGTAGCATTCTAAAGGTGCAAACATTTCGCAAACGCGACGGCGCGGCGGACTTAAAATTTTGCAAATATTTTAAGACCGCCTTTGTACCTTTTTGTGTGCGAAAACTTTAAATAAATAATTTTTTTTTTTTAAATCGGTCTAGTAGTTTTTGAGTTTATTCGTTACAAACATAGGTACATACATAAAAAGATACAAATATTTCCTCTTTATGATATTAGTGAAGATTTATATAGCTTTTACTTTTTATTTTTTACTATTTGAACCAAATAAATAAAACAAGACGAGCGCTAATCCCACAGACAAACTGTTACGCAGTTTGGTGGTTTTATAAAGTTTAAAAAAAAGTATACCTATTTGGTATAGTAAATACTTTTTGCGAACGCATCGCATCAACTACAAACTACTGATTTCTATATAGTTAAATATTCACATTCTACAATTGTACGGTGGTAATTGCCTGCTATTACGTCAATTTCTATTCAAAATCAATAAAATCACGACAAGTTGGCAGCTCCGATAGACTGTTGTCAATCTTACTAACCCACTCATCATCATCTGCCTAGCCTTTTCCCGACTATGTTGGGGTCGGCTTCCAGTCTAACCAGATGCAGCTGAATACCAGTATTTTACATGGAGCGACTGCCTATCTGACCTCCACAACCCAGTTACTGGGTAATACGATACCCCTAGGTAAGATAAATAAAAATAAAAAATAAAATAAGACTGGAATCTTACTAACCCACTAATATAATAAATATAAAAGTTTGTCTGTTTGTCAATATATTTTTTCTTCTAGCCCTGACACAGCTAGAAGGCGTCGCGACAGACCCCGTAGAAGGTGGCGGGATGAGCTGGAGAAAACAAACGACCAGTGGTCCACTTTTGCCCTGGATCGAAAGAGCTGGAAGTCATTGGGAGAGGTCTTTGCCCGGAGTGAGATGATGCACTAACAGTGACCAGTAAGCAGTCTGTTTGAAAGAAATAAAGAAAGAAAAATGCCTTTATTGGCATTACATCAAAATAAATACACATTAAAACTATACAACAGAAAACAAAGACTATAATGCCAAAAGGGCCTCAGCTCAGCATAATGTCAGATGACAACACAGTGTGTGTGTGTGTGTGTGTGTGTGTGTGTGTGTGTGTTTGGGTGTTTGTTACTCAATCACACAAAAACGGCTGATCGGATTTGGAAGAAATTTGGCACAAAGATCGTTCATAACCTGGATTAACACTTAAAGAAAAATGTATTGAAAAGTACGCTATAATAATATAATTGGACGACAAATTATTTATTGTAAAATATAGGGGTATCGTGTTACCAAGTTACTGGGTTGTGGAGGTCAGATAGACTGTCGCCTCTTGTAAAATAATAGTATTCAGCTGCTTCTGGTTCGACTGGAAGCCGATCTTAACATTGCTATAATCACCTACCTAAGGTGATTATAGCGAATCTGACAATGAAAGCTCTATATCAAGAACGATAGTAGTTTCCACTTCGAGGTCCCTTGAGGTTAAAGAAAGCATACCGCTATTTCACTTTGCACAGCTGTAACTTCTCACTTCCTACAATGATTTTGGTACAGACGCCAGCACATCAAGCTACTACAATCTGTCAAATAAGGTTCAAAGATGAATGGGAAAATTTGACAGTTTCGCGTAGCTTGATCTGCTGGCGTCTGTACATTCTTCCTGCCATTCGATAAAAGACAACAGCTGGTCGATTCTGTAAAAATCTCACCGTGAAATCATAAGTGAAGTGAGCACTTAATAGTGTTAATCCCTAGCGAATGACAGCTCACTCCACGCTCACTTCACGCAAGCTTTCACGGTGAGATGGTTACAGAATGGCACTACTGCCGGTCGATTCTGTAAAAATCTCACCGTGAAATCATAAGTGAAGTGAGCACTTAATAGTGTTAATCGCTAGCGAATGACAGCTCACTCCACGCACACTTCACGCAAGCTTTCACGGTGATATGGTTACAGAATGGCACTACTGCCGGTCGATTCTGTAAAAACCTCACCGTGGAATCATAAGTGAAGTGAGCACTTAATAGTGTTAATCCCTAGCGAATGACAGCTCACTCCACGCACACTTCACGCAAGCTTTCACGGTGATATGGTTACAGAATGGCACCACTGCCGGTCGATTCTATAAAAATCTCACCGTGAAATCATAAGTGAAGTGAGCACTTAATAGTGTTAAACCCTAGCGAATGACAGCTCACTCCACGCACACTTCACGCAAGCTTTCACGGTGATATGGTTACAGAATGGCACTACTGCCGGTCGATTCTGTAAAAACCTCACCGTGGAATCATAAGTGAAGTGAGCACTTAATAGTGTTAATCCCTAGCGAATGACAGCTCACTCCACGCTCACTTCACGCAAGCTTTCACGGTGAGATGGTTACAGAATGGCACTACTGCCGGTCGATTCTGTACAAACCTCACCGTGGAATCATAAGTGAAGTGAGCACTTAATAGTGTTAATCCCTAGCGAATGACAGCTCACCCCACGCTCACTTCACGCAAGCTTTCACGGTGATATGGTTACAGAATGGCACCACTGCCGGTCGATTCTGTAAAAACCTCACCGTGGAATCATAAGTGAAGTGAGCCCTTAATAGTGTTGATCCCTAGCGAATGACAGCTCACTCCACGCACACTTCACGCAAACTTTCACGGTGATATGGTTACAGAATGGCACTACTGCCGGTCGATTCTGTAAAAACCTCACCGTGAAATCATAAGTGAAGTGAGCACTTAATAGTGTTAATCCCTAGCGAATGACAGCTCACTCCACGCACACTTCACGCAAGCTTTCACGGTGAGATGGTTACAGAATGGCACTACTGCCGGTCGATTCTGTACAAATCTCACCGTGAAATCATAAGTGAAGTGAGCACTTTTTAGTGTTAATCCCTAGCGAATGACAGCTCACCCCACGCTCACTTCACCCTAGCTTTGGATTATGGAGCAATGGATTAGCAATATGCATCAAAATGATTCAAATTGAGAGTAATAGTGCGATACGCAATTAGGGTACAGTTGTTGGCAATAGGCGCGCCCCTATTACATGGGACGTCAACATTACTGACGAGATCTGAATAATAATATTAATAATAATATTCCAGAACTGTCACACAACGCCATCTAGTCCCAAACTAAGCAGAGCTTGTGCTATGAGTACTAGACAGCTGATAAACATACATATATATTTCTAAATACATACATATTATAGACTAGCGACCCGCCCCGGCTTTGCACGGGTGCAATGGACAAACACTGATAATTTTAGAGCCATTATTTCTCGTAAAAAGTATAGGATAAAAAATGGTTATTGTGGGTTATCCCTAAGAGATAGACATATACCATCGATGACTTTTCTGTAGACCTTTTTAAGGTGTACAATACTGTAGTACATTATTTTGATCTATCTCGACGGGTTCAGCCAGCGTTTACAATGTAAGCGCAAAAAAATGTGTTTATTTACGACATCACATTAGAAACCTCTAAAATTATCAGTGTTTCTCTACTATATTATGCATGTATTATACATATAAACCTTCCTCTTGAAACACTCTATCTATTAAAAAAAACCGCATCAAAATCCGTTGCGCAGTTTTAAAGATCTAAGCATATATAGGGACAGACAGACAGGGAAGCGACTTTGTTTTATACTACATATATATATATATATATATGTAGTGATAAATTACACCCAGACACAGAACAAATGATCGTGCTCATCATGAATGTACAACTCTGCCTAACCGTTCGGAAAATACAGGCGTGATTTTATGTTATGTGTTATTTATGAAAGCACGACATACAGGGTGCAATTTTCGAAGCGTACCTGGAAGGAAAGTACACTAAATACTGAAGACAGCAAATTATACTCAAAGGAAACATTCCTTTATTTTTAAAAAGAAACAACACTGCATTTAAAGAATTTTGAAAATATGCTTGACACGCCCGGAAATCTAACCGACTGAAACCCGATAAAATAGCATCCTGTACTTTTATGGCACCAATCGATAGGGTCAATCATAAGGATCGAAAATTCCATATTGCCACTTTTGTAAAAAAAAAAAAATGCCATACCAATATTATTATTTTTATAAACCTGTGTTGTCTCATTGCAGGGAAAAGGCCTCGCTTCCCCACTCCCCCCTTTCCACTTTTCTTGGTCTACTGCGATTGTGGGTCAATCCTTTGAGAAGGAGTCCAGCTCATAAATAAAATATAATTCTATTTTTTTTTTCTATCTACCCATTAACAACCACTTTATAATTTCTCCTATCTCCTGTCTTTTTTTTTAATTTATTTTTATTTATTGGTTTACCAAAGATTGCTTACACTATTTATGGGTATAAAAACAAGCAATAACAGATAAACAATAGTGTACAATCACTTATAGGTAAATTTGTCATGTTTATATCAATGAAAAGAGACAGAAACAGACTATAACGTAACTAAAACTGTAAGAAAAATATTTGGGATGATAGATAAAACAAATGAAGGCACTAAAATAGAAAAAAAAATTGGAAACCACTTGGTTCCCTAAGAAAACAGTGAACGGTTACAGAGCGTTTTTTGTCACCAGAATATCAAACACTTGTAAAAATGACAGATTTTTATGACGCCCGTTATAATACGAGTATGACGGAACCCCTTAAACCAAAGCTTTAGTAGCATAATCTTGGAAACTAATCGGTAACGGTGAAGGAAAACCTCGTAAGGAAAGCAAGACTCAACCGCCTCTAGCGTTATGATCAATGATAGTTCCCGCCCTGTTTTAAAATAGACATTTTCGCTGCAGTACGCCGATTTACAGCCTGATATAAATAGTCCAAAATATAGTCCTAGGAACAAAGCAATGTAGTAGGCAATGAGGAACCATAATAAGCTGGTTTTATAGCCCAAAAGCCGCACTCTTAGTTTAATAGAAAGAAAGAAAGAAAAAACGTTTACTCTGCACAAACAAAACGCAATACAGCGCACATAATTATAAAGACTAGGATAGTCACTGTGTAACATGAAGGACGATTCCATACCCAAAAATGCAGCTTTAAAAATATGAAAAAGCAGTTTTATATTCGCGAAAGCAATATAAAACTGCTTTTTCGTATACAAATCTATGACAGTTATCTAAATATACTTAATTTTCTGTCTAAAACAAAAATGGTGCATAGATGGGCCACATTGAGATCTACCAATAAAAAAAAATGACCTACCAATTTTTTTTTCAACAGATCCGATCAAAATTAAGGTAAAATTTTTTTTGGTGAAAATTTTAAGTTTGTACCTGAATTTTAGGTATTTAAAAGATGATATCTGTAACTTTCTTGTATTCAATCGATAGTAGGATGATTCAAGATGAAAATAAAAAAAACCTGTACTAGAAAAAGTTTTCATTCGTAGAAATGGCATGGAAAAAACTGATCAAAGGTAGAGATTTTCCAAAATTTCATTAAACATTAATAAACTCGGAAACCATAAGACTTTTATTGTGGTCTTTTTTTTTTATTGGTAGATCCCAATGTGGCCCATCAGCAGGTAAAAGGTAATCCATGACTTTCCGGACACCAAGTATAATTAATTATCTGCATAACACAAAAATGGTGCATATACCTGACGCAGTAGTGGTTGCTACGGTTGTGACAGCTGTATTCGTTGTTGATGTCGATTCCCCTGAAGTACTAGCACTGGTCATCTCAACTATTCTGTCCACGGCTATACGGTTCCCTGGCAATATCCCCGAGCTTTCTGCCGGCTCCTGTACAGCATCAGACTCTTCGACCACTTGAGGACTCGAAGCCTGGCTTAAATCATTCGCGACTATGACGTTAACTGTCGTCAAAGATTCAAGATCTCCCGAGTTTTCGCCAGCTACATGGGAATTATCGATATATACAGCTGCTGAGCGAGCTCCTAGAGTTTCCATTACACTCTCAGCTAAGGATCTGGTCGATAACTCATCGATATCGATGTCTTGTTTGATATCAATTATTATCTGGTGCCGCTTTGTCCCACTTCCCGCAGGGCTCTGCACTTGGTGTACACTCACTTGCGCCTCCGTTCCCGGCTGTGATATATGGTGCTGGATAACCTGAGTCAGCTGACCTTCCAAGGAACCGTCCCGTCCCGCCATCTTGTCGTTCCTTATCGCAAAAACAGACTTAATTCTCGATACCTCACATCGATATCCACACAACACTAACAGATGAAGGTTCAGACTTATCAGAGTCAGTCGAGAAATGATTAAAATTATTGCACGAAGCTAATCTAGAGAAGGATTACGAACTAATGAACACAGGTATCACTGTTAGGTATCGTCCTTGAACACTCTGATGATACTGGATTGTTTAGGTAGACTGCGGCATTGCACCGCGCAGATGCATTAAAACTAGGTCAGGGGTGAACGTCCTACCGAAAAATGGATCTAGTTAAAGGTACGTTAATTGTGCGTTAGAAATAGATTACTTAGTGGCAGTGTTGGTTTTCAGGCACTGTGTGAAGTTCACATATTTGGGTTTGTTTTTGTTTGTTAGACACAGTGACATATTGTCCTAATTTCACGAGCGACGTAGACGCGCGTAGGCCGCCGTAGCCACTGCCAGGCCTACGAAAGCGTAGCGCTACGCCGCCGCCGCGTAGGCCGGGTGCACAGCACACTTCCGTGTATTCGTCTCGGGATATTTCTTGAGATTGTTTTTGTTGGTGGTTGGTTTTTTTTTTGTTGTTGTATACTGATTGTGTTAGTGTTGTTATTATAAGTTGTTTTATGTGTAAATAATGACAAATATCATCATTTTAGAGTGTTATTATGTTAATACTAATATTTAAAAGTGTGTAGAATTTAAAAAAATCTATTTATGTTCTATTTTTCTCTTTAAATATTATAAGATTAATTTAAGTTATATTTTTACTTACAGTTGTCTGTCTGTATCCATTTACGGGGTAATCTCAAAAACTTATAAAGTTATATCGATTATTTCTCCCATTTTCCTCCTAAGTTGATAAATCAGCAGATTACGTTATTTTTGTAAAGTGCCTAAGTACTCCGAAACTGAGCATTCTCATTTCAACCTAAACTCAGACGTTTCCATAGATTTTCTTATTATACTATTTATTCCTTATCTCAATATCACCAAATATCCCGAGAAATATCGCTCAATTCTCACCCCGTGCGTACCGTCCTCCATTGGCGGCACGTGCCGACGCATGCGCGGTACACCTCCATCTTCTCTCTCCCTCTCACAGCATATCTCCGTCCCTCTCTACGCGCTTCGATCGTTCAGAATGGTGAAAAAGCATATAATCGAATTTATGTTGGTAGTAGTACAGTCGGGAAAAAAATCGGGATAATGCCTCTGAATGGCCTTGAAGCGTGAACTCTTAATATTTCCAGAGTTTGCTTGCAAAAAAAAGGGGAATTCTGTTTTTTTAACAAAATTGATGTTTAACGCAAAGATGTAAGTACGTAGTATGATTAACAAAAAAGTTTTTGAAGATTTTTTTTGCTCTAATGCTTTTTCATTATTTAGAAAATAATATTTGTTAAAAAAGGGATCGTTCGCGCGATTGATCTGGATGACGGTGCGATAGCTGTCTAGACAAACGTCAATAACGTTCATTCATTCACTCTCTCTCTAGGTCAATATCAAAAACTAAGAAATCCTTATATTCGAGGCTACAATTTCTAGAAAGCTGTTTACATAACCATAGTTATTCCAATAAATTTTGATACTATGTCGTGTAATTTTTGAAGTAAAAACTTCTTAAAGCGCACTGAGCGAACTTCGGCAGGGGAATATCTTATGTGTTCGCGTCACCAACATGCTAATTTTAACAGAGGCCGAAAAAACATATGTACCTACGATTTTCCAATCTCTAATTCGAAGCCGAATTTTCTAACAAAAAAAATATGTTCCTCGAAAATATTTCATTCAGCTTTTTCTGCTGTTCCTACCAAAGCTTCATTACATAAGCGTACTGATGACAACCAAACAAGGAAAGTCGAAGTAAACATACTCAAGGAAGTTACTTCATTTTGTTTTTAAACAAATCGTGCTGGACGTCACTTTAATAGACAAACGCATAAACTATCCTACAATCTTCCCACTACTGGGACACAGGTTTTCCTTGCATAGGCCAACATGGGTCCGGAGTCTGTTTAAAAAATAAAAAATAAAAATATTTATTTGACACTTAAAAATACATGTTACAAGCTAATAATTAAATAGCACATCAATGTATTGCCACAAATTTGTTCCTAACCCCCAAACTAGGCCTGGACCTGTATTTTGGGGGTCAGCGTTCAGCCATGGCTGTTTAAAGACTTCCAGAGTTCCAGGTTACCCAAGGTAACTCATGTCCAAGTGGGAGATCTTCGGCGAGTGGGAAAGGGCATAATCATCCTGTCGATTCTGTAAAAATCTCACCGTGAAATCATAAGTGAAGTGAGCACTTAATAGTGTTAATCCCTAGCGAATGACAGCTCACTTCACCCAAGCTTTCACGGTGAGATGGTTACAGAATCGCACGGCAGTCTATATTGTCCCCACTGCTGGGAGACAAGCCTCCTCTCTGTGGGCCGTAATCAACCACGCGGGCCCAGTGCGCGTTAGTAGACGTCACATGTCTTCGAATTTTTGGCTCTAGGACATGGCGGCTTCCTCACGATATTTCCTTCGCCGTTTTGAGAGCCATTGCTCTCAAAAGTGCGAAGGAAATATCGTGATGAAACCGCCTCTCCCAGTCCTTGGACGCCACTCGGTCGCTGCCTTACTTCACCTGTCAGTACTGAATCACTTCATCACAAAACGAAGACGAAATTTCGGTCGTCCGGTGGCGAGATGGGTGGATGACATTACCATCGTGGGTAGAACCTGGATGAGGTTGGCACAGGAGCGTAAGGATAAGGAGGGGTCGAAGAAGACGTCAGTATGACAGTCATCTCTGACTCCTCCCAGGTGGAAGCCAACAGGCGACGGGTGCGGGGGTTTCACACTCGCCTGCATTGCACAGGCTTCCACCAGTGCTGGACGGGAATGTCCAGGTGTTCCCGGCCCATCCCGTAGCCCCCCACCCGGGGGGACATGCAGGGCCCGCCAGCTAGGCGGGCAGGCGCCGGGGGGATTGTGGACGCAAAGGCTGAGCCGGATTCCCATGACCACCCCATCAAGGCGATGAGGGAACACCGCTGAGTTTTAGTGGGTATACTGCCACTCTGACAGGGAGTCCCACATACTCCGTTCCGTCCCCGGAGATGCGTAATGTCATTTCTCAGCGAAAAAAAAAAAAAAAAAGGGAACGTAAGGATTGGCACATGGAAAGAGAGGTATATGCTCAACACTGGGTGAAGTCGGACTGTGGATGGTAATTATCATGATAAAAGCACCTGTCGGGGTTCGAACCTACGGCCTACAACTCGTAAATCTCGGCCGCAACCACTAGGCCACCAGCTCGCATTTTCAATTCATTTTTTTCAATTCAATTCATTTATTTCAGATATTCATCCATACATGTTTCATTAAAAGTTTTAAAATAATAATAATAATATAATAATAAGAACAGCCACATAAACATTGAATAATCCAAGATTATTATTATTATTATTTATTTTTTTACTTACCAATGCCCACTTTAATAGTCAATTTAGAAATCAATTAATATCACTGTAGTAACAAATTGGGTGGAATTTGCAAGACTTCGAACACGACTTCAAAAAAAAACACTTACGGACCGTTGTTGGTTAAAATTGAAACTCTTGTATTACCAATAATGAAGCAAATACCTCATAGCTTTGCACAGTAGACTGTCCCACATGGAAGTAGTTATCATAGGTAAAATTAGCTTACGAATCCATTTATATGTTCAGCTTGGCAATAAAAAATGCTGCAGTTGATAAGCAAATCGTCGTTACGGGTAGTCAGAAGCCCGAAAGTCTGACAGACAGTCTTACCTAGGGGTATCGTATTACCCAGTAACTGGGTTGCGGAGGTCAGATAGGCAGTCGCTCCATGTAAAATACTGGTATTCAGCTGCATCCGGTTAGACTGGAAGCCGACCCCAACATAGTTGGGAAAAGGCTAGGCCGATGATGATGGTAAGCAAATCGTTTTTTGTTTATAGGAACAGAGCATGTCAATCTAACTGCCCCTTGATCTAGATACCCCTTGGTAAGACTGGTTGTCAGACTTTCGGGCTCCTGACTACCCATAACGATTGTCAAAGATCCACGAATGACAGCCGGGACCAACGGCTTAACGTGCTTTCCGAGGCACGGAGGGGTCTTGGTATGTGAAGATGGTCACCCATCCACGGACCAACCGCGGCAAGCGTAGCTTAACCTGATCGATCGAACCGTGCGGCTGTTATAACTAAGCCACAAGCCCCTCATGATAAAATGATTGGTAGATAATGCCTTACTGGAAAAGCTATTTTTTTTTTGTCTTACACGAAACAGCCCTGATAATATGCGTTCGCTAAATCTCAAAAGTCTCTATTCTCTCTCTGTAATCAATAAAGAAAGACGTTTAAATCCCCGAACTTGATTCTGACGTATTCCAAAAATAACCGTAAATTTTTGTCCTCTCTCCCTTACATAATAATACCCGGTTACCCAGACAACCGTAACGTATCGTCGAACCTGCGATCCTGAAGCGAAGGACATAAGAAATCAATAAATTTGTCTCTTTACGCGAATAATATTATATTTCGTGGTTCAAAGGAATTATGGGAGGTTGTATGAGTAGGCTTTCAGGGGAACTTCTCATTGTTTATTAATTGTTTCGTTGATTTTAATTGGTTTGAGACTTTTTGGTATTAGATTGAGAGCCTTGGAGGATGTATACTTATATCATAAACACAGGCATTTATTTTGCTTAAAAGGTCATTCCTAAAAGTAAAAATGAAAATATTGTAAATTATTGAAATAAACATTTCTATTTTTTTTTTTTTTTATTTATCATCTTATTATATTTATTTATATAATCATTTATGTATACACATATATAAACAGAGAAGAAAAAACAGAACAGAAAACGTAGAGATTCATAGACGACTCCGCCTTGGAGTGTAAATGTGGTGCTGTTCTACAAACGATGGGACACTTATATCGTGTCCTGCGTGTCCTGTCAGCTGCACGTTACAGGAACTGATGGACGCTGGTGATAGCGCCAAACAAGTAGCTGAATTCTGGACCGAATCCATTTAGATTACTATCGTCACGCTAAGAAGTAAACGCCCTTTTAGGAACCCAAGACAACATAGCGAGAGATTCATACCTCGCCGGAAAACATATAAAATTTCTACCGTGTCGTAATATGAAAATAAATGGTATACGAGTATCTCTTGCAAGACGCTGTGTTTGACAGTCTGATAAAAATAGCACTCAAGACAAAACTTTATTCCCTTGAATGAATTCTCTCTCTTTGTACAATATTATCTTGAATTGAATAAGTTGATCAACTTCGTTTAATAACTAGGATTGTCGCACTGCAGTGCAAAGAACCGGAGTTACCGACATAGCTTGCAGAGTAAACAAGTTGATGTACCAGTAAGCTGGCCATGTTTTTCAAAGGACTGTTGTCCGGTGGAGCAGACGAGTACTGGAGTGTCCGCGTATTGGCAAGCGTAGTGTGGAACGGCCCCTAGCTAGATGCACCGACCTTTAAAAGGAGGCTGGAATAGACTAGATGCGGAAGACGTAGGACAGGTAGTGGTCGCGCAGCTTGCGATAGGCTTAGTGAATTGATGAGGGCAAAGACCAATTTATCCTACTGAGAAGGTACTATCATTGTATTATAGCATTTTGTTTTTTTTTGTACAATTGCATTGCTCGTTGCAGGATTTCAGATTTCCAGGTTTTTTTTGCAATATTTTCTTTCACCTCCTAAAGACTGGCACTACTGACTGGTAAGACTAGTTGTCACACTTCTGGGCTTCTGACTACCCGTAACTAATGTCAAAACTCCACGAATTCCAGCCAGGACCAACGGCTTAATATGTTTTCCGAAGAACGGAGGGGTCTCGATATGTAATAGATGGTCACCCATCCACGAAACGACAGCGGCAAGAGCGAGCCGTGAAGCTGTTATTAAGTTAGCCACGAGACCATCTGTCCATTGCAGGCATTGTTCTACAAGTAGGACAATAAGGGGTGCTTAGATAATTCAAAGAAAAACAATTGAAAACACATTATTTCTTTCGAATTCTAGCTGGCTTAAAAAAAAAAAAGATTTTTTCGAATTAAAATCTGCCAAACCTTTAAACCAACCAGACGCTGGCTGGAAAGACAGTTATTCCAATGTCTATTTTAACCCTGATCTTGCATCATAGTGATTTTTATATCCGTAGCCATAAGGCTCATTATGGTTTGCAGTCAGAAGTAAAATATTAGGTGAATCAAATATAAACATTGCTTTTTTTATTACTGGTCGCTGAGTGAAGTGACGCGCTTGGTGCTGTTGTATGTGTTAGGGGGGGATCATCTAGGGGAGGGGGGTATACTGCTCCGGCTCACTTTAGTTTATTGCGCGCCAGTAGCATCATGTATGAGCAGAAGGTATATAAGTCTGTTGAGCAACGACTTATAATAATTTTTTTAACACGGGAGGGCATAAAACCTTCCGAAATTTTGCATCCATTGACTACAGTTCGATAAGAATACGCTTTCAAGAACTCAAGTGTAGGAATGGCACAAAAAAAAAATCAAGTGGAGGACGCCGTTTTCACACTGACCAGATAGTGGAATCATTTGTGTGCAATTGGCTAAAGGCACGACCGACTACATTCTTCGATACTGGCATCAAGAAACATCCCCTGCGCTGGGAAAAATGTGTTAATAGAAGGGGAGATTATGTAGAAAAATAAAATATATTCCTTTTTTTTTACGAGTATAATAATACGTGCGTATTTTTTTTTTACTTAAATCCGGTTTATATAATATTTGATCCACCCACGTAAGTATGAAAGAACTTCTATTTTCAAGACTTTTTATAAAGAAAGGAGCTTAGAAAAGTTATCAGCCAGTTTCTTGAAAGGAGGTTCTATATCTGTTTAGGTTCAAGCTGTGACTTAGGTACTCTAGGTGTCCTAGTGTGTGTGTCTGTGTCCTATTTATGTGTGCGTGGGCCGTTATGCGGCGAAGGCTCAAGGCCGAAAGTTGAACCCATATTGCGGATGAACGAAGTGATTTTTTATTGCGAATTTTCTGTATACATTGTAGCTTTTTTTGAAGTGATGGTGAAAAGGTGTAGTTGGGAGCAAGCAATGGATTTTGATGGTAACTTTTGTGGGATATTTTGTCGTTGTGTGCAGTGATGCTTTTGGAGGGTGTGTCTTTGTTTCTGTGACATGAAATATTAATAGTTTTACAAGTATGTTCTTATTTTTAACCTACGAAAAAGGAGGCGGTTCTCAAGTCGACGCGTATCTTTGTAACTGCATAACTTTTTACAAAGTGGTCCGATTTTATCAATTCTTTTTTTTTTTTTTTTTTTGTGTGCTCTGAAAGACCATGATCAAGAAATTTACTTCTCATTGGTTCTGTTAGTGAATACCATAAATAACCGTGAACCATTAATCAATCAATCAATCAACTCAGCCTATCGCAGTCCACTGCTGGACATAGGCCTCTCCCAGACTGCGCCACAACACCCTGTCCTCCGCCTTCCGCATCCAGTCTACCCCAGCCACCTTCTTTAGGTCGTCCGTCCATCTAGCTGGGGGGCGTCCCACACTACGCTTGCCGATACGCGGTCTCCACTCCAGGACTCGTCTGCTCCACCGGCCAACCGGTGAACCATTAATAATATTTCAATACTCCGACACACCCTCGATCTATCACATGCAAACGCGTCATTATTACCTATGTGTTGTGGAACTTGCGATCGGGGCCATTATTAGCTTACAAATCTAGAAAATTGTATGAAGAACTATCCTAATAAAAGATACAGGATGGCGTCGACGCGCAACCTGTTATAATGACTTCAGTACGTATGATTCTGAACCCAGCGTCGAAAATTTTCAAAGGTTATTTAAAAAAAAACCGGCCAAGCGCGAATCGGATTCGCGCACGAAGGGTTCCGTACCATTTATTTATTTATTTAAATTTTTCGCACACAAAAAGGTACAAAGGCGGACTTAATGCCTTAGGCATTCTCTACCAGTCAACCAAGGGTGGTGAAGAGATTAGATGGCAGGTGCTTTGGTTGAACCGAACAATGATAAAAAAACCACTATGTATAAAAACGGCAAAAAAATCATGTCTGTTGTATGGGAGCCCCCTTAAATATTTATTTTATTCTGTTTTTTAGTATTTGTTGTTATAGCGCCAACAGGCATACATCATCTGTGAAAGTTTCAACTGTCTAACTATCACGGTTCATGAGATACAGCCTGGTGAGGGACCTTCGGACGGACGGACGGACAGCGGAGCGGGAG
This sequence comes from Eremobia ochroleuca, assembly GCA_949629135.1. NCBI lineage: Eukaryota > Metazoa > Arthropoda > Insecta > Lepidoptera > Noctuidae > Eremobia > Eremobia ochroleuca. Next base: position 6,738,123 of record OX451411.1, on the reverse strand, counting down.
CAATAGGGTTCCGTTTTTCCCTTTGGGCACGGAACCCTAAAAAAACAGCTTTTTCATAGAAAAGTGCAATACCTCATCATCTGCCTAGCCTTTTCCCAACTATGTTGGGGTCGGCGTCCAGTATAACCAGATGCAGCTGAATACCAGTATTTTACATGGAGCGACTGTCTATCTGACCTCCACAACCCAGTTACTGCCTAATACCCCCCCCCCCCCCTACCCCTTGGTTACCCCTTGGTAAGACTGGTTTTCAGACTTTCGGGCTACTGACGACCCGTAACGACTGTCAAAGATCCACGAATGGCAGGCGGAACCAACGGCTTAACATGCTTTCCGAGGCACGAAGGGGTCGCGGTATATTGCGACAGCCACCCATTCACAGACCAGCCGCGGCAAGCGTAGCTTAACCTGATCGATCGACCTGTGCGGCTGATATTATTTAGCCGCGGGCCCCTCATTTTAGACTGACAGCAAGAGCTATCAAGAAACGTGTCGTAGTCAGAAGATTTAACTTGTCAGCAATGTCAAAGTATAAAGAGGGGAAGTAAGTTATCTTCATACAAACGCACCGCGCGCGGCTTGTATGTGTGCGCCAAAGTATCTATGCGTCGCCGCACGCACACTTAAACAAAATCTCGACCCGTTTCTCACAGCGCCAGCCGGGGCTAACACCGCACGAGGTTCGCGCGTCGCGGCTTTTGTTTATGAACAAATAAAAGATTTTCATTTTTCACCGCCCTGCCCATGCTTTCCGAAATTATATTTGCAAAAGTTATTTATAAGGATACGGATATATTACACATTAAAGTTTAATAACAAGGCGTTTCGTAATAGTCGAAACCGAAGAAAGTATTTTTCTGTAGCTAATTTGTAATTTTGTAATAAATGTGTGATTCAATAGATATGTTTGTATTAATTAAAAATAAAAATAAATATGGTCCTTTATGTGTACAAATACTACATTGTGCCTATCAAAAAAAAATACAAAAAACTGACTAGTATATAATTATACTAGTCAGTTTTTTGTATTTTTTTTTAAGATGATATATATGATATACGAGCTCTTAGTCTATAAATATTTGTTAGCGGTTTGGGCGACAACCGAATCTGACGAAGAGCGGACAGTCGCGCCCCCACCGCCCCGCCGCGCGCCGGTTTCTTTTATCTCTTTTTTTTATAAATAATACTGCTCTGAATCTTGAATACATTTCTGTATTTGTTTTACATTCCTGTGTTGGTTTGCACTTAATTAAAATTTTCCTAAAAGTGACAACCCTAAGACAGTAGGCAATTATATCGCGGATTGGGCCGGAGATAGCCTACTTCCCCTCTTTATACTATGGCAATGTCGAGGGTACGCCGGCCGTACTGAAGTGTCTCCACCGGTAGAAGTTTTTTTTTTAATTTCGTACTCTCTGGATTCAGTTTCATAGACTAGATGCTCAATTTCAAACCATTTTCAAAACAATCAGTTAAAATTAAAACTGCAATAGGTCTATACAACGTGTAACGTTAAATGCGCAAAACCTCAGACCCCCCAACTGATTTTTAATTCAATTCACCTATTTCACAGAGAAAATAAGTCATTAAAAAAATTGTAAAGGTTTTATGTGCTGTTTTAGTTTTACTGGCCATTCTGATCGTTTCTTGCGTCTGCGACGACGCTTTACCGAGGGAGGAGTCGTCACCGAGCCGCTGCGCCGCGCTGACATTGGGTTGCTTGACCTATTGAGTTGAGGAACCAATTGGCTGAGCTACATGTACAACATATGGACATACTTGACCAACATCAACATCTCCGTCAACTTGTGTCAAATTTCCAGGAATGTAGTGACACCCACGAACTGGCTTTGAGACGCATATCTGAACTAGAACTAGAATTAAGCAGGGCCCACAACACAATAACCCATTTGGAATCTCTCAAAGCCCGTGAAGAGTCTGCGATCACCTGCAGTCTTTACGATGAGTTGGTTGGTAGCGGGTCCGGACCCACATGTGTTGAGCCAATTGTAACAATAGACTTAACTAATGATACTATCAATAAAACCGAATTGTTTACTAGTCATAATAAGATAAAAAAATATATTAAAATTAATAGATTAATTAAAAAAACTCAAAAATCATTAAAATGCCAAAAAGTTAACAAATCAAATATAAAACTGAGGCAAAAAAATTTAAATTTAATACAAGAATTAAAGAACTGTAATAGAGAATTAGAATTATGTAATACTAGGTATGACACTGACACTCAGCACCTGCAGGATGAGTTGTTTGTTAGGGAATATGCTCTGAAGGACATCTTCAGTAAATATGAGGCTTCTCAACAAGACCTGAGTAAGCGCATGGAAGAGGCTAATGAGTTGGCAGACCTGGTCAAGTACAATGCGGAGAGGTATGAGTCTCTGACTAATAACCTCTCTTTTAGCTGTACCTGCTCCCAGGAACCCCAGCCTCAAGTTATTCCACCCACACCCTCAGTAGCTCAGTCAGTAGGCAGCTGTATTAATAATGATAGCAATAGTATGAACACTACTTATGTATTTTCTGACAAATTTGGTCAAGGTTTTGGTAGTATATTTAATCAGTGTTCGCCACAATATGTAATTAATCATTGTTTACCCGGTGCCAGTATTAGCCAATTAATTAGTAATATTAGATTGACAAAAATAAATCCCAATTCTACTGTTATATTATTATATGGGGATAGTTTAACTGTACGAAAAAAGGACATAATTGAATCTGTCCAGTTGATGTTACATCTCAATGAGTCCAATAATTGTAAATTTATTTTTTGTGCCTTGCCATATTCTCATTATTTGTCTGATGAGCAAAATAGGCACATTTATAATTTAAATATGTTAATTTATAATAGGACATGTCATCACAGTGATGCTATTTTATATTTTGATTGTAATCAATTCATTACTGATTACAAACTGACAAATTATACTATGTATTTGCCACCTAGCTGTAGGAGACGAATTGCTAATCTTTTAGCATACAACATACACAGTGACACCGGTACCTGTAGGGTACCTTCGATTACTGTTAGTAGTGGTACTAACACTACTTTTGATACACCTTGTAGTTTAAACTATTAGGTGCGACAACGGGTCAGCCACATATGTTGAATGTTGTACATCAAAATATGCAGGGTCTGTCCGGCAAAGAGCTAGAGTTAAGTTTATTTATGGAGAACTATGATGTTCAGGTGTTATGTTTGACTGAACACTGGTTGAAAGAACATGAAGTAGTGTTTATCAATGATGATAACTTTACCATACAGAGTGCATTTGTGAGAAAAAGTGCTATTCGCGGTGGCTCTTTAGTTCTTGTTTCAAACAAGTTGAAATGTAAGCAACGTTTAGATTTAGTTAATCTTTCAATTGAGCGCACTATAGAGTTGTCTTGTGTTGAACTTGAGCGATACATTATAATTTGCGTTTATCGACCCCCCTCTGGGGATTTTATTAGTTTTGAATCGGTAATGGAGGATTCTCTCAATAGGTTGAAATCAAGTAACAAAAGTATTATTTTATGCGGAGATTTCAATATTAATATTTTAGATGTTACTCCATTAAGTATTAGACTCCTCAATTTGTTTAAGTCTTATAATTTAATTAACTTGTTTTTTGAACCTACTAGAATCACGGCATCTTCGTCAACCTGTCTTGATAATATATTTAGTGTTTTTGATGCCAAAAACAAATTAGTCTTAACTGACTTAACGTCCGACCACTGTGGTTTATTAGCTAGCTTCCCCATGCCATTACATAAACAGCCGCGTAAAATTGAATGCAGGCCTTATACAGCTGCCCGTTGTAAAATGTTTAAAAATAATATAGCTCATAGAATTACGCCATCTATAGTAGAACACGAGAATCCTAATGAAATGTATGGTGCCCTTTTTGATGTTGTGCAAAAAGAGTACCAATCTACTTTCAAGACCAAAACTATTAATATTAATGGATCCTCCGTTGGCTTTAACCAATGGGCTACTCCGGGTATTTATAAAAGTAGAGCGAGACTATACGAGTTATATGGTTTGAAAAAATACAGGTTTGACACTCCTTTCCTAGAGTATGTCAAAAATTATTCAAAATTATTTAAAAAGATTAGTGCTTTTGCTAAATCGAAATTTTTAAGCGATGCTATTAAAAATTCTAATAATAAAGTAAAAACGACTTGGAAAATTATTAACAATGAAACTGGTAAATCGGTTAAACAAGAAAAACTACTTGAGATTATGGTAGATAATAAATTAGTTAATAAAGCCGCTGACGTAGCTGAAGCTTTTAATGAGTTTTTTGCCAATATACCTATAACTACGACTCGCTCCTTAAATTCGTCCCCGTCTAAAGCTGAAACCCTTTTGCATAGTAGTGTACCTAAATGTATTCGTTTATTTAGTTTCGAACATGTAACCCCACATGATGTAGTTAATGTTTTTAACCTACTAAAGTCTAAAAACACCGGTGACTACTGGGGCATCTCCATTAAACTTTTAAGTAATATAATAGACATCGTAGCCCCCTATCTAGCTGTTACTTTTAATAAATGTGTTGATTTAGGAATTTTTCCTGACCTCATGAAGAGTAGTAAAGTCATACCTTTATTTAAATCAGGTAATAAAAACGACGTTGGTAATTTTAGGCCTATTTCCATCTTACCTGCATTTAGCAAAATATTTGAAAAATTAATACTCAAGCAGTTGCTAAGACATTTTAATTTAAATAGCCTCCTTCATAATGAACAGTATGGCTTTACAAAAGGTCGTTCGACTACAGATGCGGGTGTTGCTTTGCTGAAACACATATTTAACGCATGGGAGAGCTCGCAAAATGCTATCGGAGTTTTCTGTGATCTTTCCAAAGCCTTTGATTGCGTGCACCATGACACGCTTTTGCGTAAACTAAGTCATTACGGTGTCCAAAACGAAGCTCTCAACGTAATAAATTGTTATTTACATAATAGGTTCCAATGTGTAGATGTTAATGGTGTGAAATCTTCCGCGCTACCAGTTCAGTTAGGTGTACCGCAAGGCTCAATACTGGGTCCATTCTTGTTCTTAGTGTATATTAATGATTTACCATTCCATTTAAAGGGAATCTGTGACGTTGTACTGTTTGCTGATGATACATCTCTTATTTTTAAAGTAGATAGGAATAGACAAGATTTTGACGACGTAAACAGTGCACTCTCAATAGTTACGGATTGGTTTACGTCAAATAACCTAGTTCTCAATGCCAAGAAAACGAAATGTGTAAAGTTCGCCTTACCGAATGTTAGAAATCTAGGACCCAACATCGTCTTAGATAAAGAGGCGCTTGAAACTGTGAGTTCGGCAGTTTTTCTGGGAATAACAGTAGATGCCAAACTTCAGTGGGGACCACATATATCGAGCCTAGCAGGAAGGCTCAGTTCGGCTGCCTACGCCGTTAGGAAAGTAAGACAGTACACTGACGTTGATACAGCTCGTTTAGTATATTTTAGTTATTTTCACAGCGTTATGTCCTACGGTATCCTGCTGTGGGGCAAAGCAGCTGATATACAAAATATATTTGTCCTTCAAAAACGAGCTGTTCGAGCAATTTACCAGCTAGGTGCTAGAGTTTCTCTAAGAGATTTTTTTAAAGATATTGGTATTCTCACGGTTGCATCACAATTCATCTTTGCCAACATCTTATATATTAGGCAAAATATACACTTGTATACTAAAAACAGTGATATTCACAATGTTAACACCAGAAATAAGGACAAACTACGTGCTCCCTTTCACCGGCTTCATAAGGTTCATAACTCATTTGTTGGTCTTGGTATAGCCTTTTATAACAAGGTACCCTCTTCTTTGCTAGATTTGCCTTTTAATGCATTTAAAGCTCAAGTAAAATCTAACCTTTGTTCAAAGGCATACTATTCTATCAACGACTACTTAAACGATAAGAATAGTTGGTCGCCCTGATTAACTCAAGACAATGTTTATGTTCTTTCTCCAGAATTAATTTACAAAGAATTACTGATAGGTTATATGAGCTCATTATACAATTGTTTTTTATTGGGCTGTATAAGTCAAATCAGTTTAATTTAATTTTAATTTTATTATTGACATAATCAACCCATTGCAATGTTTTCTAATGAGTTGATTGCAATATGTGGTTAGCTAGTGACCTCGACATTTGATCATATAATTCTTACCTGAGCAACCGGCAGCAAGTTCGTCATGCTCCCTTAGATGTCACTGCTTGCGGTAGCGTCGGGGGTCGGGTTGTCTCCTTCCCTCAAATATGGCGAGGGGGGTAATGGCTGACCTTTGCGTTATGCTCGTGAACGGGTGCTGCTTGTGGTGACTGGTCGTCTTGCTGACCATGGTTTTATCATTGTTATCATTATTAATAACTTGTTTATTTAGTTTCCTTATGGTCCTAGTTTATCATTTGTGACTTCAAGCGACAGCTATGTAAACTGAACCCAGCATTGCATAAATATGTTAGCGGTCACGCCCTTTATACCTGGAGGCTTTTATTTAATTTCCATTTATTAATTTTTGCTTGAGTACGTATAGTTTTTTATTGTATTTCTTGGTATATTGGCGTTGCCAGCTGACATATGGCAAATAATTTAATTTAGCGTTCTGTGTCTTGTAATGTTAATTGCTTTGCATACCTTGTATTGTATTCAGTCAAGTATATTTTCTAACTGAACAGACAGCTGTGCTGCTGGGGAGTTTGTTGCGCCACTTCTTCTTCCCAGCGAAAGCACTAGGAAGTGGTGAAGGGCGGGCGTTTTGGGGGACTGTCTTTTGTAATTTTGACGTTCGAAAAGTGCTGATTCTCAGCCTAGTTTGAATAAATGACTTTTTGATTTTGATTTTGATTATTAATAAATAGACACGGCAACGTTTTTAATGAAGTTTTTTTGAAAAATGTGACCTATATTAAAAAGTGGTTCAATTAATTCTGCTCGTTATTCTGATCAAACTATTTTCAGGTTTTGCGCATTTAATGTTACACGTTGTATAAATCAAAAGAAAAATAATAATATTTTTGTTACTTCCAATGTTTATTATTAAACTTTTTATAACAGAGGGCTGGGTCGTTCTTTGGCCAAACAATTAGCTTTGCCATTCAACGTGGCAATGCTGCCAGTCTTCTGGGCACGTTTCCGGATGACAGGGATGCGGACGAGTACTTCGACGCATAAATCCATTTGTTTTTATATTTATTTATATAGTTAATTAGTTTTTTTTTTTTTTTAATTTAGTACCTAGTTTAAATTGTCAGACACATTCTGATTTTAACTTCCAAAATTCCGTTACTGTAAAAAAGGATTAGTTACTGCAAATTTTCAACCATAAACAAAAGTAACACCACTTGTTTAACAGAAAAAAAAAGCTCTAAAACAGTAAAAGCGAGCTAGCGCACTCTGGCGGCCGATGGCAGTACTAAATTGCAAATTTAAAAGTAAAACCTCACGTGCGCCTCCTAACGGGAAATAGCCAAACTGCGTTCAATGAACCCACTTCAGGCATTCGTTGCGCAACTTTCGACTCACGAATTCAAAGTTCGTATTTTGAATCGTGGCGCGAATTTCAAAATTTCTCGCCCGAATATAGGTCGCCATTTTTAATTTGTATGGATCTCTTCTCTTTGTAACGGTATTTTTTCGGTTGTTATTTTTTTGGTTACTTAAGCATTTTGGGGAGCAAGGTCGTTAATATGTTGACGTAACTGTTCCAATAAAATGTTGATGGCATTACGCATTCTTTTGCCGTGTCCTGCATTTTAGAGGCATACTCTGTCGCCTCACGCCTGCTTTACATAACTTATCGTAATATTACTGCATATTAAAAACATTTTGTTTGTTGTTTTCGACAAAACTGCAACTTGAATTCGAATTCTGAATCATTGACCTAACTGGGAGTCATCCGCCATTTTTCTTCTTCCAAACTTTTAAACTAAGAACCAGTTTTTTTTAATATTTCAATAGAATATTATGACACGGCAAATATAACGGGCTTGTAGTAAATACTTTTTATTAAGCGTTGGCCGAAGACCGGTCGGGGTCAACGACCGCATTCGGCACCGATTCTCAGTGATCGGGCATTAATGACTGATTGAGCTGCAATGGATTCTGATTATTGTTATAAAAACATAGACCATAAAAGATAGCAAAAGTAACAGAAAAAAAACATCGGGTGCTTAAAAGACTTATGAGTTTTTTTTTTGAGGCTTTGTGGTCATTGTGCTTGCAGAATGTGCAAATGACAAAAATTGATGAATGAAATTAATGTAGTTTTTAAAAAGTTTGTTCTCAATTAATTGTTCGTACTTTCGTCGATCACACAATCCACGTGAGAAAGGTACTTAAATAACATAAAGTTTTGGCAAACGTGGTTTCCCGTTTCAGACCATACATTTTTTCTGGTTTCAAACTTTGCTAAAGAAACATAACATTTGCAACGCATTTTAGAGTATTTATGGCTCATTCACTTGTTTTACGAAGACATACTATACTTAGGTTTACTTAATCTATATACTAATAATAAAGCTGAAAAGTTTTTTGTTTCGTTTGAACGCAATAATTTCAGGAACTACCAGACGGATTTGAAAAAAACATTTGGCACTTAATAACCCAATGCTTGATGAGGCTATAAGGTATTTATTATCACGCTACGACCCTTAAGAGCCGAGAAATAAACGAAAACGAAGTAATAGCGTGGACGGGCGACGCGATGCGACACGGTAGGTGGGTCGGGGGCATAAAACATTTTACGCGGACGAAGTCGCGCGCAGTAGTACCTACTTAATATATCTATTGTGTTAATAATTTCTACTATATGAAAAAACCAGTCTTTCTAACAATACATTTTATGAATGAACTTAACAACTAACGGAATAAATAAAAGCTAGTAAAATTACTTTGCTTGTAAAATAAAATAAAAATTCTGTTTGAATTTTGAATAAAGAACGCAGTCTGATTGACATTTGAATACCGTCAGGGTATATTATGTTCTGTGTTTGAATAGTGCCAAATTATGTGTTAACCATAGATAGAGCCGTTAATTTATGTTCCTAGAAAAGTGCGTAATAAAAAATACGCACAAGTATGCGCTTACTCATCCTTCTACTTTTTCTTTGAAATTTTTTGTTTGGCCACTGAAAGAAGGAGTAAAACATCCACACTAGTAAAATATCGCACAATGTTAAAAAATATTGAGCTTTTGTGCAAAATATTGAATAGTCGTGAACCGCTCACACTTGAGTGTCGATTAAACTTTTAAGACACAACAAACATTTTACACAAAGTCTTGACTCTTGTGTAAAATTGTGCAGTTTTATTTGGTAGAGATATTTCTATTTCCTTATGAGATAAGGATGACAACATACAAGTCGGGATAAGACTGAAGGCAACATCAATCCTGAATTTTTAAATATTTTCGACAAACCAACTTTATTCAACAAGCTTTTTTTCACTTGGCAATCTTAATGAAGCAACAAAAAAGTTAATAAAGCGATGTCCTAGTTTATTTGTAGCCATAAAGTCCCAAAAGTCTAGACTTTAGACTGGACTGTATCTTTACATCTACCTTTCGAAATTCGAACTGACCGTTGCATATTCGTTAAAAGTCATTGAACTCTTGTAGTTTCAAAAACTTGTTCTTTTTTGGCCGTTGGTGAAACTGAGTTGAAAGGAGTTTTGATACTCAAGATAATGGGGAGGTGGTTTCGCCATTACTTTCTGTAGAAAAAGCTCTGAAAGGCTTCAAATTAGGTAAATTGAGTTTACTTAGTCAGATACAATTTTAGCACGATCAAAAGAAGGCAGATACAATTTTTTTTCCAGGTAAGGGTAGCCGGGGTAGCCAGTATAGTCCAGATGGCGCTACATGTACTTGCATTGGACGTACGTAATCATGCCATTAAAAAGCCTCTTTTTTGCATTGACTACGTTTGCACTAACGCGCTGCCAGGCTTACTGACTGGCGCTTATTCTACCACAGAATGAGCTATTATTGTGACTATACTTAGCTCGTCGCGATAAACAACAGTTGAACTGTCAAAATTAAAGGAATACATAGTGCATCTATACTGCATAAACCTATCCCTAGGTTTATGCGATTTTTGACCAGATGGGCAATTCTTGTATTTTTGATACCAAATATTTTTCAGGGTTATGATTACAAAAAAAAAAAAAATATCGTCAAGGACTGATTTTACAATAGTGAGATAAACACTAGTCCACTAAACGTTACAAAAATCAATCCAGAAAGAAGTACGAAAATCCATTTTACATCAACCGAATCACAGACTAAAAATCACAACCCTTCACCGCTCATGTAACATGAACATGATATAACAGAAAAACAACAGACCATAAATTAATATCGACTAAGCGCGCGCGACACGCAATTGTCATTTACGTTTGTTTTTTCAAGCAAAGGCGTTCTGTATACAGCCGGTCCCACGGCGTCGCATGCACGGAACGCGTCCATATAACGGACGCATGCACACAGTTACACAGTATGTGGGTGAGCCTAACTGCGATCACCGTTAGGCTACGTCACTGCTAGAGGGGGCCGTTGTCGATGGTTTGTCTGTGGCTGTGGTTCTTTTTTATTTAATGGCAGAGAAGTACTTGCTAACATATGTAATCGTTAGTGTCGGAGACATTGACTGTGACCTAGAGGGTTTAGCGTGAGAGAAATGAGCTATTGAGTGTAAGATTCTTCATTATCTTTAAAAAGTTCGTAAAAATAATGGACCAATGGACCTCCATTTGTTTTGATAACAGTGCTAAACGATGATACAAATATAACTTATAAAGTAAAAAGTACATTTCAATGAAGCCATTATTATCCATCATCGAAACAAGGAACTAACCTAAGCTAACATCAAATCAAATCACAAAACTTCAACATAAACTATCGACCCCAAAAGCCTTATCGATACAAACAGAGTTTCACATCACTAGCGTAGAGTACCGTACGCTACGTCACAAAGAAAGGGATTGCGGCTTACGGTACACAGGGCCGAGCACCGCCCTACTGTCGCTTTTCTGACGCTGGCCGCACAGAATGCACGTCGATGGCAAATGGCGCGCAGAATCTATGGATGCTGGCTTTTTGAATTTGGATTCCATTTTTTTTTAGGGTCATGGTTTAACAACTAACTTTTATGGTGATATATCGTATTTTAGTTAGGTACCTACCGCAGAATTCTTTCGGGAAAATTTTGTGGTCGGGATTTTTCTGCTGCTGAAAATCTTCACTGAACTAGAAGCACTTAGTAGTTGTATGAATTAATAGCAACTTATCAAAATATTCATACTAGAAAGCTTAATTTTGAGAGAAACTTAACTGTGAAGTCCGTACACAAGGTCAATGCCCCCAACTGTCGCTTTTTGGTACCGGTCTCGCAGATGGCGTAAATGCGGATTTCGATTACCACAAAACCACTTCAGAGAAAGACACTCAAAAGAGTTCTGCGTACAGAATTTATAGTACAATTACGTATAGGGAATGTGTTAGCTCTGCCGTTGGTAGATTTTCAGACATTGGAAAATGTACGTTTCATCATGATTCTCCCGCCCTTTTCCCAGTTTATTCGGAGTCGTCGCAACATGTCTTTTTTTTCCACACTTTTCTATTAGTCGTCATCTCCGTAGTCCCCCCCCCCTTTCTAGCCATATCATCATTCACACAGTCCATCCATCGTTCCTTTGGTCTTCCCCTACTCTTTTAGACATCGACATTACATTACATTACATACTCAAAACTTTCCTGTAAATTAAAATGTCCGTCTGTTGTACATAAATATATACAAATATAATAATTACTTACGTAAAGATTCTGGTTTGAACAAATACAGGCCTGAAGCTTGTATCAATCCATTCTGAGTCGAAGACAAATCGATTGTGAAAACCAATTCCCAGAGTGAAAACAGAACCAGCGAATGACAACTCACTCCACGCTCACTTCACCCAAGCTTTCACGGCGAGATGGTTACAGAATCGCACATTTCGGATCGGAAAAAATCTGAACCATTTTGGAGGATATTTTTATGTTAGAAAACTTTGTCTACTCCACAACGTAAGTAACGCAATGAATGTTGTTGAACTGTCAAAATGAACGCCATTGCCTACTGCTACTGTGTTACGTAATTACTTCGCAGATAATACTTATTAAATCATTTATTGGAGATCACAAGAGCCAGAGAATACCGCTTCAAGAGTAAGAGACACAATCGGAAAGGCTTCAGCATCCAGTTTCTATTAGATAATAGTCCCTAGTCTTGTTTTAAGAAGGTGGTTGGGAAAGACTGGTTGCGGAAGACGGAGAACAGGGTGTTGTGGAGTAGCTTGGACATAGGCCAGCAGTGGACTGCGATAGACCGAGTTGATTCAATAGTCCCTCACCCTATACATGGACATCATAAGAAACAGAGAAAACTCTTTCAAGCACAGTTCACAAGGTACAGTAAGACGAAGACCATCCTCGGTTAAAATCAACATCTAAAGTCATTATTTATTCTAACTGGGCTGAGAATCAACACTATTTAAACGTCAAAAATCACATAAGACAGTCCCCCAAAACACCCGCCCGTCACCACTTCCTACTGCTTTTGGGGGGAAGAAGAAGTGGCGCAACAAACTCGCCAGCAGTACAGCTGTCTATTCAGTTACAATAACTTGACTCTATACAATCTATTAAGCAATTAATTCTCCAGTAAACAGTCTCCAGTTTCCATCTGATTATTGGCCCTGACCCCGTACATAGACATCAGAAAGAACAGAGAAACCCATTTCAAGAGTAAAAGACCGGTCAGACAGGCAAACACAGACAAAGACCGTCCTCAGTCTCCAGTTTCCATCCAATTATAGTCCCTGATCCCGTAAATAGACATCAGAAGGCACAGAGAAAAGTCTCTCACGAGTGATAGACCGATCAGACAGTCAAACGTAGACAAAGACCATCCTCAGTCTCCAACTGACAATAATCCCTGACCTCATACAGCGAAAGTTCAGGAACCCCATCCCGAAACCATGACGTCACCACAATATAAACCAGGTGCACTCGTCGCCATGCAGTCTAGGACACGAATAGACGACCCGATTTGCATACAACGTGACTATGTTAAGATTCAACCAAGGGAATGTAAGGAGGATGGCGGCAAAGAACAGTTTCAGAAATGTTAACAAGGCTGGAAAGTTGGGCACGAATGTTGGTGGAGTTGGCTAACCTATTGGTGTAATGCTCCAGATTTAGCCTATAGTGTCCCCTGCTGGGGACAGGCCACCTCTCTGTGGGAGGGATGGGCCAGTGCGGGTTGGTAGATTTCACATGTCTTTGAATTTTTGGTTCTATGGCATGCCGGTTTCCTCACGATGTTTTGCTTTACCGTTTTTGAGCGCAGTGATGAGGAAATAATTTACACAAAGTAAAACGCCTGTCGAGGTTCGAACCTATGACCAACAACTCGTAAGACGCGGCCGTTACCACTGGGCTACCACCACATTGGACTTAGAATATGAAGAAGCCTAATCGCTGTAACAGATATCCGTTTGTTGTCGAACCATGAGGAGTTGAAGACTTAGCTACATGTGGGACTAACGATTCTTGAGTGCCGACGACTGGAATTATGAGGAGTTAGCGAGCTGAGCAGCTCCATGGGGACCTGACAATCGTTTATTAAGTCTACTGGCGTACCTTGGGCAGCTCCCACATCCAACCTGTTTGACTGACTAATATATTTTGAGCTTTTCTTGATTTATTGGCGCCGATTTCCGTCACCGTATGCCCTATCACCTACACTCGTGAGGACCTAATGGCTGCGGGAGCGAGTGGTACCCGCGTTGCAGAATTTTGGGTCAACAAAAAAAACGCTTTTTTTTTCGTGTTACTTTTGCCATAGACACGCTAAGAAGATGATGCAAGTCCAACAAAAGTTGGGGCAACCTCGGCAGCTCTTTTAAACTTTAGACACTTCATCGTCAATCTCTATACAGCATGCAGGATACGCAAGGAGGCAATTAAAACTGCTAATGGAATGATCCTAATATGAACACAGGCAAATGAAATATGCAACAGTCTTGGTAATTGTCATTTAACATAAAAATAGGCTACTGGACTCAATGACCTACGCAACTAACCGATTTTATAACCATTGCGTCTTTTGTATACAACAGTTCAAACAAATTTATAAGTGACCCAGCAATGTACAGTGTGCCAAAGCTTACGTGATTAAAATTCATAGACCAACTTATTTGCTATTTCGATGGCGTAGGACAACCATAGACGAACGTTTTAGACCGCCAGTATTGGAGTCTAGGTCATTCACGTTATCTAAATCATATAGTCAGGTGGCTTAGTATTTTTGTCATAGTTTTAGTTTAGGAGAAGTGACTTCGCTTTATTTTTGACATAATTGTTTTTTTTTTGACATTCTGGTATCAGAAGTAATAAAAATAAACAACCCTTTTTTTGACGCAGTATGGTAAAACCCTAAAATGCCAAAAGCCTGCTAAAAAGCTGATTGAATTTATAATCTGGCTATTCCGAGTGTTTGAAAAAGGAATCATTGGAGAAGTAATCAAAATTACTTTAGCAACCCTTAGCAACGGCTAGGAACGAAGTCGAAATAAGGGCGCGAAAAATGAAGGAGCTGACCTGACGCTCAACCACAAACTCTAACATTTTTTTTTCTTTAAATTCATATGTACTAGGCAAAGACATGCATTAAATTAATTTAATTTTATGTCGAAAATGTTGCAAATATTTTTTCCATAAGATTCTTATCAGGGACTAACAGGAAAATGTTATTTTGTTAATTAATTATGATATTTAATTATGATAATATTTAATGAATGGCCAATAATATAATTTCGATTGAGAAAACAGTAAATAGTATGTTTTTTTTTTCATCTGAAAACATGTAAACTTAGTAGAAAGTGACAGATACCCAAAATTTTAATTTCTAAGCGCGAGCTTATCGTATGAAATTTAAATTTTACCTTTGTTACTCACGACTTCTGTTTCCGTCAACAGAACGGAAAAGTGCATTAACCTCTGTGAACTCGGCGAATACAACATTGTCGGGTTTCAGCGTAAAGAAAATACTATTTCCAATGAGAAATATTTAAAATTCTACTCTGAGCTAATAGAGTATAAGCCAAATTATGTGTTCATTAAAAATCTTCTTAAATTATGCTCGAATCAAATTTAAAATTAAAACGCACCAATTCGAACCAAAGAGTTCCAAAACTCTTTAGTGATTTGCTGTTGCTATTTAATCTGTTGCAAAAGTTACTTTTTTAAAAACTCACCTCTTATTGTACTCGGCATTTTGTCAAAAATCCTTTGCTGGATACCACTGTCAAACAATTCAGAAAACACCACAGTTGCCACAGTAAAAAAAAATATTATCCGTTTTCAGACATTTTCACTTGAATAAACACAGTTTGCACGAGTTCACGGCACAAGATACTGCACAATTTAAAAAGGTTAGTTTGGCGCCAAGAGAGCTGTCAATGTCAAAATTCCCGCGCGTTTGAATACCCGTCGGTACGTCCTAGAGATGTGGTGTAGCGGTGGGTTGTGCTTTTTTCGTTGCGCCGCGCGCTCGAGACTCGGGCTAACTGTATTTTTTTTCGTGATGCGAACAGTAACGGTGTTAAGGCCGGTTCTTCACTCACATCTTCTTCTGCCGTCGAACGACGATGATTTTGGACGCGTGGCTAATTCGATTTACGGTCAATTTTGATTGCTGCCAATGATCGAAGATTTCCGGTTTTTGAGGAGTTTTTTGCACATAGGTTGTTGGCATCGTAAAATCTGCGATGCATGGGGAGAAAGAATAAAATTTCTAATGGTCAATGATTGAAAAATTGCCATTCAATCGGAAAAGGTGAATTTTATGCTCCTCTCTCTGAGTTTATTGGCCTCTGAGTCTTAACAATTTTGCAGGCAATAATTTCAATTTTGCAAAATTTATCAATTTCCATTTGAAGAAATATTGAAGAAAATAATTTCTTCAAACATTTTTATAGGTCTCTGTGTATCTGTCCTGCATGTCGATTCTGTAAAAATCTCACCGCGAAAACTTGCGTGGAGTGAGCTGTCAGTGTCATCCCATTGTTGCTAGGGATTGACCAAGCATACATTTACAATCATAATATCGAGATTTTAATTTTTTTTATGCCAATTCTATTGATCATTTTAAATAATTTCAAAGCTAGTATTTTAGTTGTCAAAACATTACTATTTTGTGGGGTTAGAAAATAAAATAGCAAAACAGAAACTTAGTCAGAATATCAATTTTCTGCACTTTTTTTCCTAGACAAGTCCTTATATAAGGACTAGTCTTTTTTTTCCTAAATTAAAACCCCACAAAATAGTAATGTTTTGACAAATAAAATACTTACTAGCTTTGAAATTATATAAAATGATCAATAGAATTAGCATAAAAAATATGATTAAAATCTCGATTATGATTGTAAATGTTTGCTTAGTCAATCCCTAGTATCAGGTAGGATTATCAGGTGACACTGACAGCTCACTCCGCGCTCACTTCACCCAAGTTTTCACGGTGAGATGGTTTCAGAATCGCACTGACGGCCATTTTCCAAAGTTTCCACCAGTTTCGAAACAGAGAACCACCAATTGGAAATCAATCTGAAACAAATCATTAAGTTCAAATCTTATTTCCACCAGAAAAATATTATTACGCAATTTCCTCTAGTTGGACTTTTTGACAGTTTTAGTTTATAAAACTTCCAGCAAGTAGACATGCGGTTAAGTTCTGCCGGTCGATTCAGTAAATATCTCACCGTGAAATCATAAGTGAAGTGAGCACTTAATAGTGTTAATCCCTAGCGAATGACAGCTCACTCCACGCTCACTTCACCCAAGCTTTCACGGTGAGATGGTTACAGAATCGCACGGCTGTATTCGAAGTCAGTTGTGGACATTCACTTGCGCAACAGAACTAGCTAACAGTCGTTGGGCATTAAAATATTCCTATTTGATCGCACCCTTCTGAATATGACCAGAATATCCTTACTGGCTACTCTTTACCTAGGGGGATTGTGCTACCCAGTACCTGGGTTGTAGAGATCAGATAGGCTATCGGTCCATATAAATATACAGCAGTGCTATTCTGTATAAATCTCACCGTGAGAACTTAGGTGAAGTGAGCGGGAAGTGAGCTGTCATTAGGGATTAACACTATTGACACTGCTCACTTCACTTATGATTTCATGGTGAGTTTTTACAGAATCGAGCGGCGAGTATTCAATATTCAATCATCATTTTTGCAAGGTGTACAATGCTGCAACCCCAAGCGTCGCCATATTACATAGTCTGCTAATGTTCCCAATGTTGCGAGACAGGCCTCCTCTCGGTGAGAGGGATTGGGCCGTAATCCACCACGCCGGCCGAGTCGAGCGCCCAATGTAAGCGGAAAAGCTCTTTTGTTTTCTTAAACCTCTATGCCTACTTGTGGACAGCGTGGGTTACTTTATAGCCAAATTGCTATTTTGTTAAACTAGTTGTAAGTCCTTATAATGTAACTGTTTGCTGTTCCTCTCAATAAAAATAAAATAAAATTCCCGAATTCAAGTTAGGTTATTGCCGTGCGATTCTGTAACCATCTCACCGTGAAAACTTGGGTGAAGTGAGCGTGGAGTGAGTCGCCAATGGTGTCAATCCCTAGCATCAGCATGACTCACAGCTCACTCTAAGCTTACTTCACCTTAGTTATCACGGTGAGATTTTTTCAGAATCGACCGGCAGGTGTACTCTGCGGATATCCTCAGTCCCTGAGGTCATTATAACGCACAAATTATCGTATGTCATAAAGTCCTGATTGTATATAAGTCCTGATATACATTTGTAATAACCGGACGTACTTCCTAACACATATATTAGTTTTTCGTTTAAAAATCGGCGCTGCTACACTTGATTTAGTCAACCAATGAGAATTCAAATGTGGATTAATGTTGTATAATCTCAGGACTTACGGCCATCTTCCATTTTGTCCGTTATTAAGGACAACCGGTCTTTCCGACATCTTGAGGTATAATATAAATATGGCGGACTCAGGAGGCTAGAGTAGTCCCTTTTATGATCTCTCTATTTCTTTCCAACTGCTGGGAAACAGTCATCCTCTCTGTGAAACCTCTAATATGCAGCGTGTAACGGAAGGGGGGTATCAACCCTGAAGGAGGTGAATGTGTTCATGAAACTCAACAACTTTCCCCAAAGAACATAGGTCGAAATATGAAAAAAAAATTTGGCCCTCCCTTACAAAACTGACTACCAGCTGATTGATTTACTATGGGAGGGCCAAATTTTTTTTTTCATATTTCGACCTATGTTCTTTGGGGAAAGATGTTGAGTTTCATGAGCACATTCACCTCCTTCAGGGTTGATACCCCCCTTCCGTTACACGCTGTATAATTCTGTTAATGGTTTTCTGTAAGTTTTCCAAAAACCGTAAAATAAAATAAATAAAATAGTTGTAACTGTACAAACGCAAAATAACAACAGTTTTATTTAAAGTCCAATGTGTTGAACATCAAAATATTAACGATTATGAGAACTTCGACTTCCGAATGACTCTCGTATAATGTTTTGAAATATTAAATTCATACTGAACTTTTATTAAAGAAAGAAAGAAAAGAAAGAAAATACATTTATATAGCACAGACTATAAGACACACAGTACACATGAGACATAAATCAGATAAAAAATCAAATTAAAAAGGTGTAAAGTCCGATGTAAGAAATTAAACTGGAAAGTGTGCCTGTTACAGTCTTATGAGTATTTAAGATAAATTAAAACAACGTTTTGTGATAAATGGCGAGGTAGGCGTTGACAAGAGGCGAAGCAAATCATCGTGAGGAAACCAACCGGTCGATTCTGTAAAAATCTCACCGTGAAATCATAAGTGAAGTGAGCTTGAAGTGAGCAGTGTCAATAGTGTTAATCCCTAATGAAAGCTCCCTTCCCGCTCACTTCACACAAGTTTTCACGGTGAGATGGTTACAGAAGCGCACGGCAGTATCCTGATTGCGTAACACGCTCTCAATAAGAATCTGTATCATTTTGAAGGATATTGTTAATCCATTGCTTCATATGTTCGAAAAATTCGTCTGCTCAACAACGTAAATAACGCAGTGAATGTCGTTGAACTGTCTAAATTGAAGCCATTCCTACTGTTAGGGCTCCTTCCAACGGAAAGATCCCGTTTTTTTGCAGATACGGTTTTTTGCAGGATCCCGTTTAGTAGTGTACGTGTTTAAATACACATATTCACAAAAGCATCCTGATTTCCAGATACTGCAAACAGGATGCTTGTGTGAATATGTATATTTAAACACGTACGTAGTGTACGTGTTTAAATATACATATACAAACGGGATCCTGCAAAAAATCGTACCTGCAAAAAACGGGATTTTGGCGTGGGAAAGGGCCCTTAGTGAGTTTCGCAAGTACCCCGCTGGAGTGGAAACCGCGTATTGGTAAGCGTAGTGCGGGACGCCTCCCAGCTAGATAGACCGACGACGTTCAGGCGCAATTATCCTACAAAAAAAAACAAACATTTTTTTTATATACTTACTCATTAGCCCGTATTCGGGAACTCGAAAAAAATGTTTAATTGCGCCAATAAAGTGTAATTGCGCCATTAAGAAGGTGACTGGGGTAGACTGGATGCGGAAGGCGGAGGACAGGGTGTTGTGGCGCAGTCTGGGAGAGGCCTATGTCCAACAGTGGACTGCGATAGGCTGAGTTGATTGATTGATTGACCACTGGAGTATTAAATCATGTGTGCTACTCGCTAGATAAACATAGAAGTAATTAAAAAGACTTCTATTGCTCAGCTCGTAAACTTTTTATGGCAACTTTATAACCTTTAACAGCCGTGCGATTCTGTAACCATCTCACCGTGAAAGCTTGGGTGAAGTGAGCGTGGAGTGAGCTGTCATTCGCTAGGGATTAACACTATTAAGTGCTCACGTCACTTATGATTTCACGGTGAGATTTTTACAGAATCGACCGGCTGTATACATATTGGTCGTAATAATACAACGATAGTTATTGGCTAATCATGTCAATATAATATAAAGAAATGTTATGTTCATTCGTTGGTAAATGGAAATAGAAGATAAAGTAAAGTAATTTGTTGGAAAAAAACAATGAGTATGAGGTCCTGGGTTGGGTTCCCGGGTCCGGCAAGGTGTTATTGGGTTTTTCTATCTGGAATTGCGCAGTAGCAGTCTGGAGTCTGGATTAGTGCCCAGCTAGTGGCAATAGGCTCCCTTCCTATTACTTCGATCTTAAACATACCTAATTGGCGAAATGTGGGTGTACAGACGCCAGCACATGAATCTACCAGAAACTGTCAATTTTTTCCAATAAACTTTGAACCTTATACTTTAGCGATAAAGTTGAAAATCTATCAAAGAAAATTTGACACTAGATTTTACAATAGATACGCGTCTGTCTAACCCAGGCTTCATGTTGCGTTTAAACATTATTTTTTTTTTTTTTTAACTTTGCCCCACTATAGGAATTTCTCCTGTATTGTGGGTGCGTTTACAAACATTTAAAGTCACATACACAAACAGCCAGACCCGGAACAACTACTTGTAGGTCATACAAATATTTGTTCCGTGCGGGAATCGAACCCGCGACACGCAGCGCAGCAGTCAATCGCTTAACCACTGCGCCAACCGTGCCGTGAGATGCTAGTCCCTGTTATGACAAGCTACACTTTTTGGACCCAATTCTAAGGTAAGGTATTTTAAGTATCAAGAGAGCCTAGACAAGTGACAATCGCTTCCAAAGCGTTTCGTATTTCTACAACAACCGTCAACAGGATTGACGTAAGCTTTTGTTTATTTATTTATTTACTAGCGACCCGCCCCGGCTTCGCACGGGTGCAATGGAGAAACACTGATAATTTTAGAGGCATTATTTCTCGTAAAAGTATAGGATAAAAAATGGTTATTGTGGGTTATCCCTAAGAGATAGACATATACCATCGCGGACTTTTTTGTAGACCTTTTTAAGGTGTACAATACTGTAGTACATTATTTTGATCTATCTCGACGGGTTCAGCCAGCGTTTACAATGTAAGCGCAAAAAAATGTGTTTATTTACGACATTACATTAGAAACCTCTAAAATTACCAGTGTTTCTCTGCTTTATTATGCATGTATTATACATATAAACCTTCCTCTTGAATCACTCTATCTATTAAAAAAAACCGCATGCAAAATCCGTTGCGTAGTTTTAAAGATCTAAGCATATATAGGGACAGACAGACAGGGAAGCGACTTTGTTTTATACTATGTAGTGATTTAATACATCAAGCGCATAAACGTACAGTTTCTTTTAGGTAGCTACATGTCGTTTTTGACTTTTCCATCATCTTTATCGCTGATAGATTGTCACAATGACAAGCGGCAAGCACTGAATGATAGGTATGAACATATAAATTAAAAATCTAAATCGATCAAAATAGACCTAACAAAAGATAAAAGAAAATAAATGAACTTACAGGACACCTAAGCTCTCAGCTGTATTCCCAACCACGGCAACTCTTGTAAGCCAAAATTTAGAGAGGCGAACACCAGCAAAGCGCCAATTCTCGTACCCAGGAAACTTTTCAATTCTCATCTGGGTGACTTGTCACGGATTGTTCGAAAGAGTTACCGTGGCCCTTGGCACAGGTAACTGAAGGAACACGGGTGGGTTTTAGTCAGTAAAAGTCTGACACGCCCATAATTTCCCACCCAAAAAAAAAAAGGTGACTTATTTGCGGTCGGTGCAAGATATATTTTTCTTATTTATTTATTACTTCAATCACATAAATGTACAGAGGCGGACTTAATGCCATAGGCATTTTCTACCAGTCAACCTTTGGGTGAAGCAGAGCCAAACAGTAGTAATAACACCGCGCGGAAAGTATATTAAGTTGTTCAATAAGCTTTGTCGTTCGCTTAGAAAAACGCAATTTTGTGGTTTGAAATACATTTTATTATTAAACGTAATCTCCTTGAACTTGCCGCGATTGGTTTGTCGATGGGTGACCATCTTCAGATACCAAGACCCCTCCGTGCCTCGGAAAGCACGGTCCCATCTGTCATTCGTGTATCTTTGACAGTCGTTAGGGGTCGTCAGTAGCCCGAAAGTCTGACAACCAGTCTTACCAAGGGGTATCGTATTACCCAGTAACTGGGTTGTGGAGGTCAGATAGGCAGTCGCTCCATGTAAAATACTGGTATCCGGTTAGACTGGAAGCCGACCTCAACATAGTTGGGAAAAGGCTAGGCAGATGATGATGAATCTCCTTGAACTTCGATATGCTTATTCCAGTGATCTTCTAATTCTGAAGTGAGAATCCGGAAGACTGTCGAAATACGCTCCCACAGCTGCTATTACCTCTTCGCTCGATGAAAATCGTTTGCCACGCATTCATTTCAAATTCATTACAAATTCTGTGAGAACAGCCAGAAGTCAGAGGGAGCCAAGTCTGGCGAATAGGGTGGATGTTGCAATAGTTTGTTCTTTAATTCACTGATTTTCGCGACGGTTATTTGAGCTGTGTTGGCGGGCGCGTTATCTCATTGATTGGACATCTCACCTGAGTGACAATCAATGTCAAAAACGTAGGTAAACGAGAGGTTTATTTTACATTCTGAGACTGAGATTCTAAAGCTGCTGAGGGATTTCTTATTTGGGAATAAGAACTAAAACACTTCATCTTCTTAGCGTATTGATGGCAAAAAGTTTAAATATTTTCGGCCCAATATTCAGCTGCCCGAACTCCGCTCACTGACGCAGTCATAAGATCATCAAGAGTACAGCAGACAGGGCATGCAGGGTGAGCCATTTACTGTCGGGAGGTGATGCATACAATCCCGATATTTCCGAAATTCAACCGGACGAAATCACCGGAAAAAGCATACTGGGTGTCGGAAATTCATGGATTACCTTTTACCTGCTGATTTTTTTTTATTGGTAGATCCCAATGGGCCACATTGGGATCTACCAATAAAAAAAAATCAGCAGGTAAAAGGTAATCCATGGTAATCAATGGGCCACATTGGGATCTACCAATAAAAAAAAATGACCGTGGTAAAAGTCTTATGGTTTCCGAGTTTTTTGATGTTTAATGAAATTTTGGAAAATCTCTACCTTTGATCAGTTTTTTCCATGCCATTTCTACGAATGAAAACTTTTTCGAGTACAGGTTTTTTTTTATTTTCATCTTCAATCATCCTAATATCGATTGAATACAAGAAAGTTACAGATATCATCTTTTAAATACCTAAAATTTAGGTTCAAACTTAAAATTTTCACCAAAAAAAATTTTACCTTATTTTTGATTGGCCCTGGTGAAAAAAAAAATTATTGGTAGGTCATTTTCTTTTTATTGGTAGATCTCAATGTGGCCCATCAGCAGGTAAAAGGTCATGACTTTTCGGACACCCCGTATAAATAATATTGGTAATCTGAGAACGAAATACGATCGAATATTATATTTACGGATCAATCAACCGCCGACTCTCACCGCTTATTACCAACATAAGTACTCGTAGCTAAGTTATTTTAAAACTTATCTACGAGTATGATCGTTTTAAATGAAATAAATACATAAATAAGTATTAACTCAAAATATGGGTTCTGGCTAAATTTCCAATTCCTTAAATCTCTTTAAAAGAGGCATATATGTCGCATATGGATTGTAGAATCCGCTGTGTTACAAAACCGCTCGTGGTTTTACAAAACAGCTCCGTTATGTAAAACAAGTGAACAACGTTCAGCTGGATCGTCATTGCGCTACGTTTTACAAAACTGCTTCCGAAGTTTAGACGTAATGCAGAAAGACTCATCTGATTCTACAACACAATATCTGCGACATAGGTTTACACAAAAATTTCAATAATCATGTGACATTTTTAAATCGGCCTGTGAAATCCGTAAGGTTACAGACAGACAGAGTGACTTTCAATTTTATAATATTAAATAGTTTGAATTAAATAACTGCATAAAAATACCTCTTGTGTGAAGATTATGTTAGTTTTACGTCCCAAATTACCCTATACTTTGATTGGGTGAAGTATGTGCCCCAGATTGGTTCGTCTGTATGCGTTACCAATCCACTGATCTACTCCAATCAGTAGGAAAACAGTGCCTAGATGATCCTGATGAAAGTGCCATTTTTTTGCTCATTATTTTTTTACCTTGTTTTTTACTGACGAAAAAATTAGGAAATGCAATCTCGTTCTCGCGAGATCTCGGCCTTTTTTACAGAGATTGATCTCGAACGAAATCTCGGGAGTTTAACTCAATGAATGCCAATCTCGCGAGATTGGGGCTCAAGTGAGATCCCGCGAGTTTGTGAATAACAATACTGCGAGATCTCGCCAATTTCGAGATCTCGCCAATTTCGAGATCTCGCCAATTTCGAGATCTCGCCAATTTCGAGATATCGCCAATTTCGAGATCTCGCCAATTTCGAGATCTCGCCAATTTCGAGATCTCGCCAATTTCGAGATCTCGCCAATTTTGAGATCTCGCCAATTTCGAGATCTCGCCAATTTCGAGATCTCGCGAGATTGGCCGTTTCGTGTTTTTTTTTTTCTTTGCAAATAATCACAATATTTGAATAAATTAGGAAAAAAATAATAAAATTATTTAGCTAGCAACAGCTATTAATAAACAAAAAAATGCACGCTGATGACGCGAGACCTCGCCCTTTTTTCGTCCGAGATCAATCTCGCTAAAAAAGGCCGAGATCTCGCGAGAACGAGATTGCATTCCCTGGAAAAAATGGAGGTTCTCAAAAGGACCGTACACAGCAGGTTGCAGGGACATTGACGCGCATGCTTACCATGAATTCAGCATATGGTTCTAGAACCCCTAGAGAAGAAATGTTTCGTTGGTTATTAAAAAAAAAAATTACTGTTTCATACAAAGGCTCAATACTTGCGCGGTCAAAATTGGTGGAACAGCTGACCCTGTATATATATATATTTTTTTTTTATATTAAATTGATTGTATTGTAGGAGCGCCTTTATTTCAGATGTTGTTGCTGGCAGAACTTTTCGAAAAGTATCGATTTCAGGAAATTTAGTAAAAATAGGCTTAGACATAGTGTACAATACAAACTCATGCGCGGAAAATAGGTTGATTTTATTACTTTTATAAAATTACAAAAGTGGAAAAAAATAGACTCACAAACATTTATAAACTCGTAAACATGAATGCAAAAACAGTGTTGCTAGACATTAAAAATGTTAAGCTTGATCACAATGTTGCAACTTAATAAATGACTTTGTAATCGATTACAAAATTAATCTTACTAAAATGACAAATTATTGCAGATCAAGAGTATTAAATTGATATAAAATTAAGTTTATTTAAGTATAATCTTTGTTGAATTTACTTTAACACATAGTACAGGGAGTTGAAAGAATTATGAGAATCTGCCGTAGCTTTACTTCCAATGGAATAGATGCACATTGCTCACACCACTATCGTCACTCCGCATCGGGGGTTCTAGTAACTAAGCACGAAATCCTTAAGTGTTGGCCGAAGTTACGGGAGTATCCAACTCCGTAGCACCTACGGACATAAGATTAGTTTGCGGCCCGATCTAAAAAAGAATAAAAAGGTACTTAATCGGCAGTAGGGTTTTATCCGAAATATCGAACTGCTTTCGAACGGGCCCGTATCTATGTTGATGGACTTAGAGAGTAGGGCCCTCAGCAACAAATAAAAATTATGACTTAAATAAAAAATAGCATAATTATTTCAAGAATTTAGCGAGTTAATTCGCAAAGACTATCTTTTTTTAATTACGTGACTGCACATAACATCAAGGACGACATGGTAACTGTAGACAGTCCGTTACCTAAAGTTTTTTGAACTCTTCCCGCTTTAAAACTTCAAAACTAACGTTAAAGAGTTAATTTTTATTTTTACATGCAATTTAACTACGTGTGAATTCAAAAAAATCCCACCGAAATTCACAATCTTTTGGACAGTCAGTTGTTTCTACTTCCCGCGTAAACAAATCTCTTGGAGGTCCATGAACCCAACGGTACCCTGCAACTTGTCCGAACCGGTTGGTCGACGTTGCTGTGACGTCATTTTTAGTTCGACTACTTGATCATAGATGGCGGTAGTGAAGATTGCTTCTGCTAAATTTTCTTTCCTGAAGGGAATTTGATGATGACTTTTTGAAGTAAAATTCACGACAGTAAAATTGTTAGCTTAAGGAACGCCATGTTCAGCTGTGGAGTCTTATAGGGTTGTATTATTATTTATTTGAGTTAATTTTTTTGACAGGACGTGACTCATCATTTGCAGAAATTTCGACCAGTCAAGTTACAAAGGCAATAATGTAATATAACTATAGCTCTGGTTATAAACATTTACTTAAAAGTTAAAGCTGATTGTCTTGTTCAAAGAATTAATTAAAGGCAACTTGATTTGATGTTCACTACAGGTGCATTTGCTACAGGTGGCACACCTTTCGAACAGATGTTAAGATTATTATTCATAAATATTATTAGTTTGCTTGTAGCACCTTGTATGTATAGTCCTCATTATAGGAGAACGGGCAGACACAACATGTTAATAAAATAATTCCGCTTTAATTTCAACACTGCACGCTTTTTTAACAAAGTGTATGGCTATCTGTTATCGAGTAGCAAAACTAAACCACAAAACTAAGTTTTAACACTACTAGCGACATCTAGTTAGTATCTAGTAAACTTAGCTCTGCCATCTCTTATCCATTTTGAGAAACCTTTTACGCTCACTTTTTAACTGTTGCCAAATTTATTCACGAGATGTCATTGTATCCAATCACTGATCACTGGCCACAATACAATCGGTCACTTTGTATTGCTGTTATGATTTCGTATCGGTAATTCATTTCTAATAATTTACGTTAATAATGTTACTAAGTGAATGTTATGTCTTCAGTGTGACTTCTGTACTGTATTGGTGAGTTATTCAATATTAAAATTATGTAGTACATGCAAAAACCATAATAATTGTTTGTTTTTGTCCTAAAATGATCGAATCACAGTAATAGTTTTGCTGTTTGCAATAATTTTCATTGTTTTACTATCAAAGTAAATACTAGATACAATATGAGTACTAGCATTAGATCCAGATAGAATGTAGTCCAATAACACTGCAGGAAATCTAATGTAGACTACATTCAAATGTCGTCTGCAAATTGATGAATATTGAATCAGTCGAGCGTTCGTTTATCTAGTGTACCTAGACAGCTGCCGGGTAATCTACTTCTAAAACTAGTAGTAGACCAAATATATAGCTTAGTTTTCATATCATTATGTTATAAAGGTAAAATGTGTGAATTTGTGAATTTTATTTGTGATTTTTATAATTCGGAACTACTGATCCGATTCCGAAAATTCTTTTAATAATGACAGATAATGAGAGAATAACAACGACAGTATTGCCGATTGTCACAGGACATAAATAGGTGTTTTAAACATGAAATTGCACACGAACGAAGTCGCGTGTAGAAGGTAGTTATTTATAAAGTTATAAGTACAAACGCCAGCACATCAAGCTACCCGAAACTGTCAAATTTTCCCAATCAACTTAGAACCTTATATTTTAGCAATAAAGTTGAAAATCTATTTAAAAAAAAAATGACTTCTAGCTTAATGTGCTGGCATCTGTACTTACAAGTAATACGTAAGTATTTATTTACTCTACAACCGTCAAATCTGTTTCTAAATTCTTGCTTCTTTTCTATGTATGCACGCTGCGGGAAAATCGTCAAATTCAAATTGTTTATTGCGAACTAAGTGTATACAACGTGTAACGTTAAATGCGCAAAACCTCACACACGCCAACTGATTTTTAATTCAATTGACCTATTTCAGAGAGAAATAAGTCATTTAAAAAATTGCAAAGGTTTTATGTGCTGTTTTAGTTTTACTGGCCATTCTGATCGTTTCTTGCGTCTGCGACGACGCTTTACCGAGGGAGGAGTCGTCACCGGGCCGCTGCGCCGCGCTGACATTGGCTTGCTTGACCTATTAATAAATAGAAACAGCAAAGTTTTTAATGAAGATTTTTTGAAAATTTTGACCTATTTTAAAAAGTGGTTCAATTGATTCTGCTCGTTATTCTGATCAAACTATTTTCAGGTTTTGCGCATTTAACATTACACGTTGTAGAATTTTGAAAATGTCAACAATAGGTAGGTTCTTAGAACTTAGCAATTTAAATGGTTAAGAAAAAGTATACATACTCAATATTACAGTTATACAGGTTACATTAGATTATACTAATTATTTTACATGTACGAGTAAAGAATACAATCCCGGGATCCTAATCCCGGGTAGTTGAAGGTGGCTGGGGTAGACTGGATGCGGAAGGCGGAGGACAGGGTGTTGTGGCGCAGTCTGGGAGAGGCCTATGTCCAGCAGAGGACTGCGATAGGCTGAGTTGATTGTTGATTGATTGAGTTGTTTTATCACAATCAACAATTACATAAACTTTCAGTTAGATTCAGCAGAAGTCTCCCTACCTAGTAGGTAGGCTTTTTGTGAAAAATATCGTCCGTTGAGTTCTGCCACCAATCCACCATATTTTAATTTTATAAACCGGCCAAGCACGAGTCGGATTCGCGCACGAAGGTTTCCGTACCATTATCTATAAAAACGGCAAAAAAATCATGTCTGTTGTATGGGAGCCCCCTTAAAAATTTATTTCATTCTGTTTTTTAGTATTTGTTGTGATAGCGGCAACAGAAATACATCATCTGTGAAAACTTCAACTGTCTAACTATCACGGTTCATGAGATACAGCCTGGTGACAGACGGACGGACGGACGGACAGCGGAGCGGGAGTATTAGGGTTCCTTTTTACCCTTTGGGTACGGAACCTTAAAAACTATGTACAGTACCCACAGGGTATGTGTGCATGCTTCCCCTGGAAATACATTTTCCTAAAATCAGGCAACACTGGCCAAAACCCTTTTTTTTTTTTTTTAATAATTTTTATTCATGTCTTTCAGTCGAATACATAGAGCCAAAACCCTTTTGCCATTGGTGTTGCAAGTGTCTCTCGGAAGTTACCACTTGACATCAAGTGAGCCAAGAACGGGTCTAGTTGTCAAATTGTGCCACACATCAAAGTGTCCCTATGGGCAGTTTCTGTACATAATTTCACAGCGAGTTCCAACTTAAATCGATCAAAACACCTACTTTTCTTTTCAGAATAAGCGTCCTCTTTAAAGTAAGTAGCAATCACAAATAAAAACTCTCCGAATAAGTAAACTCCGCATTGCGTATTAAGCGAGTACTCTGTAGTCCTACAGAAAGGACACTAGACGTAATAGGACGCTCCTTCGTCCGTTTTGAGGTCATAGATAATCTGACGTTATCGATCACCTTGGTGTTTTGATTTTGGCCTAAAAAAGTACGAGTACACACTTTCATGCCCATGAATATTGAAGGGGAAATGTGTCATTTTCAGAGGTTTTCGGTAGATAAATAGGATCAATACATTTGTTTTTGTAATCGGGTTGCCCGGAGCGGTTTTCAAAAGCTATATACCTCCAAATTTCGCGGCTCTGTCCGCTTTTTAACACGCTTTTATTAGTTTCACCTGTATGTTTGTTTGTATGTAACTGACTCGTTTGGGCTCGATTTTGCCCCACTTTAAGCGATCAGATGTACTTTAAACGTTGTAGACTTATCAACGACCGACGACAATACAATATTTTGATAAAAAAAGTTGAAAAAAAAAAAGTTTAAAAAGCGTAAAAAAAAAACACGCTTTAATAGCAAATCGAACTAAAAATCAGAAAAGAACTTTTAATTTAAAATTCTAAATTAAAAATAAAGCGATGAAAAGAAAATTAATTTCATTGTAGAAAAGCGTGGAGTGGGAACACAAAATGGCTTAAATGTGAGATTAGTCTCTGGGATTAAAAAAAAGGATTGTGTGGTTTTTATGAAACCACGGTAAAAGTGAAACTTTTTTCACATTATAGACATTTAACTAAAAATTTTCGGAATAATATTCCATTATGGGTATTGACTTTATCCCTACTCCGCGGCCGGCCGTCACGCGACATGCAACACACAGACGAAAATGTTTGAGACGATGTAATCAGTAAAAAGTTTCACTTTAAAACGAACAATTTAACCTTCCTCGAGAATTGGGCAACCAAATTCAAAAATAATTTTTCACATCGGTCTGGTAGTTCCACAGATTACCCCCTACATACAAACAAATTTTACCTCTTGATAATATTAAATAAAGATATCTTTTCCTTTGTCAACTTCCCATTTCCCTGGTTCGAAAGGCAAGTACTCGTTTTCTTAGCAGGGTTCGCTATAAAAAAAACTATTTCTTAACATCAACAATTTGAATTCAAAATTGGAACACAATCCATTGATAGACCACGTCCGCGTCGGTGTAGTGTAGAAAATTTGCAAAGGGTGACACAATGGGCGGTCTTATCGCCAAAAGCGATCTTTTACAGACAACCTTACGTACCAAGCGTACATATGTTACTGATTACTATCTCCAAAATCTATATCTGACCACCGAACGGACTATTCCTGCTTGCAGCGCGCTCGGCCGCTATAGAAGCGCTTGCCTACGCTCATCAACTAATAGCATCCTAGCATGGAGTTTTTCGGATCACAGACTACTAGCAGTTTTCCTATAGCCTTTTGCTTTGAAGAGTAAGTATACGATATTTAATTTTATTGCTAGCTAAATGGATAGGAATAAACCTGTATCCTTTTGGAACCTACAAAATAAAATAAAACCTAACCCATGGTTCATCATCTGCATAGCCTTTTCCCAACTATGTTGGGGTCGGCTTCCAGTCTGACCGGATGCAGCTGAATACCAGTATTTTACATGGAGCGACTTCCTATCTGACCTACACAACCCAGTTACTAGGTAATACGATACCCCTTGGTAAGACTGGTTGTCAGACTTTCGGGCTTCTGACTACCAGTAACGACTGTCAAAGATCCACGAATGACAGCTGGGACCAACGGCTTAACGTGCTTTCCGAGGCACGGATGGGTCTCGGTATGTAAAGATAGTCACCCATCCACAGACCAACCGCGGCAAGCGTAGCTTCACCTGATCGATCAGCCTGTGCGGCTGTTATTATTTTATTGTTATTATTAATTAATCACTGTTATAGTAATTTTTTTTATAAAAACCGTATATATCTCGCTCACACGAACACAGACGCGGTAACCTGTGTACTCGCGGGCGAGTGACACAGATGAAGGGATAACAAACTTTAAGAGCTATTATACTTCAGGACCTTACTCAACAGTGGCGCCAACTGATGAGCACAAAAACGGTAGCCCTCATTGGCAATGGATACGGTCGAATTGTCAAAATGTCAAAATTGGCATTACAACAAGTAATACCTACTTAGCAGTTAAAAAATATCTTGCAAAATGTCCCCTGTTTTGCCGCCATTAGTGTATTCTATTAACTCCCACGATGACAGTGTGGGTGGTACTATTAATACCCGGAAACGACTACCTCCCGCTCATTATCTTCCGAGCTTTTATTAAACAAGTTGGATCACTTTGTAGGGAAAACATGAAAATAGGATTAATCTTAACACATTTTTTTTCGTGATTTCAGAGTTGGTCCCATAGTGAAAGTTGTTCATATTCATAGGTAGAACACCCTGTAAAAATTTGGAGATAAAAAAAAATCATTCAGTATGTACACACAGCACACAAACACACCCACATACTGCCTAGCTCAGGCAAGCAGATAAATGCAAAGCCGAATGCCCGGCGGAAATGCAAAATACCTGTGGTGGTACTATGGCACGGTCTGTGTGTGGTATCTCCGTGTTAATTAACTCATATAGGTACGAAGAATGTCCGGAAGTCAAACTAAATACTAAAATACCGAATCTGTCTAGCCTTATTTATTTATTTATTTTATTTTATTAATTTATTTATTCTTTTATTTCAGGCAACTAAGGCCCATAGAAAAAACAATACATACTACTTACTAAAAACATGCTTATAAAGTAATACATACAAAATTATCACAAATACAATACTATAATAATATAACTTAAAAATACTATAAATAAATGCAACATAACACAACTTATACTACTGCACACGAAGTGTCGGCGTCGTGTTTCGCTGACTGGTGTCATGTAGCCGACCACGAAACCGGCGATACACATCACTCTTCGGCCAGAACTCTTCCTTGAGGAACTTCTCGAGATGATGTGTCGGAACACGCACCACGAACGACTTGAAGTTCGTGTTGTGACGTGGCTCCAACTTCTCGACCCTCAAAGTCCAGTTGGTCTTCACATGCTGTGTTGAGGTTGGCTTCTATTATTTCTAACCAGCGGCCAGCAGGGTAATTGCGTAACACACTATCAGTAGCAATGGATTTCATTTTGACAGTTCAACAACATTCATTGCGTTATTTACGTTGTTGAGCAGATTTTTTTTTCGATCATATGAAGCAATTGATATATCCCTCAAAATTATCAGATGGTGATTGAAAATGTATTAAGTACGCGATTAGGGCGCAGATACAGCTGAATACCAGTATTTTACGTGGAGCGACTGCCACAAGACAGGTTGTCAGAATTTGACTTCTGACTACCCGTAACGACGATCAAATATCTATCTATCGTACAAACGCCAGCACATCAAGCTACCCGAAACTGTCAAATTTTCCCAATCAACTTTGAACCTTAAACTTTAGCGATAAAGTTGAAAATCTATTAAAGAAATTTGACAGATTGTAGTAGCTTGATGTGCTGGCGTCTGTACAAATGGCAGCCGGGACCAATGGCTTAAAACGTGCTGTCTGGGGCACGAGGGGTTCTTGATGCATAATGAATGTTCACCCATCCTGGAACCGACCGCGGCAAGCGTGGCTTAACTTTTGTTTGATCCGTGTGGCTGTTATTATTTAGCCACGCCAAGAACCCCATGAACAAAGTGGAAAATAACATTTAAAAACCACCCTTTCACTCATTATTCATTGATTTCAAGTTAAAACTCTCAAAACGTAAATAAAACAGAAAAATCTTACTTTAAAAAACTCAATTCAAAATCAACTAGCAACCGGAATAATGAAATCCCGCCAAAAATCCATAACAAAAAGAATACAATATAACCCAACTTACCTATTTGAGTAAAAAGAATTACCAAGTACGTGGCGGGAAGCGAAACGGGAAACGTATTAATGTCTCTGTCACTCCTACTGGTGGAGAGTTGCTGTCCTTTTCTCACTTCTCACTCGCTTCAGACGTGTGACATCCCATGGGCTTTGACTGCGGTCTAGGGTTGTGCGAAAGCGATTAAAATTATAATATTTAATTTTATTGTGTTATTTAAAAGGGTTGTATTTTCGAAATGAAATTGCTTTTTAGGTAGGTACTAATTGTTTGGGGCCTGTGGCTAAATAATAACAGCCGCTTGGGGTCGATCATCAAGTTTAAGCAAGACTTGCCCAGGTCGGTCTGTGGATGGGTGACCGACCATCCATTATTTACCGAGATCCCGCCGTGCCTCGGAAAGCACGTGACCCGTTGGTTCAGCTGAGATCTTTGAAAGTTGTTCCCCGAAAGTCCCGGAAGTCTGACAGCCAGTCTTACCAAGGGGTATTGTGTTACCCAATAACTGGGTTGTGTAATATTGGTACCCGGCTGCATCTGCGGGGTAATTGCGTAACACACTAGCAGTAGCATAGGCTTTCATTTTGACAGTTTGACACATTCATTGCGTTATTTATGACTAGCATCCGCCCGCAACTTCATTTACGTAAAATTCGGAATTCCCGCCGTTTAAATCGGTCACGCCGTTTAGTAGTTGACATACCAACAGCAGCGCCACCTACCGGGTCCAATTGTATTTTTAAAATAATCTAGGAAACCATCGAAATACCCATACAAAATTTCAACCCAATCGGTTCAGCCGTTAAGAAGTTATGTGAAAAAGATAAGTACGGAAGGATAATTCATACTACCCGTTGTCCTATTACCCGTTTTCCTATAGGAATGAAGCATTTTCCCGCGGTAAAAAGTAGCCTATGTTCATCAGGGATAATGCCGGCTTCTAATGGTAAAACAATTTTTCAAATCGATCCAGTAATTTCGGAGCCTCTTTATAATATTAGTGTAGATGATGTTGAGCAGACACATTTTTCAAAATGATCGTGATGTAAAGAGTGTTACGCAAGATGAAATTTTGGGGCCGATAAATGAAAACTAAGTTTATATCTAGACTACCTTCTTGACCTTCTTCTATCACCGATTTCGTTTGAACCTTAATAGTATAAATACGAAAGGAACTCTTTCCGTCTGTGTGTCTTTACAATTTTTTGCGAAGCCGCAGGCAAAAGGTGGAAGAACTACAGGTTGAAATTGAAAACATGCGACAAATCGAAATGAGAGATGGTACTCATCATTGTGAACAACTTTTACTATGAGATAAAACTTGAAATCGCGAAAAAAAATGAGCTGTTCCCTACATTTATGTTCGCATAACTCGTCAAAATGTAGGGAACAGCTGATTTTTTTTTTCAATTTCAGGTTTGGTCCCATGGTAAAAGTTGTTCATAATGATGAGTACAATCTCCCATTTCGATTTGTCGCATGTTTTCAATTTCACCCTGTATAAATACAATGTCATCATGTCCTGTTCCTTAACCCCTTAAAGATACCTTCTCTTCCCTCACATGGGCACGAACTCACCAAAATGGAAACGGGGCTGACCGCCCGAATCAACTGAACGTGCTTTAAATCAGCTGGTCGATTCTGGAAAAATCTCACCGTGATAACTAAGGTGAAGTGAGCTTAGAGTGAGCTGTGAGTCATGCTGATGCTAGGGATTGACACTATTGACGACTCACCACGCTCATTTCACCCAAGTTTTCACGGTGCGACGGTTACAGAATCGCACGGCAGGTCACTTTTAGGCTATTTCAATTTAGAACATTGACGTTATGGCCTCCCTCAAAGATTTCTGGGCTGATACTATTTAGATTTCCAGTTGCCACCGCCACGCTAGACGCCAAGAACCAGAATACCCCTTTTTTTTTGGGTGGGAAATTATCAAATAACTTCTCCCGCTCTGGGCAAAACGGGAGGGCGTGTAAGACTTTTACTGACTAAAACCCACCCGTGTTCCTTCAGTTGCCTATGCCAAGGGCCACGGTAACTCTTTCGAACAACCCGCGACCCTGGCAAGAGCAGAATACCCCTCTGGCTCTGATTCTCTGACTGGTCCAGTAACAATGAGCATTATAAATCCACTTTTTTCAAAAAGTTCCTCTTTGTTTGAACACTTACTTCATTAGGGTCGGCACGTCTTTTATGCTTGCTCCACACGATACAGACTTTCATACAGACTTCTATAGAATTTTGTCTGTGCGACTTTTTATCACACCGACATTTGTCTGTACTGCTTAGTTGCACAGACAAAATAGAAGTCTGTATGAAAGTCTGTAGTCTGTATGAAAGTTTGTATCGTGTGGACCCACCATAAGGATGCATTAAAGTATCCTCCACAAGTCTGCGCAGTTCGCCTTGCTGAAAATTCTATATACACGGACCCTCAGAGTTGAAGATCTTGACTCATATTGTGAATGTGCGCCAAATATGTCGGTCCTGAGGACCAAGTGACATTCTGCGATATCAACTCAGCCCATCGCAGTCCGCTACTGGACATAGGCGTCTCCCAGGCTGCGCCACAACACCCTCTCCTCCGCCTTCCACAGTCTGTCCCAGCCACCTTTTTAAGGTCGTCGATCCAATGAGTTTGTGATAGTTTGTGGTAGTCTAGTAAGTATGTACTTACTTTTTTTTCTCCAGCCAGTAGGCTGGAGAATCGATTCTGTCCACATTGTTGACTATAAATAAAATAAAATAAAAAAATAAAAACTTTTTATTTCAGACTTTTTTTAAAAATCCATAGTGTTAACTTAAATGGTAGTGTTAGTAGAATAGGACTTAAATGGTAGTGTTAGTACAATAGAACTTTTTTGAACTATTTTTTTTTTCACGGCTTCTCTCGATGATGACTTACCTCTCCTCATAATTATTATAGTTTGTGCCTACAGAAGTTGAATGAACTTAATGAACTCAAAGTTTACCTACTTACCTACATTTTGCGGTTTTCCTCATAGGTTCCGGTAATTTGGAATCTGCTCTTTTGACAATTTTTTTACCTTACAATTTTACTACTTATCTAGGCTGTAATATCCCGCTGCTGGCAAAGACCTTCCCTCTCTTTTTCATTTTCTCTTATCTATTAATGGGCATAATTTTAGTAACAATAATTTTGTCAGGAGCGGTCCGTGGCTAAATAATAACAGTCGCACAGGTTAATCGATCAGGCTTGCCGCGATTGCTCTGTGGATGGGTGACCGTCTTTACAAACCGAGACCCCTTCGTGCCTCGGAAAGCACGTTAAGCCGTTGGTCCCGGCTGTCATTCGTAGATCTTTGACAGTCCTTACGGGTAGTCAGAAGCCCGAAAGTCTGACAACCACCAACCAACTGGGTTGTGGAGGTCACATATGTAGTCGCTCCATGTAAAATACTGGTATTCAGCTGCATCCGGTTAGACTGGAAGCCGACCCCAACATGTAGTTGGGAAAAGGCTAGGCAAATGATGAATAATTTTGTCAGCCTTGTTCTATCCTATGTAAATTGCACTTAACGCCGCCCACTATCATGCTTCCAGTCCTTGGACTCCACTCCGTCTCAGCTTAGAGTTTAGCTTGCCCAAGTCCATTTGACGTCCATTCCTTCATTTCCAAACGTCAAAGACCGCAACGTTGCGCGTTTAACGTGACGTTTCGAACTTGGTAATTAAGCTTTACGCCGTGCCAAGCAAGCATGGAGTGCTCCATGGCTCCCTATCATGTAATTACAAGCTAGACACAGCCTCCTGTGAGTTTCCACGTCTCGGCATCATACAAGTCATGTAGGGCAGAAGTACTAGCAACTGTAGTGGTTTTACATAAAACTTTAAGTCCAAGGTTAAGTGCAGTTCCTACACGGAGAGAAAAATCTTAGAAAAATGACTGTGCTGTCTCATAATCTGAGTGCATTTGAGTGGTAATGGAAAAATTATCATGCTAGAGCGGTAAAAATTTCTATGCTGCACAGTAAAATTTATTGGGCTAATAGGGAATTTTTCCCAATCTCCCTTAGAAAATTTTCTGTAGATGTCACTTGCAATCACTTTATAGTGACGAGCACGGTAATTTTTCTAAGAATTTTCTCTCCGTGTAGGCTAAACTTTTCTCTAGCCTCCTCGCTTCATCGTTCATCCAAATCAACACCCCACCTCCTTAGGAACACCTAAGGGTGGGCGCCCACGAGCAACTCCTGTCCCAGCAACTAACTGTCTCTCGCATCAACTGGCATCAAGTCTAAAGGTTTGTATGAAAGTGCTGTCTTCTTCGCGTCGCTACATGCACAACTGACTGTATGAAACCCCTACACAAATCTAATAAATAAATTTTAAAATAAACAACAACAAGCAGCCCTGCCGGCCGCCGCCCTCTCGCATAAAATCAATATTAATGGAGGTTGCTTCACCTCTAGATGTAGCATGTCTCTCACTTTATCAACATTAGTACTGCATATATCGAGTATCGATTGCTTTTGTTTGGGAAACGATTTTTAATCGATACATTAGAGGTGGATTTAATCCCAGACAGATAGTTTATGCTGACGCGGAGGATGTCTACCAATGGATTGTGTCCTTTGAATTCGGATTGTTGATGTTCAGAAATCGTTTTTTTTTTTTTTTTTTTTTCATCGCGGATCCTGCTAAGATATTATACGTGAAGCGCCTTGCGAACCACAGATCAGGGAAGTGGGAAGTTGACAAAGGAGTAAAAGATGTCTTTATTATTAAGAGGTAGAATTTGTTTGTACGTAGGGGGTAATCTCTGGAACGACCAGCCGGATTTGAAAAAAAATTTTTGCATTTCTGCCGTCTTTACGAAAAATGCAATAACTAGGTTCAAGCTACTTTCGAGAAAAACGCAGTTAAAGATTTTATTTTTGATTTGTTTCTATCTTCATTAAGTACTATATTATGGATTCGTGATAGATAAGTAAAACTGTCCAAGAAGAAAATGTAGAACTCGTTTTGCTGATTAGGGATATGTATACAACGTGTAACGTTAAATGCGCAAAACCTGAAAATACTCGTAGTTTGATCAGAATAACGCTATTTAACATCACGCGAGGACGTTTAGGAGACATACAGACGCCAGCCCATCAATCTACTAAAATCTGTCAAATTTCTTTAATAGATTTTCAACTTTATCGCTATACCATAAGGTTCAAAGTTGATTGGGAAAATCTGACAGTTTCGGGTAGCTTGATGTGCTGGCGTCTGTACATAGAGAAAAAAAAGTCACAAAGAACGCTAAGCGAAATCGAACTGACAGCGCGGGAAAACCGCAGATTGGGGAAGGTATAGACTAATCTAGACGTCTTATAAATATTAAAAAGAAGTAAAAGGACATCACCCATTCTGGGATATTTCTTTAGTAGTTACTATGATAGAATAACACATAGGATACTTTTTATCCCGATATTCCCACGGGATCGACACTTATGCGGGTGAAACCGCGAGGCGCTGCTACTCCTACTACCATTACAAACGCGAAAGTTTGTGTGAGTATGAATGGATGGATGTTTGTTACTCTTTCACGCAAAAACTACTGAACGGTTGTTGATGACACAAAGGACACTTTTTATCCCGATATTCCCACGGGATCGAGGAACTGCACGATTACTGACAAATGCGAGCACTGACTGGACATGTCCACTATATCTGTGTGGTTCTTTCCTCAAAACACCATTTCAGACATCTATCTACACTAGCGACCCGCCCCGGCTTCGCACGGGTGCAATGCTGATCACTATCACTACATAGTATAAAACAAAGTCGCTTCCCGCTGTCTGTCTGTCTCTATGTATGCTTAGAACTTTAAAACTACGCAACGAATTTTGATGGGGTTTTTTTTAATAGATAGAGTGATTCAAGAGGAAGGTTTATATGTATATAATA
This sequence comes from Eremobia ochroleuca, assembly GCA_949629135.1. Lineage (NCBI taxonomy): Eukaryota > Metazoa > Arthropoda > Insecta > Lepidoptera > Noctuidae > Eremobia > Eremobia ochroleuca. Next base: position 6,698,988 of record OX451411.1, on the reverse strand, counting down.
CATGCATAATATAGTACAGAAACACTGATAATTTTAGAGCCATTATTTCTCTTAAAAAGTATAGGATAAAAAATGGTTATTGTGAGTTATCCCTAAGAGATAGACATATGCCATCGCGGACTTTTTTGTAGACCTTTTTAAGGTGTACAATACTGTAGTACATTATTTTGATCTATCTCGTAGGCTTAAGCCAGCGTTTGCAATGTAAGCGCAAAAAATGTGTTTATTTACGACATCACATTCCTCTTGAATTATTGTATCTATTTAAAAAAACCGCATCAAAATCTGTTGCAAAGTTTTAAAGATCTAAGCATACATAGGGACAGACAGCGGGAAGCGACTTTGTTTTATACTATGTAGTGATGATCTGACCAAGATTCATCGTCTGCCGAACCATTTTCCTAACTATGTTGGGGTCGGCTTCCAGTCTAACCGGATGCAGCTGAATACCAGTATTTTACATGGAGCGACTGCCAATCTGACCTTCACAACCCAGTTATTGGGTAATACGATACCCCTTGGTAAGACTGTTTGTCAAACTTTCGGGCTTCTGACTACCCGTAACGACTGTCAAAGATCCACGAATGACAGCTGGGACCAACGGCTTAACGTGCTTTCCGAGGCACGGAGGGGTCTTGATATGTAAAGATGGTCACCCACCCACAGATCAACCGCGGCAAGCTTAGCTTAACCTGCTCGATCGACCTGTGCGGCTGTTATTATTTAGCCACGGGCCCCTCTGATCTGACCAAGATTATGTCTGGAATTTAAACGAGACTCTAAGTTTGTTTCGGCCTTTCTTCTCAGAGTAGTCAAATAGAAAACGCCGACCTCATCTAGTTTAAAAAATATATAATTGACGTGTTTATGCAAACCTACTTTATTATTATTATTAAAAACCTGCAGGGTAATTGCGTAACACACTATCAGTAGCAATGGATTTCATTTTGACAGTTTGACAACATTCATTGCGTTATTTACGTTGCTGAGCAGACAAATTTTTCGAACATATGGAGCAATGAATTAGAAATATATATGTATGTTTATCAGTTGTCTAGTACTCATAGCACAAGCTCTGCTTGGTTTGGGACTAGATGGCGTTGTGTGAAACTTGTGGAATATTATTATTATTATTATCTCCTTTATTTAATTAAATACATATAAATTATATTTTTAAATATTAGAATATAATAAATATAAAAACATTTAAAAATATAAAAAATAGTAGCCCACCGGTAACGGGAACAGGGTCCAAGCTACCGGCAGTCAGGGCTCCAGAGAGAGGAACCTCCTGACAATGCGAGCCGTGTCTAGAAGTACCGCTTTCTGAATCAAGCCCTTGATCCAGCTGCCTAACGAAAGCCTCCTCAGGTGTTGGTCGAGGCTTTTGGCTATTAATCCATTGGCTGTCACGACTATCGGCACAATGATCGCTGAGTCCACATCCCACATGTCGACAACCTCGCGAGCCAAGTCAAGATACTTAATTTGTTTGTCTTTCTCGACTTTCACGAGGTTTTCATCATGCGGGACGGCTATGTCAACAATCATTGCGCGCCGCTCTGATCGATCCACCACCACTATATCAGGCTTATTGGCAACAATAGTCCTGTCAGTGATGATGGATCGATCCCAGTACAATGTGATATTTCCATTTTCGAGAACTGGGTCGGGCACATACCTGTAGTACGGCACCTCAGATTCCACAAGGTTGTATTTTACAGCAAGTTGCTGGTGGATTATCCTGGCTACAAGGTTGTGTCTATGCAAGTATTCTCCGTTAGCCAGACGAGAACATCCGGAGATAATATGCCTGATTGATTCCCCCGGCCGGTGGCACGCCCGACAGATGTCAACCGTGCCGTCTTTCATTTATTATTATTATTATTAATATGCTTCAAAATGATTCAAATTGAGAGTAATAGTGTGTTACGCAATTAGGGTGCTCTTATATCCCTCTGCAGGGCAAAGATCTCCGTACCCTCTTTCCACTTCTCTCTGTTCAAAGCTGTTGAGGACCAGTTCTTGTTGAAGGAGTCCAGCTCATCCCGCCATCTCCGTCTGGGCCTGCCGCGATGTCGCTTGCCATTAAGAGGGACCCAGAGGGACCCCGAGGAAGGTTCAGGTGTTTGGCCCATTGGTCGTCTGGCATGCGGCAGATGTGTCCAGCCAAATTCTATTTTAGCGTGGCAGCTTTCCATGTGACATCAGTTGTTTTTGTGATGGAACGGATGGTCGTAATCCTAACCAGCAGGGTAATTGCGTGACACACTATCAGTAGCAATGGGTTTCATTTTGACAGTTCAACAACATTCATTGCGTTATTTACGTTGTTGAGCAGAATTTTTTTTTCGAACATATGAAGCAATGGATTAGCAATATGCTTCAAAATGATTCAAATTCAGAGGAATAGTGTGTTAAGCCATTAGGGTGCCGGTCTGTTAGTTTGATACCCAGAATACTCCGTTCCAAAGCCCTCTGACAAACTTCGAGGGTGCAAGCAAACCTACTTACAACCGTGCGATTCTGTAACCATCTCACCGTGAAAACTTGGGTGAAGTGAGCGTGGAGTGAGTCTTCAACAGTGTCAATCTCTAGCATTAGCATGACTCACAGCACACTCTAAGATCACTTCACCTTAGTTATCACGGTGAGATTTTTCCAGAATCGACCGGCAGGAATAATATAAATTTATCATTAACGTTTTATAATACCTACTCACTCCCCAACTTTATTTATAAACGAAAAGAATCCGCACCCTAATTGCGTAACACACTATTACTCTCAATTTGAACCATTTTGAAGCATATTGCTAATCCATTGCTCCATATGATCGAAAAATGTATCTGTTCAACAACGTAAATAACGCAATGAGTGTTGTTGAAATGTCAAAATGAAACCCATTGCTACTGATAGTGTGTTACGCAATTACCTGCTTGTCTGTTAGTTTGATACCCAGAATATTCCGATAAATAGACCTCTGACAAACATCGAGGTTGCAAACCTACTTACAGCCGGTCGATTCTGGAAAAATCTCACCGTGATAACTAAGGTGAAGTGAGCTTAGAGTGAGCTGTGAGTCATGCTGATGCTAGGGATTGACACTACTGACGACTCACTCCACGCTCACTTCACCCAAGTTTTCACGGTGAGATGGTTACAGAATCGCACGGCAGAAATAAAATCATTTATAATTAACATTTCATACCTACTCACTCCACAACTTTATTTATAAACGAAGAGAATCAGTAATCAGACTGAAATCACAATAATCCGAAGCGTCAATAACAATATAAAAGGATAAAGGTGTGATTTCAAAAGATTCCAGTTTTAAGGAATTCAAAACGTAGTTATTTTTAAAAAGAAACAATTTTTTCCGTTCAACGGTATTCAAAATTCTTCGACATTAATTGTACGACATGGTGGGGTGACTATGTATTTTTTTTTGACGGTCTTGATTTTGTGTTACAAAATATTTGTTCAATAAAATTAAAAATAAGAAACGTTAGAAATAATAAGCAAATTTTAATTTACTTATGGATTATGTCTCATACATACACATTAACTCACGCCTTCCCCCCATGGGGGTGGCAGAAACTACAGGACGCCACTTGTTATGATTCTTACATACTCCTTCTGCTTCGTTAATGTCTCATAAGATAAACAATACAAATTATGATGAAAATCAGATGACGGTACATTTTTTTTTTTTGTTAATATACAACATTAGTTTTAGTATATGCGAAACCCGAAACACGTGTCTATTTTTATGTAAAGAATCTATGTACAAAATTTCAAAATTGTATCATTCAAAATCACAAAGTTATAAGCTTGTTATGTTACCTGGATGTCCGTACAAAAATGTGCTCACACCACGCGGCGTCCCCGGCGCCGCCCGCGCCTAGTGCCGCTATGACCGGCCGTGACCTGTGTTGTGTTGTGCGCATATGATTGCGGATATGTACTTAGTGTCGCTCGGTGTCCAACTTGTAAACTTTTTTAAATATATTTGGGACAAAATATGAAATGGTGTAAAAATTCACAGAATGAGCTACAATTCTGTGAATAAAATCTTAATAATAGGTAATAATAGCGGCTAATAATACAGGACTAAAATAAAATCTATCCTAGCCTATATACTTAAGGAAACAAATTGGGCCGTAGTCATTGTGATAGACTTAGAAACCAACCCGCGGGGTAAACACTAACAGTATCAATGGCTTTCATTTTGACAGTTCAAAAACGTTCATTGCGTTATTTACGTTGTTGAGGTGACAAATTTTTCGAACATATGAAGCAATGGATTATCAATATCCAACAAAATAATTCAGATTGTGATAGTGTGTTACGCAATTAGGGTGCAGTTTATCATATAAGGTGATCTCATATCGTATTGGATCGAGCTATACCAGAATAGCCCATGAAATGGTAATTTTTTTGTTAGTGTTAGGTAGTTAGTCTCTGGCCTGACTCGACATGGTGCATGAAGGACTTTTAACGCAGGGCATCATCGTGAACTTATACAACGTGTAACGTTAAATGCGCAAAACCTGAAAATAGTTTGATCAGAATAACGAGCAGAATTAATTGAACCACTTTTTAACATAGGTCACATTTTTCAAAAAATCTTCATTAAAAACGTTGGCGTGTCTATTTATTAATAGGTCAAGCAAGCCAATGTCAGCGCGGCGCAGCGGCCCGGTGACGACTCCTCCCTCGATAAAGCGTCGTCGCAGACGCAAGAAACGATCAGAATGGCCAGTAAAAATAAAACAGCACATAAAACCTTTACAATTTTTTTAATGACTTATTTTCTCTGTGAAATAAGACAATTGAATTAAAAATCAGTTGGGGTGTCTGAGGTTTCGCGCATTTAACGTTACACGTTGTATAACTATGATAGATTACTTTATAATCCTATTAATATTATAAATGTGAAAGTTTGTGAAGATGTTTGGATGTTCGTTACTCAATCACGTGTAAGCCGTTGAAATGATATGGATGAAAACTGGCACATAGATAGACCATTTCCTGGATTAACACATAGGATACTTTTTATCCCGGTAATGTGTTCCCTTGGGATGATTGTTGAAAGTTACTTTTTACGCGGGCGAAGCCGCGGGCAGAAGCTAGTAAGTAATAATTTATTATTAATTCCGCGTTATTATAGTTCATAAATTATTATTGTAATTATGGGTGATATAATTAATTACGGCGTTGTTTCCTTATGATACTGTAATAAATTGTTTTTGCACATCCTAGTCCTAGTATATGTAAAATTAACACGTTTACTGTCCATAAACCACATGTGGGTCATTTTGGGTTGGAACGAGACGTCCGTGCCATACATGTGGGTCACTGCACTTTTCATACATAATGTGTTCTTACTTCGTGGACGTAAAAGAAACGTACTAGTATTAACACAATAGTAAGTACCTAGTGGTGGTATAAGGGCAATCTTTGCACCCTCACGCCCCTAGTCGCCGCAGGAGACGCCCTGGGCATCGGGAGTCAAGAGCCGACTCCCGGCCACCGTAGGCGCGGGCATGCGGACGTCGAGCAATGGGCAGTTCGTCGTCCGATAAGGACCAGGCCCGGGTCGACTGTCCGTTGTGTTCCACGCGCGCCTCAAAGAGATGTCAGCAGTAACTGATGGGGTCCACTAGGGCCGATGCCTGCCAGGGTCGCGGATTGTTCGAAAGAGTTACCGTGACCCTTGGCACAGGCAACTGAAGGAACACGGGTGGGTTTTAGTCAGTAAAAGTCTGATACACCCTCCCGCTCCGCCCAGAGCGGGAGAAGTTATTTGATAAATACCCACAAAAAAAAAAGGCAAGAAAGTAAATTGGACGTGAGAGATAATTTCGACATTTTGGCTGGACAGTGGACGTGTTAAAGTAAAATGTTAGCAGCTTTAATCTATCATTTATACTAATAATAAAGCTGCAGAGTTTGTTTAGACGCGCTTATCTCGAACTACCAGTCGGATAGCCTAATTCTTGAGGAAGGCTATACGCTATTTATCATCACGCTAGGACCCTTAGGAACCGAGCAAAATTACGCAATTAATGTTGTTGAACTGTCAAAATGCCACAGGGTTCATGTTAGATATATATAACTACGACCTTTCCGGCTTTCAAATAAATAAAACAAAGAGAACCTATCTTAAAAACTCCCGTTTTAAGAATTCGTCTAAGTCTTCTCACCAACATGGTCACCGCACCGATACAGTCGGCGACAGCTGCATCATAATATCATATTACATGCAAAAAATCACACCCTACTTTGAAGTTATTAGTTAAATTTATTGCACACTACAAATGTTACTTGTAAGTTATAAAGCTTTACGACAGTTGCTCACTTATAGGTAGGTAGGTAGGTAAGACTGATTGTCAGACTTTCTGGCTTCTGACTACCCGTAACGACTGACAAAGACCCAGGAATGACAGCGGCTTAACGCGCTTTCCGAGGCACGGAGTGGTCTCGGTATGTAAAGATGGTCAGCCATCCATAGACTAACCGCGGCAAGAGTAGCTTAACCTGATCGATCGACCTGTGCGCCTGTTATTACTTAGACACAAGCCCCTCGAGTAACTTAAGTATGAATGTGAAAGTGATGTTGTAACTTGTAACCAATTTTGATAAACTTCAACAGCTGGTCGATTCTGGAAAAATCTCAACGTGATAACTAAGGTGAAGTGAGCTTAGAGTGAGCTGTGAGTCATGCTGATGCTAGGGATTGACACTATTGACGACTCACTCCACGCTCACTCCACCCAAGTTTTCACGGTGAGATGGTTACAGAATCGCACGGCAGTTTTTAGTTTGATAACTTGAAGAAGTCTTGAAGTCAAATAGGCAGTCGCTTCATGTAAAATACTGATACTCAGCTGCATCCGGTTAGACTGGATGCCGACCCTAACATAGTTGGGAAAAGGCTAGGCCGATGGTGATGATGCTGGCCAAAGACTTCCCTACTCTCTTTCCACCTCTCTCAGTCGAGAGCTGTCAAGGACAAATCTTTATTTACCGGTTAAGCACCGTAAATATAGAAACAATTAAAAAGCCATTGAGTCTCGCGTGGATCCACGTACTATACGAAGGGTTAAAGGAGTCCAGCTCATCCCGCCATCTCCTTCTGGGTCCGCCGCGAAGTCGTTTGCCAAACTTCAACTATTGCAAAAAATGTTTTGAAATTATGACATTTAGCTACGGTTCAGATATTTCGTAGTCCACGATCGTACAATGGCTCTAATAAAATTATCCCATAGAATATTTCATTAGAAATACACACTACAGATAAAAAAAAAAACGTGTCTCTAAAAATAGGCCTGTATAATTTTATCATTCGATAAATACCTCTTTAGGTGATCCTTTTCCTAACGCACAAGTTTAGATTACTCAGTCAAACCAGTCGGGCCCCCTAATGAGATTTAATTACGATACAAGAACAAAACCACTACAGATAAATGAAAAAGTAACCGCAAAACCGGTTTAAAAATTTCTCCGATGATCCTTAAACAAAAAAATATTAACTTGTTGATACCAACGTAATATACTTACTAGCATCTTTGTCAACTTCCGTCAAATATGTCCATTATAACCCGATCTAGATTAAAAAGGATAATATCAAGTACTACAGTTCTTGTAAACTGGCCGCCATTACCTCACGGGAGCGTTGACCTCGCATATGTGGTGACCGCTTGCTGTCAAGTCGGCGAATCAATCTGCCATCGATTTTATTCATACTTAGACTTTATAATCTGTGTCTTGGTACCTGTACTGGGATCTAGATTATTTATGGTTCATTCTGTACGCAGCGGTTTTTTTGGCGGCATTTATATATTTGGAATTCGACTGTCTTTACATTTTTCTTAGCCTTGCATAACAGAATATAATGGTACCGATTCTGTTATTCACAAACTAAACTGAATTTATGCCTAGTGCATCTTTTTCTTTCCATTTCATTAAGAAAAGGACAGAAGATTAGCTTTAGTTCAGTCCTGTCAAATTAATCAGAGCCTGACGTAAATTGACGTAATTTTAGTAAGCAAGTTTTTAATCACGTCTAAACTTGTATGGAGTAGTGACTGAGCTAAAATGTAGGTATGTTCTGTCGTTTTCGAAAGAAAAAAGATGCACTGAACTTAAATTTAGTTTAGTTTAGTTTATTTATATGCGAGGTTCACAATGCTAGTGTGAGCACAGCTTCTACGTTCTTCATGGTTTCTCCTAAAAAAACTACTTGTCCAAATAATACCATAACATCATATCTGTATTTCTTGAAATGCTAACAGAGGTGTATAACACCCCCGTTTCGTCAGTAACCTATGTTTCAGCCCCTCGTGTGCCTATTTTTTTTTTAAGTTTTCATAATCTACAACGTGTAACGTTAAATGCGCAAAACCTCAGACACCCCAACAGATTTTTAATTCAATTGACCTATTTCAGATAGAAAATAAGTCATTAAAAAATTGTAAAGGTTGTATGCGCTGTTTTAGTTTTACTGGCCATTCTGATCGTTTCTTGCGTCTGCGACGACGCTTTATTGAGGGAGTAGTCGTCACCGGGCCGCTGCGCCGCGCTGACATTGGCTTGCTTGACCTATTAATAAATAGACACGGCAACGTTTTTAATGAAGATTTTTTGAAAAATGTGGCCTATATTAAAAAGTGGTTCAATTAATTCTGCTCGTTATTCTCATCAAACTATTTTCAGGTTTTGCGCATTTAACGTTACACGTTGTATAAGTAAATCGCTCAATGGCAAGAAGGATGAGTGATGACACAACGAAAAATACAGGAAGGCAAATTTTATTATTTTTGTTGCAAAAACGATATTACGCTGAGCCTAAAAATGAAGGAGCTAGAAAGGCGTGACTTTATGCTTTGTCGCACTCTTACCGCTGCTTTTAAACTTTTAACCCTTAGTAGGTATCGTGGGTCAAATTTGACCCAGAAGCGAACATAGCGAACATTAAAGTTTTTGTTATATGTATTTCTATTTTTTTTTTTTATGTTTTAAGTTCACACTAACCAAAAAGTTCCAAAAAATTAGGTTAGTTACAAATGCGTGTAAAACATGATATTTTTTTTTATTCTAAAATTAAATCAAGATAATTTTGTAAAAAAATGTTTTTTTTTATTTCATAACTAACCATATTTTATACAAATAATAAAAAAATCTACGTTCTACAACAGATTTTTTGGTATGGGTAAAATATGACCCACGATACCGGTAGTGTTGCCAAAAAAGGCGATACCAGCTAAGGGTTAAATAGTCATACTTGCTCGTCAAAACTTGCTCTTTTTGAATTATGTCAAGCTTCTCGCAAATGAAGGCATACCAAAGAACTTCATCGGTGGCTTTTTAAAGTATTTGAAGGATATTGTCAGCTGTCTATCATTAAGTTATTCGCCTTCTATCATCTAAGACAGAAAATGAGCAATATTCTATACTGAGTACGCAGGTCAGTTCAATTTTTAAAAACCACAGTTTGATTATTTTCAAATTTATTTCTCTGTCTCGTTTAGGCGAAATTAACTCATTGTTACAGAATTTTGCTCAAGCGCTGCCCTAAAAACAACTGTTTCGAAATTAAATAGCTACCGCACCCACCCCATTCGTAAGTGAAGTCATAAAGACAAACATAACGCTAGCTTCCTCGCTGGGTAAACAGGAAGGCCCGTATGTCTACAAAGGTCCTTACCGCGTTTTGCTTTATCTATGGTTACTATATTTTTTTATATGAACGTTCTATTATTGAATTCCTTTGTTGTGGGGAATAGACAAAGAAGAACAACTTTTAATAAAACGAGTTCCTAATCAAAGACTGGAGACTTTTCCTGGTCCTAGATAGAGGTCAGAGGCATTTAGGTCTTTGATACGTCTAGATACAAACTACGTTATCATTATGTAAGTAAATAGGTAGGTACTTCTAAGTAGTTTCACGTGGGAAGATAAGTTTTTCATACTATTATTTGATTAGTTTTATTAGGAAAACAGGAAGTTAGGTTTTATTTGGATAAAGCAGATGGCTTTCTGAAGTTTCTGCCTACCCCCGTGGGAAGAAGGCGTGACTTTATGTATAATACCTGTGTATGTGTAAGAATTTTTTTAATTGATCCTAAATTTTAAATTGCACCTAACCTAAAGTCAACCTGCACGATTTTTTTTTACATAAAATCAATATTAAAACCGGTTGCAAGCCCAGGATTCCGGGAAATTAAGATTACAGCCGAACAATCTTTGATTATACCGGGAATCGACGCTGGAATTTCCGTGTTTTCTCGTAATATTACTGCGTAACAACAGCAAGTTACACAACATTATCTATCGAACTATCATAAAGCCTAATCAGCTTATAATATGCTCACTGCTGGGATAAAGGCCTCCTCTCTATGAGAGGGGGTGGGCCATAATCCACGACTCGGGCCCAGTGCGGATTGGCAGAAGTCACATGTCTTCAAATTTTTGGTTCTAAGACATGCCGGTTTCCTCACCGTTTTGAGAGCAGTGCTGATGAAATAATTTACACAAAGTAAACTATTAGTTCTCTCGAACTACATATTTCTGCTCAATCCGCATTAGTTTTGTTACGAGTTTTGAATACTCAATCGCTCGTATCTACATTTCATTGTTCCACGCTGAGCGCAAAAGGGGACTATACGCCATTCTGTGCCCACTAACAGGTAGACACAACCGTACCGGTGAAAAGAGACAAAACCATAGCGATTGCCCACCGCTACATTTTAACGCGAACGTTTAGACAGACGGACTTTCTTTCACATCGTACGTACAATCAATACAATAACAATCAAACCACCTATCACGCCAACATACGCAAATACACATACAAACGACTCAAAACGATGCCACCGTCGCATTGGACGCGAAAAAATAGCCTAAAAACATGTGCGATAAGTGTATAGAGTATGTTTTAACTACAGGACGCTACATCGGTTAGGCTTTGAGCGCACGGGGACGCGACGCGTTGTAATCTGCGATCAAAATGGAAGCCGTCGGCCATCTTAGGTCTGCCGCGAGCGAGAGAGCGGTCCGCTTCGGGAATTTGGGAAATTGGTGTTTTTTTCTGTTGTAAAGAGAGCAGTATATAAGAGGTCGGTAGGCAGAGGACAGGGCGGGCTAGCGGGGGGAGTCTCGGCACGGGCAAAGCGGTGTGAAGGGAAAGAACTGCGGTCGGTCCGCGCGGCGTTAAATGTCCCGCGATAGGTCTCGAGATATTTTGCTCGTAAATCAATGTCACTTGGATTATCTGATGTGAATACGGAGTTTCGGATTTATGTGTATTGTTAATTTGTATAAATTCTTGAGGTATTTGCTTTGGTTACGAAATGATATGCTGTGATATATGGCGTATTCAGAGTCTGTAGTTTTAACTAAATATTAAACCATCGAAATAAATAAAAACCTCCGCTCGCCGCGCACCTGTTTGCTTCGATGATCGTATAGGTATAAAACAAATCTCACTATTGCAAATTAATTTATTAATAGGCTACAATATGTTAGGTAAAGCGCAATCGACTAGTAAGTACCCAAGAAGTTAGAGATTTGCTAGTATACCTGCACCGAGTTGAAATACACCATACAATAACACTAGTAACATTCGTTATGCAAAACCGACCACATTCCAACATAATCAAATCTTCAAATACGGCGTGCAAAACAGTGCGTTATCGCATTTTATTGTTGTGCAGGTAGATCTCGCGACGTATGTATCTCAGGACGGGCGTCCGTTCTGCTCACGCCGTGTGTACCGGCCACCTATCTTTCATTGCACGTACGCGCGACGCGCGGGGGGGTGGGCGCCGCGCGGCATACGCGGGGCCATCTTGCTAGTGATCGTCGAATTGCTCGCGTCTCCGTCACACAAATCGGTTTTAATTCGCACTAATTAACAGTTAAACACAATAAAAACAATATAAATAAGTGTCGTAACACATCTAATTAGTGTATTGAACGTTGTGATCCGAAACATTGTTGACATAAATTGTGTGTTGTTGTTTTATGTGTGTGTGTGCATTCCAACTGTCTAGGTGAGTAGTCAGTAGTCTCTTTGTGCGCGACGACAATTATCATTCTGATCGATTCGGCCGGCGCGGGGGTGTGCAGTCGGGCCGTTTTATATCTTTTGTTGTTTTGTAAATCAATAATTTTAGTGGCGGCTAGCTGTGTCCCTTGCGTTCTTAACACAATATTCGTGTAACGGCGAGGTGTTGCCGTGAGTTCTGCAACAGTTATTTATTAAATCGTGTTTCGATATCGTGCATCAATTGAGTACTAAGCGGTGCGAAAGTTTGTTCTCTTTTACTGTTAAAACTCGAGTGTTAAAGTGATCACCATAATCAGGTATACTATGCTTACGATAACATTCATTTGTTTTTATTTGTGTTCGAAATTAAAATGTTTCCTTAATCGTCTGTTTTCTATAAATATTGTAGCCAGGTGTGTGCAATGTGATTGGTAAATCACTTCGAACCGTTGCAACGTACATATTAGACCAGTTTTTATTTCTTGAGCAAACAGTTTAAAGTATGCAATTAATAGTTTTATAAAAAGTGTGTGTTATCTTGACAACGCTTCGATATTAAATTTTCAAGTGCTCTTTAGATAAGGTTGAGCGTCGTATTAGGTCATCACTCCGTACTTGTTAGTTACTTATATTATTTCGTGTTTAGATACAGCAGCATATAAGTCATTCAAAGGTGATTGTGTGAAACCGAGGAGCGTTTCAGATAACTTTTGTAAAGGTACGCTAAACCGGCTTTGCTTTGTGGTAAATAATCTATTTAAAACGTGAAAAAAACAAGAGTTATTGGTGTTTATCATTACTATAGTAAGTACCTAAATACGTGATTAGTTGTCAATGTTTTCTTTTTATTATACCTTACTAGCCTAGGTACTTCTCTAATAACTATTATTCTTATATCGACGATGACAGCTGTTGTTAATGTACCTACTCGTATTCATTTAAATAGTGTTGATATTTACCTTGTAAAATACCTATGTAAGTACCTTCCTACCTACTTACCTACATGTAGTTCTAGTTAACTAATACTCTCGGAAACACTATGACAAACATTACGAAATAAATACACCTACTCAGGTAGGTATGTGGCTATATCTGCATAAAAATAATTTATGTAATCTCAAATTATTCAAAACGATTACATAAATAAAAACAACTATATGGTACCTACCTATCTCGAATTTATAAAAAAAAATATTATTCAGAAAAAAGGTTGACACGAAAAAGTGTTTAATGACTGATAATAGTAAAACAAGGTCAATAACATCACCATTCATTCATAATAACGTGGTTTCACGAAAGATTAAATTATAAATAGGTATACCTATCTCTACAATACGTAATTTATCATGATAAACTCGTTGAATCATAGAGATAACAAGAAAATGTAAATTAAAACAATAACAATCGGGTTTCATGTAATTACGAACGCACTCAAATACAAAAAAAAAGTTTGAGCTTGAGCATATTCAAAATTCGAACGCGTCCACCGTAATGGCGGATACCAGCACATCGAGCATGAAATAATTGCATTCGTTCACGACCGCGCCTTGTGAACGGCCTCTCCGGCATATTAGCTAGACATACCCATGTACTTTAGAGTTACTGCCTATCGTTATTACCCGAATACGTGAAATTGTGTGAACGCGATCCCCGAGTGAGCGGTGCGCTGCGCTCATCTCGACTTTGTCGCGTTGCATTCCATTCCTCTCTTCAGACAAGACGGGTCATCGTTGTTTTTTTTACGAACATTGGCTCGAGGTGCTCTCAACTCAACCGCTTATTATGCGACCGACGGAAAGCGTCAGTTTCAAACTTGTGTAAATGTAATTACCTATGTCGTCCATAAATTGTTAGGGTTACCATTTAAATGCTGATTCATCAGTCGTTATGGTTCGCGAGATTTTTATCGCTCCGGTCTGGTCAACGTTTTTCGACAATAAATGATCGTTTGTTTTGTACGCATTGAAAAAGTATTTTAAGTCGTATATTTTATTATGTAATTCGTATTTTTGTCCACTATTACTGACAGTCCATTGATGGGCAAGCTTTTCTATTTGAGACGTTAAATAATAAGATAATTAAGTTTCCATCGCATAAATTAAAATTCTGATGAACTCATTAAGTATCTAGGAAAGTTACCTCCTCCACGTTAAATAATGCTTATTGCATAATTTTATCCCTTTGATTAAATAATATTTTTATCTAAATAGTTTAACGAGCTACATAAACTATAATATATATTTATCTACTAAAACTAAATTAAACATCAATAATATGCGACAGATATAAAATAATTTGCCAATATGAATATTTCATTATGTAGTTAACAAACTGATGTGCCCAGCACTCCAACTACACACACAATGAAAACTGTGCCCCATCACACAAAGCTTACACGAGCCACACAAGAATATAGAAACACAGTGTTGCTAGTTGGAAAACGGGTAATGAAAGGCCTTGTCCCCGATTGCGAGACTTACTGCTATGAAAGACATGTAAAGATCGATGCGATCTATGATTAACTCATACACTCATACGCGTTTGTTAATATTGAACACTGTTCTTGATTAATCGTAAAACGAACGGTTGATTGTGGAAACCTTGGCGTACCTTGTTGGACGAATGTCCAATATTTACGTTCATAAATGTAGATTTAGCTACAAAACACACTGGGAGCTTCTGTTTCTGGAATCTGTAGGAGCCATAATTTCCTAAATCGGTGGGTCATAGCACTTTTACATCGATCTCAGTCGACAAAATGTAGTGGCGAAGTCCTGACTCTGAACCTACCGTAACAATATGTATCTTCGAAAAATCAATTATTTTGGGACTTTCTTCGTGACAAGCAGGCAAAAAATCATAACAAATAGTACTTATACACACATAGATGACATATTGCTTCACCTACATAGGTAAAAATTTTCACCATTATCATGCCCTCCAATATTTTTTGGGATTGTTTGACCATATTTTCTCCTATACAAAAAATACTGGTATTCAGCTGCATCCGGTCAGACTGGAAGCCGACCCCAACATAGTTGGGAAAAGGCTAGGCAGATGATGATTTTCTTCCATACAATATCCCACCACCACCACCCATCACCCATCACCTCTTTCTAGCCATATCTTCGTTGACACAATCCATCCATCGTTTCTTTGATCTTCCTCTATTCATTTAAATTTTCTCGCGACTTGTCGCTCATTCCATTTATATGTATGGGGTTCCTTCACTACCTTACCCGATTCGCGGTCCTTACTCAGAGACTGGTTTGGTCCAGCGGCCATCGGTCCTTCCATCTGATGGGAGATAGCGCCTCTTGTCTCTAAGCCGTTTTATGCGCACGAACATAAGAAAACCTGCCAGTCTCAAACCGATATTATTGTTTTTTTTTTTTTTTGCAAAGTGGTCTTTTATTAGACTTTCGTGTCCCACATTAGTGACATTACCAGTGCAAGTCAAAGGCCTACCTTGCGTCTTTCCATTTGTCTCGGTCTATTGCATTCTGAGGCGAATCCCTTAGCAAACACTATAATTCGTTCCCCTCATCTCCCTCTACGCTCTGAAAAGAATATGAGGTTCTTTCAACCCACAAACTTTTAAGCATAAACATTACTTCCAGGTAGATCTCTGGATACAGCTTAATTTTAAATGATTTTCGGCAAGAAGTTGTCGATAATTCAGTCAAGATTTTTTTGTCATAAACATAATTTAAACAAGCATTTGTTCAATATTATTTGTACAAGTGAGTATTGTTTACAAAGAAGAGACTTCAAAGCGGTACATTTGTTGAGTCATTCTAATACTGCTTTCTTACATATTAACGGCTTAGGCATATCATCGGAGTGTCGATCAAACGAACAAGTTTGACAGATCGTTCCAAAATGTAAAGGCTTTTACAATGAATTAGTATTGTGCCTTTAAAGACGAAATGGCAGTTGTGTAAATAACTCTGGAAAATGCCGGCCGATTTTAGAAGACTGAAATGTTTGTATCCAAGACAGTAAATTACAAGCAACACGCCTTTTTTGCTCTAAATTGGAGATTGAGAGTCTACGAGCTCTGTAATAAAAGAATAGCAATCACGGATAAACAAGTCATTCAATCAGTCAGGGGTCAAATCAAAAGATGGCGTACTTTACCGGTCAATCCGCACCACCAGTTTAATTGACATTACATAAAGTAAAAAAAAAAAAAAACATAAAATTAAGACCAATTTGAGCATAAAACTGAACACATCTTGCCATGTTAGCCACCCTAGAGCTAGAAAGATCCTGTTGGCACCACTTTCTCACGCACGATAATACAATTTCATCGTCTAATGCTCCAATTCTACAGAAGAGGTTACTGCAAGTAGTTTGGAATTCATCAATGGACGTAACAGCGTGTCCAAAGTAAACCATTGTGCAGCCATTAAAAAAAGTAATTTGAATCGTTCCATTCATAAAAGACTCCTATTGGTTGTAAAGTAACAGTTTAAACCTTTCTTTTTTATTTTCTTATCAATGGTGTAACTGGAAACGTGTTACTTATTCTGTAGAGTTTAAGGAGAATGTCGGTTACACGACAGATAGCGGGAGAATCATTAAATTTTCTCAGTCTGGTGCAATTTTCTAGGTCTTCATCGGTCGTCTACCCTCGTACCCTTTTTATCTGAGTCTTCCTATCCTACCACCATGCCAATAGGTTTGAGAAGTTCTCTAAAAAGGCGTCAATCCTTCAAAATACATTGTTCCATGCTTAAGGTAATGGAAATACAAAAGGTTTTGGATTGTGAAATGATTCAAAAACTCGTTTCACAACCAAAACATTAACCGAATCAACGCTTTCATATAAGGGTATAAATCAATTGAATTTAAAATACCTAGGTTCCTCAGAAGAGTAAGGAATGTGGACATTTCACCAGACGTGGAATGCACTCCACAAAAAGTATCGCCAGCCTGAATTGTTAGCGTTTCGACGATTTTTGGTTAAATTTGTAGGATGTGGCTATTGTAAGTTAATGATTTGAAAGTTTCATCCTAACCCAATTTTTGCATTTTTGCACTTTTACGATGGACGTTGATTCACCTAGTAAGTATTTTTACAAATGTTACTTAGCACGTACTTTCCCTAAGATAATAAGATCTTTCCGCCTCTATCTGACAGGAATAACGCTTAGCCAAAGTATTTTACGCACTATCTGTTCTGTGAGTTTACGTGCTAAGTGACATTTATCAATCTCGGACTTACATACAAGCATCATAAGCCAATAACGTTCCCACTGCTGGAACACAGGCCTCTGTAACAGGAATGTGCCGTAATTCACCACACTGGTCCAGTACGGGTTTGTAGATTTCATATTATGTCTTCGAAATTTTGGTCCTAAGACATGCCGGTTTCCTCACGATGTCCTTCACCGTTTTTTAGAGCAATGGTAACGAAATAAACTATACAAACCCACGACCTACGACTTGGTAAGTTACCAGTGGGCCATGTATCTCAAGTTTCGAACGTTCAATGAACGAAATGTCGAAGTGGAAACAGAAAATACACACAAAAATCCTGAATGTCAAATGAAGAAATAGATAATGTAGCATTTTTATTTAAGAAAAAAAAAAAAATGTGTCTGACCACTGATTTCATTTCTTGTCTGTTTCCACTTCGACATTTCGTTCATTGAACTTTCGAAACTTCAGATACATAGTTCGCTACTAGTGCTCTCTGCCTTACATACAATCAAGCTTTGAAAAATCAAATCAAGCCGAAATTAAAGACTTAACTAAAACGTTTACAGTCATGCACACGTTTGCCTTTCATATATTATGCTACACGCGATCATTACATTTAAATTCGTACGATTTCCTTCTGTTAAGCACACACGATATTTTTCTGCATTAAGGGCAATAAAAGGGTTTCTGGGAACTAAGACTGCACAGGCTAATTCGTTCACATGAGCGTTTGCGCTTACGATGCAATGACTCATTTTGTAGCGTGTCCTGAGAAACAGGTAACTCCCAGTGCAGTTCGGTCATAATGATAATGTTTAATCAAGATTTATTAATTTACTAGCAGCGCCCCGCGATTTCACCCGCATAAGTTTCGATCCCGGGGGAATATCTGGAGAAAAAGTATCCTATGTGTTAATCCTCCTCTCCCAAAAATAAAAATAATAAAAACTTTGCCAAAAATATTACAAGTGTTTTACATTGGCCCCAAACTACACGGAGAGAAAAATCTTAGAAAAAGTACTGTGCTGTCTCATAATCTTAGTGCATTTGGTGGTAATGGAAAAATTACCATGTGAATTTTTCCCAATCTCACTCAGAAAATTTTCTGTAGATGTCACTTGCACTCACTTTACAGTGCCGAGCACAGTAATTTTTCTAAGAATTTTCTCTCCGTGTAGGTAAGCGTGCATCTTGTGGGTACCAATATGGAGCGCTTAACATTTATTTTAAAAACACGTTGCGTAATAAAAAAGTAAATACGTTTTCTTCACTTTACAAGAAACTACGTCATCATCTGCGTAGCCTTTTCCCAACTACGTTGGGGTCGGCTTCCAGTCTAACCGGATGCAGCTGAATACCAGTATTTTACATGGAGCGACTGCCTATCTGACCTCCACAACCCAGTTACTGGGTAATACGATACCCCTTGGTAAGACTGGTTATCAGAATTTCGGGCTACTGACAACCCGTAACGACTGTCAAAGATCCACGAATGACAGCCGGGACCAACGGCTTAACGTGCTTTCCGAGGCACGGAGGGGTCTTGGTGTGTGAAGATGGTCACCCATCCACGGACCAACCACGGCAAGCGTAGCTTAACCTGATCGATCGACCCGTATGGCTGTTATTACTTAGCCACAAGCCCCTCTAGAAACTACGTAAATAATAAAAAAATAATGTGACTATTCCGCCTGCAAAACTCGATCAATAACAGTAAAGTTTTAGCTTTCCAGCCTCGTCTTTCCGAAATCATCCTCCCTAGTCCCTATAAAAAGTGGGAAGTTTCCTCTTACTTCAGTCTTTGAATTTTCCCACCAAACGAGCTGGTGGCAAAAGATTTCCTTATAATTAGAACTTGTAGAATGTAAATGTAAGACATGCCTCCAAAAACTGTTCAACATGTTTCGCTCGAATTGGATTGGTCGCATTTTTCACCTTATCCAAATTGACACTTGATTTATACGACTGTCCAAGAATTCAAATGATAGTTATACCAATTTATTATAAGAGGTATGATACAGAAATAGCAGTTCTCCTATATTATAAATACTAGCGGCGCCCCGCGGTTTCACCCGCTTAAGTCTCGATCCCGTAGGAATATCGGGATAAAAATAAAATTATTCTATGTGTTTCATACACACACACTCACAAATTTTCGCCTTTATAATATTAGTGTGATATTATCACACTAATATTACCTATGCCTTCCCTCTAGGTGACATTAAAACGAAGATAGAATATTATGAACACCATACGAAATAAATATACAACGTGTAACGTTAAATGCGCAAAACCTCAGACATGCCAACTGATTTTTAATTGAATTGACCTATTTCAGAGAGAAAATAAGTCCTTAAAAAAATTGTAAAGGTTTTATGTGCTGTTTCAGTTTTACTGGCCATTCTGATCGTTTCTTGCGTCTGCGACGACGCTTTATCGAGGGAGGAGTCGTCGTCACCGGGCCGCTGCGCCGCGCTGACATTGGCTTGCTTGACCTATTAATAAATAGACACGGCAAAGTTTTTAATGTAGATATTTTGAAAAATGTGACCTATATTAAAAAGTGGTTCAATTAATTCTGCTCGTTATTCTGATTTAACTATTTTCAGATTTTGCGCATTTAACGTTACACGTTGTATAGATAGAGACCCAGTCTGTTAATCTCTGTAGGCTTTACAAATATTTGTCCTGTTTCGGGAATAGAACACATTTAGCCCTATATTAGTCTATAAACATTTACACAAAGAAAGTGCAAAGATTTTTCCCCGACCATTAAGAACTTCTCAAACAAATACTGACGTGCTGACTAATTCGATTCAATCTTTCGTCATACTGTAATGGGTTTCATGTTAAAATCTTACTGCATTAAGAAAGATTTTATGTCATGTCATGTCAATATGTCAGTGACATCATGTCTCCTAGGCGTTTCAGATACCTAGAGCAGATTTTTGTATTTACATAAATTCTGTTTACGGTGTACCTGGCTTTAATAACGGCTTGGCCATTATTGTAATAAGTAATTGTATGCAAAATTGCACAACGCAGTTGGGTTAGTTCTACTCAAAAGTTCAATTTTATTTTCACGATCTACTTTACCACCAGCATTATATCAGTTAGAACCGTCCACACCTGGACAACCTTCACTCAAACTTGGCTTGACAACATCATTTAACGAAGGTCGAAGGTCTATCAATAATCCCAATTTATTCATTTATAATAATTTATTTTTAGTCTATGTTATCCTCACAAGAGCCCTTTCTTCTTTCCACTCCTCTCTGTCTTGTGCTAGTGTAATCTGTCTTTAGTCGTCAAGCTCGTCCCGGCATCATCTTAGGTCTGCCTCGATTTCGCCGGACGTTTTCGGGGAGCATTGTGGTAGATTTGAACCACGATTCTTCGACATGCTATATGCGACTTAAAAAAAACAATCGGCCAAGTGCGAGTTGGATTATCTATAAAAAATCACGTTTGTTGTATGGGAGCCCACTTAAATATTTATTTTATTCTGTTTTTTTAGTATTTGTTGTTATAGCGGCAACAGAAATACATCATCTGTGAAAATTTCAACTGTCTAACTATCACGGTTCATGAGATACAGCCTGGTGACAGACCGACGGACGGACGGACAGCGGAGTCTTAGTAATAGGGTTCCGTTTTACCCTTTGGGTAAGGAACCTTAAAAATCAAATCGATAAATGCGAGTTATAGGCTACAAATGGACTTACGAAGCACATTAAAAATCCATACGTATACTGCAGTAATAAACAAATAGCAGTTAGTATTGTAAAATGCAGTGCACCACAATGCAATGAGTCGCAATACAAGCCGGCATTCAACTGCGACCTACATTTGCATGCCAGTACATGGTACGTTTCACTTTTTAGAAATCCCATTTTAATATCAAATATTTAGTCTGCTGTTGGTGCAGTTTTTGTTCCGAATCTTTGGATTTATTGATGAAATTTTAGGAGTTGTCATGAAACTGTTTATATCTATAAGTGACCGAAAAAGTCAGAAATTGACCTTATAAATTCACATTAGCTACTTATCAAGTAGGAAATATAAATACAGAATTTCTAAGTTAGAAAACCATTTAATTAAAAAAATCAGCTGTTCCCTACATTTATGTTCGTACGAGTCGTCAAAATGTAGGGAACAGCTGATTTTTTTTTCGCGATTTCAGGTTTGGTCCCATAGTAAAAGTTGTTTGTTGTCATGAGTAGAATCATGTGTTTAAGTATCGATCACTAATTACCAGTCACCCTATATGCGCAGAACATCCAGCGATCGTTTAGTAATGCTGACCCACAGATATTTTATTTTTATTATTTGAGAAAGCTGACCCATAATATCACGCCTGTAATCCACGAAGAGTTAGGCAGAGGTGTGGTGTGTCTATGGTATAACTGCATTCAGTTATGGTCAAGTCCCATGTAATGTAATAGGGGGCGACCCTACTGCCATCAAACAGGCACAAATCCAGACTCCGAGCTGCTAGTTAGAAATTCTAGATAGAAAAACCCAAGAACACTGCCCGGTTTTTTTTTTTGGGTATAGCTATATAATAATGTTTTCAGAATGCTGTTGGGACTGCCCCGTTTTTGTAGCGCATCTGAGATGTTGGCACTGAATCGAACTGACGACTTTTATGCGATCGTTCGGGAAAAAATCTCTTCTTTAATAACAAGACTACGGGACAGTGAGAACAGTATTTTGAGGACAGTGGCGAAGAACATCTACTCTCCTATACTGAGACGTTCTGTGGGGGTGATGCATGAGTGAAGTACTTTCGTCGTGTCGTCCACATGAAGCGATCTCAGATAAACAAGTTCTAAATAATACTTTACTAACATTCAGAAGAAATTTACTAACACAGCAGATCTTATGTTGTCCAAAATAAAGAATTTATTATTATTATGTAATGTCTCTCTTTTTTATCTGTAACAAAAACTGTTATATGTCAAGCAAGACCAACTCATACTAACAATTCATCATAGAATTATATCATAGAAAGACCACCTGAGCGAACCCAGTGTGCTTCGCCATCTATAAATAAAACGTCCATTTGGTCGTAATAAACTCAAGATGACACATTAATTCATCACATGTATTTTGGGCATCAAAAGGAAACAGATGGAATCACATGATCAACTACTTTTGAATGTCTGATGCAGGAAATCGCATCAAAGCTAAGTACATCCTGGGGCTTGTGTTGGTTAGTATTGCAAATAAAGCCGTTTTAACATAAACATGGCTTCTTGTGATTTAAAAGTAAAAGATAGCTTGTTTGGATGATCATCGATTGTATAGAATAGAATGCTCTTTATTATGTACACAGACGCCAGCACATCAAGCTACTACAATCTTTCAAGTTTCTTTAGTAGATTCAATAAGTCAATATTTTTAAAAAATCAAAAATCTAAACAGGTTCGCAAATTCTCAAAAATTCAGAAAAAAAATCATAACACGGAAACTATGAAAAATCGCGGAACATACATGGGGGTGATTCGGGTACCCCAAGGGGTGCTCTATCTCTGGACTTCCGCTTGGCACTATTTTTAGGGTCACCCTGTATAAATTACAGACATAAATTTGCATTTGTAGCTTATGGCCGTAAGATTATCATATACTCGTAACAGACATACATATAATCACGGCTGTATTCCTCAAGGGTTAAGCAGAGGTGTACAGACAGCACATCACGCTACCCGAAATTGTCAAAATTTCCCAGTCAACTTTGAACCTTATACTTTAGGGATAAAGTTGAAAATCTATTAAAGAAATTTGACAGATTGTAGTAACTTGATGTGCTGGCGTCTGTACCTTAATTTCATGAGTTACGGTTAAGTCCCATGTAACGAGCCTATTGCCATAAACAGGGTACAAATCCAAACTCCGGGCTGCTACTGAGAAAATCCAGATGGACAAACCCAATAACACATTGCCCAACCCGTAAATCGAACCCAGAACCTCATGTTCAGCAGTAGTTCTTGCGACCACTGGACCAACGAGGAAATCACTAGACGAAAGATCATATGAATAGGCCAAAATCACAAACAAATGGTTCTCAACTTAGAAAACCAAGAAATGGTATAAAGAAAACAGACAGTTTGGTCTTAGATGCTTACATCATCTTTAGATGCAAATGTGTAGATTTATTTGTCATCGATGATATCATAAAAAAGACCTTCATAATAGAGCCCTATTTATTGGCCATTTAAGATCTGTACGGTGCAACCGCACATTCTGCAATTCAGCAGTTTACGCCACATTCATTCCAACTCATAATAATTAGTTGAGTTCGCGTTGAGCTATCAAGTCAGCCAGGCGTTCTCGTTACAGCCAACAAGGGCCGCGTCACTCACATTTCCACACCATCAGTTCATTAAGCTCATTTTACTTTAATTACCTTTGGGACAATACAGTAGTGTTTCAGTACTTACTTTCTTTTATTCCATTCACCTATCATCTAAAAGTAATGTCTGGTCTAGCAAGGGATCATACAAGCTCAAACTCCAACATTAATCATTGGTACTTAACTAAAACTCGAACTCAAAGTGAAAGCGTATTCATATTCTTATTTTTAGGGTTCATTACCTCGAAAGGAAAAAACAGAACCCTTATAGCATCACTTTGTTGTCCGTCCGTCTGTCTGTCAAGACCGTTTTTCTCAGGAACGCATCGAGGTATCAAGCTGGAATTTATATCAAATACTCAGGTCTACTGTCCCTTGGAGCTGTGAAAAAATCAAACTTCTAAGGCAACGCAATCAAAAGATACAGCCGTTTATGCTGCAAATTTTCGACACTCGCGAGGGAATCAAAACCTACAGGGTACTTCCCGTGAACTTCAGAATCTTGAAATTTTGTACGAAGCAACGTCTTATAGCACAGATAAAGGAAAAATTGCGAAAACCGTAAATTTGTAGTTACGTGCCTACAAATTTGTATGGAATCTTCAATGCGCGAGTCCGACTATTATAGAATAGGTAGTATTAGTATGTCATGTATTGTATTTTCTATGGGCCCCAGTTGCCTGAAATAAAGGAATAAATAAAATAAATAGTCAGCCTATAATTTTCCCACTACTGGTACTCAGCCCTCTTCTCTTCGAGAGAGAGTGGGCCGTAATCCACCACGCGGGCCCAGTGCGGGTTGGTAGATGTCATATATCTTCGAATTTTTGGTTCTAGGATATGCCGGTTTCCTCACGATGTTTTCCTTCGCCGTTTTCAGAGCAGTGGCGATGAAATTATTTGCACAAATGAAAACGCCTGCCTGGCTTCAAACTCAAACGATTTATTTCAAATTCACCAACTATAGGCACTTTTGAATCGTCAAGGAATCGGTCAGTCAGAAAATTAATCAAACCTATATTAAAAATCAGTTAAAATTATATATAATCTGAATGATTACTTAACAAACATCAGGATGAAATTATAAAAACTCAAATCAAAAGATCAAACAAGCAGCTATTGAAAGAGACGGATATATAACCCTATTGGTTGTTAAAATATTCCTGTTTCAACTTGCGCGGTGTCACGGTGACACCACCTCGGCTAAAGGTGAAATCAATAATATTGTTACAAAAACTGCAATATTACAACAATTGCCTGCTAGCAATAACTATTTGCTAAACCTAGGAAATCAAGCCGAGAACTTACGAAGCCACAGTAACCGCTGCTATGCCAATGAGCACAATGAAGCGGTTCCTAAAGAGATTAGTCATTTACTGCAATACCAACTTAACAATATAAAGTACGACTGTCATGCTGAATTAGCAGAGAGCACTGGAACTGATTTTAACCGCGTACTATATGAGTCATCATTATTTGATTCATAATCAGTCTATGATGTTCCCACTCCTGGGACACAGGCCCCTCTCTATGAGAGGGAGTGGGTCGTAATCCACCATGCGGGCCCAGTGCGGGTTGGTGGATGTCACATGTCTTCGAATTTTTGGTTCCAAGACGTGCCGGTTTCCTCACGATGTTTTCCTTCACCGTTTTGAGAGCAGTGGTGTTAAAATTATTTACACAAAGTAATGCCTAGGTTCGAACCCATGACTACAACTCGTAAATCGGGGCCGTTACTACAGGGCCACCACTGTTCTCACGATATGAGTCATCATTATTTGGTTATGAACACGGATTTCTGGTAATTTTGGAATTAGATGAAGATTTACTTGAAGTAATTCTCTTTACTTGTAGAAAGGATGTGTAAAAGGCGACTTATAAAAGGTGTTTACAAGACAGATGAGTGTGGAAACACCGGGAGGGGCGCCCTAGAAGGACATACAGTGACCTTATTGATGACGTTCTTCAGAAAGGTCAGGTGCGTAGTACTCGCGACCGGCGTGCGTGTATGACCAAGTGTATGAACGTAAATGAAGCAAAAGGAGTATGTAGGTATCGTAGCAGGTGGCGTTCTATAGTTTCTGCCTAAACCCACGGGAAGAAGTTGGGCGTTTATACAACGTGTAATGTTAAATGCGCAAAACCTCAGACACCCCAACTGGTTTTTAATTCAATTGACCTATTTCAGAGAGAAAATAAGTCATTAAAAAATTGTAAAGGTTTTATGTGCTGTTTTAGTTCTGCTGGCCATTCTGTTCGTTTCTTGCGTCTGCGACGACGCTTAATCGAGGGACGAGTCATCACCGGGCCGCTGCGCCGCGCTGACATTGGCTTGCTTGACCTATTAATAAATAGACACGGCAACGTTTTTAATGAAGATTTTTTGAAAAATGTGACCTATATTAAAAAGTGGTTCAATTAATTCTGCGCGTTATTCTGATCAAACTATTTTCAGGTTTTGCGCATGTAACGTTACACGTTGTATATGTCTTCTGACGTGTGACCCGATCTACATCATTTATCTTACGATAATTTTTCTCTCTTTTTATCTACGTTTCCAGATTCTGCAAATGGATGCCTAAGTGTAGCCTTATAGCGCTTGTAAAAACTGTGCGGTCATCTATTCGTTTCCCCTCCAATTATGAAGTCATTGACATTACCGTTCATGGTATCACTTTATTCTGAGGCTCGTGTTATGCGGCGAATGATTGTATTTGCTTGTTCAATACTTGCCTTCGTCTTTTCAATACTTGGTCGATCAATAAGTTAAAATTTGTACAATAATAGACAATCTGCGAGTTGTCTTTGACCTCCATAGTCTTATTTAAGGCGGAAGCGTCATGGTAGTCCGCGAAATTCAATTTTTCTTACGTTTTTGCATCATGTTATATGTTGATCTAAATATGACTCGCGGCCGTAACTAATATTTAATAGAATTATAATCATAAAAATCATCAATACAACTCTCTTTACGATTGAATGACTATTTCATGAAATCATGACATTTGATGCGACTCAAGGAGTTGTATTCTGCACCCTAATACATACAAACGAACATTATTTTAAGACATAAAAATAGGCTAAACTTACCTAAATCGCGACTAAAATACACTCCAATAGTACCTTTGTCATGTCCATAAAAATCTATAATAAGTTACCCGAAATAATAAAAAAATCAAATAAATCTTTATCAATAAATTGAAGCTTTTCCTTATAAGCAAATGATACTACAGTATAAAGTTGAACTGTCAAAATGAAACTGCTATTGATAGTACGTTACGCAATTACCTCGCTGATTCTAATGATTATAATTCTTTAAGGCCATATGTTGTCGAATTGCAGAAAACGTAAGTACCTACATTTGAATTTCGCGGGCTTCGTTAGTGCATCCACCTTATCCAAGCCTTATGAATAACTCGGCAAGCAGGGTAATTGCGTGACACACCTGCCAGTAGCAATGGGTTTCATTTTGACAGTTCAACAAAGTTCATTGCGTTATTCACGTTGTTGAGCTGACACATTTTTCGAACATATGGAGCAATGGATTAACAATATGCTTCAAAATGTTTCAAATTGAGAGTAATAGTGTGTTACGCAATTAGGATGCTGTTCATACGATTTGTATCATACTCACATTTAAAAATAATAAACTATTAATCCAACCGGAGTCGTCAAGCAGCCTGCTGTGTTTCGTCGTTGCGTGGGAGTTCCAGGGCCTTTGGCATCGCCTGGGCACGCTCGTTCCATCATAGACCTCATCCATTGCTTTCCATCAGGCGTGATCGAGGTCAAGAGCGGGTCCATTCACCATCTGCCTAGCCTTTTCCCAACTATGTTGGGGTCGGCTTCCAGTCTAACCGGATGCAGCTGAATACCAGTATTTTACATGGAGCGACTGCCTATCTGACCTCCACAACCCAGTTACTGGGTGATACGATACCCCTAGGTAAGACTGGTTATCAGTTTTTCGGGCTTTTGACTACCCGTAACGACTGTCAAAGATCTACGAATGACAGCCGGGACCAACGGCTTAACGTGCTTTCCGAGGCACGGAGGGGTCTCGGTATGTAAAGATTGTCACCCATCCCCAGACCAACCGCGGCAAGCGTAGCTTAACCTGATCGATCGACCTGTGCGGCTGTTATTATTTAGCCACGGGCCCCTCAAGAGCGGGCCCATTACGCAATAAAAAAAAAAGAAAAAAAAAATACCTACCCACAATTTCGCAATAACGCGGAAACGGTACTGTAACTTGCTTATTTGGCAGAATTATGTCCATGACACAAGACAGTCTGAGTCATCCTTTGTAAGACCTTATTGTTTGAAGAATTGGCATTATCTGTATCAGTGAAATAATGGAAGATTCAATCCTTTATTAGAATTTGAAAGTAAAGAGTTTTAATGACATTTGTGTTTAGCTCATTCTTGTAAGAATATTTTGTTTTAGATGATTCTGTATTGTTTGCTGATTCATCATGCAGACAGGCACTTGGTGCCACGCTTGGTAAAGCGTCAGTATAGTGCAGTTCGAAAAAGGGACAAATTGACTAATTTGTCATCAAGCATCAGAAAAAATAACCGCGTTGATTTGCTAGGAGCATGTAACCAAGTATGCAGTGAAGCACCTAGCTGTGGTTTCAACCGCATTCTTTTCTGAATAATTTGAGTTAACATAATTATCTTTTGGGCTCTTAATATTAGCGTAGGTGTTAATTTCTCAGTATCAGCATCATTAGCTCCATACTAATCAACAATTTATCGCGATTGAGTAACAAACATCGACGATAATCTGCCATATCTTTCACACTTGTTAAAAAATGTTCTGAGAAAAATGTTTATAGGAAAGGAAAGAATTCCATTTTATTCTACGAGTATAGAGTCATACATAACGTCTCTTTGCGATGTCAACGTGATATTTCAAAAACTGCAATTTTTAAAGATGCCACGCTGTCATCGCAAAGAGGCGATAAGTGAAACACTAAAATATCAGTCAGTGGAGCGCATGCTTTGCATAGTAATTAGTACCTATCCACTAAATAGAACAGAACGACCTCTGAGTTAACCTTTCCAAATATTTCTGGCTTATATAACATAACATTATTAGAGAGGCCCGTGGCTAAATAATAACAGCCGCACAGATCGATCGATCAGGTTAAGCTACGCTTGCCGCGGTTGGTCTGTGGATGGGTGACCATCTTTACCTACCGAGACCCCTCCGTGCCTCGGAAAGCATGTTAAGCCGTTGGTCCCGGCTGTCATTCGTAGATCTTTGACAGTCGTTACGGGTAGTAAGAAGCCCGAAAGTGACAACCAGTCTTACCTAGGGGTATCGTATTACCCAGTAACTGGGTTGTGGAGGTCAGATAGGCAGTCGCTCCATGTAAAATACTGGTATTCAGCTGCATCCGGTTAGACTGGAAGCCGACCCCAACATAGTTGGGAAAAAGCTAGGCAGATGATGATAACATAACATTATTAGCCAAATATTTCTGGCTTACATAACATAACATAATTAGCCTTCAATGTTCCCACTGCCGGGACAGGCCTCTCTTCGAGAGGGAGTGTGCTGTAATCTATCACGCTGTCCCATTGCGGCTTGGTAGATGTCACATATCTTCGAATTTTTGGTTCCCTCACGATGTTTTCCTTCACCGTTTTCATAGCAGTGGTGATGACATTATTTACAGAAAGTAAAATGCCTGCTTGGGTTCGAACCCACGACCTACAACTCGTAAGGGCTCTTTCCCACGTCAAGATCCCGTTTTTTGCAGGTACGGTTTTTTGCAGGATCCCTATTCACACAAGCATCCTGTTTTCCGGATACTGCAAACAGGATGTTTGTGTGATCATGTATATTTAAACACGTACACTACTAAACGGGATCCTACAAAAACCCAGCAAAAAACGGGATGTTGCCGTGGGAAAGGACCCTCTGTCGGGCCGTTAGCACTAGGCCACTATTGCTCTCATTAGTAATTAGAATCTACTAAATAGAACAGAACGACTTAAATTGCTATAAATTGCACAACTTTTATAGCCTCCAGCCACCATCAAACGGCTTACAACTTTAAAATATTTGGAGCTCTCACAAACACACCAATAAGGCTCGTAAACCAAGACAAGTTATTATAAAACATGTCACGAGTGTTCAAGTTAATAAAAGGAATCGTATGGACACTACAGACGGATCGCGAGGTGCCTCCAAGGTCAGACTACCTGCCCAGATAAAAATATAACTTGGAACCTTTATTGGTACGGTGATAAAGACATTTTGGTGAGATTTTGATGTAAATTGTGATGGTAAAATTTTTATTGGTGGCAAATAGTAAAAGAAACTATACTCGTAAAGGGTGACACGTGGTAGGAACATCGTCTCGCCAACTGAAGCAGTGAATTCAGCACTTGATTCCAGCCCCTTTTTTTTTTTTTGAGTGGGAAAAAATCAAATAAGCGGAGCGGGAGGGTGTGTCAGACTTTGACTGCCTAAAACAGTTGTTCAGTTGCCTGTGTCAAGGGCAACGGTGATTCCAGACCCTATAGCGTAGAAATTTTTCGTCGTTTATAAATAGTATATTGTACAATTAGTACATAAAATAAGCCATTTTACCCCGAGACGTTTATATCTACCGAGCCGCAGGTGAGGAGGGTGGATAGTTAAGTCGAGGGGTAATATCACTTCACCACTCTGCTTTTCATTTCGATTGCGAGAAAATGAAACAGGCATAAAGTATTTTCACTGTTCAAAAATGTTGCAAAATTGAAAAATAGAATAGCTTATTCCCGCCACAAAACTTTTAAAAAGTTTTTTTTTATTAATTTTCAACAATTGTGTCATTCGACTTGGGTACTTCAAACTGCCAAGTCATAAAAACGTTTCTTTGCGTTTTTAAATAATAAATGATAACTATTTTATCTGGTTTTATTAAATTAACGATAGAAAACACGGAAGTGATATAAATAAAAGCAAATGAAATAAAATAACGAATTTAATCTGCGACGTTTTAGTGTGCGTGTGGCTGTTGGGCCTGATTAACTTAGTCTTAGAAAAAAAAAATGCACTACAGAATAAAAGCGACCTACGCACAACATAAAGACGAACTTTTAGAGCATGAGAAGTGAAAAATAAACTTGACTTGTCGTTTGGTGTTCTAAAATCTTGGGTCCGATCCTTACCAAAGCACAAAAGACCGCGGAAATATTTCTGTTTTAAATATAGTTTTAAGCTCTAAGAAAAAATCTGTAAAAATTAAGTCATACACCTAATAATAAACGTTGTATAACGTCAGTATGGTTACACAAAGCTTTGCCTTCTTCTTTCGAAAGTCAAATTACTGACGGCGACAGTCGTCAGTAATTTAATGTAAGGGGGATAATCTTTAAAAATGTAATCATATTTTAAAAATAATATTTTAACTTACACGGGCTTTTTGCAATAACCTATAAAAATATAGTAAGACTTGAAACGTTTGTAACACAGTGCTAATCAATTTCCTCATATTATAATCCTTACTATAAATCTAACGAGTAATAACTTGGTCATGAACATAATTTCCTTGTACGACTCGCAATGAAAAAGGTCATGCAATGATATATATAACAAACATGTTAAACTTCAGCCATTCGTGTCGTCCGTCCTACATGGGATATGAACATAAGTTTCACTCAAAGCTAACTACCGTCCCAGACGCCAAGACGCGCCTGACATAACCAAACGTAAGTACTAGCATAATACAGAGCTAATGGATTCTGATTCATTTTCAATCACTATCTCAATCATTTTGAAGGATATCTTATTAATTGCTTCATATGTTCGAAAAATTTCTCTCAACAACGTGTAACGCAATTAATGTTGTTGAACTGTTACGCAATTACCCCGCAGGCTTCTCTCTTAATCCATCCAAAGACTGTCTTTAAAAGATTTCTTTTAGCGATAAGGCACACTATGTCTTCTGTTACATTCCTACATTTATATCTGTCATTTTTATGGTGTACAGACGCCAGCACATCAAGCTACTACAATCTGTCAGATTTCTTTAATAGATTTTCAACTTTATCGCTAAAGGATAAGGTTCAAAGTTGATTGGGAAAATCTGAGTTTCGGGTAGCTTGATGTGCTGGCGTCTGTACATAATTAAGAGTATTCTATTCTATTGTATTCTGAGCAGACAATAGACTAGGTGAAATGAAAGGTTAGCTCGGTCGGTTAGGTTATTTTGCACGTATGAAATAGTACTGGTAGAAAATTATATCAACTTTTAATGGGCCTAAAACTGAATCATGATGGAGATGGTCAAAGATGATGCCAAATCCATAACAATATTTATAAAAGGCCCTTCGGATTCACTTGAATACCATTAACCAATCAAAACACCGTATGGCTGTGTTCCCAACGCTGACCCTCGTTTATGTGCAGGAAGTTTTTTAGAAGCCCGTGAACTATTTTAAAATTCTGGAAAGTACTGAACAGGATATTAGTTGTCTGGGCACAGAAGGAAAATGATTTTTATTTTAAAGTGTCCATCTAGTTTCTTGCCCGTTCTTCTCAACAGGTAGGTACTACGCTTTGGAATGGGCAACTAGCTTCATCTTTCTAACGGACTCCTTGGCAATTCAGAAGTGCTGTAATTGGTTTAATTGAAACAAATGCTTTGTGTTTGATTGAATTTGGTTTGACTAGTATTTTGCGGAGATCACACTAACGTTTTTGAAATGGCCAGTATTTTTATGGTGCATTTTAATATGGTAAGTGACCTATTTATAGAATGGACCTTCTCCGTCTTACCTTTGTGATGCAGCCGCAGACATATAAATAATGTTAGACATTTTAATTGTTCTTATTACGGCTAATTGTAATACTTTTACCTATTTTTCATTCTATCCCTTTAGGGGGGTATGTGCTGAGGTCCAGGTGAGGTCTAATTAGTATTTAAATCGAAACTGGTCACGCGATCATCCCACATAACGAGAGTGCCTAGACTAGAGGTAATTTCAAAGCGTTTCGAATTTTTACGGCGACTTTCCACAGGGTTGACATTAAGCTTAACGGTACCTATAAACTACCAACCTTTGCCCGCGACTTCGCCCGAAAGAGTGAACCGAAAAAACCCCTATTTTTCGCCCCTTTTGTGGTCTTCATGAATTGTATTCAAAAGTGGTCTAAATGATAGTTTATTGTGATATTTTAAAATAAACAAAATTCCAAATTGATTTCTTGTTTTTGAGATATGACAAGTTAAGGCCGTTATTTAATTCATTCAAGGTGAATTCGACATACTCGGTGATACCTTGCGTTACCTAAAAAATCTCAACAGATACAAGCAATACCATTTTTAACTTCAAATTTTCCGTTCTGTTCCAATCGTTTATTAGATTTTACCAAAAATATAGTACAAAAAAATTATGCGCCAGCCAAAAACAAACGGCGTTAGAAGTGAAACTTCTTATGGAATGCAGAAACTGTCAACGTGGAATAAAAAAAGGACATTGAAGTAAAGAAGTACTTCCTTAAAACTTTAACAGAAATGAGACAAGAAAGAAACACTACAGACGTTTCACTTGTATGTACAGACGCCAGCATAACAAGCTACTACAATCTGTCAAATTTCTTTAATAGATCTTCAACTTTATTGCTAAAGCATAAGGTTCAAAGTTGAACATGAAAATTTGACAGTTTCGGGTAGCTTGAGGTGCTGGCGTCTGTACATATCTATATCGGAAATAAAAACTATGCTCAACTTGAAATTTTGTCTACTTTAAAATGTCATCATGAGCTATACAAACCACTTTTGGACCAAATTCATGTGGTCTACATTTATACAAAGGGGCGAAATTTTGGGTCACTCTTTCTTGTTCCCCCGACCCACCCCGCCCCATCGATATCACCTGCTCGCGCCGTCAGTTCCTTTTCACTTAGCGTACTTTCTGACTATTTCTTTTTGCTCGGCTCCTGAGGGCTTTAGCGTGACGTTATATGGCCTATTTGTTTTTACTATTTGTTAAAAGGAATATTTTAATATTGACAGTGGCCTGCGCCATCGTATGTGTATATTTAGTATTTCATAATTTTTATTATACAAATATCTTGGCTGAAAAGTATGTAAGTCTCCAAGTCCCAGGATAAATTCTCTATCAAATTTCAAATATATAAATAACTAGCTGCGCCCCGCGGTTTCACCCGCATAAGTGTCGATCGGGTGGGAATATCGGGATAAAAAGTATCATATATGTAAGTCCCGGTTATAAACTATCTGTGTACCAAATTTCATCCAAATCCGTAAATCCGTTCAGCCGTTTGAGCGTGAAGAAGTAACAGACATACAAACACACACACTCACAAACTTTCGCCTTTATAATATATAAGTGTGATGATCAGTTTAGTGGCATAGGCGTGAAAAAGAGAGAGAGAGAGAGAGGTTTTTTCCTGGCCTGCTCTGTCCCACTCCTGGGCAAAGCCCTCCCTCCACTCCCTATCTTTCGCGAACCCACGCGCCCTCCTTCCAGTTTTGACGGAACCTATCGAGCTCGAAAACTTTACCTCTTTATAATATTAAGTACAGATATTGTCTGCGAACGCTCTTAACATTATTTTAAGATCTGTCTCCACACTTCCGTAGCACATATATTTAACTCCTGCCTCCAAGTTCTACCTATTGATCGTGATAGGTAAGTGTTGCCTTTCCCAGCTCTTTGTTCTTTCCAATTTCGCGTTCGGTTGCTACATCTTACACTCATATGCATGTTTCAAGTTATTTGAAGTTGTATTCAAAAGGTATTTTATGTGGAATTCGTTTGACATGCCTATGTCCTTTGTATTATTGTTTGTCTGGTAAGTCAACTCCATTCACTTCAATATTTATGTGTGATCCTACGTTAAGATTATGGTCATCATTCACTTTCCTGCCTTTAGTCCAATTTATTTGGGGTCGGCACCATGTCTTTTCTTCCATGCGTCTCTATGAGTCGTCATCTCGGTATGTAAAAACCGGCCAAGTGCGAGTCGGATTCGCGCACGAAGGATAACGTACCATTATTTATAAAAACGGCAAATATATCACGTTTGTTGTATGGGAGCCCCCTTAAATATTTATTTTGTTCTGTTTTTTAGTATTTTTTGTTATAGCGGCAACAGAAATACATCATCTGTGAAAATTTCAACTGTCGTAACTATCACGGCTCATGAGATACAGCCTGGTGGCAGACGATGTTTGGAAACGTTTGGAAATGACCTTGCCCACGCCCCTATTCAATTTGATCCATACTTCCAGGGACATCCTGTATATTTGGGGCCAGCGCAACATGTCAACTAGACCAAAAAGTCAGTCAGTTAATTACATGCAAGTGTTAACAATATTCTCATCAACACCAACCGATCTAGCATATTTAGCTCGTTTATAAGCTACGATAAACAATTCTAGTGGTCGTGTGAACTCGCGACCTTTCGCTAGTATAGACTGTGGTCTAGTCTAAATATAACAAGACTTATTCGCCCACGGCTTTGTACCTGTGGCATTTATTTAAATACTGAGATATTCAGGTAACGATACTCGACAGGGCTCGATAGACGCTCCTCTCAGGTATCAAAGGTTGGCTGGATGTTTGTGGTTTTTAAATTTCATTATGCTGGGTGAAATTAAGTTATCTAGCGAAACTCCGCAGACGTGATAGGTATCGATATCTTATGACGATAAAACAAAAAAAAAAGGAAATATTTATATCATTAGACCCCATTAGTAAGCATAATCTGGTTATAATGTTCCCACTTCTGGGACATAGACCTCTCTGTGAGAGGGAGGTGTACACGCGGCTACACATCAAGTTATACATTTCCAGTTTTAGCTGACCCCGCATTGTGTAGTTTTTTCGTACAACCAGAATTCAGCTTATACTGGTTATGTATAGATGATGTGTACCTACCTATCATATTCTATCTGAAAATATTTCTTTCTTTATAACATAACCATGATACATCGTAGCAGTATCTGCGTTGTTCTCCAATATGTCGATGCGACATTATGCCGATATTCAGGGCAGTACTACAGAATTCATCCCGCGATATACTGATAAATTACTTGTATTGTTGCTAGTACAGGATATTGTTTCTATTTCTGTTTTCTGCGATGGAAGTATTTTAAAAACGTCTTTAAACAGGTTGCCTTGTTCGAATTTCTCATAACTTCATGATTATTTTTATTTTGGGGGGATGCGCTAGGTAGCACCCCCGAAATTAAATGTAATCCTATTGAATGATATTTCATGAAATAATCATTCAGTAGGACTATATGAACTTAGAGATTCTTTTAAAGGGTTAGTTAGAGATGCTTTTAAATCCCATGTTGTTGTTTATGTTGAATTTTATTGGTCTATGTCTTCATGGTATTAAAACATCATCTTTTGATGCTGAACCAGATGATTCAAGAAATAGTTTTGAACTTGTTTTAACGAAACGTATTGGTATGGTAATTTATGTATTATTACAGCAAAGTGCTGCAATAAATCATATTCGAAGCCAAAGATTCCTCCTGCGGAACTTTTTAAATATGAATAGCTATGCACCAATCCATTGTGTGTAACTTTTACAGGATTTACAACAAAATGGGTCACTGAAATATTCGTAGCTGAATCGACAAGCTGTCATTGTATGCCATTGCGCCATTCGGATGCAGTATTTTGCTACATTGTAATATTGCGTTTATATACTGCTCAATACATAATGTACTAACATTTTGTTAGTATCTTAAAAGGCTAGGAGGCCGACGATCGAAGCGTATAGATCTAATCACTGTGTCTAAATGATAAATGTTTTAACCCTTAAATGCATAATGTTGCCATATGGCAACAAAGCACGTCATTTAATTTTTTTAAGAATGTGATAGCTGTGAGTTTCTGAACGCACCTCTTTTTGTCAAAACAATATATATACTCTATGAATATTAATATTATTGTATAATTATTATATATTTATTATCTAAATTCTATAGATAAATACCTATACAATAGCATTTTTTTGCAATACGATAAAATAAATCATGCATTTAAGGGTTAACAGTTGGTGATCATACAAATAGTAATATATTCCACAACTTTCACACAACACCATCTACTCCCAAACTAAGCAGAGCTTGTGCTATGAGTACTAGACAACTGATAAACATATATATATATTTCTAAATACATACATATTATTATAGATAATTACACCCAAAAATTGAAAATTAAAATAGTAATACTACTCTCTGATTTGTCGCTACGTAAACGATCGGCCCTATCTTACGTAACATACTTTCAATCACAATTTCAATCATTTTGAAGGATATTGCTAAACCATTGCTTCATAGGTTCGAAAAGTTTGTCTGCTCAACAACGTAAATAAACGCAATGAATGTTGTGGAACTGTCAAAATTAAAGCCATTGCTACTGATAGTGTGTTACGCAATTACTCCGCTGTATGGGGTTGCCTGCAATGTTCTCACTGTTGGGTCACACGCCTCCTTACTATGAGTGGGATAGGGCCGTATTCCAGCACGCGGGACCAGTGCTGGTTGGTGTATGTCGCATGTTTCTTTTTAAACTAAATTTAGTATTACCTATCGGCTTACCTACCTCATGAACAGTGGTCAATCAAATCAGTGGTGAGGAATAA
The DNA here is from genome assembly GCA_949629135.1 of Eremobia ochroleuca. NCBI lineage: Eukaryota > Metazoa > Arthropoda > Insecta > Lepidoptera > Noctuidae > Eremobia > Eremobia ochroleuca. Next base: position 6,661,734 of record OX451411.1, on the reverse strand, counting down.
AAGTGGATTATCCATTTAAATATAACGTTCCAATTAAGCGATGACAAAAGAAACTACTTAAATAGTTGTTTTTTTTTTAATTTCGATAATTCCCGGGATTTTCGGAAATACTTGGCATATAGCTATGTTATGTCCGCATGTAGCAAATAACAAAAACACCTCTACCTACCCCTATAAAAACTACTTAAACAATGTTTTTTTAATTCCGAGAATTCCCGGGATTCCGGGAAATATTTGGCATATCCATATTATGTCCGCATGTCGCAAGTAGCAAAAACAGCTCTACCTACTCCGACCACTGCTCATGAATAATATCATGATTAAGGTTTCATTGGGTTTCTTTAGATCGATATGTAATAAGGTCAGGCATCCACGAATCGACCGCAGCAAGCGTAGCTTAACCTTAGATCAACCCGTGCGGCTGTTATTATGTAGCCACGAGCCCCTCATGATGGTGACAAATCTCATGTTCTGATCAAGCCTCTAAGAGATCTAGTGGGTACTAATGATAGAAAAAACACATCAGAATATGCAAATCACTTACAAAGTATGCACATAGTTGCATTATATTCAATGAAAACAAGTAACCATCTAGTTATAACAGCTTGTCTTTAAGATAACCATATTCCAAGTTTTCCTCCATAATTCTTGGATTGTCGATTGATAAACAGCTGTTTTTCTTTCCTTCTCAGAATATTCAAACTGACGTGTAAATGATTTAGATTCGTCATATCTATTTTAGATTTGGTGTATCTTCGATTGGTGTATCTTCGATCGATTCAGGAGTTTTATGCGAGTGACAAAAAACCCGTACACGTAGCTCAAGCGTACGGGGATCCTTACATAAGGGTGCGTTTCCACAGAAGCGGAGCTGGGCGAAGCGGAGCAGAGACATGCAGGAATCGACTAATCACAATGGTTGAAATCTTCATCGCGTCACTCGTTTCGTCTGTGATTGGACGATTCCTGCACGTCTCTGCTCCGCTTCGCCCAGCTCCGCTTCTGTGGAAACGAACCCTAACTCTGTTACTATTAGCCTGCATCATTCCATTGCTGGGCCAAGGCTTCTTCCCATGACTTCCAGCTCTTTCGATCCAGGGCTAAAGTGGACGACTGGTCGTTTGTTTTCTCCAGCTCGTCCCGCCATCTTCTACGGTGTCTCACACGCCGCCTAGCTGTGTCACGGCTCCACGTAGTGGTTATTTTGACCCACAGCTCTTTGGGCATACAGCAGACATGTCCAGCCCAGTCCCACTTCAGCTTAGCGGCTGTTAGAGCAACGTCAGTAATCTGTGTTTTGGACCGCAGTGCGGTGTTGCGGTTAATATGGTCTATCAATAACGACTCTGTGGCAATGCACCTTCCTTCTTGCAATATTGTGGGGTTTATGTCGTCCATTCCTGGCCTCGTGTAGCACTGACATGCCTCACAGATTCTATCAAACCCGTCACATTTCGTATCTCTTGTCTACCTCTGCCTACACCACTAAAACAAAAGACTAACAAATAAAACGATGTAAACAGGAATTGTCGCAGTGAAATGAAAGATTATTAAATCAATTCTCTGCCGGATTGGCAGACATCCAGCTACGTTTGGCACAAACCTTGCCAGAAGAGGACTGTTGTGCTATATAGTCGTGTGTGCTGACATGGATGTGTCATAAGTAGTTTCTTGTAGGTTTGAAAGCCGGTAGAACTTGGTGCGTTATGTCATGATTTGGGAGTAGGCAGGAACTAAAGGGCACATGACATTACTATCCTTAATTCATACAGATAAGCATAAACCCCTTGATTTCCTTTTCATGCAAGTAGCAATTAACCTTTGTGCAAAAAATCATCAATAGTCTGTAATCAGGTCTTTATTTTACGGTTTGAACGCTTTTAAGGTAGCTGCAAAACTTTTTGTCTGGAGCGTACTCCAGGCTACGATGGATTTTTCGCTAAAAGACTTTATACCATTGTCCATAGTTTCCGATGTAATTATTCATGTTTCAAGTTACCTTGCTATGAACATCGGCAGTTTAGCTGCGAAAGAGGCGAATTTTTAGTTTTAAACTGTGCGTAACTTTGCATACATAGCCAACACAGGCGAGGCAACTGCCTGACTCCCAGCAGACAATCGACTACACGAGGTTATGTCAGAGGTGCGACTGCTATTAGTAGACAAAGGGACGGGGTGCGTCTCAGTGACGCGCGCGGTAAACTGCCGGTCGATTCTGTAAAAATCTCACTGTGAAATCATAAGTGAGCAGTGTCAATAGTGTTAATCCCTAATGACAGCTCACTTCCCGCTTACTTCACCTAAGTTTTCACGGTGAGATGTTTACAGAATAGCACTGCTGTTTGCCAAAGCAACAGTAACTGTTTAACCTAATACTCAAAATGGCTTCTATCACATAACATTTTTTTTTGGTGGGAAAGTGTTACTTATCAGGTTTTCCATCAGGAATTTCTCTCTTGAGTTTGTGTTTGTGTAAGTACTTATTTTGTGTTTAAATATAATTTTTAGTGTTTTGTATTTAATACAAATAGCCAAGCTGGGTTAGGCCTAGTCTAGGAACTTAGATGGGAAAAGGCTAGGCAGATGATGATGATTTAAATACTAGTCCCCGATTTTGTCAGCGTGTATTTCGTTTTTCATCATTTTTTAATCCTGCCTATGTCTTTCTCTAGGTCCTACCGTTTGTCAAATTTCATAACGATCGGTTTAGGCGTTAAAAGGGAGCAGACAGAGTTACTTTCTTATATAATATATTGATTTAAAAGAGTATCCATGGAGTTTCTTGCCAATTCTTCTCCAGTAGATACCTACTACGCTTTGGAATGTGCCACTAGCTTCAGCTTTCTGACTGACCGACTCCTTGACAATTTAAAACTGTCTGCAATTGATTTCGTTTGAGTTTGAAGTTAGTATGGATGTTAGTAAAAGGATTAAAGATTTAAAATTCTTGAATCTTCTCATAAAACTGTCCCCGCACAAATTGTTTAAACGACTTCTCATCATCGACCCGTTTCTGCGTAATCGAGTCATCGGAAATGGCCGAACAATACACTCATATAACAAGGAAGTCGACTGCGTGGAAAATATCTCCATTAGACCTGTTACCACGTCATGTCGTGACGTTTTCTTTATTATGTCCTTTATTTGTTTGTGTTTGTGCTCGGAAAGCGATTTTGATGATTTTGTTTCGGAATATTCACTTTCGGTGTACACTGTACTATAGATGATTACTCCGTTAGTCTCGTGGTCGCAAGTGCGACTGCTGAGCGTGGGATTCTGAGTTCAATTCCCGGGTCGGGCAAAGTGTTATTGGTTTTTCCATAGGGAAATTCTTAGTAAGAGCCCGCAGTTTGGAAGTCGGCGGTGTGATATCCTCGAAACAACTCAAGAATGATACGACAAATAGTATAGAATTGCCATTTTCAAAATATAGTCCCTTATGACGAAAACTAGGTTCTCAAGAAAATCCATTAAGCTAAAAGGTGGCTAGAGATTTGCTCCATTTTTCGACGTTCGAAAAAATCTCAAAGCTAAAGGTGCCTACAGATTTACTCGACTTCTGACGACTCGACCCGAATTTTCTTAAGGTCATCTGTGCCTTATGACGAAGAAGTACTAAAGAAAACACGTGACGATCGACAAAAAATGATCAACTCTGTAGACATCTTATATTTTTCACAAGTTATGGCTCCCGCAGACAGGTGCGACGCAACTGTAGCAGAACAATTTCTTTGAAAACTTCATGGAAATTTTTATACCAAAATCGCGTCGCACCGTCGCGTCGGGCCTGTCTGCCTGCTTTTAAGAATCCCACAGTCGTTTGTATTATTTTCCACACAGGTATAAAGTACAGAACACTACTGTAAACTATTGTTCCTACCTCCGTATCTTTCCTCCTATTGTCTATAATTAAACTAGATTGTGACTGACATTCTGCAGACTTGAATATGCAAGGAACCTTTGAAGATAAAGACGGGCAAATTGCTTGAAGCAGCCATTTTTCAATTTATTGCGCTCTATTACTTGACCGGTGTCCCACTAACTGATACAAGTTAGAACATGCTTCATGTCCATGTAGGGTTGCCAGGCGTCCGGATAAAATCGGACACGGGCTTTTTGAAAAAAATAAGGGTCTCCGGCTTTTTTACTCAAATTTCCGGCTAAACTGGCTGGTCTGTTCGGCTTTTCGGTTTTAAGACTAGGCAACCCTATGTTCATGACATTATTTTACATTAGAGTAGGCTGACTAAATCTACACTATAATAAAGCTGAAGAGTTTGTTTGTTTAAACGCGCTAATCTCTGGAACTACCGGTCGGATTTGAAAAATAATTTTGCATTTAGCCCAATTCTTGAGAAAGGCTAAACGCCATTTAACATCACGCTAGGACTAAAAGTCGCCGAGCAAAAAGGAAAAAAGTCAGAACGCTAAGATAAAACGAATTAATAGCGACGGGGATTTTTATAAAAATGTGGCTGTTATTAAAATAACAGCCACATTTTTATAAAAATCCCCGTATAAGCATTGTGTATCTTCGACTTCTACGCGAAATAAGTCGCGGGCAGAACCTAGTAGGATATACGGGGTGGAATTTTGTAATGCCACCTGAAGGGAAAGTACTCTTAATACTGTAGATAGAAAATTTTACTCAAAGAAAACATTCCTTTGTTTTTGAATAGAAAGAAAACTGTATTCAAAGATTTTCTAAAATTCGCTTGCGTGTGTAGTATTAAGAGTACTTTCCCTTCATGTGGCATTACAAAATTCCAGCCTGTATAAGGTGGAGAGTTGTCTCCTTGCAAAAAATCAGTCAAAAATATATATCCAATAGTTGAGTCACTAGCCATTCAAAGATCGGCAAACCCATAGTCGACGTATCACTGCTGTTTAGATTGTTTTAAAAAGTCACTTAATTTCGATATTATAACTGGGTTTTTACGGTCACTAAGGCAGTCGCTCCATGTAAAATACTGATATTCAGCTGCATCCGGTACAAATCAAATCAAAAGTCATTCACTAGGCTGAGAATCAGCACTTTTCGAACGTCAAAATTACAAAAGACAGTCCCCCAAAACGCCCGCCCTTCACCACTTCTTAGTGCTTTCGCTGGGGAGAAGAAGTGGCGCAACAAACCCCAGGAGCACAGCTGTCTGTTCAGTTTAAAAATACTTAAATGAATACAATACAAGGTATGCAATGTTAGAATGGAACCCGACCCAAATATAGTTAGGAACAGACTAGGCGGTTGAGAATTTATTCAATAGTTTCAAAATATTCATATGCATTAATTAGTATTGCTGGTGTTTTCATTTATTGTCGTATTGTTGTCTCCACAATTTATAGGACCTTGCTTGAAATGTCCTACATATATGTTGCAACATACGTTTTAAAATTGACTTTACTGGATCAATAACGTTCGAAGTATTTTATATTAATAGCTATACGAGGCAAGTTCAAAATTTAAGTAAACGATATCTTTCTGTTTTCTTAAAATTCATAGACTTCCATGGACTTTTGCAAACATTTGGACTTCGTGAAAATTTTCACTGATGTCTTTGCGAGTTTCAAGTGACTCTTCGAAATAGTCTAAAGTTAAGCATTTACGTTAACAAACAACTAGCACAAACTTCATAATAAAAAAATAACCGGTACAATGAAATGAATTAACAACGTTTCAAAGTAAGATACTCAAAACTCAAAAAAAACTCAACACTCGGTCAAAATGTTACACTTTTTACCACGCTTTTATTAGATGTAATAAAATCTTAGAAGTCAATTTTGACCTACTTCTAATCGTCGTATGGAAATGAAACTTTGTATGCATATGAAATTCGGATGACAAAACTAAAATTTGGCATCTTGGAGTTGATTTGATGATGGAGCTAGGAGGTGTATAGTGGAAATCTTCAGTGGTAACTAGATATGATTTGTTTTGTTTTAACGAGTCTAATAGATTGGTCTAGCTCTCATTGGCCAAGTGTGCAGAGCAAAGTGCAATTAAAAAAACTCTTAAGCAAGTTAGTTTAATGTCAAATGACAATGAACAAAATGATTCCCATAGGTAATTATTTTATTATTGAACATCAGCGGATTAATTGTAACAAATTGCTAACTGCAAGCTAGTCATCAACATCCGTCAGTCTTAGTTAGTGATTATAACTAATCCTAGTTTATGAGCGTATCCCTTTCCAACCTAGTTAAAGTGATCGTGAGTTTCGACTTTACAATATTCTGAGCAAAAATGTAAACAACTCTAGCTGATGCAACCGGCGTCGATCTATCGTGACTATCTAAGAATGAGACAAAATAGTTTTGTACTCTGCGCGCACGTTTCGTCCTGCCAGTACGTTGAAACCCGGATGAGGGATGGCTGCGATTTTTGATCCCGGTGCCTCCGCACATATACTCATGATCGTGCGTCAAGCAAATTACTCCTGAACCTCACTTATTTGAGGGTCTGACTGCTGAAGACCAGCTTGCATTAGATTTTTTTCAGTAGTTCTTCCAGGACCTCTGAACACTATCCGAGCGATTACTAAGTTTTTACTGATCTATGCGAGTTTTCTTACTCCCGGTTGCAAAAAACATTAATGGCCGTAGAATGATCGGCACCCTAATTGCGTAACACACTATTACTCTCAATTTGAATCATTTTGAAGCATAATGTTAATGTATTGCTCCATATGTTCGAAAAATGTGTCTGCTCAACAACGTAAATAACGCAATGAGTGTTGTTGAACTGTAATAATGAAACTCATCCAGGTTCTACCCGCGATGGCAATAATTTTCGTCTTCCAGTCCTTGGACGCCACTTAGTCCTTACTCCACCTTACCTGTACATAAATGCGCCTTGCCAGGTGTGGAGCTAATAATTCATCACAATTGCTGTACTTACGACCAAGCAAGGGCTCTTTCCCACCGCAAAATCCCGTTTTTTACAGGTAAGGTTTTTTGCAGGATCCCGTTTAGTAGTGTACGTATTTAAATATATATATTCACACAAGCATCCTGTTTTCCGGATACTGCAAACAGGATGCTTGTGTGAATATGTATATAGGGTGACTGGTAATTAGTGACCGATACTTAAACACATGATTCTACTCATGACAACAAACAAGTTTTATAATGGGACAAAAAGTGAAATGACGAAAAAAAATCAGCTGTTCCCTACATTTTGACGACTCGCACGAACATAAATGTAGGGAACAGCTGATTTTCTAGTTTTGAATAAAGCGTTGAAAACCTCAACAAGTAGGTAAGTACATTATTTTACTGCAAGATACGAAAGTATAGCACAGAAGCATAATCGTATGCAAGCATGCGTCCAATACGTAAGCATAACTGTGACATTTTCACTTCCTATCCACATAGCTGTTTAATTATGCATAAGTTACCTATTACTTAATTAGAGACTCTTACTTGGTGACTGGAAAATCAAGAGATGTACTGTAAATATTGGTTGTTAAATGATTCTTTAGCAGTATATATTCTTGGTAAATTATTTAGCAAAAACATCACGTTCAGGTATGAGTTCTATAGCACACCTACTTGATCTCAACTTCTAAATTTTTTACCTTTTTTATGATAACAGTTTGCGCGTCGATGTCCTTGCAACCCTTTACAGGATGTAGGGAGATTGACCCGCAATCTGTAACCATGAATTCAGCACATTATTCTAGACCCTGAACCTCCCACTTCTAGATTTTGAACCCCCCTGATGATGTCCCCGGTAGGTGTCACATGACTTCGAATTTCTTTATTTTAAGTCATGTCGGGTTTCCTTACGATATTTTCTTTCACGGTTTTGAGAGCAGTGGTGATGAAATTATTAATATAATACATATTTTATTTTATTTATTAGGAAAAACAAACAGTAGTACAGACGCCATCACATCAAGCTACTACAATCTGTCAAATTTCTGTAATAGATTTTCAACTTTATCATTAAATTATAAGGTTCAAAGTTGATTGGGAAAATTTGACAGTTTCGGGTAGCTTGATGTACTGGCGTCTGTAGATTAAATTTTGTAGGGAGAAACACAAAAAGATACCTTCGAACCTACGACCGTGTCGGGGCCCGTCAAGTTTGCTTGTACCATATTATTTTTCCAATTAAGTTATAGTCAAAATTTTTAATGAAAACCACAGGTTCAAATTATGACATGCGTCTATAGGGGTAACGAGTTGGTTTGAAAATTGCTTAACATTTTCGCTCCTTGACCACAAATTGTGGAAGCCAAAACCTTTTTGTGCCATAAACGTCGACATCACCTGACTAAATCGAATGACTAAGATGAAAGAAGCATTTACTCACAACAGACAATGTATTAGATTAAGAGCAGCGTAATATTATATTATAAATCATAAATGATTCTTACAGCCTGAGATTGATTCGACCTTGCCTGCCCAAGAACACGAACATAATTACTATTTGCTACCCGCTCTTTATGCATAATTTGAATAAAATCACGAACAATAAGATATACCTACCGTAGAAACTGTACAACATAACATTATAAAGATAATTTTAAGCTACGGTTATCTAGAAGAGCGGTAGCCGTCATATTATTACGGCCGTCATGAAAATCAGTAATTTTCACCAGTACTTGACATTAAGGTATCAAAAATGCTCTGTGTTTAGATGGCCGTTATTGTCTGGCCGTATACCGCTTTCTTAGGAAACCAAAGCTTTATAACTACGTATATGCTAACTGGCAGTAAGGTCGAAAGCCGAGATCTTTTTAAAACGTTACCTAGCACGTTTTAGGCTAATCGTTAATCCCGTCACTGTCACAGAACTGTCAATCTACATGTGCAAGATAGAGATCATGTCTTAATCAAAGCACGAGCTCATAAACGGTTATAAATCTCGGCCTAAGAAGACTGCTATAGTTATAGACTAATTTCTATGAAAAGTAAAATGTCTGCTAGAAATTGTTATCAGTTGAATGTAGAAAAAGCGTAAGAAAAATCTCAAGTTATGAGGATTAGAAGCCGCAAGAAAACACTTGAACAAACTAACTAGCCAACGCCGAAGTTAATAAAATTATACAACGTGTAACGTTAAATGCGCAAAACCTGAAAATAGTTTGATCAGAATAACGAGCAGAATTCATTGAACCACTTTTTAATATAGGTCACATTTTTCAAAAAATCTTCATTAAAAACGTTGCCGTGTCTATTTATTAATAGGTCAAGCAAGCCAAGGACAGCGCGGCGCAGCGGTCCGGTGACGACTCCTCCCTCGATAAAGCGTCGTCACAGACGCAAGAAACGATCAGAATGGCCAGTAAAACTAAAACAGCACATAAAAACCTTTACAATTTTTTTAATGACTTATTTTCTCTCTGAAATAGGTCAATTGAATTAAAAATCAGTTGGGGTGTCTGAGGTTTTGCGCATTTAACGTTACACGTTGTATACAATCAAAATGCTCCTTCGAAAACATCATTAGATTGTTACCGTCAAAATGATTGTCATCGCTCAAAATGTAGAGGTACGGATCAAACTTAAGAGGAAACGCGGCCACGGGGTCTTCGGCGATAATTCCATACTAACGTATCCCTGGTAAATGATGCTAGAGCTAGAGCAAATATATTTGGAACGAAATTCCTTAACGGGCCTTCCGGTAGGAGTTGACTGGTAGAAGTCGTCGCGTAAGGAAAAAGCGTCATGTTACTTCCATGCGATTTTCTCTCTATCAAATTTTCGTTTTATTATACAACGTGTAACGTTAAATGCGCAAAACCTGAAAATAGTTTGATCAGAATAACGAGCAGAATTAATTGAACCACTTTTTAATATAGGTCACATTTTTCAAAAAATCTTCATTAAAAACGTTGCCGTGTCTATTTATTAATAGGTCAAGCAAGCCAATGTCAGCGCGGCGCAGCGGCCCGGTGACGACTCCTCCCTCGGTAAAGCGTCGTCGCAGACGCAAGAAACGATCAGAATGGCCTGTAAAACTAAAACAGCACATAAAACCTTTACAATTTTTTTAATGACTTATTTTCTCTCTGAAATAGGTCAATTGAATTAAAAATCAGTTGGGGTGTCTGAGGTTTTGCGCATTTAACGTTACACGTTGTATACGAGTGTGTGTGCGTAAGGAACTTCGTTCCTGACGATGATCCCCGACTGCATACGTTTTTTTTACGATATATTGAATATCTACCACTGTCATGTCTCTATGATTTGTTTTATGGCACACTTAATGAATTTTAGAAAAAAAAATTATACTTAATAATAATAATGACAGAAACTGAACATACGAAATTACGAACAGAGCCATGGTAGACATAATTATGTAGATTATATCGTACAAAAATATTTTTTTTAGTGTTATTCTATCAGCCAGGGGGACTAACAGAGGAATACGTTAGTATGGAATAAACGCCAACGTGGCGGCGATTCCTCTTAAAGCTAATATGGAAGTCAATACTGGTTCAACTCTTAAACCACAAAATGATTGTAGAATATTGACTATTCTTAACCGCTCTTTTGACCTTGAAACCGGATTTGCAAAATATAGTTTACAAGTTGCACTGTACTGTGACCGTCAGTCTATCCGTAGCACAACAGTAAGCCTTTCTCTCAGTCAACTTTCACGATTTAGCGGTGGAATTGAACCTAATAGTACGTACAGTTAGTACGTCCTATGATTATCCTTCACATTTTGAAGTAAACGGGGCACGTAGCTAAGTAATAAGAGCCGCACGGGTCGATCGATCAGGCTACGCTTGACGCGGTCGGTCCGTGGATGGTTGACCATCTTAACATACCGAGACCTCCCCGTGCGCCGGAAAGCACGTTAAGCCGTACGTGACCCCGGTTTCAATCTTGGATCTTTGACAGTCGTTACGGGTTGTCAGAAGCCCGAAAGTCTAACAACCAGTCTTACCTAGGGGTATCGTTTTACCTAGTAACTGGGTTGTAGAGGTCACACAGGCAGTCGCTCCATGTAAAATATTGGTATTCGGCTGCATCCGGCTAGACTGGAAGCCGACCCCAACATGTTGGGAAAAGGCTCGGCAGATGAGACGATGATTTCGAAGTAAACGGATCATCATCATCATAATTCTTCTGCCCTTATTCGTTCGGGGTCGGCGCAACACGTCTTTTCATCCATACTTCCCTATTACTCGTGATTTCGTAGCATTAATACTTCGTCAGCCTGTTTTACGCCACCGTCAAAAAAAAAAACAATGCAAATACTATTCGAAGTCCCCACAGTGCGCAAGCGATCATTTTTTGTCACAATCCCTTGTTCCATCCCTCTCAAATTCAATGCCAACGAAAGAGATAGCACACGAATGCAACTAAGGACATTGACTGTGTGTTTTTTCACTCGGATCACGTCAGGAGTGGTAAAGACCTTATTAGCGTTACGTAAGGTTGTTAATAGGGAAGCAGTAATCTCGGATATGCAGATGAGGTTTTTTTCTTCTAAAGGGCCTGTGCTGTTCCTTACACCTGGGCGATGCGGGTGTGCGTCCATTGTTATTTTATGCGACACTCGCTCGTTCGGGACACAATAAACAGATTGATTTGAAATGTCGCATCCGATTGCGAATAAGTTTGCACAGGATACGTAATTTTTGCATGAATTTTGGATGTAGAAATTTCTGTATGAATGTATTCGATTTGATTATGTTCAGGTGTATTCCAAAAGGAGATTATGGGGATTTCATTTTGTATATCTGCAGTGCAGGCAATGGTCGTTCTCGAATGCAATATTAATCAAATTCTCTCTTATTGCCAGCCCTATGTCTATCAAATAGATTGTTAGAACTTCTCCCCCGGTTGCTGTTATTGTCTTTGAGGCTAATAACCTCTATGGTTCTTTTGTTTTCTATCGGCGAGCAGAGGAAGGAAACGAGAAACCTCTTTATTTCCTACTCTCGTTTTTCATGTGATATAGGATTTATATGATGTTTGTTCTATAACAGTTTGGCTTTTGGATAGCGTTTTATATTGAGTAGTATTCTCACCAATCTTACCTCACCGTCTTGAGAGACTAGGACTTTTATTAAAAGGAGGATTTAAATTACCCTTCCTTTCAATCATTATTTTATTCCGCTCTGATCTCTATAGATAAAGATGATGTCCAATTAACATTGACTTTCTCTATAGAACTTTTAAATGAAACCGATGAGCGGCGAACATCCTACATCAAGACGTCACAAATCTAACGAGAACGTTTTGTCTGTCCGACCGTCAAAAAAACTTTCATACTTACTTACATTTCATGTATAGTACGAGTATAGTCCTCCACAGTATGGAATAACTTAAGTCTATATCGAAACTGATTAAATATTCTTAAGCTGTGGTCTATAAACGTTACTTCGCTTCGTACTTTGACTTAGACATTTTCCCGTCTCTATATTGCAGTTGTAGTTTGACAGTTGTGCGACAGTGACAGGAATAACGCCTAGCCAAGGCATCTGCTAAGTAACGTTAATAGATCTCGGTCTCAGACCTCCCATCGTCTTCCTGCCCTTGTCCTATGCTACTCGGGGTCTGCGCAACACGTTTTCTTCTTTCATTCTCTCGTGTCAACCGTCAAGCTATCATTCACCCCCACTCTTTCTTATCATTCCTGGGCCTTTTTGTTTTGGGGGGTGGGAAATTATCAAATAACTTCTCCCGTTCTGGGCGGAACGGGAGGGTGTGTCAGACTTTTAGTGACTAAAACCCACCCGTGTTCCTTCAGTTGCCTGTGCCAAGGGCCACGGTAACTCTTTCGAACAACCCGCGACCCTGGCAAGCATCGGCCCCAGTGGACCCCGTCACTGCTGACATCTCTTTGAGGCGCGCGTGGAACACAACGCGCCGTCGACCCGAGCCTGGTCCTTACCAGACGGCGAACTGCCCATTGCTCGTCGTCTGCAAGCCCGCGCCTACGGTGGCCGGGAGTCAGCTCTTGACTCCCGACGCCCAGGGCGCCTCCTGCGGCGACTAGGGACGTTCCTGGGCCTTAGACGTTAAACGTGTTAAATTTTCCAGTCCATAAAAAGGCAAGATGTCCCGCGTGATCTCCAAAAAAAATGAACAATGTATACTTACAGACATATAGGCACGAATGAAAGTCATTCAATGACATACTTAGTACAATATGAATCCACGATGCAGAACCGAAATGACATATGATCGTCTGTATTAGTCACTAGACTAGAAAAAGATCGATGTTTTGTTAATGTTTTGTAGGTGAAATGACGTCGAACAGACGATGGAGTAAATTCGGCTAGTGTGCCAGTGTTTGTTGATAAAACCATTATGTTTGTCATCATATTAGCTGAATGCCGGTTACCATTGGACGTGTTACGTAGCAGACTCTGGATTCGTGCCGGCTGATGACAATGGGCTTGCCCCCTATTACATGGGTTTACTGCCGAAATGTGCGTGTGTGTGTGTGGGTCAGCCTAACAAAATCAAAAGACCAAAAACGAACATATTTTTTTTTTTTGGAAAATTTAGTTCTCTAAGAAGAACTTATACTGATAAATAAGGTTTGATGTTGAAATAAGTATTTTGAAAGACACAGTAGAAACAGAAAGTAACGTAACAGACGAAAAGATTGACTACAGAATTGGAGAACAAAATGCTCTTATGGAAACAAAAATAAATAATCTCAAGGCACAGAAACACGAAGTTAATGGTGATAAGAACAAGATAAATGTTACCAAAATGGACTTAAAACGCAGTTTCTAAATGTTAAGCATGGAAATTTTTCCGGCTAAGAAGGGGGATACTTGTTAACTTGTAACTTCCAAACAAACTTGTTTTTAAATACTTAGTTCGAAAAACGAAAGTTTTTTGCTTTTGGCTTCGGCGAAGCTCTTGCATAACTGTTTCTATTTTGGTCCTAAATGTTCTTGGCTTAACTCGAAGATTTTTTGAAGATCACAAGCTTCTAAATATAAGTTCAGTTGTATACGGAAGACAATCATAAGATGATTGATAGGAATGTCTAACAATTACCAATCGATCTGCCTTGCCTTTTCCGAACTATGTTAGAGTCAGCTTCCAGTCTAACCGGATGCAGCTGAATACCAGTATTTTACATGGTGCAACTGCCTATCTGACCTTCACAACCCAGTAACTGGATAATACGATATCCCTTGGTCAATCAAAAATGACCATGACCACCTAAAAAAAAAAAAGGTGAAAATCTTGATCCACTCACATATCCTTCAACTTCCAACCCATACACGTTGGTTCAAATATTGGTGTACAGTTATATTAGTCTTAACTTTGGCACAGTCCTAGATACCCATACTAAGAAGGCCCATAGGTTAGGCAACAAGTAGAAAGTGACCGACCAGTGCAGTATAATTTGATTTCGTTTTCCCATGGTAACGTGCGGTCTTGTTTTGACATGCTCTTGCGCAGGGCTGCCTGACCGAGTTTAAACGCCAGAAAAGGTTAAGTGCCTGTTTCAGGTAATTCAAAACCTAGTGCTTTCTACTGCCTTAATATTATCATCCATAAATATATAAAGGGGCTTGTGGCTAAGTAATAACAGCCGCACGGACCAATCGATTAGGTTAAGCTACGCTTGCCGCGGTTGGTCCGTGGATGGGTGACCACCTTCACATACCAAGACCCCTCCGTGCCTCGGAAAGCACGTTAAACCGTTGGTCCTGGCTGTCATTCTTGGATCTTTGACAGTTGTTACGGGTCGTCAGAGGTCCGAATTTCTGACAATCAGTCTTACCAAGGGGTATCGTATTACCCAGTAACTGGGTTATGGAGGTCAGATAGGCAGTCGCTCCGTGTACAATACTGGTATTCAGTTGCATTCGGTTAGACTGGAACATAGATGGGAAAAGGTTAAGACAGATGATGATCCCCGGGTGTCACCATTGTGTGGATCGCTTGGGGGACACGGTGGAGCATACGGTGGAGGTCTGCCCCGCTTGGGCAGAGCACCGCCGCGTCCTCACGGCGGCGATCTCTCGCGTCCAGCCTTGCTCCAGGCCATGGTACGGAGCGAGAGTGCATGGGAAGCCGTCAGCTTCCTCTGCGAAGCATAGGAGGAAGGGAGAGGCAATCTTTGCGCCCTCACGCCCCTAGTCGCCGCAGGAGACGCCCTGAGCGTCGGGAGCCAAGAGCCAACTCCCGGCCACCCTAGGCGCGGGCTTGCGGACGGCGAGCAATTGGCAGTTCGCCGTCCGGTAAGGATCAGGCCCGGGTCGACGGCACGTTGTGTTCCACGCGCGCCTCAAAGAGCTGTCAGCGGTAACTGACGGGGTCCACTAGGGCCGATGCCTGCCAGGGTCGCGGGTTGTTCGAAAAAGTTACCGTGACCCTTGGGACAGGCAACTGAATGAACAGTGGTGGGTTGTAGTCAGTAAAAGTCTGGCACACAATCCCGCTCCGCCCAGAGCGGGAGAAGTTATTTGATAATTTCCGACGCAAAAAAAAGACATGATGATGTCTTTCTTACTTAGAACAAGGACCTCTCAATTTAATCCTAACAGTCATGTCGTGATCATTTCTACAATTTCATACAGACGCAGTTAATATACGTTCTCAATTCTTATGCTAATTAATTCATACGAGCGACACGCGTCAACAGCAGGCAACTGCAGCCGTCGACAACATGCCGCTCGTGTATTTGAGCACTTAAGAGTTAAAGGTTGAATCACCAGTTCTAGTTTATGTTAGTGTTCTGCAAGCCCTAGTAGTGCCAGTGAACTGTTAGTTACTGTGTGAACATGCAGATTGTGTGAGAATTGATAGGCGATTTTATTCAGAGCCACTTTCTTTTGTCCGTGTACATGTACGGAAGAATTTATAGCTAGATTGTGTTGTACTGTTTTTGCTACATTTTCCGGTGAAGCGGTCGATTCATTTCTTTGAATTTTTGAAGCTTGTTAAGGTTTTATTGTATCATTGATGTTAATGATCCCCTTGACGTTTGTGTGTCTGTCTAGATAAAATACATTGTCTATTTATAAGACTAGTAGTGTACAGGAAGTGCACTAATATTTAGCAATCTGTATTTGTCTCTCTCTGCCTTGCACTGTTTTACCATTTATAGAGAGAGATAGCTAATATCTTTCACGTTTGCACACAATATTGTATTGCATATTTCAGAGTACTGAGGCTAGGTTTCCTAACGCTATTTTCTTTTAAAATACACAGCCAGTATTGGAGTCTTTTGACCACCCAATACCTTCTCTTCAAACTCTTTGTCTGTAAACTTCTACGAACAAATGCATGTCTCAAGTAGGTACACAAATAAACTGATTACGTCGTCCACTGGTGAATGGAGTGTACCCACGGTCTACGGCTAGTCAATCAATAAACGTTGATGTGTCACCGCTGTGATATACAGTTCGCTAGATGGCGTTACAACACTCACAATACTGCTACTTTTAAAACAATTATGTCTGAGCCAAAACCGGTTCCCATGGAGGATGGGGGCACCCTTATAATAAGGGTCCATACACCCAGTAATAATGACGAAAGCTGCGTTAATCAATCTGCGGATGCACGCTAAATAATAAACTGGCGCAACACCCAAAACCGGTTTCACTAAATGCAACTCAATGTTAAACTGCTAGAGATGGTTTTTCAGTGTCATCGGATTTTGAATTAGGTCATTTTTTTAACGTGTTTTAGTTTTGTGTATGAAGTGATAAAAAATGTACCTACAGATGTGACCGGACCAGACTGTGTTGATTTGAATGCGTTTTTGCATTTTCGCGTGAATTGTCTGGGCAATTATTTTATATAGGGCGATAATTGGTAATGTCACAGGAGGTGTGTTCGTTCCTTAAGAACAAAATATAGTAATGTATTTACTGTTACTCGTTGAGTTGAAGAGAACCAAGTCTCAGCTCCAATTTTTACAGCCGAGTTTTGTCTATGCGTGCGCAAATCCTCAACGGTTGAGGATTTGCGCCCTTTATTACCAGCCATTTTATTACTGGAGTGTTCTATAGATACATTATTTGTGGGATGCGCATGTTTGTCTAAAACAAACTTTTTGTTCGGTATTCGGACAAATGGCCACAACATTTGGCAATGTCTGTTATAAAACATGAAACCTGATAGCGCCATTTGCTTACTAAATCCTAAATCGAAAACACTACACAATTACAATTTAAAACTTCTCTTTCATGTCCAGTTCTCAATACATCTGTTGTACACGCGCCCTAAAACAAGCGTGGATTAATTCTACCCTTTATTGTACCCCTAACCACCCCTAACTATATACTTAAATTAGGGGCGAAGTTGTCACCCCAGTATGTCTATCCATCAAAATAATGTAGGTATATAATGGGTCATATTATTCTGGTTGGGCGTCAGAAAGTGTACACCGGGCCGCTTTATCGGATCCCGGACAATTCGATCTCCAATGTTGAAATGCGCTCGCCATAAATACAATTGCTAGGTAGGCACAGAGGTGATCTCGTCTCGTCTATTGTTGGTATCCGTTTTATGTAAAATGCATCGTATTTGCATACTCGTAAAGTTTAAATTGGAATAGTGGTTTTGACTGCATTAACTTCTTTAAAAAAATTGCCATCGAATCATTTGAGAATCGAGGTAAGATGAAGTGTTTTAATTGAACGCAATAATTTATAGGTTTATTAAAATGGTGACGAGTTCAGATAATTTTTATTCATTGTCTTTACTACTGTAAACTGCCTTCATAATGTTCCAATATTTGTATCAAAAAGGTTATCCAACAAGAAAGAATACTAAAAAGACATAGCGTCATCCTAGACAAAGAGTTCTTTGCACCTTTCCTCACACACATATGAACATAAACAGGAAAGCATAGGTACAAAACACTTAAAACGTTCACTTCAAGGGTCAGTAATATAAGAAACATTATCGTTCTACTTAAACGAACATCACTTTTCCTCGAACCGATCAAAACCCGACTCGGGGACACTAAAAGCTATACAGAATCATCCCAGGCAGGGCGTTACCCGAGTATTAATCTGCACACAAGTAAACATTACATCTCAAACCGAGTCGCCAAGAAGAAAGTATCTACACCTGTCCTTTTCGCACTTTCGTTGCTGACCGGTGTGCGAGAGGGACGGCAATCGAAGGGTCGGAATCAATACCATATGACAGGGGCCGGTGTTTTATTTTGTTGGAGACATCTTTGCGTGTGTAGCTATAGTGTTTTACTTGTGTGAGTGGCTGGACCGCACTGTATCTAGGTAGGTGCCTAGTGTTGGCTTTTCACATGTTAATTCTACGTTTTGGGATAACGCTGGCGGTGGATACGGAGTAAAGGTTTTAGCAGCTCTACTTTAGCATTAAGTTGAAATGTAAGTACAGTTAACTGTATAGGGTTTTCTTTACACGAATTTCACAAGCCATTGTTCAGGTTAAGTAGTTTGTTGACTGAAGTACTACTAAAAGGGTCAGTTTTATTGATCCCGTCAGAGTAAAGATACGCATTCTTTTGTATGTTGATGACTTTATTGTTTTCGTTTATTCGACGATACTCATATATAAAAACTACGCGCCATTCTTTGATTTTACTCATAACATCTTTGGTTCAGTTTTGTCTTACGGGATTTTGTTTCCATATATCTCATGTTTGTAGAGTTTAGGTGAACAAAACACCACTAACCAGTTACTAACACTTAGGAGATAGGATTCATTCTGACCACTAAACAAAAGTTGTCAAATTAAATTACGGTTATACTAGCGTCTACCCGCGACTTCTTCCGGGTGAAACTTCTTGTTACCTGACCCACCTCGTTGCACCGCATCGCCTGCCCGCGGTACAACTGCTTTTTCGCTTAGCGTTCTGTTTTACTTTTGTTCTTTTGGCCCGGCTCCTAAGAATCCTAGCGTGATGTTAAATGACCTATAGACAACGTGTAACGTTAAATGCTTAAAACCTGAAAATAGTTTGATCAGAATAACAAGTAGAATTAATTGAACCACTTTTTAATATAGGTCACATTTTTCAAAAAATCTTCATTATAACGTTGCCGTGTCTATTTATTAATAGGTCAAGCAAGCCAATGTCAGCGCGGCGCAGCGGCCCGGTGACGACTCCTCCCTCGGTAAAGCGTCGTCGCAGACGCAAGAAACGATCAGAATGGCCAGTAAAACTAAAACAGCACATAAAACGTTTACAATTTTTATAATGACTCATTTTCTCTCTGAAATAGGTCAATTGAATTAAAAATCAGTTGGGGTGTCTGAGGTTTTGCGCATTTAACGTTACACGTTGTATAGCCTTCCTAAAGAACTGGGCTATCAAATGCATATGAAAAGAATTTTTCAAATCCGACTGGTAGTTCCAGAGATTTGCACATACAAACAAACAAACTACAGCTTTTTATTATTAGTATAGATTAATTTATAAAACGTCATTAAATTCCCTTTTCGTCTTACGAAATAAACATGAGGCATGTGAAAATAACCCGAAAAGTTTTGAAACAACTCTAAGGCAATCACACTCAAAAACCCTATATCAAAACCATCAATCACATAACGTTGCTACAACAAAAAAAAAGCATAAAAAAAAAAACAATACAACAAAGCTTGTAAAAAGGAACATGCAAATTATAAATTCAGCTGCAAATAAAATGGTATATTATTACGAATCACAGCATTTGGAATAATTTGGCACCATTGGAATACATAGGGGTAGCTCCCCTCGAATGAAGTGATTTTATGGCCAACGTTTATGAACAGCGCTGTTGTCCGGTTTCGGTTAGATTTGGTGTCAACATTATCGGTTGAATTCTGGCTTTGATCTATTTTAACTAGTTTATGGAGATTTGGAAATATTTTATAAACGTATTTTACACTACTTGTCTCAAAAAATAGAACAAATCTCTCTGGTAACAGAAATTAACGCGTTAATTTTTATTGCTTAGCTTATTTGAGACATACACTATCATTTGAGGGTTTTATTAAGCTGACTTCCTCATTAATGCCAATAAATATCAAAGTATTACTTTTTTGAATAGAGTATAAACCGTATTGGTTCTGGCGCGCCTATACCGAAGTTCTGAAAACAATTTTATTGCGACTAGCTACCGAACATTTTCTCAAGTTGAGAAGGTCGGCTGGGAGGTCCAAGGATCGCATAAGGTGAATCTTGCTGGATCCTTATCCATTTGTAGGTATAACTATTGCACCGTACCTGGGTATTTCCCTAAGGTGGGAATATTCCTGGAAGCAAAATTGCATGTAAATGTTAGCCTGTTATTATGTAGGACACATGCCCGGGGACAATAGGGTTTTACGGGGTCTATATCCCCGGGAAATAAATAGATCAGTTTAATTCTATTTGGAAACACGAAGAGCATTCGATCACCTACTAGAATAAAAAAAATAAGACCATTAATCATTAGCCTAGACGAGACGTTCGAAACTATGTTTAATCTGTTTTAAGTCTAAATAAAAGCGCTTAGTGAGTTTTAATATTTATAGGCCATAAATAATTGGTAGACCAATAGGGTGTACCACTAGGTTCCATACTAGGCTCTTTGTACTCTGTAAACTTGTATTCTTTTAGTCTTACGTTTGCACCAATCGTTTCACCTTGATCAGGGAATACAGATAAAAATAAACCTTTTAGCCTTTGCCTAACATCCGCGTATGTCATAAAACCCAATTGAACGAAGACTTACTTTGTACTGGAAAGCCGATAGCCATAAACCGACGCTGCTCAGTAAGGTTTTAACGACTGTGCACTTCTAGCACCGTAATAATTTGACGATGCATGGATTGAAGAGAAAGGCTTGAGATTGATCTCTGTACATTCCTTTGCAAGATACTTAAAGAGTCGATACTAAAATTTCTATTTTTGCACAGTAGAAGATCGTCCTTGATTGAGCCATAAATTAGGATATATACATGGTACGAATTTAACTATCTATTCGCTCTACTTCTGTACCTATAAAACAAAATCGCTTTTCGTGTCTGTTTGAGCTTAGTTCTTCTAAACTCCACAATGGATTTTGATGTGGTTTTCATTATCATTTAGAGAATTTCTTCCGGAAGGTTTATGTGTACAATACTTTACTTTGATATACTGTTCATTTTGTTCGTGTTCGTTTTGTGTTTGTGTGTGTGTGTGTGTGTGTGTGTGTGTGTGATATTCTGCTTTACTCCGTTAAGCCGTTGGTCCCGGCTGTCATTTGTAGACCTTTGACAGTCGGTACGGGTAGTCAGAAGCCCGAAAGTCTGACAACCAGTCTTACCAAGGGGTATCGTATTACCCAGTAACTGGGCTGTGGAGGTCAGATAGGCAGTCGCTCCATGTAAAATACTGGTATTCAGCTGCATCCAGTTAGACTGGAAGCCGACCCCAACGTAGTTGGGTAAAGGCTAGCCAGATGATGATGACTTTACTTCGATATACCACAGGAATCTCAATGATTTGACATGTCGCCATTGCACCCTTACGAAGCAGGGGCGGGTCGCATGTAAGATATAAATTGGGCATAGACTGTAAAGGAGTATTTCTCATCTTATTTTTCGCAACCTTTTTTGTCTTTCAAACGTAAAGAACAGTTTTTGTTTTGTTCAACCAGTCTTCGCTTTGGTTTCTGGCCTATTGACACAGAATCTTCAAGTGATGGAAAAACAATTGGCAAGCTGTCAATTAAAAATATATAATGTTACTTTTCTTTATTTGCTATTAAGTGCGTTTAACTTATTACAATATTGCAAGTCATTTTCTAAAATAAGACCGTATATTAATGATGTTCAAAGAATTTTAGTACTATGAATGAATATGAACTAAACAATGGGCGGTAGACGTGGTGTATTCTTTGTATATCACCATTGATCAACGATTATGTTGAGTCTACATCTATTAAAGGTCCAAAATGTTATCTGAGAAGAGAACCAACCAACAACCTAGCTTCACCCAGTGAATAAATATTTTTAGCAATCAGAAGTGGAAATGTTTAAAAAAAAAACAACACAGCGATCGAAATCACAAGTATAAATAATTTATTTTAAATACACACGTTTTTAAGATTATTACAACCATTAATTATCATACGCAAGGAACCAAATTATAATGATCAAACAAGAATACATCAGTTAAAATCCAATCATCAAGAATAACAGAAAATAACAACAATAAGCGAATAACGATAAGACTTACAGCCCTTTGAGCGATGTTACCGCCACGAGTGACACCCGACAAAATGACCGAATGACGGTACGCGCGCTCCTTTTATACCATATTGGAAATTGTCATGTGCTTCTTCCTAACACGGCTTCTCCTGACACCAAGTCGTCCTCGACTTGAATATTCTGGGATTCGTCTTCAACGAAATGATTTTGCTGCATCACAGCTCCTACTTCTGCATCAAGATCAGGCATGGAAAGCCCAACCGCCACAGATTCGTTGCTCTCTGATTGATCTAAGTCGCTGTCAGCGTTATCAGTTTCGTCATCTGAAAGGGTACACAATGGTTATCGTCTGAGGAAGACTTCATATGAGATTCGACATAATAACTCAATGTAGCAAGAATATAAGATGGTCAGCGTCCCAGCCATCCTATATTATTGCCGAATACTTTACCACAGCGACTAACGCTGTTTAGGCGACAAACGCCAACGTTGGGCGACACACGCCTTTGAGGGGGGAACAAACCCAAACGTTGGGCGACAAACGCCTTTGAGGGGGGAACAAACCCAAACGTTGGGCGACACACGCCTTTGGGAACACACCCACATGTTGGGCGACACACGCCTTTGAGGGGGAACACATCCCGCACGTTGGGTGACACACGCCTTTGAGGGGAACACATCCCACATGTTGGGCGACACACGCCTTCGAGGGGGAACACATCCCAGCGCTGATCTACTTCTGAAACCAGACATGTTAGCAAAAGCAGTAAGTGTAGGTACTCACTCTCAAAAAAGACGGCACACGTCTCAGGGCACCATTCTCCTTTCCATGGTACCATGTATTGGGAGGCCGCTTGGGTAGTTTTCCCACGGCCCCCACTGAGCAGTTTTAGTTCATACCTACCATTAGGTAGAACTTTGGTTACTTTGTATGGTCCTCGCATTCCAGGGTCTAATTTCCCCGTTGATTGCGAGTACTTTATCACGAATGCAAGATCGTCGACCTGGTATTCGCGTGGCGGGCGTCTGGACCGGTTGACTGAGGCGTCCTGGTCATCTTGATTTTTTTTCAGGAGTTCGCTGGCACGGCTTCGGCATACCTCCCGCAGAGCTTCTCGGTTGGTGTCTACACTGTCTGCGGCTAGGTCTCGCACTAGCGAGCGTATGGCTGGAGTAGAGGCGTCAGTACCAATCATTAACTTGATTGCTGATGTTTGCGTGGTCTTCTGCTTGCTGATATTCAGCACCAACTGCAGTTTCCAGAGCGTAGTAGACCACGATGCGTTCTTGTGTCCTACTTCGATGCGAAGCATGTTGAGCACGGTTCTTATGTAGCGCTCTACTTGGCCGTTCGAGCTGTGCATTTCAGGAGTGATATAATGCAGGTCAGAGCCAAGTTCAGATATCCACTGGACAAAGTCCGTCGACTCGAACATTCTACCCCTGTCAGTGACTAGCATTTTAGGAACGCCGAATAGAGAAACAGCCTGGGACATTATTCGTTTTAATTCACCGGTATCCTGGCGGTAAATTGGATACAGGAGACAAAATTTTGTAAAGGCGTCAACCAATACTAAGACGAATTTGTAGCCCTCTGATTCAGGTAATGGTCCCAGGGCATCGACGTGTATAGTGTCAAACGGTGTATTAGGTTTTGGCCAAGATGAAATATTCTGTAGTGGGGCTCGGGGAACCCGCTTTTTAGAAATACAGACTAAACAATGCGAAATATATTTAGAGACAAATTGACGGAGGCCAGGAAACCAAAAATGTTTTAGAATAAAGTGCAAAGTTTTATCGGGACCAATATGCTCGTGCTCGTCATGAAAGATCCGTAGTAGGCTCAGTCGATGGCCCTTGGGTATGAAGCAAAGAAAACGCGGTTCTTCACCGACCGGCGTGTATTTATAGCACAACAAATCGTTTCTTAAGGAGTAGCGATTAGAATCGAGCTGTCCCTCCGAGAGTTTTTGTATCAAATCTCTCGTTTCATGATCTGCAGCTTGTGCTATTTGTGCCCAGTTACGAGGTTTCGATATTTGATTAACCGAGACAGCCGGGTTCCGACTGAAATAGTCGGCATGTGGCAGCATAACTCCTTTTCGATATTCGATGGAAAAGTGGAAATCTTGTAAATAGATCCACCAACGGGCGACGCGAGGGAGCAGATCTTTCTTGCGCTCAGTGGACTTGAGAGCATTGCAGTCCGTGACGACCTTGAACTGCAGGCCTACCAAATAATGGCGGAATTGTTGCAAAGCCTTCACGACCGCTAACGTCTCCAACTCATAGCTATGATATTTGCTCTCCGCTCCCTGCGTAACTTTACTAAAGTATGCCACCACATGCTTTCCACCATCAGCGGGCGTCTGCAAGAGCACGGCTCCGTAGCCAGCGGAACTTGCATCTGTGTGAACTTCGGTGGGGAGTTCAGGCTTAAATATTGTAAGAACAGGTTCGCTAGTTAAGCAACGTATCAAGTCTTGGCGGACCTGTTCCTGTTCCTCACCCCAACGAAACTCAACCCCTTTTCTGGTTAAATGGGCGATGCACGCAGTCTTTGTCGCGTACCCCTTGATGTACTTGCGGAAATATCCCGCAAGCCCTAATAATTGACGAACCTGTCTAACATTTCCGGGCACCGGTGAATTTTTTAAAGCCTCTATTTTACGCGGGCTCGGCCGCACCTGACCAAAGCTTACTACTCTACCTAAGTACTCGACTTCCGTTGTTAAAAAAGAGCATTTCTTTAAGTTTATTGAAAAGCCTGCTTTAGTAAGAGTTTGTAAAACACTTCTGAGTAAAGAAATTCCGTCTTCTACGGTATTGCTCAAAAGGAGAACATCATCGATGTAGACTAAAGCGTTTCCAGCGTCAATATATTCGCGAAGGGTTTGATTAATGATGCGCTGGTAAACTATCGGAGAGTTCGTCAAACCATACGGCATTTTCAAATATTCGTAGTGGCCTTCTGGTGTGACGAACCCTGTCACGTGTATAGAGCTTTCTTTAATTTTTATTTGGTGGAATCCTGTTGCCATGTCTAAACTAGTGAAGAAGGCGTATCGTCCTAACCGATCAATGTGGTCGTCTATCAAGGGCAAGGGATATCTTTCTTTCTCAGTAACGCGGTTAAGTGCTCTATAATCGACACACATTCGGTCGGTCCCGTCTTTCTTCTTTACAAGAATTATGGGACTGGCATACTCTGATCGTGATTCTCTGATGATACCTTTGCCTAGCAGGTCTTTAATTATCTCGCGTACTTTGAGTTTTTCGTCATAAGAGAGTTTGTACGGTCGGTATACAATGGGAGAAGTGCTAGTGAGCTTAATTTCCATTTCACCAGTTGTGACGGTACTGGTCGCTGTACCAGAGATGAGAAAGTCCGAGAAACTATGAACCACAGACATCAAAGAATCACGCAGAGCACCTTGTAATGAGGTGTTAACTAATGTTTGATCAAACTTATGAACCTCATTAATTTTGACGTGAGTATCACCAGTTCGGGTGATGTACTGTCTATCTTTTGTACGCACATACATGACGCCGTCGCGATTAAGAACGTCAGTTCCAATTACGATCGAAGTATTCATGCATGAATTCGGTACTACAACTAAGTCTACCTCTATGGAAATATCGCTAAGCTCGATGGTTACGGTCACAAAAGACGAAGCTATAATTTCCCGTTCGCTTATACCCTTTAAGACACAGTGTGTCGGTTTAACTTGGCAAGAAAGGTGTTTTAAAACGTCGGAAGAAATCAGCGATACGTTTTGAGCTCCACTATCTATGAGTACATCCATAGGAATGCCTTGAACTACAGCTGTTACGACGTCACTTTTATTACTTGAGTGATCTGTGCACAAATTAACGTTTCGCTGATTTCTGGCCTCTGATCGACTTTTTGCAAAGCACGTTTCTTCAGTGTGTCCCTTTTTCTTACAAAATGAACACTGTGTTCCAGACTTGGCAGTAGTATTGCCGGTGGTTGGATCTGGTGTACCGGACTTGGCAACAGAAGCAGTAGTTGATTCTGTACGAGTCTTTTTAGGACAGTTACGACCTAAATGTCCGCGCTGATTGCATAAGTAGCACTTGGCTCCGCGGTCGAAGGTTGAGTTCGAAAGTGTATGCTTCTTAGTCAACCCACCACGAGACTCAGGCTTAGCGCGATTTGGTTTTACATAAATCGAAAGGAAGGAGACTAAGTCTTCGGTTGCCAAGTTTGCGTTTGCTGCGGCTGCCCTTATCTGAGGGTTGTCTATACCGCGTATAACTATAAGGGTTCGCAATTCATCAGTAAGGCCCTTAACGATTCGTAAACGTAACAAGGTACGCCGGGCGTACTCGGCGTATGTGGCGAATTTGTCGGATGTCGTGTTCATGGTGTCAAATAAAATGTTAGCATAATCTAACTTCCGAGGGCAGAGGGGCTTAAATTCAAGCTTAAAGTTTGACCAGGTGCGGTCATTGGTGACCCACTCATTTAGCCAAACTTTAGCATCACCTTTGAGACAGGAAGCTACTCGCGATAAGCACTCGTAGTCGCCCCAACCATTCGCGGTTACCGCACGGTCTACTTCATCGCACCACATGTCGATGTCGTTTATGTTTGGATCGAAATTAGAAACATAGTAGCTATGTGACCTCGTAGGTTGCAAAGATCTAATAGCTTCCGCGAGCATGGTTACAGTCGACGGGGCGTCTGAACCGCGAACGATTGGTTCGTTTGTAGAAGTGGTTGTTGAAAAGCCCTCGGAATTGGTTGCACGAACTCGTTGCGGAACATCGCTCAAGTCTACTGGGCTACGAGGACGCGAAGTGATATCGCAAACCGGGTCTTCAGGACTGGCTACAGTATGACTATTACTTCGTGAAGCTTTCAAAATATTAGCTGTGGGAACCACACTTGTACTGGTGCGCTCGATAGCACTCAGCCTCGTCATGATGTTACCCAAGGTGTTTTGTAACGAGTTATCATCATTAGGCGTAGTAGGTGGGTACCTGGAGCGCGAGGGAGTTCTGCGCGAGTGTGTCAACGATGATCTGGACCTAGAACGGCGGCGATCACGACCGTCACGGCGACGATAGTACGAGCTATCCTTTGAACTACTACGTTCACGACGGCGGCTCTGCCTTGATATATGACGCGAGTTACGCACGGTTTCACTACTAGTGGACCTGTCTCGCGGAACGTCTCGTGAACGGTTATGGGATCGACGTCGGTCATTCCTTCTAGGCATATTGTATCACGGTGTTTTAAATTTAAACGAACACACAGAATAACAACGATGACACACTAATCGACAAGTAGATTTGAGGGTAGAAACGAAATTATAATTTTGTTCCTTGAATGTTTATGCTTTAGTGGGCTTTTGAGTTCTTTATCCCACTTCTGATTTTAGCAATCAGAAGTGGAAATGTTTAAAAAAAAAACAACACAGCGATCGAAATCACAAGTATAAATAATTTATTTTAAATACACACGTTTTTAAGATTATTACAACCATTAATTATCATACGCAAGGAACCAAATTATAATGATCAAACAAGAATACATCAGTTAAAATCCAATCATCAAGAATAACAGAAAATAACAACAATAAGCGAATAACGATAAGACTTACAGCCCTTTGAGCGATGTTACCGCCACGAGTGACACCCGACAAAATGACCGAATGACGGTACGCGCGCTCCTTTTATACCATATTGGAAATTGTCATGTGCTTCTTCCTAACAATATCAATAACTAGCTTCTGCCGCGCTGTCCTCGTGAAATTTCTTGTACCCATCGTATCGCCTGCCCGCGCTATGAGTTCGTTTTCGAGTTCTTTCTTAAGTACCTTTTTATCTTTTTGAGCTTGGCTCCTAAGAGTCCAAGCGTGATGTTAATCTTTAGCCTTCCTCAAGAAATGGGCTATCAAACGCAAAAAGAATTTTTCAAATCCAACTGATAGTTCCGGAGATTAGCGCGTTCAAACAAAAACTTCATCTTTATTATAAGTATAGAAGATACTGGTTTGAAGAGATATACTCTCTTTTGCTATTGCTCCATGTAATATAGAACTATTTCAATCTAAAACTCTAGCCTCATCTACTGAGATTCTGACCGTAGTCCCTTAATTACACTTGACACGTAAAGGATCGATACCGACAGTCCCCGGAACATCAGAAACGGTAGTGGTTTAAAGTCCATTAGGTTATTCGATACACGTCCAAAATGGATGGCTCGAATAGATTGTACAGGTACTTTCTTTACTGTCGAATGATCAAAAGAAAGGATTTTTATCAAAAGGCAGATTAATGATATCTGTTTGTTGTGTATTAGTTAATCCTTCTGAATATTTCTGATATAATCTTTTGGTAACTTCAAGGATATCTGAAGTAATAATCTGACTGGCCTGTTTTGAGAGCAAAACCAACATTTTAAAACAATCCCACTCATCCTAACCATTTAAACATAAAATTGACGCGTTGTACTTCCAACGAAATACTAGAGTCAGCTAGAAAGGGACTGAGTTATTCCACGGTGAAGGAGTGAGGGAGAGGGTAAACAAAGGGGAGGAAAACCCCAATAAGGGTGGTTGGCATTGTGAACGATAATTTCGCTGAATAGTAGCGAAGGTAATTTTATTAGGGTGATTCTGTGTGCGTTTAATTTTTGTATGTGATTTCGGACCCGTGTTTTGCTATCGTGAATAAAATTGTTGTTTCAGTTTCGTGTTTTTGTGGTGTTTTTGGGTTATAATATTCCTGTCTGTATTAACTTCAATTTTTGGGGATTATTTAATTGAATTTTATTATCATTTAGTCTACAATCATCACTATCATCAATTCATCACTGTCTGGCACCCATAACACAAGTTTAATCTTAGCTTGGGTGCCAGTGGAGTCATCAGCGATTTATGCAAGCATATTGTCATAGAATTAACTTCTTGCCATTGGCAAATTGTAAAATTGGAAATAAACTTATTATTATTATCATAATCTGCCTACAGCAGTCCACTGCTGGACATAGGCCTCTCCAATTGCATGCCATTTAGCTCGATTCTCGGCTACTCTCAGCCACCCTGCGAAGATGGTCTACAATAGTAGAGATTTATTTCACATCGCACAATACAAATAACAGTAGGGTGTAAGCACTATAAATAAAAGCGATTTATTCGCTATATTGACACGTTCTTGCCCCAGTTACAATGAGAGCATTATTCGAACAATCACTCACTAAAAACACAAAGCTTGGAACTTGTACAATATACAGCGCTCTTTCGAGAATAGTCTCAATTGAATTTATCAATGTATATATAGTTTACTTTTGTCTTTTACTTACGTATGGATTTATTAGTCACATAATCACATGTTAGTTTACTATAAATTAGGTGTTACGGTAACGACTTACGGTATCTTGTCCTGCCATCTTTATTGTTCACAACTGACCAGCCGGGCGATTCTGTAAAAATCTCACCGTGAAATCATAAGTAAAGTGAGCACTTAATAGTATTAATCTCTAGCGAATGACAGCTCACTCCACGCTCACTTCACCCAAGCTTTCACGGTGAGATGGTTACAGAATCGCACGGCTGTTTTAGGGCATCAATCCATCTGACTAAACATAGCTCACTACTTTTGCTGATCCATGGTGTTCATTCATGGACTCTTCTGCGTCAACTTTCATTGATCCTTCGATCATACCAAGCCCTTCTTATTCCCCCAGGTTATAATATGATCTATTATAGATCGTGCGTGACATTGGTAATTTTCTTTGTCTCCTCTACACATACAAGTTTCTTAACCGATATAATATGTAGACAATGACTTATTTTGTTTTTCTTTTGTTTCAGATCAAAAATATTGGATGGTCCATAATGTGCTAAGTGATAAAGTGCCAGTGCTAGTGTAGTGTAGTGTAGTGACATGTCTTAGTGACCAACATGAGTGGTGGAGTGACGACGCAGGCGGGGCCCCGGCTCTGAATGATAGCTGCCGCTAAAGGTGAGACAATTTGTTTTTTTTTTATTTTTTATAAGATTTGCAGGTACTGTTTCACCATCACCTGTAACTTACACATATATAATTCCATAATTCTCTTTCTTTTCTTAATTTATCTGGTTTGATTTTCGTCCGGACACTGTGAAATAGGCCCTATCCCCCGAATTCTCAAACGATGTTTAACTATAAAGGTGTTAATAATAGTCTTAAAGACCCCTCAATGAGGGCGTCGTGGCTAAGTTATAACTGCCACACGAGTCGAGCGGGGAGGTGCAAGCCCTGGCTGGAGGCCTTAATTTATTGAGGCATCCACAGGCAAGCCCGGTTAAGCAGTCGACAACCTCATAGGTTGAACTGCGAGATGCCATTCACAAAAAAAAAAAAAAGCGGGGAGGTGCTGTCGTTTGTAGACCTTTGACAGTCCTAACGGGTAGACAGAAGACCAAAAGTCTGACAATGTTTTGCCCGAAAGACTGATTTGATTCATCTGTTTAGGGTGCGTTTCCACAGAAGCGGAGCTGGGCGGAGCGGAGCGGAGACGTGTAGGAATCGTCCATTCACAGACGAGACGAGTTCGATTCCTGCACGTCTCTGCTCCGCTTCGCCCAGCTCCGCTTCTGTGGAAACGCACGCTTAGACTGCAAGTCGGCCCTAACATAGATGGGAATAGACTAGGCGGATGACGAGTTGAGCTACAATACAGCATGAAAAATGAGTAGCATTTGGGAATACGGCTTTTATTTATTAAGTCAAATGGATGGATCAAAAAACGTTTCCTACCGGTTGTCAAAAGGCACTAAAATGACTCATTTCCCTCATTTTACACTACGTAAATATTCTACAGTCAACCGCATGTCCATGCTATCAATTTGACTATGACAGCGGGTTGATTCCGTAGCAGTAACGGCGGTTTTCGTGGTTCAAGTGTTGCTATATCGTACGCTTGACTGTACTAAGGATGTAGCCAGCATAGTTTTTTTTTTGTATTCCTAGAAGTAGAGGATATGACTTCATATTCTAAATGGAAATGTGTTCGTCGCCTTTTAGTTAAACCTGCTTATTAGCTTATCCTATCACGATCTTAATACAACATATTTGACGGGCCCGTGGCTAAATAATAACAGCCGCACAGGTCGATCATTCAGGTTAAACTACGCTTGCCGCGGTTGGCTTATGGATGGGTGACGATCTTTACATACCCCTCCGTGCTTCGGAAAACACGTTAAGCCGTTGGTCCTGGCTGTCATTCGTGGATCTTTGACAGTCGTTACGGGTAGTCAGAAACCCGAAAGTCTGACAACCAGTCTTACCAAGGGGTATTACCCAGTAACTGGGTTATAGAGATAAGTTAGGGAGTAGCGCTCCATGTAAAATACTGGTATTCAGCTGCATACGGTTAGACTGGAAGCCAACCCCAACATAGTTGGGAAAAGGCTACGCAGATGATGATGAACTTACTTAATACAACATAATTAAGATTTTCTCTTGACGTGGTTTGAACGATCGAGTTTTTTTTTTTTTTTGTAATGTAAACGTCAAACTGAAAACTTAGTCCGGTACTTACTAATTTTTCAGTTTTATATTTTCAAAATCAAAATTAAAAGTCATTTATTTATTCAAACTAGGCTGAGAATCAGCACTTTTCGAACGTCAAAATTACAAAAGAGTCCCCCAAAACGCCCGCCCTTCACCACTTCTTAGTGCTTTCGTTGGGAAGAAGAAGTGGCGCAACAAACTCCCCAGCAGAAGAATATTAAGAACTTTACCATAGTCGGAAATGGAACATTTCTTAATTTAAATGTGGTGGCATCCATATATTATACGGATGTCTAGATGTATCTTGGCATTACCTAATTATATTTCAGATATTTTCATCATCATCATCGGTCTGTGGTGTGCACAGACCGGCTTCCCCCCGTGCTGGGTATAGGCGTCTCTTTGCTTTAAATGCCAATCACCACCCTCCTGTACCAGCCTCATCCAAGTGTAAGGACATGCCTTTGCCGATCCCAACTAACCCTAGATTACTAAACTATCGTAAAATTTACGACAGCAGTCATAAACAAAATTATAAACAAAGTTAATATTATAAACTCATACATCATTTAGGGCTCCCGCAGATAAGCGCGACGCGACAGTGCGACACGATTCTGGTAGAACAATTTCCACGAAGTTTTCATAGAAATTGTTCAACTAGGATCGCGTCGCGCTGTCGCGTCGCGTTTGTCTGCAGGAGGCTTTATGTTAGCAACAATTGCAGAAACAAAATAAAAAGTAAATCCAGGCGCGACTTCGTTTTCGAAATGGCTGATGCTCTTATGGAATCTCACCTAAAAGAAAGAATTTAAATACTCCAACATTGCGACAAGATATCAAAGAGCTCATAAAATGTATCTTAGGTATTGAAGCTATTCCTGAAGCGGCAATTATGCAAGAATCAAATTATAGAAAAACATTTGCCTTGTGTCCGTCTAAGGCTAGAAAAATGACAACTAACTTTTGCATGAAATGTAAAAGGGCCATGTGTAGGGCGCACTACATGAATATGTGTTCAAACTGGGTAGAGTAAAAAAAAATTGAAACTATTTTAATTATTATGTGATATCTTAAACCCAAAGAATAAGTAATAGTAATTTCTAAAATAATTAAAATTTATGATTCGTAAATTTATTCTGTTGTATTTTCCTGTCGTATTTTTTAGGGATGTTTAGTAACAACGTCACTTGTAGGATAATTTAGTAATGTAGGGTTAAGACAGTCTTCAGAATAGAATAGAATAGAATACTCGTACTCTCGTACTTTATTATGTACACCATATAAATTACAGACATAAATAGAAATTTTACAAAGGGTGACACAATGGGCGGTCTTATCGCTAAGAGCGATCTTTTAAAGACAACCTTTGGATGGATTGAAAACGGAAGGAGAGACAAATACTGTAGGTACCGAGTCTGTGGTCAGTGCAATAACATGTAACGTTTCACAAGCAAAGCATTAATATTCTACGAGTAGTAACTAAGTAATTTAAGTTAGCAATAGGATTCATATGTTATAATTGGCATTAATAAA
Source organism: Eremobia ochroleuca (assembly GCA_949629135.1). Taxonomy (NCBI): domain Eukaryota; kingdom Metazoa; phylum Arthropoda; class Insecta; order Lepidoptera; family Noctuidae; genus Eremobia; species Eremobia ochroleuca. The sequence continues at coordinate 6,628,584 of OX451411.1, read as the reverse complement.
AGGTAACTTTGGAATGAGCATTTGTTTCCATCTGCCACATATCCTCATGGATACATTACATGGCGACCTTGCCAGGATACCCGCGATGGCAATAATCTTGTCCGTCACGTCAGACTTACTATTCAGTCTGTCTAACTAGCCTTTTCCCAACTACTTTGGGGCAGGCTTCCAGTCTAACAGGGTGCAGCAGAATGCTAGTATTTTACATGGAGCGACTGCGTATCTGACCTCTACACACAACCCAGTCATTGGATAACATGATACCCCCTGGTAAGACTGATAAAGACTTACTATTTCATATTCAAAATACCACGTTCGACGTTTCTTATCCTTATGTAAACACATACATATTATGTAAATACACGTAATTCTACACACGTCTTATCAAAATATTGATTTAACGACAATTCTTGTGTTGCTAACTTGACTTATAACCGAAAATCTTGCACAGCCACAGTATAGGTAACTACGAAACACAAAACTTAATAGTCGGTAGTCGGTAGTTGTCGGCACGGTTGGCGCAGTGGTTAAGCGATTGACTGCTGCGCTGCGTGTCGCGGGTTTGAATCCCGCACGGAACAAATATTTGTATGACCTGCAAATAGTTGTTCCGGGTCTGCTTGTTTGTGTTTAAATGGATAGATAACTTTTATGCTATTGTTCGAAAGCGTATCGCATCCTTGATGTGGCGGGTGCGCGGCAGCTCCAACAGTCTTTTGATGACGGTGTCGGATAGGACTGATGGCCTTATATGGAAACACTGGACGAGGACGATAGTGTTTCCTTCAAACCGTGCCCAGAAGTAATGTGCGTATATTGTTTTGTTGTGTTGGGAAATTAATTATTATTATTATTAAATGTTTGTAAACACAATACAGGAGATAAATTCCTAGTGTGGGGCAACGTTTAAAAAAAAAACTGCAACTAAATAAATTTTCGTCTGTTATCTTTTCACGGCCGAACCCAATAACCTATTAACAGAGGGGTAATTGCGTAACACACTATCAGTAGCAATGGTTTTCATTTTGACAGTTGAACAACATTCGTTGAGTTCTTTTACATTGTTGAGGAGACAAATTTTTCCAACATATCGTCGACCGTAGGTTCAATTGCTGTAAGGGACAAAATACCCAAAATGAGTTGAGTATACAGTTTTGTTCAGAATTTTTCGCTCTATCGAATGGTGAATATAAAAAAATTCTAGCTTAAAAAAAATGTCCCTTACTCTAATGATTTTTGGATCCAAATTTAGAATCAGCCCCATAATAACAATGTATCTGAAAAACTATGCAATATAGGAACTTAAAATGGTGTAATTATCGCCGCCAATCCACTTCAAATAAAGTAAGGGTCTTCCCAATCAACGAATTACCATTACATGGTTTATTTTTTAAGAAACAATAATAAAACTGGCCTTACACTAATGTCTTTGTTGTCTCAAAAAATAAATATCATCCATACTTTAAATGGATTGCACGAGTTTTGACATAGTTGTCCCTTACCCCAATTTGCATTGTCATACTTTAAGCAGTGTCAACGTTACACCTATTTGAATCGAATTATTGCACTATTACCATCCTTTCCTATCTCACAACGTCTTTCTGTGTGCAAAAGAGAGGATAGTACCAATGCGAAAGCAGCGCGCGGGCATGAAAAAGTGGTATCAGTGCGAGTTCATCTGTCGTTAAAAACAACAAAAATAATGGCTTTTTGGGAAAACGAAGTGCTCTGGCCCCTTGAAACTTTGTAGTAGGGTAGTAGGTTTCAAGGAGCCAGTGTACTTAATTTAGCTAAAAAACTATTATTTTTATAAATAAATGATAGAAGGGTTAATTTCCGGACGATAAATATTTTCGAAATTCATTCGGCACTTTTTAGTTGATTTATCAGAAATTTTTTACAAAGTTTCAAGGGGTCAGAGCACCAAAAAGCCATTACTTTTGTTATATTTTATAAATAAACAATAGAAGGGGTAGTTTCCGGATGATAAATGTTTACGAAAATTATTTGGCACTCTGTAGTTGATTTTCCAGAAATTTTTTACAAAGTTTCAAGGGGCCAGAGAACTTAATTTTGCCAAAAAGCCATTATTTTTGTTGTTTTTTTTATAAATAAGCAATAGAAGGGGTAGTTTCCGGATGATAAATGTTTTCGAAAATCATTCGACACTCTTTAGTTGATTTATCAGAATTTTTTTACAAAGTTTCAAGGGACCAGAGCACTTAGTTTTGCCAAAAAGCCGTTATTTTTTATAAATAAACAATAGAAGGGGTGGTTTCCGCATGAAAAATTTTTTCGAAAATTGTTCGGCTCTATGTAGTTGATTTTCCAGAATTTTTTACATGGTTTCAAGGGGCCAGAGAACTTAATTTTGCTAAAAAACCATTATTTTTGTTGTTTTTTATAAATAAACAATAGAAGGGGTAGTTGCCGGATGATAAATATTTTCGAAAATCATTCGGCACTCTTTAGTTGATTTTCCAGAAATTTTTCAAAAAGTTTCAAGGGGCCAGACAACTTAAATTTGCCAAAAAGCCATTATTTTTGTTGTTTTTTATAAATGTAATCTGATTAAATTGTTCCCTTTTTATTATTTAGATAATCACTCTATATTTTTTTTTCTAATGCAATAGTAACAATATGTTACAATGATATGTCTTATTAATCGTAATTAAGGTTTATTATTCAATATATCTTTCATTATTTCGATTTTTTGCATATAAGAAAGTAGTAGAGCAGCCTTTTCTACTTTTGGAATTCAAACGTTTGGAATTTCAGCTACATGTTTGGTCGGGATTGTGCGCGGTTTTTGCAGCTACTCTTTTATTTGAATAAGAATTCAAAGTAAGTATAGGTAAAATTGTTACCATTTTTTTAATAATTTGATTTTAATAAGATGTTTATTAAAATCAAATTATTAAAAAAATGGTAACATAAATAAAAAAACATTGCATGTAAGCGACATACAAAAAAGCACACACACGGTTCTAATACATTTTCATGTCTTTTAAATGATTTCTTATAACGATTTCCAAATTTAAGATATCCGTACGTCCAAAGTGTGTACTTCATTTTCTGTCAAAAATCTCTTTACATTGTATTTTTTTCATAAATTTGTTCAACATGTCCTTTACACTATTTTTTCATTAATAGATTGGATCCAACGTAGAGGTCAATTTAATGTAAGGGACGGGACTACAAGATACTTGGGCAGTAAGGGACATTACTAACAAAATACGTTGTTGTAAGGGACATCTATTTTCTTAAATAGCTAACTCATTTAAATAAATGTTACACATGTAGATAGAGCACTAAAATACAAGTTTATGTGTGAAATCAGACCCGAAAAAGGTTAATAACAAAAAAAGTTATGGGCGATTTAGTCCGAAAAAAAACTTTGTCGGCCTCTCCTGAAAAATCGTATTTTGTCCCTTACAGCAATTGAACCTACGGTCGACGATATGTAGCAATGGATTAGCAATATATAATGATTCATATTGAGACTGTGTTACGCAATAAGAGTGCTGATCGCTCCTGTTCGTCAGGATTCAAGAGCCGACTCCCGGCAACCGTAGTCACGGTCTTGCGGACGGCGAGCTATGGGCAGTTCGCCGTCCGGTAAGGACCAGGCCCGGGTCGACGGCGCGTTGTGTTCCACGCGCGGCTCAATGAGATGTCAGCAGTAACTGACGGGGTCCACTAGGGCCGATGCTTGTCAGGGTCGCGGGTTGTTCGAAAGAGTTACCGTGGCCCTTGGCACTGGCAACTGAAGGAACACGGGTGGGTTTTAGTCAGTAAAAGTCTGACACACCCTCCCGCTCCACCCAGAGCGGGAGAAGTTATTTGATAATTAAAATGAAAAAAAAAGGGTATTGATCGCTGCTGATGGTAGCCAGTACAAATTATAAACTACCAGTAATCATACAGATCGCTACTGATATTGATTACTGGGACGTTATAACCAGAGATAGATAGGTTTTTCTACCTCCAGTATGCCAAAGCTTGTTATAGATAGGTCATTTCCGTTAGACACACAGACTATGAGCGGGGCTAGGACATAGCATACTTTTTATTCCGGTAGTACCTCCACGCTCGTTACATGCCCGTACATTTGACAGAACCTGAGATGTGTTTTGATATTTCTCAGTGCCTAAATACATAATAGGTACATACGTACTTATTAAGTACAGTATTGTTTATTTTTATTATTTGGCAAACTGCAGTATGTCAGTTACCCCCGACCCTCCGCACGATTGCTGGCGAAAACGCTCCAATTGAACTACTGTAAGTAGTTATACTGTGGCAAAACTCAACGGATGTTAGTCAGTTCCATTCTTACACTGCGCATTAAGTGACTATTACGTATTCTACTACTCCTCGAGTCTCAGGAAGTCGGTACAATTAGTACTGGTTTTACCCAAGTTTATGTTTAGTATGAACTTGTTGATACACACGGTGCAGATAGACGGGATTATTAAGCCAAAAAACCGGCCAAGTGCGAGTCGGATTCGCGCACGAAGGGTTCCGTACCGTTATCTATAAAAACGGCAAAAAAATCATGTCTGTTGTATGGGAGCCCCTTTAAATATTTATTTTATTCTGTTTTTTAGTATTTGTTGTTATAGCGGCAACAGAAATACATCATCTGTGAAAATTTCAACTGTCTAACTATCACGGTTCATGAGATACAGCCTGGTGACAGACGGACGGACGGACAGCGGAGCGGGAATAATAGGGTTCCTTTTTTACCCTTTGGGTACGAAACCCTAAAAAAAGCTTATTAACACCTCGATTGCCGATCACGCGATATCGCGTGTTTCGGCTTTGCATAATATGGCCGATCACGCGATATCGCGTCAACTGGCCATACGTTTATAACCTTCTTATGGATGGCCAATCGCGCGATATGACATTTACCGCATTATGTAAATCTACTTATATAACATCAAAATAACTCTGTAATATTATATCTAAATATTTACAATAAAAATGTATATATAACGTGTAACGTTAAATGCGTAAAACCGGAAAATAGTTTGATCAGAATAACGAGCAGAATTAATTGAACCACTTTTTAATATAGGTCACATTTTTCAAAATCTCTTCATTAAAAACGTTGCCCTGTCTATTTATTAGTAGGTCAAGCCATCGCGGCGCAGCGGCCCGTTGACGACTCCTCCCTCGATAAAGCGTCGTCGCAGACGCAAGAAACGATCAGAATGGCCAGTCAAACTAAAACAGCATATAAAACCTTTACAATTTGTTTAATGATTTATTTTGTCTCTGAAATAGGTCAATTGAATTAAAAATCAGTTGGGGTGTCTGAGATTTTGCGCATTTAACGCTACACGTTCGAAAAAAAAAATTGCATGAGAAAAAAAAAATTTTTTGCCCATATCGGGCTAACCATCAATCTGTGTTTAGCACTCAACGTGTTAATAAAGCCCTTTTCCAAGAAATTTCTCAGTAACAACAGCCCAATGGTAGCAATAGGCTGTCATTCGTGGATCTTTGACAGTCGTTACGGGTCGTCAGTAGCCCGAAAGTCTGTCTGGTTGTTTAATACAAAAGTTCAATACCTACTTGACCAAAATGTATGAAACAGCTGTTTTTTTTTTCGTGATCAGATTTGGTCCCATAGTTAAAGTTGTTCATATTCATAGGTAGAAACACCCTGTAAAAATTGCATGCAGTATGAGGCTTCGTTCACACGGCATTGTCCTGCACGTTTTTTTGTAATTGTTTTTTTTACGTATAGTCAACCGGGTGTTCATATGGTAAATTTTCATTCGTGTAAAAACGAATAGCCGCAGTTTCCACACAGTTGTCATGGTGAGTAGACGTCACTGATGGATCCACGCTTAGTTGTACTTTTATATTGGTAAAAGATACATACCTTGCTTGTCATGTTTGTTCTTCCTTTATTTCAAAATTAGGATCAATTATTACCATGATTCCCTTCCAAGCCGCTTGAGTTGCGACGCGAATTTTATAAAGTTCCAAAGTTGTATCCCATAAAACGGAATTTTGTTCCACTAAAGAAATTAATAGTTCGTTATCTATAGAAGATTCCTCAACCATTTTGAATATCAAACCAAATCAAACATAAAATACGTGCCACCCCTCCAAAAGACGCTCAGGTCAGGTACTAAACGCTTCTTCGGTTGCTATTTGATAAAAAACGTATGACATCGTGTCGTGTGAAGGAGACAAAGCTATACCATATGCCACTGCGAACCGAATACGTCAAAGTTCATTCATTTGCTTGACAAGTCCGTTGAGTATGCGTTTAAACGTATAAGCGGTACACGTTTTTTTTGCAGTACAATCGACGTATGAATGGATCTATTTACGTTATATGGTCACTATTTATACGTTAAGACGTATACTGCAAAAAAACGTGCAGGACAATGCCGTGTGAACGAAGCCTGATGACAACCGGCGTATGAACGTAAACGAAGCAAAAAGAGTATGTAAGGATCGTAGCAGGTCGCGTTCTGTACTTTCACCCCCATGGGGGGAAGGCGTGAGTTTATGTGTGTGTATGTAATGCTTTGTCCTTATCTGACCTATGTATTTCAAAGTAACTTCATTTTTATGACAACCAAAGTTCAGTGCAGGTCATCTAAAAATACATTTGTGAATGAGTCAAGAAGTCGGTTTTTCTTTTCTTTTTTTTTTATTACTGTGAGAGGCCATGTAAAGGTTTACACGGTAATTTTATTAGTTGTTTAGACTCCCACGTTTGATGGCGCTACCAATCGGAAGAAAGAGAATGATGTTGATGAAATATCGGGTCAGTTAGGAATACGTTACAGTCACCAAGTAGGTGTGGAGGTCGCTGTCTCGCAATCATACTATTATTATAAAGGCGAAAGTTTGTGAGTGCGTGTGTTTGTATGTTTGTTACTTCTTCACGCTCAAACGGCTGAACGGATTTGGATGAAATTTGGTACACAGAAGGTTTATAGCCGGGATTAACACATATAATACTTTTCATCCCGAAATTCCTACGGGATCAAGACTTGCGGGCGAAACCGCGGGGCGGGTCGTTCATAATGCCTTTATCTTCTCTTACTATGCTTTTTTTGTATAATTTAAAGTAACCTTCATTCTGAATAACAAACATAGGTCAGTTACAGTAAGGAGGTGGAGAGGTGGAGGTGGGGGGGTGGGGTGGTGGTGGGTGGTGGGTTGGATCATACCTACTAAAGATATTTATATTTATAAATCGTGAAAGATGACATGGCTAGACAGAGGATGAAAAAAGTTTTGACTATGATGAGTGAAACTAGACTAAGCAAGATATTTTTGTAATATTATATGTGTCTTTATCTGTACAATTTTCGGGGAGCATATTACCTAAATAAATAAACAAATGTTGAAGTGTTGAACGATTGGCTGAGGAATTATGTCTTAAACCTTAGTAGCCTGATTTACGAAAGTGATTTTTTTTTAATATTAATGTGTTTGCTTGAGGGTGATTGTGATTTTACATACCTATTTATTTAGAAAAAAAAACAGGTATCAATTTTGATACTTCAGTTATTAAGGCCATAAAGAAATCAGATATACCTATGCATGAAATAATGCGAAACATTGATTGTTATTATCGCATAACGACACTTTACACTTTTTACAGAACCAGGAGGTAAGTTTTATTGTTTTATTGTTATTCAACAAAACTTTTAGTAAAATGTGTTTACTTGTTCACTTTGCCGCGCAAGTAATATGTCATAGATAAAATAAAACAATAATGACATTGTTTTTTTTTTTTTAATTTCGGTGGAAAGAATATTATACAACAGTAAAATACGAACAGCCAAACTATAAAAAAAAACTAATAGTAATGTGAACATTCGGTTTAAAAGATTGGTATCAAAATTGAAACTCTAGGTTATTAAGGGTTAAAGCTACAGTGTGTTTTGAAAGGTGTAGTGACAAAATATTTAAAGAGTATGTACCTATCCATAGTTGGTTTGGTCATGTTGAGAAGATGAATAAAGGAAGGCGACTAACAAGATGTATTTACAAGACAGGTGTGTGTGGAAACGCCGGGAAGGGATGCCTTGGGAGGACATCATCATCTGCCTAGCCTTTTCCCAACTATGTCGGGGTCGGCTTCCAGTCTAACAGGATGCAGCTGAATACCAGTATTTTACAAGGAGCGACTGCCTATCTGACCTCCACAACCCAGTTACTGGGTAATACGATACCCCTTGGTAAGACTGGTTGTCAGACTTTTGGGCTTCTGACGACTGTCAAGGATCCACGAATGACAGCCGGGACCGACGGATTAACGTGCTTTCCGAGGCACGGAGGGGTCTCAGTATGTAAAGATGGTCACCCATCCACAGACCAACCGCGGCAAGCGTGGCTTAACCTGATCAATCGACCTGTGCGGCTGTTATTATTTAGCCACGGGCCCCTCTAATGCCTTGGGAGGACATATAGACAGATATACCTTATTGGCGATCTTCTCCAGAAAGATCAGGTACGGTAAAACTAGCATAAATATTGTATAAGAATGCCAAGCATTTTCAAGCATAATTCGCCTATAATGTTCCCACTGTTGGGAAACAGGCCTCGTCTCCGTGGGCCCAGTGCGGGTTCGTAGATGTCTACATGTCTTCGAACTTTTGGTTCCTCACGATGTTACAAAAATGTCGTATGAATCATTAAAGTTTAGATATTCATTCACAGAACAAAATGATACGTCTATACGTATTTGAATAATGATTGATTAGCAGTCACCATGATTTTGGTAGTAGCTAATAATGTCATACTTAGGCTATTTTTGTCATTTCTAACCAATTCCGTTCAGCAAGTATGCCTGACAGAATCGAAACATCCAAAGCCAGACTGCTAGTACTAAAGCAATCGCCGTTCAAATATGTACGACACATAGTGTACACGTATGTAATATTCATATTCGATGCGGTTATCGATTTTGTGCCACCTGAAGTAAGGAGTGTTATGGCTTATGATTCACCGTCATGCTTCATAAACTAATATGTATTTGAGGACTGTGTGATTGCTGTTATTTTGGAAAAACTACATAATTGCTTAGCCCTTTATGGGGCTCTGTACATATATTGGATACCATAAATTTTGAATCTTCGCTGCTAAAGTAAACGTTAGACAAATACAGCAGTTCTTAGAAAAAAGAGCAAAATAGTGTGTCAAATGTAAAGTGCCATTATGCATTGCACCATATTTTGCACAATTTCATACATGAGAAAGGGCAGTGTCCAAAAGGTGGACACCATATATTAAAAAAAAAATAGTACCTCTAAAAAAATAAATACTTAAATATTAGTTTTAATATCCCAGTGTTTTATTTTTAACATACAAGCCAGGATCTTCTGTAAAGGGTGAACACACTAAGGGCGAATTTCACCTTACTTTTATGGCTAGAATCAGTACATCTTGAATATTTGACAGTTCTTCCATACTAGAGCTGTCAGACGTCCCACCTGGGCATGCCCCTCCCGGCGAAACACCTCTGCCTTCCTCTTCGGCCTATACAAGCGTGAAATCGTAGTCAATCTTCGTCTTGCAAGCCTTTCCCAAATTATGCATGTTGTCTGTGGTCAGGCACAAGCCTGCAGATGCGGTTGTCCTCCAGATTGTCAAAACCTGATCAAGGTCCCTGTGATCAGGGATGAAAACATCACCAATAAGGTCACTATAACATACTTTTGTCGCCCACTAACTACATAGCTCAGTTGTCATACGCCCGACAGCCAAAGTCAAACCATACATACAAGTCACAACATATTTCCTCAACACACGGCATAACGGTATATAATCAATACCCTGCATTGAATATTACATAGCTAATAACAGCAAAAACCAACGTTTACTTAGAAATAGAAAAGAAATCACTATTGAACAAGTGTTTTATTTGGTTTACCTGTACAAAGCAAAACGAAACTTATAACTTAAGCGTTAGGGTTTGAAATACTTAGTCTGGTGGTAGGGTTTCGTTGACATGCAATTAAAAGATAATAATCATAATAGGCAACATTGAATGCGATAGTCTTTTATTTTTTATGGACATAACCTGGATTTTAAGTGGTGATAAATATTCAAAGCAGTGGATGTAATCTCACGTACGCGATAGAAGAGCCACATTTGACATGCAACGCTGTCTGGACCCCTTATGACATGACATGGTGCGTTTTGGGGTTTATCGGAATGTCAGGGTCCCATAAGACATGAGGCGTTTTGCGGTTTATCGAGATGTTTTGGTCGCTCATGACAAGGGCATTTTTGAGTTTATCGAGATTTCTTGGTCCATTATAACATGGGGAGTTTTGGGGTTTATCGAGATGTCTGGGTTCTTTATGACATGAGGCGTTAAGTTTGTGTGTGTGTGTACTTCTTCACGCTCAAACGGCTGGACCAATTTTGATGAATTTTGGCACACAGATAGTTTATAACCAGGATTAACACATATACTATTTTTTATCCCGATATTCCTACGAGATCGAGACTTATGCGGGTGAAACCTCAGCTAGTTTTGCAATAAAAACAAATTAAAAAAAAATGTCTTCCTTCCTCTACGGAGACTTTCCATTTTAGTAGGTCTTCAGCCTTTTTTTTTTCTCAATAACTGATTTCATTCTAGTCTAGACTTGAGTTATTTTAGTCATTTCTTTCGACATTCATCGAATAGCCGAATTAGGGCTCCCGCAGATAACCGCGACGCGACGGTGCCACAAGATTCTGGTAGAACAAATTACACAAAGTTTTCATAGAAATTGTTCTACTAGTGTCGCGTCGCGCTTGTCTGCGGGAGCCTTTATTGTGTAACTATTTGTAGATCGGGCAAATTACCAGTCCACCGGTAAAACCACTTTATCCACTTAAGTTTCTAGTGCTATAGTCCCTTTAAGTGTGTCCCGTTGGTTTTGGGCGGTTTAGAAATCGTGGCTTCTGGGCAAAAAAAAAAAAAAACAAAATGATGAACCTTTCCACTTTGCTTCAAAAATATGTGTGAGTGTGTTATGAATCGTGACTGATAGATTGATGAACAACGTACTGTCAACCGCACGTTCCATGGACATCCATTGTAACAATTTAACATTAACCCGTGAGAAGGCGCGCCTAATTTTCTTACACGAGTAGGCGCATGCGAGCAAATTGCTCACACTATCATAAAATGTTTATATTTTTAGTGTTTCTATATTTATTGGCTTATAATGTATTTAAATAAATAACACAAGGTTTAGTAAGTAAGAAAACAAGTATTTTAATCAAAACTATTGAACATAATAGCAACTTCTAACGCAAATAACAAAACAACCTAGTATTAATTAATTTTTTTGGCACGTTTCATAAAAATCACAATAAAAAATGTTCCATAACAAAAACTAAAAAGTGTTATTCATCCATTAAATCTACACTAATGTGCCTCTCGAAACACACTGAAAACATGTATTTTACATGTTCGGTGCAAAGTAATTGCTGGGCGCGTGATGAGCAAATTGCCGCACGTTGGTACATGGCCTCCACAAACGCCTTGCTGCGCGGTCGCAACGCCACTGAGCGGATCGAGAATTGCGTCAGGGGAGAGGGGGTGAATATTTAGGAAGGTACTTAAGTGCTTGAATTGGTGTGGCATGGGAAAGACAAAAAATTTTTGAATTAGATTTTTGTGTGAGCAAATTGCTCATAGCGCGCCTTCTCACGGGTTAACAGTGCCTTTAGGACGGTTTTCCACGTTCAACTCCTTACTGCCGTGCGGTTGATCAAATTTGCATAAATGTTAGTAGAAGTAGTAGAAGATAAAGGATTTTTCGAAAATTTTAACCTATACTTGCCAAATGGGAGTCGAAGTTTGTTTACAAACCAAATCGTAGGCATGCTACTGCTAGCAAAAACACCACGGCAATTCTCGTAATTTTAACCCGTAACCACCTACCACCGTTCCCTGAGACCGCAACGGCAACTAGCAAATAAAGGTTAAGTTTATTTTCATTACACACACTAATGCATTTTGTGACTATTTTTTTTCCTAAATAAAGGACGTGTAGAAAAGGTATATACAACGTGTAACGTTAAATGCGCAAAACCTCAGATACCCCAACTGATTTTTAATTCAATAGACCTATTTCACAGAGAAAATAAGTCATTAAAAAAATTGTATTTTATGTACTGTTTTAGTTTTACTGGCCATTCTGATCGTTTCTTGCGTCTGCGACGACGCTTTATCGAGGGAGGAGTCGTCACCGGGCCGCTGCGCCGCGCTCACATTGGGTTGCTAGACCTATTAATAAAAGAAGTGAAGTGTTGTGAAATTAATGAAGATTTTTTGAAAAAATGTGACCTATATTAAAATGTGGTTCAATTAATTCTGCTCGTTATTCTGATCAAACTATTTTCAGGTTTTGCGCATTTAACGTTACACGTTGTATATAGAGACGCGCACTGTCCTACGACACTTACACATCGAAATATTTGAATGCAAAAATACGTTGCGGTCTCAGGGACTGCGGTGGTAGGTGGCTAAGGGTTAAGCACGTTCACAGTCTGGTCTCAGTCTCAATTTGTCAAAAATACCTCTAATTCCCCTACATTTTTGACAAGTTTTTGACATTGATTGTCGCTGAGTTGCAATGCTGAGTTGCGACTACATTTTGAACGTTTTTAACCGACTTCAAAAAAGGATCTGTGTTCGACCCGTATGAATGAATGTATGTTTGTATGTCCACGATTTTTCAATTACGGAAATTCGCCTTCTGGTACACAAGGCAACACATCAAGATATACGTTTCCAGTTACACTGTACACGTACTTATTTCGTTTTACGGGAACTGCCCCGCTGGTCTCGTGGTCGCAAGTGCGACTGCTGAACGTGGGGTCCTGGGCCCGATTGCTGGGTCGGGCAGTGTTATTGAGTTTTTCCATTAGGAATTTCTCAGTAACAACGCGGAGTTTGGAAGTTGGCGGTGTGACCCCCGTGCCTCAGAAAGCACGTTAAGCCGTTGGTCCTGCGCCTGATCTCTCTCCGGTCGTGTCGGATTGCCGTCCCATCGGAATATGAGAATGAGGGAAGAGCCGCGTGGCCGCCGTGGCCGCAATACGGCCTGGAGGCACAGCCCGCGACTATGTCCTCGTGGAAGTTACTGTAAAACAACATTAATTAACTGCGAAACAGTTTCTAACTAATGCAGCTATTTACGTACGAAATCAAATTGTAAAATGTATTTTTGTTCCAATAAAGATTATTATTATTATTATTATTATTTTCCCACAGCACTCGGCAGTAGTGGAACTTTCTATCATTGGAGGATTTTTTGGAATTTAATCAGCAGAGTAATTGCGTAACACACTATCAGTAGCAATGGGTGTCATTTTGACAGTTCAACGAATGTCATTGCGTTATTTACGTTGTTGAGCAGACACATTTTTTGAACATGTGGAGCAATGGATTAGCAATATGTTTCAAAATGATTCAAATTGAGAGTAATAGTGTGTTACGCAATTAGGGTGCCGTACTTTCTGAAATTAAGTATAAATAGGCAAACAATTTTACGTCTTTAGAAAACAGGATACAGCCGGTCGATTCTGTAAAAATCTCACCGTGAAATCATAAGTGAAGTGAGCACTTAAAGCATTAGGGAATGACAGCTCACTTCCCGCTCACTTCACCTAAGTTCTCACGGTGAGATTTTTACAGAATAGCACTGCTGTTTATTACGAGTATGTACACCATTTATAAATAAAAGTCGAAATTTAGTTTAAAATTACTTGATCATAGGTACAACCTCTGTACCTTACACCACTCTGTGAAGTCCTTATTACGTATCGTTTCTCACGGCGTATTAAATCGTTTTCTAATTCTAACCAGTTGTTAAACACGACTGATCCGAGCTGGGTAAGAGTTGAGACAATGAGGGGTCACTGACCTGGCGACCGGCGTGACCAGCGGTAATCATTAGACGTGGACAGATGCGCGAATAGGTACAATGTGGGTGATGCCTCTGTGAGGACTGTGCGAATATTTTTATTTGGAATGTTGTATAGTCTTTACCAAAAGTATCTCATGAAAATGTAAACATATGGATCAGAAAACGGCAAAACGTAGTACCAATCTGTAGTACAACTAGTATGAGTGCTTTGATTTGATTGTTTGAATACTTAAACGCGAACTTTTAATTTTGTAAACCCCTTTAGTGAGTGATTGCATTAAATTTTAAACTGCTGTTTAGTTTAAATTTCTATGTAATCACTCACTGGTATGTTTACATTTTCGTCCAATATTTTTGAAACAGATCATAGATCTAAGCGAGTTAGACTGTTTCTGTAAATCGTAGGTTATATCGAGGCTTTGTTATGTACTGTATTTTTAATATTTTTTACTGTCTGTAAAAATAAATTATTGGCAGTGGTAACTTGTTTACTTAACTGGTTGCATAGATATTGATCACTTATCAATATTTAAATGACTTTTAGTACGAAGCCAGCCACTTACTTTTTAATGTTTTTATTTTTATTTGACATGATTATTGTGTGCGTATAGCAGGTATGTGTAAATTGATTGTTAATTCATCATGGTATTGCGAAACATTTAGTTTATAAGCTATGCACTCTTTACAGGTTTGAACATGCTATTCTCTGAAACTAGTAGGCTAGCAAAAAAGAAAAAAAAATCAGAAAGAACGAAGTAGGGAATAGCGCGGGCGGACGATGCCATGCAACGTGGTCAGGGCCTATTTTTTTTTTAATTAAAGTTTTTACGCGGACGTAGTCTCGGGCAGATTAAAGTAGACAGGAGTATACAGACCAGTGCAGTCACAGTTATCTTTCAAGTCCCATGTAACAGTAAATAATCCATAATACAGACGCCAGCACATCAAGCTACTACAATCTGTCAAATTTATTTAATAGGCTTTCAATTTTACCGCCAAAGCATTAGGTTCAAAGTTGATTCGGAAAATTTGACAGTTTCGGGTAGCTTGATGTGCTGGTGTCTGTACCTCTACCTACCTAACGGTGAGTAATTGAAACACTATTTTCTGAATTCGTTCACTACAGTTTACAGCTTGTAAACTTTTTTTTTGTTTTTGTTCGGATTCTAATGGTCCTAGCTTGTTCAGTAGCCAATAAGCCTTCCTGGAAACTTGGGTAATCAAATGCAAAAAAAAAAATCAAATCTGACTGGTAGTTCCCGAGAATAGCGCGTCCAAAAACAATCTCTTCAGCTTTATTATTAGTCTAGATATAGACATTTCTTTAACACAGTGCAATGTAAACACAACTTTTCTCCATCCAAATTCCGAAGAAAGACAAACAACCATGCACAAATCTCATAACACCGCCTGTAGGCATTTTAAAAATCAGTCCTATCTATTCACCCCCTTGATCTTTGCCACGAACAAGACAGACGGTTCCTGTATTGTACTAATGGTAACCAAATTCGGTTAGCATGAGGTATAGAGAAATTCAAGCGAGTGGGTGTCATGGCGGCTCCGTTACAATATGGACATGTCTTATTTGTGTCAACTGACCCGAGGCCTGTGCGAACGATATACATCGTTCTTGGATCGATAGTCCGTTAAACTTGCGTATTATTGTACCTAGCACATTGATTGTATCTGGTTCCTATACAGGTTCAACTTAAATTAGATAGCGCAACTCGACAGATGTGATTGGTATGAATATCTAGAAAGATTTGATGTTTTTTTTTTTTTTTTGGAGGTCAACAAACAGCACGGTTGGCGCAGCGGTTAAGCGATTGACTTCTGCACTGCGTGTCGCGGGTTCGATTCCCGCACGAAACAAATATTTGTATGACTTACAAGTAGTTGTTCCGGGTCTGGTTGTTTGTGTATGTGACTTTAAATGTTTATAAACGCATCCACAATACAGGAGCAATTCCTAGTGTGTGGAAACGTTTTATTAAAAAAAAAAAATGTTGTGTAACTTGTTGTATGATTTGAGAAAATCTGTTTTATCGTTAGACATCGAAACCTACCATGTCTGTGAAATTTACACAAGAAATTAAAAGATTTCTTTGAAACTGATATTTCAAGTGCGTCAACAAGCCCAACAACAACAATCAACCCCACAAAAAAATATCAATTTGTTTTTTTTTTATCGTGTTTAATATATCGATACCTATCTGCGAAGTTTCGCTAGCTAATTTATTTTACCGGTCGTTAATAATATGGACTTGTATTATTTGTGTCGTTTGACCTGCGGCTCGAGAGCTGTATTGACTTTGAGTAGAGAAGGTTTTGTACTTAAATCAGTGTGGGCTGGGCTGGTTACTAGTAATATTAGATTCATATTATTAACCGATCGTTATTGGTTAAATCTCAGGCTTTGTACTTTAGCAAGGATTACGATAAATAACGATTTTTACAGACGCCTACCGATACCTGAAAGACCACAAAAATATACAACAACCACACGGAGAGAAAATTCTTAGAAAAATGACTGTGCTCGTCACTGTAAAGTGAGTGCAAGTGACATCTACTGAAAATTTTCTGAGTGAGATTGGGAAAAAATCACTATTTGTCCAATAAATTTTACTGTACAACATAAGAATTTTGACTGTGCCAGCATGGTAATTTTTCCATTACCACTCAAATGCACTCAGATTATGAGACAGCACAGTAATTTTTCTAAGATTTTTCTCCGTGTAGGTGCACGCCGCGGTTTCACCCGCATTTGTCTGGAATCTGGATCCCTTGGAAATATCGAGATAAAAAGTATCACACGTCCTACTCCAGGTCATGTGTACCCATGTGCCAAATTTCATTCAAATATCGTTCAGCTGTTTTAGCGTGAAAGCGTAACAAGCAAACATACAAAAAATCAAATCTTTGCTTTTTATTAGTTTAGACAAGCCTTGTGCCCGATGGGATTCCATATGGGGCAAAACGGACAAACTTTCATACACACTTTCAATCCCAATTTAACCCCTTTAGGGAATGAGTTTTCAAAATCTTTCCTTAGTGCAAAACTCCATGCTGGCATGCCACCGTTTAGGGGATGAGTTTTCAAAATCTTTCCTAAGTGCAAAACTCCATGCTGGCATGCCACCCTTTAGGGAATGAGTTTTCAAAATCTTTCCTTAGTGCAAAACTCCATGCTGGCATGCCAACATAATCAGCCTATTATAATGTTCCCACTGCTGGGACACAGGCCTCCTCACTTTAAGAGGGAAAGGACTGTAATTTACCACGCGGGCCCAGTGCGGGTTGGTAGAAGTCGCAAGTCTTCGAATTTTTTGATACAAGCACAATGTCATGGCGGTTACGTCACGCTGTTTTCCTTCTCCCATACATTTTTGACTTTTCCATCATCGTTAACGCTGATAGAATGTCAGTTTGCCTAGGCCTTCTGGCATAAAATGTAGATTTCTTGAAGTATACGAGTACAATCCACAACATCGTTTCTTGATATGCTGTGATGACAGTCGCTAAGAATGTGCTATCTCTTTCTGCTTGTGTGACGAAAGATGCGACCACGGCGGTATTACGTCAGACTTACCACTCACTTTATACCAACGGCACCATAATTTATGACAAAACATACAATTCGTCTGCTAACCGTGGTTTTGAATTACATTATCCCCCGAATACTGAAACGATAATACGATAGAAATAGCCTCGCTCCCTATTACAGGGGACGGGCCAAAATGTGGCTGTACTAAACAACTTTATCATCCAAAGAAAAGAAGACGTTTATTTGCGGTAAACATGACCCAGAAAAAGAACAATAACACAAAAAAAATAGTTACTTGAGGGAAAATATGCGTCACATCCACGCAAAACGGCCATCGGTCAGCATAATGCTAAGACCCTATGTGAGACAGACAGAGCCCCGGCGTAAAGCGCAAAGGCAAAAAAAGGTGAAAAAGAAGGAGAAAAGCAAAGGCTCACAAGATAATTATCTTGCAGGCCTTACCCAAGAAATTCATGTTGTCTGTGTTCAGGCACAATTCGGCACAAGATGCAGTTGAACTCCAGATTGTCAAAACATACATACACACATAAACTCATCACGCTGTATTCCCATGGGGGTAGGCAGAAACTACTGAAGACCGCCTGCTACGATCCTTACATTTACATAACTGCTTTTACCTCGTTTACGTCGCACGCCGGTTGTGAGTACGACGCACCTGATTTCTGAAGAACATCCTATAAGGTTACTAAATTATGTCCTTCTAGCATCCCCCCTTGCTTGCCTTGCTTGCCTTTCCTTGCATTGATTCCCAAAGTGGTCCAGGTGGACCCC
Organism: Eremobia ochroleuca; assembly: GCA_949629135.1. Classification (NCBI taxonomy): domain Eukaryota; kingdom Metazoa; phylum Arthropoda; class Insecta; order Lepidoptera; family Noctuidae; genus Eremobia; species Eremobia ochroleuca. The sequence goes on along the minus strand of OX451411.1, from coordinate 6,610,329 downwards.
CAGGGGTCCAAGGGATACTCGACGTGGGTCTACGTTAGATCAAATCTTCATATTTTTTGTCGAGTTTTGGGAATATGGTAGAAATGTAGCTCCAGGGGTCCACCACAATTTTTTTAAAGTGGTCTATGAGAAAAAAAGTTTGGGAACCTCTGATCTATAGCGTGCCTTCCTGGCGAAATATACAACGTGTAACGTTAAATGCGCAAAACCTGAAAATAGTTTGATCAGAATAACGAGCAGAATTAATTGAACCACTTTTTAATATAACTCAAATTTTTCAAAAAATCTTCACCCAAAACGTTGCCGTGTCTATCTATTAATAGGTCAAACAACCCAATGTCAGCGCGGCGCAGCGGCCCGGTGACGACTTCTCCCTCGATAAAGAATTTGTCGCAGACGCAAGAAACGATCAGAATGGCCAGTAAAACTAAAACAGCACATAAAACCTTTACAATTTTTTTAATGACTTATTTTCTCTCTGAAATAGGTCAGTTGAATTAAAAATCAGTTGGGGTGTGTGAGGTTTTGCGCATTAAACGTTACACGTTGTAGATGTAGTAAACGTCTCTGCTTTCCTCTTCGGGCTTATACAGGCGTGGTGTTATGTAATCGTCTTGTGAGCCTTTTCCAAAATATGGACGATGTCTGTGGTCAGGAACAAGTCTACAGATACGGTTGAACTATAAATTGTCAAAGCCTGATCAAGGTCTACTTTGGACAGAATCTTGCTCAATTCTCGTGTTGGCTGTAGTCATTTCTTCCTTATCCCAAGCCAAATGAACTGGACCTCATGAAGCCTGCTGTGGCAGGCGGAGAATCAGTTGTCGCAACTTGGGGTTACCTGTGTCCGAGCAGTGAACTGTGATGCGTTACATTGATTTCTTTCTTAGTAAAACTTAAAAGCTCAAAGAAACTGCTTTGACATAGCATGAATGTCAATAGTATTATACAGGGTGAAATTGAAAACATGCGACAAATCGAAATGGGAGATTGTACTCATCATTATGAACAACTTTTACCATGGGACCAAACCTGAAATTGAAAAAAAAAATCAGCTGTTCCCTACATTTTGACGAGTTATGCGAACATAAATGTAGGGAACAGCTGATTTTTTTTCGCGATTTCAGGTTTTATCTCATAGTAAAAGTTGTTCACAATGATGAGTACAATCTCTCATTTCGATTTGTCGCATGTTTTCAATTTCAACCTGTATATTTCTCGTCCAATACTCCACGTTATTTCTTCAATTTTTTTAATGATTGAGTTCGCTCTATTGCTTCACCAACCTGATAACATAGAATAGAATACTCTTTATTATGTACTCCATATAAATTAAAGACATAAATATAAAAAAAATAAGCTCTTTAAAGTGTCGGAAAAAACATTAAAAGGTGAAGAGCGCTTTTATTATTTAAAATTATTCTGCCAACATTATTATGTGTTTATTAATAGCTCATGTATGATGATTATTATAAATTATGATAGCTTTTAATGTACTGCTACGTATAACTGTGTCACCTGCCTTGTATCTAGAAAGGTCTTTTCGAATAAAGTCAACCGTTCACTGCTGGGGAGGTGTACGGGGAGTTTCGCCACGTTAGTTGCGCGGTTTATTTGTTTCCCAGCCACGCATCCCTGCGTGCAGTCCTTTCACATGTATTTACCTCTGCTATTGCATCAAAAGCCGCACAGGTCGATCTATCAGGTTAAGCTACGCTTGCCGCGGTTGGCCTGTGGATGGGTGACCATCTTTACATACCGAGACCACTCCGAGCCTCGGAAAGCACGTTAAGTTGTTGGTCTCGGCTGTCATTCGTGGATCTTTGACAGTCGTTACGGGTCGTCAGAAGCCCGAAAGTCTGACAACCAGTCTTACGAAGCGGTACTCGTAGTGATAAAAAAAGATGGAGATAGGTTTATAATAAAAATTAATGAAGGGACTATGTAGGTGTACTTTGTTGAATGTTGCTTACTTCACGCTGTAGAATAAACCCTTATTTTTTAATAAGTCTAATAAAAAGAAACTGAATGTAGTGTCGTGCTATTTTATTGACGTGAAAATATCAAGGACACGCAGGGTAATTGCGTAACACACTATCAGTAGCAACAGCTTTCATTTTGACAGTTCAACAACATTCATTGCGTTATTTACGTTGTTGAGCAGAGACATTTTTCAATAACGCAATGCATGTTGTTTAACTGTCAAAATGAAAGCTGTTGTTACTGATTATGTGTTCGCAATTACCCCGCGTGTCCTTGATATTTTCACGTCAATAAAATAGCACGACACTACATTCAGTTTCTTTTTATTAGACTTAGCTTTTACAACTATGTTGGGGTCGGTTTCCAGTCTAACTGTTTGCAGCTGAATACCAGTATTTTACACGGAGCGACTGCCTATCTGACCTTCACAACCCAAGAAAAATATAATTAGATATTTGACTTATTTGTATACCGTCGCCATGACGTCAAATTCCTGACCTAGGTCAACTGACATACATACCTACTTATATATTAATGCTATACAGTGGTGTACCTCCCTACAGGGGGTGTTGCCCCCTATCAGCTGTTCGGGGGGTATGAATCAGCATGGGGGAGGGGTAGGGGCTTCCTTATTGCATTATCCTTGTATGTAACCTTGGGGCTGCAATGAATGAAATTTTTTTTGCAAAAATAATACGTCGGTGTCAGCTGATTTTACTGCCGCCATTTTTTTTTTTCGTAAGAGATGGTTGGAGGGGCTTGTGGCTAAGTAATACCAGCCGCACGGGTCGATCGATCAGGTTAAGCTACGCTTGCCGTGGCTGGTCCGTGGATGGGTGACCATCTTGGCATACCAAGTCCCCTCCGTGCCTCGGAAAGCACGTTAAGCAGTTGGTCCCGGCTGTCATTCGTGGATCTTAGTCAGTCGTTACGGCTCGTCAGTAGCCCGCAAGTCTGACAACCAGTCTTACCTAGGGGTATAGTATTACCCAATAACTGGGTTGTGGAGGTCAGATAGGCAGTCGCTCCATGTAATATACTGGTATTCAGCTGCATCCGGTTAGACTGGAAGCCGACCACAACATAGATGGGACAAGGCTAGGTAGATGATGATTCTAATTTCCATGTCCGACCACACACGTGAATGTAAAGTACTCATATATGAACTGAGAACTTCCTACTCTATTGTCTATGATATTTTACGGTCGATAAACTTTCTGATAACATCTTCACACATACATAAACTTACAGAAACTATTTGTTATGTAAACTGGCTGCTAACTCAAATTGTCCGTATACTCAAATCATAGCTGTCATTCTTAGACGGTTGTGTGTAATGGCTATAAAGCGGCAAATTGACAGAGGGTGTCATTTTCCTTTATAAGTAATTGATTTTCCTGACTGCACATACAGCATGTCGATTCTGTAAAAATCTCACCGTGAAATCTTGCGTGGAGTGAGCTGTCAGTGTCATCCCACTGATGCTAGGGATTGTCTAAGCAAAAATTTACAATCATAATCGAGATTTTAATAATATTTTTATGCTAATTCTGTTGATCATTTTATGTAATTTCAAAACTAGTATTTTAGTTGTCAAAACACTATTTTGCGGGGGTTGAAACTCCACAAAATAGTAATGTTTTGATAACTAAAATGCCTACTAGCGTTGAAAGTTTCTTTAAAGTGATCAATAGAATTAGCATAAAAAATATTATTAAAATCTCGAATATGATTGTAAATGTATTCTTGGTCAATCCCTGGTATATGGTGGGATCACACTGACAGCTCACTCCACGCTCACTTCACCTAAGTTTTCACGGTGAGATGGTTACAGAATCGCACTGCAGGCATTTCATTATTAACACACAACGATAAAAAACATAATACATATACGTATATTACGAACAATGTAAATAAGACTGTATCAGAATCAGTCGGTAATTGATGGACTTACAGTAAATATTGTAGTTTTAACATAACATCACGCCTGTCTGAGGAGCCAAAGGGGTAAAAAAGTGGCCAAGTACGAGTCGGACATGCAAGGTTCCGTACCATATCTGCCTAGCTTTTTCCCAACTATTCTGGGATCGGGTTCCAGTCTAACCGGATGCAACTGAATACCAGTATTTTACATGGAGCGACTGCCTCTCTGACCTCCACAACCCTGTTACTGGGTAATAAGATACCCCTTGGTAAAACTAGTTGTCAGACTTTCGGGCTTCTGACGACCCGTAACGACTGTCAAAGATCCACGAATGACAGTTGAGACCAACGGCTTAACGTGCTTTCCGAAGCACGGAGGGTCTCAAAGTCTCAATATTACCACAAGACAAAATCATCATTCTTATTTGAAGAACCCCCCTTTAATTTTTAACTTTATTTTAATTTTTGTTAAAGCAGCAATGGAAAGACACACTGTGAGCTTAGTAATGGGTCAGGGTCCCTAAAAAGTTTAAGATTTTGACCGTCACGACACTTTCGTTACTTAAAAAAAGGTTACGTATCAAAAGTGTCGTGACGGTCAAAATGGGACACTTTTCGGTCTTACTATCATTTCCCAAGCGGAGTACTTATAACGTGCGATAAGAAGCTTCGTTCCAAAATCCGTGCAGTTAATATTTATAAATCTCTGACCAGGGTTTCCACAGTAAAACATAGTTGTAATACTAGGTAAAGCGTCGTAAGTCACGGCGTGTAAACTGATTGGTGAGCGGTTAATGTGCGACAACTAACGCGAATGTGTTTACGGTTATAGTGTGTGTTAGACTTGACGGGATTACGGTTTCTGAGCATGTTGTTATTATTACGGTTTTACTAAGTATGTTTAGATGTTTGAAATCAAGTAGCGTTGGTTTTTGTGGCGTTGTTTTTTTTTTTTTAAAGAAACTGGCGATAGTACCTATTATTTTTGTGTCTAAAGCCGGGCCAGAAAGAATTGGCGAAGCGACCTGCGCCCTAACAGCCTTATTACACTGGCGATTTGCAAACGAGTCCAAAGGGAGGCGAGTGCGCAGCGAGCTAGCCGCGAGCCCGCCGCAAATAGCGCTGTCGACGCCATTTTGCTATTTGCGGCGGGCTCGTTGCGCGCCCGTGGCGTCTTCGCGGTGGGTTCGCCACGCGCTCGCTGCGAACTCGCGGTTGGCTCGCTGCGCGCTCGCCTTGCTTTGGGCTCGCTTGCGAATCGCCAGTGTGGCCCTAATTGTGTAACACTTTTTCAATCACAATCACAATTATTTTGAAGGATATTGCTTTCAAAGCCATTTTCCACTGTAAGTATGTGTAAGGGCTGATTTGACCAAAGTCAGATATCTTTTATCCGTGGAATTAAATTGACGTCTGACAGTTTTTGTATGGAAAAACTGTCAAAAATTCAAAATGTATTCTCTGAATAAGACTTATTGTAGGTATAAGTTTGGTAAAATTCGCCCTTAGTATGTAACCCAATTTCCCCGCTTGACACGTTATTAAAAAAATAAAAAAAAAAATAAAAAAAAAACAAAAAAAAACGTACCGCGAGCGCTGGTCAAAAAAAAAAAAAAATAACAAGAAAATAACCCGATTTGGAGATCGAACCGAGGTCTCCACGCTCAGCATTCGCGCTTGGGACCACTAGACCAATGAGTCATATTTGCCTTGTAAATATAATGCGGAACCAACCATAACCATAACATGTTTCCCTTGTCAATTAATACATAATTACTTTACTAGGCCGCGTGGGAGCAGAGTACGGTTTCATTAAAAAATAACCTCCATTCAAACGCAGGGGGATTCCACCCCCTTTGATATTGTATGTACAGACGCCAGCACTTCAAGCTACCCGAAACTGTCAATATTTCCCAATCAACTTTGAACCTTCTGCCTTAGCGATAAAGTTGAAAACCTATATAGCTTGATGTGTGTGTTGTCTGTACCCTTGCGGGAGCGTGGGTACTACATAGAATACGTTTCATTGATTATGGATGATAATATTAGTTTTAGTAATACGATGTTGTAATTAAATGTGGGGGTTATCAAATTAAAAGCATTTCTTGTAAATACATATCTTGGTTAGTAGCAGATCATATGCTGCAGAGCCTAAAGCCCTTATTAATTTATTTATTTATTGAATACTTCAAGCACATAAATGTACAGAGGCGGACTTAATGCCATAGACATTTCTACCAGTTAACCTTTAATTAATTTATTTATTCCTTTCCTTTTTTTTTTTTGTTTGTTTTTTTTTTTTAACTGGGTTGTGGAGGTCAGATAGGCAGTCGCTCCATGTAAAATACTGGTATTCAGCTGAATCCGGTTAGACTGGAAGCCGACCCCAACATGTTGGGAAAAGGCTAGGCAGATGATGATGAGGGTGCTGGTGTCGGTTATGTTTACTACATTTGACGAATAAAGCACGAATTAGAATTATGTCGGTATCGCAGCTCCGAAAATTTAGACAAGATCTGGGCCAGACCTCAAGTACTAGTTTACGTCTTAAAACTTCACCGTATATTTGGTAGCATGTTCTGAGTCTGACAGTTGCTCAAAGAGTCTGATATTTTAGCAACTCTTATTTACTTTAGTATGTTCTGGAAAAGTTAGCATAAGTATAATCAAATTGAGTTTAATGGTAGTCATTAGAAACTGCACCAACTTTGATGTATTAAACTTCTGAGTGGGTCTCAGTACCTTCCTGAATCACTCACCGGTTATCACCCTTGAAAACCATAGGAACGATACCTTTTTTTATCATTGGTGTCATCTTGGAATGTATAATCAGCCTATATTGTTCCCAGAGTGGGCCGTAATCCACCATGTGGGCACAGCGCGAGTTGTTAGATGTGACATGTCTTCGATTTTTTGTTCTAGGACATGTTGGTTTCCTCACGATGTTTTTCTCCACCGTTCTGAGAGCAGTGGTGGTGAAATAATTTACACAAAGTAAAGCGCCTGTCTGGGTTCGAACCTACGACCTACAACTAGTAAGTCGGGGCCGTTACCACTGGGCCACCACTGATGTCATCTTGGATTGATTGAGATGTAATTCTCGGTCTTTAGGAATCTGAAACAATCAAAATGAGTTATTCTGTTAATACGCAAAGCATGAGCGTATCTCATGAGCCACTTAAAAAAAAAATTATGGATGAGTGTCATTAACCTTACGTGTGTTCCTTTGGTGTTTCAGGCGTGTTATGGACAAGGAAGGGGGGGATGGCGGCGACGCGGCGGGCAAGCAGCCCCCCGACGGCCTGCTCGATGCCGCTAACCTATTCGGCGGTAAGTTATTATATTATCATAAGTTAAACGGAGTAATTGCGAGCAATGCTTGACATAACCCAAACTAGCCTGAGTGCGTAACACCGAAATCCGTCGTCGGTCGAAAGTCTACGACCTCGGGGACAGGGCGATGCGCCTCAAGTGGACTTGGGCAGGACATCTAGTTAGACAAGGAGAAATTGTGGGCAAGGTTAGACCAAAGAAACCCGGACCGTCCAAAAGCGCGTTGGGTTGATGATATCGTCAAAGTCGCGGGAAATACCTGGACGAGAGACGCACAGAACCGGGAAGTCTGGCAGACGAAAGGGGAGGCCTATAATAATAATAATAATATATTTATTCAAAAATTATAAGGCTTGAAAATTAGTACAGTTTTGTTTGAATAAAAATTGTATTACTAAGACTTAGTGCCTGAACTAGGTAATCCTGTGTTTCAGGCGAGAAGAGCTAAACTAGTCTTTTAAAATCTATATATATAAAAGAAAGTCGTGTTAGTTACTCCACTTATAACTCAATAACGGCTGAACCGATTTAGCTGAAAATTGGCAGGGAGGTAGTTGAGAGCCAGGAGAAGGACATAGGATACTTTTCTTTTTTTTTCTTCTTTTCTCTTTTTTTTTTTTTTCGGTTTTTGGATTGCAATCCTCGAATACCAACGATGAAATTTCACGCTATCAAGTTGGTCGTTATGTGAACTGTAATGAAGCGATTTGGCGTATATTCGCATTTCCCATTCACGAACGTCATCCTACTGTTATGCATTTGGCGGTGCATCTGGAGAATGGTCAACGAGTATATTTCACGGCTTCGAATGCTACGCAACGTGCTGAAATCTATTGACTGCGTCACAAATGAAGATGAAGCCACCAACTATCCAATTGAATTTTTAAACTCTTTGGACGTGCCTGGCTTACCACCGCACAATTTACGCCTAAAGGTTGGCTCCGTAGTAATCATGCTTCGAAACATAAACCAACCAAAACTGTGCAACGGTACGCGTTTGGTGGTTAGAAAATTGATGAACAATGTAATGTACGCTACGATAATGATAGGAAAATTCAAAGGTGAGGAAGTTCTCATTCCGAGGATACCGATGATCCCAAACGATATGCCGTTTGAATTTAAAAGACTTCAATTTCCGATAGGTCTTGCATTTGCCATGACCATCAACAAATCACAAGGCCAATCCTTAAAAGTTTGTGGTTTAAATCTAGAACATTCATGTTTTTCCCATGGTCAATTGTACGTGGCATGTTCACGGGTCGGAAGACCATCTGCGTTGTTTGTTTTTGCGCCTGATAATAAAACAAAAAATGTCGTGTATCACAAGGTACTTAAACGAAGAGCAACCTATGTACTAAAATACAGAAATAGTTATGAATGATTAATGTAGGTATTTAATTTTTTTTGTATTTTTTCCAATTAAAAAACAAAAAAAAACTGCTTATTTATTGCAATTAAGGCGGAACAAAGTTCGCCGGGTCAGCTAGTTAATATATAAACAAAAGTAAAAAGCTAACAGACTTAAAATAATAATATGTACAAGTATATAAAAAGGAGGGCAAATAATCAAAGGGCATCAAAAAATTCGTCCGTATCGCTGTCAATAGGAAACGTGCCCAAAAGGCTGGCAGCATTACCACGTTGTATGGCAATGCTGATTCTTTGGCCAAAAAATAGGCCAGCCCTCTGGTCACGTGAAGAGTCGACCATCCGCTTGGCGATATCCCGAAATAATAGGTGGGCACTCGGACCCTAGTGTTTCAACCCCAAACGGTTCGAACAAATAAGTTCCAAAAGTTGAAAATGGACAAATATTTATATGTTGAGTAGCTTAACTCTTTCTTATAGGTGAAAATTGTATACCTATATTTACTTTAACACATAATTAGCCCTATAGCCAGCAGTTGGTGATTCCGGGCTGCAATGATGATGATGAGGAGTGGAGACAGCTATTTAAACTGTTGTCATATTTATCATGGTTACAGTTTGCGCGTCGACGTCTCTTTCACCGTGTATATGCAGCATTCTAATATCTATCTAACGTAGCCATATTCTTCCGCATAAAATTTAACAACCGCTTCCATCACTCCTACAAAAATTCTCACACTTCTATTGGCTTTCCACGAATTGTTACACATTGGACACCTCACTAATTCTGCCTAGAGACAGTTGGCGGAGAATACGTTCTCATACTTGCACAGAATTTATTATCACCTCGGGTATTTCCATTTGATTACCATATTGATCTGGGAATCCAAGAAAAGGTTGTATCGATTTGTGGGGTTCGTGCCAGTGGAAAGTTATGGAAAATAGGAATAGTTATTATGTTACGGGGGTGTGATTGGTTTGTATTTTGTAGCGTAAACTGTCAGTTTTAGATTAGTCGAAAATGTTGAGTGAGTATAGGCTTCGATTCGTCTTTAACCGATCTTGATGTGATGTTACTTACTTCTTTTTTATGACAATAATATGCTCGAAAAAGGAATATGTAACTATTGTAGCAGGTGGCGTTCTGTATTTTCTGCCTATCTCCATAGGAAGAAGACTTGAGTTTATGTATGTGAATGTGCAATATGCTCGATATGACCACTATCAGACCTGCAGGGTAATTGCGTAATACACTATCAGTAGCAAAGAAAATTAATTTCATTGTAAAAAAGCGTGAGGTGCTTTTTATCATATTTCTATACTAACTCTACGTTTACAAATAACTACTAATTATATATTAAAAACAATCAATATCGAGCACTCCACGCTTTTTTACAATGAAATTAATTTTCTTTTCGTAACTTTATTTTTATTTTAGAATTTTAAATTAAAAGTTATTTTCTAATTTTTAGTTCGATTTGCTATCAAAGCGTGTTTTTTTAGTTTTTTCAAACTATATATTTATTTTTTGTTTTTTTAACTATTTTTTTTTCAACTTTTTTATCAAAATATTGTATTGTCGTCGGTCGTTGATAAGTCTACAAAGTTTAAAGTAAATCTGATCGCTTAAAGTGGGGCAAAATCGAGCCCAAACGAGTCAGTTACGTACATACAAACATACAGGTGAAAAAACTAATAAAAGCGTGTTAAAAACACCGAAAGTTGTTTAACTGTGACCGCTTCTTTAGAATTGAAGCGGTGTACAAAAGTACAATAATAGATTAGGTATCTGTCTTGATAATATCTAATAGTAGCAGTATAGTTTTTCAACGATCACAAGTCTCCACAATGACGTTATTACTTCCGGAAGTAATAAACATGTCTCTTCTATCAATTATCTGACATGTTATATGTGTGTAGGCTCAAGTCTCACAATTAATATTGATGGGTTTCGCTTACATTTTCCAATCTGAGTTGTTATCCTACCCTCGTTTATGAATGGAATGAAATGATACTAAATTTTTTCTTGTCTCGTATCGAAATCTTTTTCTACGTCATCATCTGCCTAGCCTTTTCCCAACTATGTTGGGGTCGGCTTCCAGTCTAACCGGATGCAGCTGAATACCAGTATTTTACATGGAGTGACTGCCTATCTGACCTCCACAACCCAGGTACTGGGTAATACGATACCTCTTGGTAAGACTGGTTGTCAGACTTTCGGGCTACTGACGACCCGTAACGACTGTCAAAGATCCACGAATGACAGCCGGGACCAACGGCTTAATGTGATTTCCGAGGCACAAAGGGGTCTTGGTATGTGAAGATGGTCACCCATCCACGGACCAACCGTGGCAAGCGTAGCTTAACCTGATCGATCGACCCGTGCGGCTGTTATTACTTAGCCACAAGCCCCTAATCTTTATCTACCTATATAAACCTAAAGAAACCTAATAATAAACCTGAAGAATTTGTTTGGGAACCGCCAGTCGGATTCGTGGAGTTCCGGAGTTGTAGGGTATTTAACATCAAGCGACGACTCTTAGAGCGGCAGGGTAGTTGCGTAACACACTATCAGTAGCAATGGGTTTCATTCTGACAGTTCAACAACATTCATTGCGTTATTTACGTTGTTGAACAGACACATTTTCGAACATATGGAGCAGTGGATTAGCAATATGCTTCAAAATGATTCGAATTGAGAGGAATAGTGTGTTACGCAGTTTCTTTCCATGACAAGATCCCGTTTTTTGCAGGATCCCGTTTAGTAGTGTACGTGTTTTTAAATATATTATACATATTCACACAAGAATGCAGTTTTCCGGATACTGCAAACAGGATGCTTGTGTGAATACGTATAATTTAAAGGGCCCTTAAAGTCCAGTTCTGCACTGCATCCGATCCGAATCCGAGAAATGTCGGTCCGTAGTAGCCATAGTACTATTTGCATGAGGGGTTGCGCACTAGAACCGAACTCTGTCCGTCCGAATATAAAACATTTCGGATTGGGATTGAACTCGGGTCTTGAATTCGGATGCAGTGCAGAACCGCTCTTAGTAGCCGAGCAAAACGAACAAAAGTCTGAAGACGAAGTAAAAGCGCGGGCGGGCCATAGGGTAGGGGGCCGAAATTTCACGAAGTCGCGGGCTGAAGATATGCTCAAATATACGAGAAGTAGGTATCCTTCCTTTTGTGTTTCCTTGCCTTCCTGGTCTCTACTAGTCTCGTCCCGTTCTTTGTTGGTCATTCAGCCATCTATCAAACGTCAGACTGGAGTGTCGATATCGACTGGTTTTTTTTATTTAATTGTTGGATGGGCCTGCTCTTGACCTCGATCACGCCTGATGAAAGCAATGGATGAGTTCTATGATGGAACGAGCGTGCCCAGAAGATGCCTACCTTCCAACCATTGCGGTAGGTAATGTCGCCTTCACTGGCCAAACGCATCATCATCTGCGTAGCCTTTTCCTATCTTGGGGTTGACTTCCAGTTTAATCGGGTGCAACTGACCAAACGCACCATAGGTTGGAAGACCTTGGATTTTTTATCGCTCTAAATGAGTCGAACTATTTTAGCTTGGGCACGATAGGCTATTTTTGTTTTGAGTGTAGCACAAACCGCAGTTATATCATTGATAGCTTGGTTTTACCCATTGATGAGTATAGGCCAACTCCCTTTGTGTCATGCTTCCTTGGTCTGTGCAAGTCTTGTCCAGGTCTTTTCCCGCAGTCCTATAAATATAATTTATCATTTACAGCATTCTTCCACCCACATTCGAACATTAGGCCTCTCCCCTTTTGTGTCATGTTTCCTTGGTCACGTCCAAGCCTCCTGTGGTCCTTTGTAAGTCACCAAGCCATCTATCAAACGTCAATCCGGAAAGTCGATACCGAATTCAGTGTAATTTCGGCGACTCATTTTTGGGAGCGTAAATTCAACTTCATCCCACCTTCAAACACCCACTTCGGTATGGCATACTATACAGTTATAGTCAGCCAACTTTTCTCTACAAAACCCGAGTTGGCAATAAGTGGCATCCGATCATTGGTCGGCACTTTCCGGTCAATAATAACTTTGTCTTTTGTTCGTGCCTCCAACTACATGCATTGTCGTTAAACCGTCGAGAAACATCACATGCTAGGGCTGCCGTGCGATTCTGTAACCATCTCACCGTGAAAGCTTCGGTGAAGTGAGCGTGGAGAGAGCTATCATTCGCTAGGGACTGAGACTATTAAGTGCTCACTTCACTTATGATTTCACGGTGAGATTTTTACAGAATCGACCGGCTGTGCTCTAGAGGTTTTATAGACCACGTTATAGTCATTAGAGGCATGTTATGTCTTCGTCATTCTCTTACCCCTAGCATAAGCTACTCAGCATATAATGTTCCCACTCCTGGGACACAGGCCTCGTCTCTCTGTGAGAGGGAGAGGGCCGCAATCTATCACGCGGGTCCATTGCGGGTTGGTAGATGTATCTTGACATATCTTGGAATTTTTGGTTCTAGGACATGCCGTTTTCCTCACGATGTTTTCCTTCACCCCTTTTGGGAACAGTGGTGAAGAAATAATTTACACAAAGTCTACTTTGCCTGCCTGTTTTGCCATCAATCGGGCACACATCCAGACTCCGTGCTGTTACTGAGAAATTCCAGATCGAAAACCCAATAAAACTTCATCCAACCCGGGAATCGAACTCAGGACCTCATGCTAATCCTAATGCTTGTGAACACTAGACCAACGAGCCAGTCTAGATAAAAAATATCCCTCTATAACTTGCAACTTAGTTTATTCAACTCACTCTATTTTCTAAATCAACATTAGAAACGTGTGAACCAACTGTAATCTACAAACTCAATCAACCTCTTTGAGACAGCCCTGCATTCGCGTGATATTACACCATATAACCAACCGGGCGAGTTCGATGACCCTGCACCCAGCGCTTCTCAGAGAACAAACATAACATTGCCGCTCACCTAACTTTTAACCCCACTGCAATAAAGATCAAAAGGCTTGTGCTGATTGATGGTTTTGTTGGTATGGCGGTTTCCTTCTTATTAAGGACTGTGGTACCCGATTTTTAGTTGAATGCTCAGGTATCGTGTTAGGTTATATCGGTTCGTGAAATATTTGACGTTTCGGTGACATAAATGCGAATTTTGATACGGTTTTTAGGGGTTTTCTGTGTGGTCTTAGGCTGAAAGTGGGCTTGTATGACTGGGTGGTGTCACAGGACGCTACTTTAAGACTTTACCTGGGTAAAAATATTTGAGTATTGGTCATAGGTAGCCGGCCCAGCCGCGCAGTTGGAAGAGAGCTGAATGCTCAACCTTCATTCCTATAGTTACTGAAAGGAAAACGTAGCAGTGGTGAAGAAAGTTTTCATAAGGGAATCTGGATAAAAAATAGTAAAAATTATAAATAATATACAAATTGAATTGTCATTAAACAAACATACAAACAAACAGACGTCTACATTGTTACAAATAAATAAATTCAGATTCTGATTCTTTTCGAAAGAGAAGTCAAAAGGAATCGTGTATTATGTTGACCCATCAGTAGAAACGTCATAGATTAGGTATTAACCCGTAACCACCTACCACCGGTCCCTGGGACCTGGTTAAGGTAAGTTTACTTTCATTACACACACACACTAATGCATTTTGTGACTATTGTTTTTTCATAAATAAAGGCTGTGTAGAAAAGGTATATAGACGCGCACTGTCTTACGACACTTACACATCGAAATATTTGAATGCAAAAATATGTTGCGGTCTCGGGGACCGCGGTGGTAGGTGGTTAAGGGTTAATGAACATAAACCTAGCTCTTTCACAAATTCATCACATCGCACGTCATCCTAGAAACAGTTAGGTCCACCTACCCATTTACATAATTACCGAAGAAAACGATTTAGCAGCGCGCAAACACAACAAGACCACCACTAACAAGTCAACACCCGGGAATGTGAAAAAACAAAAGAAACGCGTGTTGCTAGTGGTAAAAATGTTCTTCAGAACGAGTTTCTATGGGACTTGATTAGTTAACTGTCAACTCGCATGCACTTGCGATTTAAACGCCACAGGAAAACTGTGGTTAGATGACTCACAGCAAGTCAGTGGAAGTTAAACATTAGTTATAGTGTTTTTATTGTAATTCAGTCGTAGGTTTTGGATTTTGCGAATTGTTTAGAGGTGATGTTTAATTAGCCATAAAGAAAAACGAATTCATTTTTAATAATATGTGCAAGTTATAGGGTTTTATTTATATATCCGTTGCTTACATGTTTAGACGTTTAAACGTCAAAATGTATGGTTAAACAGTCGCTTATCATTACGAGGGCTGCCTTTTAAGTTGTGTCGTTTGAAATAAGTATAGACGACCTAATAGATTGATTGATAGATTATTACCATTTATTGTTTTTCAAAGAATTCTCCGCGATATTTAATACACTTTTGCTAAAAACTTTTCGAAAGAAATACAATTATTGATAGGGTGACAATGATTGCCATTGGACTCGATGTCTCGTCTAACTGAATCTTATAATATATATAAAAAAAATCACCGATCTTCTTGAAATGATAAGCAATAACTACCAGCCAATATTCCAGTGTACCTACTATAAAAAAAAATGATACGTAACTGTGCTTATTGCCCATAGCTGAATATAAGCCTCCTCCTAAAATGGTCATAAAGCGCAAAACAAGTTTATTCACAACAAAAACAAATGACAGACGATTCATGTCTGTTATAAAACTTATCGTTGACAGGTGACTGTATTTGATATTCAATGTTGAACTCTATTTCTCACTACATAAAGATGGCATAAGCCTGTTTTCACTAACACGTAACACTAGCCCATACTTAAATAATGCCTAAATAAAAGTTCGCTGTTGGATTTTCCACTTTCGACCCTGAACCGAGGGTTGAAAGTCCAACAGCGCACTTTTATTTCTTTTAAATTATTTTACTATGTGCTCTGTACAAGGTTTTTAATTGATGATGGTCAGTTCTTGCGTTAACTACGAAAAAAGGTTAGATACTCAAGTAATAATCGCTGTATTTAAATGCTAAAACATACGCGTAGTGGACTTGTATCAATGTTTTATGTATTGAATAAGTGGATGATACATAAGAAATGGTTAAATTAAGTGTCAGTTTATGATGAAGTGGCTTGCCGTGGCATGTTCACTTCGTATAACATGGGGGTTTAATGACTGCACGAGTGACCATACTATGAACAAATCACACATCTGGGCTACCGTTTCTCATATTTTCACTTTGCTTTTCTCATATTATGAGAATACATCATCTGCTTAGCCTTTTCCCAACTATGTTGGGGTCGTTTTCCAGTCTAACCGGATGCAGCTGAATACCAGTATTTTACATGGAGCGACTGCCTATCTGACCTCCACAATCCAGTTACTTGGTAAGACTGGTTGTCATTCTTTCGGGCTTCTGACTACCCGTAACGACTGTCAAAAAGATCCACGAATGACAGCCCCGAACCGGAACCTAAATTGGAACCTTTAAGAACCCTTATTTTACCGGTTCATCTTCAAAGAGAGTCCGAACGAGTTCATACGATGTCCCTCACAGAATACAACATACACAATAACATACGTTGACCGAACTGATGTATGAGTCAGAGAGATGTTTTAAGAAATACCTACGTTTATAATATCTATGTATCTCGCTAATGGCCGTATTTCGTTCGGAAGATTACTTATTAATAGACTATTGATGTGTTATAATAATTTCAGCGTGTTATTCACACATGCGAAAGTGAGTCTGTCTGTTTGGTAGCTTTTGATTGCTGAACTACTGAACGGATTTGGATTGATATTGGCAGAGCCATAACTAGTTGTTTTTGAACATTTATGAAGCAATGTCCTTCAAAATTATTGAAATTTTGATTGAAAGTGTGTTACGCAAGTAGGGTGCCGGACGCATGTCTGAATACGATTGGTTCGAGGTCGAACACGTTTTCAAGAAACAATGAAAAAAACTCGGGATAGTCTATTGCAAAATATGGGATTTGCTAATCTACACAGGGAAAAACAAAACACAACCGCATCATTAACAAAAGTATTTCTCAAGCGTTTCACAGTGACTCATACACAAATACATCATCTCGTATTCGTCTGTGAATATAATGATTTATCGTTTTATGAAAATCTTGTCTTGTCTGGTCGTGCCACAGTATACATGTTTGAACAGTATGTCAAGTCTTTTTGAAATTCTCTTTGACCGTGTTACCTTGGAACTTGGATTACATATTCTGGGTGAAATATTTACCGGTGCTTACGGAATGAAATCTTTGAAATTGTAATGTGTTAAGAAACGGTTACTCGGTGGTTTTGGACACAAGTACCTTGCTTGTCCTGTAAGGATTCTTTCTGTCCATGAGGATTTCAGTAAGAATCGGAAAAGGTGAGATGACCCTTGAGTAAGGTTGTTAAACACTAACTCTTGCCTGCAGGTTATATATCGGTTACATATCGGATTTTTTTCTTCGGGAACGTATAGACGCCAGCACATCAAGCTACTACAATCTGTCAAATTTCTTTAATAGATTTTCAACTTTATCGTTTAAGCATAAGGTTCAAAGTGGATTGGGAAAATTTGACAGTTTCGGATAGCTTGATGTGCTGGCGTCAGTACTACCGAGATAAAATTTCATCCAAATCCGTTCAGACGTTTTTGCGTCAACAAATATCCAAACATTATAATCTTTCATTTATAATATTAGTAGAAAGGAGGATCGTTTCCTTGTATTTTCTTATTTTTGATCACTCATCTTTGCACTGTTGGTTTTCTATTGAATTCTCCACCTTTTCATTATTTCGGTCTACAGTAAAGTTCCTAGTTACAAAATAAACAGCGCTCTTTTGTTCACGACTCCTTGGTTGTCCATATACCCTTGATCTATCCTTTGACCTTAGTAACACTCAAATTATCGCGTATTCCTTAGCAGTTTGACGTTATCAGAAACTTGTAATGTTCGTTTTTAGTTTTGTAACTCTTTGTACAATGAATTATATTGTATCTATTCTAAAGAAGGTTCTTGCTTTTCTACATAATTATTGATTTATTCAGTTGTCTAGTACTCATAGCACAAGCTCTGCTTAGTTTGGGACTAGATGGCGTTGTGTGAAAGTTGTGGAATATTATTATTATTCTTTTGGACACCTTTTGATCTCTAGACAAGATATTTCTATGGTGCCTTATTTGCTATTCGAGTTCAGAAGCTAACCTTTATTTAAGAGTTTATGTGATAAGAGTTTATGTGATAAGACTAGGCGCCGCGGTCGGTTTGTAGATAGGTGACCATGATCCATTACATGTCAAGAGACCCCTCCGTACCTCGGAAAGCATGTTGGCCCCGACGGTCATTCGTAGATTTTTTATAGCTGTGACAGGTAGTCCGAAGCCAAATGTGAATATCAGTCTTATCAAGGGGTACGGTGTTACCCAGTTGCTGGGTTCGGTAAAATACTGGTATTCGGTTGTATACGGTTAGACTGGAAGGCGACCACAAAATTGTTGGGAAAAGGCTAAATAGAATAATCAATAGATTTGATAAAACTTGTCATACTGTTACTTCTATACTGTGGTACCGAATGTGCAAAGTAATAAGTAATGTGAATGTAAAATATATCCGATATCGTTATTTTATCGATATCGTTCTTGCTGGCGTTACTTCTTCCTCGTTTTTGTGTAGGATGACGTGAGGGAGTGTCTGTCTCAAGGTTACTTTTCAAATTATTGGCTTTTGGTGGACATATTTTTATTGGATTATTCTTCTTATTCTACGTCTTCAACGTCTCTCCACAGACAATCAGCAAACGGTATTCGCGTTGCTGAATTTTGGGCCTATCGGCAATCTATCACTATCATCATATTCATTTCCATCTTCTTTTTCCAGCATACTGGGGTCGCGATGGCGGCAGCGGTGGGGGCGCGGCAGCTGCGCAGGCGCAAGCACAAGCACAAGCGGCGCTCTTCGGCTTCGGGTCTCGCTACCCGCCCCCCACCACGCTCGGCGTGGCGGCCAATCAGGCAGCGTCCCTCGGGCTGCATCCAGCTGCCAGTAAGTACAATGGTATGGTAGCTTGATTATTTGCAATTATTTTGTAAGTATACCTAATAAGTACTAGATATTATACATGAGGAGTGATTTTTCAAAAGGCTTTAATTCCATTAAGAACAAATTTTCATAAACTCCAATTTTCTGTGGTAGGTAGAAAAGTTGTAATATAATTTTTGAAAGAGCGGAAGTCAATGTGCAATATTCTCTCAAAACCAATGGCATTCCAGTAATTTGAATTTTTATAACTAACGACTTTAAAAATAAAAGTTCGAAATCTACAATTGGGCAAAAAATGGAAATAAGGCCTTTTGAAAAATCACTCCTCACATAATTATGCCCGTTTTCAGTAACACTAGGAAATACCTCAACGCCTAAATATTATTTTATTGTAGGATTTTCAACTCTTGGCGCTGATCCGAGCGTTGAATACTCAACAGTGCGCTCTAATTTAGGCAATTATTTAGGTGTCATCAAGTGTTAGTGAAAACGGGCAATATTTTTCAACTGATCATCAGTTGACAAAATATTGCCCGTTTTGCAAAGTGACCTCTGTCCAGCTGTGAGATTTCTTCATGGTCTGGAATCACCAATACGTGGTGGTTATTTCTGGTTTCCCTCTCTGCATGAGATTTGAGAAGACGCCTAAATCCTGTAGTTGGATAGTTACAGGCTAATTAAAATTGTACAATTATTAGTTCACTTATGAACACTTACATTTACACACTAACCGAAAACTTACATAATAATTGCATGGATGTTTGTTACTCATTCACGCAAAAAATACTGAACTGATTTTGATGAAACTTTACAGTAATATAGCTTATACATCAGAATAACACATGGGATACTTTTTATCCCAATATTCTCACGGAATCGAAACTTATGCGGGCGAAACCACGGGGTGCTGCTAGTAAACTATGAACATAAGTATTTATTTATTTATTTAATCTTTTCTCACACAAAAAGGTACAAAGGCGGACTTAATGCCTTAGGCATTCTCTACCAGTCAGCCAAGGGTGGTGAAGAGATGAGATGGCAGGTGGCAACCATAAATGTACTCAGGCTTACAAGAACTACTAGTAATCTATTTCTATCTCTCCAGGTGCAGCCTGGTGGTCGATGGCATCCCACCTAGCAGCTCAAGACTACCTAGCGCGGCTGCAGGCGTCAGGGTTAAACTTCCCTCCCCTGGCGGACCCTTACGCCGCGCTGTCGGCTCTCTCCGGAGGCCAGGGGCTGAAGCAGCCGCAGAAACCTGGGAAGTTGTCTAGTCGGAATGAGAGGTAAGAAGAATCTACGAACTATTACAGGTAGTCAGAAGCCCGAAAGGTTAACCACCAGTCTTCACGAACACATCACGATCAATGTGCGAGGTCTAGTGTGTCTGCTGCTTTTATACCATTTAAATAATATTACTTTGCACATACAAGGTGTAACTTAAATAAAGCACAACGTCTTAGGGGGTCATTGTACTCATCATTATGAACAACTTTTACTATGGGACCAAACCTGAAATTGCAATAAAAAAAATCAGCTGTTGGCTACATTTATGTTCGCACAACTCGTCAAAATGTAGGGAACAGCTGATTTTTTTTTTTCGAACACACATGGCTAAACAGCTTTTACTAAATTTAGCCAATAGGCCTTTCTAAGACCGCCTCAATAGACAACCAAGGTTGTTATCGCCAGTAGTAGTAGTTATCAAAATAAACTTGGAGCACTAAGTAGTCCCACTATTCCTTCACCTCTCACCCATTCAAGAACCGAAAGCCACCTTCAACCTTGCAAGTTACCTTCGGTAACCCAGGTACCCTACGTGAGACGACGGTCAGTTACATCAAGTTGTTGCTGGCCTTCCTTGAGGAGCTGGGGTGGATCGAATAATTGATTTTTCATTTCTCTTCGTAAAGTGGTGTTTGTGTGATCCGAATAGCGGGTGGAAGACGCTGCTTCCCACCTTTGGGCGGGAAAGACTCATAGTAATTGCTTCCCTCTATAAGGTGGGAATGAATTTCAAAAATAGAACTTTTGGTTAGGTAGTCAGCTACGATTTTTTTTACATAATTAAGAAAAATGCTGCGGTCTTGTTAGTGTATAAACGGCCAGTGTGAATTAAAAAAATACCTATTAAGCGGGACGGCCCGCTACGGTGACGCAGTGTGTTCCATATTTCAAATTAAAAAAAAAACTACAGTATAATTTTTACTATTCATGTCATTATTATCAATAAATATTTTTGAAAAACTACAATTTTTTACTTTCCTTATATTATAAACTAGCGGTCGCACGCGGCTCCGCCCGCGTGGATGTCGGTTACCGCTGCAAAAAGCCTACCCAGGAAAGACACGGTCAGCAAAATGATTTCCAGGTCAATTCACAGACACCGACACTAACATCGACGACGCAGTATACGCAGGCTGCATAGATGGTCTTTATGAGGATGTTAAAGTTGTTAATGATGAAAATATTTAAATGTAATTAATACTAAGTTTTCACTTCTGCCGGCAGTCCCGGAGTGCAACCCGTTGTTTTAGGATAGATAACTAAAGCGATTATTGTAGAGCTTCTCTATAAACAAGATTTGACGTTAAATTATTTTCAGGTAACAAAATATACTGATGGTCGGGAGCCCCGACCCGTGATAGGGCAACGTAAAGTTGCCCATGCGTAAAACTTTCTTTTCGTAAATCAATTCCTACTAATTTGAATGTTTGGCCCTGGGATTTGTTTATCTTGAGCGCGAAAGAAATTTTTACTGGAGATTGGAGCCTTTTGAAGGGTATAGGCAAATCAGTAGGAATCATGGGTATTCTTGGTATATGAGCTAATTCACCAGCTGCAGGGCCGGTGATAATCTTCGCTACTATTAAATTATCTTTTAGCTCCTTTATAAGAAGTCTCGTGCCATTACACATGTTGGGGGGGCTTAAATTACTGAGAAGCATTATCGGCGTGCCAACTTTTAACGACAGTTCATGAGGTGGTAGCCCAGCGGGGTTCAGAGAATTTAAAAATTCCTGGGGGCAGTGCACTGCGTCCTCGATGTTAGTGACGGTGTCTATGGATTTATAGCACTTAACTTCACCCGGTACTTTCTGCATAATTCAATTGTTTATTTCGTTGACTGTTTCATTCCTGGGAGAAACTATTGCTCTACAACACAGCCAACGAAAATCATTTTGATGTAAGTTTTCGATGTCAGGATATATAGCATCATCTATCCTAGATCTCGCGTCTGAGCCGCGCGGGTACCTTACTCATAGATCTAAACTCCCCTCCCGCACGCGCACCCCCGCCTTGGTGACGCTCACTTCGCAACGGGCCGTGCAGCAGAAATCGTAATATTTTAATTTCGCCATAACTTCAAAACCAAACGTCCAATTTTAATCATTCCAAAGACCAAGACCAAATATTATCTAAATAAACTGTACTTAGTGATGAAATAATTTATTTTGATAAGGATTAATAGCATGAGTAAAATAAATGCGTTTAAATGTAGTCCAAAAAATTCAAGATTTATAATAAAAAAAAGGTTGTTGTGCCTCACTCGACATAGATAGGTATAGTGTGTCGCGGACTTTTTTGTAGATATTTATAAGATCTACAATTAACCCTTAAATGCATGATTTATTTTATCGTATTGCAAAAAATGCTATTGTATAGGTATTTATCTATAGAATTTAGATAATAAATATATAATAATTATACAATAATATTAATATTCATAGGGTATATATATTGTTTTGACAAAAAGAGGTGCCATCAGAAACTCACAGCTATCACATTCTTAAAAAAAATAAATGACGTACTTTGTTGCCATATGGCAACATTATGCATTTAAGGGTTAATTAGAACATTTTATGGTTCTATCTTTTATAGTTTAGGCAGCGTACGCAAAATAAGTAACTTTTCTTGTTGATTTTTTACACCTTGTGTCCGAAAAACCCAAATATCTTACGGAAACCTATTCTTTTCCAAAATAAAATTTAGCCTATGTTACTCGTGGATAATGTAGCTTTCGAATGGTGAACGAATTTTTAAAAACGGCCCAGTAGTTTTTGAGCCTATTCATTACAATCAAACAAACACACAAACAAAGTTTTCCTCTTTATTTATAATATTAGTGTAGATGAAAAGTAGTGTTTAACACGGGTGAAAATCTACTATTCCCACACGCACGCAAAATACGCTCGTATTACCTATTACCTAAGCTACTCTAGATCACAACTCAGTTAACATAACAATCTTCTTTGCGATTCTTCTGAACCCAAAAATGATGCACGTTTTTCTCCTCTTTTTCACTATCTGATTCTTCTTATCATGTTCCAGGTCAGGCAGAAGCAGTGCATCATCCAGCGCCTCCACAAAAGACAAGAGTCCATCGACCAGCAGCGCCAACTCGCAGAACATGAGTGAGTGGGGCACGTATCTACTATCATACTATGTGTGTCTGTGTTGTTCATCACAATTGAGGAGCGTCGGAACAAAAACCGATATGTCTTAATTAAGACATTATTTTTTTTAATTTTTTTTCTGTTGCAAAATGTTTAATTATACACCCTTCAGGAAAGAAATCAATTAAAAAACAGTTACATCCATCTTAAAAAAAATATCAAAATACTGTGGTCAAATCAAACCCGACAAATACATTTTTAAATTCAACATGTTCTTGTTGTTGGATTAAAAACCGATAATTCTTATTAAGTTTTACACAATTCAACAATGGTCGGTTCAAATTAAATTCAGTTCAATATCGACATATCCATTTTGGCTTCGTCAAAAACCGATATATCCATAATGATCGCGTCATAAACCGATATATCCATACTTGTCCGCCAAGTATCTCCCTAAATTAAGTATCTACCCTCCGTCAAGTTTCACACATCAATCGATGTCACTTTAACTGCAAATTGACATGCTATGATTTTCCACTTTTATAACATTACAAAACTTACAAGCTTTTTTTTAATTTGTGAAAAATATGGTAAATTCGATATATCGGTTTTCGTTCCGACGCTCCTCATTTGTGAGCTAGTAATTGACTGCCTCGTTGTTCTCCTGGTCTTCAGCGCGACTGCTGAGCGCGGGTTTCTGGGTTCGATTCCTGGGTCGGGCAAAGCATTATTGGGTTTTCCATTAGGAATTTCTCAATCACAGCCCGGAGTTCGGAAGTTGGCGGTGTGATACCCCCGTGCCTCGGAAATCATGTTAAGCCCGTTGGTCCTGCGCCTGGTCTCTTTCCGGTCGTGTCGGATTGCCGTCCCAACGGACTATGAGAGTGGGGGAAGAGTGAGTGCTCCTGTGTCTGCGCGCGCACACACTTGTGCACTATAATATCTCCCGCGCCGAAGGCTGGTCTTCGTTGAGATTGGCTGCCATGGCAGAAATACGGCCTGGAGGGTTATACAAGCTGTAACTTAAATTACGCACAACCTCTTAAGGGGTCATTGAACAACTTGAACATCATTATGAACAACTTTTATCATGCGAACATAAATGTAGGGAACAGCTGTTTTTTTTTTTCGCGATTTCATGTTTGGTCCCATAGTAAAAGTTGTTCATGATGATGACTACAATGAGCCCTTAAGAGGTTGTGCGTTATTTAAGTTACACCTTGTATAAGCCAGTAATGGAGCAAACGTTCATGTTTAAAGGATATTGATAATATAATATGCATATGACACACACCATTTACTTAACAATTAAAAAATAACCAAGAGTTAAAATTCCCATTGCTTGCCAAAACCTGGCTATTCATTGTTCCAACACCATTATCGTCCAACATCTAACCTGCCGTTCTTCCAGGGTCTTCCTACGGTCTACCGAAGACTTCTTCTCCGTCCGCGATGCACCACTCTGCGTCTCTGTCGAGCCTGGCTTCCCTCAACAGTCTGGTGTCTGCTCCCCATCAGAGCAAGCCCAGTAGCAAGCCGTCTGCCGCGCCACAGCCGAGCAGTAAGTTTCACCAGCAATATTTGGTTTTTGGACATAGAGGGGACACCCCGCCTACTCTCTAAGTCCGTCAACGAAGATAAGGAGCCCGTTCGTAAGTAGTTTGAAGCGTAGGTGTGTACACTACACCCGATTAAATCTCATATCCGTAGGTGTTACGGAGTAGGAATTCGGAAGAAGGATTTCGATGCGAAGCAGCAGTAGTTCAGTCCAATGATTAAGTTCAATGATTCAGTTGATAGACACACTGCTAACAAATTTTCAATCCATACAGCTTAGACCGTGGCTAAATAATAACAGCGGAACAGGTCGATCGATCAGGTTAAGCTACGCTTGCCGCGGTTGGTCTGTGGATGGGTGACCATCTTTACATACCGATATGTCTCCGTGCCTCGGAAAGCACGTTAAGCCGTTGGTCCCGGCTGTCATTCGTGGATCTTTGGCAGTCGTTATGGGTAGTCAGAAGCCCGAAAGTCTGACAACCAGTCTTAAAATCAAAATCAAAAGTCATTATTTAAACTAGGCTGAGAATCAGCACTTTTCGAACGTCAAAATTACAAAAGACAGTCTCCCCAAAACGCCCGCCCTTCACCACTTCCCAGCAGCACACCGAGAAGTGGCGCAACAAACTTCCCAGCAGAACTTACCTAGGGCACCTTAGGGGGCTTACCTTACGTATCGTATTACCCAGTAACTGGGTTGTGGAGGTCAGATAGGCAGTCGCTCCATGTAAAATACTGGTATTCAGCTGCATCTGGTTAGACTGAAAGCCGACCCCAACATAGTTGGGAGAAGGCTAGGCAGATGATGACAGCGTAGAC
Source organism: Eremobia ochroleuca (assembly GCA_949629135.1). NCBI lineage: Eukaryota > Metazoa > Arthropoda > Insecta > Lepidoptera > Noctuidae > Eremobia > Eremobia ochroleuca. Next base: position 6,584,862 of record OX451411.1, on the reverse strand, counting down.
TAATCTCTAGTGGATTGATTTTTTTTGCGGTTTTCGTCTAAAGGTCTGCTGTTTTTAACCGCGTAAAAGGGATGTTAGTAAATAAACTCGTTATCTGGTTGCTGTAGCATTGTTGATGATAAGATTCACATGGTAGCAAGTTGTTTGTAGCTGGTATACAGCATGCTGTTTTTTACCGTCTCCACCTCAGAACCCACAGAACCATGCCCAGGTCCAACCCAGAAAAGCGCACAAACATCCTCTCCGGGGTAGGACATAAAACATCCTTTGCAAGGCACCACTACTACGTTATAGGTACACAATTGTACAAACAACTACACCGTAAACTTAACTTACTGGATACCAACAGATACGCGCTAAAACACAAGATCACTCAGTGGCGACTTCAGCAAGACTACATCACAACTGAAAATTTACTGACATACATCTCTTAAACTCAAACATGCCTAACATCTCCCCTACCATCACATCACACTATACACATACACCACACTCAACACCACACAATCACCCACCCAAATATACGCAACCGATTCATTCCTTTATACCTTATTTTTTTATTTTTTTTTATTAGTGTACGTTTTTAGGTCCCAAATCGTCACTGGTTTAACTTGTTGTTGTCTTTTAATAAATATAATAATTTAGTCCACATAATGGCTGAACCCTATCTGTTAAGATACAGGCCAGGCCTAGTTTAAGGGATAGAGTTGAATTTATTGTACTATTGCAGTGTTTTATTGTGTATTGCAGTGCAATGTGATTTTGTTTTATGCAATAAATTCTTTATTTATTTATTTTTATTTTATTAGATTTTTGGGGGTGGCAAAACGGAATAACCGGTCATTTCTCCTTCCAGAAAAGCCGTCATCCTCATCGTCGTCGAGCTCCAAGGGCAAGGAGCGCGAGCTGGCGCTGCTGCGCGGCGACCTCATGCTGGCGCAGGCGGCCGCGCACGGCGCCTACCACGCCGCTGTCGCCGCCGCCGCCAAGGGGAAGGTAACTGAAGCAGTGCGCTGATAGCAAGAAGCTGTTAGGCAAGCAGACTGATGCAGATGGTGGCATCAAACCTGTGATTGAACTTTTTGAAGGATCTTTCATTAATAGAACGATAAGGATAAAGGAGACTGAAACGATTACATACAATCTTGGGCCTGGGTGTAAAAAGATGAAAGTGGTGTCTATTAATAGCTTATACAGCATGCTTTTTTTTACCGGCTCCAAATTTTTACAGGCTGTTCCACCCATGAATATGAATAACTTTGACAATGGAACCAACTCTGTCTGATCAAACTATTATCAGGTTTTGCGCATTTAACGTTACACGTTGTATACATCGTTTATATTTACGACAGACAAAAATAGTAATTAAAATAGCTGAATAGTGGTTACATTATTAAAGTTAGTTATTAAATTAAATTATTAAATGTGTGATTAAAATAGTTATTAAATACATTACAAAAAAGAGCAGTAAAAATTATGATAGTTCAATTGATTTATTATATTGTCGTTAAACATGTGTTTGAGTGTGAGTGTGAAGAGTAGAGAGTGTGTTTAATGTGTTGATGTGTGGAGTATGGTGGTGTGTGAATGAAGGTTAATGAGAGGGTGAATTAACACGTTCAACGCCACGGAATAAAATGATAAATTTCCATTCAGGTCATGTCGGACAATGTTGGGCAACACCAGTATGTTCCGTTCGGTCAAGAATACAAGGACAATGTTGTGTGAGGTGTCGGACAATGTTGTCCGACAGTCACACCTATGTCTAAACGTCTCTTCTGAGCCGTCGGTCAAGAATACAAGGCAATATTGTACGCAGCATGACCTGCGCGACCTCCTAGAGCAGTGTAATCACACCAGCACAAAATATATATGTTAGAAAGTTATGTTTGTTTTTCTGATAATGTTCTTGCATTAATAATATTATTAATAAAACAAACAGTCGATTTTTTGTCAACTTTAAATGTTTTGTGTGGCTTATAGGGAAAGTTAAGTGTCGCCCAGCAATGTCCGACATGGCGTTGAACGTGTTAAAGCAATTCATCGTAACAATCTGTTTGTTTTCAGAACATGTCACCGCTGTATCCTTTCGGCATGCCGGGATCTGACAAGGATGGTCGGCATGGTGGCATCGATTCGCTCACTGGCTTGCCTCATACCATACTCAGGTGAGACACATTTTAAGCTAGAATACCTATGCCTCCTTATTCAATGGTTTGATTAGACCATTGATTCCCAAAGTGGTCCAGGTGGACCCCCAGGGGTCCACGGGAGACTCGGCGGGGGTCTACGTTAGATCTAATCTTCACATTTTTGTCGAGATTTGGGAATATGGTAGAAATGTAGCTACAAGGGGTCCACCGGAACCAGCAAAATTTTTAAAGTGGTCTATGAGAAAAATAGTTTGGGAACCTCTGGATTAGACAAACTGCCCATACATTAGGTATTTGGAAATAACATTTAGTTCAGAGTGGGCCTTGATATATCGAAATCACCTAAAGATGAACAGAATAATGGTGTTATCCTTTGCAAGAGAATTGCAGTTAATCAATTTCGTGATTAAAACAACTGTCTGTACTGATAAGTTCAGTGTATTTCTTCACTGTCTTAGTACAGTGGAAACTCGATTAACCGGACTAATTGTTGTCGTTAGGGATTCGGATAATCGAAAATCCGGACACTTGAATGTATGAAGTAAAGCGGGTTTTTTACATATACAGGGTGAGAAATTGAAAACATGCGACAAATCCCAACGGGAGATTGTACTCATCATTATGAACAAACCATGGGACCAAACCTGAAATTGCGAAAAAAAAAATCAGCTGTTCCCTACATTTTGACGAGTTATGCGAACATAAATGTAGGGCACAGCTGATTTTTTTTTTCGCGATTTCGGGTTTTATCTCATAGTAAAAGTTGTTCACAATGATGAGTACAATCTCTCATTTCGATTTGTCGCATGTTTTCAATTTCAACCTGTATAGTACATACATATGTATGCGTTTATTAAAAACAACAAATACATATCAACGAAAATGAATGTTTATTAAAAAAATATTAAGATTTACATTTTTCAACATACGATGTATGCACTTATTGGCCGTGGTTGATAGTCCGGATAATCACGAATCCGTATAACTGAGGGCCAGATAATCGAGTTTCTACTATACCTAAAACATGCTTCATTTAACATCATTATCATCAAAATATAGCAGTCCATTGGCCTCGCATGTTGCACGCCATTGAACTCGATTTTCGGCAACTCTTCAACACGCTTGCCCAACCATAATTGATATTCGACAGGCCTGTTAGTCTAGTGGTCAGTGGCCCTGACTGCTATACGCAAGGTCGTGGGTTCGATTCCCACTCAGGACAAATGTTTGTGTGATGAGCACGATCATTTGTTCTGTGTCTGGGTGTAATTTATCTATAATATGTATGTATTTAGAAATATATATGTATGTTTATCAGTTATCTAGTACTCATAGCACAAGCTCTGCTTAGTTTGGGACTAGATGGCGTTGTGTGAAAGTTGTGGAATATATATATATATGTGGAATATATATATTGGAACTGCTACTCTTTTGCATGCCTTATTTAAGGTAGATTCTTGGCACTAAGGGTGCATTCGACCAAACTTTTATACCTAGAATAAGTCTTATCCTGAGAATAAAATCTGGAATTTTTGACAGTTTTTCAATACTAAAACTGTCAGACGTAAATTTTATTCCACGAATAAAAGATAATATCTGACTTTGGTAAAACCAGCCTTTAGGCAAGTTTATAGTGCACCAACAACAAAATAAATATTATATATTTAAGCACAATGTTCTTTTGTAAAAGCTGTTAAGTGTAAATAAAAACTAATACTCACTATTTCTGTTCTATCAGTGCTGCTTTAGAAGGCGGGTAAGATATCACTTTTCTAACATTCTTTGGACCTGTTTTACGACCTCCAGATAGGCACTATGTACCAGATAATTTACAAAAAACCAACACTACTTGTGTGTAAATTTTTTTGCCGGGTAAATTGAGATAATTGCAGCATGATGATCATATCTGCCGGATAACTTATCTAGGGGTGGTGAAACAAGCCCTTACTTCTAAGTTTAAACACTTTTCATCAATATTAATCTTATTTATTTCTTCCAGTGATCCTTCATCAGTGCTTGGGGGGGTACGTTTGCCTCCGGATACGGAAATTATCAAGTATACCTCCTCGTTAGCCGGGCCCAAGGTAAAAGCACATGTACGTTGACACCTTTTTTTACTATTACCCACTTATTTTGTAAGCTAGCTGTTTGTGAGGTGTACCTAGATAATATTACAAGGCTAACTCAAATGGCTACTGCCACTGACACGACAGGATCATTTTTAATCTCGTTTTTCAATCGATTGTTTGTTTTCTAATCAACCTAATTTTAAAATCAAAAGTTATTTATTCAAATTACTTATCGAATGTCAAAATTACATAAGACAGTCCCTCAAAACGCCCGCCCTTCATCACTTTTAGATTTGACACCAGACGCTGTGTTGACAACCAACAACTTACTGACTGACCAATTCCTTAAAAGTAAAATTCAAAAGTGCCTATGTATAGTTTTATTAAATAAATGCTTTGAGTTAGAGAGTATGAGTTGAACGCTAAAATCATCGTTGTTCCACGGTTTCCAATCACCTGTTCAAGTCGAGATTCATAGACGACTCCGGTTTAGGCTGTGCGTTGATATATCAGTCAGTCAGTCAGGACTTTGAATTTTATATATAACGTGTAACGTTAAATGCGCAATGCCTCAGACACCCCAACTGATATTTAATTCAATTGACCTATTTCAGACAGAAAATAAGTCATTAAAAAAATTGTAAAGGTTTTATGTGCTGTTTTAGTTTTACTGGCCATTCTGATCGTTTCTTGCGTCTGCGACGACGCTTTACTGAGGGAGGAGTCGTCACCGAGCCGCTGCGCCGCGCTGACATTGGCTTGCTTGACCTATTAATAAATAGACACGGCAACGTTTTTAATGAAGATTTTTTGTGAAATGTGACCTATATTAAAAAGTGGTTCAATTAATTCTGCTCGTTATTCTGATCAAACTATATTCAGGTTTTGCGCATTTAACGTTACACGTTGTATACAGATTCCTCCGCGCGATCACGTTACTAAGACTTCTGCAATACTTTTTGTATCATTACTATACTTACGACTGTGTACTTTTTCTTCCCCAGGCGGGTTCAGGCACAACGACACGCGGCCGCAAGAAGACGATCTCGTTAGACCCGCCGCACGTCAGCGTGCATCCCGCCGACCGGAACGCGCCGATGCCCAGCAAACGGCCTAAACTTGTAAGTACATTTATCTCCTTCAGCTTCCTAAGCCACTGAAAACAAGTTTTATTATTTACTGATACGAGCAGTGCGATTTTGTAACCATCTCACCGTGATAGCTTGGGTGAAGTGAGCGTGGAGTGAGCTGTCATTCGCTAGGGATTAACACTATTAAGTGCTCACTTCACTTATGATTTCACAGTGAGATTTTTACAGAATCGACCGGCTGCAGTGCGATTTTGTAACCATCTCACCGTGAAAACGTAGGTGAAGTGAGCGTGGAGTGAGCTGTCAGTGTCATCCCACCCGATATTAGGGATTGACCAAGAATACATTTACAATCATAATCGAGATTTTAATCATATTTTTTATGCTAATTCAAAATTTGTAGACCACTGTAATTTTTATGCATGGAATAAAATTGACATTGACCGTTTTTGTTTGGTAGATCTGTCAAACTGTCAAAAATTCAAAATTATTCCTCGGATAAAATTATCTGGCCTTGATAAAATCAACGCTAAATATACTAATTAATACTGTTTGTTTACAGGACGAGTACGGCAACTCCCGGTCGTCAGTGGAAGTGATCCGGCTGCCCAACAAACCGGATCGGCCCGGACACAACTCCATGTCCGGCACACCTCCACCCAACCTGTCCGATTATGCAGGTATGTGTTTTGTAACGTTTACTTTTTTCTATTGTGTCTGACATATCTCGGGCAACGGGGCTAAGTAATAACAGCTGCACGGGTCGATCAATTAGTTTAAGCTACGCTTGCCGCGGTTGGTCCGTGGATGGGTGACCATCTTCGCATACCAACACGCCTCCGTGCCTCGGAAAGCACGTTAAGCCGTTGGTGCCGGCTGTCATTCGTGGATCTTTGACTGTCTGACAACCAGCCTTACCAACGGGTATCGTATTATCCAGTAACTGGGTTGTGGAGGTCAGATAGGCAGTCGCTCCATGTAATGACCCTGGGGTCCCGAATAGTAATTGCGTAGCACACTAAAAGTGGGAATTGCTTTTATTTTGGCAGTTCAACAACATTCATTGCGTTATTTACGTTATTGAGCAAACAATTTTTTAGAACTTATGAAGCAATGGATTAGCGATATCCTTCAAAATGATTCAGACGTACGAGAGACCGAAACCCACTCGCAGAGGCGCGGTAGACGCTTTCTATAAAATGAGGCACCTCATTACTTTTTAATTATTAACAAGTGAAATAATCACGACTTTTAGCCGAGAATCAAAGTCTGTTTATTTATTATAAAACATTAAAAAAAAAGATTCAGATTGAAAAAATAAGAAAAATCTAACGGTATCAATGCAAAGCTACCGGTCGGTCAGGGTTTCAAACAATAAAACCTTCTAAAAGTATGAGCCGTATGCCAGAGCATCACATTCTGCATCGAACCCGTGGCAGATCAGCCAAAGAGGCCGATGAGCTTGGTGCAGGTGGTGGTGCAAGTGTTTATTTCGACAATGATTACTCAAAGGTTTCCGTTTCCTCACTAGTTTATATAAAGCATTAGTATATTATGTTAAAAAATCGCTGCATTGTTATTCTGAAAAATCTTACTGTGAGAACTTAAGCGAAGTGAGCGGGAAGTGAGCTGTGATTAAGGATTCACACTATTGACACTGCTCACTTCAAGCTAACTTCACTTATGATTTCACGGTGAGATTTTTACAGAATCGACTGGCAGGTCATGCTGAGAACAGATGACCTGCGATTTTGTGTCCTCAAGTTTCTTGTCTTGTCCTTTAATACTCAATTAATTTAATATTTTATCTGTTTGTCTCCAGGCATATCCCGAGAACTGCTACAGACGATAGCTAGTCAGAGCGGCGTGAGCCTGGCCGCGTTGGAGCGCCAGCTCGCGGGTTCCACAGGCGACCATTGTATGTTTATAGCAAGCGTTACTTATTACACCTTTGTTATACACGGCTAAATTATATTAGCTAGCGAAACTCCACGCGATGTTTGAGATGTAGTTATGGAGTGTTAGTTAGCGGGTAAAATGATAATTCTTGGGCTTATTTGTAATAGTATAGCTGCAACACATACTTATCCAATAACGCGCCGTAAACGTACAATTACGGGTGAACCAAGGCCAATGGTACCAATATTTTGTTTGAATTAGTGTAGGGTACGTTGATAAGATTTAGCATTCATCATATTTAACAAGATATAGAAGGTTTAAATTCTAATAATCGTTGTCGTTCACCCGTCAGTTCACGTCACACTCACAGACTGATCTATCCAGTCATTTCTCCACCCAAAATGAATTTCGGTTGTAAAAAACATGAGTCATCATCAGTGATCGGATAATCGGGCGCTAATATACCTAAACTTCACTTTTATTCCCACGAAAGAATCATACGGATATGCCTTTCAGAAACCTGGATCCCGGAATGGTTTGAAATTCCTGAGATTGCTGCATGATTGATTACCTGCATATTACCTTTATCTGTGGTAAAATGTCAGCTTTATAATGTAAATATGTTGAATTTTCTGTAACTTTATGATAGTTTTTCTCAAAAACTATATTGTGTTTCTCAAAAACTATGCGTTTGCTGAGTTTGTATTTTTGTGATAGTGTTTTACATAACAACATTATACGCTATTCAAACTGTGAAGTTTCGTACGACCGGGTTAAGTAGTACAGTAGAGCCGATTCGATCACTAATCTGTATAGATTATATAGAATATAGATAAATCAATTTCCATTACTTGACCATATTGTGCACATTATCATTTTTTATTGATATTCCATTTGTTTTAAATAAAATAAAGATACTAAATCAAAATGACCACTGCTATAATTTCATTACATTTGTTATATTTGTTTTTACAATTTTTTTCAATCCCGGGAACCCGGGATTACTTAATTATTCAGAAAGGAATGTCAATATTATTCTTTCGTGGAAATAAGTTTAGGTATATAAGCGCCCGATTATCCGATCACTGAACATCACACATCCCTCTTAGCATGTACAAAAAAATGAGTAACAAACAAAGAAACCGAATGGCAAACTCGATTTCAAAATTAGTGTAGTATCTCATCATCAATTCCTCTACACGATGGCTTACAAAATGCTCAAACCATCCATAACTCCTACGTCCCAAGCATAAAGTAGATACTCTTCTAACCCATACTCCTTACAGATGCAGGCCTCAACCTAAGCACTAAGATGGGAGAGGACTCTCCGTTAGACCTGGGCGTGAAGTCTTCAGCAATGGATGACGACGCGCCGCTTAATCTGTCACTCAAACCTACTCCTGGTAAGTACGCTTAGTTTTTTTTGTTTTTCATTCTAACTGCACTTTGATTTATGACATACTAGCTGACCCGGCAAACGTTCTTTTGCTATACAAATTATTTAAAAAAAAAAAAACAGTAGTTTCTAATATAATTCAATCATGATTCGAAATACACGTGGCGCCATCTATTATCATAATAACGTTATCGTTGTTTTCCTCGGGAACAGCAGTTTTTTTCGAGATGAAAGGTAACCTGTGTCTGTTTCAGTCCACCTGACAACGTATATGCAAAATTTCAGGATGATCGGGTCAGTGGTTTAGGCTTGAAAAGGTAACAAACTAACTTTCGCATTTATAATATTAGTTAGGATTAATATTCAGTATCACAAAGTAATATGAAACAATTGTTTGTAAGTGGGTGTATAGGTATTTTAATATGTTTATTAAAATACCTATACACTTTAACTGCACAAACAAACAAAGCATAAACTTTTGCACTAGTCAAAAACTCACTGTTTCAAAACAAACAGTCACTAAAATTCGCGCCTCGCGTCACGGTGCCTCACAATTTAAAATATGTAGCAATGACAAAATTTTCTCTCATATTACGTGACTGCATCTCGAGATGCAGTCACGTAATATTTAGCAGACACATGGCTTATAAACAGGATTAACACATAGGATACTTTGTATACCGATATTCCCACGGGATTGAAACTTATGCGGGTGAAACCGCGGGGCGCTGCTAGAGTGCTAGTAACACTAATATTATAAAGGCGAAAGTTTGTGTGTGTGTTTGTATGTTTGTTACTTCTTCACGCTCAAACGGCTCAACGGATTTGGATGAAATTTGGCACACAGATAGTTTATAGCCGGGATTAACACATATGATAATTTTTATCCCGATATTCCCACGGGATCGACACTTATGCGGGTGAAACCGCGGAGCGCAGCTAGTTATTCATTTTTCAGTAACTTTATAACCAATCACATCAGCTCCAATGAGATTTTACAGCGTATTTACCAACCAGAGTTGATTATTAGTCTTTAGTTAGAATGTTCATGTAAGATTTATAATTGTTCAATTTTTGTTTTACAGCGAGTTCGCAAGCATCAGACGCTCTCTCGCGACTGACGTCATTGAGCAGTTCGCTCAACGCGTCCTCAAGCCATGACAGGATATGTGAGTATTACTTGTCTACCCTCTTTTTATGATTCACGAAAATAAGTCTTTATCTTGATACATCTGAATACACTATACTTAAATAAAATTCTTCACTTCATTTCATATACATATACAACGTGTAACGTTAAATGCGCAAAATCTCAGACATCCCAACAGATTTTTAATTTAATTGACCTATTTCAGAGAGAAAATAAGTCATTAAAAAAATTGTAAAGGTTTTATGTGCTGTTTTAGTTTTACTGGCCATTCTGATTGTCTCTTGCGTCTGCGACGACGCTTTATCGATGGAGGAGTCGTCACCGGGTCGCTGCGCTGCGCTGACATTGGGTAGCTTGCCCTATTAATAAATAGACACGGCAACGTTTTTAATGAAGATTTTTTGAAAAATATGACCTATATTAAAAAGTGGTTCAGTTAATTCTGCTCGTTATTCTGATCAAACTACTTTCAGGTTTTGCGCATTTAACGTTACACGTTGTAAATTTTTTTATGATATCAAAATGCAACACACAAAAAAAAGACCAATACGAAAGGTCGATTCTGTAAAAATCTCACTGAAATCATAAGTGTAGTGAGCACTTTATTTATGATTTCCATTAGGGAATGACAGAGCTCACTTCCCGCTCACTTCACCTAAGTTCTCGCAGTGAGATTTTTACAGAATAGCACTGCAGGACACCTAAATAAGTCTCATATCTCGGCTTTTCCACAAGTGCTGTGTGTTCTTATTTTATTTGTCATGTGGATCCTGCAGTATTATGCGTTCACCTAATAAAAACAAAAATTACGCAAGTATATTTTTATTCTTGCCTAAAATCTACTATCATAAATCCCTATTAACGTATAATTTGTCCTACAGCCCGTCGCAAGCCGGGCGCGAAGCCCCGTCGCGTGGCGCCTGAGATGAACCCCGTGCCCGACGCGCCACGACCCAAGTCCAGCGGCAGCGAGGACAGTGAATGTACGTTGTACTTGCACTAGTAACATGGAGTTGGACAGAGATATTTGTGTTAATTAATTAATTTCCGTTGCTACTGGGTCACAACTGGTCTCATAATCTGGGTATTAGGCGTAAACGATTTTACCCAGAGGTTTCGAAATGAAACCATTGAAAATAAGCTATTTTGTGGCTATTATACAGGTTGAAATTGAAAACATGCGACAAATCGAAATGGGAGATTGTACTCATCATTGTGAAAAACTTTTACTATGAGATAAAACCTGAAATCGCGAAAAAAAAAATCAGCTGTTCCCTACATTTATGTTCGCATAACTCGTCAAAATGTAGGGAACAGCTGATTTTTTTTTTCGCAATTTCAGGTTTGGTCCCATGGTAAAAGTTGTTCATAATGATGAGTACAATCTCCCATTTCGATTTGTCGCATGTTTTCAATTTCACCCTGTACATGTTTTGCGAATGAATGAAGATCTTCAAAACATCATCATCATCAGCCTAGCCTTTTCCCAACTATGTAGGGGTCGTCTTTCGGTCTAGCCGCCGAATACTAGTATTTTACATGGAGCGACTGCCTATCTGAATTCCACAACCCAGTTACTGGGTAACACGATACCCCTAGGTAAGACTGGTTGTCGGACTTTCTGGCTTCTGACTACCCGTAACGACTGTCAAAGATCTACGAATGACAGCCGGGACTAACGGCTTAACGTGCTTTCCGAGGCACGGAGGGGTCTCGGGATGTAAAGATGTTCACCCATCCAAAAGCCAACCGCGGCAAGCGTAGCTTCACCTGATCGATCGACCTGTGCGGCTGTTATTATTTAGCCACGGCCCCCCCTTTTTGAAGATCTTCAAAACATTACTACCAAATACCAAGACTGTGTACAATTTTTTTATTGTTAATTTGCATGTGATATTTTGAATTGTTGACAGTTGACGTTATCCATTTTCCTGATGCTGATTTATGCTTCATTGTTGTATTTAAAATATTAACACTTGTAATTTAGCTTTGTATTGATAAAATTGAGACTATAAATGCCTTGGGAGAGCAGGGAGTTGATATGTAATAAGGCATGGAGGAATGGAATCGGGCCTACTGATTGGACCCATAGTTTGCTCTGTTGCATAAAAAGGGATCCACTAAGATACCCATTAAGAATTATGTCATATCCATTTGTTTTTTACTGTGTGTACATAAATAATAAAATAAATAAATAAATATGTAGCAATTACCGCCTTGTTGCACTCATCCTACACGCCAGGAAAACATTGCTGCATAATATTATCAACGAACGTCTAAAGGCCGACTTGTGCAAAGAGATTGCGCCAGAGCAAGCTGGATTTGTGAAAGGGAAAGGCACCCGGGAACAAACATTAATTGTTCGTCAGATTATTGAGAAAGCTCGAGAGTTTAACAAACCGGCCTATATCTGCTTCGCAGACTTCTCCGAGGCGTTCGACTCGGTGAAATGGCCAAAGTTGTGGAATACTTTATTATGCGCACGCCGAAACACTTATTGCATATATTGTTAAAGTTATACGAAACAGGCACAACTTCCTTTCAAACCGATGAAATCTTGTCAAATAGTTTCCATCCTAGTGCAGGTGTCCGTCAAGGTTGCATAATATCGCCGCTCCTCTTCAATGTTTACACCGAACTTATCATGCGCACTACTAATGACACCACGCTATTTGCTACTGGCGCAAGTCATCTAGAGGAATTATTTCGTAGGACGGTGACTGTGAGCCTCGAATTTGGGCTACAGATTAACCGAAAAAAACTAAGGTGATGATCGTGGACCGCGGTAACAACAACTCGCCCGAAGTGTCTAAAATTGCGAACTGCGATGTGGTTCAGTCCCACATTTATCTTGGAGCGTTAATCTCAAACGGGGGTGGATCCATAGATAAATCCAAAAATTAAGAGACGTATGGCGATAACTAAAGCATCAATGGACAAGCTGAAAAAAGTGTAGAGGAGAACAGAGATTTTACAAAAGCCACCAAGATCCGGCTTGTTCAATCACTGGTTTTCCCTATATTCCTATACGCTGCGTGACATCGAGAAGAAGAAGATAGACGTTCTGGAAATATGGTGCTGGAAAATAATGTTTGGGGTATCGTGGACTGAGTTTCGCACGCCAAGAACTCAACATCAAAAATCGACTATCTGTTCTGGTCCAAAAGTGCATCCTCAAATATTTCGGACATGTCTCGAGGCGTGGGGGAGACTATAGAGCGCCTTGTCGTGCAGTGTAGGGTGGAGGGCACTAGACCACGCGGACGCTAACCCATGAGATGGACTGACCAAATAAAATCCGCAGTGTGCGATCCCTTGTATGAGTGCACAAAAAATACCAGAAATCGGAGTTGGTGGCGAGAAATAGTGAGGCGATTCACATCAGCCCCTAAATAAGAAACTACGTGAGTACCACGACCGCTCTGACAAGAGTTCTACGAAGAAGGAGACGAAGACGAAGAATTGATAAAAATATTTAATGACTACAAAACTTACTTAATTGAACTTTTGAACCATAAAACTGAATTAAACATCAATAAAGCCAAAGACCACTGCGTTTTAGTGACGCTCAAATGTTAGGGTGCGTTTCGACACAAGCAGAGCTGCGCGGAGCGGAGCGGAGACGTGTAGTCATCGTCCAATCACAGGCGAGGCGAATGACGCGATGAGGATTTCAACCATTGTGATTAGTCGATTCCTGCACGTCTCTGCTCCGCTTCGCCCAGCTCCGCTTCTGTGGAAACGCACCCTAAATCTCGCTAATTTCCCTACATAAGCACTAGGTATAAGTTAACATCACCATCCTGCCCACAGCAGTAGCGGGGTGGGCAGGGCGAGAGGGTCGGCCACGCAACCTGGGCAGAGGAGTCAGCAAGCCTAAGAAGAATACTGTCGCTTCCCTACTGGCGCAGAGTAGGGCTTTGGGACTGAGGCCCGCGCTGGCGCATCAGTTGCTGGCTGAGACTGATCTGGTGAGTTATATTTTTTATTAAAAATGTAACATTGCAAAAATCATAATAGAATATGCTTGCAAAAACTTACGATGACGCAAAAAAGTAGCAGTACTATTTGTTGGAATTTTAGATAATACTTATATATAAGCACTTGAGTGAGATACCTGAGATACAGGTTTATTCCTAGTTCAGGTAGAATCCAATTAGTTCTTACCTACCTCTAGTGTAAGGCCCTGTTTTGTAAATATTTATGTAAATCAATTATTTCAATAAACAATTTCAATTTTATTATAATTGAAACATATCTTAGTGAAAACTAGGTAAAGTAATCTTTATGGAGAAAAAATGGTAATCTAAACAGCTCACTAGTGACTTGGTAAAATAACAAATAAAAACACAACATCAATACTTAGGAATATAGTAGGCCTGCGTTCGAGCATAAGTTACTAACTCAAACTCTAAGCATTTATTTCAAACTAGCTGCGCCTCGCGGTTTCACTCGCATAACTCTCGAACCCGTAGGAATATCGGGATAAAAACTATCTGTGTGCCAAACATCAAAATCGGTCCAGCCGTTTGACCGTGAAGAAGTAACAAACATACACACACACATACACACTTACAAACTTTCGCCGCGCTACAATGGACCAATGCCCACTGTAGCGCGTCAGGAATTTGCCCTGCAGCGGGCCAATACGGGCTAGTTAAATGAGTTTATTCTGTTTTCATATCAACATTTTTTTTTTAATAATAATTCGATTGTGAATCTACTTTTGTTAAAAATTCTTATTTATAATTAATGTTCCAGGAGAAACTAAAAGCGCTACTAGGCGAGGCTGCGAGCACGGACTCGGAGTGTCCGTCGGACAGCTGTCCGTCCGACTCCGACGCGTCGGACACCAGTCGGAGACCCAACGATGCGCAACTTAGACTGCCTCTAGCGCTCGGTGAGTCTAGCTCATTGTTTTGAAGAACACAATAATGGTACAGACAGCACATCAAACTACCCGAAACTGTCAAATTTTCTCAATCAACTTTGAACCTTATGCTTTAGCGATAAAGTTGAAAATCTATTAAGGAATTTTGATAGATTGTAGTAGCTTGACGTGCTGGCGTCTGTACATGCTGTCTACCAGTCAATGAAAAGAAATGCCAATATTCTTTTTTATTTATTTTCTCATCATCGTGCGCCCTAGAGGGTATGGTTGTAGAGATACTTTTTCAATTTTGACCAGCTATATTTGTGAACCAACTATAAAAACAATACATAAACTCATGCCTTCAAAAACAGTATTCTAATCTATTTTAGATTAGGCAGAAAAACCAAATATTATCTTCGAAATTGACCACTGTTTTCAGTGACCATTATATCAGAACCAAATGAATTCGAAAGATTTAGACATCTCATTGTATTGTGCAGGCGACAGCTGTGGTTACAGCTCAATCCGTGTTGATAAGCTTGGCCAGCGAGCAAGTTGTTAGCGGGGCGAACTGCCTAGGGAGACTTGCCGGTCGATTCTGTAAATCTCACCGTGACAACTTGCGTGGAGTGAGCTGTCAGTGTCATGCCACTGATGCTAGAGATTGACCAAGCAAACATTTAGTTGTCAAAACCCAAGTTTAATCCCACGTAGTTTGCGTGGCGTGATCACTTCGCCCGATACACGAAATGTCGTGAATCGGGTGAAGTGGTCACGCCGACCCGTCAGGATTAGTCTAGGAAAAAAAAAAAACAATGTTGAGATTTTGATTGAGTGTTTTGTTATTTTATTTTAAAACCCCACAAAATAGTAATATTTTGACAACTAAAATACTAGCTTTGAAATTATATAAAGTGATCAATAGAATTAGCATAAAGATACTATAAAAATCTCGATTATGATAGTAAATGTATGCTTGGTCAATCCCTAGTATCAGGAAGGATGACACTGACAGCTCACTCCGAGCTCACTTCACCTAAGTGTTCACGGTGAGATGGTTACAGAATCGCACTGCTGGACGTGTAATTGTGTATGGCCATTTGTTGAAAGCAGTAGATTTAATATTTATTTTTCATTTAAAATCAAATATTGTAAAGTTGAAGCGACATTCAACATTAATTTTATGTTTCATAGGTTGGAAACGCGTGACTGTGATCAAGGGACTATCCCGGAACTGCAGCATTAAAGGCGACGTGACGTACTCACCGCCCGACCCGCATGCGGGCATCACCATGCGGTCTTTACATGAAATACAAAATGTAAGTTTATTTTTATTATTATATTTTTTTTTAAATTTTATTTTATTTAAACTTTGCCCCACACTAGGAATTTCTCCTGTATTGTAGGTGCGTTTACAAACATTTAAAACTCACATACATGAACAGCCAGACCCGGAACAACTACTTGTAGGTAATACAAATATTTGTTCCGTGCGGGAATCGAACCCGCGACACGCAGCGCAGCAGTCAATAGCTTAACCACTGCGCCAACCGTGACGTCATTTATTCGGTTTCAAATATGCAGACGGCTCATTTGATGGTAAATGATAGATAACCATTGGGTAGGACATCTGCAATGTCAGAAGAAACAAAGGTGCGTTGCCATTCCAGAGACAAAGGTAAAATCTGTAAATACACCAGTCAATCGGACCACAGCAACCACAGCAACGCTGCTTGGCGGCTGAAATAGTAGAAGTACTCTGGACGAGTTCCTTCTTAAAGAACTCTGATAGTCCCTACCTACCTATCTTATTTGACTACCCGTGCTTCTACCAAAATTATGACTTCTGAAGATCTAAAGTAATCATCATCTGCGTAGAATTTTCCCAACTATGTTGGGGTTGGCTTCCAGTTTAACCGGATGCAGCTGAATACCAGTATTTTACATGGGGCGACTGCCTATCTGACCTCCACAACCCAGTTACTGGGTAATACATCTAAAGATCTAAAGTAATATGATAGTAATTTTGCACTTGATTCATTTGTAACTAAGTGCCTCGCATTGTAAATAAAATGTCGCTTACGGTGTTTGTTTCTAAAAGGCTTGATAGTTTGCCTCTGTATACTATTGTGTGCGTTAAGGGTAAATAAATATAATTCTGTTTTTTTCCAGTTCCTAGACACAAACCCATGTCCACCTCTATCGACGGACAACTTTAGTTTCTCTGCGCGCACCGTGCTCGGAGAGTACATACAGCCAGCCAGCGATGTGGGCGAGCCGCTTGTGTATAACGAAAATGAGATCAATAAGAGGTACGTATTCATTTCAGATTTCATTCATTCATTTCAGATTCAGACTTCGTGGTCCCTTATCAACAAAATAGTAAAATGTCTTTTAAAATAAGTATTATAACTTCATATTAAGAGAAGTTTTTTTTTTTTAAATTAATTGCCGAAACTTCACGAATGTAACGGAAATCGGTATAAAATAATTTCGTAAAAACATCATTACACGTAAACCGCTGATCCGGGGTCAATGCCCTCGTGTCGCCTTCAAATTTTGATTTTAAAAGTGATTTTTTTATTGACCTAATACAGAGACCAATATTCAGGTCCACTATTACAACGTGTAACGTTAAATGCGCAAAACCTCAGACACC